>JAIUCV010000036.1:2381789-3854750 GCA_026724425.1 Erythrophleum ivorense | reverse complement strand
GTCGTTGAGATGGGACACCTTTCACACACTCCTGTTCAACATTATAGATGCAGGCAAAATTTCAATATATCACTTGTATCTAAAACTGTGATTTGTGCCACTCAGACAGCAAGCCTAGTACAACCAAGCGTCTCTATCTGCCAGACAGCTATGATTTTGTTTTACTTTTTCTTTTTTAAAAATATTGCATGTTTTTAATTCAATCGCATCCAAAAGTAATTTTATATTTCCTCCAAGTTATTCTTCACCTCAATGGGAGTGGTGAACAACAAAATCAGGTCATATGGTTACTTGGATGTAAGTCATATCAAGCTTAAAAGCATCCAATCCAAATGGGATCAATTAAGTTATCCCAAATTTCCATCTATTGACCATCTAATATATTTTTGGTTTATAGACAAACTAGATTTTAATAGTTCATGAGTCACGCAACATGTTTTATGGGTAATTCAGAAACCGCTTGAAGGAGGAGAGAAAGAATTAAGAACATGTTTTTGTCACATAATTTCGCGTTTCACGGTGACCAATAAATAAGAGGTTCCATCTAATCTTAGAAAGGCAAATAAAAACCCCAAATAGTAAACTATAACCAGTTTTGAATTTCTTTGCCCTCCAAAAATCCCACAATTTGTTATCTCCTATGTCTCCATTCCAACTCCCTATTCTTAATTTTCAGATTTCACCATTCTGAATCTCAACAACCACCATCAACAGTTAACCGCATAAACATTCATATTAACTAGTGTATTTATTTTTCCTTGTGATAGGGAAAAAAAAAAATACTTTGACAATAAAATCTTAAATGCTCTAAATAAACATGGGATTATGCCTTTCAAATAACATCATCCTGAGCAGACAATTTAACCCAGATACCGTTTCCTCTTAATTATGATAAAATAATTGGTTTGGTTCAATCAGAAAAGCAAACATGAGATGAAAACCTAGAATTCAAATCCCATTTTATCCTTTTAAAGATTCTCGAAAACGGAGTGTGTACGGAAATAAATAAATAGATCCCCTCATGTTGAGAATTTTTTTATTTTGCTCATGTTTATTAGACTTGAATTTTTTATTATTTTTTATTTTTTATTTTTTATTTTTGGAGAGAATAAACCCCCTCATTAGAGATGACACGAAGGAACATGAGCATCCCTAACACGAGGGGATCCAAATCCGAGTGTGTTTATGAGAAGACAAACCCAGAATTCTAATTCTTACTATATATTTTTCAATGCGAATTCCAAGAAGCAATAATTCACATTACGAGTTTTTTTGTGGAATTTCTATAGTGAAAAATTATTACAAAATTTCTCATCATAATTTTTAATTTTCTATAATTCTTGCAGTTTATTTTTTTATAAGAGAATTTTGAGAGAAATATTATGATAAAAATATGTAATATGATAAGGATAAAGCACCAACAAGCATGAGAATTGAGAAAAAAATGAAAAAAAAATTAACTTTTAAATTTTTATAATATTTTATCAAGAGAATAAAAAAATTAAAATTTTTTTTACTCTTATAGTAATTTGCCATAAGAATTAGAAAAATAATTTTTTATTTTTTTAAATTCTTATGATATTTTATTGCGAAAGTAAAAAAATTAAAATTTTTTGTTCTCATTATAATTTATTGTAAGAATAGAAAATAAAATTTAAAAAAAATTAATTTTTTGAATTTTCACATTATTTTATTCTAAGAATTAAAAAAATTATAATCTCTTTTATTTTGGCAACAATTTATCGTAAGAAAATTTCTAATTTTTTAAAATTTCATAATATTTTATCGTAAGAATTTCAAAGCTTTTGTGAAATTAAAAACCCTATCCAGACCACATTGATCGGGCCCTCCTCTTGCTGGCAACGAAAACAAAACACGCTCCAAAGGAAAACGCAGAGGGAGAGCTCAGTGCGTTTCCAAATCGATATCGTCTCTCATCCCCTTCCCTTCTCCAAATCGATGTCATTCCTTCCTCCCCTCACTCTCCACTAGCTCTCCAATTCAAGGTTAGATTCTTCACTCTTCATTAGCTCTCTCCTGTTCGAAACCGTTAGTCTTTGTTCATTAGTGGATTTGTTATACTGGGCTTTTTACAGATGTAATCGAATCTCGACGATGTCTCTGTGATTTGAAGCTTTATTTTCTGAAATCTGCTTCAGGTTCTTAGGTTCGGTATGCTTGCAGATTTTTTGTTGTCTATGATGGGAGATAAGTTTGAAAATCTATTTGGGATTTGAACACTTACTCGTCTTTTTGCATATTTGGCTCTGATTGCATTTTCCACCAACAAATCTATTTGGGATTCCACACTTACTTAAACTCTTTCTACCAAAATAAGACTTTGAAAAGTTAAATTCCTTTTCGGCTTTTGTCAAAATATCAAGCTTCTAAATTCTACATACTATTCTTTTGTTTTTTTTTTTTTTGGCCATATCTAAACTCTATATACAATTCATGGATTGTAGTTGTTCCACCAAACAGGAATCCCAGTAACAACCCCATGAGAACTCTTCTGATCACTCAACGGCATTCTCATCTGAGACCCACAAGATCTCCTCTCAGCCACCGGCGTTCCCCTCGTCGGCTCTGGAATTGAAGGCTTATACTCCGGCGCCGTCGCCGATTTCACTCTCACCGAGAAATTAACAATCCCATTCCGCCGGCCGTCCCAATCCCTCAACCGATAGCTCAAGAACTGCACACAATATTCTGGCACAATCCCGCCGAGAAAATCCGATAGTGCAATCCTCGCCATTCCGACGCTTTTTGCTCCCATGGACGTCTTGCATTTCACCTCGAACGTGATGGACCTCCCGTGCGCCGGCGTTTCCACCATCAACGTCTCGTTCCACGAAGGGTTTCTCCCGGGGCCGTCCGCCGTCACCAGCGTCGTCGTGGAGCAGTTGATAGACTCCGCCCGGACTTCGACGAACACGTTCTTCGTCACCGGCTTCCGGTCGATGGTCAGACCCTCTGCCGATAGAACCTTGACCTCCAGAGTTCGCGATCCTGCAGAAGCCGCCATTTCAATCAAAAGTTGTGAGGTTCTCGAATTAACGAAGAATCAAAATTTTCAGATTCGAGAAGATGAACTTGATGGATTCTCTGTGATTTTAGTTTTTTGGGTGAGTAAGGGAGAGATTTGAAGAGAAAATTGGGGAAAATGGATCCACAGGGACGGTTATTATATAAACGAGACAGGGGATGCGATTCACATGGCACTCGCTTGGTGTGGTCCCACTCCCTCTTTTTTTTTCCGGTTTAGGATTAAGAAAAATATTTTAAATTAAAAATATTTATATTAAAAAAATTTAAAATTTAAATTGTGTTAAAATTAAAAATATTTAAATTTAAAATTATATATTTATCATATTTTAATTATAAAATTAATATATGAATTAAAAAATTATTTATAAATATATTTTTTGGCCTTTATATTAGACAGAGAGAAAGGAACGCGCGGTTTCTTTTTCCTCCTACGGCGCCTAATACGCCGCGGAGTTCGTCGGCGTGTTTTGGATTTTGTGAGGAAAGAAGGAGGTGACGTCCGCTTTCGCTGTAATCTGAAATTTTGAATAGGACGTTAACTTCTTGTGTGAACCTCGTGGAAAGTCAATTTCGGCGCGTGAAGTGGAATTTTCCAAGACATTGAGGACAGGTTGTGTTTTAGTAAATATCATAAAAATAAATAAATAAATAACGCATTCTAAAATAAAATTGATTAGAGGTCAAGTTTTGAGTTTTATTTATATCAAGGCTTATGAGTTTTGAATTTTAACTTGAAAAAATAAAAGCTCCACTTTAAAATTTGATAAAGTTGAGTTCATGACTACGTGGGGAGTTTTGATGGGACCAGCCTCATTTATTTCTCAGGAAGTGCTTCACAACTGGCAAGGGATTTCTATATTTGTATGCAGACACACCCATGTGAAATAACTCAAAAATGGAAAGAGCCAAAGTAACGAAAGCAGATCTTCTGCATTTCCTTTCTCGCTAACTTCCTTCAACTTGGCTGATATCTGGCCGTTGATTTCATCCGTGATTCTCATAACACCACGTCACCCAGATATGGGACTCTACGTACTGGTAGCTTAAGTAGATATAAAACAATTCTTACATATATTTAAACGTTACATTATTTATACACTCAATAATTAAAATTTATTTTATATATAAATTTTATTTATATGTATAAATTTCACTTATACAAATTTATTTATGATCTTTAATTTTTTTAAGTATATCATGTTTCAGATACACATAAAAAATATCGTAATCACAGGGAGGAAATTATAGGAAGGTCCTGGAAAATTGTGCAGTATCGAATATTTTGTTGACTTATTTGTGATTTTGATTATTAGATAAAATAATGTTTAATTTAGATTCTTTCCTGTATAATAAGGATTCAAAGTGAATAATGTTGTAAAAATAATAAAAAAATAGTATTACTGTTAAGTATATAATAATATATGAAAGTAATATAAATTAAAAGTTTTATTTTATCAAGATATAATAATTTACAGTATTTATAAATTTTATTTATTTAGATCTAAATATAAAGACAATTAATGAGTTTGAATCTAAAACTTTTTAAAAATATTTATAAAGGCAGTGTATATTATATATATATATATATATACATATGTATATATATATGTACGCACACAATGATATGAAGTAGGATGGGTACCATATTATTTAGAGGCATATATTGTTTTAAGAAATCCATTCCTAAGATGATGTCAGGAGTGGTTTCATTATACTGGTGTAATACTGGAATTTTTAGTTCATAATTTCCTATTTGTATGGGTACTTCTTTGGCAAATAGTTCTATTATATGTATTTCTTTTCCAGCGCTACTCATTCTAATTGGTTTTTCTTTTTTCCAAAGTTCTGGTGGTAATATGTTGTATTTTGAGGTCGTAATATTTGCTCCTGTATCAATCATAGCATGGTATTTGCGTGATTGATATCTTTGGTAGTTAAACTTTACTAAGACATAATAAAATTTCATTAAATCATTTTTATTTTTTCGAGGATTACTACTTGTCTTTCTATGTTTATTAGAATTCTATCTTTCTGGATTCTATATGGTTTTACATGTTCTAGGAAATCTTTTCCTAGGATAATTTTATGAGTTTGGTTTTTTATTTCTGATTCTACATATAATTTTACTTTTATTATATCTCTGTTATTAAATTTTAACATAGTTTGTGCAATAGTTTCTTCTTCTTGTATTTCTATGTTGTTATCGGTGTATTCTATGTGTATTGAACTTCTTTCTATTTCTGGGTTTACTAGGGCTATTATTTCTATCCAATTATTTTCTCGAGGTACTTCTACAAGGATTAGATTTTCTAATTCTGTGGTCAAATCTATTTCTGGTATATTTGGTTGTATTTCCAATAAATCTAGACATGCATAATTGAAATCTATCCAATATGAAAGAGGACAGGAGACTCCCTTCCGAGTTCGTCTGTGACCCGGTTTAGTTTCGGTCAAAGCCTATTCCCATTACTAGTTTCTATTGAATGAATGCCTGGTTCCGCTCACTTCAGGCTGTCCGCAAATAGAAATCCCTGTAGATAGTACCCCAGAACCTAAACAGGAATCCGAAATAGAAACAGAAAAAGAAAATACAACTAAAGATTCAGACGAATCAGACATAGAAATCGTAGTACCTGTAGAAACCAACTATTTAATCATTGAAGAAAACGAAATAAACATGATACAAGAAGAACAACCCAATAGTTCTCAACCTCAAACAGAATACCAAGAATTTGAAGAAATTAGAAACCCAAATGAAGGAATAGTAGAAAAAAGAATGTTATTTAACCAAAAACAATATAACCGATCTGAGACAAAGAATTAGACCTACAACCCCAGAATCTTACAAAAACAAGTATAATAAAACAAATAAAAAGATTAGTAAAAGCAAAAGAAAAAGAAAAATCTGCATGTGTAGTAATAGAAAAGAAATTTCCCATAGAATCAACATTAACCGAAGGAGTTCTTAGAATTCCGATAATCAACAAAACTTTAATAGAACATGAAATACAAAAATTAGAAATAAAAGATGAAATTACAGAAATTTATATACCAGGAATACAACTTCTAATAAAAGCCTATTTCAAAGCTGGAATAGACACACCCATAGAATTGTTAATCACAGACAACAGAATAATGAATGATGTCCCAAATAGCATCTTAGGAGCTTTAAATGAAAATTTAATATATCAAAAATTGAAATTAACTATTAACACAAACTTTGCCATCTCTAGAGCCGAGAAAAACATGAATCGAACTCTAGTAGTTTACCATAAATTTAATATATTATTTAGATTTGAACCCTCGAAAATACTTTTAAAATTTTGTCAATTAAAACTCTTTTTTTGTTATCATATCTAGACCCAGGTATAAAAATTTGATTTTTATCTTACATTTAAACAATTTTTTTAACTTCAACAATCAAACAAAATTAATTAATTAATTAATTAACTTAAATCTCATTAAATAACTAAAACAAAATAAAATAAGTAGTGAAGTCTTCCAAGTTTTTTAATCAAGAGTATTTTAATATTGTTGTAAAAGATTAGCTTTTGTAATAAAAATTTAAATATAATCTTAATTCTTAAAATCATTAAAATTAAAAAAATAATAAAAACAAAACAAAAGTCAAGTTATTTGAATTGGCCCACGTAACTTGTAGGTTAGATAAACCACACTAAGAGTTGGTTTGGTATGAGTCTTTTAAGTTGTTTTATATTATTATTATTATTTAACATTTTTTATTACTTATTTAAAGTAAAAACATAAAAAAATTATTTTTATCATCCAAATTATTTTTTATTATATTTATTATATATATTTTTACATTTTACATACAAAATAAGGTATAATATAATTTCAACAGTATATAAATTGATAAAATTTCAACTGAACCTATTAAAATAATAAGATAAACCAGTTGATATGATAAAGCTAATCTGTTTTCACGGCACTATAAAATATAAAGAGAATTATTTAAATTAATTAATAATAGTGGAGAAAGTACAAAACAGTCTGTCACATTTCCACGCGATGATTGCAAGTTGCGACAGAAAGATTGGACAAGGAATAATGAATCCTTTATTCTCTTCCAAGGCCTACATAACGATGAATCCTTTATTCCAGCGATGAAGTGTTGGGTTGGAGGATTTCAAAGTGGGGTTGATTCTCTGTCGTGTAATATAAATATAAAATTATAATTAAAGATTTTAAATTAAAAATATTTCTATTAAAAATATTTTAAATTATTCTAAATATTTTAAAATTAAAAATTTAGATTACAAAAAAAATATAATTTATAACTCTAAATTAAAATTTAAATATTTTAAACTTTTGATCTATAAATATAATTTTTCTTAATATAGAATTCAAAGATTCATTAAAAAATTATTTTTTTATTTTACTTTATTACCGACAAGCGATACTTTATATTCTCGAGCAATTCCTTTGCGAGTTAATTATTGGCAACTAATTAAACTGATAATAAAAATTAAAATTTCTAGCTAAACCGTTGCGCCGCATTATTTGAATTTTAGTGATTTTATTTAATTTTTTATTTAACTCAATTATTAATGGGGTTGAGTCACGACAGTTCATGGATGCTAAATAGTATTATTATTATTGTCACTATTGTTTATAATACGTAGGTGCTGACGCCATAGTATTAACTTTTGAGTTGGATGGGTGACAAACTTGGATAATATTGCCGAGGCAAAAGGTGTGGTAGTCACTATCAGAATTAAAATGTGGAAATAACGCCTTCCCGATGTTTTGAGAAACTATTCCGCCATTTGAATTGTGAAACATGCAAAGTTGTCCTTTCGATCGCGAGCTGCACCAGTTCTTAACTTTTGGACTTTCTCAACAAAATTGTCTTGCATTCTGCTACGCATCTTTGTCAGATAAATTTCTTTAATTTTTTATTACAGAATTTCATTTGGATTACATTCTTTAAGCCGCTTGATTTTGATGATTGGATTGATAAATAATATTTAATTAGCAACCATACGACTTTGATTTGAGATATTGTTTTAGTACACTTTGGTTTAGTTGGACACCTGATTACAGCCAAAGACAAGCAGCCACATGGCATGTGGGTTAGGCTATTTGTCAATGGATAATGAGTAGGTTACACTCATTTTTTAATTAAATTAAATTATATTTTGATATTTTATTTATTTTAAAAATTAGATTTGATTTTTTGTTTTGAGATTCAGTAATATTATTTTTGAAAAAACACATATTATACAAAAAGCTAATGCCATTGCCAAAAAAATAAATTGGGGGTGAAGTTTTTATAATATACATTTAAATTCTAGAAGAGCCACTTGTCATTTGGAAACAAGCTCACCATGCCAATTACAGTTTATTCAAACTTTAAAGAATACTAATATAACCCATTCATGAATAATCAGTAAAGACTAATTAATAGAACTAAAGACAAGTGGCCAAATGATATATATATTATATTTCCTTTTAATACAAATTTATAAGTAGACTAATTCCAATTTGGACTCTTTGCATTTCAAGGGTAAATGTACAATATGCAACTGGAGAAATATAGATTAAAAGTGCGGTATTAAGTAACTTCAATAGTTGGAAGGGGAAGAAAGAAGTTTTCAATGTTGGAGAAAAAAGTTGGGGTCAAACAGTTCTTAATGTTGAAAATTGGAGAAAAAAAGCTTTTAACATTAAAAGTTTTTCAATTTTTCTCTTTTCAACTATAATGTGTACAATACTATAGACGATTTATTTATAAACTATAGTAATTGTCAAAAAATATATAAGCATATAATAAACACATTTATGAAATTCAGTATTTCTAACATATTTTATGTTAATGATCATAATTGACTTACTCTATCTATCTTTAATAAATTATTTTTTTCAAAAAATATATCTCATTTTTAATATACTTATCTTTCAACACACGCGTGTACCTAACCCAGAATTTATCCTTTAAATTAATATTCCTTTCTCATGAAGACAGGTTAGTAATAGGCCCCATAAGTCAACTTAAATGTGCTATGAAATATATTAAAACTTAATTTAATTAAGCTTGATCGCTTAGTCACAATGACTTTATTTAATATGAATACTTTAAACGAATGGTAGGCTTAAATAAATTCTTGGAACAAAATTATACATTTGGTTTTCATAATTTATTAGAGTATTTAATTTGTTGGCTATAATTTTTTTTACATATTAGTCCTTATATTTTATTGTTGTTTTTAATTTGGTCTTCAATATTAAAATCTGTCACGACACCATTATTTTGAGGTTGATTGCCTAACAAATTGTTGATATGTCATTAGGTAGCACTAACATAGATTTGAAAAGTATACATTTTGTCTTTATAATTTGCTTGAATTTCAATTTGATCCCCCTAATTTGTTTGAATTTTCAATTTGGTTCCTTTATTTTGCTTTTCTTTTTTTTAATTTTTCAAATAGTCCTTTAACTCTTGTTATTTTGATTTGGTTCCTAAAGTTACAATCTGTCATGACTAGGTGAGTTTGAAATTAACTTGGCTAATAGACTGTCGACGTGTCATTGGACAACTCTGGCATGGAATCTCAATTGCTATGTTTGATGCAAATAAGATAATCATAAAATATTTAGCAAACAAAATTATAACGTTAGGACATATTAGTTTTATGGTAGGACACGTTTGTCATGCTTATTAACTATCTTTTAAAGGTTTTAATGTAAAGACGATATAAAAAATAAAATTAATTAATCTTTAGATGTTTGGTGTGAAATAATTAAAATTTGAGAGATTAAATTAAAAAATAAATTAATTTTGAAGGATTAAATTATTAATTTATTCTAAATTTAAACAATATTATTATTTATTCTATTTCTCCATTTTCTTTCTATAATTTTTATTTTATTTGATTTGCTTTTCCTTTTTTTTCTAACACCACAAAAAAGAGGGAATTTAGTGAGAAAAAATTTTTCACTGTTCCTTTACTAAATTAACTCACTAAGAGGTTAGCAAGGGAATTGTTTTTTCACTAAATATTATTCGTTAATTAGTGATAGACATTATTTTTTTCCTTAAACCCAAACTAAATTCTCTTATTGACCAAATTGTGTGACAGAATTTCTTGCCAAATTAGTCATTAATTCTTTTCCAAATAGTGAGGGAATTGCATGATAAAATTACTTACTAGAAATAAAAGCAATTGCTTATAGAAAAGAGGCTTGACCTCTTCCTCTTTTTCATCGATGTAGAGCGAGATATTACATATCCTCAACTTTGATTTACACTTCCTAAGTTATAAACTAAATTAAGAGTGAGTTTTTTGAGATGCATATTATGATCTTAAATGGCACTAAATAGGGATTTTACATCATAATTCTCTTGCTTAATAGCAAGTGAATTGAAAAGTAGTGACCAATTTGACAACGAATTTTCTCATGCAATATGGTCGATGAGAAAATTTAACAAGAATTTAAGGAAAAAAATTCTTTGTTAATTAGCATCTAGTATATAGCGAATGAATAATTTTTCACTATTCTCTCGCTAAGCCTTAGGTAAGTTGATTTATAAAAATTTCATCACTAAATTCATTCTTTTGTGTAGTGTTTCAACAAAGACACGAACTTGTTAAACTACTCTCCATTATGTTCTTTATCATCCATTAAAGGTTGAATAAGTGTCCATTTTGCCATGAATCCATGAACACAAAGTCTCCCCTCCACAATGGATGATATAGATAGATCCACGTGGCATCGTCTTCAAATGGTCAAAAGGGCAAGCAGGCGCTTGCATTAATGTTGCACCTGGTGCCAACTGCCTAGTTGCTTAAAAAGTATAAATAAATAAATAAATAAATAAATAAAGCATTTATTTATGTGAAATGTTAAAGTCAAATGCCCGTTATAACTTAATGTGGAAATTAAAAAAAATTATATTTAAGAACTTAATTTTTTATAAAATTTGCAACAAAAAATCTTAAAAATTAAAATTGCTCCTAACAACTAAAGTTATGCTCAATTTTAAAGATATTTACTATTAGATTTTAGGAATGCTACTACCAAAATTACTTAAATTGTAACTTTCTTAAAATTTGATAACAATTTTTATAAACTCTAGTAGTAAGTTTTAATAATTTTGATCCTTAGATGTAGTTTTATTTTTTTTTTCCTTAGATGTAGTTTTAATTTTTAAGGCTTTTATTATAAATTTTTTAAAATTTAGATTTTTGAATGCAATTTTTCCAAAAATAAAGAAGACTTCTTCATAACTCATAAGTGACTTATATGGAGAATGTGACTTCGTGGTAATGGTATACAAAACAATCGATAACTCACTAAATCTATCCTGGGGCCAAGTTGAAAAAAAATACAAAAAAAAAGACAAATAAAAAATCAGGTTGAGTTGGATGATCAAGTTAGGTTACTAATTGACCTTAGAACCAATATGGCCTAGCTTGGCCCAATATCTTCCTTTCTAAAAAGGAAAAATTAAATAGAGATTTATATAAAAATTTTGATTTTTTTTAGAGTTCAATTATTATTTTATAAAGACTTATATAATTTTTTTTAAGAATCAATGTATAAATTTTATAGAAGTTAAAAAAAATACAACACATAACCTAATATTAAACTTGGCCTAACTCAATATTAAACTAAACTAGGCTGAACCAAGTTGAGCCGAAGTTATAGATTAAAAATTTTCTGTACAAAATAGGGTTGAGTTTTGGCCTAACTTTTGTACACCCATACTTTGCGGGAATCAAATCCTCTTAAGTTTGTTGTCTTTAAGTTTGATAATTTTGTTTTCTTAAACATAATTTATAGCTTTCTCTTTCCATATGAAGCAACAGCCTATGTATCGCCTTCATCAAATTTCAAAGGCAGCAAACTTGAGGAAATCTATTTTACACTTTGTGACAAGGTCGCGGGCACACATTACCTATGTATCCCCTTCAATTTTATTCTGTTGGATTTTTTCCTACACATTATGGTATGATGTTCCTTAATTTATCTCACCATTAAAATTAAACTCTCACCTCAAATTTTAAAATCTAGTACTGTATATAAATGACATGTGAGTTATTGGTGTATCAAAGAATGCCACACTTTAGATACTATAGATTGTAAAACTTAATTTTTGTATTTTTCACATATAAACCGTAATGTAACACTAAGAAAATAAATAAAAAAATTGTTATCAAGTATTTTAATTAACAAAAAATAACAAGTAGATTTATTTTTATAACTCAATAACAAATGACTAGGGCTTTCCCAAGAAAAACAAAATCTATACGTTATATTTTTATTAAAAAATCTAATAGTAATTACTTAAAATTTTTATTTAAATATAATCCTTTGTGATATATGTTGACATTTGTGGAACTACCTCGCACACACATTTTTAGAAATGGATCAAAAAGAATGTTGGAAAATGATCAGAGGGAGTGTATCCTTAATTTGACCCGTACAACATGAATTAGGCGTTAGATGGAAAATGTGGAGGAAATTAGAAGGGCATGCAAGCAAGACTTGAGTTTGGTTTAAATTAATTGAACTCAGACCAAACGCACATGCATGGAGAGAAAAATAGCTTAATTCATCACACATAACAATATTGACTAAGACATTTGACTATAACAATATTGACTAAGACATTTGACTAAGTCCCCTCCCATGTGGACAATTAATGAAATAGGTGTCTCACATTCTATGCCAGCCATCATCACCTTCATGATTTCCATTATTTCACCCTTGTTATGCGTCTTCTCAGAAAATCTGTAGCAAAAACCAAACATATGCAGAGATTATTACTTGATATACCCTATATAATTTTCCTTTGCTTCCTACTACGTGGTTAAGGGTATGTTTGAATTAAAAAGAATAGAATGAAAGATAAAGAAAGTGAACTTTAATTAATTTTGACACTTTCTTTGATTCTTCTCAATCTACATATATTTTAAATAAAAAAAGTTATATTTAAATCCAAACTAAAGAAAATGTCAAAATTAAAACTCAACTTCTTTTCCTTTTCCTTTGTTCTCCTCAATTCAAATATACCATAAATATATGTAGGTAGCTCTGTTTGTTATTCCAATTTAGAGTGTGAATGCAGGAAAACTTCAATTTTGTAGGGTGGGGAGTTGCCTCTTCACTTTCTATTCCTGTCATCAATGATTTCTTCCATCCGCATTCTCATCCTCATTGATCATCGTAGGGGGAATTTTTCCCATCCCCATTTTTACAGGATGCGGATTCCTATGGATCTCTATGGAGACATTGAATATTTTATAAAAAATAAAAAAAATTAATAATATCAAATAAAATAAAAAACTATATATTTGAAAAAATTTTAAAGTTAAAGTTCAAACTCCTTATTTAAGTTCTTCAGCAAACTCTAATCACGTTAAAAAAACAAGTTAGATAATAGTTAGGAGTCGATTAAAAAAGTTGATAAGAATTGTTAGATTGAATTGTTTTATTTTAAATTAATATAAATATAAATAAAGACTAAAATGACTAAAAAATATATACGATAATAAGAGAATTATATAAAAATTTTAAAAATATTTATATAAAACTAACGAGAATGGAGGCCTTGTAGGGCACAAAGTATGATCTCATTCCCATTTCCAAATTACTTTTGGGGAGATTTTGTCTCCTCTCTACATTCCCGTAGAGAAAAAAAAAATCTCTAAATTTGTATCCCCAAATGAGACAATTCTCACATAGATTCTCAAATTTGGAGATTTTTACCATCCCTATTTCTTACTCCCTTGCTAAACTCACTCAATGAGAGAATGATAAGGAATTGTTCTCTCATTAGGTATTTTTCACTAAATTAGCAAGGAAATATATAATTTATTTCAAGAATTTAAAATGCTATCATACAATTTACAAGAGCAAAGTGCACTATAGCCTTTGCCCTTTTTTTTCTTTTTTTTCCAAATTGTGATTTTAAATTTATGTTACTTAAAATTATATTTATTTTTTCTTTTTGTTTGGGAAGCAATGGGATAGATCATGATAGTCAAAATGAAGTCAATAAATTATATAACGACTAGCGATAATCTTATTAAAAAAAATTCCAACTACTTCCTATCACTTTCCTCCTACAAAATCTGATGAGAATCCTTGGTTTTGTTGTAGTGTTTATTTCAATCTTAAAATGTAAGATTTGCACCGTGTGAACTATGAGCTCATAGCCAACACTGCTATACTTTGTACAACCTTAATTTTTTGTTTTCACATACAAATTATAGTGTAAGACCAGGTATATGAAAGTAATACTAAGACATGTTTGAGCCATTTTCATCACTATGTGATAAAAATGAATTTGAACCACATGAACCAATTAAGTGAGAAAACAAGTCCATTGACTTATTGACCATTATCCTCTAGCCCCACGCCTGAAAGATCGTTGGAGACATTTCATAAATTGCCTATCAAACTGCCTAACGATCAGGAACGGTCATACGCAATAAAAGCCCCATAACACTATCAATCATTTAATACACAACAATGACCTTGCAACAGCTCAGGAAACTTCACCCCTTCTATCAATAAAGGCCTCTATATTACAAAAATCTTGCACCATCACTCTACCATCTCATTGTTATATTGCTAATTTTACCATCAAAGGGACAATTGAAGCTTTGTCCCCTTAGCATGTATCGCTGTTTAGCTTTATTAATCGCAGGGAGGCAATTAGAAAAATAGCATGAGGGCTAAAATGCATTGCATCATTTTTTTGGGAGGCGAAATGTGCTGCACCTGTACAATTCTAAATTTCAAAACTTTTTTCAGTGTTAACAGAATCGGACTTATAATTTTTTTTTTAAAAGGAAGGTGGATGCCCCTAAAATATTGTACATGGGTTCATCCCTCATTGATTTCCCATTGTAAACCAACATCGCTTTGAATACTGTTAACCAGGAAGTGGCTTGGAAAAAGAGAATTAGACTGGGAGAATGAATCCTTAACATCAAACCTGTTTCAATCTTTGAGATTTGTGCCACGTCAACTGTGAGCTTATTGGAAAAAATGCTATACTTTGTAGAGCGCTTAATTGTATATTTTCACATACTGATTATAAAATAACACCAAGAAATTATATATAAAACAATTATTCTACGGGGGTTTTGAGACATCTCCACTGCTTTGTGATATTGAAATTTGTTGAACTCCTTCGTACACTTTTTTTTTCCCTTTAAGTTAGTCAAAATGAAACTTCGAATATGAAAGGGAGCGTACCCATTGAACTCTCTGCAGTGAATTAGGACTTGCATGGAAAATGTGAAGGAAAAGAGCATGCAAGATGGATTGGTTTAAATTAATAATATTAAAAATGAACTTAATCATTTGCTGATAATGTACATGATAACAGTTTTGATGAGAGAGAGCTTAATTTATTATACATGAGTAAATAGTCATATGTATTCTATTTCTATGGTAGCTACTAGCTAGCTAGCATTGTTTCATCGTCACTGCTACGATAGCCACTGTTTCCCCTAAATTTGTTTTGCGTATGCATCTTCTCAAAAAATCTGTAGCAATAACCAAACACATGCGCATAAATTATTATTAAAGTGTCAGTGTGAACCTCAAAAGACAAAAAGGAGACTTCCTGGTCAACTAAAGGATTTGATTTGGTTCGATGTTTCGGATTGAATTGTTAAAATTTAATTCTGAAAATACGAATTAAATCAGAATTAAGAGCTATATGAATCTAATGCATAATTTAGAAATGCTAAATATAAAAATTAATTTAAGGTGTATTTGATTATTTTCGTAACTACAATAAAATTTGGTTTTGATTGAGTTTTACTCTAGGTGTCTCTCTATTATATAGTGATTTTCAATGGAATAGATATACAAAATTAGAGTTAGGAAGAAGATTTAACTTTTTTTAAATAGTGTCTTCTGAACATCTTAATTATGGGTTTTAGCAAAATCTAATAACTTATATTTTTAACTGATAACTAAACTTAATATTAAATGTATATTGAGCTTTCATTACAATATGATTACTTTAAATAATTTTGTATCCTGAAAATCTTAATGAACCATTAATAAACTGGTATTTTAGAAAACAAAATTAATACAATGCGAAATATTCTAACATGAACGTCAAAATTGCTTTTGTTGGTTCCAATTTCCAATTCCTTTATCTAGTCAGGTTTAAATGTAATTATTTCAAGTATATAATTTTACTAAACATAAAATATTTAGCAAAAAAGAAAAAATTATACCGTTAGGGCATATTAGTTTTATGGTAGGACATGTTTATCATGTTTATTAACAATCTTTTGAAGGCTTTTAATGTAAAGACGATATTAAAAATATAATTAATTACTCTTTAGAGGTTTGGTATGAAATAACTAAACTTTGAGATATCAAATTAAAAAACAAAATATTTTGGAAGGATCAAATAATTAATTTATTCTAAATTTATAATATATTATTATTTATTCTCTTTCTCCATTTTCTTTCTATAATTTTCACTTTATCTTATTTGCTCTTTTTTTTTTCAACTTTGGCACTACAAAAAAGAGAAATTTTAGTGAAGGAAAATTCCATTACTGTTCCTTCAATATATTAACTCACTGAGGGGTTATCAAGGAAATAGCGAAGGATTATTCCTTCACTAAATATGAGTTACTAATTAGTGAGAGACATTTATCTTTCTTAAACCATTGCTAAATTCTCTTGTTGACCAAATTGTAAGAGAAAGTCCCTTGCCACATTGGTCATTAATTCTTTTCCAAATAGCAAGGGAATTGTGAGATAAAATTTCTAGCTAGAAAAAATGAAATTGCTCAAAAGGAACAGGATATTAAATATTTTCAACTTTAATTTATTTTTTCTAAGCTTTAAACTAAAATGAGAGTATGTTCTTTAAGATGCACATTACAATTTTGAATGGTGCTATAAAAATTTTAGCTTGTAATTCCCTTGCCAAATAACAACTGAATTGAAACAGAATTAGTGACCAATTTGGCAATGAATTTTCCATCACAATTTGGTCAATGAAAAAATTTATCAAGAGTTCAAGAAAGAAATGTCTCTTGCTAATTAGGAATTAATATTTGACCAAGGAACAATTCCTTCTTACTAACCCTTAGGTAAGTTGATTTAGTGAAAATTTTATCACTGAATTCATTCTTTTTTTTTTTTTAATAATTCAAAGGAGACATGAACTAGTTAAACTACTTGCCACATTATGTTCTTTATCATCCTTTAAATCTAATCTAACCAGTCGATTGAATAGATGTCCTTTTCGCCATAAGTCCATAAACATGAAATCTCCCCTCCACATTATCGTCTTGCATAGATTATTATGTACACAGATCTCAAGATAATTCAACGATAAAGAAATATGAGTTTTCAAAAGGTAGAGGTTTCAATACCAAAATTATGATATAAAGGAAGTAGCTATGTACACGTCCCCATGGACTGCCGTGCAAAGTCTTGCATGGAAAACACGGAGGAAAAACCCCCATGCAATATGAAAGATATCCAAAATTGACAAAGACATTGACCACGTCAAATGTGGAATATACTGCTTAAATACTTGGAGAGTTTCTCAGCAACAAAATATCTGAAGTGATAGCGTATTTAGACACTTATTTTACTGCATTTGTATAGTTTTTTATGCTTATTTTAAATGCAAAAAATGTAACTAGAAATCAATCAAATAACCCACTTGACATTCATTGACGGCTGAATTATTATTATATCATGATCGTAACATAATGATATTATAAACATTGATTTAATTGTCATACATTTCAATTTTGATGTAATAAACTATTAAATATAAAATAATTTTTTATTAGTTTCCTTAATTTTATTTTTATAATCATGCTTATCAATTATTCTTACAGAATTAATTTCACTTTAATAAAATCATAATAACAATGATTGTAATAATAAATCTAATATAAAATGAATAAAATATTGTTATATATAATAATTATTTGTACCATAATTAAGTTTTATAATAAACCTAAATTCAAAGTATTATTACTCATCTATACTAACATATATAATTTAAACAATTTTTTCGTCTTTTGATCCTAATATATATATATATATATATTAATGTGTTTTTGGTGTACATTTAGCTAGATAAAACAAGAATAACAGCATCAATTAAATATTATGGAAAATATCTGCCTCTAGTTACCTACTCATGTGGTTCCCATCGTCCAACACCTCAAGAATATGATTATCTTATAAAAATTATTGTGGGGTACAATCAATTAATTTTGTTTTAAATAAAAATGGGCTAATTTATAATCCATATGTGATCCATTTGGGCTCAGTTATTAAGATTAGTGATCCTATTATTTTAGATTGGATATCTAATTGATTAGTATGGATAAAAGTGTAGGCCCATAACTTGTAGGACCATAATGGGTGGGTACTAGAGTTTATTTATAATTTGGCTAGGTTCCCTCTATATTTATGTCAAATTCTAACTCTATAATTTACCCCATTATAAGTTGTGATAAGGAGTGTAAATTACAGATGAAGCCCTAATCTCTTCAAGCCTTAAGGGATTCAAAATCAATGAGGTATCCTAAATTTGTCGCTATGTCTTCTACAGGTAATTATTTTGGAATTTTAATTTCGCATAATTGTCTTAGATTTATTCATACATTTGGTATCAGAGCCTCAATTATATGATTTAGAATCTAATAATTGATTTGAAGACATGAATATATGCTAAACAATTTTAACTTTTTGTAATTTTCATCTATATAAGTTTTGAAATCTTAATTGGATGATTTTCAAAAAATTGAAACCCAAGACCTTAGGGCTTTTGTAGATATTAAAATCGTGAATTAATTGACACTTGAATTGTGAATTTTCATGCACCACAGAGAGAGAATTTGAATTTTGAAATTTTAAGTTAGGGTTTTAAGATTGAATTTTCAATCTCACAAAATAGGTCAAATTGATGAATGTCTTTTTAAAGATTATGTTCCTCCTAAACATATAAGTAAAACCCATTTTTCAATTGCATCAAAAATTAATAATTCTATTGCAATTTCATGCAAAAACTTTCAACCATGGTAGACATATTTCAGAAGCTTTTTATGCATTAAAATCGTGCGATTCATAGATTAATAGAAGTTGTTTTGATTTAAACTATATTGCTAAAGGAAAAAAAGGAGGGGAATCAGTTAAAGAGATACACGCACGGGTTCTTTGGCTTTTGACAATATGTGTGTGTGTGTGTGTGTGTGTGTGTGTGTGTATAGTAAATTATTATTTACGCTCATCGTTACTTTTAAAGAATATCATATATCTAGAATTTGATACATATGTTTTATGAACAAAATACACTTGCGGGGCTCATGTATATATCTATATATACACACATATATAAAATGCACACATTACTTGCTCATGGGGCTGCATATAAAGAAAGTATATATATGTTAGTTGATTCATGATAGATTTAACATAAATTTATTAAACTCTTTGTAGCGCTGCATATATATATATATATATAATGATCTATTTAATATTAAGTTTATGCATGTGTATATATATATATTTATTATTTTTAATTTATAATATAAATTCAAATAATGGTATTATTTTCTTTAGATGTTTGATATTCTAACATAAGTTAATTAAAATAATATGCTACCAAAGTAATCTTTATTGTGTAAGTTACTTTATTTGGAATATTAAGATGATTGTGTGTTGTAATGCATGTGGATAGTTATCCATATTTTAAATCTGATTTTTTGAAATATATTTCATAATTTTTTTACCATTATAAATATTTTTCATATAAATATTAATATATAAAATATATTTTAATATTTATTTGGATGATATTATGAAAGATGATACATTGAAAAATTAATTTATTATATTTTAAATCTTGTGATAATGTTCACTCTCCCTATATTATAATATATATTTATATACTCTTAGCCTAAAGTATATGTCTTAAATATGTTTATTTTTTTTAAATATGATTTTATTCTAATTATATGTGCATCCTCTTTGGGAATGCTATGAAATTTGTTCATAGTCAGCAGATATATTATATTTGGTTACATCTCCTTAAGGAATGCATTATGATCTTGGACAAAATAAAATTAATTCTTATGCAAGGAACTTTATGAATTATTATACATAGTTGCCATCAAAGTGGAATTATTCATATTGATTCATAAAATTTCCTTTGTAATTTGAGGAAGGTTTCTGATTATCTCATGCTATAACCTGCTCAAAAGGAGTTATTGTATGTTTGTAATTAGAAGTTGATTTGGGATGAAGTTATTGAATGATGCATTGGTCTAAGATACATATCTACCTAAAGGGGATAAGTATTTGAACCTAGTGTATTCTTATTGATTAACTCATCTGAGGTTCTAATATGGCATTATGACCTTGATTTGTATATTCTACCCAACGCAGAATGTGCTACTATGTTGGCCTCATTATAATAGCTTGTTTTAATTAAAGCTATGTATAAATTTCCCTTGCTATTCATTCAAAAGCATTCTTATTTTGCAGTTACTTTTTTTATGAATAACTGTTCTACTTTAATTGAAATTTTGATTAGATCAAATTATAACAAATGGAAGCAAAACTTAAAATTCTCTTTCAGAATTATTGATCTTGATCTAGCACTATGTGAGAGTAGGCTAAAAGTAAATAAGAAGAGTACAACTAGACAGAAAGAACAAATGGAAGAGATCTAATAGACTTAACTTGATTGCCATTAAAAGGACAATCTTTGAACATTTTCTTAGTGGCTTACCTAAAACTGCAAGTGCTAAAGAATTCTTTATAATTTTGGAAGAAAGATACTAAGTATCTAATAATGTTGAGTCTGGATATCTAATAAAATAGTTGATTGACATGAGACATGATAATAATGAGGGAGTAAGAGAGTTTATTCTAAAGATGGTTCACATCCAATCTAAATTGAAAGCCCATAGTATTAACCTATATGAAAATTTTATTGTTTCATATGCTTTGAATTTCTTCCTTGTTGAGTTCACACAAATCAAAACTGCTTACAACACCTTTAGTGAGAAGCGGATCATTAATAACCTTATTACCAAATGTGTGGCTGAAGAAGAGAAATTAAAGAAAGAAAAGAATGACCTATCCTATGATCTAGCCCTTCTTACTCCCCATGGTGAACCCCATTCTAACAAGGATAATTGGAAATATAAAAAAAATTAATTTAATATTCTTTATAAGAATCAAAGTTTAAGGAAACTAGGTAGTGGCCAATACCATAATGTAGGGGGTCCTAAACCAACTCCTATTAAGAAAAATGTTTAGTGTTTCTGGTGTAAGCGAAAGAGACATAAGAAGAATAATTGTATGAAATTCAAAGCTTGGCTAGAGAATAAGCAAAAATTTAGAGGAATTCAAAAACTTGAGGAAACCAAATTTGAGAAAAAGCAAACTGAGGGTAAGAAATGACCTTGAAGTAGTGGTAGAGTTAATGGGAGATGTCAGTCTAGTTTTGGTAATTAGATTTGAACTTATTTTGAAAGACATTTTTCATGTATTTTCTTTTAGGAGAAATTTGATTTAGATAAATTTGGTTTTTATTTACTTTCCCCAATGGAAAAATAAATGTAATGTTAAACTCCCATATTGTTGTTTATTAATATTTAGTGGATGGTTTATATAAATTATCTTTAGTTTCTGACAATATTTTGTTATCTTTAAATATAGAAAGTGTGGTTGTTAAAAGGTCTAAAATTAAAGAAAAATCTTTTTATTGTGGCACAAGCACTTAGGTCATATCTCTAGGAAAAGAGTTGAAAGATTAATTCAAAATGATATTTTACCTTCTGTAGAGTTTGATGATTTAAGGACTTGTGTGGATTGTATTAGAAAAAAAATTCACTAAGAGTAAAAAGAAAGATACAACTAGAAGTTCAAGTCTTTTAAAAATTATTTATACAAACATTAGTGAACCCTTTTCTCTTAGTATTTGTGGCAATATTTTTTTTTTCAATTTGGTTATCTTTATTTGATTAAAGAAAATTTGATACTTTTGAAAATTAAAAAATTTTTAAACTGAAGTAGAAAAATAATTAGAAAAATACATTAGAAATTTAATGATAGGATTTCGTATTGTGGGTTCTATTGCGTGACCACTAAGAATTTACTATGACAATAGTGCTGCAGTGTTTTACACTAAAAATAATAAAATTATTAGTGGTTCTAAGCATCTGGAGTTGAAGTATTTGACCATCAGAGATCTAGTAAAGAACAACGAAATAGTTGTTAAATATATAGACACAAATTCTATGTTAGTTAATCCTTTAATTAAAGAACTTAGGCCCATTGTGTTTAAAAACACATTAAAAATATGGGTATTGTAAGTTCTTTTGATATCTTTGATTAATGGAAGTTTAAGATTTATATTATTTCCTTGTTATATTGAACATTTTCTTTAGATACTTTTGATGCTTATATTATTTTTATTCCAACCAATTAATAATGCATTGAATTTTTAGTATTATGCATTTTGAACATATGCATCAATTGCAAAATTTTGAACTAGGTGTCATTAGGACCATTATACTTATGGTCGATGCCATATTAAAGTTGAGGCATGATGGTTTCTTGACAAGCCATACAATTTATCTGGCTTTAATTCATTCAAGAGAAATTATAAAGACTGACAAAGAAAATAGTAGTTTGGCTGTTGGATCACACTGACATACTATTTTCTTACTGCACTCTACACTAATGACTAGTTAACGGAGTTAGTGACATTTGTAACCACGGAAGGTTTAATATCAATAAGAGATATGATAACTGCCATAATTCAATGTTAGTTGGCTTTCGTTGGATGGAGTCATATTAGATATCGCATCTTAGATCATATGTTTTTAAAATGTAGCTACATTGTAAAATTAGGCATTAGCCTGAAAGTCATTTTCAAAATAAAAATTTTTAAAAATAGAGAATTGATTTTGCCCAAGTGAGAGAATGTAAGAATTATTGTGAGCTACAATCAATTACTTTTGTTTTAAATAAAAATGGGTTAATTTAGGAATTATTGTGGGCTACAGTCAATTAATTTTGTTTTAAATAAAAATGGGTTAATTTATGAACCATATGTGATGCATTTGGGCTCAGTTATTAAAATTAGTGATCATATTTTTTTAGGCTGGATATCTAATTGATTAATACAGATAAAAGTGTAGGTCCATAACTCGTAAGACTATAATAGGTGGGTACTAGAGTTTATTTATAACTTGGCTAGGTCCCCTCTATATTTATGTCAAATTCTAATTCCACAACTTATCCCATTATAAATTGTGATAGGAAGTGTGAATTACAAAGAAAGCCTTAGTCTCTTCAAGCCTTCAGAGATTCAGAATCAATGGGGTGTTCTAAATCTGTCATCATGTCTTCTATAGGTAATCAATTTGGTGTTCTAATTTTGTATAATTGTCTTAGATTTATTCTTACATTTCCTACCTCATATCGCTAATTGGCTTGATAAATAAACGTAATACTGTTTATATTTTGACATATAAAATAATTTTAAAATGTTAAAGTATTAATTTTACAAAAAATAAAAGAGACTCTAACGCCTCGTTTGGTTCATTATTTTGAATGTAAAATGCAACTCATTCCTATTACATCGCATGTTAGTTCATCGTAACGCACTACAATCCGCATCTAGGGATTGAGCATAGTGTCTATATTGTGGCATGGGAATGTAATGTGTTTTGAAGCCAAAAATTTTGCTTTCACCATTTTGCCCCTTCTTTATCAGACTATGAACATCCTTCCTGTGTCTGTAGCCTTCAACCCCTTTGCTTAAACCCCATTTCTAATTTGATGACAAGGTGGAAGAAAGGTCTCTTTAAATATCCTGAGACAATTTTCCCCCCCTCTTTGGCAAGGGTAATTTGGTCATTTAGGCAGCCTTACTTTTCATTCTTCAATACCAACGCTTTTTTTCCCCTTTTTATGTTAAACTAAACACAATCAAGGTAATTATATTCACTTAAACATTTCTTTTCACAATCCCTTTAGTTTTATTTCTTTAAATTTTATAAGGAAAAAATGCAATTTTTTATATATTTTTATCAATTTTTTTTAATCAAAACATGATAAATATATAATTCTTCAATAATAATATGTTGAGTCAATTCAATAAATTGTATACATTTGATATGTAGTGTGGTGTATAGTGCATTTGATATAAAATAGAAGCAATGCAGAGTATCTTATTATATTTTGTATAGTCTGTTAGCCTTGGTGAGCTATAAATTACATGTGGTGGGGCTCTTGTATCTTAGCATCTTTTCTGTTATAGACTTATCACGTGATGCAATTTTCTTAAATGTGTGTGTGTGTATATATATTAGAATTGAATAAAATTGCTATGTACATTTTGATTGAGCTTTTTCCCATTTTCTCAATACATGTCTTTTCTTTTGAAAGCTTTTCTTGGTATCAGTGTAGTAAAGGCTTACGCCATGACTACTCTAATGATTTCCTCTTCCTCTTCCTTTTCCACTAATCTCTTTGCCATAGAGTCTCACCTTTCTGCTATCATATTAGAAACTTGACTACGAATGAATATCTTGCGAAAATCAAATCAATCTCTGATAATCTCACATAATCCTTAAATGCTTATGGACCCATGCAAAGAACATAATGGCAATTCTTTTCATCTTCTAGCCATATCATCAACTATTTTTTGATGTTATATCTATCAATATTGTTAGCACTTATAGGATTATTAACTAGAGTTGACATCTCTTCCAACAAATGGATTGCATGTACAATTAAACAAATAAGGCATATAACACACATACGTCTATACCTTTCCAAATCTTTTATTACATGGTTCAAGCTTAAACCTTCATTTGTCACTCCAAAATTAGTAAATTGCTTGACTTCTAACTCAAAATCATAAATATATTCTACCACATCCTTCCTTAATTGCATATTATTGTACTTGTTCATCTATTGAACAATTATGTTAATAAAAAAATAATTTTCCAAAAAGGATTAACCATATCATCTATTGAACATATGGTAACTAGAAAGGATTAGTCATATGATAGATAAAGATATAGACCCTAATTTAAACATTTTGTAAGGAAAATGACGTCTCCCATTTTATGGCACTTCAAATAACAACCACCAACAATTTGGATACCTAAATGGCGTTTCCCATTTTGGAAAGGCCCTAAAAAAATTCTACAATAAAGTCTGAAAATGTTATTAAGAAGATACTCATAAAACTACCAACAATTCATTTTAACACTTTAATTGAGCTATATTAGTTAAGGGGTAATGTGGATGAGAGAAGCTCAATGGAAGTCTCTTGTTTCCAAGCGAAATATTGAGGATATTGGCCAACTGATTATCTCAAATTATACAAAGAGAAAGTTATTATGTATATAGAGTGGGCCATGAGGGAGACTAATCCTTTGAATTTGAGCAACCTAGGCGACAAAAATATCAAGCTGAAGAGGATGAGAGAGACCCACAAGTATCAAATATCTTAATTATGACAACAATACATATGCATGTCCATATAAATATATATATAACCATCCCTTGATTGATAAAATGCTTTTTTATTTCACAAGTCTATGCATGTCGTCGTAGATGTGTAGAAACAAAGTTTCAAACTCAAAAATTTCTCCTTGGAATAGGACATTAACCTAATTTGGCCCTTTTTCATTTTTTTTTTCTATCTAAAGATCAAATTTGTGTTTCCAAATAGGTCAATGTACCAAAAAAAGTCATAGTCACAGCAATTGGAGGAAATCTTGAAATAATCAAACCACTGTATCCAAACAACATAGAAAGAGCAATGAAATTTAACAACAATGAAATTTCTTCGATGAAAGATGGCATGGAAGAAGAGGAAGATGAGATATCAGATGACGTTGCGAAGCTTAAAGGAGAAAACCAAACGGTGTTGACGTCGAGCCAAAATGAGGTATTTTGCAAACAAATAAGTATGAATTTATTTAACAAAGAAAATAAAAAGAGTGAAAATAGAAAGTGCCTTATAATCTTTTTATCAGGACAAAGAAGTGAAAATGGAGAGTATTTGTGTTGAGGGTAATTTGAGAAAATAAAATCCGAATGACGTTAGGCAGAGTTTTTTTTTTCAAAATCTCTCCATATTTAGAGAAATTTTTTTTTGTGGGACTCACTGTAATTTTTGCCTAACTTTTCTCTCCTCCTTATTTTTCTCTCCCATCCAAACAGGACAAAATTCATTTTCTCTCTGCTTTTCTCCTCAACTTTTCTTCCCCCTTATTTTTCTCCCTATTCAAATGCACTGCAAAAGTTGACTTGGTATTAGTCTTTTAAAATCTTTTATATTTTAATATTATTTAATATTTTTATTACTTATTTAAAGTAAGAATATAAAAAATTATTTTTATCATCCAAATTATTTTTATTATATTTTTTTACATTTTACATACAAAATAAGATATAATATAATTTCAAAAGTATATAAATTAATAAAATTTAAACTCAATCTATTAAAATAATAAGATAAACCAGTTGATAT
Source organism: Erythrophleum ivorense (assembly GCA_026724425.1). Lineage (NCBI taxonomy): Eukaryota > Viridiplantae > Streptophyta > Magnoliopsida > Fabales > Fabaceae > Erythrophleum > Erythrophleum ivorense. Next base: position 3,828,154 of record JAIUCV010000036.1, on the reverse strand, counting down.
GATAAAGCTAATCTGTTTTCACGGCACTATAAAATATAAAGAGAATTATTTAAATTAATTAATAATAGTGGAGAAAGTACAAAACAGCCTGTTACATTTCCACTCGATGATTGCAAGTTGCGACAGAAAGATTGGACAAGGAATAATGAATCCTTTATTCTCTTCCAAGGCATACATAATGATGAATCCTTTATTCCAGCGATAACGTGTTGGGTTGGAGGATTTCAAAGTGTGGTTGATTCTCTGTCGTGTAATATAAATATAAAATTACAATTAAAAATATTTATATTAAAAAATTTTAAAATTACTCTAAATATTTTAAAATTAAAAATTTAGATTACAAAAAAAAATATAATTTATAACTCTAAATTAAAATATAAATATTTTAAACTTTTGATCTATAAATATAATTTTTTTAATATAAAATTTAAAGATTCATAAAAAAATTATTTTTTTATTTTACTTTATCACTGACAAGCCGATACTTTATATTCTCGAGCAATTCCTTTGCGAGTTAATTATTGGCAACTAATTAAACTGATAATAAAAATTAAAATTTCTAGCTAAATCATTGCGCCGCATTATTTGAATTTTAGTGATTTTATTTAATTTTTTATTTAACTCAATTATTAATGGGGTTGAGTCACGACAGCTCATGGATGCTAAATAGCGTTATTATTATTGTCATTATTGTTCATAATACGTAGGTGCTGACGCTATGGTATTAACTTTTGAGTTGGATGGGTGACAAATTGCTGAGGCAAAAGGTGTAGTAGTCACTATCAGAATTAAAATGTGGAAATAACGCCTTCCCAATGTTTTCCGCCATTTGAATTGTGAAACATGCAAAGTTGTCCTTTCGATCGCGAGCTGCACCAGTTTTTAACTTTTGGACTTTCTCAACAAAATTGTCTTACATTCTGCTACGCATCTTTGTCAGATAAATTTCTTTAATTTTTTATTACAGAATTTCATTTGGATTACATTCTTTAAGCTGCTTGATTTTGATGATTGGATTGATAAATAATATTTAATTAGCAACCATACGACTTTGATTTGAGATATTGTTTTAGTACACTTTGGTTTAGTTGGACACCTGATTACAGCCAAAGACAAGCAGCCACATGGCATGTGGGTTAGGCTATTTGTCAATGGATAATGAGTAGGTTACACTCATTTTTTAATTAAATTAAATTATATTTTGATATTTTATTTATTTTAAAAATTAGATTTGATTTTTTGTTTTGAGATTCAGTAATATTATTTTTGAAAAAACACATATTATACAAAAAGCTAATGCCATTGCCAAAAAAATAAATTGGGGATGAAGTTTTTATGATATACATTTAAATTCTAGAAGAGCCAATTGTCATTTTGAAACAAGCTCACCATGCCAATTACAATTTATTCAAACTTTAAAGAATACTAATATAACCTATATTCATGAATAATCAGTAAAGACTAATTAATAGAACTAAAGACAAGTGGCCAAATGATATATATATATATATATATTATGTTTCCTTTTAATACAAATTTATAAGTAGACTAATTCCAATTTGGACTCTTTGCATTTCAAGGGTAAATGTACAATATGCAACTGGAGAAATATAGTTTAAAAAGTGCAGGATTAAGTAACTTCAATAGTTGGAAGGTGAAGAAAGAAGTTTTCAATGTTAGAGAAAAAAGTAGGGGCCAAACAGTTCTTAATGTTGAAAATCGGAGAAAAAAGGCTTTTTAACATTAAAAGTTTTTAAAATTCTCTCTTTTCAACTATAATATGTAACATACTATAGAGGATTTATTTACAAACTATAGTAATTGTCAATAAATATATAAGCATATAATAAACACATTTATGAAATTCATTATTTCTAACATATTTTGTGTTAATGATCATAATTGACTTACTCTATTTACCTTTTATAAATTATATTTATTTAAAAATATATCCCATTTTTAATATACTTATCTTTCAACACACGCGTGTGCCTAACTCAGAATTTATCCTTCAAATTAATCTTCCTTTCTCATGAAGACAGGTTAGTAATAGGTCCCATAAGTCAACTTAAATGTGCTATGAAATTTATTAAAACTTAATTTAATTAAGCTTGATCGCTTAGTCACAATGACTTTATTTAATATGAATACTTTAAACGAATGGTAGGCTTAAATAAATTCTTGGAACAAAATTATACATTTGGTTTTCATAATTTATTAGAGTATTATAATTTTTTTCCCATATTAGTCCTTTATTTTATTGTTGTTTTTAATTTGGTCTTCAATATTAAAATCTGTCACGACACCATTTTTTTGAGGTTGATTGCCTAACAAATTGTTGATATGTCATTAGGTAGCACTCACATAGATTTGAAAAGTATACATTTTGTCTTTATAATTTGCTTGAATTTCAATTTGATCCCCCTAATTTGTTTGAATTTTCAATTTGGTTCCTTTATTTTGCATTTTTTTAATTTTTCAAATAGACCTTAAAGTTTTGCTGTTTTGATTTGGTTCCTAAAGTTAAAATCTATCATGACTAGCTAGGTGAGTTTGAAATTAACTTGGCTAATAGACTGTCGACGTGTCATTGGACAACTCTGACATGGACTCTCAATTGCTATGTTTGATGCACATAAGATAATCATAAAATATTTAGCAAACAAAATTATAACGTTAGGACATATTAGTTTTATGGTAGGACACGTTTGTCATGCTTATTAACTATCTTTTAAAGGTTTTAATGTAAAGATGATATCAAAAATAAAATTAATTAATCTTTAGACGTTTGGTGTGAAATAATTAAAATTTGAGATATTAAATTAAAAAATAAATTAATTTTGAAGGATTAAATTATTAATTTATTCTAAATTTATACAATATTATTATTTATTCTATTTCTCCATTTTATTTCTGTAATTTTTATTTTATTTGGTTTGCTTTTCTTTTTTTCTAACACCACAAAAAAGAGGGAATTTAGTGAGAAAAAGTTTTTCACTGTTCTTTTACTAAATTAAATCACTAAGGGGTTAGCAAGGGAATTGTTTTCTCACTAAATATTATTCGTTAATTCGTGATAGACATTATTTTTTTCCTTAAACCCTAACTAAATTCTCTTATTGACCAAATTGTGTGAGAGAATTTCTTGCTAAATTAGTCATTAATTCTTTTCCAAATAGTGAGGGAATTGCGAGATAAAATTACTTACTAGAAATAAAAGCAATTGCTTATAGAAAAGAGGCTTGACCTCTTCCTCTTTTTCATCGATGTAGAGCGAGATATTACATATCCTCAACTTTGATTTACACTTCCTAAGTTATAAACTAAATTAAGAGTGAGTTTTTTGAGATGCATATTATGATCTTAAATGGCACTAAATAGGGATTTTACATAATAATGCTCTTGCTAAATAGCAAGTGAATTGAAAAGAAGTAGTGACCAATTTGACAATGAATTTTCTCATGCAATATGGTCGATGAGAAAATTTAACAAGAATTTAAGGAAAAAAATTCTTTGTTAATTAGCATCTAGTATATAGCGAATGAATAATTTTTCACTATTCTCTCGCTAAGCCTTAGGTAAGTTGATTTATAAAAATTTCATCACTAAATTCATTCTTTTGTGTAGTGTTTCAACAAAGACATGAACTTGTTAAACTACTCACTCCATTATGTTCTTTATCATCCATTAAAGGTTGAATAAGTGTCCATTTTGCCATGAATCCATGAACACAAAGTCTCCCCTCCACAATGGATGATATAGATAGATCCACGTGGCATCGTCTTCAAATGGTCAAAAGGGCAAGCAGGCGCTTGCATTAATGTTGCACCTGGTGCCAACTGCCAAGTTGCTTAAAAAGTATAAATAAATAAATAAACAAATAAATAAATTAAGCATTTATTTATGTGAAATGTTAAAGTCAAATGCCCGTTATAACTTAATGTGGAAATTAAAAAAAATTATATTTAAGAACTTAATTTTTTATAAAATTTGCAACAAAAAATCTTAAAAATTAAAATTGCTCCTAACAACTAAAGTTATGCTCAATTTTAAAGATATTTACTATTAGATTTTAGGAATGCTACTACCAAAATTACTTAAATTGTAACTTTCTTAAAATTTGATAACAATTTTTATAAACTCTAGTAGTAAGTTTTAATAATTTTGATCCTTAGATGTAGTTTTATTTTTTTTTTCCTTAGATGTAGTTTTAATTTTTAAGGCTTTTATTATAAATTTTTTAAAATTTAGATTTTTGAATGCAATTTTTCCAAAAATAAAGAAGACTTCTTCATAACTCATAAGTGACTTATATGGAGAATGTGACTTCGTGGTAATGGTATACAAAACAATCGATAACTCACTAAATCTATCCTGGGGCCAAGTTGAAAAAAAATACAAAAAAAAAAGACAAATAAAAAATTAGGTTGAGTTGGATGATCAAGTTAGGTTACTAATTGACCTTAGAACCAATATGGCCTAGCTTGGCCCAATATCTTCCTTTTTAAAAAGGAAAAATTAAATAGAGATTTATATAAAAATTTTGATTTTTTTTAGAGTTCAATTATAATTTTATAAAGACTTATATAATTTTTTTTAAGAATCAATGTATAAATTTTATAGAAGTTAAAAAAAAATACAACACATAACCTAATATTAAACTTGGCCTAACTCAATATTAAACTAAACTAGGCTGAACCAAGTTGAGCCGAAGTTATAGATTAAAAATTTTCTGTACAAAATAGGGTTGAGTTTTGGCCTAACTTTTATACACCCATACTTTGCGGGAATCAAATCCTCTTAAGTTTGTTGTCTTTAAGTTTGATAATTTTGTTTTCTTAAACATAATTTATAGCTTTCTCTTTCCATATGAAGCAACAGCCTATGTATCGCCTTCATCAAATTTCAAAGGCAGCAAACTTGAGGAAATGTATTTTACACTTTGTGACAAGGTCGCGGGCACACATTACCTATGTATCCCCTTCAATTTTCTTCTGTTGGATTTCTTCCTACACATTATGTTATGATGTTCCTTAATTTATCTCACCATTAAAATTAAACTCACCTCAAATTTTAAAATCTAGTACTGTATATAAATGACATGTGAGTTATTGGTGTATCAAAGAATGCCACACTTTAGATACTATAGATTGTAAAACTTAATTTTTGTATTTTTCACATATAAACCGTAATGTAACACTAAGAAAATAAATAAAAAAATTGTTATCAAGTTTTTTAATTAACAAAAAATAACAAGTAGATTTATTTTTATAACTCAATAACAAATGACTAGGGCTTTCCCAAGAAAAAAAAATCTATACGTTATATTTTTATTAAAAAATCTAATAGTAATTACTTAAAATTTTTATTTAAATATAATCCTTTGTGATATATGTTGACATTTGTGGAACTACCTCGCACACACATTTTTAGAAATGGATCAAAAAGAATGTTGGAAAATGATCAGAGGGAGTGTATCCTTAATTTGACCAGTACAACATGAATTAGGTGTTAGATGGAAAATGTGGAGGAAATTAGAAGGGCATGCAAGACTTGAGTTTGGTTTAAATTAATTGAACTCAGACCAAACGCACATGCATGGAGAGAAAAATAGCTTAATTCATCACACATAACAATATTGACTAAGACATTTGACTAAGTCCCCTCCCATGTGGACAATTAATGAAATAGGTGTCTCACATTCTATGCCAGCCATCATCACCTTCATGATTTCCATTATTTCACCCTTGTTATGCGTCTTCTCAGAAAATCTGTAGCAAAAACCAAACATATGCAGAGATTATTACTTGATATACCCTATATAATTTTCCTTTGCTTCCTACTACGTGGTTAAGGGTCTGTTTGAATTAAAAAGAATAGAATGAAAGTTAAAGAAAGTGAACTTTAATGAATTTTGACACTTTTTTTGATTCTTCTCAATCTACATATATTTTAAATAAAAAAAGTTATATTTAAATCCAAACTAAAGAAAATGTCAAAATTAAAACTCAACTTCTTTTCCTTTTCCTTTGTTCTCCTCAATTCAAATATACCATAAATATATGTAGGTAGCTCTGTTTGTTATTCCAATTTAGAGTGTGAATGCAGGAAAACTTCAATTAAAGAACCACAGAAACACAAATGCAGAACTACAAAAATGGGTAGATTTAATGAGGGAATATCCCTTGCCATTAGAGATGGCAATTTTGTAGGGTGGGGAGTTGCCTCTTCACTTTCTATTCCTGTCATCAATTATTTCTTCCATCCGCATTCTCATCCTCATTGTCATCAATTATCTCTTCCATCCCCACTTTCATCCTCATTCCTCATCGTAGGGGGAAATTTTTCCCATCCCCATTTTTACAGGACGGATTCCTATGGATCTCCATGGAGACATTGAATTTTTTATAGAAAATAACAAGAAATAAATACTATCAAATAAAATACAAAAACTATATATTTGAAAAAAAATTAAATATAAAGTTCAAACTCCTTATTTAAGTTCCCCAAAAAACTCTAATCAAGTTCAGAAAACTGAAAAAAAAAAGAACAAGTTAAATAATAGTTAGGAGTCGATAAGAATATTTAGATTGATTTTTTTAAATTAATATAAATATAAATAAAGAGTAAAATGACTAAAAAAATATACAATAATAAGAGAATTATATAAAAATTTTAAAAATACTTATATAAAACTAACGAGAATAGAGGCCTTATAGGGCACGAAGTATGATTTCATTCCCATTTCCAAATTACTTTCGGGGAGATTTTTTCTCCACTCTCCATCCCCGTAGAAAAAAAAAAAATCTCTATATTTGTATCCCCAAATGAGACAATTCTCACATAGATTCTCAGATTTGGAGATTTTTACCATCCCTATTTCTTACTCCCTTGCTAAACTCACTCAGTGAGAGAATGATAAGGAATTGTTCTCTCATTTGGTACTTTTCACTAAATTAGCAAGGAAATATATAATTTATTTCAAGAATTTAAAATGCTATCATACAATTTACAAGAGCAAAATGCATATAGCCTTTGCCTTTTTTTTTTTAAATTGTGATTTTAAATTTATGTTACTTAAAATTATATTTATTTTTTCTTTTTGTTTGGGAAGCAGTGGGATAGATGGTAGTAGTCAAAATGAAGTCAATAAATTATATAACAACTAGCGATAATCTTATTTAAAAAAAAATTTCCAACTACTTCCTATCACTTTCCTCCTACAAAATCAAAATCTGATGAAAATCCTTGGTTTTGTTGTAGTGTTTATTTCAATCTTAAAATGTAAGATTTGCACCGTGTGAACTATGAGCTCATTGTCAACACTGCTATACTTTGTACAACCTTAATTTTTTGTTTTCACATACAAATTATAATGTAAGACCAAGTATATGAAAGTTATACTAAGACATGTTTGAGCCATTTTCAACACCATGTGATAAAAATGAATTTGAACCACATGAACCAATTAAGCGAGAAAACAAGCCCATTGACTTATTGACCATTATCCTCTAGCCCCACGCCTGAAAGATCGTTGGAGACATTTCATAAATCGCCTATCAAGCTGCCTAACGATCGGGAATGGTCATACCCAATAAAAGCCCCATAACACCTATCAATCATTTAATACACAACAATGACCTTGCAACAGCTCAGGAAACTTCACCCCTTCTATCAATAATGACCTCTATATTACTAAAATCTTGTGCTATCACTCTACCATCTCATTGTTATTTTGCTACTTTTACCATCAACGGGACAATTGAAGCTTTGTCCCCTTTGCATGTATCACCGTTTAGCTTTATTAATCGCAGGGAGGCAATTAGAAAAACAGCATGAGGGTAAAATGCGTTGCATCATTTTTTTGGCAGGCGAAATGTGCTGCACCTGTACAATTCTAAATTTCAAAACTTTTTTCTGTGTTAACAGAATAGGACTTATAATTTTAAAAGAAAAAAAAAAGATAAAATATTGTACATGGGTTCATCCCTCGTTGATTTCCCATTATAAATTGACATCGCTTTGAATACTGTTAACCAGGAAGTGGCTTGGAAAAAGAGAATTAGACTGAGAGAATGAATCCTTAACATCAAACCTGTTTCAATCTTTCAGATTTGTTCCATGTCAACTGTGAGCTCATTGGAAAAAATGCTATACTTTGTAGAGCGCTTAATTTTATATTTTCACATATTAATTATAATATAACACCAAGAAATTATATATAAATATTATTCTAAGGGGATTTTGAGACGTCTCCACCGCTTTGTGATATTGATATTTGTTGAACTCCTTCGCACACCTTTTTTTCTTCCTTTAAGTTAGTCAAAATGAAACTTCGAATATGAAAGGGAGGGTACCCATTAAACTCTCTGCAGTGAATTAGGACTTGCATGGAAAATGTGAAGGAAAAGTGCATGCAAGAGGGATTGGTTTAAATTAATAATATTAAAAATGAACTTAATAATTATCTGATAATGTACATGATAACAGTTTTGATAAGAGAGAGCTTAATTTATCATACATATAGGTACATTGACAAATTCATATGTATTCTATTTCTATGGTAGCTACTAGCTAGCTAGCATTGTTTCATCGTCACCGTTACGATAGCCATTGTTTCCCCTAAATTTGTGATGCGTATGCATCTTCTCAGAAAATCCTGTAGTAGTAACCAAACACATGCGCATAAATTATTATTTAAGTGTCAGTGTAAACCTCAAAAGACAAAAAGGAGACTTCCTGGTCAACGAAAGGATTTGATTTGGTTCGATGTTTCGGATTGAATTGTTAAAATTTAATTCCGAAAATACGAATTAAATCAGAATTAAGAGCTATATGAATCTAATGCATAATTTAGAAATGCTAAATATAAAAATTAATTTAAGGTGTATTTGATTATTTTCGTAACTACAATAAAATTTGGTTTTGATTGAGTTTTACTCTAGGTGTCTCTCTATTATATAGTGATTTTCAATGGAATAGATATACAAAATTAGAGTTAGGAAGAGGATTTAACTTTTTTTAAATAGTGTCTTCTGAACTTCTTAATTATGGGTTTTAGCATAATCTAATAACTTATATTTTTAACTGATAACTAAACTTAATATTAAATGTATATTGAGCTTTCATTACAATATGATTACTTTAAATAATTTTGTATCCTGAAAATCTTAATGAACCATTAATAAACTGGTATTTTAGAAAATAAAATTAATACAATGCGAAATATTCTAACATGAACGTCAAAATTGCTTTTGTTGGTTCCAACTTCCAACTCCTTTATCTAGTCAGGTTTAAATGTAATTATTTCAAGTATATAATTTTAGTAAACATAAAATATTTAGCAAAAAAAAAAATTATACCGTTAGGGCATATTAGTTTTATGGTAGGACATGTTTATCATGTTTATTAACAATCTTTTGAAGGCTTTTAATGTAAAGACGATATTAAAAATATAATTAATTACTCTTTAGAGGTTTGGTATGAAATAACTAAACTTTGAGATATCAAATTAAGAAACAAAATATTTTGGAAGGATCAAATAATTAATTTATTCTAAATTTATAATATATTATTATTTATTCTCTTTCTCCATTTTCTTTCTATAATTTTCATTTTATCTTATTTTCTCTTTTTTTTTCAACTTTGGCACTACAAAAAAGAGAAATTTTAGTGAAGCAAAATTCCATTACTGTTCCTTCAATATATTAACTCACTGAGGGGTTATCAAGGAAATAGCGAAGGATTATTCCTTCACTAAATATTAGTTACTAATTGTGAGAGACAATTATCTTTCTTAAACCATTGCTAAATTCTCTTGTTGACCAAATTGTAAGAGAAAGTCCCTTGCCACATTGGTCATTAATTCTTTTCCAAATAGCAAGGGAATTGTGAGATAAAATTTCTAGCTAGAAAAAATGAAATTGCTCAAAAGGAACAGGATATTAAATATTTTCAACTTTAATTTATTTTTTCTAAGCTTTAAATTAAAATGAGAGTACGTTCTTTACGATGCACATTACAATTTTGAACGGTGCTATAAAAATTTTAGCTTGTAATTCTCTTGCCAAATAACAACTGAATTGAAACAGAATTAGTGACCAATTTGGCAATGAATTTTCCATCACAATTTGGTCAATGAAAAAATTTAGCAAGAGTTCAAGAAAGAAATGTCTCTTGCTAATTAGGAATTAATATTTGACCAAGGAACAATTCCTTCTTACTAACCCTTAGGTAAGTTGATTTAGTGAAAATTTTATCACTGAATTCATTCTTTTTTTTTTTAATAATTCAAAGGAGACATGAAGTAGTTAAACTACTTGCCACATTATGTTCTTTATCATCCTTTAAATCTGATCTAACCAGTCGATTGAATAGATGTCCTTTTCGCCATGAGTCTATAAACACGAAATCTCCCCTCCACATTATCGTCTTGCATAGATTATTATGTACACAGATCTCAAGATAATTTAACGATAAAGAAATATGAGTTTTCAAAAGGTAGAGGTTTCAATACCAAAATTATGATATAAAGGAAGTAGCTATGTACACGTCCCCATGGACTGCCGTGCAAAGTCTTGCATGGAAAACACGGAGGAAAAACCCCCATGCAATATGAAAGATATCCAAAATTGACAAAGACATTGACCACGTCAAATGTGGAATATAATGCTTAAATACTTGGAGAGTTTCTCAGCAACAAAATATCTGAAGTGATAGCGTATTTAGACACTTATTTTACTGCATTTGTATAGTTTTTTATGCTTATTTTAAATGCAAAAAATGTAACTAGAAATCAATCAAATAACCCACTTGACATTCATTGACGGCTGAATTATTATTATATCATGATCGTAACATAATGATATTATAAACATTGATTTAATTGTCATACATTTCAATTTTGATGTAATAAACTATTAAATATAAAATAATTTTTTATTAGTTTCCTTAATTTTATTTTTATAATCATACTTATCAATTATTCTTACAGAATTAATTTCACTTTAATAAAATCATAATAACAATGATTGTAATAATAAATCTAATATAAAATGAATAAAATATTGTTATATATAATAATTATTTGTACCATAATTAAGTTTTATAATAAACCTAAATTCAAAGTATTATTACTCATCTATACTAACATATATAATTTAAACAATTTTTTCATCTTTTGATCCTAATATATATATATATATATGTGTGTGTTTTTGGTGTACATTTAGCTAGATAAAACAAGAATAACAGCATCAATTAAATATTATGGAAAATATCTGCCTCTAGTTACCTACTTATGTGGTTCCCATCATCCAACACCTCAAGAATATGATTATCTTATAAAAATTATTGTGGGGTACAATCAATTAATTTTGTTTAAAATAAAAATAGGCTAATTTATTATCCATATTTCATCCATTTGGGCTCAGTTATTAAGATTAGTCATCCTATTATTTTGGATTGGATATCTAATTGATTAGTATAGATAAAAGTGTAGGCCCATAACTTGTAGAACCATAATGGGTGAGTACTAGAGTTTATTTATAATTTGGGTAGGTTCCCTCTATATTTATGTCAAATTCTAACTTCATAATTTACCCCATTATAAGTTGTGATAAAGAGTGTAAATTACAGATGAAGCCCTAGTCTCTTCAAGCCTTCAGGTATTCAAAATTAATGAGGTATCCTAAATTTGTCGCTATGTCTTCTACAGGCAATTATTTTAGAATTTTAATTTCGCATAATTGTCTTAGATTTATTCATACATTTGGTATCAGAGTCTCAATTATATGATTTAGAATCTAATAATTGATTTAAAGACATGAATATATGCTAAACAATTTTAACTTTTTGTAATTTTCATCTATATAAGTTTTGAAATCTTAATTGGATGATTTTCAAAAAATTAAAACCCAAGACCTTAGGGCTTTTGTAGATATTAAAATTGTGAATTAATTGACACTTGAATTGTGAATTTTCATGCACCACAGAGAGAGAATTTGAATTTTGAAATTTTATGTTCGGGTTTTAAGATTGAATTTTCAATCTCACAAAATAGGTCAAATTGATGAATGTCTTTTTAAAGATTATGTTCCTCCTAAACATATAAGTAAAACCCATATTTCAATTGCATCAAAAATTAATTAATTCTATTGCAATTTCATGCAAAAACTTTCAACCATGGTAGACATATTTCAAAAGCTTTTATGCATTAAAATCGTGCGATTCATAGATTAATAGAAGTTGTTTTGATTTAAACTATATTGCTAAAGGAAAAAAAGGAGGGGAATCAATTAAAGAGATACACGCACAGATTCTTTGGCTTTTGACAATATGTGTGTGTGTGTGTATAGTAAATTATTATTTATGCTCATCATTACTTTTGAAGAATATCATATATCTGGAATCTGATACATATGTTTTATGAACAAAATACACTTGCGAGGCTCATGTATATATCTATATATACACACATATATAAAATGCACACATTACTTGCTCATGGGGCCGCATATAAAGAAAGTATATATATGTTAGTTGATTCATGATATATTTAACATAAATTTGTTAAACTCTTTGTAGTGCTGCATATAAATATATATATATATATATAATGATCTAAAGATTTAATATTATGTTTATGCATGTGTATATATATTTATTATTTTTAATTTATAATATAAATTCAAATAATGGTATTATTTTCTTTAGATGTTTGATATTCTAACATAAGTTAATTAAAATAATATGCTACCAAAGTAATCTTTATTGTGTAAGTTACTTTATTTGGAATATTAAGATGATTGTGTGTTGTAATGCATGTGGATAGTGATCCATATTTTAAATATGATTTTTTGAAATATATTTCATAATTTTTTGACCACTATAAATATTTTTCATATAAATATTAATATATAAAATATATTTTAATATTTATTTAATTATGAAATATGATACATTGAAAAATTAATTTATTATATTTTAGACCTTGTGATAATGTTCACTCTCCCTATATTATAATATATATTTATATACTCTCAGCCTAAAGTATATGTCTTAAATATATATTTTTTAAATATGATTTTATTCTAATTATATGTGCATCCTCTTTAGGAATGCTATGAAATTTGTTCATAGTCAGCAGATGTATTATATTTGGTTACATCTCCTTAAGGAATGCATTATGATCTTGGACAAAATAAAATTAATTCTTGTGCAAGGAACTTTATGAATTATTATAGATAGTTACCACCAAAGTGAAATTATTCATATTGATTCATAAAATTTCCTTTGTAATTTTAGGAAGGTTTATGATTATCTTATGCTATAACCTGTTGAAAAGGAATTATTGTATGTCTGTAATTAGAAGTTGATTTGGGATGAAGTTATTGAATGATGCATTGGTCTAAGATATTTATCTACCTAAAGGGGATAAGTATTTGAACCTAGTGTATTCTTACTGATTAACTCATCTAAGGTTCTAATATGGCATTATGATCTTGATTTGTATATTCTACCCAAAGCAGAATGTGCTACTATGTTAGCCTCATTATAATAGGTTGTTTTAATTAAAGCTATGTATAAATTTCCCTTGCTATTCATTCAAATGCATTCTTATTTTGCAGTTACTTTTTTTATGAATAACTGTTCTACTTTAATTGAAATTTGAACTAGATCAAATTATAACAAATGGAAGCAAAACTTAAAATTCTCTTTAAGAATTATTGATCTTGATCTAGCACTATGTGAGAGTAGGTTAGAAGTAAATAAGAAGAGTACAACTAGACAGAAAGAATTCTTAACCAAATAGAAGAGATCTAATAGACTTAACTTGATTGCCATTAAGAGGACAATCTTTGAACATTTTCTTAGTGGCTTACCTAAAACTGCAAGTGCTAAAGAATTCTTTATAATTTTGGAAGAAAGATACTAAGTATCTAATAACGTTGAGTCTGGATATCTAATAAAATAGTTGACTGACATGAGACATGATAATAATGAGGGAGTAAGAGAATTTATTCTAAAGATGGTTCACATCCAATCTAAATTGAAAGCCCATAGTATTAACCTATATGAAAATTTTATTATTTCATATGCTTTGAATTTCTTCCTTGTTGAGTTCACACAAATTAAAACTACTTACAATACCTTTGGTGAGAAGTGGATCATTAATAACCTTATTACCAAATGTGTGGCTGAAGAAGAGAAATTAAAGAAAGAAAAGAATGACCTATCCTGTGATCTAGCCCTTCTTACTTCCCATGGTAAACCCCATTCTAACAAGGATAATTGGAAATGTAAAAAAAATTAATTTAATATTCTCCATAAGAATCAAAGTTTAAGGAAACTAGGTAGTGGCCAATACCATAATGTAGGGGGTCCTAAACCTACTCCTATTAAGAAAAATGTTTAGTGCTTCTGGTGTAAGCGAAAGAGACATAAGAAGAATAATTGTATGAAATTCAAAGCTTGGCTAGAGAATAAGCAAAAATTTAGAGGAATTCAAAAACTTGAGGAAACCAAACTTGAGAAAAAGCAAACTGAGGGTAAGAAATGACCTTGAAGTAGTGGTAGAGTTAATGAGAGACGTCAGTCTAGTTTTGGTAATTAGATTTGAACTTATTTTGAAAGACATTTTTCATGTATTTTCTTTTAGGAGAAATTTGATTTAGATAAATTTGGTTTTTATTTACTTTCCTCAATGGAAAAATAAATTTAATGTTATACTCCCATATTATTGGTTATTAATATTTAGTGGATGGTTTATATAGATTATCTTTAGTTTCAAACAATATTTCGTTATCTTTAAATATAAAAAGTGTGGTTGTTAAAAGGTCTAAAATTAAAGAAAAATCTTTTTATTATGGCACAAGCACTTAGGTCATATCTCTAGGAAAAGAGTTGAAAGATTAATTCAAAATGATATTTTACCTTCTGTAGAGTTTGATGATTTAGGGACTTGTGTGGATTGTATTAGAAAAAAAATTCACTAAGAGTAAAAAGAAAGATACAACTAGAAGTTCAAGTCTTTTAAAAATTATTCATACAAACATTAATGAATCCTTTTCTATTAGTATTTGTGGCAATAATTATTTTTTTCAATTTGGCTATCTTTATTTGATTAAAGAAAATTTGATACTTTTGAAAATTTTAAAATTTTTAAGTTGAAGTAGAAAAATAGTTAAAAAAAATACATTAGAAATTTAATGATAGGATTTCGTATTGTGGGTTCTATTGCGCGACCACTAAGAATTTACTATGACAATAGTGCTGCAGTGTTTTACACTAAAAATAATAAAATTATTAGTGGTTTTAAGCATATGGAGTTGAAATATTTGACCGTCAGAGATCTAATAAAGAATAACGAAATAGTTGTTAAATATATAGACACAAACTCTATGTTAGCTAATCCTTTAATTAAAGAACTTAGGCCCATTGTGTTTAAAAACACATTGAAAACATGGGCATTGTAAGTTCTTTTGATATCTTTGGTTAGTGGGAGTTTAAGATTTATATTATTTTCTTGTTATATTGAACATTTTCTTTAGATACTTTTGATGTTTATATTATTTTTATTCCAACCAATTAATAATGCATTGAATTTTTGGTATTATGCATTTTTGAACATATGCATCAATTGTAAAATTTTGAACTAGGTGTCATTAGGACCATTATACTTGTGGTCGATGCTATATTAGAGTTGAGACATGATGGTTTTTTGACAAACCATACAATTTCTCTAACTTTAATGCATTTAAGAGAAATTATAAAGACTGACAAAGAAAATAGTAGGTTGGCTGTTGGATTACACTGACATACTATTTTCTTACTGCACTCTACACTAATGACTAGTTAACGGAGTCAGTGACATTTGTAACCATAAAATGTTTAATATCAATAAGATATATGATAACTGCCATAATTTAATGTTAGTTGGCTTTCGTTGGATGGAGTCATATTAGATATCGCATCTTAGATCATATATTTTTAAAATGTAGCTACATTGTAAAATTAGTCATTAGCCTGAAAGTCATTTTTAAAATAAAAATTTTTAAAAATAGAGAATTGATTTTTTCTAAATGAGAGAATGTAAGAATTATTGTGAGCTACAATCAATTACTTTTGTTTTAAATAAAAACGGGCTAATTTAGGAATTATTGTGGGCTACAGTCAATTAATTTTGTTTTAAATAAAAATGGGTTAATTTATGATTCATGTGTGATGCATTTGGGCTCAGTTATTAAAATTAGTGATCATATTATTTTGGGCTAGATATCTAATTGATTAGTATAGATAAAAGTGTAGGCTCATAACTCGTAAGACTATAATGGGTGGGTATTAGAGTTTATTTATAACTTGGCTAGGTCCCCTCTATATTTATGTCAAATTCTAACTCCACAACTTATCCCATTATAAGTTGTGATAGGGAGTGTGAATCACAAAAGAAGTCTTAGTCTCTTCAAGCCTTCAGAGATTTAGAATCAATGGGGTATTCTAAATCTGTCACCATGTCTTCTATAGGTAATCAATTTGATGTTCTAATTTTGTATAATTGTCTTAGATTTATTCTTACATTTCCTACCTCAGACCGCTAATTGGCTTGATAAATAAACGTAATATTGTTTATATTTTGACATATAAAATAATTTTAAAATGTTAAAGTATTAATTTTACAAAAAATAAAAGAGACTCTAACGCCTCGTTTGGTTCATTATTTTGAATGTAAAATGCAACTCATTCCTACTACATCGCATGTTAGTTCATCGTAACGCACTGCAATCCGCATCTAAGGATTGAGCATAGTGTCTATATTGTGGCACGGGAATGTAATGTATTTTGAAGCCAAAAATTTTGCTTTCACCATTTTGCCCCTTCTTTATCAGACTATGCACATCCTTCCTGTGTCTGTAGCCTTCAACCCCTTTGCTTAAACCCCATTTCTAATTTGACAACAAGGTGGAAGAAAGGTCTCTTTAAATATCCTCAGACAATTCCCCCCCCCCCCCTCTTTGGCAAGGGTAATTTGGTCATTTAGGTAGCCTTACTTTTCATTCTTCAATACCAACGCTTTTTTTCCCCTTTTTATGTTAAACTAAACACAATCAAGGTAATTATATTCACTTAAACATTTCTTTTCACAATTCCTTTAGTTTTTTTTCTTTAAATTTTATAAGGAAAAAATGCAATTTTTTAAATATATTTTTATCAATTTTTTTAATCAAAACATGATAAATATATAATTCTTCAATAATAATATGTTGAGTCAATTCAATAAATTGTATACATTTGATATGTAGTGTGGTGTATAGTGCATTTGATATAAAATAGAAACAATGCAGAGTATCTTATTATATTTTGTATAGTCTGTTAGCCTTGGTGAGCTATAAATTACATGTGGTGGGGCTCTTGTATCTTAGCATCTTTTTTGTTATAGACTTATCACGTGATGCAATTTTCTTAAATGTGTGTGTGTGTATATATATCAGAATTGAATAAAATTGCTATGTACGTTTTAATTGAGCTTTTTCCCATTTTCTCAATACATGTCTTTTCTTTTGAAAGCTTTTCTTGGTATCAGTGTGGTAAAGGCTTAGGCCATGACTACTCCAATGATTTCCTCTTCTTCTTCCTTTTCCACTAGTCTCTTTGCCATAGAGTCTCACCTTTTTGCTATCATAATCTCATTCAAAATTGCCTCACCTTTTAGCTCCCTCACTCAACCATGTTCGATCAAACTGGATTGAACAAATTACATTCTCTAGCAATATGTGACACTTCCCATTATCAAAGGGAACAAATTAAACAGCTATATTTTTGGATTTGACCCTTTTCCCTCTTAGTTTGTTTCTAATGATGCAAGAACAAGGGTGAATCCTACATATGAAGAGTGGCTTGCTACAAATCAACAGCTCATGGGTTGGCTCCTAAATACGATGATTGTGAAGATTGCATTTTAGATGATTCATTACAAAACATTGAAGGAACTTTGGAATGTTGCCAAAGATCTATCTGGAGCTCACATTAGGTCTTGGGTTCTGTTTCACAAAAATGAGTTTCATTCACCAAGAAGGGAAACTTGACTACGAATGAATATCTTACCAAAATCAAATCAATCTCTGATAATCTCACATAATCCTTAAATGCTTATGGACCCATGCAAAGAACATAATGGCAATTCTTTTCATCTTCTAGCCATATCATCAACTGTTTTTTTTATGTTATATCTATCAATATTGCTAGCACTTATAGGTTTATTGACTAGAGTTGACATCTCTTCCAACAAATGGATTGCATGTACAATTAAACAAATAAGGCATACAACACACATATGTCTATACCTTTCCAAATCTTTTATTACATGGTTCAAGTTTGAACCTTCATTTGTGACTCCAAAATTAGTAAATTGCTTGACTTCTAACTCAAAATCATAAATATATTCTACCACATCCTTCCTTAATTTCATATTATTGTAGTTGTTCATCTATTGAACAATTATGTTAATAAAAAAATAATTTGCCAGAAAGGATTAACCATATCATCTATTGAACATATGGTAACTAGAAAGGATTAGTCATATGATAGATAAAGATATAGACCCTAATTTAAACATTTTGTAAGGAAAATGACGTCTCCCATTTTATGGCACTTCAAATAACAACCACCAACAATTTAGATACCTAAATGGCGTTTCCCATTTTGGAAAGGCCCTAAAAAAATTCTACAATAAAATCTGAAAATGTTACTAAGAAGATACTCATAAAACTACCAACAATTCATTTTAACACTTTAATTGAGCTATATTAGTTAAGGGGTAATGTGGATGAGAGAAGCTCAATGGAAGTCTCTTGTTTCCAAGCGAAACATTAAGGATATTGGCCAATTGATTATCTCAAATTATACAAAGAGAAAGTTATTATGTATAGAGTGGGCCATGAGGGAGACTAATCCTTTGAATTTGAGCAACCTAAGCGACAAAAATATCAAGCTGAAGAGGATGAGAGAGACCCATAAGTATCAAATATCTTAATTATGACAACAATACATATGCATGTCGATATAAATATATATATATATATATAACCATCCATTGATTGATAAATTGCTTTTTTATTTCACAAGTCTATGCATGTCGTCGTAGATGTGTAGAAACAAAGTTTCAAACTCAAAAATTTCTCCTTGGAATAGGACATTAACCTAATTTGGCCCCTTTTCATTTTTTTTTTCCCTCTAAAGATCAAATTTGTGTTTCCAAATAGGTCAATGTACCAAAAAAAGTCATAGTCACAGCAATTGGAGGAAATTTTGAAATAATCAAATCACTGTATCCAAACAACATAAAAAGAGCAATGAAATTTAACAGCAGTGAAATTTCTTCGATGAAAGATGGCATGGAATAAGAGGAAGAAGAGATATCAGATGACATTGCGAAGTTTAGAGGAGAAAACCAAACGGTGTTGACGTCGAGCCAAAATGAGGTATTCTGCAAACAAATGAGTATGAATTTATTTAGCAAAGAAAATAAAAGAGTGAACATAGAAAGTGCCTTATAATCTTTTTATTGGGACAAAGAAGTGAAAATGGAGAGTATTTGTGTTGAGGGTAATTTAGGAAAATAAAATCCAAATGACGTTAGGCAGAGTTTTCCTTTCAAAATCTCTCCATATTTAGGAATTTTTTTTTTGTGGGACTCACCGTAATTTTTGCCTAACTTTTCTCTCCTCCATATTTTTCTCTCCCATCCAAACAGGACAAAATTCATTTTCTCTCCGCTTTTCTCCTCAACTTTTCTTCCCCCCTATTTTTCTCCCTATTCAAATGCACTACAAGAGTTGATTTGGTATGAGTCTTTTAAATTGTTTTATATCTTTATTATTATTTAAAATTTTTTATTACTTATTTAAAGTAAAAACATAAAAAAATATTTTTATCATCAAAATTATTTTTTATTATATTTATGATAATTTTTTTTATATTTTACATGCAAAATAAGATACAATATAATTTTAAAAGTATATAAATTGATAAAATTTCAACTGAACCTATTAAAATCATAAGATAAACCAGTTGATATGATAAAGCTAATCTGTTTTCACGGCACTATAAAATATAAAGAGAATTATTTAAATTAATTAATAATAGTGGAGAAAGTACAAAACAGCCTGTTACATTTCCACTCGATGATTGCAAGTTGCGACAGAAAGATTGGACAAGGAATAATGAATGCTTTATTCTCTTCCAAGGCATACATAATGATGATCCTTTTTTCCAGCGATAGTGTTGGGTTGGAGGATTTCAAAGTGGTGTTGATTCTCTGTCGTGTAATATAAATATAAAATTATAATTAAAGATTTTAAATTAAAAATTTTTATATTAAAAAATTTTAAAATTACTCTAAATATTTTAAAATTAAAAATTTAGATTACAAAAAAAATATAATTTATAACTCTAAATTAAAATTTAAATATTTTAAACTTTTCATCTATAAATATAATTTTTTTTAATATAGAATTCAAAGATTCATAAAAAAATTATTTTTTTATTTTACTTTATTACCGACAAGCCGATACTTTATATTCTCGAGCAATTCCTTTGCGAGTTAATTATTGGCAACTAATTAAACTGATAATAAAAATTGAAATTTCTAGCTAAATCTTTGCGCCGCATTATTTGAATTTTAGTGATTTTATTTAATTTTTTATTTAACTCAATTATTAATGGGGTTGAGTCACGACAGTTCATGGATGCTAAATAGCATTATTATTATTGTCACTATTGTTTATAACACATAGGTGCTGACGCTATAGTATTGACTTTTGAGTTGGAAGAGTCACAAACTTGGATAAAATTGGTGAGCAAGAAGTGTGGTAGTCACTATCAGAATTAAAATGTGGAAATAACGCCTTCCCAACGTTTTGAGAAACTATTCCGCCATTTGAATTGTGAAACATGCAAAGTTGTCCTTTCGATCGCGAGCTGCCCCAGTTTTTAACTTTGGGACTTTCTCAACAAAATTGTCTTACATTCTGCTACGCATCTTTGTCAGATAAATTTCTTTAATTTTTTATTACAGAATTTCATTTGGATTACATTCTTTAAGCTGCTTGATTTTGATGATTGGATTGATAAATAATATTTAATTAGCAACCATACGACTTTGATTTGAGATATTGTTTTAGTACACTTTAGTTTAGTTGGACACCTGATTACAGCCAAAGACAAGCAGCCATATGAGCATGTGAGTTAGGCTATTTGTCAATGGATAATGAGTAGGTTACACTCATTTTTTAATTAAATTAAATTATATTTTGATATTTTATTTATTTTAAAAATTAGATTTGATTTTTTGTTTTGAGATTCAGTAATATTATTTTTGAAAAAACACATATTATACAAAAAGCTAATGCCATTGCCAAAAAAATAAATTGGGGATGAAGTTTTTATAATATACATTTAAATTCTAGAAGAGCCACTTGTCATTTTGAAACAAGCTCACCATGCCAATTACAGTTTATTCAAACTTTAAAGAATACTAATATAACCCATTCATGAATAATCAGTAAAGACTAATTAATAGAACTAAAGACAAGTGGCCAAATGATATATATATTATATTTCCTTTTAATACAAATTTATAAGTAGACTAATTCCAATTTGGACTCTTTGCATTTCAAGGGTAAATGTACAATATGCAACTGGAGAAATATAGATTAAAAGTGCGGTATTAAGTAACTTCAATAGTTGGAAGGTGAAGAAAGAAGTTTTCAATGTTGGAGAAAAAAGTTGGGGCCAAACAGTTCTTAATGTTGAAAATTGGAGAAAAAAAGCTTTTAACATTAAAAGTTTTTCAATTTTTCTCTTTTCAACTATAATGTGTACAATACTATAAACGATTTATTTACAAACTATAGTAATTGTCAATAAATATATAAGCATATAATAAACACATTTATGAATTTCATTATTTCTAACATATTTTATGTTAATGATCATAATTTACTTACTCTATCTATCTTTTATAAATTATTTTTATTTAAAAATATATCTCATTTTTAATATACTTATCTTTCAGCACACGCGTGTACCTAACTCAGAATTTATCCTTTAAATTAATCTTCCTTTCTCATGAAGACAGGTTAGTAATAGGCCCCATAAGTCAACTTAATGTGCTATGAAATATATTAAAACTTAATTTAATTAAGCTTGATCGCTTAGTCACAATGACTTTATTTAATATGAATACTTTAAACGAATGGTAGGCTTAAATAAATTCTTGGAACAAAATTATACATTTGGTTTTCATAATTTATTAGAGTATTTAATTTGTTGGCTATAATTTTTTTTACATATTAGTCCTTATATTTTATTGTTGTTTTTAATTTGGTCTTCAATATTAAAATCTGTCACGACACCATTATTTTGAGGTTGATTGCCTAACAAATTGTTGATATGTCATTAGGTAGCACTCACATAGATTTGAGAAGTATACATTTTGTCTTTATAATTTGCTTGAATTTCAATTTGATCCCCCTAATTTGTTTGAATTTTCAATTTGGTTCCTTTATTTTTCTTTTCTTTTTTTTTTAATTTTTCAAATAGTCCTTTAACTTTTGTTATTTTGATTTGGTTCCTAAAGTTAAAATCTGTCATGACTAGGTGAGTTTGAAATTAACTTGGCTAATAGACTGTCGACGTGTCATTGGACAACTCTGGCATGGAATCTCAATTGCTATGTTTGATGCAAATAGATAATCATAAAATATTTAGCAAACAAAATTATAACGTTAGGACATATTAGTTTTATGGTAGGACACGTTTGTCATGCTTATTAACTATCTTTTAAAGGTTTTAATGTAAAGACGATAGCAAAAATAAAATTAATTAATCTTTAGATGTTTGGTGTGAAATAATTAAATTTTGAGAGATTAAATTAAAAAATAAATTAATTTTGAAGGATTAAATTATTAATTTATTCTAAATTTATACAATATTATTATTTATTCTATTTCTCCATTTTCTTTCTATAATTTTTATTTTATTTTATTTGCTTTTCTTTTTTTCTAACACCACAAAAAAGAGGGAATTTAGTGAGAAAAATTTTTTCACTGTTCCTTTACTAAATTAACTCACTAAGGGGTTAGCAAGGGAATTGTTTTTTCACTAAATATTATTCGTTAATTAGTGATAGACATTATTTTTTTCCTTAAACCCTAACTAAATTCTCTTATTGACCAAATTGTGAGAGAATTTCTTGCCAAATTAGTCATTCATTCTTTTCCAAATATTGAGGGAATTGCAAGATAAAATTCCTTACTAGGAATAAAAGCAATTGCTTAGAAAAGAGACCTGTCCTCTTCCTCTTTTTCATCAATGTAGAGCGAGATATTACATATCCTCAACTTTGATTTACACTTCCTAAGTTATGAACTAAATTAAGAATGAGTTTTTTGAGATGCACATTATGATCTTAAATGGCACTAAATAGGGATTTTACCTCATAATTCTCTTGCTAAATAGCAAGTGAATTGAAAAGAATTAGTGACCAATTTGACAGTGAATTTTCTCAAGCAATATGGTCAATGAGAAAATTTAACAAGAATTTAACAAATTGTTTTTTTTATTTTGTTAATTATCATCTAGTATATAGCGAATGAATAATTTTTCGCTATTCTCTTGCTAAGCCTTGGGTAAGTTGATTTATAAAAATTTCATCACTAAATTCATTCTTTTTTGTAGTGTTTCAAAAGAGACATGAACTTGTCAAACTACTCGCTCCATTATGTTCTTTACCATCCATTAAAGGTGGAATAAGTGTCCATTTTGCCCCGAATTCATGAATGCAAAGTCTCCCCTCCACAATGGATGATATAGATAGATCCACGTGGCATCATCTTCAAATGGTCAAAAGGGCAAGCAGGCACCTGCATTAATGTAGCACCTGGTGCCAACTGCCAACTGCCAAGTTGCTTAAAAAGTACAAATAAATAAATAAACAAACAAATTAATTAATTGAGCATTTATTTTTGTGAAACGTTAAAGTCAAATGCCCATTATAACTTAACGGGGAAATTAAAATATATAGATTTAAGAACTTAACTTTTGTAAAATTTGCAACAAAAAATCTTAAAAATTAAAATTACTCCTCACGACTAAAGTTATGCTCAACTTTTGGGATATTTACTATTAGATTTTAGGAATGCTACTACCAAAATTACTTAAATTGTAACTTTTTAAAAATTTGATAATAATTTTTATAAACTCTAGTAGTAAGTTCTGATAATTTTGATTCTTAGATGTAGTTTTAATTTTTTTTTTAATCCTTAGATGGAGTTTTAATTTTTAAGGCTTTTATTATAATTTTTTTAAAAGTTAGATTTTTGAATGTAATTTTTCTAAAAATAAAAAAGACTTCATCGTAACTCATAAAGTGACTTATATGGCGAATGTGACTTCGTGGTAATGGTATATAAAACAATCGATGGCTCACTGAATCTAGCCTAAGGCCAAGTTAAACAAAATACAGATAAAAAAAGACAAAGAAAATTACGCTGAGTTAGATGATCAGGTTAAGTTAGACCATGAATTGACCTTAGAACTAGCATGGCTTAGCTTGGCACAATACCTTCTTTTAAAAAAAAAAAATTAAATAGAGATTTATATAAAAATTTTGATTTTTTTTAGAGTTCAATTATAATTTTATAAAAACTTATATAATTTTTTTAAGAATCAATGTATAAATTTTATAGAAGTTAAAAAAAATACAACACATAACCTAATATTAAACTTGGCCTAACTCAATATTAAACTAAACTAGGCTGAACCAAGTTGAGCCAAAGTTATAGATTAAAAATTTTCTGTACAAAATAGGGTTGAGTTTTGGCCTAACTTTTGTACACCCATACTTTGCGGGAATCAAATCCTCTTAAGTTTGTTGTCTTTAAGTTTGATAATTTTTTTTTTTCTTAAACATAATTTATAGCTTTCTCTTTCCATATGAAGCAACAGCCTATGTATCGCCTTCATCAAATTTCAAAGGCAGCAAACTTGAGGAAATGTATTTTACACTTTGTGACAAGGTCGCGGGCACACATTACCTATGTATCCCCTTCAATTTTATTCTGTTGGATTTCTTCCTACACATTATGTTATGATGTTCCTTAATTTATCTCACCATTAAAATTAAACTCTCACCTCAAATTTTAAAATCTAGTACTGTATGTAAATGACATGTGAGTTATTGGTGTATCAAAGAATGCCACACTTTAGATAATATAGATTGTAAAACTTAATTTTTGTATTTTTCACATATAAACCGTAATGTAACACTAATAAAAAAAATAAAAAAATTGTTATCAAGTTTTTTAATTAACAAAAAATAACAAGTAGATTTATTTTTATAACTCAATAACAAATGACTAGGGCTTTCCCAAGAAAAAAAAATCTATATGTTATATTTTTATTAAAAAATCTAATAGTAATTACTTAAAATTTTTATTTAAATATAATCCTTTGTGATATATGTTGACATTTGTGGAACTACCTCGCACACACATTTTTAGAAATGGATCAAAAAGAATGTTGGAAAATGATCAGAGGGAGTGTATCCTTAATTTGACCCGTACAACATGAATTAGGTGTTAGATGGAAAATGTGGAGGAAATTAGAAGGGCATGCAAGCAAGACTTGAGTTTGGTTTAAATTAATTGAACTCAGACCAAACGCACATGCATGGAGAGAAAAATAGCTTAATTCATCACACATAACAATATTGACTAAGACATTTGACTAAGTCCCCTCCCATGTGGACAATTAATGAAATAGGTGTCTCACATTCTATGCCAGCCATCATCACCTTCATGATTTCCATGATTTCACCCTTGTTATGCGTCTTCTCAGAAAATCTGTAGCAAAAACCAAACATATGCAGAGATTATTACTTGATATACCCTATATAATTTTCCTTTGCTTCCTACTACGTGGTTAAGGGTATGTTTGAATTAAAAAGAATAGAATGAAAGTTAAAGAAAGTGAACTTTAATGAATTTTGACACTTTTTTTTATTCTTCTCAATCTACATATATTTTAAATAAAGAAAGTTATATTTAAATCCAAACTAAAGAAAATGTCAAAATTAAAACTCAACTTCTTTTCCTTTTCCTTTGTTCTCCTCAATTCAAATATACCATAAATATATGTAGGTAGCTCTGTTTGTTATTCCAATTTAGAGTGTGAATGCAGGAAAACTTCAATTAAAGGACCACAGAAACAAAAATGCAGAACTACAAAAATGGGTAGATTTAATGAGGGAATATCCCTTGCCATTAGAGATGGCAATTTTGTAGGGTGGGGAGTTGCCTCTTCACTTTCTATTCCTGTCATCAATTATTTCTTCCATCCGCATTCTCATCCTCATTGTCATCAATTATCTCTTCCATCCCCATTTCATCCTCATTCCTCATCGTAGGGGGAAATTTTTCCCATCCCCATTTTTACAGGACGGATTCCTATGGATCTCCATGGAGACATTGAATTTTTTATAGAAAATAACAAGAAATAAATAATATCAAATAAAATACAAAAACTATATATTTGAAAAAAATTTAAATATAAAGTTCAAACTCCTTATTTAAGTTCCCCAAAAAACTCTAATCAAGTTCAGAAAACTGAAAAAAAAAGAACAAGTTAAATAATAGTTAGGAGTCGATAAGAATATTTAGATTGATTTTTTTAAATTAATATAAATATAAATAAAGAGTAAAATGACTAAAAAAATATACAATAATAAGAGAATTATATAAAAATTTTAAAAATACTTATATAAAACAAACGAGAATAGAGGCCTTATAGGGCACGAAGTATGATTTCATTCCCATTTCCAAATTACTTTCGGGGAGATTTTTTCTCCACTCTCCACCCCCGTAGAAAAAAAAAAATCTCTATATTTGTATCCCCAAATGAGACAATTCTCACATAGATTCTCAGATTTGGAGATTTTTACCATCCCTATTTCTTACTCCCTTGCTAAACTCACTCAGTGAGAGAATGATAAGGAATTGTTCTCTCATTTGGTACTTTTCACTAAATTAGCAAGGAAATATATAATTTATTTCAAGAATTTAAAATGCTATCATACAATTTACAAGAGCAAAATGCATGTAGCCTTTGCCTTTTTTTTTTTAAATTGTGATTTTAAATTTATGTTACTTAAAATTATATTTATTTTTTCTTTTTGTTTGGGAAGCAGTGGGATAGATGGTAGTAGTCAAAATGAAGTCAATAAATTATATAACAACTAGCGATAATCTTATTTAAAAAAAAATTTCCAACTACTTCCTATCACTTTCCTCCTACAAAATCAAAATCTGATGAAAATCCTTGGTTTTGTTGTAGTGTTTATTTCAATCTTAAAATGTAAGATTTGCACCGTGTGAACTATGAGCTCATTGTCAACACTGCTATACTTTGTACAACCTTAATTTTTTGTTTTCACATACAAATTATAATGTAAGACCAAGTATATGAAAGTTATACTAAGACATGTTTGAGCCATTTTCAACACCATGTGATAAAAATGAATTTGAACCACATGAACCAATTAAGCGAGAAAACAAGCCCATTGACTTATTGACCATTATCCTCTAGCCCCACGCCTGAAAGATCGTTGGAGACATTTCATAAATCGCCTATCAAGCTGCCTAACGATCGGGAATGGTCATACCCAATAAAAGCCCCATAACACCTATCAATCATTTAATACACAACAATGACCTTGCAACAGCTCAGGAAACTTCACCCCTTCTATCAATAATGACCTCTATATTACTAAAATCTTGTGCTATCACTCTACCATCTCATTGTTATATTGCTAATTTTACCATCAAAGGGACAATTGAAGCTTTGTCCCCTTTGCATGTATCGCTGTTTAGCTTTATTAATCGCAGGGAGGCAATTAGAAAAATAGCATGAGGGCTAAAATGCGTTGCATCATTTTTTTGGGAGGCGAAATGTGCTGCACCTGTACAATTCTAAATTTCAAAACTTTTTTCAGTGTTAACAGAATAGGACTTATAATTTTAAAAGAAAAAAAAAAAAAGAAACGGGGATGCCCCTAACATATTGTACATGGGTTCATCCCTCGTTGATTTCCCATTATAAATTGACATCGCTTTGAATACTGTTAACCAGGAAGTGGCTTGGAAAAAGAGAATTAGACTGAGAGAATGAATCCTTAACATCAAACCTGTTTCAATCTTTCAGATTTGTTCCATGTCAACTGTGAGCTCATTGGAAAAAATGCTATACTTTGTAGAGCGCTTAATTTTATATTTTCACATATTAATTATAATATAACACCAAGAAATTATATATAAATATTATTCTAAGGGGATTTTGAGACGTCTCCACCGCTTTGTGATATTGATATTTGTTGAACTCCTTCGTACACCTTTTTTTCTTCCTTTAAGTTAGTCAAAATGAAACTTCGAATATGAAAGGGAGGGTACCCATTAAACTCTCTGCAGTGAATTAGGACTTGCATGGAAAATGTGAAGGAAAAGTGCATGCAAGAGGGATTGGTTTAAATTAATAATATTAAAAATGAACTTAATAATTATCTGATAATGTACATGATAACAGTTTTGATAAGAGAGAGCTTAATTTATCATACATATAGGTACATTGACAAATTCATATGTATTCTATTTCTATGGTAGCTACTAGCTAGCTAGCATTGTTTGATCGTCACCGTTACGATAGCCATTGTTTCCCCTAAATTTGTGATGCGTATGCATCTTCTCAGAAAATCCTGTAGTAGTAACCAAACACATGCGCATAAATTATTATTAAAGTGTCAGTGTAAACCTCAAAAAACAAAAAGGAGACTTCCTGGTCAACTAAAGGATTTGATTTGATTCGATGTTTCGGATTGAATTGTTAAAATTTAATTCCGAAAATACGAATTAAATCAGAATTAAGAGCTATATGAATCTAATGCATAATTTAGAAATGCTAAATATAAAACTTAATTTAAGGTGTATTTGATTATTTTCGTAACTACAATAGAATTTGGTATTGATTGAGTTTTCCTATGTGTCTCTCTATTAAATAGTGACTTTCAATGGAATAGATATACAAAATTGCAGTTAGGAAGAAGATTTAACTTTTTTTAAATAATGTTTTACTGAATTTTTCTATTACGAGTTTTAGCAAAATCAAATAACCTACATTTTCAACTGATAACTAAACTTAATATAAAATATATATCGAGCCTTGATTACAATATGATTACTTTAAATAATTTTGTATCCTGAAAATCTTAATGAACCATTAATAAACTGGTATTTTAGAAAAAAAAATTAATACAATGTGAAATATTCTAACATTAACCTCAAAGTTGCTTTTGTTGGTTCCGACTTCCAACTCCTTTATCAAGTCAAGTTTAAATGTAATTATTTCAAGTATATAATTTTAGTAAACTTAAAATATTTAGCAATATATATATATATATACCATTAGGGTACATTAGTTTTATGGTAGAACATGTTTATCATGTTTATTAACAATCTTTTGAAGGTTTTTGATGTAAAGACGATATTAAAAATATAATTAATTACTCTTTAGAGGTTTGGTATGAAATAACTAAACTTTGAGAGATCAAATTAAAAAATAAAGTATTTTTGAAGGATCAAATAATTAATTTATTCTAAATTTATAATATATTATTATTTATTCTCTTTCTCCATTTTCTTTCCATAATTTTCATTTTATCTTATTTGATCTTTTTTTTTAACTTTGGCACTACAAAAAAGAGAAAATTTAGTGAAGGAAAATTCAATTACTGTTCCTTCGATATATTAACTCACTGAGGGGTTATCAAGGAAATAGCGAAAGATTATTCTTTCACTAAATATTAATTACTAATTAGTGAGAGACATTTATCTTTCTTAAACCATTGCTAAATTCTATTGTTGACCAAATTGTAAGAGAAAGTCCCTTGCCACATTGGTCATTAATTCTTTTCCAAATAGCAAGAGAATTGTGAGATAAAATTTCTGGCTAGAAAAAATGAAATTGCTCAAAAAGAACAGGATATTAAATATTTTCAATTTTAATTTATCTTTTCTAAGCTTTAAATTAAAATGAGAGTACGTTCTCTAAGATGCACATTACAATTTTGAATGGTGCTATATAGAAAATTTAGCTTGTAATTCCCTTGCTAAATAGCAAGTGAATTGAAAAAGAATTAGTGACCAATTTGGCAATGAATTTTGCCTCACAATTTGGTCAATGAAAAAATTTAGCAAGAGTTCAAGAAAGAAATGTCTCTTGCTAATTAGGAATTAATATTTGATGAAGGAACAATGCCTTCTCACTAACCCTTAGGTAAGTTGATTTAGTGAAAATTTCATCACTGAATTCTTTTTTTTTTTAATATTTCAAAAGAGACATGAACTAGTTAAACTACTTGCCACATTATGTTCTTTATCATCCTTTAAATCTGATCTAACCAGTCGATTGAATAGGTGTCCTTTTTGCCATGAATCCATAAACACGAAGTCTCCCCTCCATATTATTGTCATTCATACATTATTATGTACAGAGATCTCAAGATAATTTAATCATAAAGAAATATGACTTTTCAAAAAGTAGAGGTTTCAATACCAAAATTATGATATAAAGGAAGTAGCTAGGAAAATGAAAGGGAACGTCCCCGTGGACTGCCGTGCACAGTCTTGCACGGAAAACACGGAGGAAAAGCCCCCCATGCAATATGAAAGATATCCAAAATTGACCACGTCAAACGTGGAATATACTGCTTAAATACTTTGAGAGTTTCTCAACAACAAAATATCTAAAGTGATAGCGTCTTTAGACACTTATTTTATTGCATTTGTATATATAGTTTTTTACGCTTAAATGTAACTAGAAATCAATCAAATAACCCACTTGACATTCATTAACGGCTGAATTATTATTATATCATGATCGTAACATAATGATATTATAAGCATTGATTTAATTGTCATACATTTCAATTTTGATGTAATAAACTATTAAATATAAAAAAAATTTGTATTAGTTTCCTTAAATTTATTTTTATAATCATACTTATCAATTATTTTTACAGAATTAATTTCACTTTAATAAAATCATAATAACAATGATTGTAATAATAAATCTAATATAAAATGAATAAAATATTGTTATATATAATAATTATTTGTACCATAATTAATTTTTATAATAAACCTAAATTCATAATATTATTACTCATCTATACCAATATATATAATTTTAAAAAAATTTCATCTTTTGATCCTAAGATCCATATATATATATATATATATATTAGTGTGTTGTTTTTGGTGTACATTTAGCCGGATAAAACAAAAATAACAGCATCAATTAAATATTATGGAAAATATCTGCCTTTAGTTACCTACTCATGTGGTCCCCATCATCCAACACCTCAGGAATATGATCTTCCTACCTCA
This sequence comes from Erythrophleum ivorense, assembly GCA_026724425.1. Classification (NCBI taxonomy): domain Eukaryota; kingdom Viridiplantae; phylum Streptophyta; class Magnoliopsida; order Fabales; family Fabaceae; genus Erythrophleum; species Erythrophleum ivorense. Next base: position 3,796,661 of record JAIUCV010000036.1, on the reverse strand, counting down.
GACCGCTAATTGGCATGATAAATAAACATAATACTTTTTATATTTTAACATATAAAATAATTTTAAAATGTTAAAGTGTTAATTTTACACAAAATAAAAGAGACTCTAACGCCTCGTTTGGTTCATCATTTTGAACGTAAAATGCAACTCATTCCTACTACATCGCATGTTAGTTCATCGTAACGCACATCAATCCGCATCGAGGGATTGAGCATAGTGTCTATACTGTGGTACGGGAACGTAATGTGTTTTGAAGCCAAAAATTTTGCTTTCACCATTTTGCCCCTTCTTTATCAGACTATGCACATCCTCCCTCCGTCTGTAGCCTTCAACCCCTTTGCTTTGCTCGAAGTCCTCTGCGGCCCACGAAATCAACATTGCAGCTTTGGCATCTGAGGAGCCCAAAGACTTTCGTCGAGCCTCCGTCGAAGTTTTTGAAGTAGCCGAAGAACTGTAGTTGTGCCAACGCTACTGGTTCTTCATTGGAGATGGCAAAGTTAGGGGTGTTGAGTAGAAACGATGATGGTTCATGGCGCTGAATGGCAAAGACCAATAAACCCCATTTCTGATTTGACGACAAGGTGGAAGGAAGGTTTCTTTAAATATCCTGAGACAGTTTTTTTCGCCCCCCTTTGGCAAGGGTAATTTGGTCATTTAAGCAGCTTTGCTTTTGATTCTTCAATACCAACGCTTTTTTTTCTTTTTATTTTAAACTAAACACAATCAAGGAAATTATATTCACTTAATCATTTCTTTTCACAATTCTTTAAGTTTTATTTCTTTAAATATTATAAGAAAAAAATACAATTCTTTATATATTTATTATCAAATTTTTTAATCAAAACATGATAAATATATAATTCTTCAATAATAATATGTTGAGTCAATTTAATAGATTGTATGCATTTGATATGTAGTGTAGTGTATAGTGCATCTGATGTAAAATAGAAATAATGCAGAGTATCTTATTATATTTTGTATAGTCTATTAGCCTTGGTGAGTTATAAATTACACATGGTGGGGCTCTTGTATCTTGGCATCTTTTCTGTTATAGACTTATCACGTGATGCAATTTTCTTAAGTGTGTGTGTGTGTGTTTATATAAGAATTTAATAAAATTGTTGTGTACCTTTTGATTAAGCTTTTTCCCATTTTTCCGATACATGTCTTTTTTTTAAAAGCTTTTTTTTGGTATCAGAGTAGTAAAGGCTTACGCCATGACTACTCCAATGATTTCCTCTTCCTCTTCCTTTTTCACTAGTCTCTTTGCCATAGAGTCTTACCCTTTTGTTATCACAATCTCATTCAAAATTGCCTCACCTTTAGCTCCCTCACTCAACCATGTTCAATCAAGCTGGATTGAGCAAATTACATTCTCTAGCAATATGTGACACTTCCCATTATCAAAGGGAACAAATTAAACAGCTATATTTTTGGATCTGACCCTTCTCCCTTTCAGTTTATTTCTAATGATGCAGTAATAGGGGTAAATCCTATGTATGAAGAGTGGCTTGTTACAAATCAACTGCTCATGGGTTGGCTCCTAAATACAATGACTGTAGAGATTGCATTTCAGATGATTCATTGCAAGACATCGAAGGAACTTTGGAATGTAGCCAAAGATCTATCTGGAGCTCACATTAGGTCTTGGGTTCTATTTTACAAAAACGAATTTCATTACACCAAGAAGGGGAACTTGACTAAGACTGAATATCTTACCAAAATCAAATCAATCTATAATAATCTCACATAACTCCTTAAATGCTTGTGGACCCATGCAAAGAACATAACGATAATTCTTTTCATTTTCTAGTCGTATCATCAACTATTTTCTAATGTTATATCTTTCAATATTGTTAGCACTTATAGATTTATTAATTAGAGTTGACATCTCTTCAAACAAATGGATTGCATGTACAATCAAACAAATAAGGCATACAACACACATATGTTTATGCCCTTCCAAATCTTCTATTATCTAGTTCAAGTTTGAACCTTCATTTGTCACTCCAAGATTAGTCAATTGCTTGCCTTCTGACTCAAAATCATAAATATCTTCTGCCACATCCTTCCTTAATTGTATATTATTGTAGTTGTTCATCTATTGAACAATTATGTTAATAAAAAAAATTGCAAATAAGTATATACAAATTTGTGAGAAAGGATCACAACCATACCATCTATTGAACATATGGTAACTAGAAAGGATTAGTCATATGAGAGATAAAGATATAGACCCTAATTTAAACATTTTGCAAAGAAAATGATGTCTCTCATTTTATGGCACTTCAAATAACAACCATCAACAATTAGGATACCTAAATGGTGTTTCCCATTTTGGAAAAGCCCTAAAAAAATTCTATAACGAAGTCTGAAAATGTTACTAAGAAGATACTCATAAAACTACCAACAATTCACCTTAACACTTTAATTGAGCTATATTAGTTAAGGGGTAATGTAGATGAGAGAAGCTCAATGGAAGTCTCTTGTTTCCAAGTGAAACATTGAGAATATTGGCCAATTGATTATCTCAAATTATACAAAGAAAAAGTTATTATGTATAGAGTGGGGCATGAGGGAGACTAATCCTTTGAATCTTAGCAACCTAAGTGACAGAAATATCAAGCTGAAGAGGATGAGAGAGACCCATAAATATCTAATATCTTAATTATGACAACAATACATACACATGTCCACATAAATATATATAACCATCCATTGATTGATAAATGCCTTTTTATTTCATAAGTCTATGCATGTTGTCATAGATGTGTAGAAACAGAGCTTCAAACTCAAAAATTTTTCCTTAGAATAGGACATTAACTTGATTTGGACCTTTTTATTTTTTCTCTCTAAAGATCAAATTCGTGTTTCTAAATAAGTCAGTGTACAAAAAAAAAGTCATAGTCACAACAATTGGAGGAAATTTTGAAATAATCAAGCCATAGTATCCAAACAACATAGAAACAACGATGAAATTTAATAATAGTTAAATTTCTTCGATGAAAGATGGCATGGGAGAAGAGGAAGAGGAGATATCAGATGAGGTTGCGAAGCTTGGAGGAGAAAACCAAATGGTGTTGACATCGAGCCAAAATGAGGAATTCTGCAAACAAATTAGTATGAATTTATTAAGCAGAAAAAAAAATGAAAGAGTGAAAATAGAACGTGCTCTATAATTCGTTTATCGGAACAAAGAAGTGAAAATGGAGATTATTTGTGTTGAGGGTAATTTGGGAAGATAAAATCCGAATGATGTTAGATGGAGTTTTTCTTTCAAAATCTCTTCATATTTAAAAAAAAAAATTTATGGGACCTACCATAATTTTCATCTCAACTTTTCTCTACTATCTACTTTTCTCTCCCATCCAAATAGGACAAAATTCATTTTCTCTCTACTTTTCTCCTCAACTTTTCTTCCACTCTTTTTTTTTCATATCCAAACGCAAGATCAGAGTTAGTTTGATATGATTCTTTTAAATTCTTTTATATTTTTATCATTATTTAACATTTTTTATCACTTATTTAAAGTAAGAATATAAAAAATATTTTTATCATCCAAATTATTTTTTATTATATTTATTATATATATTTTTTACATTTTACATACAAAGTAAGATATACTATAATTTCAAAAGTATATAAATTAATAAAATTTAAACTCAATCTATTAAAATAATAAGATAAACCAGTTGATATGATAAAGCTAATATAAAATATAAAGAAAATTATTTAAATTCATTAATAATGTGGATAAAGCACAAAACAGTGTGTTACATTTCCACTCGATGATTGCAAGATGCAACAGAAAGATGGGACAAGGAATAATGAATCCTTTATTCTCTTCCAAAGGCATACATAATGATGGATCCTTTACTCCAGCAACAAAGTGTTGGGTTGGAGGTTTCGAAGTGTTGTTGATTCTCTGTCGTGTAATATAAATATAACATTACAATTAAAGATTTTAAATTAAAAATATTTATATTAAAAAATTATAAAATTACTCTAAATATTTTAAAAATTAAAAATTTAGATTAAAAAAATATAATTTATAACTCTAAATTATATTTTTTATATTTAAATTTTAAAATTTAAATATTTTTAATTTTTGATCTTTAAATATAATTTTTCTTAATATAGAATTCAAATATTCATAAAAAAAGTTTATTTTTCATTTTACTTTATTACCGACAGGCCGATACTTTATATTCTCGAGCAATTCCGTTGCGAATTAATTATTAGCAACTAATTAAACTGATAATAAAAATTAAAATTTCTAGCTAAATAAATGCGCCGCTTTATTTGAATTTTAGTGATTTTATTTAATTTTTTTATTTAACCCAATTATTAATGGGGTTGAGTCACAATCGTTCACGGATGCTCAATAGTATTATTATTATTTATAACACGTAGGTGCCGACGCTATAGTATTGACTTTTGAGTTGGAAGAGTCACAAACTTGGATAAAATTGGTGAGCAAGAAGTGTGGTAGTCACTATCAGAATTAAAATGTGGAAATAACGCCTTCCCAATGTTTTGAGAAACTTTTCTGCCATTTGAATTGTGAAACATGCAAAGTTGTCCTTTCGATCGTGAGCTGCCCCAGTTTGTAACTTTTGGACTTTCTCAACAAAATTGTCTTACATTCTGCAACGCATCTTTATCATATGAATTTCTTTAATTTTTTATTACAGAATTTCACTTGGATTACATTCTTTAAGCTGCTTGATTTTGATGATTGGATTGATAAATATTATTTAATTAGCAACTATACGACTTTGATTTGAGATATTGTTTTAGTGCACTTAGTTTAGTTGGGCACCTGATTAAAGCCAAAGACAAGCAGCCACATGAGCATGTGGATTAGGCTATTTGTCAATGGATTACGAGTAGGTTACACTCATTTTTTAAAAAATTTGATTAAATTATAATTGATATTTTATTTATTTTAAAAATTAATTTTTTTAGATTAAGTAATTTTATTTTTAAAAAACACATATTATATAAAAAGTTAATGCCATTGGCAAAAAAATAAGTTGGGATGAAGTTTTTATAATATACATTTAAATTCTAGAAGAGCCAATTGTCATTTTGAAACAAGCTCACCATGTCAATTACAATGAATTCAAACTTTAAAGAATATTTATATATCTTATTCACGAATAATAAGTAAAGACTAATTAATAGAACTAAAGACAAGTGGCCAAATGATATATATCATATTTCCTTTTAATAGGAATCTATAAGTAGACTAATTCCAATTTGGATTCCTTGCATTCAAAGGGTAAATGTACGCAGCTGGAAAAACATTGATTAAAAAGTGTGGGATTAAATAATTTCTAATGTCGAAAGTTGAAGAAAGAAGTTTTCAATGTTGGAGCAAAAGGTTGGGGCCAAATAGTTTTTAATGTTGAAAATTAAATAGAAATTTCAACATTAAAAACTCTTCAACTTTTCTCTCTCCAATTACATGATGTACAATATTATTAAGGATTTATTTACAAACTATACTAATTATCGATAAATATATAAGCATATAATAAACACATTTGTAAGATTCATTATTTCTAACATATTTTAGGTTAATGATCATAATTGATTTACTCTATCTATCTTTTATGAAATATATTTATTTAAAAATATATCTCATTTTTAATATACTTATCTTTCAACGCACACGTGTACCTAATTGAGAATTTATCTTTTAAATTAATCTTCCTTTCTCATGAAGACAGGTTAATAATAGGCCCCATATTTATTAGTGGTACCCAAATACCATTTCTCTAGCTATGAAAATTTTATTAAAGTATAAGTCAATTTAAATGTGCTATGAAATATATACATACGTCGTTAAAACTTAATTTAATTAAGCTTGAGCGCTTAGTCACAACGACCTTATTTAATATCATGTAAAGAATACTTTAAACGAATGGTAGGCTTAAATACATTCTTGGAAAATTTATACATTTGGTTTTTATAATTTGTTAGAGTATTTAATTTGTTAGCTACGATTTTTTTTCCATATTAGTCCTTATATTTTATTTTGTCTTTAATTTGGTCTTCAATATTAAAATCTGTCATGGCACCATTATTTTGTGGTTGGTTGACTAACAAATTGTTGATATGTCATCAGGTAGCATTCTCATAGATTTGAAAATTACACATTTTGTCTTTATAATTTGCTTGAATTTCAATTTGATCCCTATAATTTGTTTTGAGTTTTTAATTTGGCCCCTTTATTTTCCTTTTTTTTTTAATTTTTTAAATAGTCCTTTACCCTTTGTTGTTTTGATTTGGTGCCTAAAGTTAAAATCTGTCATGACTATGTGAGTTTGAAATTAACTTGGCTAATAGACTGTCAACGTGCCATTGGACGACTCTGGCATGGACTATATTGCTATGTTTGTAAGATAATCATAAAATATTTAGCCAACAAAATTATAAGGATTAGGCCCGGTCATGGGTTGAGTTTTTTAAAAAATGAGTCAACCTTATAAAAAACAAATTGCAAAATTTTTTAAGCCCAAGCTGAGGCTTAGCCCTATCAAAAACAAGGTGAACCCAACTTGGTTGAACCTTTTAATTTTTTTTAAATTTAATTTAATTTTTAAAATTTTAAATATTATATATCTTTATTTTATTATTTATTAAGCTTACTTTTTTGTTTTAAATACCAAATAGTCCAAAAAAATATAGTAGAAAATTTAAACAATTTGGAGTATACATAAAATAATAAAACCTTTTAATATGATAGTTTTTTCAATAATATAATTAATTATTGATTTATTTTGTTTGAATTATAATTTATTTATAATAATATATTATGCAATAAGTAAAAGTAAAAATAATAATTATATATGTTATATAATTCTTTTTTACTTATATTAGTAGCTATAAACAATTTTTTAATAATATTATGTATTAATAATATATAAAAAATAATTATAATATGAGTCAGATTCGGACTTAAAAAAAAACTCAAGTCTAACTTGTTTTATATTTGAGCTTTTTTAAAATAGTCCACTTTTTTTTTAACTTATATCTTTTTTTTTTTTTAGTTGGGCCTATTGGGATGGGTGAGCTAGGACATGTTTATCATGCTTATTAACTATCTCTTAAAGGTTTTAATGTAAAGATGATATCAAAAATATAATTAATTAATCTATGGATGTTTGGTATGAAATAATTAAAATTTGAGAGATTAAATTAAAAAATAAAGCATTTTTGAAGGATTAAATTATTAATTTATTATAAAGTTATACAATATTATTATTTATTCTATTTCTCCATTTTCTTTCTATAATTTTTATTTTATTTTATTTTATTTTCTTTTTTTTCGAACACTACAAAAAGGAAGAAATTCAATGAGGGAAAATTTTTTCGCTGTTTACTCACTAAATTAACTCACAAAGGGGTTAGCAAAGGAAATGTTCTCTTGCTAAATATTAGTCAATAACTAAGGATAGATATTCTTTTTTTCCTTAAACCCTTACTAAATTCTCTTATTAATCAAATTGTGAGAGAAAATTTCTTGTCAAATTGGCCATTAATTCTTTTTCAAATAGTGAGGGAATTGCAAGATAAAATTCCCTACTAGAAATGAAAGAAATTGCTTAAAAAAAAAGACTTGAACTCTTTCTCTTTTTCATCAATGTAAAGTCAGATATTACACATCCTCAATTTTGATTTACTCTTCCAAGTTATGAACTAAATTAAGAGTGAGTTTTTTGGGATGCACATTATAATCTTGAATGGCACTAAATAGGGTTTTTACCTCATGATTCCCTTGCTAAATAGCAAGTGAATTAAAAAAGAATTAGTGATCAATTTGACAATGAATTTTGTCAATCAATTTGGTCAATGAGAGAATTTAACAAGAATTTTTAATGAAAAAAAATTCTTTGCTAATTAGGAGAGAATTTGACAAGAATTTAAGGAAACAAAAAATTCTTTGTTAATTAGCATCTAGTATATAGCGAATGAGTAATTTTTCACTATTCTCTTGCTAAGCCTTAGGTAAGTTGATTTATAAAAATTTTGTCACTAAATCCATTCTTTTTTGTAGTGTTTCAACAGAGACATGAACTTGTTAAACTACTCGCTCCATTATGTACTTTATCATCTATTAAAGGTTGAATAAGTGTCCATTTTGCCATGTATCCATGAACACAAAGTCTCCTCGCCACAATGGATGATATAGATAGGTCCCTGTGGCATCATCTTCAAACGGTCAAAAGAGCAAGCAGGCACCTGGATTAATGTAGCAGAGCCAACTGCCAAGTTGCTTAAAAAGTATAAATTAATTAATAAGTTAAGCATTTATTTTTGTGAAATGTTAAAGTCAAATGCCTGTTATAACTTAACGTGGAAATTAAAAAAGAATTACATTTAAAGGCTTAACTTTTATAAAATTTGTAACAACAAATCTTAAAAATTAAAATTAATCCTAAGAATTAAAGTTATTCTCAATTTTTAGGAGACTTACTATTAGATTTTAAAAAAATTATTACTAAAATTACTTAAATTGTAACTTTCTTAAACTTTGATAATAATTTTTATAAACTTTAGTAATAAGTTTTAATACTTTTAATCCTTAGAGGTAGTTTTAATTTTTAACACTTTTATTTTAAATTTTTTAAAATTTGAAATGTAATTTTTCTAAAAATAAAAAAGCCTTCATCGTAACTCATAAGTGACCTTTATGGAGAATGTGACTTCATGGTAATGGTGTACAAAACAGTCGATGACGTATCCACTTCAGTTTTATTCTGTTGTATTTCTTCCTACACATTATGTTATGATGTTCCTTAATTTATCTCACCATTAAAATTAGACTCACCTCAAATTTTAAAATCTAGTAATGTATATATATGACATGAGTTATTGGTTTATCAAAGAATGCTACACTTTAGATACTATAGATTGTAAAACTTAATTTTGCATTTTTCACGTATAAACCGTAATGTAACACTAAGAAAATAAATATAAAAATGGTTATCAATTTTTTTAATTAGTAAAAAAATAATAAGTAGATTTATTTTTATAACTCAATAACAAATGGCTAGGTCTTTCCCCCAAAAAAAAAAACTATATGTTATATTTTTATTAAAAATGTAATAGTAACTACTCAAAATTTTTACTTAAATATAATCCTTTGTGATATAGGTTGACATTTGTTGAACTCCTTCGCGCACACATTTCTAAAAATGGATCAAAAAGAAAGTTGGAAAATGATCAGAGGGAGTGTATCCTTAGTTTGACCCCAGCAACAGGAATTAGGTGATAGATGGAAAATGTGGAGGAAATTAAAAGGGTACGCAAGCAAGACTTGAGTTTGGTTTGAATTAATTGAACTAAAACCAAACACACATGCATAGAGAGAAAAGGAGCTTAATTCATCACACATAACAATATTGACTAATGCTTCATTAGGTTGGATGATGTAATGATGAAAAGAATGTAAAATATGAGTAGGTGAGAGTAGGTAAGATAAAAAATAATTATTTTACTCATACTTTTAAAAAGGTGATTTGATAGATAAAATAATAATTATAAGAATATAATAATCATTATACAAATTATGTAAAAAGAATATGTTCATGATGCAACGAACCAAACAAAGCATAAGACTTTTGACTAAGTCCCCTCCCATGTGGACAATTAAAGAAATAGGTGTCTCACATTCTATGATAGCCATCATCTATTGCAAAAACCAAACATATGCAGAGATTATTACTTGATACACCCTAAATAATTTTCCTCTCCCTCCTACTATGTGGTTAAGGGTATGTTTGAATAAAAAAGAATAGAATGAAAGATAAGGAAAGCGCACTTTAATTAATTTTGACACCTTTGATTTTTCTCAATCTACATATATTTTAAAGGAAAAAAGTTATATTCAAATCTAAATTAAAGAAAATGTCAAAATTAAAACTTCACTTCCTTTTCTTTTCCCTTTGTTCTCCTCAATTTAAATATATCCTAAATATATGTAGGTAGCTCTCTTTGTTATTCCAATTTAGAGTGTGAATGCAGGGGAATTTCAATTGAATGACCAAATGAAAGAAAAGGCTAGTATTACGAAGATGGGCTGATTCAATGACAAAATGATCCCTTACCGGATGGCAATTTTGTAGGGCGAGGAGTTGCCTCTTCGCTCTCTATTCTTGTCATTAATTGTTTCTCTCATCTTTATGTTCATCCTCATTCCCTGTTGTAGGGGGAATTTTTTTCTCATCCCTATTTTCATGGGATGCAAATTCCCACAGATCCCTATAGGGACCTTGAATTTTTTATTAAAAAATAAATAATAAATAATATTAAATAAAATAAAATAATTATATATTTGAAAAAAATTAAATTTAAAGTTCAAACTCCTTGTTTAAGTTCTCCAACAAGTACTAATCAAGTTCAAAATACTAAATAAATAAATATTTTAATGACAAATTTGACAACATGTTACTTAATAATTAGGAGTCAATGAAAAAAGTCGATAAAAATATTTAGATTGAATTGTTTTATTTTATATTAATATAAATATAAATAAAGAGTAAAATGACTAAAAAAGATATAAGGTAATATGAAAATTATATAAATATTTTAACAGTACTTATATAAAACTAACAAAGATAGAGACCTTACAGGGTAAGGAGTATGATCCCATAACCATTTCTAATTTATTTTTGGGGAGATTTTTTTTCTCCACAGAAAAAAAATCTCTAAATACTTGTATCCAAATGAGATAATCCATACAAAGATTCCTAGATTTGAGGATTTTTACCATCCTTACTCACCATTCCCTTGCTAAACTCATTAGAGAATGACGAGGAATTGTTCTTTCATTAGGTATTTCTTGTTAAATAAGCATGGAAATATATAATTTATTTCAAGAATTTAAAACACTACCACACAATTTGAAAGAGAAAAGTGCACTATAGCCTTTGCCTTTTTTTTTTAATAAATTGTGATTTTAAATTTATGTTACTTAAAGTTATATTTATTTTTTCTTTTTATTTGAGAAGCAGTGGGACAGATCATGGTAGTCAAAATGATGTCAATAAATTATATAACAACTAGCAATAATCTTATTCCAAAAAAAAAAAAAGGAGAATCCAACTAGCTCCTATCACTTTCCTCCTACAAAATATTATGAAAATCCTTGGTTTTGCTATAGTGTTTGTTTCAATCTTAAAATGTAAGATTTGCACCATATGAACTATGAGCTTATAGCCAAAAATGCTATACTTTGTACTACCTTAATTTTTTGTTTTCACATACAAATTATAATGTAAGACCAAGCATATGAAAGTTATATTAAGACATGTTTAAGCCATTTTCATCACTATGTGATAAAAATGAATTTGAACCACATGAACCAATTAACCCAGAAAACAAGCCCATTGACTTATTCACCATTATCCTCTAGCCCCATGCTTGAAAGATGGTTAGAGACATTTCATAAATTGCCAATCAAATTGCCTAATGATCGGGAATGGTCATTCGCAATAAAAGCTCCATAACACCTATCAATCATTTAATACACAACAATGACCTTGTAACAGCTTAAGAAACTTTACCCTTTCTATCAATAAAGACCTTTATACTATAAAAATCTTGCACCATCACTCTACCATCTCATTATTATATTACTACTTTTACCATCAAAGGGACAATTGAAGCTTTGTCCCTTTTGCATGTATCGTAGTTTAGCTTTATTAATTGCAGGGAGACAAATAGAAAAATAGCATAAGGGCTAAAAGGCATTGCATCATTTTTTTGGGAGGCAAAATGTGCTACACCTGTACAATTCTAAATTTCAAAACATCTTTCAGTGTTCACAGAAGTGACTTATACTTTTTATTTTTATTTTATTTTATTTTTTCCTAAAGAAAGGTGGATGCCCCTGAAATAGTATACATGGGTTCATCCCTTGTTGATTTCCCATTGTAAACTGGCATCGCTTTGAATACTGTTCACCAAGAAGTGGCTTGGAAAAAGAGAATTAGAGTGAGCGAATGAATCCTTAACATCAAACTTGTTTCAATCTTAAAAGTTGAAATTTGTGCCATGTCAATTGTGAGCTCAATGGAAATACGAAATTTTTTTAGGTTTCTCATAGAAAAATTCCATGAGAAATAATTGTGAGAAGGTGTTTCTCACAGTATTTTTCCATGAGAAATCTGAAAAAATTTCATATTTCTTGCTTTCTCACAGAAAAATTACACAAGAAAATTGCAAATTTTGGCCTTAAGCACTACTTTTATACATTTACCTATTCAAACAATCAAAAATCACAATACCTAAGTTCAACCAACCAATAACAAAACCATAACAAGAACAAGACCACAAGTTTGTAATTTTTATGTTAAAAATATCCGAAAGTACATTAAAATTAAGACAAATATGTATTCAGCATTACAAAGTTACAAATCATAATTCCACAATGTCACATAAATAAGAAGTCTAGAATCATAGTTCATCATCCTCATCCCCATCATCACCACCATTGTTACCATCATCATCATCATTATCATGAGTTAGTTTATCATAGGAAGGGCCACCTCTTTCAGGTTCTATACTCATGTGAGCCATAATTTTGTTTTATGAAAGCTTTCATTTTGTCTTCGTAGGCCTTTTGCATCTTGGCAAGACTTGCCTTATAAATTTGGACTTATTTTGATAGTTTCTCCTCTAATTTCTTTTCAAATGAGGCCTCTAAGTGTACTCTCATCTATGAGAGCTCACTAAGGTCATATCCAAAGTGTTGTGTGTCATCAAAAGTAAGAAGACTAGTCTTTGACCTAAACCTATATGCATAATTTCTTTTGTTCTTTCCACTGATAACTTTAAGCCATATAGAAGAATCAATGTTATCTGATCCTGACTCTTGCGTTTGCTTCATCTACTCATGTTGACTTTGTAACAACGAAGAACAAATAAATATTAAGTACATAAACAAATTACAATAAGAATCTTATTTACAAACTAGTTAAATGACTTACGTAAGTGTCAGAGGCTTTTTTACCAACCCAACCTCCATTTTTCTTATTGTGTTGGATCTTTTTGAATACTTCTGGGATCTGAACCTCTCTACCTAACTCTATTTCCTACAACACTTAAGTAAAATACATAAGAATTACAATAATTAAAGAGAAACAATAATCCAAAAAAAATATCACAGACAAAGAATACTTACCATCCTTCTTTTATGCTCTGAAAATAGAGCACGCCCTCCTTTATATAGGCATCCTCCAATATTTACAGCCCTATTTGCCTCATTAAGTATAGACTTGGCCTTGAACTCATCACTTTGCCAATACTCATCTAACTCAGCTCGAGTTGCTATAGATAACCAATCACCTTTGGTTTTTCCAGTGCGAATATCTTTAAAGGATGTATGCATGATAGTGCTACACTTCTTCCTCCATATCTTGTAAATTCACCGCTCAGTAAATGGATCCCAAGTACACAATTTCTGTATTAGAAATAAGTAAAGCTAATATTATAAATAATAATAGTAACACATTAACTATAGGTATTGTAACACCTAAAAAGTTATAGAATTAGCTCATTTAAAACTATGCAAACCATAAGTTCTTCATAATATCAGACATTTTAGTAAACGCTGGCTAACCATGCTCAAATTTGCTATAGATGATCTAAGACAATATGGTGACTAGTGGAATGTGGATAAAACTTGCAAAATATAAAGAGTGATGTAGTAAAAGTAAAAATAATGGAATAACTACAATACAAAAAAGTTGTCTTTAAAAGATTCTTACTCATCAACTTTATGAGGTCTAATAACTAGTCGTCCATCATTCAACCTTGTCCCTGGCTCATATCTAATAGGATGAGAAAATGAGCTAGCCGCATTTGTACTCAGAATATGTGTGAAAGGGATCTATGAACCAATGAAAGTTAAGGAGTTAGGTGGTGTTTAAATATGTGGAGAAGGAAAAGAAGATGGTGCAGATGCTGATCCAGGAGGGGTCCCAGCATGTGGAGATAAGTGCGGAGGTGATAATTGTGCAGCAGCTAATGGTATGTGAATTGGCTCAAATTGTTGTACAAACTTTCCTTTTCCTTTTTTGGGTGCAGCAGATCCTCCACCCCTGTTATAACCTCTATTTGACATTTGAAAGGGAAAATGAAAAAAATATTATCATCACTAGTATTAGAGAATAAGTTATCTAAGTCAAATAAATGTTAAGTAATAACAACACGTTAGTATTGAACACTGACAATTACCTGCTAAATAATAATCAGTAAGAGGATCTTCTTGACTATTGGATAAGTCAGTATCTAATAGTTCTTCCTCTAAGACTTCATCATTTTTTTCTTCAATTTTACCAGTTTCATCAATAAAAGAGCCAACATGTATACTATCCACTTCTTCGCTCTGACCTGTGTTATCTCTTAGGTCTTGCTCATTAATGTTAGCATCAACTAAATGAGGTGAATCGTTGCTTTCATCCTGAAATAGTGTATCTACATTATCATCACTAGGGGCTTCAATCTTATTCCTTGCTTTTGTTCTAATCACAACAAGCCAACCATTTTTGTTGTATATTGATTTTGGATATGGTATAAAGTATATTTGATCAGCTTGTTGGGCAAGGATAAAAAGGTCATTACCCTTGTATATTCCTTTAGCCTTGACCTTTATAATACCATATTTAGGGCAAACTCGAGTTCCTTGATTAGTAGGATTATATTAATGACAGTTGAAGACTGTCAATCGCTTAGTTGGTAGACCAGTAAACTCTAACTGTATAATCTCTTTCAACACACCATTATATGAAAATTCAATTTCACAATGACTATTTTCTTTTACACATACTCCATTATTGTTTGTCTTTCTTTCTTTTGCCCAAAAGGATGTGTAAAACTTATAACCATCAATAAACCATTTATCCTATGTATGTACAAGTCTTAAAGGACCCCAAGTCAAAGAAACTAATAAAGCATATTGTATTCCATTTGTAGAATTCAAAACCTAATCAAAGAACAAACATTATGGAAACGTAATATAAGAAGCTTAGTTTCATAACTTTATAACCAACCATTCATAAAATTCACAAACTTATATAAGTTTTGAACCAATCATGAAATTTAGATTAAATATGCTTATCAATTGACTTATTAGATAAGGTAGGATTCTTGGAAAGTAATGTCTAAATATACAAACTGCAATATACCACAAAAAGATTAATCTCAAATAGTAAAAATATTACCACAAAAAGATAAATATATATGCAATCAAATTATGAGATAATTTTACTTTAGAAAAGGTTTAACCTCTAGACAATTGAGAATAACATACAACATTATAGCATTAGCCTCATTATCAGTAAGATAACAAGTGTTACTAGTAGTTTTTCCATGAGGCTAGTCGGGATAGTTGAAAATAAAGATGAAAGGATGATCATCGTACTCCCCACCATTATCATTTCGAGGAGCTCTCCTAGTTCTTGAGTGACATGTGACTTAAAGTAACAAGAACAAAAATTGAAGTTTCTTCAAATATATATGCTTCACAAATAGATCATTCAACATATGCCTTATTTTTAACCTTTTTTTTTAGTGTATTCAGAAATCCCTCAAATGGATACATCCATCTATATTGTACAAATCCACTCACTATTGCTTCATAAACACTAAGTGAATAGGTAAGTGTTCCATTACATCAAAGAAACTAGGAGAGAATATCTTCTCAAGTTGACATAAAATGGCAAGAATATTTTTCTCCCACATCAAAGAAACTAGGAGGGAATATCTTCTCAAGTTGACATAAAATGATAGGAATATTTTTTTCCATCACATTAAGGTTATTTAGTTGTAAAGTAGGAACACAAATATCTAGAAAGAAATGGCTCAACTCCATTAAAGTATCAAAGAGCGGGGTTGGTAACCCATTATATACGATTGGTAGTAACCTCTCTATGAAAACATGACAATCATGGCTTGTCATCCCTATTAAAGTGCAACTCTTCCCATTAACACAACATCCCAAGTTGGACGCATAACTGTCTGGAAGCTTCAGAGATTTAATATATTCACATACTATCCATTTTTTGTCCATATTAAATGTATACGTTACCTTTGACTTTGCCATTTTACTATTCCCTTGTAACACCATATATTTCTATCTCATTTCATAATCTTCTCATGCTTGACAACATAGATTCCATAAAGGAAGTAAGAAAATCCATTAAAATAATACATTATTTAGCATTGCGTCGTGTATAAAAATTTCATTCAGTGTCACGTGGATCTTGTGAGGTCATATAATACATTCTCATATTTAATTACATGAATAAAACTCATTTGCATTATCAAAAGTGGCTCACATCTCAAGAAACTCAAAGGGAAGCATGAAATATTCATATTTATTTTTG
Source organism: Erythrophleum ivorense (assembly GCA_026724425.1). Classification (NCBI taxonomy): domain Eukaryota; kingdom Viridiplantae; phylum Streptophyta; class Magnoliopsida; order Fabales; family Fabaceae; genus Erythrophleum; species Erythrophleum ivorense. The sequence goes on along the minus strand of JAIUCV010000036.1, from coordinate 3,780,261 downwards.
GCCAAATTTGGCTCTTTTCTTACCAAAATTTGAAAAATCATAACTAATTTTAAAAAACTCAAAATCATGCATTCTTGGTTATTCTGAAAAGCTACATATATCTACTTTAGGCTAAAAATACGTTCAAATCATAACATCCAACATAGAGGACATTTGACATGCGAAATGGTTCAGAGGTCAAGCTATCAACTGGTGCTGTCATAGATTCTATAGTAAATTTTAAAAATGTCCAATTAATTTTAAAAAAATCCAATCTATGCAAATGATATCAATCTAGAAAGATGTAGATGTTAGCTAGAGGAAAAAAATAACTCTATACCGATTTAGGTATCCTCAGACCTCTAAATCTAATCAAACAATAACTAAGGTCGGATGAAGTTCCTGATACTGACCAGATTCTTTAAAAATTCGTATCTCCCTCTCTAGAAATCCAAATGGGGTGTTTCTAGTTGGCACAAGTCACTGCAAATTTCTAGTTTCTTTGTATAAAATTTCATGGCAATTGGACATCATTTGAGCCTTGTGTAACATATTTCATTTTCAGACCAAATGAACAGTGCATCAGACCAAAATTAGAAAATTTTACCAACTTTAAAAATTCATCAAATATTCTGTAAAGCTCCAAAAATTATGTTCTTTAACTTCCCAAAAAGATCTCAACAAGCTCTATTTTCAGGTTAAATTTCAGATCAAGAAGAGCTCATTTGGACAAAAAGTGATATAGGGTTCCATTATGGTCAATTTTGACTCCATATAGGATACCAAAATGTCCAAATAGCTTTCCTTGGGGTTTGACACCTCTTGGGCAAGTCTAAAAGCATAAATAGAACTTGTATGAACTACCCAAATGTTTCCAACCCTCATGCATTTCATTTTGACAATGCCACTTGCAATTATACACAATCACATAAACTCATTCAAGAAGCTATATTGTCATAACATACTCAAATTGCATTCTAATGGTTTCATAATGCTTTCTATCATCTATATATGACATATTAACATATTTATACATGTTCATGACTTCATAAGACATATACAACCATGAATTTCAACATATGTCATTCTTATGGCCTTAAAGTAACAAAATTTTCACATTTTAATGTCATTCCTTCATCTCTCATGTGGTTGGCTCCCATTGCCTTACTCCTTGGGTCCACCTAACATATTGGAGCATTGGAGAGGAGGGGATAAAATTCAAATAATCTCAATAGCTTATCCCCTATTCAATCATACATAAAGATGCAAATAAGTCTCATAAATGTATGTATGGCCATATGGACATGTGCAAACATTCAAGAGACATTGTCATCATTTGAAAAAGTCATATATAACATACAAAGGCTTGCCAAGCAAGTGGATTGGCCTCACCCAATTTCTTGTGGATATTGGACTTGCCTCACCCACTCTTTAAGACATTCTTGGACTCAACCATGCTTTTGGGAGTCTATCTTACTTTTGGAAAACTCTTTGCTTTGTCTAAACTAATTTTAAGGGTTCTTAACTCATCTTCACCATGGCTAAGGGTTCTTAGCCTCACTACACTCAAGTAAACCCAAGCACATATCATATAGAATATAATATGTCATCATAAAATCATGACATATGAAATCATGCTATCATACTTTTCATGACTTGAAAATACACATACACACATTCTAAAACAAGTTAAGCACACATCTATACATGAGAGAAGGTGGAGAGAGCTACCTTGGAAGCAATTACATACTTTTTCCTCAAACATTGAGTCCTCTCCCTTGACCTCACACACCCAAGAAGGAGGAGATCATTTCTCTTGGCCTAGACACACCAAAAGAAACATGAATTACTCATGGGAACAAGCCTTGGCATTATACACATTTTACATGATACTACTTTGGTTTATGGCTCCATTATACTTCCATAAGGCACTTAATGAAGCAACTACAAAAATTCATGATCTTAGCTCCCTTCTCTCCTTTAATCTATGATTCTTGACTCCATTTAGACCCTTTGGAGTCATCACACCATTATTTTAAAGAGCCTAGCTAGAAGTTGTTCATTATGCTATATTATGAAACTTACACCTCCATCTCACTATCTATAGCTTCTAAAATTTTTTCAAGGTTTCCTCTCATACTCTCCCATCATATATGATACAAAACTAAGCTTAGAAGCAACTAAAACACTGCCTAAGTGTTACTTTTGTCCTAGGCCGAGGCAAGGCTTCCTTAAGGAGTCCATGGAGTTTCTTTGCTTTCTTAAATGGGAGGTGCATGTAGGAAGCTCTTTAAGGGTCTTAGGAACTCATACAAACATTCACATAGACTTGGAAACTCTTAGATAAAATCATATTTTTGGTTATGTTCACAAACCCTTAGCTTTTCTATCTTATAAATTCATGGTTCTTTCTTTGTTCTGTTTGCATATTCTTGTTTCTCATGCTTAAATATTCTTGTCTCTACCTTGTTTTGCCTTGAATTCCTTCCCCTCTCTAGTTTCTCTCTCTAGACCTAATATGGAAGCCATTTGAATTCAAAGAAAAATAAATTTTTCTATTGTACATTATACCTCATTTGAAAGCTTGTTAAATGGTAATTTTCTTGCTCTATTTGGTTGCTCAAAACCTCCACTTTTTCTCATGAGGTCAGCCACCAAATTCCTCCTTTTAAGAATCTAAAACCATCAAGAGAAGGAGAATGAAGAGAGGAGAAAATTTTATAACTAACTTGTTGCAAAATTCCATGTGTTTTTATACCTTTTTGCCTTAGTTTTTTTTCTCTCTCTTCTCCCAATTTTCACGCCATTTTTGGTCTATTTTTGAGCTCAAGAGACATTCTTGGAAGGGTGGAGAAGCTGCCTAGTTATTTAAAAAGGTAGAGGATGATTTTTATAACAATTCCCGAAATACCGATTATATCCCTCCACTTCCATTTCTTCGTTTGGGCTTTTTTTAGCTTCTTTTTAAGAACTATTTTTTCCATTATAAAATTTAAGTTTTCGAATTTATAAAATACCTTTGGAATCACTCAATTTGGATTTAAAATTATTTTGAACTATTTAGTTAAAGTTTTGGTTAACCAATGGCCGAAATCGCTCACCGGAAGGGTTTTAACTGTCCCGAGAGTTCCTATGGTTTTCAGGGCCTCTGAGAACCTCGGCGACCTCAAAAATTTTATTTAAAAAGTTCTCCAATGAGTTTTTCAAAAAGTACCCATATTTACGAAAATATCACTGGCCTTTCAGTAAATTTTTCAAATCACTTCGACCCTGATTTATGGGCAACTTAAGGCTCAAATCTTCATTTTTCCTTATTTAGAACTTTATCTTAATTTTAGTTAGCTTCAAATCCTTCTATTTTTGGGACTTTCTTTTATATTTGGCCCATTTTTTATGTTTATGAAAAAATCGAACATCGCGTTTCTCACATTTACAGAGAGACCAAATGTTACATCCCTCTATCCTCAATGTGTAAGGTAGATCATTTATAGTACACGACTAAATTTAACCTTACTTTCTCATTATCTTTTGTCATACCCTTCACATCCATTATTGTGTTGAACACATTATGAAAAATATTACTTTATGTATGCATTACATCTATATTATGTGGATTCAACAAGTCATGCCAATAGGAAAGGTTCCAAAAGATACTACGTTTGGTCGAATTATGATTCTGACCATATCCCTCCAAAGATAAGCTTGAAAATTCAATTATTTTAGGAAATCTTTAAATTTGCTCATACACTTCCTCTCTTAAATACCTCAATGGTGGTGGTGAAGTCTCTGTAGTATTCTTTAGGAAATTTTGTTTCGATGAAATGGATGATTCATTGGCAAGAACTGATGATGGCAATCAAAATAACAAGTTTTTCCTTCATGCTTCAATCGGAATGTCTTTGAACAACCCATGCAAATAGGACAACCTAATCTTTCTATAGTCTGCCAACCACTTAATATGCCATAAGTTGAAAAATCATTAATAGTCCAAATATGGGCAGCTGTTTACTTCAAATTTTGTTTCATGGAGATTTTATATATTTGCACACTCTCTTCCTAAAGTAACTTTAAATCAGCAATTAGAAGTTGTAAGAAAACATCAATACGGCTTAGAACTCAAACTAAATGGAGTAAAACCATCAGTATAAAGACCTAACCTGACACTTCTCGGCTCTGCTGCAAATTCTGGATGAGTTTGATCAAAATGCTTCCAAGCATTCTCATCCGATGGATGCAATAATACATTTTCATATACCACATTTGTTTATTGGGAACCTCCTTAAACCTCCCATTTCCAAACAATCTCTATAGGCATTACTTAGCTAAGGTATTAAAGGCAAACAATTTTTGGAGTCTTGGAACAATTGGTAAATACTACATTTGTTTATTGGAAACCTCCTTAAGCCTCCCTTGTCTAACTTTTACCTTCTTAAATCTAGCTTCACCGCAAAATCGACATGTCTTACCATTGATTGCATCACCATAGTACAATATACATCCGTTACCATAACAGTTAATCTTTTGATAACTACAACCAAGTTTTAAAACCAATTTTTTAGTTTGGTACAAGTTTGCAAGCATTCGGTGATTAGCAGGTAAGATTTCAATCATTAGTGTAATAATATCAATACATGCCTTAGAAGTGTTATAATCATATTTGATACTCAACAATCTCACAACCACTAGCAATACTGTATGATTTTGACACCCATCCCATAACAGCGCCTGTGCAGTTCTTAGCATGTCATAAAATATCGCAAAACTTGGATTTAGGTCTCCAGACATATCATATCTCTCAAATAATGCCTTAGCCACATCCCTAACCATTTGCTCATATGGATTAAAATCTATATGAAGGCCAATCTCAATCAAAGCTGATAGTGGACATTCTTCTCCATGATTATGCCAATAGTAATAATTAGGCATAAACCTTTTTTTTATACAAATGCATCCTAATTTCATTTGGCTTATTATACCTCATATATTTGCATTTGATGCAAGGACATCTGAACCTCCCTTCTTGTTTAAATACATCTAAATGACTTGCAAATTAAACAAACTCCTCTATGCCTGCAAAGAACTCTTGTGTAATTCTTTGATGATTACCCTCTGTTCTATTATACATTCAATGCCGATGTTCAAGAAGATCCATGAGACTTAAATGAAACAAAAAAAAATAACTTTATAAATTAGAACAATGATATTGGTTTAACGTTACATTGTTTTTCATTTAAAGGCTACATTAGTGTTCTAAGAATAGTATCAAACCTTCATGAATTCTTACATTATTGATTTTTGGATTTTCCAATTAAATGTAAATTAAAATATATAAAAATAGAAAATAAGATAATAATGAAATTCCAAAAAATTATTTTATTTAAATTAAATTATGTAGACATATTTTATAAATTAAATTATGTATAAATTTTAAATAAATTAAATTAAATTAAAATTAAATATTCAAATATAGAAAAAAAAGGTTCAATTCATAAACCCATAAATAAAAAATGAATAAGCTTTACTTAATCTTCATACACATAATCATCCCAAAAATAATTGCATGCAAGGAGGTAACATAGTAATTATCTAAAAACTATCACATCATTCCACATTAAAAAAATTATAGTTAAAAATTTTTAAATTAAAGATATTTATAATAAAAAAATTTTAAATAATTTTAAATAATTCCAAACTCAATAATTTAACTTGTATAAAAAATTATAATTTAAGAGTTTAAAGTAAAATTTTTAATACTTATATCTTCTAAAATAATTTTACAATTTAAAATAATTCAATATAAATATTTTTAAGTTATCATCATCAAATATAATTTCTCCAAAAGAAATTTTCATTTTAATATGCTAACATTACAAGCAAAGGATTTTATCATTTTAGTATACGTATTTGGATAAATTATGTCATTTATATATGGGGTGAAAATTTGGTATTGATTTTATATTTTTGCTATTAAGGTTTTTTCAATAATAATACAATAAAATAAATTATATTAAATTCTCAAAAAAAATTTCCTCACATTTTATATTCTTACTGATAAATTTAATAAAAAAAATGTATTTCCATACATTTCATCTTTAATCACCAACAAAAACATACAATCATATCTTAGCAAAAAATAAATGACACCCACTAATATTTCATCAAATATTTGCATATAAAAAAAAAAGAGGATGAACTCACCTTCGCTCCAAGCAATAAAAAGCATCTTCCCATGGCTTTCAGGCTAGCTATGGTGTGGGGATGGACTCTAAGAGAGCCAATGGAAAGTTTAAGGACCTTTCAAAGCAAAAAAACACCCAGATCTACACGAAGACAAGAAGTTGCAGCACCGCATCTAATGGTCTTCATTTTGCATAATGAAGATGAAGTTAGGGTTTTTTTAAGTTGCTTTCTCATGGGATTTTTTGCGAAACTTTCTCACAAAAAATTTTGTGAGAAATAAGTGACCTCTTTTCACGTGTGTTGAGCTGATTTTTCACAGAACATTTCTTAAGAAATTCTCACAAAATATTCCATGAGATACTTTCTCATGGAATGTTTCGTGAGAAATTCTCATGAGTAAATTCTGTGAGAATTTATCATAAAATATTCCATGAGAAATTCCTCCGTGAGACAAGTTTCTCATGGATAACTTCGCGAGAAACTTAAAAAACAAAGGCAAGTGGATTTCTCTCCTTTTTTTCACGAAAAATTATCGTGAGAATAGCTTCCTACCTTTTGTGCAAGCATTCTCACAATATTTCTCATCAAATTCTCTCTATTTTTTCTTTCAAATTTTTTTTTCGCGAGAAAATTTCATGAAAAAGTTTATCCCGTGATATATTCTACAAGAATATCTGTGAGAAATTGTCACTAAAATTATTTTGCGAGAATTTTTTGTAATAAATTGCAGGTTTTCTTGTAGTGTTTTCACATATTAATTATAATATAACACCAATAAATTATATATAACAATTATCTAAGGGGTTTTTCTAAGACATCTCCACCCCTTTGTGATGTTGAAATTAGTTGAACTCTTTCGTACACTTTTTTTTCCCCTTTTAAGTTAGTCAAAATGAAACTTCGAATATGAAAGGGAGCGTACCCATTGAACTCTCTGCAGAGAATTAGGACTTGCATGGAAAATGTGAAGGAAAAGAGCAGGGAAGATGGATTGGTTTAAATTAATAATATTAAAAATGAACTTAATAATTGGCTGATAATGTACATGATAACAGTTTTGATGAAAGAGAGCTTAATTTGTTATACATAAGATTGACCAAGTACATTGACAGAGTCATATATATTCTATTTCCATGGTAGCTAGCTAGCATTGTTTCATCGTCACCGCTACGATAGATATTATTTCCCGTATATTTGTTATGCGTATGCATCTTCTCAGAAAATCTGTAGCAGCAACGAAACACATGCGCATAGATTATTATTAAAGTGTCACTGTAAACCTCAAAAGACAAAAAGGAGACTTTCCTAGTCAACTAAAGGATTTGATTTCATTTGATGTTTCGGTTGAATTGTTAAAATTTAATTCCGAAAATACGAATTAAATCAGAAGTAAGAGCTATATGAACTAATGCATAATTTAAAAACATTAAATATAAAATTAATTTAAGGTGTACTTGATTTTTCAGAAACTACAATAGAATTTGGTATTGATTGTGTTTTCCTCAATATGTCTCTCTATTAAACAGTGGCTTTTAATGAAATAGATATATAAAATTAGAGTTAGAGGAGAGAGTTAACTTGTCTTATTCAACTTTCCCATTGTAGACTTTAATAAAATCTAATAACTTACACTTTTAACTAATAACCAGACTTAATATTAAATATGTGTTGAACCCTAATTATAATATGATTACTTTAAATAATTTTGTCTTAAAAATCTTAATGAATCATTAATAAACTCGTATTTTAGAATACAAAATTAATACAATATGAGTTCACAAAATAAAATATTCTAACATTAATGTCAAAGTTGATTTTGTTGGTTCCAACTTCCCACTCCTTTATCAAGCAGGTTTAAATGTAATTATTTCAAGCATATAATTTTAGCAAACATAAAATATTTAGCAAAAAAGAATCATAAAAAATTTATACCATTAGGACATATTAGTTTTATGGTAGGACATGTTTATCATGTTTATTAACAATCTTTTAAAGGTTTTTAATGTAAAGACGATATTAAAAATATAATTAATTACTCTTTAGAGGTTTGGTATGAAATAATTAAATTTTGGAAGATCAAATTAAAAAATAAAGTATTTTTGAAGGATTAAATTATTAATTTATTCTAAATTCATAATATATTATTATTTATTCTCTTTCTCCATTTTCTTTCTATAATTTTCATTTTATCTTATTTGTTTTTTTTTTCTTTTTTTCTTTTTCACTCTGGCACTGCAAAAAGAGAAAATTTAGTCAAAGAAAACTCTATCATTAATCTCTTACTATATTAACTCACTGAGGAATTAGTAAGAAAACACGAAGAACTATTCTCTCACTAAATATTAGTTACTAATTAGCAAGAGACATTTATCTTTCTTAAACCATTGCTAAATTCTCTCGTTGACCAAATTGTACGAGAAAGTCCCTTGCCACATTGGTCATTAATTCTTTCCCACATAGAGAGGGGATTGCAAGATAAATCCCTCGCTAGAGAAAAAAAAGAAGAAGAAATTGTTCAAAAAAGAGACTTAAACTCCTTTTTTAAAAAAAAAAATCGACGCAAAGTGGCATACTAAATATTTCCAATCTTAATTTACTTTTTCTAAATTTTAAACTTAAATGAAAGTAAGTTCTTTAAGATGCACATTACAATCTTGACTGGCGCTATATGGAAATTTTAGCTTGTAACTCCCTTGCTAAATAGCAAGTGAACTGAAAAAAGAATTAGTGGTCAATTTGGCAGTGAAGTTTTCCTCACAATTTGGCCAATGAAAAAATTTAGCGAGAGTTCAAGAAAAGAAATATCCCTTGCTAATTAGGAATTGATATTTAATGAAGGAACAATTCATTATTGTTCTCTTACTAACCCTTAGTTAAGTTGATTTAGTGAAAATTTCATCACTGAATTCATTCTTTTTTTCAGTATTTCAAAAGAGACATGAACTGGTTAAACTACTCGCCACATTATGTTCTTTATCATCCTTTAAATCTGATCTAACCAGTCTATTGAATAGGTGTCCTTTTTGCCATGAATCCATAAACACGAAGGCTCTGTTTGATTTAATTCTGTAGAACAATTTTTTTGTTTTCAAGAATAAGAAAACAAAAAAAACCTATTTGATAATGTATTTATAATGAAGTGTTTTGTAAAATAAAAAAATAAAATTTTGTTTTTAAAAACAAAAAATTCAAAACACTTTTTAAGTGTTTTGTAATTTTTGTTTTACAGAATCAAGTAAAAAATAAAAAATAATTATTTTTCAAAATAATGATTCAAACGAATATTTTAATTTTTTTATTTTAAAAAATTTGTTCTTAACAACATATATTTTGAAAACATTAAAATAAAAATAATTTCAAACATGCCCGAATTCTCCCCTCCATATTATCGTCTTTCGTACATTATTATGTACACAGATCTCAAGATAATTCATGACAAAGAAATATGACTTTGCAAAAGGTAGAGGTTTCAATATCAAAATTATGCTATAAAGGAAGTAGATAGGAAAATGAAAGGGAACGTCCCTATGGACTGCCGTGCAAAGTCCTGCACGGAAAACACGGAGGAAAAACCCCCATGCAATATGAAAGATATACTATTACCAAACAAAATTGACAAACACATTGACCACGTCAAACGTGGAATATACTGCTTAAATACTTGGAGAGTTTCTCAACAACAAAATATCTAAAGCGACAGCGTCTTTAGACACTTATTTTACTGCATTTGTATAGTTTTTTACGCTTATTTTAAATGCAAAAAATGCAACTAGAAATCAATCAAATAACCCACTTGACATTCATTAACGGCTGAATTATTATTATATCATGATCGTAACATAATGATATTATAAACATTGATTTAACTGTCATACATTTTAATTTTGATGTAATAAACTATTAAATATAAAATAACTTTTTATTAGTTTCCTTAAATTCATTTTTATAATCATACTTATCAGTTATTTTTACAGAATTAATTTCATTTTTATAAAGTCATAATAAATATGATTGTAATAATAAATTTCATATAAAATGAATAAAATATTGTCACATATAATAATTATTGTACCATAATTAAGTTTTATAATAAACCTAAATTCATAGTATTATTACTCATCTATACTAATAGATATACTTTTACAAAAAATTCGTCTTTTGAACCTAATATCCATATATAATATATATATATATTAGTGTGTTTAGTGTACATTTTACTAGATAAAACAAGAATAATAACATTAATTAAATATTATGGAAAATATCTGCCTCCAGTTACCTACTCATGGTCCCCATCATCCCACACCTCAGGAACATGATTTTCCTACTCCAGACCACTAATTGGCATGATAAATAAACGTAATACTTTTTATATTTTAACATATAAAATAATTTTAAAATATTAAAGTATTAATTTTACAAAAAATAAAAGAGACTTTAACGCCTCGTTTCATTCATCATTTTGAACGTAAAATGCAACTCATTCCTACTACATCGCATGTTAGGTTCATCGTAACGCACTGCAATCCGTATTTAGGGATTCAGCATAGTGATTGCATTGTCTATACTGTGGCACGGGAACGTAATGTGTTTTGGAGCCAAAAATTTCGCTTTTACCATTTTGCCCCTTCTTTATCAGACTATCATCCTCCCTGTGTCTGCAGCCTTCAACCCCTTTGCTTAGCTCGAAGTCCTCTACAGCCCACGAAATCACCATTGCAGCTTTGGGATCTGAGGTGCCCAAAGACTTTCGAGCCTCCCTCGAAGTTTTTGAAGTAGCCAAAGAACTGTAGTTGTGCCAATGCTCACCTACTGGTTCTTCATCGGAGATAGCCAGGTTAGGGGTGTTGGGTAGAAACCCATTTCTGATTTGAGAGTTTTGGTTGATCGACAAGGTGGAATGAAAATTTCTTTAAATATCCTGAGACAATTTTCTTTCTCTTTGGCAAGGGTAATTTAGTCATTTAACCAGCCCTACTTTTCATTCTTCAATACACTTTCTTTTTTTAAATGTTAAACCAAACACAATAAGGTAATTATATTCACTTAATCATTTCCTTTTACATTCCCCTGAAATGGCTCTTAATTTTTGTAAGAATATATATATAATTCTTTATATATTTATTGTCAGATTTTTTAATTGAAATATGATAAATATATAATTTTTTAATAATAATATAATAAATGTATAATTTTTATAAACAATAATATAATTATCTAATTAAATTTTATACTTATTATATTATTATTGAAAAAGTACATGTTTGTTATATTTTCACCTCGCACTGCATAAGATATTCTATGCCACCAGGATGCTTATAATCCTCAACTTACACCTCCCCTGGGTTTGGAGAGTTAAACAAGGTTAAAGTGTTTCCCTTGAAATGAAATTGCTGCGACAACAACGCTGAGCAAATGGCCTCGGCCTGGGTTTGTTCCCAGGACTAGTTGATTTTAGGAGTTTGGATCATTTGCAGTTTGAATTGTGTCTGCTGTTATGCTGTTAGCTAAGGAAAAGAATGTGTTTTAATTTTTTTTTATTTTAAATTAAACTTATCCAAACAGCAATTTTTATACCAACAGCATAACTGCAGGTACCGTTCAACTACAAAAGATCCAAACTATGTTTTTAGCCCAACATATATCACAGCTCCCACATGTACTGTCGTCGGGTATTAATCTACCACTGGTGCTTAATAATTGTCACAATTAATACATTTATTTTTATCTCACAAAGACAATTTTTGAGACCAAGAGAAACAAACATAAAGCCGACTCGGACTTCTCGAACTCAAAGTGTCCTGCGAAATATAGCACTTTTGAAAACGCGAGTTTTGATTAGAGGTCAAGTTTTGAGTTTTATTTATATCATGACTAATGAGATTTGAATTTTAACTTCAAATATTATAATTTTAAGTTTGAATTATTATTATTATTATTATTATTATTAACTTACATGTATTTAATTAATTAAAATTTTTAATTATAAAAATAAAATGGAAAGTAGATAATTAGAGGGGAAGAAAAGGTTACAAGCTTAACTTTAAGGATTGATAAAGTTGAGTATATATATAACCAACTTTATACTTATTAGGGTGAGCATTGCCCCAATGCACGAGGAAAAAACGGCATGGCTAGCTCAAGTTGGGCACTGGGTTACCCGTACCAATCATTTTTGGCCAAACCTAGTTTGATGTGTATATGATAATAAAAAATAGAGATCGAAATGAAAAAAAAAAGGAGGCCAATTTATAATTTTAACCAAAATTTTTAAATACATTTTACAAATTATAAATAGTTGAAGTAGTCAAAATCTTTATTAAGTCTCTCTTAAATATAATTATCACATTAAAAGTATGAGATAGAAAACATATATTTTTATAGTTAAAACAATAAATGTGCATTTTTGAGGAAAATAAGTAGGCCAAATTATCTTCAACAATTTACAGCACATCCATCTCAAAAATTTATCCAAAATTAAAAAAAAATGCCTCAATTAGATCACCAAGTTTTAAATTATAGTTTGTTTAAAGTTTCATCATGTACGCTTGCACTTTCTTTTTGTTTCCTTATTCAGATTCACATTTTTTTTATTTTTAATATGTAAATCTTGCAAAAATGTATTAAAATGAATAGTCATATACTAAACAATTATAAAAATATGAACATTTAAAGTTTTAAAATTTTTCAAAAATTTAAAATAAATTAGAAAAGCTTGATTTAGCCTTACTGGCCTAGCTTAGGTCTAGCTTGGGCACGAGCATGTCTTTTCAAGCCTAATTACTATTAGGTTAGGGAACAAGCTAAGCAAGAGTTCGAACTTGCGCAGCCATAATATATATGATTATGAAAGTACAATATGATGTTTAAAATATATGATTTAAATTGTATTTACATTTGGACAAAACACTAACAAAAATTCATGAATGAAAAATTTTATTTGTAGTTATAATTGACACTTGATTAGAATTTTTTTTTACATTTTATATGTTTTAGAATCAATTATAATAGAAAAAAAATTTTATGCAAATCCTAATCAAAACATGATGAATATATTGTTATTTAATTAAAATATGATAAATGTATGTTTTTTAAGGTAATTATATGATTTTCAAATTAAATCATACACTTGTTATATTTTTATAAAAAAAACCATATATTTATCATATTTTGATTGAAAAAGAGATAATAAAACTATAAAAAAAATTGCAACTAAATTTTGTCCATTATAATATTAAAAGAGTTAAAACGACTTAATATGCAAAGAGTTTGTTATATGTCACTTCTTTTGAATATCAACATATTTAAATTCAATTTTTATCTTTTTTTTTCCCTTCACTTTTTATTATGACTATAAAATATTAGAGTTGCTAAGGTGGGTTAATTCATTTTACATGAGTTGTGGGTTATCTAAACAAGTTAAAAACTTTAATTTGGTATATCAAGTAAGTTAAAATGGACCAACTTATTTAACTCAATAATTTTTTAAAAAAAATTTAAAAATAAATAATAAATAATATCCATTGTAACAATAAGTATATTCTAAAATTTAAATAATTATCTTAAACAATTAAATCTGAATTTTAAACATTCAAACATTTTTTTCATTAGTTTCAACAATCAAATAAAAATAATTATTTAATTAACTTAACTCTCATTAAACAAACTCAAACAAAGTAAAATAAGTAGTAAAGTTCTTCAAGTTTTTTCATCAGAAGTATTTAAATTTTGTATTGAAAGATTAATTCTTATAAAAAGAGTTTAAATATCATCTTAATTCTTAAAATTATTAAAATTAATAAAAAAATCAAGTTATTTGGATTAGTCCACTTACCTTATAGGTTAAGTGAATCGAGTTAATATGATGTCAAAAATTATACAAATTGACAAAATCTAAACTTGGCCTATCAAATTAATAAATTAGACAAATCAATATTATAAATTCAATCTATTTCACAGCTTTATAAAATATAAAAGAAATTATTTGAAATCATTAATAATAGTGGAAAAAGTACAAAATAGTCTGTTACATTTCCAATTGCAATGGAAAGATTGAATAATTAATAATAAATCCTTTACCTATTTTTTAAAAAAATATATTGTAAAAGATTTTAAATTAAAGTTATTTATACTAAAAATTTTTAAAGTTTAAAATTACTTTAAAGATTTAAAGATAAAATATTTTAATTTAAATTTTTGAATTATAATTTTATTATATAATTTACATTTTTATTATTAAAATATTTAAAATAATTTTAAAATTTAAAATATTTTAATATAAATATTTTCACTTGTCTATAATTTTCCCTTTTTCCCACGACAAATTGTTGGGTTGGAGGATTTGAATTTGTTCTTGATTCTCTAATCTCCAACGAGTAATGCAAGAATCGGGATTTTTTTTTTTCCTTTTACTTTATTCCCGACAGGCCGACACTTCATATCCTTCAGCAATTCCATTGCGCCGTCGAATTCCACACGTACTAAAAACTGATTCCAACCTCCGGTTTATTTCCAACCAAGTATGATCAATTATAAGTTTTGTCAATTCTTGTTTCTATTTTTTTTACGTCACGGTTTAAATTATTTTAAACTTTTGTTCAAACTAAAATTTATTTTTAGTATACTTTTTTTTTTGTTTACATTGATATAATGTAGTTAGAATTTTAATGAGAATGCTCTCTAGATAAATTAAATTATATAAATAAAAATGAATTTATTTTTTTATTAACTGATAATTTAATTGGTCTCTTAGTTTTTTTCTGACTAAACCTAAATTTACCCTTTTCTATTTTTTTATGATTTAAGTTTTATTATTAATTCATGTAATTATTTGTTATGATTTAAATATGATATATTTTTTATAATAAAAAATTATATAAATATTAAAATGATAAACAGATTTATTATTTAAAGTATTTTTATTTACAACCTAAACAATTTGAGTCACTTAAGATTATTATTGTGGACTAATTAAACAGATATTAAAAGTTAAAATCTCTAGCTATACTAGATTGCGCAGCTTTATTTGAATTTAAATGGTTTTGTTAATTTTTTTTTACTTAGTTCAATTATCAATGGAGTCACAGCAATTCATGGATGCTAAACTGTATTATTATTATTATTATTATTATTATTATTAACAGGTAGGTGCTCCCACTGAAGTATCATCTTTTGACTTGGATGAGTCACAAAATTGGATGAAAATATTGAGCAAACAGTGTGGTAGTCACTAGCCAGTGTGTCCCCATCAGAATTAAGATGTGGAAATAGTCTTCCCAGTGTTTTGAGAAACCTTTCCGCCATTTGAATTGTGAGACATGCAAACTTGTGCTTTTCGACCCTGAGCCGCACCGGTTTTTAACTTTTGGACTTTCTTAACAAAATTGTGTCACATTCTACTACGCATCTTTATCAGATAAATCTCTTTAATATTTTATTACAGAGTTTCATTTAGATTACATTCTTTAAGCTGGTTGATTTTGATGATTGGATTGATAAATATTATTTAATTAACAACTATACGACTTTGAATTGAGATTTTGTTTTAGTAGACTTTTTGATTAGACACATGATTAAAGCCAGAGCCAAGCCGCCATATGAGCATGTAAATTATGTTATTTGCTAACGTCAATGGATAATGAGTAGGTTACAATCATTTTTTCAAAAAAATTTGATTAAATTATTTTTAATATTTTATTTATTTTAAAAATTACATTTAATTTTTTTGAGGTTAAATAGTTTTATTTCTAAAAAGAACATATATTATGTAAAAAGTTAACACTATCAATAAAAAAGTAAATTGGAAATGAGATTTTACTATATATATATATATATATATCAAATGTTAAAAGAATCCAATTTCATTTTGAAACAAAAACAATGTTAAGTGTAATTTATTCAAACTTCAAAAGAGATATATATAATTACTCACGAATAATATCATATTTCCTTTTCACAGAAATTTATTAGTAGACCACTTCTAATTTGAATTATTTGTACCTAGAAGATAAATGTACATTGTGCAACATCAGAAGATAGAGGGAGAAACGTCCAATATTTGAAGCTCTTCAGATTTTTTATTTTTATTTTTTATCTTTAACTCCATCTTATATAATACTACAAATGATTTATTTACAAACTAAACTAGTTATAAATAAATATATAAGCATATAATAAACACATTTGTCAGATTCATTACTTCTAACATATTTTATATTAATGATCATAATTAACTTACTATTATCTATCTCTTATAAATTATATTTAATTAGCTCATTCTTAATAGATTTATTTATAACATGCATAACAAACAAAGGGTCCTAGGCGCAATTTAAAACACAGCTAAAAGGCATAGTCATGGTTCAGGGAAGAATCATCTGTAGTGACCGATTTAACTACGGTTTAGATTAACTGCAAATACCATTTGGGTTTAAATGCATTTATGTAACCATAGTTAAACGAACAACTTAATTGTAGTTTGTTAATCACAGTTAAGCCCTTAGTTTAATTGCAGTTCATAGTGAAGTTTTACGAACGTTTTATTGCTGCTAAATTAATTTTTGTTTTTTTAAAAAATCTAGTAGTTTTTATACTAATTGCTCTACTTATAATAATAGTTTTACAAACTTATATAACTGCTGAGTAACAATTTATCATTGAAATTCAATCACAATAGTAGTTTCATACAAATTTAATCACAATTTAACATTGAAATTTAAATATATTCAAATATAATCAAAGTTCAAATATAGTACAATCAAAGTTTAAATACAAATCAAAATACTAAATTAATTATCCTTGTTAGATGAGTTTGGTGAGTGAGTTGCAACTCTAGAGTTTTCACTCTCTTGATTACTTGGTGTAACCCCTTAAGTAATTTATTAAGTTACCCAATTTTTTGAAAATTTTTATTTTCAATTAGTATAAATGTATACAGAAGTTGTCTCATCTTCTAAGTGGATAAAGTTAACAGAAATTACACAAAATTTTTTGAATAATTTAAATTGCTTTCTGAAGTGGGACTTATTAGCCCGTTTTATTGAAGTGTTAGTCATTTATAGTACAATTATCTAGATAGCATTAGTCAATTAGTGTCAAGGTTGATAATAAGATACAACAAAAGACCTTGAATGGAGCTACTATATACAATCCCGAATATAGTGGTGCATCTTTTGTTCTTGTTCCATCTTAGCTTTTGTTGTTAGGCCCTTTCTTTTCTACCCCCACTTGTCCCTGGAGATTTAAAACAATACTTGTTATGCTCTATATCATCAAAGACAAAATGTCTCTATAGCTTAAAATATAATTGTTAACTAATATGAATAGACATGAACGATTTTTATCTAATAATTAATTTCTCTTGTATTTAACTTTTTCCAACTTTAATATTTAAAAAGAAGTTTAACATATTAAAAGAAGGCATGAGCTTAATTTTTTTCACTCGCACTTTTTATTTTCTATATATACTATCCTTTCCACCACAACTTCATTGCAATTGGCTTTCATTTTCATTTCTTCCTCTTCTACTTCATTCTTCCTGCTCTACTCTTCTATTTCATTTCTTCCTGTTTGACTTAATTTGAAATTATTTCATTTCTTCGTACTTTGCTCTCCTTTTATTCTATCTTATATCTTCCCTTGTCTTTCTCTTTCTTTCCATCTTTTTCTTTGTTCCTTTCTTTAGTTATCTCTTCTCTAGTCTTTGATTATTCATAGTAAGATAATTTGGGCTATTGTTTGTTATTTATTATTTTAATTTTTTGTTTAAAATATTAAATATGCTATTTATTCTTCATGTTGAAGTAACCATCTTTTGAAGATCAAAGGAAAAAATTAAGCAGAAAGATAGATAAAAAAAAAAGAAAAAAGAAAGAGATATGGAATAATTTTGAATGAAGACATATATATTAAGCAGAGAAAGATGGGAGATCATCAGCCAAAATAAAAAATAGTGGTAATTGATATGGTATTAATAAGATAATTATAAAAATTAATTAGTGGTTATTAAGGAATTATCAATATAAAAATATAAAAAATGTAATGCTCAAAAGTAAAAATAAATTATAGTTTTAACTAAATATGATAAATAATGTAATTTAATGAATAATAAATTTATCTGAGACAAATATACTATTAAAAAAATAAATTTGCACATATAAATATTATACATTGAATAAAAATAAAGTAATTTTTTCCCACAAAATGCCATTAAAACTAACAATAAATATACCATTAAAATAACTTAGTACGTATATTTTATTTTTTAAAAAAACTTATCATTTTGAACTAAAAGTTAGTCAAAACAATTTTTTTTACTAAAATTTAGTTGGAAAATCATTTTGATTTTAATTATTTTATAAATTATATTTTATTAGAATTTTTAATATATTAATAAAATATTTGAATACATTATTAAAATATAATAAACAAAATAATATTCTTTTATTTAGAAAATAAATAAGACAAAGCTACAGTCGCAGAAGAATGTTGCAGCATTGCAACTTTTATTATTTTAATGTTTTAATATTATTAACAACTACAAAAGTAGTCATTAACCTTTAGCAACGATGCAAAATTCGACTGAATTAATTAGTTGTTTTTTCAGTCTCAAATTAGTAATTTGTTATTGAAATTCCTCCTTTTTTGTACTACTTTTTTTTGTCTCTTTCTATGTTTTAGTTATAGTGGTAAGGATTGATTTAAAAAAAAAATTATAGGGATCAAATTGAAATTTTAGACAAAACCATATAAAGACCAAATTGAAAATTAAGATGAATTATAAGGATCAAATGCATAATTTTTTTAAGTCCACGTTAATGTTGCTTGGTGATGCCGAACAATCTGTTAGCCAAGTCAGCTTCAAAGTCATGATGTCAAGAGATGGATATTGATGTCAAGGACCAAATAAAAAACAACAGCAAAGCATATGGAATGATTTTAAAAATATTAAACTATGGGAGCCAAATTAAAAATTCATGGAAATTATAAGGACCGAGTTAATGTATAATTTTTCATAAATTCTTATAACTTTTATTAAAATTTTTCGGAACACATAATATAAATAATATTGTGAGTGTTATAAAATTAATAGAAATATTAGAAATTTAACCCAAAAAAAAAAAGACAAAAAAATGAAAGGAAAAAAGAGAAAATAATTCTCATTCACTTGGATTATTCATGTTTAGTATATAACCTTTATTTATAGGCTTTTAACTATAAAGATTGACTTATAAATTATAATAATATAAATAAAAAAATTAATCTATGTCATCATACAGTATGAATTCTGTGGGCGTTATAGGATATTTACCATTAAGTATGAGAAAAGATGCTAGAGAGTCATTTTTTGGGAGATATGGGCATCTATATAATTATATTATTTACAATATTCTCTTTTGGATATCTATTAACAAATAATATATCTTGTTAAAACCTTACTATAAAAACTCAATGGGATAAAGGCCTACTGAAGGAAAAAGAGTATATAATATTTATAATATAAATTGTCTCATTAAAAACTTTACTAAAAAAATTGAGTAGAACAAAACCTTGGTTAAGGGAGGGGGGGGGGGGAAATACTTGTCTTTTAATCCCTATAACGACAACAATATTTTATGCTCTTGAGTTAGCGCATCCCAATACCATATATCAATTTCTCAAATATGGCAATTGTTAATACATTAGTGAACAAATTTGCCATATTATCACATAAACAAATCTATTGAATATCTATATCACTAATTTTCTGAAAAACATAAGTGGCAAAGAATTTTTGTTTTGTTCTATCTCTTTTAATATACTATCATTTTTATTAAGCTACACATGTTGCATTATCTTTGTATAATATTATTTGAATTTTTTTGCTAAAGGTAAATAACATATCTTCTAAATATGTTAGGTTATTAACCTTAGCCAAATATACTTTTAACTTGCCTCATAGATTGCAATTATTTTTGTATGATTTGATAAAGTAACTACCAAAGTTTGTTTTGTAGAGTACTATGATATAGTTGTACCTCCAAATATAAATAAATAGCATGTTTGAAATCGAGCTTTATGTGAATTGGATAAGCATCTTGATTTACATAACTAATTAATTGTGATCTAAATTTAACTGAATAAAATAACCCCTGTATCAATGGTCTCTCAGAGATATTGTAATAAATCTTAACTCTATTCTAATGTATTTTGTTAAAAATACATTAATAAAATTGAATTTTATTAAATTGAATATTCCTATTAGGTTTTTTTTAATAAGATACATTAATACTCCTATAGTACAAAAATATGATGCTTTAGAACTAAGAAGTTCTTTATAATTCTTAAGGATGGAAAGGGTCTTTATTCACATTTAATAATTTTATAACCATTGGGATATTTAATAAATGTGTTTTATCCCTATAGAATTGATTTAACATAAGTTGATTGATGAAGAAGAATTTAATTTGCTAAGTACTCGATCTACAAGCTGTAACATCCGATCCCTCCGTAAACATGAAAAAAGCAATGTTCGATTTCTCCGTAAATGTCAGAAATGGGTCAAATACAAAAGGAAGTCTCTAAAATAGAAGGAATTGAGGCCAAATAAAATTATGATAAAATTATAAATAATGAAAAATGAGGATTTAAGTCTTGAGTTACCCAGAAATCAAAGCCAGAGTGATTCGATAAATTTGCCAAAAGGCTAGTGGCATTTTCGTAAATATGGGCACTTTTTGAAAAATTCAAGGCTAGAACCCTTAATAAGAACTAGCAATGAAAAATCCCCTAGCTACAAGAAAATTCGAAAGAATGAAATCGCTAAGAAACGTATAGTGCCAGGAAGAAGGGAAAGAAAGGAACAGTTAGCCAGAATATAAAAAATAAGAGAAAGTATATGATTTGTATAACTTGTTCACATGCTAAGCTTTCTTCTTAAATGCTTATGATTTGTATTATGTCTATGTATGCATTTTTAAGACTTGCTTTACATATATTATGTATGATTGAATGAGAGATGCGCTATTGGGATTCTTTGAATCTCATTCCCTCTTCTCTAATATCCTAATATGCTAGCCAAGATAAAGCTTTATTTTCCAAAATCTTTCATCTCAATTTTTTTTTCAAATAATCAATTGCTTTTTTCTAACTCTTCAGGATTTTCAATAATATTTAAATCATTAACATATACAACTATAAAAACTCATTCAATTTTTTTTGTATAAAAGCACATGGGTAAATTTGATCATCTTTATAATACTCTTTCAACAAATAATCTTTGAGATAATTATACCATGTATGCCCACATTATTTTAATCTATATAAGTATTTATGTAAACATATTAAGCAATTTTTTTGAAAATTTTTACATGCTTTTGGCATTTTAAATTATTCAAGGATTTTCATATAAATTTCACTATATAGTGAGTCATATAAATAAGCTATAACAACATTGATTAGATCATATCAAATTATTCATGTATTGCTAGACTAACAAGATATCCAAAAGTAATTGCATTCATTATAAAAGAATATATTTCTTCATAACTAATGTCATGCCTTGTGAAAACTCTTATACCATAAGTCATGCCTTACATCTGATGACTTTATTTTTCTCATTTCATTTTGATACAAATACCCATTCATACAATGCTGGCATTACACTTCAGGTGTTTGAACTATATGTCCAAAAGTTTCATATTTTGAAAGTGAATTTAATTCTACTTGAACTATATCTTTCTATTTTGGCTAATTATTATTTTATCTATATTCTTTGATAGATTTAGGTTTGATATTTTCATTTTGTTTTATTATTTCAAAAATAACATTTTATGAAAAATATATATTGTTAACAACTATATCTTTTTAATTTCATCTTTTCCCCATTATAATATAATGTATTAAGGTCTCTTCATTATTTTTCAGGCACTTAAACCTCTTCTATGGTTTTATGATTAGTTATGTCTTGGGTCTCTTTTGTCTTCTCAATATGACCATTTTAGATATTTGCTACTTTCTTTTTCAAGTATTTTTATTTTTGGAACTAATGTTCTACCATGCTTCAAGTGTGATTTACTTTCATTTGCACTAACCAATTGTCCTACTACGACTTCAATTTGGATTCAAGCATTTTTAGCTAGTATATGAGATTTGATAATTTTCTTTTAGTTAGTAAATGTATTTAGAAGTGTAATATGTTGTAGATGCATTATTTTCTAAATTTCTAATTTACGTGATTTTGTATGAGGATATAGACAAGATAATGATAGCGTATTCCATATAATTTCATTTTCCAACTACTTATTATCTTTCCCTAATATTGAGAAAACTATTTTATTAAAATAATAATAGGAAAATTGTGTTGTAAAGGGACTCATACACAACATATATTCTCAACTTTCTTTAAATATCCATTTTTGTGTGTAATGGTAGAGCAGTTAGAACATATATTGCACATCTAAAAATTCTAAGATAAAAAATACTTAACTTTTGACCAAGAGCAATTGTAATGGGAGAATATATAATAACTTGTTGGCTTAATGAGTATAAGTACTGCTGCATGTAAAATCACATATCTACATGTTGAAATGGAAAGTTTTGTTCTCATAAATATTGATTCAGCTATTAATTGGAGGCATTTAATAAATCATTCTACTAGACCATTTTGTTTATAAATATGAGTAATAGGCTTTTCAACTATTATTCCAATAGACATATAATAATCATGAAAGACTTAATATGTAGACTCAATAACATTATCAAGGCAAATTGTTCTAATTGTATACTTTAAAAATTGTGCTCTTAATCAAATCATTTGAGCAAGCAATCTTGCAAATATCAAGTTATGAGTTCATAATAAACACACATATGATTACCTTTAAAGATGTATCTATCAAAATCATATAATATTTGAATAGTCTATATGGTAGATAAATGGGCCTACATATATCACCTTGGATATGTTTCAAAAATACGAGGGATCTAATCCCAACTTTAACTAGTGATAGTTTAGTAATTAATTTACCTTAAGAACAAATAGTATATGAGAATTTTCTGAATCAAAGAATCTTTTGACTCTTTATTGGATATCCATGCAAATTCTCAACAAATTTTTTTCATCATAATTGATCTATCACAGTCTAACTAATCATGCGAAATAGTAAATGTATTTAGATCAATAAACTTATGGTTTCCTATAAAATGTTCTTCAATTGTTCTAATATTTGTGTAGTACAAACTGTTAGGTTTCTTGATGATTATAGGAACAATGAAATTTAAAATTTTGATCATCAAAACCCTTCCTAAGAACATGCATAAGAACATAAATCAAGTTAAGATAAGAAGTTTACCTTTTGTTTGAATTGCAATCTAAATTGTAACAGCCAAGAAAAAGAAAAGAAAAAGAGAAAGACATGAGAGAAGAAATGAGAAAAGGAAAGGGAAAAGAGAAGCTGGAAAATTTTCGAAGAGCTGAGAATTTTCTAAGTCTTCTCGCCGTAGCGAGGTATGGAATCGCCATAGCGAGAATGCCTCTTCGCCGTAGCGAGTATGTTCCTAGCTGTAGCGAGTGCGGCATTCCATACAGAAACCAGTGAGTTGCTCGCCGTAGCGAAATTGTTCTTAGCTATAGCGAGTGTGGCATTCCATATAGAGACCAGGGAGTTGCTCGCTGTAGCGACGCCATAGCGAAGGCAGAGATCTGGAACAGGCACGATCTCGCCATAGCGACGCCATAGCGAAGGCAGAGGTCTGGAACAGACACGAGCTCGCCGTAGCGAGGGCACTAACTCGCTGTAGCGAGAGCGGTCCAGAAAAATGAGAAAAAGAGAATTTGACTTTGAAAAGCTTCCAAATCTCTTCTTTCTTCTTCTAACCGACTCAAACTCGTCTTAGGAGAGAGCAAAGGGCGGAGGAGAGAGAGAGAAGCTGAAGAGAAGAGGAAAGCACAAGAAAGGTATGAATTTTCATGGCTTCCTCTTAGGAAGTTGCCCTTCTCCCCTTTTCCCCTCTTTCCTACGGTTTAGATGATAGAAATGGTTAGGTTTTGAGTCTGGTTCAGAGGAGAGAGAGTGGGAAACCATTCTTGAGAGAGAGTAGAAGTAGATAGTCTTCTCTATCTTGCTTTTCCCCATTCTTAAGAGCTTGAGAGGTGAGAAAAGAGAGAGGATAGCTAATGGACCCTAGAGTGAGGAAGAAACCTAGAGTGAGAAGCTCAGTAGAGCTGATTAGAAGTGATCCCTAGCTTAAGAATTGAGTATTGAAGTATTGATTCCATGCTTCTATGTGGTTAGGGTCAAGAGGAACTCTCCCATCTAGAAGTTGTTGTGAAACCAACAAGGGAGGAGACCATTGACAGAGCAAGTAGGAAATAGCCAACAAAGGTAGTTCTCTCCACTTTCTCTCATGCATAATTGTGTGTTTACATTGTCTTGCTTGTGTGTATGATGAATGATATGAGCTATGAGAAGTGTGTTAGCATGATTATGTGATATGATTGAGATGATGTTTTAAATGCTTGATTGGTTTGCTTGAGGAAATGGGAAAAGCCAATAACCATATAGCCAAGGTGAGGATGAGCCGAAGCCTTAAGTTGGTTGAGCCATGTCTCCCAAAAGTGAGGTTGACTCCCAAAGAGCAAGGGTGAGTCTAAGTACCTCTAAAGTATGGGAAGGCAAATCCAAAAGCCACAAGGAAATGGGTGAGGCAGATCCAAGTACTCAGCGAACTCTTGAGTGTTATCCATGGCCATTTCACATGTTTTAAATGTTTTTCATCATGTTTTATATGCTAACATGCCATACATGCATAATGAGACTTGTTGCATGCAATATATGTATGTTTGAATGAGAGTTGA
Organism: Erythrophleum ivorense; assembly: GCA_026724425.1. Classification (NCBI taxonomy): domain Eukaryota; kingdom Viridiplantae; phylum Streptophyta; class Magnoliopsida; order Fabales; family Fabaceae; genus Erythrophleum; species Erythrophleum ivorense. Next base: position 3,755,270 of record JAIUCV010000036.1, on the reverse strand, counting down.
ACTACTGAGATTCCCCGAATCTCACCCTCCCTCTCCACCATCCAACCATGCCAGGTGGCCCAAGTGAGATTAGAGATGGGAGCAACCACCACCAAGCATGAGGCTAGGGATAGAGATGAAGAAAAGTGTAAAGTTTTGTAATACATTGTACATGAGATATGAGATGTAAATGTTGTATATGATGTAGCATTTATAAATGTTGTAAGACAATGTATGTATTAATGATGAATGTATGAGAATGAGCTTGATGATGAATGAAAGAGCATGGTTGAATGAGAAAGAATCCATGATAGCCTAGAATATATAGGTGCATAAGTGGGCATGGGGTAGTGAGTTTCCCCAATCCAAGTTAGTAGACACTTGAGGCATGATTGATGGCTCCTATAGATGCTTTCTCATGTGCTCAAGGAGTCATAGAAGTAGAAAACTTAAGATTGGACCCCATTAGCCACCCTTTTGGCCAAGAAAGGGCCATTTTGCACATGATGTCATAGACTAGCCATATGACCTCTTCTAGCTATGAGATTTGACATGTAGCTAGATTATGTTTAGAGCTTTCTGGGAAGCTAAAGTTCATGTCATTTAGAGGTCTATAGCATTTTCTATGAGCATCCAAAGTTGACATCAGAAATTCGGATTTTCAGAAAATCACTGTTCATTTGGTCAGTTTGAGAAACGTGTCATCCGAGGGGCAAACGTAGTCCAATGGCTACGAAATTTTATACACAGAAACTAGATGGTCACAGTGACTTGTAGGAACTGGAATCACCTCATTTAGAGGTCTAGAGAGGAAGTTATGCAATTTCGAAGTTCCTGCCCAGAATCAGACCCCCAACCAGACCCGAGGTACTGTTTCATCGGTTTCCGGGGAATTAGCTTGGTGGACTGATCTGGAGATATTTTTTTCCTCTAGCTAACATCCACATCTTTCCATAGAGATAGAGTTTATGAGCATTGTATTTTTTTGGAATTAGTTAGACATTTTCAAAGTCCATATCAGTAAACTGTGACAGTAAAGAGGCCCCCTCTGACCAGTGAACTATTTCGATGTCAAACGCAGAATGAGTGAGAGATTGAGACTTCTAAGTATTTTTAGCATGAAGTAGACGTCTCAAGCTTTCTAGAATGACCCAGATCATGCAGATGCGATTTTTCTGCATTTAGTTATGTATTTTCAAAGTTAGCCCAGAAATGAAGCAAAATCTGCCCATAGCGAAAATGCATGTCTCCAATCCCTTTTTGCTTTCCATGAGTGCTAAGCATATAGTAGGGATTGAAATAAGTCTCAAAAGAGTAATTGAGCAAGAGGAATCAGAGAGAGAGCTCAACCGGTCCATATTACTTCAAAGTGAAGCTCTACCTACACATAGTGTCATAGAGAGAGTAAGCATAAGGTAGAGAAAGTGTCTCCCTTATGAGTTCCGCATTGCCATATGGGCTAGAGGGCACCTTGGGTATGAGCTAGAGGTTAAGGTGTCACATAAATCACATGCATAAATCTATTGATTTGTGCCTTTACAGTATCCACATGGAGTAGTTGAGACCTTCTTTCACTCTGCGTCTCTGTTAGAAGACGCCTCTCATAATCTAAGGTTAGATTTTTCAAAGTTCTAAGTGAATTAGAATTTCAAAGACACTCTCTTATATCTTATATGCTGCCCTTATGGTCTTATATTTATAAACTTAGGACTTGACACTCTCTTAATCTTACTCAACTTCTAATTCTTAATTCCACTTAAACTCTTAGAACCCTGACCCAAACCTAATAAAGACCAAAGAGAGATAGGCTCAACATGATGTAACATTATTTAATATTATTTAATATTAAATAACCTTATTTTATATTATTATTTAATATTACCCAATATTAAATAATACCATATAATCATATTATTCCATTATATTATTATTTAATAATATAATCTGATATCATATTATTTAATATTACTCTAATATTAAATAATATATTACGCCATAATATAATCTAATTATACTATATTGTGTCTTAGTATTAGAATTTCTAGTTTCTACTATTTGTGTATGACTCTATAAGTTCTTATACGTTAGTAGTGACCTAAAAAAGAATTTTATTTTAAGATCATCGACAGTTAGTGGTATCTAACAATAGATCACTATCACCCAAATAATAAAAATGCTTGTGATTCGACATACCTAATCTGTGACCCATACTATACAATTTAATCCCTTTTATACCGATATCCAAATTGAACTCGAGGCATGGAATGTGTCATCCTTGTCAATTTTAATCTATGTTTCTTGAAAATGAGTAGACCAATTAAAACAAACATCAATATTATATATTGATTTATTTGAACATGACTATGTATTTCTTAGTCCCACTCAATCAAGGAGCCCCCGGATATCACTACTCCTATACAGGATGATAAGATCCCATTTACATTACGCATATCCCTTCACATGATTTGTGATGTACCTAATCACTGCCCTATTGGCCATCCTGATCAAAATTGATACAAGATGGTGTCAAAGTATTCGACTTCTTATGTAAGGAACTGCAGTTGACTTTAGGTCATAAAACTTCTTTCACTATGGTCACATAAGAATTGCTAATAACACTCTATAATCCATGTAGTACTCTCATAGTGAGTCAATCTAGTACGTTTTTTCTCTAACAACATACTTATGTATTCACTTGATATTATATATCCATGATTTAAAGTCATTAGTTACTATATATGTTAATTTTGATGTATTATTGCTATCCCATATCGCAACAATACTTAACTAGGGATAATTTAAGAATAACAATTATTTTAAGGACAATTATCATATTAAGTTATATTGCATAGATATAAAAACAAAATATAATGATTGTATTATCTCAAAAGTATGATACAATGTATATTATTACAATTATCTTATAATTAGCTCCTAAGGCACACACCAACAAAACTAGAAAATAAGGTAGATAATCTTTCTTATATGCATTTCTTTTTTTATATAATAGCTTGATATATAAATATTCAGTATTTTTTTTTCATTTATATTCTCAATATGATATCTAATAAAACAAATATCTTTAAATCTTAATAAATTTCTTTAAGACTTAGTTTAAAAAATGTGCCATTAATAATAGTAGCTTTTCTAAAGCCTTCAATAATTTTATACTACTTGATATAATATTGACATTGACATTACCTATTATCGAATGAAAAAAATACTTTTTATTTTTAAGTACTATTTGTTAGACATATGTCTTCACTATGGATCTTATGTCTAACCATATAATGAGAAATATCCATATTTGTTCTTCAAGAAGTAAGCCATATTATATTATGTATAGTTCTTCAAGAACTACCACACATTATGTTTTCATATCTATTATCATTATATATTTTTACTACTCATTAATAGTATAATATCTATTACTTTAATATTGTTACTATAAGAGCACCTTCAAAGTATGAAATATAAATTAAGTTTCTTTGCACATTCTTTCATAATATCTCTCTTTTAGAAAAATCATTACTTCTAGTATATATACTTTCCCTTCAAATTATTACAAGGACTACAAATTCATTTACACTATTAAAAAAATGGGGACATTACAACAACAACTTAACCATAGTTAAGAAAATCATTATAAACCATAGTTTTCCTTAGTATGGTTAAGCCAAAATCTTAACCATGTTTCCTTACAATTGTGGTTACTTAACCACAATTACTAGAATCATGGTTAAGCCATTAATGCTTAACCATGATTTGAGGAACTATGGTTAAGCCTTAATGGCTTAACCACAATTTTGCAAAAACCACGGTTAAGCCTTTAAGCTTAACCATAGTTTCAGAAAAAGACTATGGTGGCTTAACCATGATTTTAGGAACTATTGTTAAGCCTTAATGGCTTAATCACGATTTTGTAAAAACCACGGTTAAGCCCTTAAGGCTTTACCACAGTTTCAGAAAAAAAAAAAAAAAAAAAAAAAAAAAAAAAAAAAAAAGACTATAGTTAAGCTTTTTTAACATCCAAATACATGAATTGTTGAACAATCTCTTCTATTCTTATCTTCTTTACATTGGCTCTGTCTCCTTGTTTTATATCAAATCTCTTTTTTATCTAAATCTCTTCCATTAAAAACTTTGATCCCACTAAAGTGCCGATTGACAGCGACTTGAAGTTGATGATATCTTATAATAGTAGTGGGCTTGACTAATTGTTCCCAAGCTTTTTCTGTTCATTTCATTTGTTATTTCTCAATTCCCTTCTTCTTTATCTTAGTTTCTTTGCTTGAGGTAAGGCATCTCTCACTTTTTCTTCATTTTTAGATTTTGTTCATATTCATTATTGCTTCTAAAATCTAGACATGTGATTTTATTTTGTTTTATCATATCGAAATGCTCGAAAACCCATTATTCTAAAGCAAGTACATGTAATAGACCCTCCATTAAAATGATTGGCAGCTTAAAAAATCATAAAACTATTATATACCATAATTCTACTAATGAGATTTACCTAAATAAAGAAAGGACATAAAAAAGAATCTACTATGATAAAGAATTAATATAACATAAGGTTTCAATTTTCATTATTATATACATGCTATGGTATCCTATTCTTTGTTGTTTTAGTTTCTTCTTTGCCTTTTCAGTGTAATTTCTATTTCTATTTTCCTTTTCACTATATATCATAACTTGTATAAATTATGTATCAACTTTTAATGCTACTAATTAATTAATTACATGCATTTTCCAACTTTTTTTGTCACCAAAAGCAAAAATTTTGTTTCCTATTGGCACATTTACAAGGGTGACACTTGTTTTTTTTTTTTTTTGGTAAAAACAAGTGGATGTGAAGCCATTAAGGCTTAACCTTACATAATTCAAAGGTCTAAACTTTGATTTGATAGAGCTTTGAACCATGCTAGTTTAGAAAGGAAGACTGTAATGAATATGAGAAGATGTACATGGATAAATGTTAAATTAGGACATTTGTAGTGAGGTTACATGTATGTTTTGTTATAAATAGAGATACCTTGGCTTTACAAGTATTTTGAATGATGTATATAGTTGATTATACATATATGTGTGTGCATTTGAGAAGTTAATCTTGTTAACTAGTTGCATAAAGTGGTATAATATGAATTTATAGTCTTTATGATTGAAAAATGGGTTTAAGTGGTCAATTTTATTATTCATCCTCCTTTTAGAGCTTCAATGATTTAAATAAATTAAACATGCTCTTCATATTATGTTAAAATAGATTTGGCAAAGGGTAAAACTATATTCCCAAATTTGAGATATTTATGTCTTAAAATGAGGATTAAAGGCAAATTTGGGTGTTTAACTTAGCAAATTGCTTATAACCATTCCCTATCATTTGTAACAAGTAGGCCAATTTGCTTAAAACTTTTATAGTTGTCCCCATTCTTTATCTTCAAGTATTAAATGGCATCATCATTTTCTCCTTATACCAATCCTTAGCCATTTATAAATAGTTATTATGCTTATTCTTTTGAAGCTCCTTTAGAGAGTATTGATTAGTAAATTGAGTTGATTGATCTCAAGAGCAAAAAACAAATGTATTTAAGAGTATAGATTTAAGGCCTACTTTGATAACTAATAAAACCCACATGAATTATAATGAGTGGCTCACAGGTTAGAGAGAAAACTCTCAAACTATGATAGAAATAAAAATCTTATTGCTTGCTAAACTCAATAGCAAGAGACCTACTTATACTGACCATACAAGGGCACTTCTGTCTAAAATTTAAAACAAAGCATTAAACACAGGAGAGGGAGTTACGGGTGTTACAAGATGCTTATTATGGCCATTATATGGAAGTTACAAGCTATTTATTATGGCTATTATTATGGCTTTGTAACTTTGTAACAGTATAAGGAATTAATAGAAAAAGTTATTGTTCTGTTTCATCCTCCCTGGATTGGACTGGACACGTCTTCAAGTTAAACTCAATGTCATCATCTAAGTACGGGGATAGATCAGCAACGTTGAAAGTGGCAGATACTCCATAAATATCGGGTAGCTCAACTTTGTAAGCATTGTTGTTGATACTTTACATAACTTTGAATGGACCATCAGCTCTAGGTGACAACTTAGCATTCAGTTGGTTGGGAAACTGTTTCTTTTGCAAGTGTATCCATACCAAGTCTCCTTCTTTGAAAGTATATCTTCTTCGATGCTTGTCGCGCTGAGCCTTTTATCTCTTATTTTGCTTATGGATCTGCTCATGGACTTGTACATGTAACTTCTTGATTTCCTTGGCCCTTTGGTCTGCATCGCTACTATATTGTCATCTATCAAATGATGGAGTCAAGTCTAATAGACTTAAGTGGATGAGCACCATAAACAACCTCAAGTGGGCATGTGCTGGTAGCTTGATTTGTTGAATTGTTGTAGATAAACTCAACCTATGCAAGGATAAGGTCCTATTACTTCAAATTCTTTCTAATAAAACTTCAAAGCAAGTTTTCAAGGATCCTATTCATTGCTTCAGTTTGTCCATTCGTTTAAGGATGACTAGCACTACTAAATTGCAGTTTGGTACCCATTTTCTTCCATAGCATTCTCCAAAAGTGGCTAAGGAACTTGACATCACGATCAGAGGTGATGGACTTGGGAATGCCATGGATTTGAACAATCTCCTTAAGGTATAAATCTACAACTTGAATGGCATCATTGGTCTTTTGGCATGGGACAAAGTGTGCCATCTTTAAAAATCGATCCACAACAACCATGATGGACTCTTTATGTCTTTGTGTCCATGGTAATCTAAGAACAAAGTCCATACTCACATCCTCCCAAGTTGCTTATGGAACTGGCAAAGGCATGTACATCCTAGTGTTTTGGATCTTGGATTTAGCCAAATGATAGGTTTTGCACTTTTGTATATGCCTGTTGACATCTCTCTTAAGCCTTGGCCAATAGAAGTTTTCTTTAACTAAGGTGACAGTTTTGTCTCTACCAAAGTGACCTATGAATCCACCATTGTGGGCTTCCCAAATTATTGCCTCACGTAATGAGCACTAAGGAATGCAAAAGGTTTTTCCTCAAAATAGGAAGCCTTCATGCTTGTAGTACTGTTGGAATGGTTAAGACTATGGAATTCCATGCTTTTTTGAAATTAGGATCATCCTGGTACAACTCTTTAATGGTTTCAAAGCTAATAACTTTGGCTTGAATTGTAGATAATAAAGCATGACAACAGCTAATTGCATCGGCTACTGGGTTTAAACCCCCAACCTTATGCTTGAGCAAAAATGGATAAGACTGCATGAATTCACTCCATGTAGCATGCCTACAATTGATCTTCTACTAAGCGTTCAAGTGCTTAAAGGCGTCATGGTCAGAATAGAGAATAAACTCCTTATTTAGCAAATAATGACTCCAATGTTGTAAAGCATGAACAATGGCATATAATTCTTTATCATAGGTGGAATATTTAAGCTTGACATCATTGAGCTTCTTACTGAAGAAGGCAATGGGAGGTCCTTCCTGGCATAAGACAGCATTAATTCTAATGTTAGAGGCATCACAACTGACCTTGAACACTTGATTAAAATTTGGAAGGGCCAACACAGGTGCTTTTGTCAAACTCTTCTTTAATTCCTCAAAACTTTTTTGAGCTTTCTCTATCCATTGAAATTTATCTCCTTGATGCAGTCAGTAAGTGGTGCAGCAATAGAGCTGAAATTTTTGATAAATCTCCTATAGAATGAAGTTAAGCCATGAAAGCTTCGAGCATCATGGATAGACTTTGGAGTCGGCTAGCTGTTGATGGCTTCTATCTCGCTGGGATTAACTCGAACGCCTTTAACGGTGATGATATAACCTAGAAAATTAATTTCATCGTTCAGAAAAGTACACTTCTTTAAGTTGGCATAAAGCTTCTATTCATGAAGGGCTTGTAATACTTGTCGTAGATGATCTAAGTGCTCTTATCTAGTCTTATTGTAGATAAGAATGTCGTCAAAGAAAATAGTAATAAATTTACCAATGAAAGGACGAAGTACCTAATTCATCAAGTGTATAAATATGCTAGGGGCATTTGACAACCCAAAAGGCATCATAACCCATTTGTATAGGGCATCTCTTGTCTTAAGCACAATCAGAAGCTAGAGAGAAAACTCTCAAACTATGATAGAAATAAAAATCTTATTGCTCGCTAAACTCAATAGCAAGAGACCTATTTATATTGATCAAACAAAGGGACTTCCATCTAAAATTTAAAACAAAACATTAAACACAGGAGAGGGAATTACAGGTGTTACAAGCTGCTTATTATGGCTATTTTTATGGCTTTGTAACTTTGTAACAGTAGAAGGAATTAATAGAAAAAGTTATTGTTTCGTTTCAATGAGCCTTTAATGGGGTGTGGTTATATTCAAATTATGGTTAGGCTAGCAATTTTAATTATATGATTAATGATATAGAGGTGAGTATTAATAATATATATATCTTAAAAGTATTATTATTAAACCTTATTTATAAATAAGAATTCTTAACAATTATATAGAAATCAAATCACATACTACTTTGCATAAATGTGCTTTTTGTGAGTTTCTTACCTACCCTTCTCAAGTAAATGAATTTAAGAGAAGTTTCCTTTCTACTTTTTAAATATTAAATAATTAAATATTTTTTGTTTAAGTTTCAGAAGTGGATAAGCCTTAGATTACTAAACCCTAAAATACCCATGAATGTTTAGAAGGGTTAAATGGATTCTTAGATTTTGCATTTGCTAATAGAAGTATTAGGAATAGAATAATATGCCTATATTTTAAATGCCAGTTTAAAAAATGGCATATTAGAGAAAATGTGTGTAACCACTTGATTTTTAAACAATTCTCATAAGGGCATATTTTTTGGGATAGGTATGGGGAAAGACTTAGACATGAACCTCCTATAGAGCCTCAATTAAGGCCACAAATGAGAAAAGAATATATTTGTAAGGATGATTCTATGCAAGATATGGTTCATGATGAATTTGGGGTTTATGAAAACAAAAGTGTGGATGAGGCTAAGGGTCCAATTCCACCATCAAACCAAAGGGTAAACGATGATGCAAAAAAGTTTTATGAGTTACTTAGTAATAGTCAATAGAATTTGTACAAAGGTTATGAAAAGTATCTAAAATTGTCTTCTTTGGTGAAATTGTATCACATCAAAGTGTTTTTGTTGAATGAGTTACAAAGCTATGTCAATGGTATTGGAATTGCTGGTTGATACTTTTGAACATGCAAATATTTCACCTTATTTCTATGAGGCTAAGAAAACCATTGATAATTAGGTTTCAATTACACCAAAATTTATGCATATTCAAATCATTGCATGCTAAATTAGGGGAGGATGAAAATAAAAACATATGCAAAAAAGTTGAAGACATCTAGATGGAAACCAAAGATTAAAGATGAAAAGTGCACAAAAAAAGCTTACAAAAGTACTCAAATACTTTTCCATGAAGCCATGGTTGCAAAGACTATTTATCTTTTTTAAAAAGGTTAAGCATATGAGATGGCAAGCCATTGATAAGAACAATGATGGCATGGTGAGGCACCCAAGGGACTCTAAGGCTTAGAAGAGATTTGGCATAATGAATCCTTAATTTGCTTTAGATTATCATAATTTACATCTTGGGTTAGCCACTAATGGTTTCAATTAGTTAGGCACATTGAGTACAAGTTATAATATATGGCCAATGTTTCTTGTGCCTTACAATCCTCCTCCCTGGATGTGTATGAAATAGAGCACATTCATTTTTTCAATGATAACTTTAGGAAGATGAGCACTAAGGAATGATATAGATATCTATCTACTACTACAAATAGAAAAGTTGATAGATTTATCGAATATGGGAGTTGAGATATTTAATTCTTACATTGGTGAACTCTTTAATATGCGTATTGCTACAATGTGGACCATTATTGATTTTCCAAGGATCGGAATATTATTTAGGTGAAACATGAATATTGCGTCAACCTTTCCATCTTATAACTTTGATTCAACTCTTTTATGACTTCTCAAAGTCAAAAGTAGTGTTTTATAGGGCATCGAAGTTTTTTGAATTTAGGACATAAATTTAAATTGGTTTAGGGTTAATTTAATGGAAGGGAAGAGAAGAGTAATCCTTTAGTAACATTAATTGGCTAAAAAATCCTAAGATAGCTTGAGAATATCGACATGTATTTGGAAAAGTGGAAGAAGTTGAAAGTTGAGTAAGAAAACCTCAAAGAGTTGTTGGTTTAGATAGTGACACATTACAATTGTAACAACCAAAAAAATTACTAAAAATTTTCTAAGTCCTTAAATTTTTCTAAATCTATTAGCTACAGCCGGCTATAGCGAATGTAATTGTTTGCTATAACAAAAAATGGCCTAACTATAGCGAATGTGCCTATTTGCTATAACGAGAATGCTTCTAGCTATAGCGAGTTCAAGCATCTCATATAAAAACCAAGGGGTTCCTCACAATAGCACAAGCCGTGGCGAGAACAGGGGTCTGGAACTAATACGTGCTCACCGTTGCGAGGGTTATTTTTCGCTATTTTGAAAAGGCATGAAAAAAGATAATTTTACTTCTTAAAGCATTTAGATCCTTTCCTTTTCTTCTAACTGACCTAAGCTTCATCCAAAACAGAGAAAAAGGCTTAAGAGAAAGAGAGAAACCAAGAGAAGCTAAAAGAGAAGGAAGGAAACCAAGGAAGAAAGGTAAGAACCTTTAAAGATCTTCATACTTCTTCTTCTTGATTTTATTCTTCTCCTTCTAAATTTCCTTGCCATGGGTGATTGAGTAAGATAGTTCTGTTTTGACCTAGAATGAGCAAGAAACCCTTGAATTAAAGTGTTATAAGTTAAGAAATACAAAGGAAGTAGAAGAAGAGTTAGTGAAATTTAAGAGAGAGAAAACTAAAGGTTCTTATATACTTTGTAGGGTTTGCTTTGATGAAGAACCCCCTAACCTTGTGAGTTTTTATTTGAGTTATAAGAGAGTAATTGCATGCTATTTGTTGTGTTTAGGCTCAAGAGAAACAACTCCATCTAGTTGTTGTGTTGAGACCAAGAAAGACAAAGAGAAATCAAAATGGAAGACTTATGTTGGCTTATAAGGTAGCTCTCCACTCCTTCTTGTTGCATTCTTGGATGTGTAATAATCATTGTATACTTGTGTATATGCTTGTATTGTGAGACATACCATTTGATGTTGCCTTGATGCATTGGTACCAATATGCTTATGTTTTGCTTTGTGAAAATTACTCGGGTGTAGTAGTGTTAAAAGTCTTTTGTGATGGGTGAGGTGGAGTCAAAAGTCTCTAAAAATGGGTGAGACAAGGCTAAAAGTCTCTAAACCAAGGGTGAGGCCAATCCAAAAGTCTCAAAAATTGGGTGAGGCTAGACCAAAAGTCCTTAGAGCTTATTCTTGGCATTGATATGATATTCATGGCATGTAAATCATGTGTTGTATGATTGTGAATGGTTAGATGCCTACTTGCATGCTTTGACTTGTTTATATGCCTTAATTGCTTCCTTGAATGAGTGTATGAGCTATTGAGATTCCATGAATCTCATCCTCTTCCCTCTCCTACCTCATATGGTCCAGGTGGAGCTCAAAAGCCTAAAAGTGGAGGCCATGAGGCATAGAAGACCTTTGTTTTGACACTTTTGCATAGTTTGGTGTATAGGAATGCTAAAGTGATTATGTATATATATTTTTTGAGATGAAAATACTTAAGTAAGTGTAAAAGTATGTATAAATGATGTATAATCCATGTATGAAACTAAAGTAATGAAAAGATGAGATTTGACCTTTTAGTGGCTTATATGTAGTAGTATACTTTTGCCCGTAACATGGTGGGTTTGAGATGTGTGTTGGTTTGGATCACTTGGGTAATTCATATATGTTGTGTTTATACTTTAAAACTTGTCCAAGAGGTGCTAGAGCATATAGGAGACCATTTATCCCCATTTTGAACTATTTATAATGTCAAAACTGCCAAATCTATGAGCTCTATCAAAGTATGACCAAATGAACTCTTCTTGATATAAAATTTGGCATGCCCCTAGAGCTTGTTAAGAGCTTCTTGAAAAGTTAAAGTAAGTAATATTTAAAGGTCTAGGGAATATTTGGCAAATTGTTGAAATTGAAGAATTTTTTTAATTTTGGTTATTATACTATACAACTAGTCCAAAAATAAATCTATGTCATTCATGGACCAAATGGTGTCCAATTTTTATAAAATTTTATGGATATAAAATAGACATCTGGCGACCTATACCAACTGGAAGTACCTCAATTGGAGGTCTGTAGAGGGAGAAATAACTATCTGAAGTTTGTGTTAGTATCAGAAAAGTCATCCAACCTTTATTACTGTTCCATCAGTTTTTGAGATCCAAAGACTACTAAAATGATCTGAACTTATTTTTTTCCTCTAGTTAACATCTGTATCTTTCCAAATTAGCATAGTTTTCCTATATTGGATTTTCTTGGGATTAGTTATGAATTTTTGAAATTCATGACAACAAGCTACATCAATACCAGGGACAGCCAGACCTCTGTCACTTGTTCGATGTCAAACATGGTCCAAACATTGAGATTATGGTTGGGAATTATTTTTATTGTAAATATAACACTTAGAGCTTTCCAGAAATATGGTTTGCTTGATTACCATTTTGCTAAAATTAGTTATGATTTTTTAAAGTTAGAGCCAAAAATATGACTTTTAAGCCCGTTTTAAGAAATTACATTTTGGGGTTTTTGGCTTCATATCTGTATTTCATGGGTTGTTTTATACTATTTATGAGTTGTATAAATAGATTTTGAGTAGATTATGTGATTGATGAATTTACCGGACACACGAGGCAAACTATGAGCGTTTAAACCCCGATACATAGCAGGAAAATGCCACGATTTGCTCTTTTTCTTTGGAAATCATATGAAATCAAGCCTAAGTAGAGATTAGTTGGGATTAATATATTATGGGGTTACAACAATGGCCTAAAAAGAGTGTATTTTTGAAACTTTCTTATTAGGTGAACCATTTGATACATCACAATCTTGATGTAATGCACATTGTGAAAAGCATATGTGATAATGTGTTATTCACCTTGTTGAATGAGTTTGAATGATGGAAAAACCATTTAAATTGATAGAAAAAATTACAAGGAATGGGTATTGGGTTTGATTTGCAGCCATACGATAATGGTAGATATCCTTGAGCATTGTTCATATTGACAAATGCTAACAAAGATTTCTTTCTTAAGGCTTTAAAAAATATTATTGTGCCAGATAGTTATTTAAGTAACACTATTAGATGTATTGATTCAAGATAACATATGATTGAAGGACTAAAAAGTCATGACTCACTTGTTTTTATGGAGCAACTCTTATCCTTAGCCATGAGAAAGACATTCCCTAAGCAAATGTTGACAATCTTTATTAACTTATGCTCATTCTTCAGACAATTATGTAACAAAGTGTTAAGTGTAAATAAACTTGACTTGCTTCATAATAAATTTTTTCTTACACTACGTTATATGGAGATATTATTTCTAACTTCATTCTTTACCATTATGGTTCATTTGATTGCACAGTTAATTAACAAAGCAGGTCACATCCATTACCAATGGATGTACTTTATAAAGAGTTAGTTAGTACTTCTTGAATAATTTTCTATTGTTTCAAATCATTTTAATTTCAAACATAGCATCTAAAGCAATATGTTTAATAGGTATTTTGGGAACTTGAAGTCATGCATTCAAAACAGGACACAACCAAAGGGCTCAACAACTAAGGGTTACCTGGATGAAGAGGTTTTAACATTTTGCTCCAAGTATTTGGATAGAGTAGAGACAATCTTCAATCGGCCTATATGCGTAGACAGTTAACCCAATATTGAGCCATTCAATTTCAACACTTTGTTTCCACTCATTAGAAAACTAATAATTGGTTTTGAAAAATTTTCACTTTTTCTGAAGAAAAAATTACAAGCACACTATCACTTCCTAACCAACTATAAAGAAATGGACTTTTTTTTAGTAAGTAAATTATATTTGTTGGACTTGGTGTTCACTATACAATTGCATTATTCTAATTTCATTATGTATGTCGTATAGATAATTTAGAGACGATATTAAGAGACAACTAAAAAGTCATACACGATCTTTAATACAGATAGATGAGAGGGTTTATAAAGAGTTTGTCGATTGGTTTTCTTGCTATTTAAGTACATGTATATCTTTTATTATACTTCCCTTGATAAGCACTTTAGTACTTAATCATCATCCTTTTTGTCTTGATTCCAAGTAAGAAATGATGTCAATAGATCCCATTTAATTGATAAGAAGTTTCTTACCTTGGCTACACTTGATAGAAAAAATTATATAATGCTTACAATGTCAATGAATTTAAATTCTTAGCTTTAGAGTGAGACGAAGGGTTAAAGACTCAAAATAGTGGAGCCTTTAGGATTTTTAGGACAAGAAGTTATGCGAGTAGTAACAATGGCAACATGCACTTGGACAGTGTGGTGTATTATAGAAATGTGATAGATATCATTGAATTAAATTATTATAACCAACTTATGGTAACTTTGTTTAAATATATGTGGGTCAACATGATCAATTTGAGAGGCGTTAAAATTGATGACTTAGGATTCAAGTCTATCAAATTATCATAGTAGATACACACCAATGACAATAAAGATGACAAGCCATACATTTAGGCCTCAAAAGCTCAACAAGTTTATTATATAGAAGATGAGCTAGATAAAAATTGGAGTATAGTTGTGCAACTAAAGCCACGTGACTTGTATGACATGGGTGAAGATGATGATGATATTATTCATAAGAGCAAACCTTACCCACCTCAACAATTGGAAATGTTATTCCCAGATTTGGAAGTACATTTATGCTTATCTAGGTTAAGGGATCTTTTAATTTTTCTTTCACTTCAATTTGATTAGATATATATATATATATATATATGCTTGTATGCCTTTTCTTGTATATAATTTTGCATTATCTATTAAGTTTCTTCAGCTATATTTTCTGTTATTTGTCTTTGGCAACAGAAATTTTGAAGATTAATAGGTTCTTAAAGAAGGTTAAATCAATGTTGATAGAGGTGGTGAACTTAGAACCATAAGTCTTATAAT
Organism: Erythrophleum ivorense; assembly: GCA_026724425.1. Taxonomy (NCBI): domain Eukaryota; kingdom Viridiplantae; phylum Streptophyta; class Magnoliopsida; order Fabales; family Fabaceae; genus Erythrophleum; species Erythrophleum ivorense. The sequence goes on along the minus strand of JAIUCV010000036.1, from coordinate 3,740,120 downwards.
ATCTAGTGTTTCAGCACTGGATTAAATAAAATAGTTAGTATTTTTATACTAAGTTAGACCCTTAAATCAAAGTAAGCTAGATGAGGAAAAACGATAAAAGTCCAATTAGAGAAAAGAAAATGATTGAAAAGTCAAGTTTCAAGCTCATAAGAGGCAGCAATAACTGGTTTGTGTAACACTATATCTATATAGCACTTAATTTGTAGTGTAACTAAAAGCACCCATTCTCATCAAATTAGCACTTTTAACAATGGAATTTTACGTCATTATAAAGCAATTTAATTCAACTTTGGCTATATGGACCATATGGACTTATCAAACTTATTTTCCATCTATAACACATTTATTCAATCAGAAATATTACAATTTGAACCATAAATTTCAGGTTGAAGGCATACATCATAATTTCACATCACACTTGCATTTTTCCTTAAGTTCTTTATTCTGATATAAATTTTAAAAATGTATAACTAATTCTAAAAAATTCTAAATTATGCAAATAATAGCTTTTTGGAAAGCTCAAGATGTTATCTTATTGCTGTAAAAATTTTAAATCAAAACAATACCATTTAGTCTACAAAATGCTAATAAAACAGTAACTAGGTTAAGATTCAAACTTGGAATTTCAAAAATTTATATCTTCCTCTACATAGATCCAAAGGAAAGCTTATAATGCCAACTATTTACCTGTAAAATTTTATGAGCATTGGACTTTATTTGACCCCTCAAAGACACCAAAAACCATATTGATCAAATGAATAGTACTTGTGACAATTTTTGCATAATTTGAAAAATTTTAAAAAATCATAATAAATTCTCTAAAACTCTAAAAAAAATTTCTTTGTCTCTATAAAATACTTTAGATGAGACCTAAATGTCAGCCAAATTTCATGCCAAGACTCATCTATTTGGTCTAGTTTTGGTTTAAAGTAAGTTTATGGCTTAAAGTGGTCACATTATGACATCAAAAGGTTCAAAATGGCTTCCCACATGAACCATGACCACTTGAGCACATCCAACACTTTAAGAATAGCATATAGAAGAATCATAACAAGTCTAACTCATCATGGAACTTAAAGCCATCATGCCACATGTTATATATATAAGCATGTCAAGGCTCTAGGATGTCAAAAACTCATATTCTCATACATTTGGCTCCATGTTCATTACATACATCATATTCATATACATTTACATTTGATCAAAGGTCTACATCTCATAAACATTATATACATACATACTTTGACATTAAATTACATCAAAAAATGTCCTATTGTTAAAGTATCATCAATCATACTCTTTGACTTCCATTCCTTACTCCATGAGGATCACCTAAACATGGTTAGACATGAAGTGGGGAAGGGTGAGATTCAAAAAATTCCAATAACTTATTCACCCTTTCAAGCATACATATATAGTACATGTTTATGTCAAAGAATGCAAGCATACATTAAAACTTTTAACAAACCTACATAATCACTTTTCAAGTTATAGGAAGTCATTCCACATCATACATAGGCTTTAGGGACTTTTGATTTACCCTTACCTAAATTTTTGGGACTTTTGGATTAGGCTTACCCATTTTTAAAAACTTTTAACTTAGCCCCACTTCTTCTTGAAACTTTTGACTTTTCACCTATTTTTATGAACTTTTGGCTTTTTCTTATTTATTCTAAGGGACTTTTGGCACAACCTCACCCGTTAAGAGCCATTTTACATTTAAAATATATTTCAAGAAGTATAATAGTACCAAAGCATTTAATCAATGGCTAAAACATATTTTATAGTTCAAACATACATACAAGCATTCCAAGACAACCAAATAACTAAGAAATATATGTAAGAAAGGATGGAGAGCTACCTTGAGTTAAGAATCACAAACTTTCTTCTTGGAATTTTTCTTTCCCTTCTCGGCCTCACACACATCTAGGAGAAACTTGATTTTCTTGGTCTAGACACATCAAATAAGATACAATTACATCATTGAAACCAATTCTAATATCACATAAACTCTACACAACCATATTTTAGCTTATAGTATGCTTATGGTTCCATATAAAGATACAATGAAGTAACCTGTCTAATTCAAAATCTTGACTCTAATTTCTCATTCAATCTAAGTCTCATAACTTTATTTAAAATCATTAAAGTCATTATAAGTTCAATTCAAGGAACCAAACACCAAGTTGCTTCTTTATGTCTAAAAAGGAACCTAAACTTCCATCTTTCAAACTATGATTTTTAAATTCAAACCAATGGTTCCTTCGATATTTATTATTCATATTTAGACTACTTATATTCTTGGAATAAAAGAAAACTCTCCCTAGATACTTGTTCTTTCTTTTGGCTGAGATATGTGGCAAGTAAGGAGCCCATTGAGTTTCGTTCAATTTCCTAAAGGTTTTGGCATCCATGAAGCTTCTTAGACCTCTTATGAACTCTTACATACTCTTATATAAGCTAAATTATTATTAGAAAACTTCAAAAACTCTTAGGTGCAACAAAAACCCTAGGTAATATAACTTGAATTCTAAAGTTTTTCTTTTAGTTCCAATTGCATATTCTTAATCCTCATACTCTAACTATGACCAGAATTTATCCCCTTTTAGGTGGGCCTAGGTCTGGTCGAAATGTACATGGAAGAAGCAACCAAGAAGAAGCAAGAGAAACCATGGTATCTTACCTTGTTTTAATGCCTTTCAAATGAACTTTCTAAAGCTTCCAAGTTCTTCTTCAAATTATTTCTTCCCCCTACTGAACTATCCATGAAACATCCCCAAATAAGTCATCAAAACCATGAGAGAAGAGAGAAGAAAGAGGAGAAGAAGTTTAATGAAACAAGAAGCATGAAAAAGCCTTGAATTCTTACACTTTCAGGCATTGGTTTCCGTCCTCTCACTCCTTCTTTTTGTGTACCACTTGAGGCTTGCTTGGTTTCTATTTGGGATTAGAGAAATGTTGGTTAAGAGAGTGGGCAGAAGTGGGACATGATTTAAGGGGTTAGGGGTTGATTATAACACTTTTTTCAAAATTCTAATTTAGTTCATAAACTTAGTTCTTTTCATTTGGGCTCATTTTAGCTCATTTTTTATAATCATCTTTTCCATCATAAAATTTAAGTCTTTTAATTCATAAAATACTTTTGGTTTCATCTAAATTGGATTTAAAATCTTACTGAATGATTTGATCAAAATTTTGATCAACTAACACTAAAAAAATATAAACTTGAGGGGTTTAAACATTCTAAGGGTTCCTATGATTTTTAAGGTCCTTAAGAATCCCAGAAAAAAGTCAATTCTTTTATTTAAATATCCCTCCTTTGAGTTTTTATAAAGTTGCCAGAATTTATGAAAATGCCACTACCTTTTAACTTAATTTTATTTAGCTATTTTGTCTCTGATTTTTTAGCATCTTTAGCTTTGTATTCTCATTTTTAGATATCTAGATTATTATTCTAATTTTGTTTTGCCTATAATTTTTCAATTTAGGGGACTTCTTTTGGTAATTTCTTAGTTTCATGCCTTTTTAGAAAAATCGAGCATTACTGTTTAACAGTGCAATAGGAGAAAATCAAGAGTTTAAATATTTAGTAGTATATTAAAAGAGTAAGATATTTCTCATTATTATATGACTAAATTAGGCAAACAGATTTACAAAGATGATAACATTAGTCAAAACCTTGATTACGTACAAATTGAGGTAATTAGTGGCACAGTTGTAGTTTGAGTTATTTTAAATTATTTTGAGCCACTATGAACCCAGATAATGATTATATAAGTGTAGAGGATTTTAAAATGTCTTATGCCTTAAAGATATCTAAAAAGATTGAATTTTTAGGGTCAAAATTAAAGTTAAATGCAGTGACAAAACTATAATTTTGACCAAAACCATACAAAAAATTAGGGTTTTGTTTTAAATGATAAATAAATCAAAATAAAGATAATTCTCGTTAGCCTAAGGTAAAAGCGCATGATAGTTTAACCAGAAGGCCCAATTTAGCCAAAATTCTTAAATGGTGCAAGAATAAATAGATAACGTAAGTGTTGTAAAGTGGAAAAAATCATAAATTTAAATATAATGAGAATTAACATGAAAAATACATATCCCTCATCATAATATGATAAAATAAGGCTTGTAGATTAACCAAATGAAGTTGACTCAGTTAAATCTCTAATGGTGTACAAATTAAGGGCCTGTTTGAAATTGTTTTTGTTTTAATGTTTTCAAAATATATGTTTTCAAGAACAAATTTTTGAGAACAAAAAAATTAAAAAATCTGTTTGAATCATTATTTTGAAAAATAATTATTTTCTGTTTTTTACTTGATTCTGTAGAACAAAAATTACAAAACACTTAAAAAGTGTTCTGAGTTTTTTGTTTTTGAAAACAAAATTTTGTTTTTTTGTTTTACAAAACACTTCATTAAAAACACATTATCAAATAGGTTTTTTTGTTTTTTTGTTCTTGAAAACAAAAAAATTGTTCTGCAGAATCAAATCAAACAGGGCCTAAGGTTCATTGGTAGCAATATTTTAGATTGAACTTTTTTAGCTATTTGAACCCCTTGAAACTTCTGAGTAGATATTTTTAATAAAAAAATAGCCTAAAATTTAGTATGGGGCAAGCTTTCCAAAAAGAATGAAAATAAGCTCAAACGAGGGAAATAAAAGCAAAGAAATATAATCAGTATTTTTAAATCTATTAAAAATAGCTTAGATTTTTCTTCTTTTAAGTCATAACCTTCTTCCCCACCATGTGGCATTGACTTTCAACAGCTCAAAATAGATCTATGGAGGCATGAAAAGGGGAAAGAGAGAGAAAGAGAAAGAAGGAAAATTAGGTATGCAAATATGCAAAAAATTGTTATATGCTCAATATGAAACTTTTTCCTCTCTTCAGGCACTTTTTTATGATGGTTTTGGTTTCTAAAAAGGGTGAAACTTCTAGTTGTCACCTTGAGCAAAGAGGTGATTTGAGGAAACCAATTTCATCAAATGAACTTCCATCAAGAGAGCTTTAAAATAAAGTATGATTTTGCTATAGAAAAATTATATTTCTTTGACTTCTAAACCCTTCCATATTTGGCCAAGAAAGAGAGAGAGGAAAGAAAACATAAACTTGATGTAAGTTTGATGAAATAAAAGGTTTAGAAGGGAGAGGTGTAGGAATATATAAGGGAAACCACTTAGGAATCTATAGAATTCAAGATGGTGCTACCTAGAGTTCCAAGTGAGCCATGACCTATTTTTAATAAATGTAATGATTTAAAAAGTTTCTTAAAATGATGTTAAGACCATATAAGTCATTGGATTGGTTCAAAGTGTGGTATGTTGCATTATGGAACTATAAACCTTAATTAAGCATAGAATGAGTTATAGGTTCCATAAGTGTGTGCAAAAAGAGAAATGATCATATGACTAATCTAGCAAATGTAAAATGACCTAAGAATGATGTGCAAGTTATGAGATTAGAGTTAGAGTCAATGAAATGCAATATAGCCACTAAATATGCAAAATGATAAGTTAAAAGTTTAGGCAAAACAAACAAGGAGCATCGTTATATTTTGATATAGGCTATATTTTATGTTAGAGACTAGTTAAATGAGTTAGTTAATAGTTAAGCAACTTGCTCAAAAGAAAAAAATTACATGAATAGTTAATATGCCAAGTTTAGAATCAAGAATAATCAAAATAGCCCCATAATGAGTTTGAAAATATATCTTTATCCATGGAGGCTTTAATGAACAAATTTGGGCATGAAACTTGGTAGGAATTTAGAGGACATCCTAGAGCTTCATATAAGACATAGTTTGTAACTTTTGGATAAATACAAAATATTTTGTCAATTTCCAAATCTACCTTATAAATCTACCTTGCATCAATTTTGGTCTTTAGACAACCTTAAGTTTTGACTCTTTTCAAGAACTAAATGATCTAGTTTAACTTGAAATTTTTACAATAACTAAGGCAAATGAAGAGCTTTCTAACAAGTCTTAGTTTGCCTAATTTAGACACTCTTAGTGAAAGTTTTCAAAGTTGGTCAAGAAAAGCTGTCATGTATCAAACTTTTGCCTATACCAGATCTAATTTTTTATGCAATTTAGGGACCGACTGGATTATTTTTGAATTTCAATTTTTATAGTAGATAGTTCATGAGTAAAGCTTTCCAAAAAGGTATTATTTACTTAATTTGGAGGTCTTTAATCAAAGTTATGCATTTTTAAAGTTAGATTGTAATATGTGTTATATGAGGCAACTGAGAGGCATATGAGCAAGATAACATAGACATGCATTAACTACTCATTTTCTATGTTTAATACGATATTTTAGGCATGTTGAGATGGTTAAAGTGGTCTTTGGGCAAGAAGACCATGAAGTCACATATTAAGCTCGTAAAGGCTAAGTAAAAGAGACAAGTAGAGAAAATAGACAAAGCAAGAGGCAAAGTAAGAGATTTGACAAATTCTCCATCTTCCAGGTAGCATCTCCCTCTTCTTTATATGCATGCTTGTTGCTTTGAGTGTTTGGATGCTTCTGTACAATGATATGTTATATGATGTTATGTTTGCATGTTTGAACTAATTTGATATAACATGCTTGATTTAATATGTGTTATAGTATTAATGATGCCCAAAGAGGGAATTAAACATAATAGCTCTTCTTTAAGTGAAGCTCAATTAAATTATATTTTAAAAGTTGTGGCTACTAGTTGATTGAAAAAGTATGTATGTGCTACCTTTAGTATCTAATGAATTTTGTTCTATGTGTACTTGTGTTCCTTGTGCTTAGGTGACTTGTTATATGCATTGAATGTGGAGTATGCTACTATAATTCTTCCCAAAATCTCACCCCTTCTCCATTCCCCATTAACCTATACCAGGCAAAGAAAAGTAGAGCATCAAAGGAAAGCAAGGATGTTTAAGGAAGCAGTTAATTAGGAGAAAAGAATAGATCATATTATTTAGTTCTATAATGATATATTCATATTTATAAGATGTGCAAAAAGAAATCTCTAGTATGATTATAATGTATTGAAAATTCAAGTGTACCTCTGTGTTGTATAATATATTATATGATTAGTATCTAATATGATATGAATTATATAAGTTATATAGAAGCACTATAGTCTAATGTTCATGTAATGACAAATTTTAGTTTGAGAAGATTATGATATGAGTTGATAGCATTCAATATACAGTAGTCCATATATTATGAGTGGCAATATATTATTGAATTTCTAAGATTGTGGGAGGTGCTGTTATGTGGTCATTGAGTGGCTTGGATCTTTCAGTTATAAGGGAAAACTCTTGTAAAATTTTTCTTAGAATTTATATTTTTAAGTTTTAGTTATTTGATAGTATTTATGATAGTAAGTAAATGAATAAGAAAAAAAAACTAGAAAAAAAAATTAATATACAACAAGTCTTTTACCAAGTTATTCAATTAGTGATAGTGGAGATCCGTTTTACTTGGCATAAAATGGTCCACCATGTCCATTCATATTACCAAACCTAGATGTTTAAGGAACCTAGCAAGAGTTTGATGTTGATGACTTATTTGCAAAGGATGATCAAGAATAGGCCAAATAGCATGTATATGGCAACAATGGAGGCGAAATTGGTTGGTTAAGGTTATTAGTAAGTAAAATAATGAGTACAATGTTGTTAATTTTTTTATTTGTAATTTGGGTACTAACAAAAAATATCCATAGATGATAAAGGTAACTTGATGACTATGCAGATGATAGTGCATGATACTTGGTTCGCTTCTTGAAGGGCACAAAGTCAAGAGATCTAACCAATTATAGAAGAAGGTGGCTTACTTAGAGCTTTTCTAAGTATGGTTAGGACTAACTTCACATATTTTTTGCTCATTTACTAGGATTGGAGGATTGTTCTACACAAGTACAAGGATAAGGTGTTTAAGACCCACATATAGGTAAGAACACATAGATGATTCATTTCTCTTAGCACCCCAAGTTCATATCTTTACTAACTATTGTATTGTATCTTGTAGCCTAGATTTGTTGTTGAAGATATGTACAAGAGGATTATCTATTAAATGATAAGCAATAGGTGTAAACAAAGATGATATAAATTGTATAAAAATGATGGGTGTTGCATTAAGGAGAAAGTGATTCAAGATGTTCCAAAGGGTATTAATTAAGATCATTGGGTAAGTTTTGTTACTTATTGTTTTTAAAAGAAGACTCAGGTAAACACAATGTACCAATTCTTAGATAATCTTATTAATGTATTTGTTAATGATTAGGAAATTGTAAAGAAGAATAAACAAAATAAAAAGAATTTAACTATGTCTCACATGAGTGGCTCTAAAAGCTTTGCACAAATGAAGGCTGAGATAGTAAGTTTACTTTGGCAAACACTTTCATTTAAGTTTTAAATGCCATATGAGATACATCATATGTGTCTTTAAGTTTGTAAGAAGTTGAGTGTGACTGTCCACTTACTTAGGGAGATGTTTGTACTATGGTTCATAAATATCTCGATGAATCTTATGTCAATGATGAAGTTAAAGTTGTTTGTATAAGTATTTGAATTATGTGGGTGTTGACTTCTATTTTTATTGAAAGTCTTTATTCTTCAAATTATTTATTACTTTCTATTTGAATTTGTAGGGAAATATAGCTTAGTTTCAGGTTAAGGACTCTTCATCCCAAGAAATTTCAAGCAATGATTCGTTAGCTAGGGATTTGGGAACCTAAGAGCATTATGATCAGGTCCGAGGAATGGAAATGGTATTTGTCTATCCTAAGTATTCGAACATTAAGCTCATAGAAGTTCATCATCTAGGCCTTCTTATATAGTATTGCAAAACGAATCACTTAACTTAAAGTACAAATAGCCAAAAAAAAAAAAGAGAAGTGACAATGACAAGTGGAGGCTAAAACAAAAAAGTCACAATGACAAATAGAAGTAGTTATAACTTTTCTCCTTTAAAATGTTCAAGGTTTATTGCCACCTAATCTTGTCACCATACAAGTTTGATGATTAATTTTCTAAACTTCCTTGTTAAATTAAACAAATAAATGGTTTTATTTTTTGTTTTTAATTTATTACTAATAACATTTTGTTTTGATTTGTAGGTACCCAGTGATTGAGATAGTGAACATCAACTCATCGATGATGGTCATTCCCTATAGAAATGAATTTTATTGTTTTGTTGTCACCAATTGTAATTGTGCCACAATTAGTATAATCTATAATTGTGAATTTTATTGTTCTGCTTTGTACCTAAGCTTGTTTGATTACTATAAATGTAAATTGTTGGCATTTTGATAAGAAATTTAATTTGAATTTAAATTTGTCATTTATTTCAAGTAAGGTAAGGCTTGTAGAGAGAGGAAATTGGATCTCACAAACTACATAATATCTCAAGGTAAATTAACTTGTGTTAGTTTTAAGGTAAATTCTTTTGTGTCTTTTTTTCTATGGTTTTATAAATTTTTTTTACATCTTTTTAGCTATTATTTAGGTTAAGAGTTGGAAATTGGTCTGGATTGGTTGTTAGAAAATTGTTAGTTGTTAAAAGATTAGCACATTGGTTGTTTAGTTGTTGGCCTTCTTGAAAATTATCTGGCTTAAAAATAGCTTTAGTCTTCTTGTAATTGTTGTTATAAGTACACAAAAAAAAAACTACTATATAAAGGAAAAAACAATAGCATAACAATTAAAAAAATTATTTAGTAATAGCAGTTCAAACTGCCATCTTTAATATTAAAGGTCTAACACCCATTCATGAGAACTATTCTAAACTAGGTCCCGTTATGGTTGCTCTAACTATGGCTAGACCATAGCTTAGCCATGGTTATTGTAAACCATGGCAAGACTTGGTTTAGCCATGGTTCTTATAAACCATGGCTAGACTATAATTTATCATTAATTCTTTTAATAGTTAATTAAAAATGTGTTAAAGCCTTTACAATGAATGATTTAACAACAAATATATGAATTGTCGCTAAAAGGTTTTAATAATGGTTACAATCGTTGCTAAATCCATTAAAAAATCATGTCTAAATCCACAATTTTTTATAGTGTTATAGAATATTTTTTTCTAATAGAAATAAACCATTTATACATTTTACAAGAATGCTTGATTTTCTTCTTTTAAAGTATTTTGTAGATTGTTGATAACATTAAAATGAATTCAAAATTAAATATATACGTATAATAAGTATTTTTCCTAAAATATTAAATACAATAAGTTCATGAAAATGAACCATTTTCCTAATTCAAGTGCCACATGAGTATAAGTTTTTTTTAAGTGATATATATAAATAATTTGGTTTTTGTTTTCCATCATAATGAAGTTAGGAAGAAATTGCAATTGGCCTTCTCTCTTAGGATCTTAAAATTTTGCATATAAATTAGCATAATAAAATACATTATTATCACAATATGATCATTCAATATTTTATGGCCTTTTAGATTTCATGATCACTTTTGGTATTTTTAAATTTTAAAAATGTATAGTTGTTTGTCTTTATGGCTTCTAGCCATTGTTCATAATTTTTATGTCATTTCTATAATCAATGGTAAATCATTATCGACCTTTAATAGTTAATCTATGTATAGGTCCCAAGTTGTTATCAACTTGTGCATAAGTTGTAACCCCTTGGCTTTAAGGTGTTATGTAATCATATATTGTATCATATGGATGAGGTATGGCGAAATTTTGAGCATAAATTTTTTTTTATTTTCCTTAGTTATATAAATTCCAAGATAGATGTCACAGGCATTTAATTAACAACCATATGTTGGATAATTGATTCCATGAATCTAGCATTCATCAAAATGCAAGTATTATAAATAATGTTCTAGTACAAAGCTTGCACCTAATTATCTCTACAAAAAACTTCTTTTAGTGATGACTTTTAAAGGCAACTAAAAAAATTCACCGCCATAAGTTATTGCTAAAATGTTATCCTTATTTTGCCAAAACCTTTACTAGTAACATAAAAAAATTTGTCTCTGAGGGTCTTTTGTGGCGACAATTATGTCATTGCAAAATAGGTGCTAAAAGCTTGGCAAATTTCTTTCCCAAGGTTCAAAAATTTTGGTGCCAAAACATTTAGTTACAACATTAAGTCACTGTTAAAATCTTGGCAAATTTGCACAAGAATTGTAAGTTTTGGTGTCAAAACAATTGGTGGTAACCCATTGATGTTGCCACTAAAGGTAATTATTAGTGGTAACCTTAGGTTGCCACTAAAAAAGTAGGTAAATTTTCGTAGGAATCATAAATTTTAGTGCCTAAACAATTAGTGACTCATAAATGTTGTCACTAAAAATAACTATTAGTGGTGAACTTCAATTGCCACTAAAAGTTTGAAAATTTTTGCAAGTATTAAAAATTTTTGTACTAAGACAATTAGTGGCGATCGACTGATGTTACCAAATCGACATACATAATTGTATAATATGAATTCTTTAAGAATTATAAGATATATGCCATTAAATATAAAAATAAAAATAAAAAGTCATTCTTTGAGAATTATAAATATTCATATAATTATATCATTTATGATAGTGAGAATACAATTTTTTCCCCTAATTACGAAGGATGTCTAGGACCTGAAAGTAGAAAATGGATAAAGGTACAAAAGAGTTCTAGACCTGAGAAATAGGAAGTAGAGAAAGAGATAGGCAAGGATCTTACCATTAAAATTAAACTCACCTCAAATTTTAAAATCTAATACTATATATATATATATATATATGACATGTGAGTCATTGGTTTATCAACGAGAATGCTACACTTTAGATGCTAAAGCGTGTAAAACTTAATTCTGTATTTTTCCCATATAAACCGTGATGTAACACCAATGAAATAAATACAAAAATGGTTGTCAAGTTTTTTAATGAATAAAAAAAATAATATACAGATTTTTTTTATAACTCAATAACAAAAGACTAGGTCATTTAAAAACCCTTTATCTATATATTATATTTTTAATTAGAGAATCTAATAGTAATTACTTAAAAATTTTATTAACATTTAATCCTTTGTGATATATATTGACATTTGTTGAACTCCTTCGTACACAAATTTTTTAAAATTGATAAAAAAGAAAGTTAGAAAATGATCAGAAAGAGTGTATCCTTAATTTGACCCCTTCAATGAATTAGGTCTTAGATGGAAGATGTGGAGGAAATTAAAAGGGCATGCAAGCAAGACTTGTTGGGTTGGTTTGAATTAATTGAACAAACCAAACTCACATGCATGGGGAGATAGAGCTTACTTCATCACACATAACAATACTGACCAAGACATTTGACTAAGTCCCATCCTATGTGGACAACGAAATAGGTGCCCTACATTCTACGGCAGCCATCATTACCTTTACGATTTCCATTATTTCACCCTTGTTATGCGTCTTCTCAGAAAATCTGTAGCAAAAACCAAACACATGCAAAGATTATTACTTGAGCCATTTTCACCGCTATCGTGATAATATGAATTTGAACCACATGGACCAATTAACCCAAAACACAAGCCCATTGACCTCTAACCCAACGCCTTAAAGATCGTTGGAGACATTTCATAAATCGCCTATTAAATTGCCTAATGATCGAGAATGGTCACACAATAAGGGTCCCATAACATCTATCAATCATTTAATACACAACAATGACCTTAATTGCAACAGCTCATAAAACTTCACCCCTTCTATTAATAAAGACCTCTATATTACTAAAATCTTGTACTATCACTCTACCATCTCAATGGTATATTGCTAATTTTACCATCAAAGGGACGATTGAAGCTTCGCTCCCCTTGCATGTATTACAGGTTAGCTTTATTGATTGCGGGGAGGCGATTAGAAAAAATAGCATGAAGGCCAAAATGTGTTGTATCATCTTTTGGGAGGTAAAATGTGCTATATCATTTATATAATTTTAATTTTTAATGTTTTTCTCGGTGTTAATTGAATCGGATATATATATATATATATATGGAAAAAGGTGGACGCCCCTAAAATATTATACAAGGGTTCGTCCCTCATTAATTGTCCATTGCAAACCGACACCGCTTTGAATACTGTTCACCAGGAAGTGGCTTGGAAAAAGAGAATTGGAGTGAGAGAATGAATCCTGAACATTAAACCTGTTTCAATCTTAAAAGCTGAGATTTGTGCCATGTCAACTGTGAGCTCATTGGAAAAATAATGAAGGCTATACTTTGTAGAGCACTTAATTTTAGATTTTCACATATTAATTATAATATAACACCAATAAATTATATATAACAATTATTCTAAGAGCGTTTTGAGACATCTTCACCGCTTTGTGATATCGATATTTGTTAAACTCCTTCGTACACATTTTTTTTCTTTAAACTAATAAAAATGAAACTTCGAATGTGAAAGGGAGTGTACTGTGTACCCATTGACCTGTCTGCAGTAATTAGGTCTTGCTTGGAAAATGTGAAGGAAAAGACCATGCAAGATGGGTTGGTTTAAATTAATAATATTAAAAATGAACTACGTTGTCTCATCGTCACCATTACGATAGCCATTGTTTCCCTTAATTTGTTTTACGTATATATGCATCTTCTCAGAAAATCTGCAGCAACAACGAAACGCATGCACAGAAATTATTATTAAGGCTCGCTTGATTTGTATGTTGTAATGTACTTTGGGATATAATTATTTTTATAAAATTATTATTATTAGTATTTAAGTTTTTATTGTTTTTTTAAAATAAATTTATAAATATTTTTATTATTTTATCTATTTATTTTTTATATTTATTTTTTAATACTTAATATTCCCTCTGGTCTTATTTATAAGACCCTTCTAAAAAAATTTTTATGATACTTTTTATAAGATCTTTTACAAAGTTTTAGAAGCATTTATTATTCTTTTTCATATTTGTCCTTCATGATTATTGATATAATAGTAGAGATTAACTTTAATTAGGGACAAATTTAAAACTTTGTGATAATTTTTTCAAAAATCAATACATCAACTAATTTTAACTTCTTTTCTTAATTTATGTAATTTAGTTGAAAGGATTTTATAAATAGGATCGGAGGGAGTATTTGTTAAACCAAAATTACTCTTAAAAATGCTGGTGTATAAACCTCAAATGACAAGAAAAGAGACTTCCTGGTCAACTAGAAGAATTTGATTTGATCTGATGTTTTGGATTGAATGTGTCAAAGTTGATTTTGTTGGTTCCACGTTCTAACAGCCAACCACTTTTATCAATGCAGATTTAAATGCAATTATTTCACTATATTTTTTTAGGTAAACCCGGTCTCTTAAACATAAATAGAAGAACAAGATAATCATAAAATATTTGGCCAACAAAAGTTATAAATAAAAATATGACGTCAAGACATATTATGTTAGGTCAAGTCGTTTATATATATTAACTATTTTTTAAAGATTTTAATGTGAGAGTGATATACTAAAAATATAAGTAATTACTCTTTAGAGGTTTGATATAAAATAATTAAACTCTGAGAGATCAAAATATAAATGGAGTATAGGATCAAATTATGAATTTATTCTAAATTTTATACTACTATTATTTGTTCTATATCTCTATTATCTTTTTATATTTTTAATTTCATTATTGTAGTATATATGTACTAGCTTATTCATGTAGGAACTAGCTAAGAAAATGAAAGGATCCCCACGGCCTCCGGTGCAAGTCTTGCGGGGAAAATGTGGAGAAAAAGACCCCGCATATGCAATATGAAAGATATCCTATTGCCCAAACAGCTTAAGTTGATAAAGATATTGTTCATATCAAACATTAAATATCTTCTAGTAATTATTATTTAATAATATTTATTTTTATTATTTTTTTAAAAATAGAAACACAAACATCAGTTTTTATTTCACATATCTATTATATATTTTATATATTTATTTATTTAATATTTTTCTAACCAAATGAACTACCAAAAATAATAATGTATAAGCCTCAAAAGATAAGAAGGGAGACTTGCTGGTCAACTAGAAGAATTTGATTTGACGTTGTGGATTGAATGTGTCAAAGTTGATTTTGTTGGTTCCACGTCATACCATCCAACAACTTTCATCACCATAGCTTTAAATGTAATTGCGTCACTATATTTTTTAAGTAGACCCAATCTCTAAAACATAAATAGAAGAATAAAATAATCATAATATATTTAGCAAAATTTAGTTATAAATAAAAATATGACTTTAAGACATATTTGTTGGGTGGAGCTACTTATATATATGAACTATCTTTTAAAGATTTTAACGTGAGAATGATACTAAAAATTTAAGTAATTACTCTTTAGAGGTTTGATATAAAATGATTAAACTTTGAGAGATCAAAATAAAAATGAAGTATAAGATCAAATTATTAATTCATTCTACATTTTATACTATTATTATTCGTTCTATATGTCTATTTTTTAAAGTATATTTTTCATTTTATTATTATACGATATTCATGTATTACAAAATATATGAGGTGACAGGATTTTAGACACTTATTTTATTAAATTTGTTATAGCTTTTTATGTTTATTTTAAATGCAAAAAATGTAACTAAACACAAATTATATAACTCGCTTGACATTTAATGGCGGAATCATCATGTCATGATCAAAACATAATGATGATATTATGAAATCCATCTCTGACTTAATAAACTACGAAATATAGAATAATATTTCGTTCATTATATTAAATTTATTACTATAATCATATTTATTAATTATATTTATAGAGTTGCTTTGAATTATTCAATTAATAAGTATAATTACAATAATAAGTCTAATAGAATGAATAAAATATTATTATATATAATAATGATTGCATCACAAGTAGATTTTATGATAAACTTGAATTTATAATATTATTATATAACTCATATATATATATATACACGCACATTAGTAAGTAGTGAAAAACAATAGCATCAATTAAATATTATGAATAATAACAAATTATCTGCCTCTCCAATTACCAACTCATGGTCCCATCATCCCACACCTTGAGCAGCATGATTTTCCAAGTGCAAACCACTAGCTGGTGCGATAAATAAATGTAATACTTTCTATATTTTAACATATATAACGATTTTGAAATGTTTAAATACTTTTTTAGATTAAAAAAAACGACATTTTATCATTTAAACTAAGACCTGATTATAAAAATGATATGTGAACTTAGTTGCAACAAAACACCCTTTTAAATTTTAAAATATGACAATTATAAACTTTCTTAATATGAATCTAGGAGTAGTATAAAATTATTTTTAAAGTATAATATAAAAATAAATTACATACATATCTCTGAGTTTTGCTAATATTATATAGGACTTATTTATATTTTTAAAATATATACAAACTTTTTTCTAAAATTAAAAAGTTATACTACATACACTTTAATCTAATTTTTAATTTTTTAACCAAAATACCAACTATTAATCACTCTAAGATATTTTTTTATACAAAGTACTCAAATAAAAAAATTAAAATTGAGTTAAAATATATATTTCAAAAATATAAAAAAAAAATCTGTATATAAATATATAGAAGTCAATATTGACTCGTCTTTAAGTCAAGCTCTATCCCAATCATATTTTTTATTTTTATTTGTTTCTATTTTATGTAATTCTTTATTTTAAAAAATGTGCTATCCTATCATTGACCCCATTGTCCGTGCATCTACATGGGACAACTTTCCGGTTTTCTCTAATATAAAAGAATGAAATTACATAAGCGTTGTGCCGATCTTCTTTTTTTTTTTTTTTCTATGTAATTTTGTTATTAAAAAAAAAGTGACTGCGCTGTTGTTGATCTCATTACCCGTCCATCCACACGGGTCGGCTCCCCTGTTTACCCTAATATAAAAGAGCGAAATTACATAAAGAGCTCAAATGCACGTAATTTATCTGTTGGATCAAACGAGTGTTACAGACCCTTAATTTACAATTGTGCAGGATTCTTATCATCGTTCTAAAAATCAGACCAGATGGATGGATTCGATAAAAAATCAATCACAACTTTGATTCTATTATCTCAAAAAATTAGTCAGTCAAAGAACTGATTAAAAATCACTTGAACTGGATTGATCAAAAATTGATTTAAAATAATCAGTGATTTTTTTATTTTTTTAGAACAATTATTTTTTAATTTGTTCTTATATAATAGAATAATTCATTTTGAATAAATTTGACAAATTAAAAATAAAAAATATTAAAAAAAGATAGAGTTGAAATATAGAGAATTTTTTTTAAATAGAAAATATAAGAGAAATAAAAATGCATATTTAGCTATTCTTTTATGTTTGTTTTTATTATGTCCTATTTTCTAGTAGCATTTTTTTTCCAAAATCAAGGTATTTAGCCAAAATTAATATTTATTTTTTACTTTTTTATTTTTAAATTTTTTAATGATAAGTAGAATCTTGATACAATTTGAAAACTCTAAAAAATTTATATTAAATATTCTTAACTTTTAATTATAAGTAGTTTTTGTTTTTTGATTAAAAAATGATTTCTCTAATATTTTAAAAAATATTAAATTAGTAATTAAATATTTAAAATTTACTAATATTTATTTGTTACATTAAAATTTTAATATATAAAATTTTAAATATATATTTAATTATTATTGATTCAATTATAATTTAACTAATAAATTATAAATTAGTGTATTTACAGATTCAATGATAGGTTTAATTTTAAAACATTGATTTTTATCATAACTCTCACATACATAGATGCACCAACGAGGAATTGAACCGGGTTTCCATCATTTCATCTATTTTTTATTTTATTTTTTTATACTTAATATTTTGTGTACTAAACAACTCTTAATATAAATTGCTCTTAGAATTTTAAGACCCATTTGGAATTTTTTGGCTTTTTGGCTTTTGGTATTTTTTGATTAACAAAAGCCAAAAATCTATATTTGGTTAAAATTGTTTTGTAGTATTTTTTTGGGGCTACTTTTGATAAGCACCTTAAAGAATGTTTTTAAAAACAACATGGCTGTTGTAAATTTAACATGTTTAAGAGGATCTTCTTATTTTAATTAAATTCCAAATATGTACTCTTTTTGTAACCTTGTTAATATTAGATTATTATTATTCTTTTTTTTTCTTACCAAAACACAAATTGGTATATCTTTTAACAAATAGAAGCAGAAATCTCAAATTTTTCTTTGATTCTTATTATGAAAATAACTTTTGGAATATGATTTCTGTTTGTAATTCTATAGATGCAAGTTTGATGAGTCTTTAACTTTTTATGTATATATTTATTTCAATATAACCTTTAACTAGTTTATATTATTTTCCAAACTTAATATAAAATTATTTATAATTTAAGTATTGAAAAAAAGAAACTAACATATATTATTATTATTATTATTATTATTATTATTATTATTATTATTATTATTATTATATGCCTTCACAACAATTTTTTAAAATTATTATTAAACATACTATCAATTTCTAGATGCTTAATATATAATCTCTATTTATAAACATTAAACCATAAAGATAAACTTGTAAGTTATAATAACATAAATAAAATAATAATAATATACATAATTGCATAATATGAATTATTCGAGAGTCATAAGATACATGTTATTAAATATGAAAAGAGATTCTCGAGTTATTCTTTGGGGATTATAGACATTCATATAATTATATCATTTATGACAGTAAAAGTATTACTTTTTTTGTCCTTTAATTTCCAAGGATGTCTAAAACTTTGAATGTAGAGAATGGAAAAAGTTACAGAAGAGTTCTAAACCTGAGAAATACGAAACGGAAAATGAGATAGGCAAGGATCTCACCATTAAAATTAATCTCACCTCAGATTTTAAAATCTAATACTATATATGTACATATATATGACATGTGAGTCATTGGTTTATCAACAAGAATGCTACACTTTAGATGCTATAGCTTGTCAAACTTAATTTTGTATTTTTCCCATATAAACCGTGATGTAACACCAATGAAATAAATATAAAAATGGTTTTCAAGTTTTTTAATGAATAAAAAAAATAATATATAGATTTCTTTTATAACTCAATAACAAAAGACTAGGTCATTTAAAATACCTTTATCTATATATTATATTTTTAATTAGAGAATCTAATAGTAATTACTTAAAAATTTTATTTAAATTTAATCCTTTGTGATATATATTGACATTTGTTGAGCTCCTTCGTACACACACTTTTTAAGATTCATCAAAAAGAAAGTTGGAAAATGATCAGAAGGAATGTATCCTTCATTTGACCCCTTCAATGAATTAGGTCTTAGATGGAAGATGTGGAGGAAATTAAAAGGACATGCAAGAAAGACTTGCTGGTTTGGTTTAAATTAATTGAACTAAAACCAAACTCACATGCATGGGGAGATAGAGCTTAGTTCATCACATATAAGAATATTGACCAAGACATTTGACTAAGTCCATTCCCACGTGGACAATGAAATGGGTGCCCTACATTATACGGCAGCTATCATCACCTGTACGGTTTCATCAATTCACTGGTTAGAATTTTTTGTAGGTGCATTTGGCACATCATCCACCAAGTATAATTAATAATAAAAAGTTTAATTTATATAAATAAGATCATGTATAGTACAAAAAAAATTTATATATAAAATAAATTTTAATTATTAAATATACAGATGATATGACGTTTCTGATACATATAACCTCCACTTATTCGTCTTCTCACTTGTTAAATATATAGATGATACTTATTCGTCTTCTCAAAAAATCTGTACCAAAACCAAACACATGCAAAGATTATTGCCTCATATACCCTACACAATTTTCCTTTGCTTCCAACTACGTAGCTAAGGGTATGTCTGAATTAAAGAGGAACAGAATGAAAGAGAAGGAAAGCGAACTTCAATTAATTTTGACACTTTCTTTGATTTTTCTCAATATACATATTTTAAAGAAAAAAAGTTTAGATTTAAATCTAAATTAAATAAATGTCAAATTTTAAAACTTTAGTTCCTTTCTTTTTTCTTTCTTCTCCTCAATTCAAATATATCCTAAATATATGTTGGTAGCTCTCTGTTATTCCAATTTAGTGTGAATGTAAGGAAACTTCAATTAAATGACGAAAAAACGGACATTACAAATATGGACAAATTTAACGAGAGAATGAACCGTCGCCATTAGGAATGGCAATTTTCTGGGGAGGGAGTTGTCCCCTCAGCCTTTGTCCTTACTATTAATTTTTTTTTTTTTTATCCTTATTCCTTGTCACAGAGGAAATTTTTTCCCCTTCCCCATTTTTCATGGGGAGCTGAATTGTCACGAATCTTCACAGGAATTTTAAATTTTTTATAAAAAATAACAAAAAAGAAATAATATTAAATGAAATGAACAAAAATTATATATTAAAAAAAAGCTTAAATTTGAAGTTCAAACTCCTTGTTTAAGATCTCTAACAAGTTCTAATTAAATTAGAAAAAAAAAGATTTAAATAACAAGTTTTACAGCAAGTTAGATAATAGAGAGTCAATGAAAATATTTATATTGATTTTGTTAATTTTAAATTAATATAAATATAAATAAAGGGTAAAATGGCTAAAACAGATGTAGGATAGTAAGAAATATATATATATATATATATTTTATGGTATTTATGTAAAACTAACAAAAACAACGACCCCGCAGAGTGGGGAATATGATTCCCATCCCTATTCCCAAATTACTTTCGGAGAGACTTTCTCCTCCATCTTCACCCCCATCCCTACAAGGAAAATATCCTCAAATATGGGTCTCTAAATAGGATAGTTCTCGCAGAGATCCCCAAATTTGGGAATTTTTATCATTCTTAGTTACCATTCCCTTGCTGAACTCACTCAATTAGTGAGAGAATAATGAAGAATTGTTCTCTCACTAGGTATTTCTTGCTAAACTAGCAAGGGAATATATAATTTATTTCAAGAATTTAAGGGGCTGCCATACAGTTTGCAAGGGGTGAGTGTTCTAAAATCTATGTTTTTTTTAATTGTGATTTTGAATTTTTGTTACTTAAAATTATATTTATTTTTTCTTTTTGTCTGAGAGAAACGACCATAGATCATGGTAGTCAAAATGTAGTAAATAAATTATATAACAACTAGTGACATTATTACTCCAAAAAAAAAAATTTATTTATTTTCTATCACTTTTCTACTATTAAGCGTGTGTTTGACTATGTGTTGAAGAAAGATAAAATTATGTTTGTAAACTCTTTTTATGAAAAAGCAATAATTTGGTATTTCTGACAAAATCGTATTTTCATCCTCTTTAAACAAACACACACTACATTGGATGAAAATCCTTGATTTTGTTGTAGTGTTTGTTTCAATCTTAAAATGTAAGATTTGCAGCATGCGAACTATGAGGTCATAGCCAAAAATGCTATACTTTATACAACCTTAATTTTTTATTTTCACATACAAATTATACACCGCAGAGGTTATATATATTTTTTGGAAAAAGGTGGAGGCCCCTAAAATATTATACAAGGGTTCGTCCCTCATTAATTGTCCATCGTACACTGACATCGCTTTGAACTGTTCACCAGGCAGTGGCTTGGAAAAAGAGAATTGGAGTGAGAGAATGAGTTTGAACATTGAAAAGAGAATTACAGTTAAAAGTTTTAGGGTTAAAAAAAATTATTTTAAAAAATTTATTATTATTATTTAAAAATAAATAACCATTAATTTCAAGTAAAACTAATAATACATGGTAGTAATAAATCTTTTAAAATAATTTTTTTATTTACTTATTTCAATTTTAAAAGTTGAGATTTGTGCCATGTCAACTGTAAGCTCATGGGAAAAATAACGAAGGCTATACTTTGTAGAGCACTTAATTTTATATTTTCACATATTAATTATAATATAATACCAATAAATTATATATAACAATTATTCTAAGAGCGTTTTGAGACATCTCCACCGCTTTGTGATATTTGTTGAACTCCTTCGTACACATTTTTTTTTTCTTTAAATTAATCAAAATGAAACTTCGAATATGAAAGGGAGTGTACTGTGTACCCATTGACCTCTCTGCGGTGAATTAGGTCTTGCCTGGAAAATGTGAAGGAAAAGAGGTTTAAATTAATAATATTAAAAATGAACTTACTAATTAATTGATAATTTACATGATAACAGTTTCGATGAGAGAGAGCTTAATTTATTACGCTTATATAAGATTGACTAAAGACATTTGACAAAGTCTTATGTATATGGAATTTGGTGGCTTACATTCAGCTAGCTAGCATTGTCTCATCGTCACCATTACGATAGCCATTGTTTCCCTTAAATTTGTTTTACGTATATATGCATCTTCTCAGAAAATCTGCAGCAACAACGAAACGCAAGCACAGAAATTATTATTAAGGCTCGTTTGATTTGTACGTTGTAATGTAATTTCGGATATAATTATTTTCATGAGTAATGTATAATCCTCAAAAGACAAGAAGGCAGACTTCGTCTTTAACTAGAAGAATTTGATTTGATGTTGTAGATTGAATATGTCAAAGTAGATTTTGTTGGTCCACGTCATAGCATCCAACAACTTTTATCACCATAGCTTTGAATGTAATTCTGTCACTATATTTTTTAAGTAGATCCAATCTCTTGAACATAAATAGAAGAATAAGATAATCATAATATATTTAGCAAAAATTAGTTATAAATAAAAATATGACGTTAAGACATATTATGTTAGGTGAAGTCACTAATATATATTAACTATCTTTTAAAGATTTTAATGTGAGAATGATACTAAAAATATAAGTAATTACTCTTTAGAGGTTTGATGTAAAATAATTAAACTTTGAGAGATCAAAATAAAAATGAAGTATAAGATCAAATTATTAATTCGTTCTAAATTTTATACTATTATTAGTTGTTCTATGTCTATTTTTTCAGTATATTTTTCATTTCATTATTATACGATATTCATGTACTACAAAATATATGAGGTGACAGGGATTTTAGACACTTATTTTATTGAATTTGTTATAGTTTTTTATGCTTATTTTAAATGCAAAAAAAAATGTAACTAAACACAAATTATATAACCCGCTTGACATTTAATGGCAGAATTATCATGTCATGATCAAAACAGAGTGACGATATTATGAAATCTACCTCTGACTTAATAAACTATGAAATATAGAATAATATTTTGTTCATTTATTAAATTTATTACTATAATCATATTTATCAATTATATTTAAGAGTTGCTTTGATTTATTTAATTAATGAGTATAATTATAATAATAAATCTAATAAAATGAATAAAATATTATTATTATATATAATAATGATTGCATCATAAGTAAATTTTATGATAAACTTGAATTTATAATATTATTATATAACTCATACACACACAGTAGTGAAAAATAATAGCATCAATTAAATATTATGAATAATAACAAATTATCTGCCTCTCCAATTACCAATTCATGGTCCTATCATCCCACGCCTTGAGCAGCATGATTTTCCAACTGCAAGCCACTAACTGGCGCGACAAATAAATGTAATACTTTCTATATTTTGACATGTATAATGACTTTGAAATGTTTAAATACTTTTTTAGATTAAAAAAAAAACCTACATTTTATCATTTAAACTAAGTCCTGGTTATAAAAATGATATGTGAACTTAGTTGCAACAAAACACCTTTTTAAATTTTAAAATATAACAATTTTCAACTTTCTTAATATGAATCCAGGAGTAAAAAATTATATACATATCTCTTGAGTTCTGTTAATATGACATAGAACTTATTTATATTTTAAAAATATATACAAACTTTTTTTAAAATGAAAAAGTTATACTACATATACTTTAATCTAATTTTTGAATGTTTAACTAAAATATCAACTATTAATCACTCTAAGATATTTTTGTATACAAAGTACTTAAATAAAAAAATTAAAATTGAGTTAAAAAATATATTTCAAAAATAAAAAAAAAAATCTGTATATAAATATATAGAAGTCAATATTATTTATCAATCAATATATTATATAAAAGTCCGTGAGAGTTGCAGTTTGTGAATAGTGCAGTTTCTACGGATTATGTGCTATGATATTATTGATATCCGTACATAAATAATATATATTTTTGTACTTTTATTGTTAATTTTTTAATTTTTTTTTTTTTTTTTGTGTGGAGCTCACAAATATTTTTTAAATTCTTCCTACATCTTAGAGAAAAAACTAGTTTTGAAATAATATTAACTCGTCTATGAGTCAAGTACTATGCCAATCATATGTTTTTTTATTTTTTTTAAATTTATGTAATTTTTTATTTTAAAAAATGTGCTATCCTATCATTGACCCCATTGTCCTTGCATCCACGTGGGACAGCTCTCCGGTTTTCTATAATGTAAAAGAATGAAATTACATAAGTGTGTGTGCCAGTCTTCTTTTGTTTTTTAATATAATTTTGTTATTGAAAAAAAACTATACTGCGCTGTTATTGATCTCATTACCCGTTCATCCACACGGGTAGGCTCCTTGTTTGCCCTTAATATAAAAGAACGAAATTACATAAAGAGCTCAAATGCACGTAATTTCGTCCGTTGGATCAAACAAGTGTTATAGACCCTAACATTGCGTTTGGATGGAGTAATTATTGGAGAGAAAAGAAAGGAAGGGAGGGAAAACAGAATTTTCCCCTGCTTGTGTCAAGGAGAAAACGGAGGAAAAAGGAGATTCATGAGGAAAAAAGTATGGTGGGACCCACGCAAAAATTTTTTCCCCGAATATGGAGAGATTGGGGGAGAAAACGCGTCAACATTAATTATTTTTTAAAATTACCATTCGTCATTTCAATAAAATATCCGCCTGATCCCATTAAATGAGTGTACAAACTAGGTTATCGTTATCATTTTCATTTTCTTATTTATCATTATGCGGGGTGATACTAAATTTTCCATATTTACCATGATTTCTAGTAATAAACTTACATAGTTTAAACGTGAAAGATAAGAAAAAAATGATAAAAAAATTAGGGCCAATAACTCTAAAAAAATACAACAACAAAATATAATTTCAGATGACTATTAAAATATTAAATATATCAAGAAAAAAAATTTTAAATGTGACTAAAATATAGCTGTAACTAATTTCTTGGTAAGATCAAATTACAAAAAATAGACCTCAAATCAAATTATAAAAAATAGGAAAAAAACAAAAAGAAAAAAAAGAACGGAAAGAAAATTTGCTTAGACTCACAGTTGGACCAACAAATCTGACTGCAATGCAGTCGGACCATTACAGTTAGACCAACAGGTTCGACTACATTGCAGTCAGACATAGATCCGAACAAAACTTGGTCAGACGCTATGTTCAATTGCAATACAGTTGGACGTTAAACCTACCACCGACTGCTCTACAGTCGGACGCACTCCCACACTTTATTTTTTAAAACTTTCTTTTAGATTTTATATAATATAATAAGTATTTTATTCATTTAATTAAAAAGAATTATATATATATACATGTGAATATATATATCTCTTTATGTGAAAAATCGATAATAATATTTATAGTATAATAATAATTGAAGTAATTATTAATATATTTTATTTCACTTAAATAATAATATATTTTTATTATGTTAAAATAATTAAGTGGATGGAATTAAATTTATTTTTATGAGAATGAATAAATAAAAACATAGGTAACGGATTAACATGGAAAAATTTTAATATTATTATACTATTTTTAGTTTTCAAATTGTGCGTTTGAAAAATTATTCTAAAATTTTAAAAATTAAAAAATTAGTAGGTCTGTGGGATCAAATTCAAAGGATTACATTTATGTGTAGCCGAAAAAAGGGAAAGTCATTCCAGTGATATTTCAAAGATAAAATTGTCCAAAAAAATAGTTGCCAATTTTTTCTCTCCCCGTCTCTCTACGTTCCATCCAAATGAGGGAAGATAACCTTCCTTCTCCGCCCACTTTTCTCTCCCTCCACTTTTCTCCTCCCCCATCCGAACGAAGTGTAAATTCACAATGGTGCAGAATTTTCATCATGGTTCTAAAAATCAAATTGGACCGGCAAATTCAGCTAGAAAACAATTTCAATTTTGGATTAGCTTAAAAAATTGGCCAACTAAAAAATCAATTAAAAACTAACAAAACCTATCAAACTAGACTGGTCAAAAACTTATTTGAACCGGTCAATGACATTCTTTTATTTATTTTTATATAATAGAATAATTTTTTTAAAGTTTTTATTGTATATTAAAATAATTCATCTTGAATAAATTTAACAAATAAAAAATATTAAAAAAAAGAAGGAATTGAAATATAGAGAATTTTTTTAAAAAAATATAAAAGAAATAAAAGTGCATATTTAGTTATTTTTAATGCTTGCTCTTATTATGATCCATCTCCTCATAGCATTTTTTTCAAAAATTAAATTATTTATCAAAAATTACTATTTATTTTTTTATTTTTAATAATAAATGGAATCTTGATATAATTTGAAAACTCTAAAAATTTAATATTAAATATTATTAACTCTTAATTATAGATAGTTTTTGTTTTTCAATTAAAAAATAATTTTTCTAACATTTTAAAAAATATTGAATTTGTAATTAAATATTTAAATTTTTTTAATATTTATTTGTTACATTAAAATTTTAATATATAAAATTTTAAAAAATATATATTTAATTATTATTAGTTCAAATTGTGCTATACCACAAAGTTTTTAAAACTAAATCAATCATTAAATTATAAAATTATTAGTTTATGATTTGTTAGTTCAATTACACTTGAGCTATAATTGAATTAGTGATAAATAAATAAATAAATATATTAATTTATATATTAAAAAATTAAGATAATAAATAATATTGAATAAATTTTAAAATATGTTATAACTAATTATATATAAAAACAAATCAAATCTAACATAATATTTAATATTTAATTTGTTTAAAATATATTTACATAATTGTAATAAAAATCATATGAATTTTATTTTTGTTTTTCATTTATTATATTAAAATTTTACAATTATAGATAATATAATAATGATAGTTTAATAGAACAGATATTGTTTATCATTTCCAATAGTCAAATGTTTGAATTAGCTGATGAGACAAAGATTTGAGCTGCAATGTCGTAAATTTTGTTAAATAATATATCAAAAAGTTCAAATCGATTCAACTAATGACTTGGTTGATTTTTTTGGTTCTCACCAATCTTAATTGATTTTGAATCCATTCAATTTTAAAGATTAATCCAATTAGACTAGAGACTAGTTTTCGATTTAAGTAGTCTACTGAGAGGTTTGTTCTAGTTTTTAAAATAGTGTTACATTATTTATATAATTTTAATTTTTAATATTTTTTTCTGTGTTAATTGAATTAGATATATATATTTAAAAAAGGTGGATGCCCCTAAAATATTATACAAGGGTTCGTTTCTCATTAATTGCCCATTGTAAACCGACATCGCTTTGAATACTATTCACCTTGAAGTGGCTTGGAAAAATAGAATTGGAGTTAGAGAATGAGAATGAATCCTGAACATTAAACTTGTTTCAATCCTAAAAGTTGAGATTTGTGCCATGTCAACTGTGAGCTCATAGGAAAAAATGAAGGCTATACTTTGCAGAGCACTTAATTTTATATTTTCACACATTAATTATAATATAACGCCAATAAATTAAACATAACCATTATTCTAAGAGCGGTTTGAGACGTGTCCACCGCTTTGTGATATCGACATTCGTTGAACTCCTTCGTACACATTTTTTTCTTTAAATTAATCAAAATGAAACTTCGAATATGAAAGGGAGTGTATTGTGTACCGATTCACCTCTATGCAGTGAATTAGGTCTTGCTTGGAAAATGTGAAGGAAAAGAGCATGTAAGATTTTTTAAATTAATAATATTAAAAACGAACTTAATAATTAATTGACAATTTACGTGAGAATCAGTCTCGATGAGAGAGAGCTTAATTTATTACACATATACTCTTAAAGGTCCTTTTTATAAAAAAATTTAAAGAAATTTTTTAAATTTTAAAATATAAGAAATATGATATATATTTTTTATTTCATTAAATAATAAATTATTTTTTATCTTTCATTTATTATTACACCCAATACACTTAATAATATATAATATTTTTTTTATGTAAAATAAAGATAGACAAAATAAAAAAAAATTATTAAATTTAAACTTAATAAATAAGTTAAACTGATATTAATAAAATTATTTCTTATTTTTAATAAAAAAGATCGAAGATAGTATAAGATTGGCTAAAGACATTTGACAAACTCTTGCGTGTATGGAATTTAGTGCCTTACCTTCAGCTAGCTAGCATGGTCTCATCGTCGCCTGTACGATAGCCATTGTTTCCCTCAATTTGTTTTACATATATAAGCATCTTCTCAGAAAGTCTGCAGCAACAACCAAACACCGGGACAGAAATTATTATTAGGACTCGATTGATTTGTTGGTTGCAATGTAATTTGTGATATAATTATTTTTATAATATTTATTATATTTTTAAAATTATTATTTAATAGCATTTAAGTTTTTATTGTTTATTAAAAACAATGATATAAATATTATTTTTATTTTACTTATTCATTTTTTTAATATCTTTTTATATAATTTGTTCAACCAAAATGACTATTAAAAATGCTGGTGTATAACGTCAAAGGACAAAAAAAGAGACTTCCTGATCAACTAGAAGGATTTGATTTGATTTGATGTTTTAGATTGCATGTGTCAAAGTGATTTTGTTGGTTCCACGTTTCAGTTCTAAGTCCTTTGGTTAACCACATTTTTACTTGTGTATTATCAATTCTAATAATAAATTTATTATTAATGATAAATAATTCAAATTTAATCACAGCTTTTACAATTGCTACAAAATTTTATGAATATTTCTTGGGTTAAATCTATTTCTGGAATGTTTGGTTGTATTTCTAGTAATTCGGATCTTATAGGTATTTCGGGAAGATAATTTGATTCGTAAGAACTATGACTTCTAGATTTGATTAGAGTTCTTTCTATGGGTCTGAATTCTTGTATACTTCTTCGGGGATTTATGGTGATGACTTCTTGAGGTGTATTAATTCTAATACTTCGGTTTCCTGGTCGATTATTGAAAGAAATCCTTTGAGTATTTTCTTCTCCTAATTCTGTTGTTTTATCTAATTCGAGTTGTAGTTGTCTAGGGATAGTAATTCGTTGTCTATCTAAAGGTAATTCTTCTAAGACTGGCATAAAGTGTTTATCTATGGTTATATTTTCAATATTTCTTTTATAAATTTTATGTTCGTTGGAGAATACAAGTCCTACCATTCCGGTAATACTTATAATTCTACTTCCGGGTGGCATTCTTATTCCTTGTAATTTGTGGTATACTACTAGGGTTCGATTCATGTTTCTTTCAGCTCTAGAGATAGCAAAATTTGTGTTAACAGTTAATTTTAATTTTTGATATATTAGATTTCCATTTAAAGCTCCTAAGATGCTATTTGGAACATCATCTATTATTCGGTTATCTATAATTAACAGTTCTATGGGTGTGTCTATTCCAGCTTTGAAATAGGCTTTGATTAATAGTTGTATTCCTGGTATATAAATTTCTGTTATTTCGTCTTTGATTTCTAATTTTTGTATTTCATGTTCTATTAATGTTTTGTCAATTATAGGATTTTAAGTACTCCTTCGGTGAGGGTTGATTCTATGGGAAATTTCTTTTCTATTACTATACAGGCAGATTTTTCTTTATTCTTAGCTTTTACTATTCTTTTTATTTGTTTTATTATACTTGTTTTTGTAAGATCTTCGGGTTGTAGATCTAATTCTTTTTCTCTGATTTTGTTGTATTGTTTTTGATTGAATAACATTCTTTTTTCTACTATTCCTTCATTTGGGTTTCTAATTTCTTCAAATTCTTGATACTCTGTTTGAGGTTGAGAACTACTAGGTTCTTCTTGCATCATATTAATTTCCTTTTCTTCAATGATCAAATAATTGGTTTCTTCTATGTCAGATTCGCTATGTGTTTCTATTTCCTTTTCTTTTTCTAGGTCTTCTTCTTTCTTCTCTGGTTTTGGGATATTTTCTATAGGTGTTTCTATTTGAGGTTCTAGTGTTGTTTCTACAGGGTGAATAATATTTAGACCTTTTTCTTGTATGTGTTCGAAGGCTTCCAAGGCTTCAAAGATGTTTATAGTTTTTGGTTTTGGTTTTGGTTGCTCTATTTGAGGTATAAAAGGTAAGAATTCTTTGAATTCTAAGCAGGCATAATCGAAGTTACTCATGATGTTAAATGAACAGTAAGTGGTGCGAGCAGTGAGCAGATAGAGAGTGCAGAAAGTAGCAAGTAGAATAGTAAGCAGAAGAGCAGAAGAGAGTAAGCAGAATAAGCAGTTATGCAGATGGTGTAAGCAGGGTACTATGAAAGCTAAAACAGTCAGAAACTAAGGTTCATATTTCTTTGTTATCATTCATACCATGAAGCTCTGATACCATATTCGGGGGAGACAGCCTGAAATGAGCGGAACCAGGCATTCATTCAACGAATAAACTAAAACTTGGAATAGGGTTTGACCGAAACTAAACCGGGTCACAGAAGAACTCAGATGGAACCCTGTCCTCTTTCATACAGGGGTCTTTTCTATGGCTACAACGGCACTGTTGGCCTCATACGGCAGCCAAGACCATCTATAGTTCCTCCTCCTTCAGCTTAGTACAGCACAGCCTTCCTTCGTTTTCTACTGGAGGCGTAGCTATTCCCAGTTTTAATTTACTATTCAGTGAATATCTAATTCTCATTTCAGTATTGACACAGCGGATATAGGATCGATCAACACATTATGAATGAAAACGGGAAATACTACTACTTAGTTTCTGAACGAAGAGTTTAGCCTGTCATACCTGATTTCTGCAAATAAACTTCTTTATTTGATGAACAAATAATATTTGTACAGTGGGGTGCTCTGAATTCAAGAGAATTCTGAGTTTAGAGAGAGATTAGAGAGATGAGAGAAGTGCTTCTTGCTCGCTTGTTCTTCTGTTTTTTACAAGTGAAGTTATATGTGCTTATATAGAGAAGTGGGTGAGGGCAGACAAGGCATTCCTTGCTGCGTGGTGCTTAAAGTAAGTTAAAGCTACTTTAAAGAGATTCTTCTTTGGTCGCTTCAGCTTTATCCTTTGTCGCTTCAGCTTTACTTTTGGTCATTCGTCTTTGTCGTTTTCTTCTTTTTCTTTTTCTTTTTGTCATTCGAGTTTTCTTCTTTTTTGACTTTTGGAAGATGCTCTTTCCATCAGTCTTTCGATGTCTCCTTTTTTGTCTGGTGCGCTTAAAACTTTAGCGTTTCTTCACAATTCTAAGATGTTGATGTTTGTTGGTGGATTTGCTGGTGCTTCTTCGGTTCTGTCTTGGTCCTTGCAGAATATACATTTGTGTACAGGATATTCTGACAAGTATTGGCAGATTCTTTTCTTCGTTGCTTCGGTGTTATCCATTTTGTTGGATTTGATCTCCTCATAAAATTCTGTGAATAGTTGAGGTTTTCGGTGTGTTCTTCCGACTGAATATAGACATGAATATTGACCTTTGAAGTACACCCATTGTTTTTCGTCGGAGGATAATGTTCGAGTTATTTCAGAGTATATAGTCTCATGTTCTTGAGCTCTTATTCGTGATATTAGAGAGGCAAATTCTTCTGGTGGGATTGAGGATTTTTCGAATTCCTCAAATTCGAAGGGCTTTTTAGTTGTACCATATTTAATCAGATTAATTGGAGAATAAAATTTCTTAGGTGTTATCTCGGCAACAGTCGAGTAACATCTAACATAGATTTCATATTGGGTAACTATATTTGCATAGTGCCTTGCGGCTTCTTGGATGGCTTTTGGTAACAGAGATAGTTCTTCAAGTTTCTTTGATGGGTAGATACAGTGAATCAATCCATAGGCAAATAGTGTTTGAACTAGGTGCGGATTGGTTCCTGGTTTGATGACAGCTTTGTTAATTGAATAGTGAGAGATATATTTGATGGTCGGTGCAGCTATGCTACATTGGTTTAACTTTCGGATGATGGTTTGGAAATATTCATAAGAATTTTGGTTTCTTTGGGCCTGAGTTATTGGGCTTGAAGGTACAGGTCTTTGAGAGCTACTTTGGGCTTTTTCTCTTTGGGCCTGTTCTTGGGCTTGTTTGATGTCCTGTTCAAGGATGGCTAAAAAGGATGGTGTTGATGGTATATGGGTTGAAGTTGTTGGGCTAGCTGGTGGTGTTTGAGTTGGACTTTGAATTGGGCTTTGGGTTGGACTGGGTGAATGACCCATTACTTGTTTTCCCTTTTCAAGGACAATTATTCGTTTTTTGAGATCAGCAACATGGGCAGTAAGGTTACCCACGGTTTGAGTAAGATAATTAATCGTGCTGCTCAGGGTATTTACCTGATTCGTCATTTGAGATGACAAAATATTGAGATTTAATTCGAGGGAATTTATTCGTGCAATCAGATGGGTTTTATCTTCTTCGAGATATAAATTAGATGTACTTTTGTTTGTTGATTGCTCCATCTCTGGAAAGGAAATCAGCAATCAAGTTATTGGTACCTTTGATGTACTCAACAGTATAATCATAATAAGACAAATCTGCTTGCCATTTATATAACATTTTACTGGATAATCTTTCAGTTCTAAGTCCTTTGGTTAACCACATTTTTACTTGTGTATTATCAGTTCTAATAACAAATTTACTATTAACGATAAATAATTCAAATTTAATCACAGCTTTTACAATTGCTAAAAATTCTTTCTATGTAGAATGATATTTGGTTTGGCTATCATTAAATTTTCCGCTAGCATATCTGGTGATATGTTTTTGTTCCTTTTGATTAATTTTGTGATAAAGGGCAGCGCCCCAATAATTTTCTGATGCGTCAGTATAAATGATCCATTGGATGTTTTCTTGAGTTGGAATTATTAGTTTGGGTAAGTTTTTACAAACATTCTTAACCTTTTGAATTAATTCTTCGGTTTCTTCATTCCATTTCCAAGGAGTTTTTTCTCCCGCTAATCTGGATAATTGAGCAGTATATTTGGATAAATGAGGGATAAAATTTTTAGCTTGGTTTACAAGTCCTAAAAATGATTGGAGGTCTTTCTTATTTGTTATTCTTCTAAAGTCTTTGGCTTTTTCACTTATATGTTCTTGCAGTTCTATTCCGTTTGAGCTAATATAATGTCCTAAAAAGGTTATTCTTTCCTTTTTTAATTCTACTTTTGAGGGGGAAATGTTTATTCCTTTTTGTTCTACTATCTTTATGAATGCTTCTAGGTGTTTTTCATGTTGTTCTTTGTTTTCTGAAAATATTAGGATATCATCGATGTATACTATGGCAAATTCTTTGATAGGGGTTAGAAGTTTTTGTATATATTCTTGGAATATACTTGGACTGTTGTGGTATCCCATTGGTAATACATTCCATTCATATAAACCTTCGGATGTTAGAAAGGCAGTATATTTCTTACTTGGTTCTTCTAGTTTGATTTGAAAGAATCCTGATTTACAGTCAAATTTACTGAAAATTTGTTTTCCTTTGATTAAATTAAATAGTAATTCTATTTTTGGAATTGGGTATCTATTTCTTATTGCTAATTTGTTTAATTTTTTGTAATTTATTACCATTCGAGATTTATTTCTTCTTTTCTCTGCATCGCTTACAACAATCATTGTTGGCGAGTAGTAGTTTGATATATTTTCTCTTATTAATTCATATTTTTTCATTTCTTCTATATGCATTATAAATTCTTTTTTATCTTTAGGTATCCAAGGATAAGGTTTGCTGCAGATTTCTTGGCTATAATCTGTTAATTCGATTTTTGCATAGGGTTTTGATTTATTCCAATGGATTAAAGGATTTTCACTATAGTTTTCCAATATTCTTTCTTCAATAGTTTTTTGTTTTTCTATATTTCTAAGTGCTTTTTTGATTTCAATAATGGGTTCTTTATTTGGAACAAATTGGATTTCGTCTTGATCTCTTATATGTTTTACTTTAAAATTTGTATCAGTTCGGTTGTAAGGGTTTTGTATTCTTATTGCCCAAGCTTGATGTTTACATGGTGTTGTGAGGATTAGAATTTTTTCGGTAAAGTGTAGAGGCATATATTGTTCTAAGAAGTCCATTCCTAAGATGATGTCAGGAGTGGTTTCGTTGTACTGATGTAGGATGGGTATTTTTAGTTCATATTTTTCTATTTGTATTGGTATTTCTTTGGCGAATAATTCTATTATATGTACTTCTTTTCCAGCGCTACTCATTCTTATGGGTTTGTCTTTTTTCCATAATTCGGGTGGTAGTATGTTGTATTTTGAGGTTGTTATATTCGCTCCTGTACACATTTTTTTCTTTAAATTAATCAAAATGAAACTTCGAATATGAAAGGGAGTGTATTGTGTACCCACTCACCTCTCTGCAGTGAATTAGGTCTTGCTTGGAAATTGTGAAGGAAAAGAGCATGCAAGATTTTTAAATTAATAATATTAAAAACGAACTTAATAATTAATTGACAATTTACGTGAGAATCAGTTTCGATGAGAGAGAGCTTAATTTATTACACATATACTCTCTCGGTTTTTTTTTATAAAAAAATTTAAAGAGATTCTTTTAATTTTAAAATATAAAAAATATGATATATATTTTTATTTTATTAAATAATAAATTTTTTTTATTTTTTATTTATTATTACACCTAATACACTTAACAATATATAATATTTTTTTATATAAAATAAAGATAGATAAAATAAAAAAAATTATTAAATTTAAATTTAATTAATGAGTTAAATTGATATTAATTATTTTTTTAAATATTAATAAAATTATTTTTTATTTTTAATAAAAAAGATCGAAGATAGTATAAGATTGGCTAAAGACATTTGACAAACTCTTGCGTGTGTGGAATTTAGTGCCTTACCTTCAGCTAGCTAGCATAGTCTCATCGTCACCTGTACGATAGCCATTGTTTCCCTCAATTTGTTTTACATATATAAGCATCTTCTCAGAAAGTCTGCAGTAACAACCAAACACAAGGACAGAAATTATTATTAGGACTCGATTGATTTGTTGGTTGTAATGTAATTTGTGATATAATTGTTTTTACAATATTTATTATATTTTAAAAATTATTATTTAATAGTATTTAAGTTTTTATTATTTATTAAAAATAATGATATAAATATTATTTTTTATTTTACTTATTTATTTTTTTATATCTTTTTATATAATTTGTTCAACCAAAATGACTATTAAAAATACTGGTGTATAGCGTCAAAGGACAAGAAAAGAGACTTCCTGATCAACTAGAAGGATTTGATTTGATTTGATTTGATGTTTTAGATTGAATGAGTCAAAGTGATTTTATTGGTTCCACATTTCAAATTCCAAGCACTTTTATGATTGCAGCTTTAAATGTAATTATTTCTTGAAAAAAATTATTCTACAAAACTTTATTTATAATTTTCCTTAGTTTTTTTTAGATATACCCAATCTTAAACATAAATAGAAGAATAATATATATATATATATATATATATTATCTTACTTATATATATATATATATATATATATCATCATCCTTTCCACATTTCCCAACTCATCTTCTTACTAATTTGACACAAACAATTATATATATAAACATATAAGTAAGATAATATATATATATATATATATTTAATTTGATTAAATTTTTATTTCATAAATAAATTTTTCAAATGTATTATTTTTAAACCCTTTGCTTCTTATTTTTAATGACAAATATAATTTTTATTATTATGTTTCTATGATTATTTTATTTATAATTACAAAGTTTTAATGTTATAGATTAAAAATAAAAATAAAATTCATATAAGATTTATTAAAATTATATAAATATATTTTAATATATAAACAAATTAAAATGTATACATTATATTATATTTAATTTATTTTTATGTATAATTAATCATAATATGTTCCAAAATTTTTATATATAAAATAAAAAAATATTTAATTATCATCAATTAAACCACGATTCAATCACAGTCAAATTAATAAATTATAAATTAATACTTTTATTAATTCAATAATTGATCTAATTTTAAAAATATTAATTTTAAATAGAATCCAAACAATGGAAAGAATTGCCACAGACTAAAAACATATCCTCTCCCATGACTCTCTCTCAATTACCTTTCCAATACAATCTGGACCGCTTAAATCCTAATCTAGATGGTCTAAATTTTTTTAAATTTTTCTAAACTTAAACAATATTTTTTTTAAAAAAACTCATAGTTAAAAAATTAATTTTATTTTATATCACATTTTCTTTTAAAAAATTATTTTTTAAAAAAATAAAAAAAATTAATTTTGAATCGTTCAAATTTGGCATTACATGGAACAATAGAGAGCACACGGGAGAAGATACGAATCCCCACGGACTGCTGTGCAAGTCTTGCGTGGAAATGTAGGGTTTGATATAAAATAATTAAACTTTGAGAGAGTTCCTGGTCAACCAGAAGAATTTGATTCGATTTGATGTTTTGGATTGAACATGTCAAAGTTGATTTTGTTGGCTGCACGTTGTAAGATCCAACCGCTTTTATCACTGTAGCTTTAAATGTAATTATTTCGCTATATTTTTTAAGTAGACCCAATCTCTTAAAAGAATAAGATAGTCATAATATATTTAGCAAAAATTAGTTATAAATAAAAATATGACGTTAAGACATATTATGTTTAATGGAGTCACTTATATATGTTAACTATCTTTTAAAGATTTTAATGTGAGAATGATCCTAAAAATATAAGTGATTACTCTTTAGAGATTTGATATAAAATAATTAAACTTTGAGAGATCAAAATAAAAATGAAGTATAAAATCAAATTATTAATTCATTTTAAATTTTATACTATTATTATTTGTTCTATATCTCTACTTTTTTGTATATTTTTCATTTCATTATTATAAGATATTCATGTACTACAAAATATACGAAGTGATAGGGTCTTTCGAAACTTATTCTATTGAATTTGTAAAGTTTTTTACGCTTATTTTAAATGCAAAAAATGTAACTAAAAATAAATCAAATAACCCACCTGAGATTTACCGGCAGAATTATCATGTCATGATCAAAACGTAGTGATGATATTATGAAATCTATAAGTGACTTAATAAACTATGAAATATAGAATAATATTCTGTTCATTTTATTAAATTTATTACTAAAATCATATTTATCAATTATATTTATAACGTTGACTTGACTTATTCAATTAACAAGTATAATTACAATAATAAGTCTAATAGAATAAATAAAATATTATTATATATATAAAATAATGATTGCATCGTAAGTAAATTTTATGATAAACTTGAATTTATAATATTATTACATACTCTCATATACACACACACACACATTAGTGTTAGTGAAAAATAATAGCATCAATCAAATATTATGAATAATAACAAATTATCTGCCTCTCCAATTGCCAGCTCAAGGTCCCATCATCCCACACCTTGAGCAGCCTGATTTTCCAACTGTAGACCACTAATTGGCGTGATAAATAAATGTAATACTTTCTATATTTTAACATATATAATGATTTTGAAATGTTTAAATACTTTTTTAAGCGAAACAACTACATTTTGTCATTTAAACTAAAACCTAATTATAAAATTGGCATGTGAACTTAGTTGCAACAAAACACTTTTTAAAATTTTAAAATATAACAATTATCAACTTTCCTCATATGAATGTAGGAGTAGTATAAAATTATTTTTAAAATGTAATATAAAAATAAATTATATACATATTCCTTGAATTTTGTTAATATTATGTAGATTTTATTTCTATTTTTAAAAAATACATAAACTTTTTCTAAAAATAAAAAAGTTATATTACGTACATTTTAATTTAATTTTAAAATTTTTGACTAAAATTTCATCCGTTGGATCCGACGATTGTTACAGCCCCTCAATTCACAAATCACAATTGTGCTGAATTTTCGTCACGGCTCTCACATACATAGATGCACCAGCCCAACCGGGTTCCTATGATGTCATCTAATATTTATTTTATACTTAATCTTTTGTGTACCAAACAATTTTTAAAAAATTAATATAATTTGCTCTTAGAATTTTAAGGCCCTTTGGGATTGTTTTGGCTTTGGCTTTGGCTTTTGGTATTTTTAATGATTAAGAAAAGCCAAAAATTTATATTTGGTTAACATTTATTTGTAGTATTTTTTGGGGGCTAATTTTGATAAGCACCTAAAAGAATGTTTTTAAAAGCAACATGGATGTCGTAAATTTAACATGTTTAAAAGGATCTTCTTATTTTAACTAATTTTCAAATATGCACTCTTTTTGTAAACTTATTAATATCAGATTATTATCATTCTTTTTGTACTTACCAAAACACAAATTGGTATATCTTTTAACAAATAGATGCATAGATGCAGAAATCTCAAATTTTCCTTTGATTCTTATTATGAAAATAATTATTTGAACATGATTTCTGCTCGTAATCCTATAGATGCAAGTTTGACGAGTCCTTAACTTATATTTATATATTTATTTCAATATAACATTTAACTAGTTTATATTATTTTCCAAACTTGATATAAAATCCTTTATAATTTAAGTATTGAGAAAAAGAAACTAACATATATTATTATTATTATTATTATTATTATTATTATTATTATTATTATTATTATTATTATTATTATTATTATTATTATTATTATTATTATCATTCTATGCATTCACAACAATTTTTAAAATTTATTATTAAACATACCATCAATCAGTTCTTCTCTTAAAAAACCGTATTTTAGTTAGAAGATTTTTATCAAATATTACTTTTACCCTTTCAAAATGATATTTTCACAGCATCTATTGCAAAGTAGCTGTTAAAAAGTCATATCATTCTCAAATAGGCCCTTAGTCGCCATTATTTTTTATATCTAAATAAATTCAACATTTGATAATAATATTGATTAAATAAGATGAATTACACCTAATTAATACCTCCATCTCTATTATATCAAAAGCTTTTTTGTGTATAAATTATAGTAGTTTAACATGAAAATATAAACTATTTACTGATCCAGTCTTAAAATGGTTATTTAATTAAATTTTTATTATTTTCACTTTTAACATTAGTAAAATAGGTTTTTGTTCATTTATTTATGTAGTTTTCTGTTGACTGTTTTAGGAAAAAAACAAAAAACGAAAAGGATAGGAGCTCAGATGCACGCATTTTCATCCGTTAGATCAGACGAGTGTGATTGACCCTCAATTCACTACTGTGCAGAATTTTCCTCATGGCTCCCGCCACTTTGCACCAGCCGGGAATCGAACCCGGGTCTGTACCGTGGCAGGGTACTATTCTACCACTAGACCACTGGTGCTTGATGGTTCTGTTAAGTCAATTTATAAGAAGAGATACCCACAACATCAAAATAACAGTCATATGATCATTGGTTTGAATCTCCTGGCATAAGAGCGTGTGGCAAAGAGATTCATTTAAATTGGCAGGCATGAATGACTGTGAAGATTAAAGAATATATGATATCCATTTCCTAGTTCATATATTTTTAGTTTTCTTGTTTCAGTGAAATTCATATAGATTTTAATTTCAAAGGTTCTTAATTGATTAGGGGTTGTGTCTTTTATGTTGATTATTGAAATTCAAACCTGTATATGAAAATTTATTTTTTCAAATGTATTGGGTTGATGTAAGAGATGTATCTTTATTATTGCCCTCAAAATAAATTTAATTTCAATTGATATGCATGGTGGCCCAAAAATATTCTTCACGTACCAATACAAATTCATCTAGTTATGAGTTGAATGCTAAATTTCAGATTAAAAATTACTTATTTTATTAAAAAGGATTAACTTTAAAATATAGTTCTTTATATTTTTTCAATCAGGTTTCTAAATTAAAATATAACAAATATATAATTAAATTAAAAACAATAGACTTATTTGTAAAAATTATACACTTATTATATTATTATTAAAAAATCTTATATTTGTTATATTTTAATTAAAAAATTTAATCATATATAATTTTTTTTCTTTTTAAAATATGAATAACACTAATACTGAATAGTTTTATACGCAAGTGTAGTAATATTAATTTCTTAGGACTTTGTGAAATGTGAATCCTCGGAATATATAATATCTATTAATGAGTAATAGATCTCTTTGAGATTCTTCTGCAATTAAAAAAATAATAATAAAAAAGACAAAAAGAAATAGAGGAAATCACTTTCTTTAAAAAAAAAAAAATCTCAGAGTGTGGCCAAGATGACTCAATAAGCTCATTGTTTTCATTGCTTTTCCTTCATTTAAAGCATTCATGCTTTCCTCTGCTTGTTTTTCCTTTCCTTCCTCTCGTTAAAGGAACTGAAGATAAAGCAGTCCAGCTTATATCATCATCCATTGCTTCTGCTTTGGGCTACTGCAAAAGTGAACGACTCAGCATTTTGCTTTATGCTGCTTCGTCTGTACTTTCTCCTTACAAAAGCAAGACTACAAACTTGCTTTACATTGCTTTTCCAAATAACACTTAACAAAAAAAAATTGGACTAACTTAATATTTTGATCCTAGAAATACAAGCTTTTTCGATTGGGTCTATTAGTTTCAATCACTCTCAATATATTATTTAGTATTCTCCTTATTCAGTTTCTCCAATTTCTTAGTCAATTTTGTAGACATGAATAAATGAAATGCATCTGATAATTTATGTGTTGGCAAAGAGAGGCCATGTCAATAACTTGACTAAAGAAATGCAATTGGAGTGAAAGAAACACTTACTTGAGAGAATTGAAAACAAGAAACCAGAGTGAGAAAGGAACAAAATATTAATTAGCTTTTTATTATTTTTATATTACGATCAATGGTGTTTTTGTGCTTTGTCTGAAATTAAATCCTCCCTTTAAATGATTTTAAGGGTGCCTTTTTTTGTATCCCCATAATGCATTTAACTTAAAATTCTCTTCAGAAAAAGAAACTCATGTTAATAATTCTCTTATCAGATAAATTAATTCATTTACAATTTTTTTAATATAAAAAGATGTGTACGATGTGATATAGAGATTAAGGATGAAGAGCATTTTAGTTAAATTCAAATATATGAAAAAAAAGGTTTTATGATACTTATAATATACTAATTTTGAATACTTAGTAATAATATTTACCAATCAATAATTATATCTAAATTAATCACACTGTTAAAAAAGATTGCCAATTAGATACAGTAGAGCTTAATTGCTGCAGAAATTAACATTTGGATCAAATGTTTTCTCCTCTGTTCAATATAAAAGAAGAAAAAAATTTGTTTCTCTTCCTTCTCTTCACCATTTTTGGCACATAACAAGACCTTCAAAGCTTTGCTGGGTAATTATTCAACCATACTGGAATCCCACTTACAACCCCAGAGGAACCACTATCAACCACTGGTACTCCCTTCACTGTACAAGAATGTTCTGCAACTTTTACCCTAACTGAAACATTTATAACCCCATTTTTCCTGCATTTTTTATCCCATAACCTATAACTCAAAAATTGAACTTGATTTTCTGGTACATAACCTCCTATAAAATCAGAAACTGGTATTCTCGCCATCCCAATACTTGTAACAGCCCCCATTGAACTCTTCTCCTTCACCTCGGCTGTTACGAACTTTGCATGCACTGGGACTTCAATCTCCAGCTTCTCGTTCCATGTCGGGTAACTCCCGCCTTCCGAATCCATCCTCGTCGTCCATGTCTCGCCCTGCTGGCTCGAGTCCGGCGATTGGACGCAGACGAAGACGTTCTTCTTTATCTGCTTTCGGTTAATTCGTAGGTCCTCTGCAGATAAAATTGTGATCTCCAGTCTGTGTGACATTTTTTTTTGTTTTTGGGAACGTGGAAAACCGTTTCTATGGAGACTTTGGATTTGGGAGGAGGGAAGGAAAAGAGTGTTTTTATATTTCTTATGGAAGGAAAGATGGGGGAAGGAAGAGAGAAAGAGAGAGGTACTTCTGTTAAAGTGTGGGGGGAAACTTCTGAGATGGAGAACCGTTGGACTAACGGCGCGTGTCTGAGTGAGGAAAGTTTTAGTTTGGCAAATGTGACCGTAGCGTTTTTGACATAAACAAACGGTGGCCGTTGGACTTGACGGTGGAAGTTACACGGAAATTTCGTACCTGTTAAGAGAGGAATTTTCAAATCGAGTTGGGAATTGGTGTTCATTTTCCTAGCTACCAAATTCCAATGCTGAATATGAGGAAAATTCAGGACACCCAACAAATTGTGTGTTTAAAATCATGTGGAATTGGAATATGACCTACTTCAAATCAGTTCAACTATCCTTGTTGTGGGGAAACTTAAGGGTTTCTCTATCAAGTTTAGCCGTGTGTTTGGGAATGCAGTAACCTCTTTCAAAATCACATGAAGCAAGATATTGATGTTTTTACATGAACGTGATTT
The DNA here is from genome assembly GCA_026724425.1 of Erythrophleum ivorense. Classification (NCBI taxonomy): domain Eukaryota; kingdom Viridiplantae; phylum Streptophyta; class Magnoliopsida; order Fabales; family Fabaceae; genus Erythrophleum; species Erythrophleum ivorense. Next base: position 3,697,575 of record JAIUCV010000036.1, on the reverse strand, counting down.
TTCACCACAATTCTTAACGGGTTCTAGATAGATGGAATGAAAAATTTTAATTTGGCTCCTTAGTTATACCCTATGTTTATGCAGTAGGAGAATGGAAATTTTTTTTTTTACTAGAGTGTGGACCATACAAAATAGGATTCATTGTTTGTTTTTCTTTTTCTAACTATTTAGGGTGTAATATTGCAAAAAATCTATTTGAAAAAAATGTAATAACTCAGTTAACTTTAAATTGTTTATTTTTTAATGGCAGAACAAATTTTTTAAACAAGTAGTCACTTTAATTTTTGAGGTAAATGGCACAATTTCCAGAAAAGAAAAGGAAGGTACTTGGAAGTGGCAAAAAAAGCAACTCTTCTGCCCCAAGAATGAAGTAAAAATTATAGTTCTTTATTTGAATCAGAAGCAAAAAACAAAATATTAATTTTAAGAAGACAAATATACTTTACTCAAAATATTACTTATCACAAAGAAAAAATTTATATGTAATTTTTTATATTTTATTATCAATATTTTTTAATTAAAATATAATAAGTGTATGATTTTTTAATAATATATATATAATCTTTACAAATAATTGTATAATTTTTTAATTAAACTATCCACTTGTTAATTATGTTAACACTAACAAACTATATCTTTGTTATGTTTTAATTGAAGAATATTATGGTAAAATTGCAAAAAAAAAAAAACATTTAAATCTAATTCTTACCATAGTTACCTCTAACTTTGACTATCTATATTCTTAAATACATGCCTTTCAAGTAATTTAACAATAGAAAACACCTATTTGGAAAGATTTATCAAACAAAATAATATTAATAAAAACATTTACCAAATATTTTGCTAAACATAAACAGCTTTTCTTTTAGTTTTCTTGTTTTTTTTAATGAAAGTTCATTTGAAAAAAGCAATTTAAAAGTAAGTAAAAACCTATAGCAATCCCAATCGGGGCTTGTGGACATTAAAAGCAGATTCTACGATAGAATTTTGTAAATAATATGCAGAGCTAGGAAACAAGTTGGCAGAATTTGGGATTTTACAGGTTTGAAAAAATTATAGGCAAGATAAAAGTGATTCTTAGGGTCCCTTTGATAACCTTGGAAAGGCAGAGAAAAAAAGAAAAGGAAAAAAATTTTTAAGAAAATTTTAATTTTATATTTATAATTATTATTCAATCATTAAAAATAAGAATATTATAAGTCTTGTTTATCTACAAAATTAGAGAGAAAAAGCATGAATTCTTTTATTTAAATCTAGATAAACAATTTTTTTCTTCCATTTTTCTCAATCCAAACATATTTAAAAAAATGTTATAAATAAATCCAAATCAAGGAAAATGACTAAATTAAAATGTCTTTTTCATTACCTTGTTCCTATATTTTCCTCAATTCAAACATAGCCTTGGGTGAATTGTGAAGCTGATTTATAAAAAATAGATAAATCAAAACTATCTACGTGCAAGTATGAAAGGAGTGATTCCTACTGACTTACATGTCTAACTTGATCTACAGAATTTATCCAAGAATTTTTCTTGATAATAATAGGGGTACATTTTTCTTTTTGGCTTTCAAACGTGAGACTGCTTTGCAATTTTGGAGATGAATGAATTACACTCAACGACCAAAACGAGCTTCTGGTTGCCACAATCTTTTATATGTACTAATATGTAATAAACAAAAACGTGAAAATAGAAAGGCTGAAAACAAATGAGGCATTCATTTCCTATTGAGATATAACATCTTCAATCAAAATATACATGCCCCTTCACATATTTTCTCAAGGGAGCATAACAAGTCAACTTAAGATACATATCTTTCTATGATTTACAGAGAGATCTAGATGATCGTTTTACCTCCGTCGATGTAGCGTTTGCATATCCTTCGTCTATATGCTTTCTCAGAATTTCTCTAAGATATTCTGCTTGCTCGAACGACCCTTGAAGTTCCTCCCACTACAAGAAAAAGCAATGTTACCTAATTTTTCCCAGACAAAAATCACGATCACCATCAATTACCAAGTCCTTTAACTTGTCAAGTTGACAATCAAACAACAACATGGCTTACTACAATTTTATCTCATCATGCAATGGAATGATTGGCCTTCCTTAACAAACAGAATCTGCAAGTGTTCATGTATAATTTTAAATGTCATGGCATGTTTTATGTTGAGTGTCTAACATGAGTTGAACATAGACACCGCTCCTTTTATAAAGTGTCCCAGCTTCATAGTCATAATAAAAATAAATAAAATGGGTGCAAATAGAGGATTATGATAGACAATCTTAACCATATAACATCATAAATTTACAGAGAAGCTTTTGTTTGGCTTCTGTATATAGGCTGTGTTAACAAACTACAAACTAATATAGATTTGTATGGTAGCAGCAAGCTATTCTGTAATACAAACATATTAACATCCAAATTCAGGACTACAGGATCAACAAGAATTCTCACAGAGACGAAAAAAGGTGTTATACATTCTACTTCATTTCCGTTTTCTAGAAGGTAAAGTATTAATCCCAATTCTGAATTTGCCATTAAGAACAACTGGAATGATGTGAATAAGATAAATAATTACCAAGAAATATAATATGTGTGAAATTACCTCCTGAAGGGACAATGATATAACTTTCCAACCAGCAGCAGTAATGTATCGACGTTTTAGCATGGTATGTCCTAAAGGTACACCTATATCAAGGATAGAAAGTTACGTTAAAATGACAGTGAGTGAAGAAGTTTGGGTTCAGTTAAATATAAGAATAACGAAGGCTGCAAAAATTCTTTTAAAATATTTGCACAAATTTAATTTACCAAAATAAATGGTATACCGGTATTTCTTGAGAAATGAGTTGGACCATCAATCTCCAGAGCAAGCTTCTTATCAACTAACACAGCGTCCAAAGTGTAAACATCCACAACATATTCTTTCACCCATTCAAGGCCGGTGCTAAAAAGAAGACGTCCAACCTCTTTCTGAAATGATGAAGTCATTTTCTGATTAAATCTCTTAGTTTTTCCAGCGCGAGCAACTTTATCCTCAAGTTCACTGCTTAAAGATAGCTGAAGATGTGGGAATTCAAGCTTCAAGCACTGATTAACAAGTTGAACCTGAGAAGCAAACATGACATCCTCCCTATACTGCTCTGAAATCCTTTGCCCCTCATGATGGCTCAGAGTTTTCCAAACATGAGAGAAGAACCTCCTATCCATTTGTCCAAAGACAGCATAGGACCAAGCTATATTCCCAAGCTGATCCCTACAGAAAGTGAGTACAGGAGATACAAGAGATTCATCTAATCCACCATTTGTATCAACGATGCTTTGTTCATAATGATTTGATGTTTCTTCACCCATAGAATATTTCAATTGGCTTTCACCCTTGAAGACATTGTCTAGAGAATCAAATATAGGGTCAACAGGCTCATATAAAGATGCAAAAGCCCACAAAAGCTGGGCAAGTTCTTGCTCTTGGAATGTATGAATTACATCTGAAGCCCTTCTAGATAATTCCAAGAAAAGATCAGAAGCAGAGTGCTGCATTGAAGCAAAAGCACCGGCAATATTTGCAACATTTTGGGAATTGAATTCTCCAACCTTGGTCAATGCAACCTCTGCAATTCTATCCATTTCTGAGATATAAAGTAGTTCGCCTCCAATTTTGGACAAAGCCCAAGATATATTAGAGATACCTTGAGCAGAGCACTCAGGTAAGGCTGTCATTGCAATACTCACAAGCATAGACATCTCTCTTTGTCGAGCAAAAGCCAGTCTCCGAGTTTTCATCATAGAGACTTTCTCCATATTCTTAGCAATACGATGAAGAGCAGTAGCAATATTCAAAGGAGAGAAAGGTGAGGGACTTAAGCCTTTTGCAACTGACGTTATAGTTTCAGAGGTAATGTCCAATACTTCTTCTGCAGTCTGTGCTTCTATAATTGCTTTGTTCAAGTCAATTTCTTTCCTACGGTCAGATGGCCCAGAGAATTGAGACAGCCTATGGACAAACTCTTCCATTGTTTTCCCCTTCTTTTCTGCAAACACTCCATCAGCCATCAAACTAACTGACCTTTTCAAATCACCAACATCATCCAGAGGTTTGTTAGTTTGTGACACCAAGTCTTCCTCTGAACTATAATCAAGATCATCTTCCAACTCCTCAATTTTCTCAATGATTTTCTTTTTTGTCAATTTCTTCTTGTTCTTGTTCTTCTTTTTCTTTTTAACAGTGACCAAATCTTCCATTGTACGAGTCATGCCCCTTGCTTCAATTGATTTAAGTGCAACCTTTCTTGCTCTCATACACCAATCCATTCCATCAGTGTCTTCAAGCAACTTTGATTTCTGTTCTTTCTTCCTCTTCTTCGGAGCTTGGTAACCATATGGGTCAAGTTCCCCAATGAACTCCAACTCCCAGTCCATAGTTGATTCTTTATCTTTATCATCTCCATCAAATGCAGCAATACTAGTTCCTCTAGAGCTAGTGGCAGTGTCTCTTCCTAAATATGTGCAATTACTTCTCCAGGGATGTGGCTCAACTTTAAGATTGAAATGACAAACTCTTGTAATCACAGGGAATGTATAACTGAATTTTGGAGTTAAGCCAAAGGGTTTTAAACAACTTTGATTGAGTAAAGAATTCAGTAACCCTTCCATACTTCGTTTACCTATGCTCTAGACAACTGATTACTTAAACAGCTTTGACCATGCACCTCAAACGAAAAGCTCAATAAAACAATTCTTTCTTTCCCACTTCCCTGCGTGTTAGCAGAATTTAATAGATCAGAAGTAGTTCCTGCAGAACCTGGCAACTTGCAAACATAAAATGGTTAATCTTTCAATAAAATGGATACGAAGAAACAAGACAACAGTATAAAATGCAAACTATATGCATTCCAAATTAGTTCTACTTATAAATATAAATAAAGACTAACTCAACAAAAGGTATATGTGACATGATTCTGTTAAATATCACTTCCGTTCAATCAAGATTTCACTCACTCTTTCCCTCCCACTGCCCTTACAAATAAGCCATATTTTATTGTTATTTTCCAGTCAACATCTCAAAACTTAAGGAATCATTCCATTACTTCAAGCCCAACTCAACAAACAATAGTATAATTCTACTATAAGAAAGGACCCAAAAATCATGGACACTAACATAGAAATGGCCACTATGACACAACCATAGTTGTTGATGGCACTAGCAGTGGCGTGTCGTAGCAATAAGGGCTCTTAGAGCCATGGCGCATGAATTGTGGCGCACATAAGTATATGACTCAAAATAAATATAAAAGACAAGTAAAATAATACATATATAGGGAAAACTTAACTCATTTAAAACACAACTTGTAATAAATACGATCACATAAAATCCAAATGTATCAAGCATAAATTACATAAACATTTCAAGGCTCTAATCATTATCATCATCAAAGTGAACATCATCACAAATGTCGTAATTGTCCAAGCCTTCAAATTCCTCCTCTTCCATTTCTTCCTCCTCTTCATTGACAAGATCCATAAGAGTAAAGAAAAGGATGTCAACGTTTCCTTGTTGGTCATTGTTGGTGTGGGAGATTGAGTGGAAGATTTCCTAGTAATACAGTTCTCAGCTCTGGTAGCTCTATCTACATCACCCCAGGTCCAATCATCGTCTTCAAATACATTATCATATTTTGCATCCAAATCTTCATCCAACTTGCCAAATAAGCACTCATTGCTATCATCAAAATCTTTCAAGGATAATGGGTCAATAAAATCATGCTAATGTATCTTCTCCTCAAACTCCCATTATACTTTACAAACACAAGGTTATTTGATTATGATTAAGAAAGCCTATTCCTTCTTTCGAAGCTGTAGTATAAAGATATAGTTGGCAAAAACTAAAGTAGTTTTTCTTTTTTAGTAAATGCCCAAGCAAATTTTGTTTTCATATCATATTCACTTACATTTTCAAACACACTCCGATTTCTTTTCACCTCCTAATTAAGTACACAAGAACTTCCATCTCAAAATTTTGCAAAGTTCAATGCACTGTACACACTACACCACTCAGCTGTTGAATTTGATTTTTTAATTATTGAATACAAAACTAGGAGATGAATAGCTAAAAGATATAAAGCTTGAGATTATTTTCATTACCTAGTGATGTTTTTGTCCTATTTCTAACGGCCATAAGAGTTCCAAATGGACCTTTTCCTTCCTTGTATTTAGTCATCTACTTTGCAGTCTTATCTTGATCCCTAGTGATACATGGAAGGGAAGTGATATGTTAGTTGTTGTTAATTGTTCAATACTTGTTGGATTTTAGCTATTGCTTGTTGTTTTTAGCTTATCTGTTATGAGTGGTTATTGCTGTTAGTATTTTGGTTAGCTTCTATTATATTTTGTTAGCCTTCCTATTCTGGTAGCTTAAACTCCTATAAGGTATAAATCAGAGTTAGTGAGTCATATTCAGCTGATTTTGGAGTTGAATAAAAAACTCTTGGTATCAAGTATCATTTGCATTTTCTCTCTATACCAATTTGGTACCAGAACTTCTCGATCCATCAACCATGGAAACCCACTCATTGAAGTGACTTTGTGAGCTACAGCAAGAGGTCTCACAAACTCATTTTGATATAGGTGAGCTTCAAGCTTTGCAAATGCAAATAGATACATCTATGACACAATTGGAGAAACTGATAATTGAGATGTCAGCCAAATTGTCATTACTACAATCATTTGCAGTAGAGGAGGTGAACGCAGCAAATGGAGAAATGCATGCAGCAAGAAGTTGTTGGAACAACTTCTATCTTTAATTCAGCAACTACAATGGTAATAGCAATCACAGTGGTGGCTATCACTTTCCAACTAAATACATTTGTATTGAATTTCCAAAATTCATAGATCAGAGTTCAAGTCTTGGCTCTTTCCTTTGTAAATAGTATTTCAAGATCGATGACACTCCACTGGATCAACGAGTTTGTCTAATCAGTTTGCATCTAGAAGTTTGGGCATTGCATTGGCACCAAAATTTTATGAGGAGGAAGTCGCTAATGGAAGTAGGCTAGCTGGGGTATATGAAGGTAGTAAGGGAGAAATTAGGCAAAATTTTTAAAGATGATCCAATGGTTGAGTTGAAGAATTTGAAACAAGATGATTCAGTTATTCAGCATCAAAAGCAGTTTGAAGATTTGCTAGCTGAAGTGGAATTAGCTGAAGAACACATTATCAGCTATTTTTTTAGCTAAACAATATGCTATTAGAGGTCGAAGCTCTCGTTCAAATGTTCAAAGCACCTTCTCTGGCTAACACAATGTACCTAACTTGACTATAAGAGGCTTCTTTTCAAGCCTTTTAGAATCAAGGTTCTGCACCAATGCAGAAGAACCACTTGGTTTCCACTACCACTATGCCTACTACCCTCATAGCTCCCAGACCATCCAATACATCTATTCCATCCTCCTACAGAAATTCATCATCTTATACTACCTCAAAGAGTTACATACCATCAGAAAAAACATCTTCTTCATCAACTTCTTCCCTGCCATCAAAGACCACTAACACTGCAAATGATAAAGCTGTTCAACAACTTTCAAGGAAGGAAATGGTCGAACATAGAAAAAAAGGATTATGCTACCAGCATCCAGAGAAGTTTAAATTTAATCACAAATGTCAAAATTCTTAGCTCTATAAGTTGAGGGTGGATGGAGAAGACAAGGATTACATAGAAATTGATGTAGATGAGCCATTAATAGAAGAGTCCAAAATATCATTGCATGCTATTAGTGGATTTTCAGATGGCTCCAATAGCTCCTCCATGACGACAGTTGAAGGAATAATTGAAAAACAACCAATAACATACTTCTTGACACAAGTAGCAGCCATAATTTTGTTGGTGTTAAGGTGGCTAAGAGATTGATATTGAAAACTGAAATTGCAAGGGAGATAAAAGTCTCTATTGCTGAGGGAGATCAAATGGTGGTTAAAACTAACTGTCTATAGCTTCTGTGGAGCATGAATGGGGAATTGTTTAGAGGTGATTTTTTGGTGATGCCCTTGGGGAGCAATGATATGATTCTTGGAATGCAATGGCTATACAACCTTGATAGGGTACAGTGGGATTTCAAGTAGCAATATCTGTGTTTCAAATTCGATGATAGGGCATATGAAATCTTTGGTGTGGATAGAAGAAGATGGTCCTATCAAAGGGCAAAATTTTTTGCATGCTGCCTTGGTCATATAATCTATGAACTAGGTATTCAAGCAAACCAAAAGAAATTTATGGTAATGTCTTCAAGGCCTATTCCATCTAACATAAAATCCTTGAGAGGATTTCTTGGTATTATAGGGTATTACAGGCATTTCATCAAAACTTATGGTGTTATTAGTAAGCCTCACATGGATTTATTGAAGAAGGGAAGATTTGCTTGGACCAAAAAAGCAGAGAGAGCTTTTAATGATCTCAAAACAGTAATGTCTTCTGCCCTTGCACTTGCATTAACCAATTTCTCTTTGCCATTTACAATAGAGATGGACACCTCTAATATTGGGTTTGGAGCTTAATTGTCTCACCAAGGGCATCCTATAGCCTTTGTGAGTAAGGCCTTATCTTCGAGGAAGCAACATTTGTTTTCCTATGAGAAGGAATTGATGGCATTGGTGTTTGTAGTGAAGCATTGGAGGTAATGTTTGTATGGAAGATGTTTTATGATTTTTACTAGTCATTTACCTTTGAAACACTTATTAAAATAGAAGAGTGTTTCACCAAACCAGTATAAGTGGGTTAGTAAGTTGTACGGGTTGGAGTATGAGATTGTGTTTCGTAAAGGTAAAGAAAACACAATGGCAAATGCACTATTTAGGTGCCATCATGAAGACACTAGTGCAAATCCTTCTTATTTGGCTGTTACTTCGATTGTGTCAAGTTTAAATAAGGAAGTTATTGACTCTTGTAAGCAAGATATGATTTTACAAAAAATTATTATAGACTTGAAGATGGACCAGTAATCCCACCCCAAATATATGTGAAGCAATGGTGTTTTAAGGAAGAATGGCAAGCTGGTTGCTAGGGAGGATCCTACTCTTCATAGGAATTTGTTACAACATTTTCATAATGACCTGGTGGGAGGTCACTCAAGTATGACAGCCACCTATAGAAGACTATTAGCCATTTTTTATTAGAGGGATACAGTGAGGGAGGTTAGGCCTTCTATAAGAGAGTGCTTGGTTTGCCGGAGGTATAAACCACAGACTGTAGCCAATCCTAGGTTAATCCAGCCATTACCAATTCCTACTACTGTATGGCCTAATATCAGCATGGATTTTATAGTTGGATTGCCTAAATCCCAAAATAAAACCTTGATCTTAGTAGTAGTGGACAAGTTATCAAAGCCTAGGCATTTCATTGCCTTGCAACACCCTTTTACACCCATGGAAGTGGCCCAAGCATTTTTAGATTACGTGGTAAAATTACATGGGTTCCCTCAATCCACTGTAACTAACAGAGACTCTATCTTTTATGGCAACCTTTGGAGGGCCCTGTTTTGGATGAACAGAATTAAATTGCTGTACTTCTCTGCATACCACTCACAAACGGATGGTCAGAAGGAGGTTTTAAATCAATGTTTGGAATACTACTTAAGGTGCGTGAGTGGTGATCACCCTAAAGAATGAGTGAAGTGGCTGCAATTAGCTAAGCTTTGGTATAATACTTCCTATCATTCCTCTATTCGAATGACACCCTTTGAGGATATTTATGGGACTGTACCACCTGTTCATTTGCCTTGTTTAGCTGGTGATTGTGAGAATGATGTGGCTGACAAGAGCCTGAGGGATAGAGAATCTACATTGTAGCTTCTTAAATATCATCTTCAACGTGTCCAAAACAAAATGGTGCAGCTGGCTAATAAGAAGAGGATGAAGAGGAATTTTGATGTAGGAGATTTGGTTTACCTTAAGATACATCCTTTTCAAATGAACACTCTTAACAATTCAACTTTGCATAAGCTAGCCGCTAGATGCTTTGGGTCTTATAAGGTTTTACAAAAAATAGGCCAAGTAGCTTATTAACTTGAATTGCTTATAGATTCATGGATTCACTCAGTATTTCACATGTACCTTCTTAAGAAACATGTTGGAGACAAGATCACAACTAGTCTGGAGTTGCCATAGCTCAATGAGGATGGTTACTTGTCTACGAATCATGAAAGAATTCTTGCTAGGAAGGTTGTCAAGAAGAATAACCTTCCCTTGACCCAGATTTTAATACAATGGAAGCTTACTACCAAGGAGGATGCCACGTGGGAATCCTAACCAACCATACAACAACAATTTCCAAACTTTGACACCACCTATATTGAGGTTAAGGATCCTTGAGGACAAGGATCTGTTGGATAAAGGGGGAGAATTGATATGTGGAAGGGAAGTGATATGTTAGTTGTTGTTAATTGTTACTACTTGCTGGATTTCAACTATTGCTTGTTGTTGTTAGCTTTATCTACTATAGGTTGTTATTGTTGTTAGTCTTTTGGTTAGCTTCTATTATGTCTGTTAGCCTTCCTATTGTAGTAGCTTAACCTCCTATAAGGTATAAATAGGGTTAGTAAGCCATTTACAGCTGATTTTGAAATTGAATAAGAAACTCTTGGTATTGAGTGCCATTTGCATTTTCTCTCTATACCACCTAGCATTAGGAACCAACTTTTGTACATATTCTAACAAACCCAAACTCACTTCTTTACCATTGTCAATATCAGGATTTGCATAATAAAATTCAGGATTCAAAAAATACCCAGCAGCATGCAAAGGCTGATGAAGTTGTCCTTGTCATCTTTGATTAATAATTTTAAAGACTACCTTGTACTTGTCTTCATCCTCTCCAAATTTCTTGGTAATGGCTTCCTTAGTTCTAGTCATAGCCTCATAAAAGTGTCCCATTGGTGGCCTTTTCTCACCATCAATAAATCTAAGTACACGAATTAAAGGGCCAACCATTTTTAAGGAATAAACAATGTTGTACAAAAATAAAACACAAAGGACAATTTGAGCAACTCGTTTGCCTCGTGGTTCCTTTGCCCATTTACTAGTGTTCCACTCTAAGAAGCACCGATACGAGTACGCGTATCGGGTACGACAAGATACAATACATGATATATGACAATTTCTAAAATGTTAAGATACAAGTACGGGAATATATATATATATATATATATTCAATAATTTAATACATTAAAAACTAATTAATCAAGCATAATTAGTGAATGAACTAATTAATCAATTAATGAGCAAAGGAATCAAAATTAGGTAACAAAAGAAGAAAACAACAATCATTCTGAAAACAGAGGCACATACCCTGAACGTGCCTCTGTTTTTCTTAGAAAACAACAATCATTCTGCTACAGTCAAATGGTTGAACAATGAACAGTTGAAGTCAGATATAGCAAACCCAAAACGTTCGAGTTTAATTTTCTACAAATAGAGGCACATACCACATAAATGAATTGAACCACAAGTAGGGGAGACAAATTATCAGTCAAGTTACAAGATCCGAAGCTCGTTTTTCTTTGTCATTCAAGTTTCAAAAAAAAAAAATTTGAAAACGGAAACCTTGCCGCTGGAGAAGAAGACGCACCTACCACTAGCTAGAGAAGACAACGGAGGAATGGAAGGTGCCATCGGAGAAGGTGACATAGCACGGTAGGCAACGCATGGCGAGACGCAGCGGCACCAGAAGCAAAGGGCGAGAGAGAAGAACTAAAGCCGAGGGAGAAGAACTGAAGCCTTCAACAAATTGGGGTTAAATGACGGATAAAACGACATTGTTTAAGGGAAAAAACGTTTTGCCACCGTTTCGGGGCCATTTCGGAGTTGTTTCAAAGGTATGAAAAGCAACGTTCAAAATGTACCAAGGCAAAAAATACGTTTTAGATATTTTTATACCTGCGTATCCGTACCGGATACATATCTAGTATGGGTACGGCTCCAAATTTGGCCTACCCATGCTTCAGAGGTTCCACTCTTCTAAAGAGAGCATCTTCCTTCAATTAGTTTTTCATTGGTAACTACTAGAGAAGGAAACAGAGAATGAGGATTGCTTGCTTGAGGAAGAAATCAAATGTCATTCCCTAAAATTCAAACTAAAGTCTAAAACAAAAAGGGATGGGATAATAGAGATTGAAGAACGAGAGGGATGAAAAGACAGAAAAATAGAGAGATGAAAGAAGAAAGAAGAGGAAAAGAGAGGTATAGAAAAGAACAGAAAGAAGATGAAGAGGAAGAAGAAGAAGAAGAAGAACCAAACCTGAGGCAAGAAGCTAGAGCTGTGAGAAAGAGAGGATAGAGATGAACGAAGAAGATGAAGGAGAAGTTGGAGAGCCAAAACGGCTTCTTGAGGGGCTGGGTCGAAGTGTTAGTGCGATGAAAAGTAAAAAATCCTAAGATTAGAAGGGGCCTATTTCAGATAGGTCCCTTTCAAATTCCCCAAATGGCGCGAGCCATGCGCCATTTCCTGTGGTGCATATGACGCTGGCCATGCTGCGTCATGCAGAACTTGTAATGTCACAACTCTAAATTGTTGTAAACTAGACATCATCAGCTTGCTCTACAAATGGCACACCAAGCAAGCTACTCTTCGCCAAGATCAACAAATACACTCTCCCTATCTTCGAAAACAAAAATTTCCAGTTGTGAAAACATTTAAGACGAGCCGTCACCTCAAACTCAGCAGAGAAATCCCGAAAATGTTACAGAAAGACACAGATGACTAGAGTAACAGCTTAAGTTTAATATTAAAGCACGTACTGGGCCCTTAAAATTGTCACCATCAATTCTTCACAACTACATTGAAAACGAAACTAGCCTATGAAAGCAAAGAGAGTACAGAAACAAGCTATGCGTTGATTCAGAAAAAAATTATAAAGCTTCAGCAAGGAACGATTAATCTGTAAAACCCAGCCCAAACAATCCCCAATCAAAGAAGAAAAACACAAATCATCAATAATTTGAAGGAAAGGGAAGATGACTCGGTTAAGGTACTACCGAAACGCACCGTAACGGAGCTACCTTATCTTGAGTGGAAGAACTCACTCCCCTGCGATTTTTGGAGCATTGAGAGAAGACAGCAGAGAAACGTTGAAGAGCGAAGCGTGGACAAATAACGGACACCATGCTCGGCCTTACGGCTTTAGCCATACGGAAACGACGTCGTTTTTCATCCCCCTATTAAGCACTCAAAACGGCAATTTTTTATTACTTTATCTTCTCTTTCGGAAAATTCAATTCGTAGCAGCAAAAATGGCTGCTGCTGCTTCTTCTTCTCCTTCTCCACTCCCTCCCTTCTATGTCAGTTCAAGACCTTCTCCGCCGCAATTTTTCCTCTTCAACTTCCCTCGAACCGGAAAAGCCCATGCTCGAACCAGTGTGGCCCGGTTCAAGTGCTCAGCCGGGCAGACCGGGTTTTTTACACGAATCGGCCGGTTGATAAAGGAGAAGGCGAAGAGTGATGTAGAGAAGATCTTCTCTGGTTTCACGAAGACTCGAAACAACCTGGCTGTCATCGACGAGCTCCTCCTCTACTGGAACCTGGCTGACACAGACCGAGTCCTCGACGAGATCGAAGAGGTTTCTATTTTGAAGTGACTTTTCAGTGTTTGGATTGTTTCTCTTGAAAACGATTCCCCGTAGTGAGTGCAGAAAATGTCCAATTTTGCTTTTATGACTCTATATTTCGCTATAGAGAATGTACGTTGAAATAGAAGAATGTGAGTATTGATAGCTTGCTAGCAGTTTGCTTTGAATGAAAGAATAGGAAATGGATTTAAGCTTACTAAATTACTATCTACTTTGGATGAAAAAGGTAGAGTAATGCTATTTATAAATGACTGCATTTAAGTTCAAGTAGCTTCTTCACTCAAACCTTTTTTCTGGTTAACTTCAGAAGTAGCCACTTCAGCACTGGTGGTTCTAAGAACTGTGTGAGCAGTGTGATGCAAAAATTTATGCTTCGGGATGATTTCTATATGTGGAGAAGGAAGTATTTTTGGTTGAAACTTATTAAGAATAAATTCCTATATTATTTTTATTTTTTGACTTGAAGATTGAATTTTTTTTTTTATATTCAAAATTTTTTTCTTTTTGGGAAAAAATTTGATTGGAGTTTCTGGTTTATTTTCAGGCTCTTTTGGTGTCTGATTTTGGGCCAAAAATCACAATCAAGATAGTGGAGAACTTGCGTGAGGATATATTGTCTGGGAAGCTTAAATCAGGGAATGAGATAAAGGTATGCACGATGGACAAAAGACACACACACACACACACACATATTGTTGCTGTTTTGGAGTTTCATGTTTTCATGTCTCACTGTGGAGTATACACAAAAAATTTCTTTTCCTTACTTTATGCTACATTATAGATCTAGCCATTTCAAATATCGTGATATGAAATGTGTTGTGCATGTATTTAAATGGCTTTAGGAAGCGTTGAAGAAGAATATTTTGGATTTGTTGACCAGGAAGGGGAGTAAAACTGAACTTCAACTTGGATTCAGGTGGGAGTCCATTTTAACTATTGACTTTGACATTGTCATGAACCACTAACTTTGGTTGTGCTCTGATTTTGTGATTGATGTTGGATTAAATTATTTTACGTCATCAGGAAGCCAGCAGTAATAATGATAGTTGGTGTTAACGGTGGTGGGAAGACAACCTCTCTGGGTAAGAAAGAGACTTAAATTCTTGACGCTATTATCTGCCATAAAATGACATAAAAACTTAATAGAGTGCCAACATTTATCTTCCTGGAGGGACTTGTCTTCTTTAGATATTGTGAACTGACGTAAAATGATACAAAAGTTTCTTTCTCTCTAGTGAGGATGGGAAATTTTAAAAGGTTTATGGAGTTATTGTTATAAATGGAAATTAGATTCTTAAATTTATAATCCTTAAATGAGCCCCATCTTCAAATAGGAAAGGGGGGGGGGGGGGGGGGGAGAAAAAGATCTTTCACCCTTTAACAAACCAAAACCATGCCAATTTGATCATCTCACTTGCAGGAAAGTTGGCCTACAGATTGAAGAATGAAGGGGCTAAGGTAGGAATATATTATCTGAGTTTTGCAGTGGCTATGATTTTAATCTCTGAATTAAAGATCAGCTTGGAGTGCCAAATGCCTGAAGCTTCAACTGTTCTGAAAAGCTTGAACTTACTGGGTTTCCTTCTTCTATGAAGAGCTTGTATTACAGTGTTATTTGGAACCAATAAATACTTGATGGGTGTTTGATGAAATATTAGGAATAGCGACTCATCTGATCAAGTTCATAAAAGAGAAGTTTCAAAGTAGCCATTTTGTCCATAATATTAAACCATAAACTACTCTTTTGGTCCCTGGAAGTTAAAGCTTTTCTCATTATCGTGTTCGACATCTAATATCTATGGTTATATTTCCTCTTGTCACTTAAATATTGCATGGTAAAATAACGTATTTTTCATGTTTTAAAAATCTAACAGATATTGATGGCAGCTGGTGACACATTTAGAGCAGCTGCTAGTGATCAACTGGAAATATGGGCCGAGAGGACTGGGTGTGAGATTATTGTGGCTGAAGCTGACAAAGCTAAAGCATCATCAGGTGTAAATGGAATTGCATTGATCTCCTTGATCTACTGCTCATCTTGAGTTTTGTAGCATCTGTATATAGATAACACTTTTGTTTCTTTTTTTCGTTACTGTTCATTACTGTAGATAATATGTGATGGATAAAACTTAAACCTTATTGTATTACTTACAGTGCTTTCACAGGCTGTTAAAAAAGGAAAAGAACAAGGTTTTGATATTGTCTTGTGTGATACATCTGGACGTAAGTACATTTTACAAAAGCTGCTAGGTACTTTAGGGGATTACTTGGCTGGTTTTATATTAGCAATGCTGTTCACTTTGTGTTTTCAGGTCTGCACACTAATTACAGCCTAATGGAAGAGCTGATTTCTTGTAAAAAGGCTGTTGGTAAAGTAGTTTCTGGTGCACCTAATGTAAGCCCAATTTGTTCACACGTTTAACCTTTTGCCCTTCTTAATTCTCTGGTTGCTGGTAATTGGTAAATTTTTGGGCTGCTAATCAGATCATACCTGGTCCGTTCTTTCCATTGCCAGTATAATGTGATGTAAGATGTAGAAATAATATTAACAAATTGAAATTTGGGTTGGAGTTTACAGTAATCGGAGAAAATGGAGTATTAGGGTTCCAATGCAACCCCAAGATAAGGGTGTTTATTGGCCCGTTAAGCCCTACAGGCCTAATGGGCCTGCCCTAATCTAACCTAATCGGGTTGGGCCGAGTTGGGTCAAAAATATAAATAGGCAGAACTTTAAACAAATTATATCGGGTCAGGCTGGGTCACAGGCAAAGATAAGTTCTGCCCAACTCACCCTAGTAGTTACTTTTTTTGTTGGTTATCAATATCTTGTCATCTTATATATAAATATATATATTTGTTTTTATTTCATCTAATTTTCTCTGTATGCAACAGCTTTTATTACCTACTTAAATGCTCTCTATTTCTTAATTATTTTTATTATTGATATGCATGTTTATTGATATTTCTTTTATTGAATAATGAAAATACCCATATTTACTTAAAGCTAATTATGTTAATATAGTTTATATTTTACGTGATAATACCAAGCTATTTTTTTGTTATTGATAAAAACATGAGGGTTCTAAAAATTCATTATTTTGAAGTATATGTTTATGAGTTTGCAAAAAAAATATTTTTACATTACAAGTATTAGTTCATAAAGAAAAAAAAAAAAAGACTCAGGCAGCCCTAACTCGCTCTACCCCAATATAAAACTGGGCTGGTTCGAATCGAGCCAGGCTACGGGTATAAAAACAAGCCCGATGTTTTAATTAGGTTGGACATCAAGCATACTAGATGTCCGGTTCAACCTTACCCATGAACAGCTCTTCCCCAAGATCTGTGATGTCAAAGAAGATATAACAGTGATAAAAAAGAACTACTGGATGCACGCTCAAAGGCATTTAAGAATCACTCTTGCAAGAGAAAGCGTCATAGTTTCTAGGATTTGATTGCATTCAAGCTAAAATTCATTCTGCTAAGAAACAGCACTAGCAGAAGAAATATAGGTTTACTATGATGTAACCTAAATGGGCCTCACAAAGGGCCATTACTACCAATTGAGTATAAGAAAATAAAAGCATTTAAATAGTCAAAGGACTGGACCAAAAGACAGAAAATATAAAACCCAAATAGAACCTAAATGACTGCACCTTCATAGAAGAAAATAGGGCCAAAACACAACAAAAAATTAGCTGCTATTAAGACCCTGTGAACAGTACTGCTCAGTGCATGAACAATGGTGTGAAAGTGGCTTTCTAGCTAATCCCATGGGGTTGGTTTGGTGGAGGCAAGGATGTGATGTGTCATTAGACACACTGGTTTGAATCCTAGCCAGGCCAATTTCTGAGGGCCAAGCTATAAGGAATTTTCTTGTAAATCCACTAGTCCTACCATGGACCTTGTTTATAGTTAATCAGCTTTCTTCAGAATAATTAGGGAGATGAAGGGTGTAGTGAAGTCTCTTGCAACACAATTTGCCTTGGTCAGTGAAGACTGCAGCAAGCTGCAGAGAGATTAACAGTAAAATTTGCTAAAAATGAAATGGCTTGTTGAGAGTTTGAGACCCCCTGGGGGGGTATTGATACCTTATTTTTATTGATGGCACCTTTTGATGATATGGGCATGTTTTTGCACATGCACATACTCAGAGGGGACATTAATATATGCTTTCTGTACTTCAAGTGATGGAGCACCAACATGGGATCAAGCCTTAATGAAAGTCATAGTCTTTGTTCCTATGATAGCATCTGACATAAGTCTTTCATTGTTGGGAGTGTCATCATTAAGGCATGCCTCATTATTGTTGTTCTAAATAATTTATTGTAAAAATTTTTTATATTTAAAAAATTATGTATGAAGTACGAATACTTCATAGAACCATATCATATCTTGTAGCAGTCGGACACTTGTGTTAGAGAAGACATGACACTTTAAATTGCATTTGAACACTAATATATCTTGTTGTGTCATGGTGTCCATATTTTATTGTGTTTCATATCCATGTCAGTATCAATGCTTCTTATGGATAGGATTGAAACCATAGTTGCAATTTTCATTACATTAAATCTTACTATTATTTCTAAATGTTCTGAATCTCTGCCCTAGATTTTTTTCCCCAGTCAAATAACTTCGTATTACATAATTGTTTTGATTAAGTTTTGACAATGCAGGAGATTCTTCTAGTTCTGGATGGCACTACTGGTTTGAATATGTTGCCACAAGCAAGGGAGTTTAATGAAGTAAACCGATTTCTGCTTTCTGAATTGAATATTTGTCTTAATGTTTCTGTCTAAAAGAAAAAAAAAATTAATTTACATATTTGAAACTCTTAACCATAGGAAGACCCCATGTGGTTTACTTCCTTGGGATAGGTATAGGATCTTTGAAGCTAAGGATCTGGATAATAAAGATCATTTCAATGCTTCCTATGTAGTGTTTACTGCAATGATCCAAATCATGAAAATGATTTAAATGTGAACTGCTGGTGCTCAAGAATTGTAGTTGGAATATTAAATTATAACCCATGAGATTTTACAGGTCCATGTGTGGTAGAATGTGTGTTTAACTTCCATCAAACTGCAGCCAAATGAATGGTCTGCTACATATATGCTTTGCTTTGAGGGTATGGTGGTGCTGAGAGTTTCTAACTCATACTTTTCTTTGCCTTGATTGTTTCAGCCATTCCCGCCCATGTATTAAAATCTGATATGACCTTTGCCTGTGATTTTTAGTAACTTGGTTTTAGCCGTTACTGTTGTTGTTTTTGACTCGGAACTTAATACAGGTTGTTGGTGTTAGTGGTTTAATTTTGACCAAACTGGATGGTTCTGCCAGAGGTGGCTGTGTGGTAATCTCTGCATTTTATTTGAATGATAGAGTTTATATGGTTTGGGCTTAAAGTAATATCCATTACTGATAATTGATCAATAAAAATACTCTTTCTTGGTGTTGCTGGGGTGATCATGGTAAGGTATGACAGTTATTTCTGCTGGCAGGTCAGCGTGGTTGATGAGCTTGGAATCCCTGTGAAATTTGTGGGTGTTGGTGAAGGTGTTGAAGACCTTCAACCTTTCGATGCAGAGGCCTTTGTCAATGCCATATTTACGTAATTCAATTATTGGATTGGGTATGTGCATCATATAACTTATTTGTGCTTTACATTCTGATTATAATACGGTGAACAGTATAGAATATTGGGAGAGAGGAAGAACAACCGGGAGAGTTAAGAGAGAGAAAAGGGGAGAACAAAACTCTAGTAACAATCTCAAAGCAATGCTTAAAAAGGCAAAACCAACTTACTGGATAACTAATGATCTAATTATCATCCTAAATCATGATAAATCTAAATAATACTGATTTATTAAAATTTCCTGACATAACATATATTATCTACGTATTATTCTTATCATAAATCCCTAATTTTTAGATGAATATACATATCATGATAATTTATGATTCTCCTAATATTCTTATTTCATTCTTCATCACTCCTAAAATATAAAGATCGAAAGAGAAAAAAGAGCTTCCAATGTCCGCATTTCAGTATAGAGACTCCCTTGAAACAACCATGAGCATTGCACCAAAAGAAAGCCATAAAACATCATCCTATTCAAAGCGCATCCTTTATAAATAGTGTCAAAATTAAGAATATTAGTTTTTTTAGTATCTAGATATGATTTTACATTGCATTGCTTTCTTGCACTATGGCTATTTCATTTTTATATTTTTGGCAGGGTTGCATACAATCTTCTAGATTATTGGCTGAACAACTTGACTTTCAGGTGAAATGCTAGGTCCCACAGGGTAGACAACATTTTAATATTGAGACTGTCGTTTAGAGATGCGAAATCGTAGAAAGTATGTAAATTGAGAGTTATAAGAAGCTTTGCATGTACCTAGTTACTGACAATGAGAATAAGAGAAAAATGAAATTAGGAGGAACATCCCCTTGATTGTAGTATATATTGAATACTGTGGAAATGTAAACTCATGCTCCATTGTTTGTCAATAGCTGATGACGTTTTCCTTCCTTTTATTTCTCAATCACATTTCATATTTTCATTATGTTTTCATCTCCAGCTACCTGCGAAGAAGCTTTAAATGTGATATATTAGAGCTTTCCACTTTGCCTGGTTAGGTGACATTTGGTTTATAAATGCGAAGGACACAGTTGTTTAAAGTACAAAACTCTTGCATTTGTAATTGTGCACGTGTTAACCTACAAATACCCACACACACACAGCCCCATTGGACATAGCAGTATACGCTGATTTCTTTTCAATAACTTCAATGATTTTTCAAATTAAAAATTGACAATTTAATGGTCTGTCCTACTTGTTCATATCAGACACTTACAATGCAATACGTCCATATGATATGGTGGATCGTACTTCTTCCTAAGGTTTACGAGGGAAAACGTGAATGGTTGGATTGTAAAATGTGAGCGTTTTTCTTTTTGGATGGAACTTCAGGAGAATGTGACCTGGATTGTAAAATGTGAATGGTTGGATTGTAAAATGCAATCATCCATATGATTCTGGCAAGTTTAGCACTGGATGAGCAAGCCTTCACCTGGTTCCAAGCCTTTTAAGAAGGGCAAGAACAAAATGTGACCTGGACAGCATTGGTGGAAGCTATAGAAATCAGGTTTGGTACTATGTTCGAAGATCCTATGGAAAAATTTATGCAGTTAAAACGAGAGGGCAGCCTCGCAGAATATCAAGATTCTTTTGATAATCTTGTGTCTCAGCCAATGTAGTAAGTGGCATTATTTTGCGCCGTTGACCCCCCCCCCCCCCCCAAAAAAAAGAAAAAAGAAAAAAACTGCTTCTCAGTTAAAGATATTTTTAGACAACATCTATGAACTTCATGGGGACCTAGCTAATGTTGTAAGTGATGGCGATCCATTGTTTATCCGCAAATTCTGGCAAGAATTCAGGGGGCAGCGTGGAGTAACACAAAGTCTAACTCTAGCCAGAGTGAAATTCTCAACAGATGCTTAGAAGGATATCTAACCACCCAAATGATAAGCAGAATTAAAAATAATAATTTTATAAATAAAAAATAATTTTCATATCTTTACTTTAATTATGTAATAAAAATAATAATTATTGAATAATAATTATAAGAATATAATAAATATTATATATAATATTGGAGAGAAATTCTCTTTCCTTTACAAGCAAATAAACATGCCCAAAGAGGTTTAGTTTGGCAAAAACCTCAGGAGTAAATGACTAACTATGATTGAGTGGTGGTAGAATACCGCCTACCATATGGGATGGTTTATAAACAGCCTTCACCTCTCCATTTACCTTCCCTACCACATGACTCAAATGTTGATCTAATTGATAGAAGTTTTGCAGCAAAGGAGGAAATGATTAAGATGTAGGAGTTTGAAACAACACTTAACAAAGGCCATCAATCGCATGAGGCGGCAAGTTGATAAGAGCATGTCAGAAAGAAAATTTGAAATTGGAGATTGGGCCTTTCTCAAATTACAAGCATACAGACAACGGTCGGTGGAGAGAAGGACAAATGAAAAGTTAGCAGCTTAATTTTAAGGACCATATGAAGTGATAGCCAAGAAGGGATCAGTTGGATGTATACTGAAATTACCCCATCAGTTGGATAGCAGCTTATTTCAGCTATTGTTTTAAAAACAAAACAAAACAAAACAGAAGAGGCCCAAAGCGTTAGGGGTTAGAAGTGAGAAAAGAATTGAAGTATATCAAGCATATGTCCAAAGGAAGTACCACTTGAGCTATTCCTCTTGGATAATTAAGATATGACTTTACCTTAGTCACTGATATTGAAATTATTAGTATTACTATCATTTAATTGTCCTTTTAGTCTTTTAAATTTATTAAAAAGAGCTATTTAGTTTCTTTAATTTTAATTAGAACAACATTGCTCTTCTAATTCGTTTGTTTGAACAATTTAATCCCTATTTTTCATGAGATCAATAGTGCACGTCTAATTATCTGAAAAAAAAAGTAATTGAAGATGG
The DNA here is from genome assembly GCA_026724425.1 of Erythrophleum ivorense. NCBI lineage: Eukaryota > Viridiplantae > Streptophyta > Magnoliopsida > Fabales > Fabaceae > Erythrophleum > Erythrophleum ivorense. The sequence goes on along the minus strand of JAIUCV010000036.1, from coordinate 3,675,453 downwards.
ACTTAAAATTTTATTTTGACTTAAAATTTTGAGCTATTATCTATTTAATCATTATTTTTGTGTTAAATTATATTAGTCCCTTGTTCGAGTTTTAAATTTGATTCCTACTGTCATTTTTCAAAAATAAATCTTCACATTTTGTTACTATTTTCAATTTGGCCCCTAATATCAAGATCCACTATAACACCCCATATCTTGAATTAAGTTTGCTAAGAGAATGTACATGTTAAGGAACCAAGATAGATTGTAAGCCTCGTTTCTCTCCCTCCATGTTCGACATTTAGGGTCCCTAAGAATTATTAGAGAGCTATAGATTGACTTTGATTTCCATTTTCATACGAAAGGGAAAGTGTGAGAAATCACACCATTAACAATGAAGGAAATTTTAAAAGCGCAAGAAATCACGACATTGAAGGACAAGGTTTTTCGGTTTTTCGGTTTTTCGGTTTGTGCCATGTGCTAGTTTTATAACTCCGACCAAACACTATAACACTGATGTTACAACTTACGTTGTACAGTTACAACTGGGATCATAGTGAAATTCTAGAATACTAGTGATGGGACTTGAACTACAAGGCAAATCGGAAATGAATCTCTCGTGCTGACACTCCCTCATTTTTTTTTCTCATGTCACTCTCAAACTTGATTTTTGTTATCTCTTTTTTTAAAATTTTTTTGGGAGAGATTAAATCCTCTCATTAGAGAGAACATGAAAGAACATGAACATCTCCAACATTAAGGGATCTATCTCCAGGCAAATCCATCCCAAAAACTAGCTTATAAAGTGGCATTGCTTCTTGAGTAACCTAGTGGTAGGTGCACAAATAATTTGAATCTTTGCTCCAGGCCAATTTTCTTTGCCCCAGTCCTAAGGAATTCTTTTGGTAATCTTTAGTCCTGACATAAAAGGCTTGCGTTTGACCAAAACTAAGAAGTGAGTTAATTGAGGTATATATAAGATGGCTCAGACCACAATACCCAAAGAAAAAGGTAGCCATCATCCAGAAAATAAATTTAACTCTCTTGCATAACATGCTTCATCATTGCCCCACAAATTAGTTCTTGGGTTTATAAACGTCCCTTTTTTCTCTCCCTATATTCTTTAAGTTGACTTTAATCATTAACTTGTTCATTTTTTTGACTTTTTCTTTTAATTTGTAGGTTGAACTCTTCTAAATTTCATGGTTCTGACTTATCATCTCTTGTCTGTGAACTTATCAAATTGGTTGCATTTGTTTGTTTTCATCTAGGTGGTTTTGCTAGTTATGTATACTTCATATACACTAGATTGCGCCCTCCTAATAATTTTTCTTTTCCCTGAAAAGAAGTGGAAAATTAATGTCAAGTAATGATCTTCAAGGGTTCCTGTGATCAACGGAGGACGAAGGCTAACGTCTCTTTACTTTGGAACCTCTTGTTTTTTAACTACCTACTTGTAGGTTTTAATTTCTCATAGCTCAAAGCTAAATTAGAAATCAGTTTCATGAGTATAATTGGGGAGGGGAAGGGTATGGTGAATTTTTCACTGGGGGCTTTTATGGCGATAAAAAGGACAGAGGTTTCTTGCAACCCAATTTGCCTTTGTTAGATCAATGAAAGTCAATAGTATTTACTCCTATGTATAGGTATATGACAGTTATTTCTGCTGGTAGGTCAGTGTGGTTGATGAACTTGAAATCCCTGTAAAATTTGTGGGTGTTGGTGAAGGTATTGAACACCTCCAACCTTTTGATGCAGAGGCCTTTTTCAACTCCATATTTATGTAGTTCAATTAATAGGGTATATTATGTTAATCACATAACTTATTTTTTTTCTTTCCATTCTGATTATGATTCAGAAACCGGATTTGGGGAGGGAGAAAGAATAATTTGAAAATGATTATGGATCTTCTAAATTTTTTCTCTGTATATTTATAAATACAAAATATAAGGTTCACATTTTGAAAAATAACTTATAATATTACAAGCAGTTTCCAACTTAGGAATTTTGTGTTTATCTTTTTCTAATTTTATAAAAAACTTTTAGATCCAAATTTTAAAGGATCCAAATGAGAGTTTAGACAGAGAAGAATGAGTACAAAACCTTAGTAACAATCTCAACCATAATTCATTTGGGTGGTCAGTCCAAGCAATGCTTAACTGGCAAACACAACATATGAGTTAAATTAAATCCAACAATTCTAATTCATTAAAATATTCTAATATATATAATAATTATCCCTATCTAAATCCTTTATTTTTAGGCAAATAGCTGTATCATAACAATCCATAATAGTCTTAATATTCTTATCTCATATCTCATTGCTCCTAAAAAGTTAAAAAATGAACAAATGAGGTGAATGTCAAAGAAATTCCCCAAAAGAAAGCCATAATTAATCCTATTAAAATGATATTCTTTTCTCAAGTCCTTTTTAAAATCTGCATCCCAGAAATTCCATAACTCAATCTTTAAGAAACTTTTAGAGCTGTTATGCAAGGTGTCAAAATTAAAAGTATTCCTTTTTCTTTTTCGTAACTAGATGTGATGTTACCTTGAATTGCTTTCTTGCTATTTTAGTCTTATGTTTGGTAAAGTACAAAGATTTTAAAAAAATAAAAAAGGAAAATAAAAATAAGAATTGAATAAAATTCTATAACCTTAAATTAAATTTGATATGAGATAGAAAAGAATGAGACCATTTTTTTTTATTTAGATATTTGATAGAGTAAAATAGTACAAAAATAAAAATGAAAGGTGAGCAAATAATTAAAACTCTCTTGGAGCCAAAAATATTTAAAAAAAATTAATTTTGTTAATTAACATAAAAAAGTATAATTAAAAACCTCAAATTGAAGATATTTATACTAAAAAGTCTTAAATTTTGAAATTATTTTAAAAGATTCAAGAACTAAAAATTTTAATTACACATAAAAATTATAATTTGGGATCTCAAATAAAAATTTTTAGTCCTTGGATTCTTTAAAATACTCTCAAAATTTAAAATTTTTTAATAAAAATATTTTCAACTTAAAGTCTTCTTTATAATTTTCTCAAACAAAAATAAAACATTATTATCATTTAGAGCAAAATAATATTTTTTTTTCTTTCTCTTTGCATTTTCAATGATACCATTCCTTTGCAAAAATGATGGAATACATAATGCTACTCTAGACAAGAGACGGAATAATCCATCTATAATTCATTTTCAAACGTACCAAACATCTTCATGCACACCTCCATATACCAAACACACACTTGTATTTATGGCATTTAGGTGGAATGTTAAGTCGCGCAAGGTAGAGAACATTTTAACGTGAAGACCATTATTTAGAGATCCCGAATTGCAAAAGGCCTGTCCATTGATAGGTATAAGATGCTTTGCATATATGTGGCTACCTGATGCTGACAATGTGAAGAAGGGAAAATTGTGAATAGTAGTCCCACGCTTCATTGTTTGTTGTTAATAGCTGGTGACATTTTCCTTCCTTTAATTTCTCAATGTTATTTCATATTTCATTCTGTTTTGTGTCTGTAGCTAACTAGGAAGAACTTTTAAATGTATTTCAGAGCTTTCCACTTTGCCTGTGATTGAATGAATATTGACCTCCTTGCTCAATGACCTATTTGCCTCGCTCCCGAAACCACTCCCTCATATGCCCCTAAAAATTATAGTTAGTGTTTTCAGTAATTGGCACTTTTAGTAGTTAATGTGTTTAGTTGGAAGTTAGTTGTTATCGACTTAATATATGTAATTAGAATTAATTAACAAACTAAACACTCTTAAGAGGGCACAATAAAGTGGGCAGATTACTTTTGCAAAACCCTCAAACAAGTTCATCTTTTTTGGGGTTTCAATGATGTAAATAAACTACTTCATAGCTATTTAATGAATTTTTATCAATGGATTAATGATATTTTTTATCATTTTCAATGTTAAGTTTGTTGAAAGAATATTAGGAGTTTTTAGGTTTGAATGTTATATTCAAGCAAAATTTTGTAAATACAAAATATAGAATTACATTGAACTAACCTTTATCATATATTGCTTTCAAACAAAGAAAATGTTAGCTACAATTCACAAATACGTTAGAAAAAATTAATTCAAGTCGTGTTTGAAAATACTATCCTTAAAAATTATTCCGCCACAAGTTAACAACTTTTAAGATTAAATAGATCCTTCTTGCGAAAATTCATCGTGAAATAGAATAGTAAAGAATGAAAAACTCATAACAAAAAAAAAGAGAAGAAAGGCCAAAATAGGTCAATGGCTCAGTATGTCTTGAACTACACTATGCACGGCCTTTTGTAGGCTGATGATGCAGACAAGAGTGTTGGACAATAATAAAACTTATTAATGGCGGTTTAATCATGATTAATGAAATCAATTTTGAATGTTAAAATTAAAAGCAATTAATGGAAAACCGTTTCTGAACGTTGGGATTAAAAACTAGTTAATAAGAAATTAAACCGGTAATTAAAAGTTTTAACATTCAGAAATTTAAGGACCCAAATTCAAATCTACTAAAAACAATATTTTTCCGATAAATTTATTTTAAACAAAATATTTTTGGATTTTGCAAAAATATTTTTAACAAAAATATTTTAACTATATTAGCCTGTTGTTGTGCACACGAGTTTACTCCTCTTCTTAACTTATTTATTTGCTCATAAACCCATCTTAATATTTATACATTAAGTTTTCCTTTGTTTGAACAGGACTTCTTTTGACACACACTAAAGTTCCAACGAAAAATAGCTCCCATACTTAGAGAACAGGAAAGGGAAAGAGACAAAAAAAGAAGAGAAGAGGAAGGAGAAGCCAGGGCAGCAAAAGAATAGGGAACAAAAAACATAACTATTATCAGTATTCCGAACTAATAAAGTCAAGGCTTTAAACATGAACCAGCATAAATTGTTTATAAAGTTATTGAAAAGTGTAAAACACTTTTGATTGCGCTAGTGTCAATGGATTTCTCCTTCTATATATATATATATATATATGTATGTATGTATGTATGTATGTATGTATGTATGTATATAGATGTAATAGTTGTGAGGGTTCCCAGAGTTATTAATTGTATGAGTAGCAGTTTTAGTAATATAAGATACAACAAACGAGATATAGCGATGAGCATTATTGAAAAGAGAAAAAGTCCGGATAAACATCATTTCACAACCAAATTGTTCACAGCTGCATCCTTTGGCAGCATCTAAGTGCAGGTGTGAACAAATGTGACTGCAAGTGACATCTAGGTTTCATCACTCTAAATTGTATAGCATACTAACAACCTGCAACTTTGAATTGACAATGAACAATCATTATACACAAGTGCAGACTGAGAACCTATTCTTAGTATGATCAACAGAAACTTCATAACTTGGCAACTGGCAGGTTATAGAAGGTAGCACGAGCAGTATAATTTAACTTCCCCGTTTTCTTTTGTTTAAACTCGAGACAAACCACAGTCACATTTCTCCCACTCTTTACCACAGAGCCTTCGACTTGCAACTCTGCCTGCAAACAGATTTAAGAATAAAATAGGAGTATACACAAGAACAAGGAACATTAGACCGTTCCCTAAGCAATAGCTACGAAATAAGGAAACTGACACGAACATGGACATAGTGATATTACAAAATTTGAAGTGTCCGTGTAATTTGAAAAGTAACCTCGTATTTGATACGCAATTCTTTGATTAAAATGTCTGCACTTCATAAAGTAACAGTGATTTATATTGAACATCTCGATGGTTCTTAGCAATATAAGATTATATTTCAAACTCTGTTTCAAGTTTGGAAAGCCACAATATGAGACGTAAGGGTCATCACTCATCAGGTAAAGATAACTAATCAACACTGCATATTGAATCAGTAAGTGATTCAAATTCAAAACCTTTCATATTTTAAGTCACTCATAAAATGTCGCATGAAAAGTACAAGTTACACAAGGTATGTGGACTTGGGTTTTTTCTATACTTCAAGCTCAAAAGATTTTCATGTAAGAAGCCATGTTAAATATTACAATAGAAACTATTCCTACACATTTATTTAACAATTTAAGTATTACTCTTGTTTCAAATTCATTTTGGGCCAATTTCTCCATGACAGCATGATGAGCCATTCTGAAGGATAGAACTCCATAGTAGGACTCATCTACAATACATGACAATGAACAAACGACAATTGCATCCAGGAGAACTCACATTCTGCAGGGCGCCAGATAGGTAAGCCATGGAAATTTCCCCTAGGAAAAGTTCCTTATCCTCAGCCACAATAGTTCTAGCGCAAGCAATAGACACCAACTCAACTAGAGCCGCAAAAGCCCCTCCATGCAGGGACTTGAAAATATTCTACAATTCCACCGAAGAAAATGAAAAATTCTCAAGCTTTATTTGATACATAAAATGCCAAGTATAGAAATAGAAATGAAAAGAAAAGAAAAAGAATAGAATAAATGAAAAATGACCTATATGTTCCAACTTTAAAAAAAATAATAAAAAAGAATAAATACTGCTAAGCAATTATAACAAAAACATAATAGTCATTGCACCAATTTTTTTTTTTAATTTCCCTTTTCATTTGGATACAAAGGTTGGGAAAATTTTAAGAGCGACACCGACATTTTAGCCTTGCTATTGACTGCACTGCAGTAGTACGGACTATTACAACGGGTGCAGTAAGGTGTTTTAGAAGGGTTTTCTTTTTAAGAAATTAAAACACTTAACTAAAAAGATAAAGGTTATAATTATGAGAATAAAAATTTTTTTGAAAGAAAAAATTATATTTTAAAATTTTAACTGTACAATTAAATATAGTATAGTTAGAATTTTTTAAGTATAATTTTTTCTCCTAATTAAAATTTTTATCTTTACAATTATAATTTTTATCTTCTTAATTAAGTATTTTAGTCGGTCCTTAGAAAAAAACAATGAAAATACCTTACTGCTACTGGAGGGGGAATCCGCTTTCATAGGTCTCAATCACATTTCACAATAAACCCAACAGTTTCATTCCCTTTAAATGAATTCGGATTGGGTGCTCACCAGTGACAAGCACCGTGCTACGTGGCTCCATATACAGCCCAATTTTTTATTTTATTGGTACGTAGAATACAAAATAAAAATGATTTTTTAACTATCAATCTAAATAAATAATAATTAAAATAAAAAAATAAAATTTAGATCACCCAGATTTGTACAATATAAAATTAAATCAATAAAAACAAGGTCTAAGAATAATAATAATGTTGCAATTCATCAGTTTTTTTTTTCCTGGACCCAGTGAACATTAAATTCTGAAGCATAAACCTTTCTGACGTATTTTCTCAGCTATCAAACAGGACATTAAGACTAATAATGCCCGAAAAAAATTGTTTTTTAAAGAAAATGGAGCCATAGGATAGAAAAGGTTACACTGAGAGGGGGTTTGACGATGAAGGTGCAAGTGATTCGTCCCCTTTGGATATGATCGGCCTTGAGACAACTGCGAAGGACGTCGGAGTAGAAGTCGTGGGTATTGCAATTTTCAGGAACAGGCTTGAAGACTCCCATGGCTTTCAGGAAAGATAGCGTCTGAGAAACATGTTGGGGTTCCATTTCCTTCGGAACTTCCAATGTGGTGAGGGAAGAAGGAGAGGGGGAAAATATCTTTTGGAAGAGTTGGCAGGAAGGAGGAAAAAATAAAAACAAAATAAACGAAAAAAAATTGGGAGATGACAGTGACTTTATTTGTTTTACCTTTACGGCCGTTCCGCGGTAAGGATTGGGGAGGGAAAATTTGAGGGAGAGGAAATGTTTGGGCAAATTTTAATTTTATCATATAATTATTATTTAATTATTCTCTCCGGTCTTATTTATAAAAAAATTTAAAAAAATTTTTTAATTTTAAAATATAAGAAACATAATATATTTTTTATTTTATTAAATAATAATTTTTTTTTACTCTTCATTTATTCATTTATTGTTACATCTAATATATTTAATAATACATAACGTTTTTTCATATAAAATAAAGATGGATAAAATAAAAAAAATTATTAAATTTGAACTTAATTAATGAGTTAAATTAATATTAACTGTTTTTCTTAATACCAGTAAAATAATTTTTTGTTTCTAATAAATAAGACTAGAGAGAGTATTTTAATACTCTCTAATAATAATTATTTAATAATTAAAAATAAGAATATTATAAATATTTTTTATCTATAAAATTATTTTTTATTTTTTATTTTTATTTTTATCCCTCCTTTCTTATCTATCAAACGGGCGTTGATCTGTTACTAACGTGGAATTTTGAGACAAATGGTACTAACTAAAATAATAATACGTCAAATTCTTATCAAACCATATGATTACCTCCATGAATGAAAGTTGGCTTTCATGCATTTGATTTTGAAGAAAATATTTGAATTTCATTGGATTTCTTAATTAAAAATTAGATATATAATTGGAAGTTAGCTAAGTTAGTTATATAACTAAAATATAGTTAAGTAGTTGTAGTAATAAAAGTTAGTTATGTGATATAAAAATTAGTTATGTTAACTTTATAGATTTTGTAGTTTTTCTAGAATTAACTAATGTTTCTATTTTTTATAAACTTTCATAAATTTTCTACATTTTTTAAATTTTTGAAAATTTCAAAATTTTCTTTAAGTCAAAATAACTAAAAAATTCCTAAATTTTTAACATTTTTTGTCCAAAAATCAAAATACCTATTTTTTTTTAAAAATTTCCAATTTTTCCAATAATCCCAACATGTATAATTTTTCCTAGCATATTATTTCCCTTTAAAATTGAAAATAATATATATCACTTTTTTTTATTTGCTTGTTTCTATGCATAATTATTTTGTAGAGTTCATGCTTAAAAATAAATTTTGTATACATAATTTAATCCTATATTTACTTTCTGTCCAAAATTTTAAATAATGATATTTTTATAACTTTTCAATCATTTTGACAACATCACATAACTTATATGTATAAATAAATTTAGTTATGTAACAAATATTATTTATATAATAATTAAAAATTTTAGTTAGATAGTAAATATTAATAATTATAAATAATTTAGTAATAAGTAAAATAATTATTGATGTATTAAATAAATTAAATAAATAAAGATATAAAAAATAAAAAAATCATATGAAGATGTAATTAAAAAATACAAAACATTGTGTGACAAATTAAAAACAATATAATACAATTTTATAAGTATGATAAATTGAATTAATATCATGGAGACTATTTTTACAAGGTACAAAAAAATAATTAATTTAATTATACATATAAAAAATAATGGCAGCTAGTACCATAAGAACTCATTCACTTTTCATGTTGCAATCATTATTGGCCTACATATTCTTGATCCAGTGAGTTGTTAAACAAGATTTGTCAATGGAGTATTCAAATTAAATATAAAAGAATAAACTGATTGAATCAACTGCTATGGGATAACAACCTCTTGATGCAACAATCTCTTAGTTTCAAAAAATCGACCACCATACTCAACATTAAAAACATTTGAATCATCAAATAGTGACATAAATAACAAAAAATGAGAGGGATTGAAAGATCCAATTTGCGACAACAGCGATGGCGACATATAATAAGAAGGGCCTACACATCTAAAATTAGTATATTGGCTAGCCAGCATAGAAGAAGATGGATCAACCATGCCAATACCTTGTTGTGTTACTACACCTCTAACTAGCACAAACGATGGCACTAAATTGGTGTCAGCATAATATGGTTCATTCTCTATAACAATGGATAACTATATTGATATATAACAATCACATTTATTGACTGATCAACCTGAAAAATTTTTAGTTATGGTAAATTAGGTACTAGTAGAGCAAGTTGGGAGACCATTGTAAAACATTATTCCTCGAGAGTAAGTAAGATATTCATTTAGTTCTATTTTACCTTCTCTCGAAACTCATGGTACTCCATAAGTGAAGGGTCATGAATGTTTAGCCTAATGAGATCATTAACGATATCAGCTTAGAAGGAAAAAAGATATGTCATTAAACGATGAGATATTATGTACTAAGTAAAAGAATATAATAATGGCCAAATATTTAAAACTTATCACAAAACTAGCAACGCTACTCATAAGGTAGATCCACCGCCGAGTATGTATCCAATACTATCGTATGTAATCGAAAGAGTGATCACACAGGTGTTGTAGTAAGGGGCGCCTAAGATAGATGATTTTGTCATGAATTTCAATATTCAACAAATGTCAAGTGCTCTTTTAGCCAATTTATAGTAGTTTTTCCTTGCAACTACGATATATATATAAGGCCTCCAAATTGATTAGAGGCATCAATATTGGCTGCTACTGACTAAACTAGCATAACACGTGATCTGAATGATGTCACTCAATGATATGAAAGCAAATAAGTGACATAAAAATTCGCTAAATGTCTTGACCATCCAAGCAATATTGTAGGATAAAATCATGAATACTATCTAATTCATATGGTTGCAAAATGATATATGTACTACATATGAAAGTATCATAATAATTACTATATATTCAAGAGGTAATTAACCAAAAATTTATTAATGTAAAGCAATCAAACCTCATTGTTTAGCATCACATCCAATAATATTTAATATTGTTGCAAGACCATATCTTACAAATGGAGAGGTTTACCTACGTTCCTCAATATGTGATTATAAAAAAGTACATTACAACACATTAGTAGGGAAAGAAGCTATAATAAATTAAAATTGAATAAGTGAACTTATAACTCTATATAAAAATTATTAACTATCCTACTTAAAACCCAAAAATAATAGTATTAGATAAATATTTGGTTGAAAATATGGCTATAGTGGTCCCTCTATAACTAATATTGGGAATTTATCCTATGCTAAAAGATGGCAAAGGGTCATATATTCACCTATGCCTTATTCAGTAAGTTTAGTTACATTTCAAAATTTTTTATACAAATGAGCCAACAATGCAGATCCCTAATCGTATAGGTTAGCTTATTCGAAATCTTACAGTAATGGGAAGTACATTAGATACACCTTATTATTAGATCTGTTAGGTATAAAAAAATCACTAATTAATCTCAATATGTATGCACGTGCAAATCTTTACACTTCATCATCTGCATCATCTTATAGGTGATTGAAATTATTTACCAACCAAGTAATGGCCACTTTTTGCCTATACATTTGATCATCTGGCAATTTGATCCCAAATAATAACTTGCATGTATCTTTTCAAATATAATTTGTACAAGCAATAACAAGAATTCCTTTGCAAGGAAGGCTTGATTAGATAACAACATCCTACAGAGTTATCATACATTCTCCTTTAGTGGTGTGAAAAGTATAAGCCTCAAGATGTTATCTCTCTACAAGTGCTGATATGAGATAAGATTATACTTGAATTACCCTAGTTGAACCGCTCCATAAAAATTAACTTATGTTAGATAGTCAACAATAGTGAGTAGAGGAGTAGGTAGATGGTCATTGTACATGACTCACCATAGACAAAGCAATTAATCATTTCTTGCCTAAAGGCTTGCGAAACATGCCTTGTTTGGAGATATATAAGTGAGTCATTTTTTAGTCCTAGTTAGATAACTTGTAATAGGCATGTCATTTCTCTAATATGCCTATATAATCAATATAATAAAGTCATAAGATTTTTACAACACCTCAAATTAAGGTAAAAATCCATCATAAAAATTTTAACAATTTATAACCATATTAAATCGGCATATAAGCAACAAAAGTGCAATCAATATAGTAAGTTATAGGAATTTTTCAACATATCAAACTAAGGTATAAATCCATCATAACAAATTTAACTAATTAATACATTATATTCAATTAAGGTAAAAGCAATATACGTATAATTAATATAATAAAGATATAATCAATACAATTAACATTGGTTATGCTATTGCCCAGCAAGCTAATTATGTGGACAGATGGAATGATTATAAACGACTAGCTAACATAACTTACACTTCCTAGGTTGCCTCGACTGTGTCTAATCTATCTCATTTTGTAAGCGTGATGAAAAGAATTAGCCTTTTGCTTGAATCATCAACAAATTGGAAATTAACTTTAGACGACCTTCTTGCTATAGTCAATGAACCTTGTCTCCAATAAGTCGAAACTCATTACTATATACACTATGTATTTTTTCCAAACAAAAAACTCAATTCACAAACTACTATGCGTCAAGGCCAACGCGACAAAATATCTGCATGTGTACTTCTTAAGTATAGGACAAAATACTTGATCGACTACTATCTGCGTGTTTACCTATTAAGCTCATTTAATAAAGTATCTATTTGACCTATATAAGGCTGCTTTGTAAAGTTGATAATAGGTAAGCTCCTAAAAACTTAAGGATACCATTTATGGTCTCATCCAAGTTCATTGTCATATAGTCATACTGACAACTTTCCACATCATATGCCTATGAATATTACTCATTGGAAATGTTAGCTATCCAACAGGGCACTTGCTTGTGTAAAATCGCTAGCTTAGCCAATTTTTTGTCAACCACATGAAATGATAAATAGTAGCTAATCATCGTGGCAATAAAGCATATGAGCTTTTCCAATTTCTAAAAGCAATAAATAAAGGCTTAATATTTTACCTTCCATGCCTTTATGTAAGACATGTTATAATCAAACATGTTTTGTATTCTTTCCATGATAAGAGAAACTTTAACCTCGTTGGTTACTATTGTCACAATACAAGATGAGATAACATCATAATCCAACTTTGGGTAATCTTGGGATAATGATATAGACAAATATGTATGCAATCTCCTATATTTTGTAATTTCCTAATGTGTTCTATCTGTCTATTTATATGCACTAACTTTCTAACTGCAATTGTGGTTGTAGTTAATACATCAATATTCTTTATTCTTTTTAGAAGAATAGCACGCGTGAAATGTTTGGTGCACTCGAACTGAGTATAGCTTCATCATATGACATAATGCCTTTATATTTATATACTACATGTCAACATTCAACTCTAGGCTGTTACTTAGTTCTATAGGCTCACCCCTTTCAGGGAACTCAAGACTACTTGCTGTCTTTATATTGACCTGTGAAAAAAAGGTAGTGGCTAACTTGTCATATTTGCCTATAATTTTATGGAAACTGGGATCTATCAAACCATCTGCACCAACATTGCTCTACTCATTGGATTTTTTGTCATCATCATTATGATCAGAATTTATAACAAAATCATATTTATCTTCATGTTTAAATCTTTTGTTACCACAAGCAAGGATTGAGGTAAAGTATTATCAATCATTTGATGAGACGAGCTTGGCTGGGACATATGGTCCATAAGAAGGATGTTATATTGTAAAGCATAACTTGACTGTGGATCAAATAGGTAAATGTCTCCAAAATAGGAACTAAACATAGATGCTTGTTCAATTGGCTTGTGGATATTGCTAGTAGATAGGAGTGTATTTGCAACATATTCATCAACTAGTGGTAATTCAAGGTTTACATCCACTTGATTAGTTAAGATATAAGTATACAACTCAACACCAGTTTATTGGGATGGGTATCACAAGTTCACTTGCCACATCTCCTGAACATCAGAATCATATTTTAGGTTACACGCACAATATTGCATTAGATTTAAAGAGACCGAGTACCTATATACTATAGCAGACACAAACTAGTCTAAGAAAAATTGTAACTTTTGCCCAACCAATTGCTTTAACCTATCCAATATGATGTTTGAATCAACTCTTATTACTTTCACTTTAGGACACTCAAATGCCATGCTGTCTAGACCATCATATATTCATCCGTTTGTATATATGCATACAATCTCACATATATTGTTTATCATTTTTTCTTATAATTTGATTTAGAAATAAAATGTTGTAGCGATACACAAATAATAATATTTCAAACTATTTATATATTCATTTATTTCTGCTTGGTTTGCTTTATAATCTTTTTGGATAAATTATTGTTTCTTTTTTTTTTAACATAACTTATGTACACAATTTTTTTTGTTAGTAAAATCACATGACTTTTTTAAAACTAACAAAAATGTGTAACAATTACACATTTTATGACAATAGTACCATACAAAATTTGATTATACTTTTAGTTATTTATATTAAAAACAATTGGCAATATTAAAATTAATACAAACATGAATAAAATACATAAATATAACAACATAAATGAATACATTATTAAAAAAATTAAATGTAACCATAATTATACAAAAAAGGGGTGCAAATATATAATATAAAATACCAATATGTCCAAAAAATTAACATATTAGTTATTTACGTATTTAAACAAAATTAAAAAATTTTGGGAAGAATAAAATTAATACTAACATAAGAAAAATATATAAATATGACACTCATTAAAAAATTAAATGTAATCATAATCACAAAAAAAAATACAAATATATAATCTAAAATGCCAATATGTACCCAAAAAATTAGCAAGATTAAAATGCCAATATATACACAAAGATATTAGTTATTTACATATTTAAGAAAAATTAAAAAAATACATATTAGCAAGACTAAAATTAATATCACCATAAACAAAATATATAAATATGACAACAACAAAAATGCAAACATAATTAAAAGAAGTCAAATGTAGTCAAAATTACAAAAAAGTACAAATATATAATATAAAATATCAATATGTACCCAAAAAAATTTAACATATTATTTATTTACATATTCAAACAAAATAAAAAATATATTGGCAAGAATAAAATTAATACTAACATAATATATATATATATATATGTGTGTGTGTGTGTGTGTGTGTGTGTGTGTGTGTGTATAACAATAAAATAAATTCAAACAAATAATTACAAATATCATTAAAAAATTAAATATAGCCATACTTACACAAAAAAGTGCAAATATATAATCTAAAATATTAATATGTGCAAAAAATATAGATTTGATATAAATTATTTTAACTAACCTTTATCCTTTAAAATGCTAAAATTAGTAAAGAAAAAGGGAGTTGAAAGCATGAATTGGTAGATTGAAGCAATTTTCAAATAATGTAAATTGAAATTGAGATTTTTTTCCCTACCAAATCTTGAAGCAAATGGAAGGAAGGTTCAAAATTTTTGAACCAAATAATGAGACAGATGAACTATTCACTACAGAGCAACTTCCAAAGTGATTGAATGATGAAGCAAATGAAATGAGCACCAAAATTTATAGCCTAAATTCTATATCTTCTTGTGCAAAATTTGCATCAAAGATTACCTTTTTGACTCAAAATGCCTATAACTGATTTAGGGTTATAAATGACCCTGACATAACGATTCGTTGTAGGTTATTGTATAGTTTGCAACACTATACTAAAATCAAAATTTTAGGTTTTAATTTTAGTTGATTTTTAAAAAATAAAAAATGAAGTCAAAACCTATAATTTCAGTTTTAGTTATTTTTTTAAAAAATTAAATTAAAAGTTGTACCCCTATCAATTGACAAGGACATAGTATATCACGTAAAGTTAGAATCTATGATTCTGACTTCAGTGTGACATTAAAAAAAATAATGATAGAGGCACAATTATTTATGCTAAAGTTGGAACTTAGTTTTGACTTCATGATTATTATTTTTAAAAAATTGCTTTAAATGATTTCAATCATTTTTGAAACCACAGTCAATACATCTAATTGCCGACCTATCTATAATGTCTAAGAGTACTTTTTTTGATTGACATGGATTTGATAAAATTTTTTTTATTAAAATCACATTTTTGGCTCAAAATACTACTAAAGGTATGCCTTTTCACTTTTAAAATTTTCAAACGTACTTGAGGGTTATTTGATATATAAAATGTTAAATATGAAAATAAAAAATATGGATAATAAATGATACTCTTATTCCTAAATTAAAATAATAATAATAAAAATGACATACACTATTAAATAATAATAATAATACTAATAATAATAATAGTAATAATAATAATAAAGACATTGTATATTTTATTTTTTAATATATTGGAAAGGGAATCGTTTCCCTTTGTATACCCATCAGGCCATAAGATTTTTGTCATAAAAGTGAAGTCTTTTTAATTTTATTACTCTTAAATGTTTAAAATTGTCAAAGTAACTTATTGTTTTTTGAATAAAAAAATTATTGTTCATAAAAAATAAGTAATAATAAATAATATTTTATTATTAAAAATATAACATATATTAAACTAATATGAAACTGGTGTGTTATTTATTTCATCAACTATTAATTTTTTTTTATAATACATTTGAGAAATCAAACCCTTGACACTACCCATATTTCCACCCCAGCCTTCTTATCATATTTTTATAAGAAGGAATTTTATATAAGTTTTATTTCTTTAAGTGGATCATATAAAAAATGCATATGTGTGTGAGAGAGAGAGATTATTTTTAAATTATACAAATAATATTGAAAATGAGTAAAATTATAAAAATAAAAAATAATTAAAAAGAAAGTCTAATTTTCAATTAAATTATCATATTTTTCAACTACGCGTCTTTGCCGACTTTTTGTTCTTTTGGGAGGTGGATAACCGAGACATTGATATCAATATAGAGGCATAAATGGCTATAGCTGATATAGAAGCACAAGGTGCCACCCCTAACAAAACCTGCTTGCACTTAGGATTGAAAATAACAGAAGTTAGACACAATTTATATGCTTTTGAAGCAAAGTTTTTAATAAAAAATACAATAAGAGTATGATTTTTTTAAACAAATGTACATAGTCTATCTAACTTAGCATTCCATTTTGGATTTTTTTTATAAAATTTTTTACATATACTAAAAGTTTATTGAAAAGCCTAATGATAAAGATATAAATAATTATATTTTAATTTTTTAAAAATTACGATAATAAACCGAAATACCAAGAGGCATTACACCTCCATGCATTAACTAAGGAGTTAATTGGCATTTTTGTTTTTGGATAAAATCCACAGGTATCCATATCTGTTCTACGGTCTACAGCAATCCTATTCAAGACAGATAAGACCCATCAAGGGGCAAAGCTCTCCCAGTGCTTTTTTTTTTTTTTTTTCCATTCATAAGGCTTAATCTGGAGATCATGTTTAAGAGATCGGAGCTCCTTGTCACTCGAACCAACAGGCGTTGATGAGCTAATTGGGAGTTTTGTATAAAATGGAGGATGGTCACTAATATGATAAATTAGAATCAGGAAGGAGAAACAATGCACTCAGTTGTTTAAAAAATTTAATTTAAAAAATAAATGGTAATAGTACTCTCTATTATTTGAATGTTATAATTTTGTTAATGTTGATGAGATAGGATAAGGTAAGAAAGCTAAAATTTTTAATATTATCCTAATATAAATAAAAGAAAAGAAAGAAGAAAAGAAAAATAAAGAGAATTACAAGAGGAAATAAAAAATTATAAAGCATTAAATCCATCACAAACTAGAGCTATTTGGGTTGGCCTAATAACAATTATCTTTTAAAATTTAAATAATTATCTCAAACAATTAATCCAAACTTTAAGAATTAAATGAAAATAATTACTTTCAAATCTCATTAAACAACTAAAACCCATGTTGAAAAAACCGGACCGGACCGGCCGGTTCGACCGGGAACCGGTCCCTGGTCCGGTCCGGTCGTGATTGAAAACCGGTCAAGCAAAGAACCGGTCAAGAACCGGTGAAAACCGGTCCAAAAAACCGGTTTGAACCGGTCTGAAGCAACTTTTTTTTTTTAATTTTTTGTTTTATAATAGAATAATTTATCTTAAATAAATTTGACAAATTAAAAATAGGAGGTAATAAAAAAGATGAGGGAGTTGAAATATGAAATTTTTTTTTAAAAAAGAAAGAGAATATAAGAAAAATAAAATGTGCATCATTAATTATTCTTTATACTTTCTTTTTATTATATTCAATTTCCTTTCTCTCAAATATCAAGGTATTTACCTAAAATTATTATTTATTATTTTATTTTTTAATAATAAGTAGAATCTTAATATAATTTAGAAATTTTAAAAATTTAATATTAAACATTCTTAACTTTTAATCATAGAGAATTTTTATTTTAAATTGAACATTAATTTTTGTAATATCTTAAGAAATATTGAATTAGTAATCAAATATTTAAAATTTACTAATATTTATTTGTTATATTAAAATTTTAATACATAAAATTTTTTAAAATAATATATTTAATTATTACCGGTTCGATCACGGTTCAACCACGGTTCGACCAATGAACCGTGAACCAGTACCTCCACCGGTTCAATGACCGGTCCGGTTTTAAAAACATTGACTAAAACTAAGGTAAAATAAGTAATGAAAATTTTTTAATTTCTTCATTAAGAATATTTGAATCTTGTCTTAAAGTAGGGGTGTGCAAAGTTGTCTCGACCCAGTTGGTCCATCCCAGTCTGATGCACAATCTGGCCGGAGCATGTCAAAAAAATTAAAAAAAATTAAAAAACTGAAACAAGGTCGAGTTAGGATAGTACTTTGAGTTGGGACAAGATTCAAGATAATCTTTTGGCCCTATCAAGCCTGGCCCAACGTGAGGTCTATATATATATATATTTATTTATATATAAAAAGATAGGGACTAAATTACAAAAAAAAAAATCTTTTTAGGGCCTTTTTATAATTTTAGCCAAAATTTTTTAAATATATTTTAAAAATTATAAATAACTAGAGAGTCAAAATTTGTATTAGAGTTCTTCTAAATATAATTATCATATTCATATAAGAAAAATAAAATTAAAAAAAAATATTTTTTCAAAATTTAGCTACTATATTTACATTTTTTTATTTTTTCCCTTGAATTCATATTTTTTCATATCCATTATATAAATTTTAAAAAAACATATTAAAAAATAGTTATATGTCTAAAATAATTGAGTAAATATAAAAATATAAATTTAAAAATTTAAAAAAAAATTTTCTTAAAAAATTTTTAAAAAAATTGGCCCATTAGCCTGATTAGTCCAACCTAAGACAAATTTTTTGTCTTAAAATTGAAATTGGGTCAAGACTTAGGTTAAAACAAATCCCGACCCGTGCCTACCTTTATCTTAAAGGATCAATTCTTATAGCAAAAATTGAAATTTAATCCTAATTCTTCAAATTATTAGTATTAGTAAAATAAAAAAGAAAAACTAATAGATTATATGCGTAGCCCATTTAACCTATAAGTTATATAAGTAAGTCCATTTAATTTGTGAATTAAATAAACCAAACTAAAATAATTCAAAAATTATATGGGTTGACAAAATATATTCTCAACCTTATCTATCATATTTGATAGAATAAATAAGTCAATCCACTAAATTCGACTTATTTTAACGATTTTATCTCAAGCCTTCAACTTATAATATTTCTAAAAACATCAAAAAAAATGGTTGTCACACTTAACCCGTCCCGCCCTCCCTACTTCTAATCAAACGTTGAAGGCTATTACATAACATTAAAGCGATTTCTAGGATACCCATGAGTCTTAACTTGGTAGGCATCCCCTCTTTACTTAAATTCTAGAGAAACCTAACATTTGAGTTCAGCATTATCTTACAAAATAGACATCTCCAGTGATCTTGAACTGTACCATAATCAAGCTGATTTGATGGTTTTGAAAGTTGGAAAGTATGAGCTAATCACAAGCCATTTGATTCACGATATTGCAAACGTATTTCATTTATATAACTTATATAATATCTATTATATTTATATATTTATTATTCAATCTATTAAATCACCATTTTAACTATCAAATTATATTTTTAAAAGTAAAAGTAAAAAATTATTTTTTATTTTACTTACTCTAACTTACCTATTTTTTATTTTATTTTTGTTATTATATCTTTCAACCAAACAATATTCATTATTTGAAACTTGTAGTCCTTTTAAAGAGTGTGATGCACAATGTCATAATAATGTTTTTCTAGAAACAGCAACTATACCTTGTAATAATGTCAACAATGCAGGTAAGGCAGGGTTTATGGAGAGGACATAAAAGGATAAACTCAATCATAATGGGCCTTTTATAATAAATTATATCAATAATTTTTTAATTTTTGTTAAAATTATCTAATTTTTTTATTTTTAAAATATATAATTTATTTTAATTTTATTTTTTAACTAAAATATCTTCTATTAACTTATATATATAAATATATATTATATCCAAATATATAGAAATAAAAAAAAATATTTTATTTTTATTAAATTTAATAAAAATATATATTTAAGTTAATAGAGGGTATTTTAGTTAAAATTTAAAATTAAATTAAATTAAAGTATAATGTTACTTTTATTTTAAAAAGATTTATGTATATTTTGATAATAGAAAAAAGATTTATATAATTTTAATAAAACTAAAAAAATGTAATTTACTATTTCATTAATTGCGAAAGGGGAAACAACTTGTACTTGTCTATAGGAAGAGAAACATAATTATAATATATCTCCAAATTAAATACAAAACCTTTTAATAGAAAATTCTTTTAATTAAATAAAAATATTAATGATAATAAAACTATAAAAATACTATTCAATTAAAAAATATATTAAAATTTCATTCAAATAAAAATTCAACATGCTTGTTTGAGTTTTTTTTTTATGTTTAACTATTAATTCATTTAATAAACTAATGTTTTTGAAGCCAAATCGACTATGAAATCAATAAAGATATTGATTCATGTTCATTAGTTTAATTGTAATTAAATCATAATTAAATTAATAATAATTAAATGAATAAATAAATGACATTTTAATTTATATATTAAAAATATAATATAATATATAATAACAAATAAATACTAATAAATCTTATACATTTCATTACTTATAAAAATTCAAACCACATATATATTACAAGATATTCAAATTTGGTAAAAATATTCCTTATTAGTAAAATGATTTATTTTTTCATTTCTTATCATGCAAAAAATTTTAATTTCTTTTTTTTAAATATATATATTCTATATACAAGTAAATAACAAAAATTTATTTATTTATTTTTAAATATAATCTCATCTCAAGCATTAATATCATTCACATAGTTCATTTTTCTGGTTCCAAAGCCCAAACCATTTTTTTTTTAATTTCTTATTCCTAATATGTCATTCATACATAGTTATATATAGCTGTCTTCCATTAAAATAAATTTTCAAAATTCCTTGAAACGAACTATTCATTTGCTTTGCCTACACAAGTATTGGCACATTGCTCCATGCACTTCTTCTCTTCCATGACTCCACCCACAAGCCATTGCTGACACCAACATGCTTGTGAAGAGAGTACCCACCACTTGGTTCTCACGAGAGAGAAAGAAGGACGGCAGTGGTATGAGAAACTACTTTTGATGAAGAGAGTCAAAGTAGATTTAAACTTAACAAATTTCATATTTGCTCTTTAAACAAATTTTAGATCTTATCTTTGCTTTAATTTTTTATTTTATTTTAATTTGTTTAGAAATATAAAACCATCGAAGGATCAATTTTATTAATTTTTGACTAATTGTGACACCATAACTAATTTATTGACCTTTTAATATGACTAACTGATTCAGATCAATTTTCAAAATATTGTTATAAAATATTTTACTAAACCATACATGTGATCCATAAAATTGTCTTGATCAGTGTCAACAACCTTGGAAATGATTTCTTCCGTTGGTAATTTGACATTTGTAGGAAGTGTAATTGCAATAGATATTACCATAATAATAATGTGTTTGATTTAGTATTTCATTGTTTTAAAATCACGTTTTAACAAAACATTCTTTTATTATTTTTGCGTTTGATAAGTTGCAAACGTGATTTTTTTTCTTTTTCAATGTTAATTCAAACATGCACTAGATCTTAGTTTAACATCTTAAAATCTTTTGCAATAAAACGATTTTTAACAAATAAAATATTAATGCGTCTGACTCAGGCTTTGAATCTATAAATTTAATCATAATTTTTTTTATTTAAAATTTAAGTGCGATGAAATTAGTCAAGAGTATAATTGACTCATCAAATTAAATGTTAAATTTTGGACCATTCTTAAATGGTTCGAAACAGAATAATGAGCAGACAGCTTAGATCCCCATGTGATTCTGACCTATAAATCGCAGGAAAATAAAAGCCCTGTGGCCCACGGTGAGTCTCTTGAGAGCGGTAACACTCTTGATGTTGCTTTTAATCAATCAATTAATTAATGCATAAATAAAAACTATGGAAGACCGTACTATATTTATAATTTAAACTCAAATATTCTAGTTATAATCTATTGACTACATTAAATTAACAGATACATATTTGCAGAATCCAATAGTAATCTACAAAAAAGATATTCCTTCTTTATCATTTGGACATTATTATGAAGAGCTCAGCTGAAGGTCAAGCTTTTTGCAAGTTGGATTTTTTTTAATATTTGTTTAAAATAATTTTTTATTACCATATATATAAATTTTGAGATAATTTAATAACACAGTGGAATGAGGTTTTCAATTCTCAGTCAAAGGCCGTTCCCTCCTGGCTTGGCTTTTTATCCATTTGCTACAGTAAAAGAGTCTAATTTGTCAAATCCTATGGTGTAGAAAATATTACAACTAGATGTTACAATGTTGGTGAACTCTGGCAAAAAGTTAGTATAGTTCCCCCCTAGCTTGCACATATTTCATTCCAATTTCATTGAAAGACAGTAAATGGGGTAGAGTTTATAGAATTTGGTAAAGTGAAAATGGGAGATTTGGGATAGAAAAGGAACTAACAATATGGGATTAGAGAAAGGAAAAAAACTTATATTTGTTGTTCTTTATATTTCTTTTTTTATCAACTTCTCCAATTAAAAGATGATAAATGTATGAGTTTTTAATAATAATATAATAAATGTATGATATTTGAAAAAAAACTGTATACTTTTTCAAATATTTGCAAAAAAAAACTGTATATTTTTTCAATTAAACTATTTATTTGTTATATTATTATTAAAAAATTATATTCTCATTATATTTTAATTGAAAAATCTTATGATAAATTATATCTAAGTCTAGTCTTTTGAAAAAAATGAAATTGGGAGATTTGGAATGAAGGAGGAAATCATGGGATTTGGGAGGGTAAAATTTTGCATGAACACTAGGAGGAAGAATTTTAAATCAAAGTTTTACCCACAGTAAATAGTCATGAATAAAAGTAGTTTTATATAAAATTTATTTATACTCACAATGTTTTGGATTGTTTGTAGATATAAATGATCTATACCGACTGTGTTCTTGTTTGTCACTAAAACTAACTATGATTATAAGACATTTTTCTTGTAGTGCCTATGAATTTCACTGCTGATGAGGTACACTCATATTAGATTTTTATATATTAGGGCATTAAAATATTAAAATTTCAAAAGAATTGGATAATGAATATAATGCCAAAATTTCTAAGCGATTAAATTTTTTTTTTCTTGTTATCACAATGAGTATTCTTGAATTTCATCCGGTTTATATATATCTTTTCAAGTAATCTCAAGATGGCACCCAACTACCTTGATTGCTAACAATTTCATGATATGTTTTATGCTCTACATTTAGTGGATTATTTCAAAATAAAAGCTTAATTTGAAGAATGTTAAAAAATAATTTGATATATATAAATAATTACTTTAATTTAAATGCTTAACTCTTATGAGAAAGATTGAGAATAATTTTGATAAATATTTCTAACAAAATTTCCTAGTAACTTTTAGTTGCAGGATTGTGGGTCAGATTAGGATTACTAGAAGACTCAGAATATTGGGCCCAGAATTATCTTTTCAAAAAATAAATTGCCCCGATACCTTTTGCTTTTTTCAAAATAAAATTGTTATAGTACGAAGTGGACATTTCATATAATTCATGTCTACGATGTTCATATGTTTTGTATTGCCCTGACACCAAAAAAAAAAAAAAATCTATTGCTTTTGATGGATGAGAAATTTTGGAAATCGCTGACACATTTGTTTTCTCCTTTTAGAAATGCTATTATTTTTCTTTCTCTTTGCCGCGTTGATTCCCACAGACTCCACTTCGAACATTTTTTTCCAAGAAAGAGGAATTATCCCGTCATACCAGTAAAAATAAAGAAATAAGAAACGAAGAAAAAGCAGGGGAATTCTAAAAAAATAAAAATTATACCATTGTCAGCCTTTTGGCTAAGGTCAAATGTATAATTAAAAAAAAATTTGGGGTTGTTGGGGGGGGGGGGGGGGGTACTAATTAAAATGAGAAGAAAAAGCAGGGATAGAGAGGGAATGATGTTGAGCTGATTGATTCAATCTATGAATTGTGATTACTTATACATGGACGAGGCCTAGGGCTGGGCCGAGTCTCAAATATTTTTAGTTAGGATAAACTAAAAACTTTTAACATGAAATATTCTTTTTACCAAAAGAAAAAAACATGAAATATTCTTCTCCAAAAGAAAACGAGATAGGTTTCGACCTAAACTTAGAACAAAGATTTTCACTTGCCTAAATAAGAATTTCTCGAACAAGTCATTCGGAGGCCAATTTTGGACTTAAGCACTTATATGAAAGCTAAAATAGAAATTTTGGAAACAATGTGAGCCTAGGCATGACACCAAGAAAAAACAAGAAAGTCTATCCAAAGTGGACTTCGGCCCAAGCAGAAAATTTCCAACAGGGTTCTCGAACACTTCTTTTGGTCAGAATAAATATTCTTAAAATAAGTTGGGCTTGGACTTGAGTTTGGGAGATAAATGGGATTTTGATCTAAACTTAGAATGGTTTATATTTTTGTTGTTAGATTTTTTAATTAAATCACAATAAATATATATTTATTAATAATAACATGATAAGTATATAGTTGAATTGAAAATTATGTAGTTGCTTACAAATACTATACATTTTTTATATTTTAATTAAAAAATTTGATAAAAAAATATAACAAATTGTATATAAGTTATTTCTTTTGAAACAAGGCAGGCCTTTTTGTGTCTGAAAAACAAGGTAGGCCAAATCTAGGACCAGACCCAAAATATCTCAATTTTGGGTCGAAATAAAATTTTGAGCGTAGCTCAAGCCCAAGTGTTTCTATTCAGGCCGAGCTCAGGTCCAAATACAAATTTTGGAGTAAACTAATCATTCTTGACCGAAAACGAAAGGGCAGGTAATATAGGCATAAACATGTAGTTGGACTCAAACAATTTTATATTGAATTAAATTTAGGAGCTTTTTTTAATATTTTTATAATAAAATCATGTGTGTATATATATATATATAGAAACATGTTTTCCCACCTTCCTAAACCTATCATTATTGTTTTGATTTTTAGTATCAGAATTATTTCAAATTTGAATTAAATTATGACACTTTCTACCCGTATAGTTATATTACTTCAAATTTCACCCATTTTAATATTTTTTTCACTTAATACTTAAAAATTCAATTTTCAGATATCTCCAAACGCTTCCAGCTTTATCGGTGAGTTTATTTGTAGTTTTCTCCACATTTTATTCATATATTCACTATTGTAATGCAAGAATATAAGAACTGTGGAAGTTGTGCCCCAGATTTTTTTTCGTTGAAGATCCCCAAATTATACACTTTTTTCTTATCTCTTTTCTCATTTCAAATTAAAGTTTCTTTTTTGAAAAAAAAATCTGTCTCTACCTTTTAGCTTTCATAAAATTTCATCCTCAACTTTCTAAACCATCACATGTCTAGGAGGGATGAATGAAAGTTTATACATGGATTTTTTTTTTTAAATTTGCCAATTTATGCTCCAAAGTTTTTCATATTAGGAAAGTGAAAGTAAGGTAGATTTTCCTTCTTTCTTTTTTATATTATTATATAATTTCATTGTAACATTCTTCATTCCATTATATATTTTATTTAATATTTTTTTAGCCAGATATTGTTTAATATTTAAATTTGTAATTTTTGGATTGTAGTTGCCATAAGGGATTTATATTTTGCTCTGATTCGTTTCAATTATTTGATTATATTAGCTTCTCCAAAATTTTTTATAGTTATTATTTGATGCACTTGTTGTCATCATTCAATCAATTCACCATGGTCAATCAATGTTAGTGATTTAGTTCCTATTTTTAGGAAATTATTTTTTTATCAATATTAGGAAATTGCAATTTAGTTATATTGGTATAACAATACAAGAGATTATATCAATGCAATATTCTTACTGTAATATTGTTTGTGGATTTTGATTCTTGCTAACAATGTCAGAGTATGTTGTAGAATTTATTTTTAGTTATGAAAGTTTTATGTTGATGTGTTATTTTAGATATATATATATATATATATATATTTTATATACATGTCACTACTAATTGTATTATATATATACTTCTATTAATTAGATTAATATAACAATTTTCAATAAAATTAAATTTGGCATAAAAGTTTATAATTTTATGTAGTGTAAAAAAAAAAGAAGGAAGAAGAGTAAAACCAGTGCAAAGCATGAGTAACTCGCTAGTTCTTCAAAAAAATTTAATTATATAATAGTAAAGTGTAAAGATCATATATTTATTTATAAAAATTATATACTTATCATATTTTACTTATAAAATTTGATAATAAAAATAATGCCAGAGACACCATAGCCTTTTGAAGAACACAGACCTCTTTGGCCTCCCAAAGTTATATTTATACACAGCAAATACTAGACAAAGGGAACTAATAACATAAACTGGGTGAAATTTTTCTATAATTTCTTTATATAGGAAAAAAGTGTGATCCATAAGCATTTAGTTGTGCTTGTGCTTAAAAGTCATTTTTCACCCTTAAAGCAAGCTCCCCATCTAAATTCTTGAAGCAATTTTCAGCCATCAAGCTGAAAAGAAGTAAATGATCTAGGAGAAATAGCATAACTCAATAGCTTAATAAATGGCATGCTGTAGGAGGACAAAGGTACAACTGACTTTGAAATGACACGCTTAAGACAGAATGAAAACTGAATCCAAACAATTTGCAATTACCACTTTATATGTAACTAGTTGCCTTCCCGTGCGTTGCACGGGTATATTGAACTAAATAATTTTTAAATGAATTAATTTGATAGGTGGGAGGTATATATTTATTACATAACTTGCATAATTAGATAATTAGGGTAAGATTGGGAATGAAAATGAATTGGTTGTTATGTTTATTTAAATTGAAAATTAATTTGAAAAGTAATGGCTTACATGTTCCATAAGATAAAGATTAAAGTGGTATAACAACAAATATAGTTATGATGTTTGTAATGGAGAATTAATTAATTAATTAAAGAGGGAATACATTATTGGCAACTTATATGACAGTAGGACAAAATAAGACATGTTCAGATGGCTATATATATATATATATATATAGGTATAGAAGGATTAATAGCCTCACCAAATAAATGAGAACAAAGTTACGAAGGTTGTATTTGGTTTTCCAAAGAGACAAACATGTTAAGTGGTAATAGTTTTAAGTACAAGTCTAAGGTAATGGATAAGAAATACTCCTACATGCAAAAAAGATGTAGCCATAGAATGTAGCAAAAGTCTAAGAAGGCCACACCATGATCTTAAGAACTTAATGTAGAAGTAGTCATAGATAATTAAAATGTTTACAAAAGGGGTTGTTTGTTTAATCAAGTTTCTCTTGTTTGATAACCTTCGAAGGTTTTGAGGAATTAAGCTGCGGGGTCGACAATTCTCCCAACCCTGGAAATGGGCAATCTAACTGCAATGTAGTCCTTTTTGCTTTATCCTTTTTTGTTGTAGATGAAGCCTTGGATGTTGACAGAGTTCCAGGAGTATTATCATGCAAGGTGACAACATCATGTTCAAAGAGCAAGTTATCAGATGGTGTGAAGTTGTTTGAAGGTGACATATTAACTTGATTGTCTCCAATAATTGAAGATGTTTCCTGTGATTCAAAAACTCATAAAAATGATGATGTAATGTGTATGCAACATTGTAAAGGGAAGTTTAAAGACAATTTAATAAATAATAAGTGTAAATTTTACTTTATGAGATGGTGGAGTTTTTGATGGTAGTTGCGAAAGCGTGTTTGATGATTGTTCATCCGCATCAGGTTCCTATAAGATATATGGAATGTCATGTGATACAATGATATTATAGTTACAGAAAAAGAGATAGGTAAACTTATACGCAAAGCATGCCTGTGTAGATGAGGAGCAGCATTTTGCTATGATCTCTGGGTTGGCCGTCATATTCATAACTGTGAAATTGGAGTCCTTGAATTGAAGGTTATAAGATGTAATCTTAAGCTTGAATAGAAATGTACGTCCTAACAGAAGGTTTAGTTCCTCAGGAAATGAATGAGGCCTGTTTTCCTGTTGTGATCAAACCCACTTAAGGAGTGACATAGGACCATGGAATAAAGATTGAGCACATTTATGATTTATCAGTTCCAAGATATAGTAGATTAAGATCTATAATTTCAATAATTGATAGAATCTAAATACATGGTGATACAAAAATGGTTGTGGACAGCAAAACCCAAAAAGGAAAAAGAGAAAATGGAAGTCATAGTTACATGGATAGAAATAGTGACAAGTACACTAATACAATGGCAATAGAGCATTCTAACAAATGACTTGAGACCTTAAAGATCAGACATAGCACTTGTATTTATTTTATTTTTTTTGATTTAAGGTTTTTTAGGGGTGGGCCACGTTATTAGCAGAAGGGTGAAAAACATTATATACTACTATTTAAGCCAATCAATGTCACAAATATAGAGAATTACAATGCACTATAAGGTAGGAGAAGGTTTATACACATATAACTTGTTATAATATAATACCTGAATTAGATTTTTCCTTAATTCCTCAGCCGACTTTCCAATAAAAGTCTCTACAAAGTCATCCCACACTAATACAGACACTACTCCTGTATCGTCAACAACTGCTAAATGGAGCTTGTATCTATTTGTGAAGTTTGCAAGAAGTAAGTATTATGGTAGACTAATGTAGACAAAATTAGTTTGCATGTATGTATGAGAAATTCCCATCAAAGAAAACTCAACCTATAAACAACTGCAAGCGGGGGTCCTTCGCACTTCGGACAAATGATTTGGTTGTTGTTGGATTTAACCTTTGATCGACACTTCATACAGGATTGATAAGTCCACCCAAAACCTGTTTGTATCTTTTGAGTCATTGCAATTAGATTGCATACCCTAGGCTGTAATTATCAAATGGAGAATGTTATAAGTTCACACATTTAATGGATAAAACAGAAAACAAACAATTAAAGGATGAAGAGGATGAACTTCATTAATCTGTTGTAGCTCAGAGATCGAAAGTTTGTTGTTAAGCAGGTCGAATTCTTGTTGAGATGGTTGGACTGATTGTATTGAAAGTTGGCTATATGTTAAAGAAGTGGATGCTGAAGAGGAGTGATGTCTGCAAGTTGTCAGTTGGTGTTAGAAAGTATTATATTTAAATTAGGAATGTTTTATATGAGCTTTAAATGGGTTTAAAAATTAAAGTTTACCTACTAAGAAGTCCTCTCACTTCAGGAATATTAGGATTAATCAAAATTCTGGTTGCATTCCATGAGTTAGCAATTTGGATTTCACCTGCTGTAATAAACAACAAAATCAATTAGTGTACCTAACAATGTTTATAAAGTAAGATGTGATACACATGGAGGTGTAGTGGTTTGTACTGGATTTTGCTTTTGTTCTTGCAAATTGCATGACAATGAAAATGATGCCATCGACGTCTTGCTCAATAAGTTCGGCAGTTGCTTGAGCAATATCTCCAAATAAGATGCATGGGATGACATTTCCACTATGTTACATGTTGAAACACCATTATTAATGGTTAGTGGAGCAAATATTAAAAATTGGTTAAGTCACATTTTTCAACAGAACAAACCTTTCATCTTGAATAATGAATTGCAAGAATTTATCAGCACCTTCATCTTTACCAAAGTCATGCATAGTTCCCATGCTCGTCAGTTGGCCCAATACATCTGAAAAGATAATATGACAATTAAAAAAACACTGTGATGTTGCTAATCATGCAAGTATCAATGTATATTGTAAGAGAAACTAACCAAATAAAGAATCTGCCCCAGCTCTTCTGTGTATAATATCCTCAATAGCAATGAAGTCAAAATGATTAAGAGGAATTGGGGCATCACATTGTTGAACATAAGTGAAATTGTTAAATTTGATACGAAAATCATTTGTGGTTGCTCTGTATTGGCCATAATTATAATCAACAACAAAATTTTCAATAGTATAGCAATTTCCCTCGAACATGAATGAAGAGTATTTTGCAATTAGGCCTTTGATCAAAACAATGGCTTGGATCTTGCTAAGCTGTAGCATAAACATGAAGGGTGAGTACTTGCAAAGAACTTCACACAAAGGTGTAATAAGGTTGTATTTTTAAATGAGAACAGTTACCATAGTTTGATTACCTGCTGATCAAGAAGAACCATATTTAAACTGGAGATTTCATGTGGGGGAGTTGTCTTCCTATGTATCCAAACTCGAATGACTCGAACACAAATCTTAGAAGTTTCTTTGTGAGGATGCAAGTCTTTAATGAAGTCACAAGTGTTGGTTGACATTGTCTAAAAAAATCAAAAGCAAGACCGATAAAAGGATATTGCATAATACAAAGTGCCTAAGATTTGTCTACCACATACTTCGTAGTTATAGCATAATATAAAACTAATAGCAGAAGATAGAAAAGTTAACAAATAGTAGCTAATACCTGGAATAACAACTGGTTGGTGGTAACTTGTGTTGAACCTGTGGCAAGGGACTTCAAAGCACTGCTGCTGAAAGTTGATGGAGATGCGAAGATGAAGATGAAAGGGAAGAAAAACTGAAGGTGTCTTGTTTGAAATGCCAATAATGCTTTAAATGTAAGAGAAGTGTAGTTAAGGAAGAATAAAAATTTAAAAATAAGATGTAGTGAGTATGTGAAATAAATAAGTAAGAAAGAGAGAATCTTGGGTCAGACAGACTTGACAATGTATCAGTAAAAGTATAAGATTTATTTAAGTCGTAGTCAGTGGATTGTCAACTCATTGACAGTATAGACTTAAAGGGAATGATGACCCTAGGTATATTTACTCAAGTGGCTTATTGTGATGAACTAAATGCCAGCTAACTGAACTACATAAACGATGATTATGAATAATTTAAAATATCTACTCATTGGAATTATAGTTGACGTTGATCTGAAAAAATATTAAAGTCAAACTGTTTGAAAAAGGAGATTAGAGGGGGAAAATAGAGAAAAAAATTACTTGAGAAACAAACATAGCTGAAATATCACATATCACACACATAGATAAAGCCAGAAATATTGATAGGAATACATTAAAACCTATATAAGAATTAAACTTGAACCTGCAATATTTCAACGCACAATAATGATAAGGTAAAAATTATAGTAATATTAGAATGAAACTTCTGATAATTGCCACACCCTTGAGGTGTAATAAATCTATGGTGGCAAAAGGTTCCACAGTAAGGAAACCATCAAATTGAGATTGATTGATATAAAAAATAAAGAACTTTCATTTTTCTTGAGCCCAAAAGATGACATGAAACTATATAATTACATAATATGATCAGAGGATTAGAGGGATGCAAATCTTGTTCATGTTGAGAAAACATTGTTAAAAACTTCTTGGTAAACCACATTTTTTGTTGCTGTCAAAGGTTTGTTGTCATCACTATGAATGAGTATCTTCAATCTAGATCGACTCTTTACTCTAGAAATTGCTACATACAGTTGTCCATGAGTAAAAACCGGCCTAGGAAGGTAAATCCCAACATTTGCAAGTGATTGACCTTGACTTTTATTAATAGTCATTGCAAAAGAGATAATCAAAGGAAATTGTCTTCTTTGAAGCTTAAATGGCCATCTATTATCAGAGGGAGACAGGTTCATCCTAACAATGAAGACATTCTGACCAATATTCGTGCCATTGATTATTTGGGCCTCAATAACATGTTTCCCTAATCTTACTATGATTAACCGAGTTCCATTACACAAGCCAGCTGATTGATCAATATTTCTGATTAACATCACAGGAACTCCAACTTTTAACTTCAAAGCATGAGGCGGTAACCCTGAACAATTAATAAAGTTTAGAAATTCAGGGGTACATAGATGTTCAAAACAGTCTTGGCCTTCATTGCCTTTGCAGGTAGTATCTGAGCTTAGATACTCAGTAGCTTCCCCTGGTAATAAGGATAACATATAATCATTAACCTTCTCAACAATTTCTATAGTTGGAGCAAGAATTGCACGTTGTTGAAGATAAATTGCATTTGAGAAATTCTGACAAAACAAAGGGTAAGTAGCAGATACAATAGCAGATATAGGACATTCAAAACTTGTTATAAGCAAATCTGATGGAATCTCAATATCAACTTCTCCATCATGAGGTTCTAATAACTTTCCATCACCAACCTGTAAAATCCAATCAGAAAAACTTTTCAAGGACTGAGTATCATCAAGACTTGTTCCAGACAATAAACGCATGTTTTGAGTTAAAGTAAGGACATGACAGTATTTTCATAAGTACGAAGAGTTAATAGATGCATAAACAATGTCAGCTCTAGTGCCCTTAGGAATAACCGGAAGGATTTGTCGAAAATCACCCCCCATGATGAATGGTATTCCTCCAAATGGTGTGTCAACTTTGCTTCTAGTAGTATTCTACAAGATATCCCTAAGTGATCGGTCTAAAGCCTCAAAGCAATATTTGTTCATCATAGGTGCTTCATCCCATATGATTAACTTAGTTTGCTTCATCAACTCAGCAAGATTAGAACCTTGCTTAATATTACAGGTTGAGTCTTCAGTAACAGTGATGGGGATTGCAAATCTTGAATGGGCTGTTCTACCTGAAGGAAGCAGGATAGATGCAATCCCACTCGACACAACCGAAAGAACAATGTCTCCCCTTGCTCGTAAAGCAGAACTTAAAGTATTCCACAAAAAGGTTTTTCCGGTTCCACCATATCCATAGACAAAGAAAATTTGACCACATGCTGAAGTTGTGGACGCTATGATAGTGTGGAAGATATTTTTCTGTTCAGAAGTCATTGATCTATACAACCTTTCAGATTCTTCCTTAAGTTGTCCTTGGTCAAAAGTCAATTGATCAATAATTAAACTATTTTGAAAGTCAAGTTGATGTATAGTATCAGGAAGAGGCATTGAAGGGAAGTCAGATAAACGCTTTCCATTTTTTCTTAAAATTTTATCAATTTCAATAAGTGCTGATTGTTCCTTCCAGGCATCAGTGAATTGAGCGCCTACAACATAGGCAGACAACATGTAGAAAATTTGAGTTAACAACTAAATGTAATAATGCTTTAAGCACACACATTCAAATGCAAAGCCAAGGAAGGTTAAGAAAAATGATTATATAATGCAAGATATATATATATATATATAATGAATGAAAAGGTGGTTAAATGGGCATAAATCTTTGGCCATCATGAATGTGTTTTCCAGCAAAAGGTGTTGATATAGTACCATGATTATGCATCTGCTTCTGTTGAGTATAGAGAATATCTTCAGACAGGAGATGTAGAGTGTTATTCCACACAACATCAGGGCGTGACAAGGTATGAGACAAAAGCATACTAACAAATAATGATCTTAAGAAATGTCCACTACCCCAATGTGACGCTTCAGTAATCGCAGAAATGAACTCTTGATCATCATCAAGAAGCCCTAGGTGATAGCATGCTTCTCTGAAGCTCGAATAAACTATGTTTCCAACATGCCTAAGATCCCCAAATGATGTTGGTCTTCGTATCTTATTAAGTAAGATTCTAAGAAAATACAACTCACCACTACTGGGAGGTACATAGTGCAACCTACCTATACACAAACCACGCTTTCTCCATTTTTCAATATGGTTCTACCATCATTCCGCCTTCAATAAATAGTATATCCATCATCATCTACAGTAGTGGACTGCACAAACTTCTTAGGGAAGTACTTGGTGCACTTATGATCTTTCATACAGGGAGATTTAGGGTTAGTAGCACCACAAGGTCCATGTAACATGTATGACTTAATAAGGTCAAACAGAATGGGGTCATTAGCTTGATCAGGAATTTCAGCTGAAATTATCTTATCAATTGCCTCTGGCGATGGAGATTTATGACTGCTTCCTAGAAAGAGAAGTATGTGAGTATGGGGTAAACCTCTTTTTTGGAACTCAATGGTATACATATCTGTGATTAAATAGGCACAAAATCAAACAAAAGTAAGTAAGAGGAATACATTAGCCCAATGAAACTGGAAAGGTAAACGGCAGACATAAATTTACTTGCTATAATAGTTCCAAATGGTTTAACTTCTTTGAGATATTTCATCATATTCAATAGCTTGATCCTGAACAATCTACACATGACATCAGGACGATCCTGAGGACTAAAGCCATAGTGCTGGCAAAATTGCTTAATTTCAGGCCAAGTTGGATTGCATGTGAAGGTTAAAAGAGGTCAGGATACCCAGCCCACCTACAAATTGCCATTGCATCCTGGTAGTTCTGAACCATATATCGGGCTCCTCCTGTAAAACTTGAAGGTAAAACAACACATTTTCTTGTGGTAGTTCATGTGTATCTCCCCTCAGAACAGCATCTGATAATCCCTGGTAAAGTTCAACCCGTAATTGTGTTTGGTGAGTCCGAATAAACTTCAAGCGCTAAGATTCAATCATTGTAAAACCATCAATTATGAATTGATGAAGCAAACGACGTGCATGCAAAATAGGAGATAGCTCATTATCCCTTGTCATCAGACAGAAGGCAAGGAATTCACGAATGGTGACCCTAGATTGTTTGCTGCACCTAAGAAGCGAGTCACTTCTATGCAAGACATCCTCTCGATAGCCATCTTCACCAAACGAAAAAAGGAGAGGATATTGCATAGGTAAGTAACATGGGTGCAACTCACTGATACGCTGAAAGTCACCAGATCTTCTCTGAATTATAATATCTCTTTGATTGTACCCAGCATCCAAATCACCGACAACCAATGCTGCAACCTCGGACAAAGATGGCAAGTTGTACATTTGACCATCTTGATGCCTATTATGTAGCAAACGCAACTTTAGGTCAAGTGAATCCAGGGATTGCACCATTGACGCTGCATTGCGAAAACTTTTAACAAATGCATTGTTTTGGTCAAGTACTAATTTAATTTTTTCAACAATATCTTGATTTACTCCGCCAGATGCTGCATCATTTCTACACATGGGAAAGAACAAACCAAAAGATCCACATCAAACTTCATGCAACTGGGAAAAAGATGACAACACACAAATTCAATAATATTATCACCTCACAACAGAAATTCGATTAGTAATTTCATTATCAGTGTCATAGATATACAGTTGGGAGAATGCCGGCTGAGATCCTTCAACCGGTAGCAAACTACCAATATGATGATAATTTTGCCCAGAAAGTACAAAAGCATAAGGTCCAGCTCCTGAGTTAAATGATTTCTCAATCTTTCCACCCATAGATGTGAAGGAGAACATGGTATTGTAGGCTCTAATATTCTGCAAGAAATTCTTAGAGTCTGGGGAGCATGTATTGAAGAATAAATGTTGTAAATAAGGAGGAAGAGGGTGCATAAAGGGTAACTAGATCTTGCCATGTGAACAACACAATGAGAATACAGGGGTAATAGGGTTGTTACCCCTTTTCACCCTTTCGCTGTACCACATTCTTGCCCCACAATAGGTATAGACAAAGTTAGGATCTCCGTCATCTATGTATTCTGGTAAACAAAATGATGAATAGAAGTAAATCATGATGAATAAAACAAAAATATAAATCTGAAGGTAAGTTAAGGAAATGTAAATGGTATACTATTATTAATAGCCTGAGTAGAAACATTTGACTCCCCAAGTAATTGGTTGCTTGATGCATTTGCTGCACATCAACATAAGGTACAAATGGACAACAACATGAGGGATTTATTCCTCACCAGGCAATTGAACAAACACATAAAGTCAAACTATAACACCGTATGCAGAATCACACAAACCATCCTTTTGTTCTGTGTTTGATCTGGCAGTTTCATTATTTAGTGCTGCAGCTATTGTTAGGAAAAATTCAAGCAATAATTATAAGCAGCAAACAATACCAAATAGAGTTATGCAAAATATATATACCATCATCGCACAGAGTATCAAAATTGCGGCTAAGGTCAATCACAATGTTGGTAATATCCCTCAAAGTGGGCCGTCGCATGGCACGATGAATGTGAGTGCTCCCAGATCCAGAAAATGCAATGCAATCTTGATTCTCGACATCATTCGTAGGGGTATTTGGGAATATCGTGCCACCACTCACACAAGATGCATTATCAGCTAAAAAAGACGACAATGATCGCTGCTGATTGCATGGTGTACAATTTCTAACATCTAAAACTCTTGCTGGGGAGAGATGATCTGATCCTAAGGGTGAAAAATAACGAAATAAATTAATGTGAGAATCAATGTAAGGTATACCCAACATAACTCAAGGTTGTTTGAAGAGGTACCATTAGACGATTGCAATTCACTTGAGATTTGGGTTATAGCTAACCACCTGGAGGTTTTTCTTGACCGTTTAAAAGTCATGGATGAAACAATTCCATCAACAATTGCACTCCTGCCAACACTTCAATTGGGCTTTAATATCCCAAAGATGAATTGGGCTTAGGTCATTAACAGCTAGATTGGCCCAAATTTAATGAACATAGTCTAACAGGTAAAATTCAAACAATTCTATTCTATCTAGTTGGTTACCAATTTTTCTAAGAAGAAAATAAATGCTTTAAAGAAGAAATTTGAAAGAATTATAAATTATAAAATATTAATAAGATTATCTTATCATCAGCTTGAATTAGAAACTCAAAAAAAAAGATCAGTATGCGTCTTAAAATAATCTTATCATCATTACCTAATAATTACGTAATAATTACCTAATAATTGAGATATATGTTCACATTATCATAATTTATGAGAGGATTCTTTCTCTTTTTCTATGCAAAAATTGGAATGGTGGTGCCCCTGGGTAGAAGTTTCAAACACAAACCCAAATTGAAATCCAAATTTGTTGACATTATCAATGTCATATACATCATCTATCAATGGCCAAAATAAATTGAAAATGACATGAACAACAAAATCAATAAACTAATCAATAAAGAGGGAAAAAAACATATTTAAGTAAGATGAGAACAAAATCGAATTACAAACCACCAAAAAAAGAAGAAGATCATTATGCCTTTACATTATCATAATTTATGGGAAGATTTTTTCCCATTTTTGATGCAAAAAGTGGAATGGTGCATCTAGGTAGTTGCAAATTGAAACCCAAATTTGGTTACATAAAAAAAAAAAAAAATCAGGAACAAAAATAAATTAGAAACCAAAAAAAAAAAGGATCATTATGCCCTTTAAAGTACTATTATCATTATTACAATCTACGGAGGCATCTTTTGCTTTTTTCTATCCAAAGATTGGAATGATGCAATTGGGTAAAGGTTTAAAACCTAAAACCCAAATTGAAAAGACGTACTTTTTGCATACAGTGAATAGAAATTTTAATAGGCATGGAAGTACAAGGAGCTTGATTGTCACGATGGAAGTTAAGAAAGAAAAGGGAGAATATCGCCATATGTGTTTTATTTTGTTTCCTCGCTTTACAACAATAGGTTAGATAGCTTGAAAAAGATGCATTATCAGCTAATTAATTTGAAACCACACAGGCCAGCAACTAGAATATTACAGAATAAATAAATAAATCGGCTATATAAATAAAGTTCAGAAAAGTAATCGCATCAGAAAATAAAACTCTATATAGAGGATTTACGTCAGTACAAATGCACTTGGATTGAAGTGGAGCACAGGGATAAAGGACGAAAGTAAGCTCCAAAGATGAAAGAAAATGGGGAAAAGGAAACCTAGCACAGTGGAATACCGGAAATAGGAAAAAGGGAAAGTAAAGAAATAAAAAGATAACATCAGAAGAAACCTAAAGTCGAAGCAAATGAGCCGCACTGTAGACGACTTAGCTACAGTGCGGCGTAGACAGAGTTTATATAATAAGAGATTCTTCCCTGACAAGTTAAAGATCATACATAATACATGGATTGCTAATCCCATAAAAGTCCTTTCTTTTATTGTCATGAACCAAAGAAAATTGAAACATGTAAATTAAAACAGAAAGAAAATCATAAGTCAACAAAATAAATAATTCAAAAAAAGCAAGTTGCTGTAAATTACTTCTTTATCCTGTTTTGAGAAAAACAATTGCTGCATAATTACTTATAGGTAATATATGCTGCATCTTTTAATTTTCCTGACAAAGCAATGATAATTTTAGAGTTGAATTAGATAATGGAAGTGACTCCACAAGGCATCCATGACACAGGGCTAAAGTAGAAAGAGACACCTAACAGTAAGGAAGGATGAACATACTTAAATAGAAGTTAAAAAGAAAAAGTAGAATGTCTGAAGGTAATCAAATTATATCAAGACCTAATGTTTCTTTCAAAAGAAAAGAAAAACTAAAAGGAACTATTCCTTTGATATCATAAAATTCTTTTGAAAGAAAGCCAGGAATTTTTTAACATATGAATTAACAAATTAGTTTCTGTATTAAGTGTATGAGTTCTTAATTATAAGTTTAAGAGATATATGCCATGTGTTTGTATATAAAACAATTAAAAACAATTGAACTAAGGACAATTTTCCTTTTCTCATATGCATAAATGTTGAAGTTCATGAAGTAGTAGAGTGAGCACATTGAAGTTCATGAATATTCTACAAAGTCAGGCTTTATACTGCCATAGAGCACTATTAAAAGGTTATATGTATACAGAGAAACAAACAATCACAAAAAGGGATGGGTAATCCCTGGCCTGATAAGAACAAGATACAGCTAATGAGATACGAAGAAAAGTTCATAAAATTAAAGATAGGTAAGACCTTATGTGTAAATAATTACGAAAATGTAAATTACACTCACCAGTGAATAGATGCCAACCTTTGCTTTCTTAGCATATTTCACACAACACATTAGACCATTATAAGTATAAAATTGCTGCTGAGTTGCTTTACAGTAGTTGTACTACAACAAAGAAGGTCACTTAGTTTAGACATTCATAAAAGATTAAATTTGTTTATAATCTCTAAATATTCATTGCCTTTCTTCTACCTGGATCACTAATTTTGAACTGTCTTCTATGTCAGAGATGTATTACAGAACAGTTCTTATTGCCTCCACTTTAATAATGAAAATAAAAATAAGGCTTAGCAACAAATTATATGTTCGATGCAGTTTTTTCTCTCTTCAGCTACCAACTCTTAAATAACAATAGCTACTATGCAGAGTAGGATGAAGCTCAGAAAGACACACTTAAGTGCCTTGCTGGAACCTGGAACTTCTTAAAGAACCAAAAGGGCTTAGCTATACAAATTCTACATTTAGTTAAAGAAAATTTTGGAACACCTCATATAACTCTGACACCATGAAGAAAGACCCCCAGAGGGACATATGATATGCTAGAAGAAACCATTTAGCAACGAAACTTAAGGTAATTTCTACTTCACATTTTTATTCCACTAATTTATTATCCATTTCTTTGATTCCTAGCATTATTTGCATCTATATATTAATGCAGATATTCTTATTTACAAAACCTTGCTTTATCCTTTTTTTTTTCTTTTAATATCACCTTCCTTTTATTGGGACAAAAGGGAAGACTTAAAGTCATAATTCCCCATAAGCCTAATTCTCCATGGTCCATTAGTAATAGCAGGTGGTTATTTCCCTTTGCATCACCGCAGGATATTGTTTGAATGGGAAGTCCTAATCAATTAATGTAATCATGCAATAAAGAAATTCAATTTCCAATAAAACCTGATCCAGCACCTCAGTCTTGCAGAAACATACTTGAACAAGGTAGTAATCTATCTGCTTGATAGTGATTTCATTTAGCTAACCAAAGTTAAGGTTTTGCTTTCACCATGGCCTTAAGAAAAATATAAAGAAATCTAAAAAAACATTTTAGGCATTCCAACTTTCATTAGTTCTCCAAAAGCTTAAGTAAGCCTGGTTTTCATCAGTCCCCTAGTGGTCAAACTTGCTTGCAACAACCAATCAATCTTGCCGATGAAGCAACAAGATAAAATATCTCTGGATTTATCTTCCACTCTAATGGGAAGACAACAAAGCTCTGGGTGAGTTTAGCAAATAAATAACTAAATAAATAAACAAAGCCCTCAGTGATTGAGAATTTAAGGTCTCTCATGCCTAATTTCTTCCACCGTCTTATAATAATCTGTGCCTTGAACTAAATTCAATTCACATATGGGCTTTTCAAGTAAACAGTCCCCCGGCAACTTGGCCTCTAATTCAACTAAGATGTGCATAAATCCTAGTATGAATTCTTTGCTGATGTTGTTGCATATCAAAGTATGGTCCTCTCTCAAGGCACATATTGAGTTCAGAAAAAACTGCTGATTTAATTTCAACTTGGTTTATTTTAATTCCAGGCCCTCCAAGACTCTTTTCAGTGTGCCATTATGTCATGATCCTATTACTTCTCTTTCTGTGTGTGTAGACAAGGATAAAAAAAAAGAAGTAAAGTTCAAGAGCAGGAAAAAAAAAGGAATTTTCCTAAAAGAAGCAAACAAGAAAGAAAAATCAACCAAGAAAAACTCTTTAATCTCTGCTTGTCCAGCAAATAAAGTAGAAACCTCTCCAAAGCAACCATTTGCTGAGAACCACAAAGATGACCAAAAATATATATATATCCCATAGTGGCAGCAACAAAATTTGTCTCTGACAAATAAATATAAATACACACACACACACACAGAGGTTACATATATATATATATATAGAGAGAGAGATAAAGAGAGAGAGTTCTAGAGCAGAGAACAAAATATCATCCAAAGGGGAACCAAAAAGAAAATAGCCAGAGCAAAAACAAACGATGCATCAACTAGGAAAAGCTTATTAGTCTCTACATGCCCAGCATCATAACCCTTCTAAAGTAACAATAACCTTAAAGAAGCCAAAAAGATGACTTCATCCCATAAAAAAGGCAAGAGCAAAACATTATCTCTGAAATGCCAAAGAGCCTACAGCACAAACATCTGACAGCTGAACCTCGTAAGGATAATTGGCTACGACTCTTTAGATTCCTTCACTTCTATTCTTCTTTTTCTATTTATTTCTTAATTCTTAATTCAGAATTCTTCCATTCACAATTTAGCCTTTACTACTTCCCTATGGAAGGTTAAAGCTCCTTCAATGGTTAAGACTGTTAATATTGACTTCAATGGTTAATTAGATTATTGATGTGTTACAAGAGCTAAGGCCACATAAGGCTTCATCCTCCTATGTAGATGTTAGTGTTGAGGAGTTCAAAAACTTTGAATCACCTCTTCTTGCATCACAATGTTGTTTGGCAGGCGTGAAGAAAGTTGTTTGGGTTGCTTGGTGAACAAAATATGTCTTCTGTCTCTAGAGTAATTTTCTCTCCACCCTTTTTAAAGGTTTGGGGATAGGAATGGCGTTATGCTCACAAGTTATTTTTGATCTGTTTATTTTTCTGGAAACAGAGCTTCTACCACCATTCAATCATATCTCTGGCTCCACTTTGACATTTATCCTTATTCGATTCATTCGATTGATGATGCACTTCGTGTGTTTTCTACACTAGAAACTCTTGAAGGATATAGAACATCAATGAATGGAAAGGTATTTAATATGTGATTCTAACAAGAGGAATATTTGTTAATTTTAAAATTCTACATTCCCCTGAATCATAAAATATTATGTTCTTGTGTGTTTGTAGTTTGAACTTTGGATTTCTTTGTAGTATTAGTCTACTCCTTGATTTACTTTCTTTCACCTTGTGATTGGGTTTGGAGTTATTCTTTCTCTTGCTCCTTACCAACTCTAGTTTGATTTATTTCTTTCCTTGAAATTTAAATTAAGTTTGAAATAGGGCACTTTTTGTAAGTTTAATGTTGACTTAAGCATATTAATGTTAGCATAATTTTAGTTGAGATTTAACATTTTTATTTCAATCTAATGATTAAGGAATGCTTTGTTATATTTTGTAATTCATGTACTAATTTCATAATCAAATGTAATTGAAAGGATAATAAGTAACTTCTCTTACAACTATTAATGCACAATTGGCTAGTGATTTTGTGTGTAAATTCAAGAAAAAAGAACTTTAACAAAATCATTTGATGAATTTTAATGCTGCCCACCTTGATCATTTTACACATTTGGTTGCAAGTTGAAGTTTTGTATAGCTGGCAGAATTTTCTATTCTTCTTTTTCATAATGAATACATTATTGAATCTCAGACACAAACCATATCTAAGGAAAGAGACTCCCTCACTCTTCATTATTTCTCATAAGCCTTCTTTGGACCGACCATTGTTAGGAATGTGTCAAAGTCTTTGTTAATTTCACTCTTTCTTTCATGTTCCTTTTAGATACAAACACAAATACATAAGAGTTTCACAAACCCATCATTCTATTTTACACAATTTCCTCCCAAAAATATTAGTAGTTATTTTATTAAACTACTTTATTCTCATCACACTTCTCCATCATCATCATCATCATCTTTTAATTTGCTGTTTCTAGGCTACACAATTTTCTCTGCATATTTATAGTTTCTAAAAATCTCTTAGAGCAAAGATCAAAGAATTGGATATCTTAAAAATGGCCATAAAATATGAAAGAATGTTGAAGGAAACACTAACATGGGCTACTATCATTGTTGACTCTGTGAGTTTAATAATTCAAAAAAAAATATTAGGTTAGTCTAATTTTATTACTAGATTTTCTTTCAAATTATTTTTAACATCAATCAACTGATATTCTTACTTGACTCTATGAAATTTAAAATTGACTATAATACTACTACCCCAAACTTCAGTGGCTTGCTAGTGGATCTTCAATTATTAAGCCTAACTCTTGTATATGACCCACTAAACTTCAATTTGTTAAAATCTTTTTTTTTTTAGCTGGTTTTTGAACTCTATTATATAGACCTTATTTTAGAGAGAGAGAGAGATATATATATATATATACATATATATATATATATAATGAGTTAAATATATATTATAGATTCAGAGAGATTTAGGTTTACAAGGAACACAACATTTGGATAAAGCATTTGAACATATAGAGTCAATTATCAATTTCCCTATGGAATGTAAGTCAAAAGTGAAAAAATCCATGTCTCTTGGATTTTTGTTTCTTGTTTTTCAAGAGACATGAGTAGTGATTTAAACAGTAGCTTGGAATATATGTGAATCCTCAATTAAAGCCATATAAACTACTAAGCTATTACCTATTTACTTCTTATTTGTGATAGTTATAAATTTCTAATTTATTTCAACTAAATTGATGAGTTTTATATTGAGCAAAAATACAAATATAAGATGGTAATTATGTTATGAGACATTCACATCCAATAAAACTAATACTTTGAAATGTATTATCCTCATAATATAAGTGATATCAATTAAGTTCCTGATAGAAAAACATACTTATGGATCTTGAAAAAAAATTCAAACTCAAATAGTAGCAGTTATATTGTAAGAATTAAATTGATGAAACATGTATATTTCAAAAATTCAAATAATATTTTATTTATCCAAACCTTTAATATCATTTGAAATTTAATGAGGTCATTGTGTTGTGGTTGCAGCAATTCTTTAGATTAGTTTCCAAGGTTGACTATTTGGCATTGAGGCGTGGATTTATTATGGTGGGTATATAGTAAGCAAATCTATTGATAGATTGCTAGATCATGGTGGGTTTGAGACAAGAGAATCAATAACTTAGAGAGAAGAATTAATGTATACCAGAACTGCACCAACAAATCTTGTCTCTATTAGACTAGCATCAACAAACACGTTGCAAAAACTTGAATTGTGGTTATCTCATGCCTCATCAAATCTTATACCAGAAGACTCAGTAGCAGAGAAGATAGGCCCTGATTATTGTCTTCTTCTATAAAGATGATTTTATTCCTCTTTTCTTAATTTATGTATTTTTAGTTGATAATTTAATCTATTTATTAATTTTTCATTGAATATTGTTATGTTATTATACTTTGTTCGATAGAAAAAAACAATTAGACCTTGATTTTATTATTTAATAATAGCATTATTCTTAATTGGCCTTCTTTTAGTGTGTTTTATTGTATTTTACTGGATAGATAACAAAGTAACATTATATTGAGGCTAAAATTTTAAAAAAATTATTATATATATATATATATAAATTAAATTAGCGACAGAATCTGTGACGGAAAATTCCGTCGCTGACTAATGATGGAATTTTTTGTCACAGATCTGTCGCTGATTAGTGACGGAATATTTTGTCATTATTCCGTCACTGATTAGTGACAGAATATTTCATTACTATTCCGTCGCTAATTAGTTACAAAATATACTATCGTTGTTCCATCACTAATTTAAAATATGTTATTCTCATATTTAGCGATGGAATTTTTTTTAGCGATAGAATATTCCGTCACTAATTAGTGATGGAACTAGACATTCTGTCACTAATGAATTAGTGACAACGAAATTAGCGACGGTTTTCGTCGCTAATTTATTAGCGACGGAATTATCTGCATTTAGCGACGGAAAATTCCGTCTCTAATTTTTGTTTTTTTTCTAGTGATGTTAGTAAGGTATATTGTGAAGATGCCAAATGATTGGGTCTCAACTGGGAT
The DNA here is from genome assembly GCA_026724425.1 of Erythrophleum ivorense. NCBI lineage: Eukaryota > Viridiplantae > Streptophyta > Magnoliopsida > Fabales > Fabaceae > Erythrophleum > Erythrophleum ivorense. Next base: position 3,630,694 of record JAIUCV010000036.1, on the reverse strand, counting down.
TTATGAATACCATTTAACTTTTTCTATATTATATTCATCTTGAAATGAAATAATCATGTACTTATTAACATCATAACTAATCAATTGTTGTATATGTTAATATAGTAAGTTAAATTGTGGCATTTAAAGTTCACCGTGCAGTGTGTTAAAACTATAAACCTATATATTATAGTGTTATAAGGATCCCACAAGAAATCTTTAAAAAAAAAATACAAAAAAAAGAATGTGATAAGCGAAATTTTAATCTTTAAATATTTTTTTATATAAAACAATTTGAATATGAGATATATGAAAAGAAATAATATTTTTGTTATATTTATGATACATAACATATAAATTTTAAAACTTTTATATTTTTTATGTTCAAATAATTTATAAATTCACAAACATTTGATGAAAATTAAAATTCCCATATACACATTAAAAAACCATCTAAAAGAGTTAAAAAAAAGAAGGAGAAAACTCAGTTATTATATATAATAATAATAATAATAATAATAATAATAAAATGACAAGTGGATTATAAACATATGAAGAGGTCTTTCAAAAAAACTTATTTATTTTAAAAAAACCTGGTAAACACTTAAAAATTAAAAAAAAAAGCTTTGCTAAGTCCAATCTTAAAAAATAAAGCATGTACAAGAGAAAAAAAAAAAAGAAACTGTTATCACAATTGGAAAAATTAGTGTACGGATAAGGAAGTATGTTTGTACCTCAACTTGCTTTAACATGATAGCTAAATGGAGAATGGTGTTCTTGTAGCCATCAGAGCTTGTGAAGTTGAGAAGCTTCCCAGTAATGGCACGCTCCAATTCCACCAAAGCTTTGAGGGTCTCCAAATGGTTGTATGTCACACAAAAGTGAAAAACATTTTTTCCATTGTCACGAGAACACAGAGATTCTGGCTTCGCTTTGATCAACTCTTGCACAACGTCTGTTCGCCCTCTTATAGCTACATAGTGTAGAGGAATTCTGCCTTCTTCATCAGGAAACAAGCATGACTGGTGATTAACTTTTAGCAATTCCTTCACAATGTCGATGTGACCCTCTGCAGAAGCCAAGTGGAGGGCCGTGCTTCGGGAGGAGTTCAACCCAATTGCGAGTTTGGGTTTGTGAGTGAGAAGTTCTTTTGTGAATTCATGGTGGCCAAGCAAAGCTGATATGTGTAAAGGAGTTTCAGTGAAGGCAGTTTGTGAAATTTTGTGCAAGATTTGTGAGCGCTGCTGTGTCAACGACGTTAAAGTTGATACATTCCCACTATATGATGCCTTATAAAGAACGCTCATTATGTCACTTTCTTGATAAGAAGTTCTCATTTTGATGAGTTCCATCTCTTCGTGAATGGGATAATGCTTCATTAAACGGTACCCTTATATAGATGGGTTAGGATCTTGGATACCTAGACTTTTGGGTATCATGTAGTTGTTAATTTAAGGAAGCTTTCTAAACACCTCCAAATGGTGGAGTCAAGTGGCCGAGTCAGCTTTCAAACGTGTGATACGTGGGGAGTAAAATCTTGGTCTCTAAGAGCGATGGCAACGAGAGGAGGTAAGGAGGGAACGCATAGGCTTGTCCTATCTTCATCCTACCTCTCATTTCTCATCCATCACTGTCTCTATTTTGACAAGTGCGACAAATTAATTCGTTAAATGAAGGTAATCATTTACGTTGAAAAGTTTATGGTGAATATTACTTGATACTGACGTTGGATTAAGGCACCAATTTTCTTTAAAAAAAAATCCATTAACATCACAGTAAAAACTTGTTTAATATACAAAAAATTAGATATAAAAATAAAAATAAAAAATATAATTTTATAAATAAATAATATTTATAACATCTTTATTTTTAATAATTAAATAATGATTAATAAATATTTTAATAATCATTAACTAATAATTATGAAAACAAAATTGATATTTCTTTTTTTCCCCCTCATTTTTCATTATGCTACCAAACATGGCCTTGTTGTCTTGTGTTTTTTTCTTTTTCAATGCAAAAAATTTTCAAATATCGTACAAACGTCGGCATATAAAACCAAAGGAGATGGGACATTATGATTACTGTGCCACCAAGGCGACAATGGGCAACTACGCTCCTCCCAAAAGATAATATCATTTTAATAATAAGAAATTAAGTATAAAAATATTTTAAATAAACAATCACCATTATGTTTTAATTTGTGTGCCATACTCCTGAAAATCTTTCTTCGACCCTTCTTAGGAGTAGTCGTTGGTGGTGGTGGTGGCTATGTAGGGTTTCCATTCGATTCTTATAAAATAGTGAGGGATTAAAAAGAGTTAGAATATACCTTGCTATGTTTCCAATAAAATGGTAGTGAAATTCCCATCTTATTAATATCATCGAAGTAATAAGAAATAGTTCATTGTAAAACAAAAGTCTTTTGCCATCTATTCAGTAAGGTATGTCTCTCGTTATCTTCATAAGATAAATTATATATTTTTATCATTATTTAGTGAAGTATTATTCTCGACATTTTTTTGTTATTTTTTTCATAAATTAATTGGCAAGAAAAATTTTCTTACTAGGCTATTGTTAATCTTTATCTCATATCAAAATCCCTAGTTCTCCCTTGACATTTTGCACCTTTGGCCAAAATTCACTCCTCTCTCTCTCGCTCTCTCTCTCCCCCCCCCCCCCCCCCCCCCCCCCCCCCCCCCCCTAAAAATAACCACAGTCATTGGTCGTTGCACCACTGCTATGCTGTCACTACTCCACAATCATCATAACCTCTCTCCCTCCTTTTTATGACACTATATAGGAATAAAGGGTTAAGCTTAAGCTCCTTTTCCTTTATTGGCAGATGATGCCCTTACTGCCACCACCCTTATTGTTAACAAATGCATAGTTACTACAACAAGGGCATTTTTAGGAATGGTGGGTGTTTGGTTCATGGCTGTATCATATATATAGGTCTAATCACAACAACTCAATCAAGTTTGCAAACAATAATTCATTCACATCTTTAGCAGAGAAAGGAAAATGGCAAGAATTTCAAAGACTAACCTTTTGGAAGTGAACATGAAGCCAAACTAAGAGAAAGGAGAGAGAAGGCAAAACATGAAGGCTCTTGACAATGGTTGGTCTAAGTTGATGACAGGGGAAAAGGATTTGGGCAATGGCTTTTGGTAGAAAACACAAATTCGGTGGAGGCTCTTGGTGGAAATCACTGATGGTGGCTCTTGGGGGAACTTGACGATGATGGCGCAGTGGAACTCCACTCTCTCAAGAGCAAAATAGCATAATGGCGTTGGGGATTTAGGGGGCCAAGGCAAATGGGAAAGATAGAAGGAATAACAAAGTATCAAGGGGTCTAGGTTTTTTCCTTTTTTTGAAGAACTTAATGACAATTTATACTCAAATCACCATTTAAGTCACGAACATAGTAACAATTACTAAATCACCATAAAGTTTTGGATTAGTGATAGTCTTGGACAATTGCAGTTGTCTAACGGCTACTAGACATGTGTTCCTTTGATAGTGTAGTTGTGAGTAAGGTGCTAATTGGTTATAGTAATAATTGTTAAACTTGATCATAAGTAAGGAGTTTGGCTTTTTGAAAAACATTGAGTTCAAGCTTCAATACAATTCTTTTGCAAAAATTTCTTTTTAGCTTGACTTTTGAACTTCATTTTAGTTTCGGGTAAGATTCTTTTAAATATTTTGTTCTTATTTGAGTTCAACTTGATTAGAAATGCTTAAATACAAGCCTAGGCCTACATTTGAACAACTTCAAAATTCAAAATTTAAGCTTAAACTTAGGCGGCCCAAATTTTAATTTTTGGGGTTGAGGTGCTTCTTTTTTTAAAATTTTTACTTTAGTGTGAATAGAAAAGTCAATATTAAGCCCACACTCTTAAATCCAAAATTTTAATTCAAGCTCAAATAGAAATACAAGAGTTTAGGTGTGAGCTTGGACCCTAACCTTAGTTCAAAGCATTTTTGAGCTTCAACACAATTCATAATAGGCTTTTAGGGGTTATAGGTAACAGTGATAGTTTTCATTAGAGGTGCACACAAGTTGGACATTTTGTTAGGCTTAATGGCTAGCCCAATTTTGTATTGGGCTTTTAAAATAAGGCTAGTGCTCGACCCAGCCTAAGAAGGCTTAATATGTAACTAGGGCAAGTTTATTTAGGTTTAATTGAGTCATCTTTTGATAGAAATTTTAAAAAATAAAAGATTCATATAAATTCTTATAAGATTACCTATTATTCTTATAAAAAAACAAAAATCATATGTCATTAATTTTTTTTAAAAAAATTGTATATAGTTAGGTTGGGCCTAACCAAACAAGCCGAAGTGCTTGGCCTAAAATTTGGCCTAACATTGTCCAATTAAAATAATTTTTTTAGGCTCAGGCTAACCAACTTGATATAATTAAGTTGGACTAATTGGTTAAGTCATTGGGTTTTGTGTGTACCCATAGTTTTTGTATTTTTTCTTTTACAAAAACCTCAAAACATTTAAGAAAAATTTAGATTATTGAATTTTTTTAATGAAGCAAATGCAAAAGTTTCTTTTAAAATTTTTTGTACGCAACAAATGGTGCCTAAAGGAAGGGGGAAAAAAACAGAAAATGTTACCAATACATTCCAATTCACTGCAAATAAGATTTTGTTTAAACAATAGCTAGATGTATTGGCCCAAAAAGAATGAACACTTACGAACCCTAATCTTAAACATAGCTTTTAAAAATAAAAGAATAAACAATTTGTTTGAATAGTTTGCTCCTGATGAAATAATTTTGAAAATTCTTCATATTACTTAAATTTAAGGATTTTAAATTAAGGTTTAACTTCTTTTTATCTAAATTATAAATTATAATATTAATTAGTTCAATTTAAAAATTGTTATAAAAATGTCACAAATATTTATAAAGATTTCTATTCCACAATATGAGCTTGGGCCTGCACGCAGGCCATCCTCATCCGGAACTGGGCTTTTTGATCGTTATTACAAGAAAAATAATGATTGACCAAAATGCTGAGCTATCAATATTATTGGCCCCAAATACTGTGGCTGTACCTCTTTTTTTTTTGCCCTTTTAAAGGATGTGTGCTATCTAAGGGGACGAACTAAAAAAATGAATTTTAATATGATGCGATCCTTAAAAAAAAAAAAAAAAAAAAAAAAAAAAAAAAAAAAAAAAAAAAGGGGCGCACTGATGAAAAATACATATATTACAACCAGCAGCGGTTTAAGCCGCTGCAAAGTACAAACAGGGCATGTTGTAAAAATTTTAATACTTTCAGCAGCGACTTAAACCGCTGGTGCGTTCCCAATATATTAGTATTATCATTATTATTATTATAAAAAAACGAAAACAAAATCTTATTTCCAAACTTCCCTGCATCTAAATTTAGGGGAATGCGAGTATTTTATATTTAATTTTTTAAATTAATTATTTAATTGATATAATTAATTTTATTTTTATTTTGTTAATTGTTAATTATCCTTTCTTTTTTTTTTTCAAAAACAATAAAAGCTCACAATTTCATGTTAATAACACTTTGGATATAATAAATCACCATGGAATATGTCCAATGTTAACTCAAATGAAAAAAAAAATTTTACCCTCATTTCTACAATTATATTTACAGTGCACTAATTGAAAGTGTAAATATGCATCATTTCATAAACAAATTAAAAAATAAAATATAAATGAACGGTTTATATATAATTTTATTTTTAAATTTTTTAAAAATGAAATATTGCATACACACACTTTGAATTAGTATATTATAAATATAATTGTAGAAATGACGGTAAGATTTTTATTTGGTATATGGATATGTCTCGCATGAAAGATATGAGTTTTTTATATCCAGTGTTACTAATATGAAATTGTAAGATTTTGTCTAACATTTAAAAAGTTTTAAAAAATAATTAAAATAAATTAATTATAATAATTAATTAAATTATTAAAAATTCAAAAAATATAATGCTCTCATTCCCCTAAATTTAGATGCAGGAAAATTTAGAAACAAGATGATTTTTTGTTTTTAATAATATAATAAAAATATAATAACAATAGCAATATTTTACATTTTCTAAAATAGACGCCATTATCATTCAATTTTTTACAGGTTAATGTAATAGGTCTTGCTATTAAAAACAAAATAGACAAAACAAAAGATATGTACTCTGCTTATGGAAAAGATGTGCTCAACTATAGGAAAGACACTTAACTCAAATTTGAATGTTTAATTCAACTCAACTCAACTTACAGTATACTCAATTCTTTTTAACTTAACTTGAATGTAATCAACTTGACATTTAACTTTGACTTTAGTTATTTTTTATAATTAAATTCACTCAAATACTTCTCCTTAACTCTTTGATTCTAGTAGAAAGATCGGGTTTGTTTTGATTTTAATATTTTTAAAACAGATGTTTTTTAGAATAAATTTTGAAAAAAAAATTAAAAATCTATTTGAATCATTATTTTAAAAAAATTGCTATTTTTTGTCTTTTCCCTAGAATCAAAGTTAACAAAATATTTAAAAAAATGTTTTGATTTTTTTGTTTCTGAAAAATACAATTCTATTTTTATGTTTTACAAAACACTTTATTAAAAACATTATCAAACAAATTATTTTTTTATTTTTTTATTCTTAAAAACAAAAAATCATTTTAAAAACATAAAATCAATCAGGCCCATCATTTCTAATTCTATATCCTTTGTCATGTGAAACCAGGTTGCTCTGCCTTGCATTTTGCCCCAAGAAACAACATTCTGATCAAGCCAGAGATAAGCTTCAAGCCCTATGAATTGTTACCAATGCATTGCTTTAGTAACAGAGATTTGTGACCGCCGAGGAGGCTGCAAGGGCTTACGATGCTGTTGCTTTTCATTTCAGAGGTCAGCCATGTCTTCCAAGCGTGCAGGCAAGCTGGGATGGATGAGAAATGTCAAATGAGATAACAGCAGCTCTATGTCAGATGTCCCACGGATAAAATGTCATGCTTGGACTAAGTAGAGACTCTATAAGTAGCAAGCCACACTTATAATGCATCACTTGGGCTTGGTCAAGAAAGCCCATGATCTAAGTTTTTTGTTGGATAAATTATTGATTCGTTTACTTTCGGCTGATTTCATCAAATTTTAATCACTTTTTGAAAGGTCGATTTTGAGTATTAATTAGACTGGACTTATAGCTAGTTTATAGGTTTCTCAATTTCGCTAGCCGATTCTGTTTTTAAAATTAAAATTTGAATTTGATTTCCATACTCTTACTTTTTTTAAAAAAAAAATTCTTTGAAAATTAAAAAATTAGATTATTTTAACATTTTTCAAATATTTTTTTTGTAAATCAAATAAAAAAATTTCTACAAAATAGACATAACGTAAAAAGAAAAGTAAACTATCAGCAATACATACAAAGTTATTGTAATATCATTCTGTTTGTTTAAACAGTTCCTGAACACAATGTTAAACATAACTTTTAAAAATAAAAGTTCAAAAAAAATTGTTTGAAAATTATATTCTTGATGAAATAATTTTAAAAATATTCATATAAATTAATTTAAAATTTAAAGTTTGAGGCTTAATGTATAATATTAATTACATCAATTTTCATGGTTTGTTAGATAAATATTTCTTTTTTCTTATTTTTGTGAGAGAAGTTTTCTATTCCTCAAGATGAACCTGGACCAGCACGTCTTGGTCCATGCTCATCCAGAACTTGGGTTACTTGTTGTTCTTGACCGAAATGTGTGCGTTTTTGTTTTTGCTCATTAAAACTAATGTGTCCTTGGGCCTCTGGCCCATTATGTCACCACAAAAGAATTTTTCAAAAGATCAAAAAAATAATTGTAGAAAAAAAAATCATACAATTGTTTTTAAATCAGAGATTTTCACAAACTATAGTGAACAAAAGAAAAAAATTATTAATTTATAAGAGAAAAACCAAAGTTATTTTTTGTGTTTGATCTTTTAGAGTAAGTTTTTTTTCTCCTCCTTGATAACCAATCCTTTCAATTAAACACATCACAACAAGAAAGATTTGAACAGTAAATGATGAGTCTTTTGTTAATTTCTCACTAAATAGTGAGAGATTAATGAGAGTTAGAATATACCTTGCTATATTCCTCAATTAAAAGTAAGTGAGATTCCCATCTTATCAATAGTAAAGAAAAGGTTCCTCATAAAACAAAAATTTATGGCTATTTATTTAATGAGGGATACGTCACTTATTATTTTCACAAGATAAATGCTATATTTTTGCCAAGGTTTAGCTAGGGATTGTTATCAACATTTTCTAGCTATTTCTTCAGTAAATTAATTGGTGAGAAAAAAGCCTTTGCTAGCTCCTTATTAATCTTTAAATGAAGTCAAAATTCTTAATTCTCACTTGACATTTTGCACCTTTGGCCAAAATTCACTCCTTTCCCTCTCTCTTTCTTGTCACCACGTTGTCATTGGTGACCGCATCACTACTATTACTATTCCATAGTCATCAATGAACTCTCTTCCCTTTCGAACTGTGACACTATATGGGACTAAGGGGCTTGAGCTCCTAGTCCCTTATTGGCTGATGGTGCCCTTGTTGCCATTGCATGCCTGTATTATTAGTAAAAGCACAATTATTGCAACAACGGCATTTTGTAGGAATGGTGGGTGTTTGGTTCGTGGTTGTATTATATATAGATCTAATCACAATAATTCAATCAAGTTTGCAACCAATAACTTGTTCGTGATTTTTCGCAGGTTTATGAATTGAACACAATATACAAAGAAGATTAATCAAATATCAATTTTTTTAATTATCTTTATTGTCTTAGAAAATAAAAAAAATCAATTTAATTAACTAAGAACTAAGAATGAACTAGAACATAAGCTAATTTGAAATTAATTGACTTTGGATTAATTAATTAAAAAGTTCTAAAATTTATAATCCTCTATTTACTTCCTAAACCTAACTAAGCATTAACTCTTGTAATTGAATTTATTCAAATTAACAATTCCTTAAGTTATATGAAAAGTCTTTTTCAAGACAATACATGTGTTCATGCTAATCCTATGCCCATTCTCATGATCACATACTTAACACAAATCTATTAAACACAAGGAATTTAATATAAGTCTACGTGTAGTTGGACCTATAGATTGTTCATGCACAATTTACATTTCTATAAAATCATCATATAAGTCTATTGCTGATATATTATTGTAATTAACCTCTCATTCCTCTCCCAACATATTAGTTATATGAAAAGTAACTAGCTATTCATATGAAAAATAACATAGAACAATATATTAGTGTAGAACAAAATCTTACAAGCAAATCCTTAATCAAACTTATTTAGCAAATAGATTCATCCAAATCCTAGAATTGGAGATTTAGCTACTCATAACGAAGAACCAAATCCTAACAACTAAATTAAAGGAATCTATAAAAAGAGAATAAAATAAATTAGAAAGGAGAAAACAAATCAATAGATGACAATGATCCTCATAAAAGTGTCTCAAGATCTCCAAGGTATCACAATCTTTCTCAAAAGCTCCCTTCTAATTCAAGTGTGCTATTAAAATGGCCTCTTTGATTTCTTTTAACCTTTGGCACTAGGGTTACACTTCATCCTTCCAAAATTGCCCTTGATTCTTTCCAAAAATTCCCTTAGCTTGTTGTACACAACCGAGTTGTACAACTTTTGCCCAATCACACCACCTCTGAGGGGCTAGGAGGGGGGAGGGGGCTTTGTATTTTTAATGAAGGATGCATTGACTGTGCATTTTTACACAGCTAGGTTGTGTGATGTCTAAGATTCTGCTTCTGTGCTTTGTCAATTGTACAACCTATGTAACCACACATGGGTAAGCCTTATATAATGTTGGTTTAGCTGCTCTTTCAATCTAAAATACTCTTTTTCATTGTTTTAGAAACTCTTGATCATAATACACAATTAGGCAATAGGAACTCACATTTATTGATAAAAAATAGGGAATCAAAGTCCATAAATGAGTGTAAAAATTTAGCATATCGTAACTCAATCACGTCTTTTTCAGAGATAGGAAAATGGCAAGAATGTTAGAGACTAACCTTTTGAAGTGAATATGAAGCCAAACTAAAAGAAGAGAGAAAGAGGGCAAAACACAATGGTCTTTGAAGGTGGTTGGTTCAAGTTGATGAAAGGGAAAATGCATTTGGGCCATGGTTTTTGGTAGGAAACATGAACTCAATGAAGGTTCTTGGTGGAAATTAGTGACGATAGCTCTTAGTGGAACTCAGCAATGGTGGCATAGTGGAACTCCACTATCACATCAGCAAAATAGCATAGTGGCGTTAAGGATTTGGTGGTTAAGACAGATGGGAAAGGTAAAAGGCTATTGGGGGGTCGGGGGATTTTTGTTGTTGAAAAGACTTAATGGCTATTTATACTTAAATTATCACTAGAGTTACAAAGTTAATGATGGTTAGTACATTGTTATTAAATTTTGGTTTAGGGCAATTTTGAATAATTACAGATATTTAACCACCACTAAATGTGTTTTCTTTTGGTAGTGGGTAGTGGTGGATTAGGTGCTTCTTAGTGACTATAATAGTTGATAAATTTGATCATGGTGTAGGAGTTGGGCTTTTTAAAAGCTTAATTACAATTCTCTTTGAAAATTCTTTTTTAAGCTTGACCATAGACCACAATTTAGTTTAATCCCAAGCAAGATTCTTTTTAAGCTTTTTATTTTTTATTTGAGTTTGACTTGAATAAAAATGTTTAAATTCAAGACTAGGCCCAAATTTTAAAATTTAGGCTTAAACTTACTTGTCCTAAACACTACTAAAATAAAAGGGGTGTAACTGTGGTTTTATCCACTGCGGTTAAACCTGAAAACTTAACAGCAGTTAAGTATAACGTCTTAATGGTGATTTTTAAAAATTATAGTTAGGACATTGTAGTTTTACTGCACTTTGGACCAAGCCGCGATAAAAGCTACATTTAACGACATTTCACTTTAACCAGTTTTTTTTAAAAAGCTTCACCCTCATTAGATCGTAACCTTGTGACTTCAGCCCCTTTACAAAAACCCACACCTGCATAAACTCCCTCCCTCTGTAGTTTAACTTTTCAGCCACAACTCCCCTCCAATGTAGCTCGCCATTCGACGTCTGATAGAGCTCGCCATTTAGATCTTCAACCTCTCCCTTCTTCTCCGATCTTCGACCATGAACTACGAGCTCAATTATGTAAGTTTTCTTTCTCTATTTTTGAATTTGTTCTCTCTCTTTTTTTTAAATAAATGCATTTCTTTTTTCTTTTAAGGCCTAAGTCGCTCATAATTGCTCGAATCTGTTGGTTTTCTTCCTCTATTTTCATGTTACTCTAATTTGATTAGCTGAAATATAAGAAATCTTTTGTCCGCTTGAATGAAGGATTTTTGATATATGGTGCTTGCCTATTCTGGTTCTCTTTAGTGTCAAAGCAATGTACTTAAAACGTGTTCTAAGTCATCCTCACGTCAAGCTTCATTTTGCCTTTTTTTTACTCTTTCTTTTATGTTTATGTAAAAGATATGGTATTTTGTGTTTGTTTATGAACTTGTGGACAATTTTTCCATCATTAATAGGTTGTGATTAAGAAAGCAAAGATACCACTTCTTTGTTGCACAACAGTAATAATAATTCTTATTCAACTACTGCTATAAACATGACATTATATAAATAATAATGTACCAAAATTTTGGACAGGTATAATGCACTTTCGCTTGTAAGAAAATGCCTCTCTTTTGAATTGATTGTTGCGTAGATATGATGTTGATACTTTGCTAATACCTTGGTTCAATGGTAAATTAGTAGCCTCATGTTATATTACAAAATTACAATCTATTGGATGGTGTATAGATATGTGTTTTTTTTAAGGAGATTTTTTTTTGTGGCATTACCAAATATATTTTATCATTTAATTTTTTTAAATATAAGTCATTCGAATCATTTTAGATTTGCCTCTTATTTTTCTAATCTAGCCTTGTGCAATAATGACTTTCACAAATCTATGATTTATTAAATATAACAAATTAATGTGATATATAAGTTAGATTATAGATAGAACAAATAAAATAGAAAGGTCTCTTTTTTAAATTTCTTTTTGGGTATGAATAAAAGGGTCAAAATTAAGCCTAATCCCATAAATCCAAAATTTTTATTTAGGCCAAAATAGAAATATATAAGTTTAGGTGTGGGCTTGGGCCCTGACCTTGGTCCAATTCATTTTTCGGCTCTAGTACAACTCTTGATAGGCTTAGACTGTGATGTTGGAGGACTATGGACATGTGAAATGGTTTTCATTCTTTTTTTTTTTTTAATTTATCAAAGTATTTCCTTAAAATGTTAAAGAAAAATTTAACTCATTGAATTTTTAAAAATAATTTTTTAATGAAACAAATACAAAAGTTTTTTGTTAGATTTTTTTTTGTTCGCAACAAACAGTGCTAAATTAAAAAAAAGCTGTCACCAGGACATACAAATTTATTGCAAATATGATTTTGTTTGTTCAAACAATTCCTAAACTTTTTGGCCCAAAGAAAAAAAAACAGTTCCTAAATGTAATCTTAAACATAGCTTTTGAAAATAAAAGAACAAACAATTTGTTTGAAAACTTTGATCACGATAAAATATTTTGAAAATATTTCATATAATTTAAAATTAAGGTTTAATTTCTCTTCATTTAAATTATAATATTAATTATGTCAATTTTTAAATTATTATAAAAATGTTGTAAATGTTTTTACTTTCCCCATTTTTCTTGTGAGGAAAGTTTTCTATTTCACAATACGAACCTGGGCCTACACATACATAGTCATGGTCTTCATGGACCATCCTCATCCAAAGTGGGGTTACTTATTAATGCTGATGGCAAGGGGGTTGTTCTTTGCTCCATTTTAGCTATGATTTGTTTTTTTGGAGGGTGGGGATATTCAGTTATGATGATTATGTGAAAGGAAGGTCCAAATCCAAAATGAATTGAATGGAAGTCTAGATGAAGCAAGCATATTACAATTCAGAAGAATTAAGCAGAAGCAATTTGATAGATAATAAATACCTCCAATCATATTATTTGTTTTTCTTTTTATGTATACGCCTTTTCAGCAATTAAGCTTTTGGGATCTACCAATTAAAACACTAAAAAGGAAGTATAGAAGAGAATTGTTAATTAGAGGCTATTTTCCAATAGATGTAGTGATCAAAGTAATGGCAATAGGAAAAATTACTCTTTATTGGGAATTCTAGTTGATAAAAATTGTTAGCTCTCCCATTAAGAGAGATCAATTTATTTAAAGTGAATAATAACTAGATATCCCCATTAACCAATTATAGCATATCTGGCAAACTAACTTTAATAAATAAAGATTACTAATTGGAATATATTTTAAATTTAAAATGTAAAAGGGATATGGGATATCTTAATTTATCTTTATTTAAAATATCCTAATATATCAAGAAGATATGAAATATCATAATGTATCTTTGTTTATAATATTTTAATATACTGATTAAATTTAAAATAATGTTCGAACATTCTTCCACTTAATCAGAATATGATTTTCTAGACAACACATTCATTAGTACAATGAATACATACTATAAGAGTCATAGTGGTAAGTCTTTTAAATGAACAAATATTATCTTCCATGTATTACTTGTAAGATGTCTTTAGCTTTTAGGATATTAAACTTTATAAATAAACCTCAAATGTTTATTTGGACTCTAACTTAAATATTTGTTAATTTCACAAAACATATATACAAAAAATTTGATATAACAAATCATAATTTAAATTTCATTACTTAAACATACCTCAACTACACCAACATTAATAAAATGTGGTCTAAGTCTCATATGAGGCATATAATCCTTGAACTTCTTTAAATGCATATTATTAGTTAAATGATCTTTATTCCTTATATATTCTATGACCACTTAACCTTATATGATCATAAACCCCATGATAGGCTCAAAATTAATCTACAATTTGAAACCCAATGATAAAACTCTTCAATCAAATTACCTTGTGAATTTACCTCAAAATAGGATATAAATATAGTATTTCATGGTGGAAGTAGTAATCAAGATTGCTTAGAATTTTTATACTCTCCTATGATATGGCATATTTAACAAGCATAAAGATGTGTCATAATTTGTTAACCTCTTTTTAGGTTCAACATATCCTGCCAAGTATGAATATATATAACTAGCATCTTTTAAATTGTTGGTTCTCTTATAAGTAAATATGAAACTTAATGTACCTTAAATGTAATCCATGACAATTATTGCAACCTTTTAATTCAATGATCCAAGCATGAATGGCTTTGGTACGTGTCTATCCAACATTCCTTCAACAAAAGCAATGCAACACTGTGCACATCTAGACAAACATTAGATAGAAGGAACATTTTGTATCTCTTTTCTTCCAAGATCATATTCTGGACATAGAAACAAACAAAATTTATTCATTTTCACAATGCTTGATAAACAACCTTTTATCAAGAAATGTTCAAGTACTTAATTAATATAGATTTTTTATGATAGTTCTAAAATACCTAGAGATTTATCTCTATATGGATCTTCATATCTATAACATAGGATTTTTCACCTATATCTTTCATGTTATAGTTCTTGAATAATTGGTATTTTACCTCATATAATAGTCCCCAAGTTACTACATACAAACAATATGTCATCATACATTTATAACTTAAAAGATTTTAACTCTTATTAACCTTGTATATACACTAATTCGTGATGTTTTTTGTCGTACCATACTGATGCTCACCGAAATATAACACCGCAAGTGTACGGGTCGCAGACGTAGTATGTGATGAATCAAGGTCGTTTCCTCAGAGAATTAGTATAACTGGCGATTAGGCATTAGAGTTCTCATGTTCATTTTAGTTAAACAATCAAATGATAAGATGGATTTATGAAAATTATGTAAATGGCGAGTAATGACACTGGTTATAATTGAAAATATGCAATTAGAAATACCTTAGGAATTTTAATCCCCTTTATATCACTGTCGATTATTTCCTTTATAATTAAACAGTTTAAGACAATTAATAGAGTCAAGGTTAAAGTAGGTGCAATTGTCTTTCGATTCAATTGAACCCTTATACTCACCCACGCTTGATGTCTCAAGGAGTGGTTAGTAAATGATTAAGTGCAGACCTTCTTTCGACTACCTAGGGCCCTTGAGGATATCTCTATCTCAAGTGCAAATTAGATTATATCTAATCCTAAGTTGTTTAACCAATGGTCTATAAGCAATTTCCTTTCGTCAAAGGTTAATTACTCAATCCACAATCAAACTAAAGGAAGCCACCCAATAGAATGAACTATATGTCAGATTAAACACTATAAATTCCAATAATCAGAATAATTAACAAGGGAAAGCAATCTCCATAGATCAAAGGTTCATAAAATCCCTAACGATCATAAAATCTAGCCACTCATGGCTTGAAATCCAAAGACAAATTCAGCAAACATATTAACTATCATCAACTAAGAGGGGGAATGGAGTAGAAACACCTAATCGGAAGGAAAATCGATAGAATTATTGAATCTCCGATCAAATTCAAGCTTCTCCAACACCCTTGATGCGTTTTTCTCTCCCTTAGTCGGCCAGAACTCCCTCTGTATGTTGAATGCCCCTAACCCTAGCCTCCTCCCGACGTTTTAAGCTTGATAAATTAAACTGTGCGTTTCAGGGTCCGATCTCGCTATGGCGAGGGGTGCTTCTCGCTATGGCGAGATCTCATAGGTTCCCAGATTTCTGCTGTTCTTGCTATTGCTAAGCTATGGCGAGTTTCTCCCTGCAATTTGTATGCTTCGCGACTTCGCTGTGGCGAAGTACCTTGCTCGTTGTAGCGAAAGTGTGTTCTCGCTATAGCGAGTTGAATCCTCGCTGTAGCGAGAATGCTTGATCCACTTGTACTTTCTCACTTCTCAGCTTCCTTCTCTTTTCTCAATTCTTTCTTTCTTCTTTTATTTTTCTTGAAATTGAAATCAGTCATAGAGTGAGGCTCAAACTGCTAAAGATAATACAATAAAATACTCTGTTTATTTTGTTTGATTGAATTCATTTTTAACTCTATTAACCAAGAAGAAAGTACTTGCCTCCCTAATTTGATCTCAAATATAACCTCTTTTTATATCACAAATTAGAGAGTCATCAAACTCCCCCACACTTAAATCCTTGCTTGTCCTCAAGCAATTCTCAAACTATCGAACAGAGGTCATTTATTCATTCTTTTTCATAATCATCACCCAATCAATCAGAATTTCAGCTCTCCCCCACACTTAGAGTGAGACTAATGCTAGAAACAGAAGCTCAGCAAAACTTAAATTGAATTTTGAAAACAATGCAATCATAGTTACACCCTGACTAAGTGTGTGTGTGCTCCACAGATAGATTTTAAGAAGTACTCAAGCAACCTTCAACAAATCCTCATTACATTTTCAAGTCCAATCCAAATATCCACTCTAGCTTCAATCCTCAACATTCATTAAAAGAGGTTTCTATTGTTCACCAGAGATCAGTTTTCAACATGATCAGTGAGCTTTTTTTTTTCTTTCTTTCTTCCTTTTCTCCTCGGTTCTCTTAATCCTTTTGATGCGAATGACGACATTGGTTATAAAGCCACCCGGTTACTCAGATTAGGGAAGTCCTCGGAGTGCTTATTAGCATACTCTTAGTTTCTATCACCGTTTGACGCGAAAGTTCATATTTTTTGATGCAAACCCCCGGTTACTAAGTGATTTCAACCATTGGAGTAGAGTTTTTTTTTTGGTGAACTCATGATCTCTCTAAAATGACAATCAGATGTCCACTAGAAGCAAGTAATTGGGAAAGATCTAAAAAAAATAATTGAGAGTTAGTTTAAGAGAAAACTTGAATACTTCAGTTAATCATATTGTGGAAGAATGGTCCTAATGTGGGTGCATACTACAACTACATTATCTACTTTGTTCATTTCAAGCTTGCTTCACCCCCATATTCATTGATCAGTATTTCTCTAAGGCAGTGAGGTTAATTCTGATTAAAATTGGAGATGTGCTAGCTAATTGCTTTATTAACTAAATTTGAGTGTTCATGTCTATTTAGCCTATGTGTACATTCCCCCACACTTAAAACGAACATTGTCCGTAATGTGTAAAACAGAAAAGCAAAAGCAAGATAAGAGAAGTAAAGTGTGGTGAAAGTAAATGAAAGAGACAGGACTCCCTTGATAGGAAAAGAAAACATTTGAGAGGATGAGATGGGTGCGAGAATAACTCCTGCAACTGACAGATAACACTTTAGACAAAATATAGGTAGCAACCAGTGAGTTTTGATGAGAGATAACAGATTAGGATAGAGATATACAGTCATCCATATACAGTAATCCAAAGAGATAAGAAAAAACAAAAGAAAACAGTAACAAAAGACAGCAATCAAGGGATAGAAGGGTCCTGTGAATCCGAAGGACTAGGCTGGTCACCCTGTGGAGGGTTCTGGGGAAGAACGATCACTGATGGTGAAGGACCCGCTGGAGGTGAAGGGGCAGGGGCAGGCATCAAGTAATCCATAAGCATTTGAAGCTGGTCCTTCATGGACAGGACATGGCCTTCCAATCGATCAATGGACTCTCGTACCCAACCCTCAAACTCAGCTGAATGCGGCGGGTCCTGCTGCATTGGTTCAGGTGTGCTCATGTGCTGTGGAAGAGGTGGTGAAGAAGCTGCAGGAAGTTCCCGGACAGATGCTCATTGTCTATGAGGATGGCCTGACTCATTCTTCATGCTATCATACTTGAAAGGCCCTTTTGGCTTGAACTGCGCATCATTTTTGGAGACTCGGCTTCCCCCCATGGTGACTAGCTCAGTAAGCATATGGGGGTAGGCCAGGCTCGCTCTATCAGACCTCGCTACTTGCTTAAAGTTTAGGTACATCAGGCAAGGGATGTTGACCCGCTGCTTGGTCATGAAGCACCAAGTCAGTGTAGCTCGCTCTTGGATCATGTCCGAACCATGGGAGCTCGTTAGAATGTTACTGGTAATGAATTGTAACCAATAACAGGCCGGTTTGTTTAACTGATTTACCGGGTACACTTTGTTGACCAATCGGGCTCGGCCTTCCAGTGCAATAGTGGTTTCTACCTCTTCCCATGGAACAAATTCAGGATTTTCTAAATAGTGTTGGAATGCGCATTCCTCGACATCCGGTAGCTCATAGAAGTCTTGAAAGACTTTCTGGTTGATGCGTATCCAGGCAGCCCGGCAATAATATTCATCCTTCCCCTCTTCAGTATCCTTAAAGTTGGCGTACAGCTCTTGGATCATCAATGGGATCCGATGCACCGGCTTTTTGGTGAAACCTTGCAAACCATGCCACTGAAAGTCCAGATAGGTGAGATCTAGGATATGAGGCTCATAATATCTGTCTTCAACTACGCCTCGGTCAGCGAAAAGCCTCTCAAAACATAATTCTGCCTGAGTTGAAGTGAACCTATCTTTATCATAGGTCTGCTTCTTCTGCTTAGATGAGGACGCTCTAGCGGTCTTGGCTTGCTTTTTGGGAGCCATCAATGGCATATGCTATGAGTGGAAGAAGGATAAGAGCCTTTAGAAACCTACAGGGGACCAAGGGACAAAGGAAGAAATAAGCAGACGAAGTGGGGAACGCTTGGGGAAGGAAAAGATATTTCTGGAAAAAAAATCTCAAACTCGCTGTAGCGAGTTGATGATCGCTATAGCGAGTTCGAACATAATTGAACATAATTGAGCAAAATGCGATTATGTGCAGAATAATGCCAAAATAAATGTAGTCCCCTGCGCAGAAATATACAACCAGTACAGCGCATGCATTCAAAACAAATAATTAACCCTAAACTACACAATTTCATGCGAAAAGTCCTTCAGCCCTAAGGTTCGCGAAATCGTTGAAAATCACCATGATTCAGGAGATAAAAGCAAAAATCAACTTACTTGATGCAAGGGAAATGGAATGCGAGGAGAGTAGTGGCGTTGGTCGTAGGAAATTTGGTTGAAAGATGAGATCTCAGGGAGGAAGGTCAGACGCGCAATAGCGAGAATGAGCGTGGTTTTTGGCTAAGCGACGAAATGAACTATTTGGGCTGATATTAGCGACCTAGCTAGGCAATAGCGAGGAGCTCTATGGAAAAAGTATAAGCAGGGCTGCAGTCTTCGCAACAGCGAAATGAACCCCTCGCTATGGCAAGAAGACTTGTAAAAATTAAGATACTGAAGAGTATCGCTATAGCGAGGATCTTTCTGGCTTTAGTGTGTGGTTCAGGAGTATGCTGCAGTCACTATAGCGAGTGGAATAACTCGCAATAGTGAAAAGACTTGAAAAATTTTAACTTTGAACATGTCGCTCGCTATAGCGTAGCTACAGCGACATACTCTTTGGATTCTTTACCACATTTGCTGCAGGGATCTCGCCATGGCGAAAGAATTGGCTCGCTATAGCGAAAATACTTAGTATTGTTCATGGTGCTCGCCACAGCCTGGCCATGGCGAGGCACTCTCTGATTACTATACCTGATGCAAAATAAGCAGCCTCGCTGTAGCGAGGTGGTCCTTTTGCTATAGCGAATTTTTTTTTTGTTTTTTTGTTTTTTTGTTTTTTTTTGTTTTTTGTTTTTTATTTTTTTTGTTTTTTTTTGTTTTGTTTTTTTGTTTTGTTTTGTTTTTTTGAACTAATGAACATGCAGATAAGCATTCTATAACTCTATTGAATTCATCTCTCATATCAACTCATTTTACTCAAATCATCACCAACATAGTTGATTAACATGATTAGAATGATTATGGTTAATGCAAAGTAAGATGAGGAACTCCCTGAAATTCATGTCGGACGACAGTCTTTTCTACCAAACACCTTGTTCCCAGCATCTAGCACTTCAGTACCACACCCAACCTACAAAACACACAAAAGACATGAAAAATCTAAACAAACAAAACTAGAATGATAAACTTAAATTGAGGAACAAGTAGAAAACTTGGGTTGCCTCCCAAGGAGCGCTTGGTTTATAGTCCTCAGCCGAACTTTGTCTCCAATCATGGAGGTTGAGCCAAGGTGTGGACTGTGGTCTGTCGGTCTATGTCACCCGCCAGATAATGCTTCAGCCTCTGACCATTTACTTTAAATTGGTCTCCTGATTTCTCATCTTAAACTTCAATGGCTCCATAAGATGTCACAGCAATAACTTTGAATGAGCCAGACCATCTTGATCGTAACTTATCTAGAAACAACTTTAAACGAGAGTTATAAAGTAACACAAGGTCGCCAGGTGTAAATGTCCTTGGTAAGATGCGTCTATCATGAATTCTTTTGGTTCTTTCTTTGAAAATTCTAGAATTTTCAAAGGCTTGCAATCTAAATTCATCCAATTCATTAAGTTGCATTAGTCTTTTCTCACTCACTTTAGCCATATCATAATTTATTTTCTTAATGGCCCAAAAGGCTTTATGCTCTAGCTCAATGGGTAGATGACAAGCCTTGCCAAAGACCAATTGATATGGAGACATACCTATTGGAGATTTAAAAGTTGTCCTGTATGCCCATAAAGCGTCATCAAACTTATCTGCCCAATCTTTTCTAGTGGGGTTTACAGTCTTTTCTAAAATCCTTTTTATTTCTCTATTGGATACTTCACACAAGCCATTAGTTTGAGGGTGATAAGCTAATGCCATTCTGTGGGTGACTCCATATTTTTCAAGTGGACTCCTAAACAACCTATTGTTAAAATGAGTTCCCCCATCACTAATGATTGCCCTAGGTGTGCCAAATCGAGTAAAAATATTCTTTTTAACAAATCGCACCACCGTATTGGCATCATTAGATTGGCAAGCGACAGCCTCAATCCACTTACTAACATACTCAACCGCAACTAAAATGTATTGATGAGTTCTAGATGAAACAAATGGTTCCATGAAATCAATGCCCCACACATCAAATAATTCTACCTTAAAAATACCTGATTGGGGCATTTCATGCCTCTTTGAGATATTACCTGTTCGCTGACATGCATCGCAATGACTGACAAACAAATAAGCATCTTTAAACAGTGAGGGCCAATAAAACCCCGATTGTAACACTTTATAAGCAGTACGTTGGCTGTTAAAATGACCACCATAGGGAGCAGAATGACAAGCCTGAAGAATGTCATTTTGTTCAGTCTGAGGTACACATTTTCGCAAAATTTGGTCAGCACATTTCCTATATAAAAATGGTTCATCCCACACAAACCATTTCACATCATACAAAAACTTTTTCTTTTGATAGAAAGTTAATTCATTAGGCACAATACCACTGACCAGGTAGTTGGCATAATCAGCATACCAAGGCACAGATATACAATTCATAACAAATATAGATTCATCAGGAAAGCTCTCATTAATCAAGAGATTATCCACACAATCAGAGTTATTCATAAGCCTAGATAAATGATCCGCCACTTGATTTTTAGTTCCTTTCCTATCGGCAATTTGCACATCCAAATTCTTGCAGTAGTAACACCCACCTAATTAGCCTAGGTTTGGATTCTTTCTTACATAAGAGGTATCTAATAGCAACATGATCAGTATGAACTATAACTTTAGTACCCATCAAATATACTCTAAATTTCTCAAAAGCAAAGACAATAGCAAGCATTTCTTTTTTAGTAGTTGAGTAATTTACCTGTGCTCCAGCTAAGGTTTTGCTTGCATAATAAATAGGATGGAAAATTTTACCATGTCTTTGGCCAAGCACAGCTCCAACCGCATAGTCACTCGCGTTGCACATAACTTCAAAGGGTAGTGACCAATCAGGGGCCACTATAATTGGTGCGGTGATGAGTTTCTGCTTAAGTTCTTCAAAGGCTTTCAAGCAGTTTGTATCTAACTTGAAAGTGGTATCCTTTTCAAGTAATTGAGAAAGAGGCTTTGCTATCTGTAAAAAATCCTTAATAAATCGCCGATAGAACCCAGCATGCCCCAAGAAGCTTCTAATAGCTTTCACATTAATGGGCGGTGGTAGTTGCTCAATTACTGAAACTTTGGCCCGATCCACTTCCAACCCTCTTTTAGACACTTTATGCCCTAGTACTATTCCTTCACAAACCATGTAATGACACTTTTCCCAATTTAGGACTAAATTAGTGTCTTCACACCTTTGCAAGACTCGTGTTAAATTGGTCAAACATTCTTCAAACGTGATGCCGAATACTGAGAAATCATCCATGAAGACTTCCATGATATGTTCGATCATGTCAGAAAAAATCAACATCATGCATCTTTGAAATGTGGCAGGAGCGTTACATTGTCCAAAAGGCATGCGTCTAAATGCGAAGGTCCCGTATGGACATGTGAAAGTGGTCTTTTCTTAATCCTCCGGGGCAATAGCAATCTGATTGTATCCAGAATAGCCATCCAAGAGACAGAAAAATTCTTTTCCTGCTAATCGGTCTAACATCTGATCGATGAATGGAAGCGGGAAATGATCCTTTCTTGTAGCAGTATTCAACTTCCTGTAGTCCATACAAACTCTCCAGCCTGTGACTGTTCTCTTGGCAATCATTTCATTCTTCTCATTATGCACCACTGTCATACCTTCTTTCTTAGGGACACACTGCACCGGACTCACCCAATCACTATTTGAGATAGGGTAGATAATTCCAGCATCAAGTCACTTAATGATCTCTTTCTTGACCACTTCTTTCATTATCGGATTCAATCTTCTTTGGTTTTCCACTGATTTCTTGTGGTCATCTTCTAAGAGAATTTTGTGCATACAGATGGCTGGACTGATCCCCTTTATATCTGCTATGGTCCAACTAATAGCTCTTTTGTGCTCCTTTAACACTTTTAAAAGCTATTTCTCTTGGAAAAATGTCAATGCAGATGAGACTATGACTGGCAAAGTTTCTCCGTCCCCTAAATAGGCGTATTTTAGATGCGGAGGAAGAGGTTTCAGTTCCAACAATGGAGGCTACTCAATGGAAGGTGGTAGAGCATAGGTATTTCGTGAAGTCAGCTCCAGCGATTCAAAGTGCCCATTCTGCTTAGCTATAGGCCTAAATGCATTAAGCTTGTTCTCAACTTTCACTCTCTTCACTTCCTCTAAACTTGACTTACCAACAAGTACTGCTTCTAGAGGATCGGTGAAAGCGTAAGAGTCTAATTTTTCTTGAATCATCTCTTCAACAATAGATACTTGTGAGCATTCCTTGACACTACCAAGATGCTTCATGCTTTCTCGACACTGAAAGTGACTTGCTCATCTCCCAATCGCATTATTATCTCCCCTTTTTCCACATCAACAAGTGCTCTGCCAGTAGCTAGAAATGGCCTCCCCACTATCAATGGGATGTCTCTATCCTCTTCAATATCGAGAACAAAAAAATCAGCGGGGTAGATGAACTGCCCAACTTTAACTAACACATCTTCAATGATTCCAAGTGGATAAGAGAGACTTCTATCAGCTAGCTGTAAAGTGACCGTCGTTGGGTTGGCCTCTCCCATCTGTAGCTTTCGAAAAATAGATAGGGGCATAAGGTTTACAACAGATCCTAAATCACAGAGTGCTCAACCTTCAAATTTATCTCCAATCATGCAAGGGATTGAAAAGGAACCGGGGTCTTTGCACTTAGTTGGTAGGTTAGATTTTAGGATATTTGTAGTCTCCTTTGTCAAAGCCATTGTTGCAAATTCAGTGAACCGTTTCTTCTTGCTAAGCATGTCCTTAAGAAACTTAGCATATTTAGGCATTTGCTCCAAGGCTTCGGAGAAAGGGATATTGATATGAAGTTGCTTAAATATGCTTCTTATACTGATCATCAAGGACTTTCTTCTGCAATCTCTATGGGAATAGAGGCAGTGGTACCACTTTAGGATGTACAATTGTCTTTTCTTCATATTTTTTCACTTTAGACTCTCCTTCCTTGTCCTTTTCTTTGTTACTCAAACTAGCAGCCCTGTTCTCTTTCTGATGTTGGAATTCTTCTCCTTCTATCTGAATATTGCTTGATAGATCCTTAGAATTCATCTTAGTTGGGTCCTCCAATGGAACTTGTATTTCAGGAAGTTCTTTACCACCTCTCAAAGTGATAGCTTTACATTCTTCCTTACCCTCTCTTCTTGGGTTGGGAATTGTATCGCTTGGCAAACCTCTTTGGTGCAGTGCATTCACAGCAGATGCTAATTGTCCCATCTGTACCTCTATATTCTTAAGGGAAGAATCTACTCTTGCATTAATACCGGCTTGCTCTTCATTATTTTTGATCTGAGTGGTCATGAACTTTGCCAGTACATCTTCTAGATTTGTTTTGGGTTCTTGAATGGGTACATTCTGCCTTGCAATTTGAGGGAATCCAGGAGATTGATTTGGCCTAGCTCCAGAAGATGATGGTTGATTAAGGGATGGACCATTCTTCCAAGAGAAATTCGGATGGTTTCGCCATGCAGGATTGTAAGTATTGGAGTATGGATTCTGATTCTTTGAAAAATTCCCCACATAGTTAACTGATTCTGTTAATGCAAAGGGGCATTGTTCTGTTGAATGTAGATCTCCACAATTCTCACAAGTAGTTGGGGTCACTTGGGTAGAACAAACATTCAATTGCTGGTTTCGTTGTACCTGAGATTCCAACATATCAAACCTCTTGTTAAGGGCAAAAAGAATAGTTGCTAGTGGTACAGAAGAGTCTTCTTGAGTGCTAGCAACATTAGCAATAATCCTTCTATCACCTCCTCTTTGTGCATAGCTCTCAGATAGTGTGTCCAAAACCAGAATAACATCATCTACCGGCATGTCATCCCAACGCCCATTTAAGATAGCATCCAACATAGTGTCCGTTTGTGGAGTCAGGCGTGTGCAGAAATTCTGAACAATGGCACAGTTATCCATTCCATGACTCGGGCATTGGCGGAGTAAATGTTTGTATCTCTGCCATGCAGCGTACAGATGCTCATCTGAAGCTTGCTTAAAGTTGATGAGCTCATGACGGACATCTACTATTCGATTATTTGGAATGAAGCGAGCTCTGAACCTTGCCTCTAGTTTGTCCCAAGTGTCTATTGAACCCTCTGGTAAGTTTAACAACCATTCCTTAGCTTTTCCTTGCAGAGAGAGTGGGAATAGTCTAAGTCTTAACATATCCCTTGGTACCCCATTCTGTTTGAATGAATCACATACCCCCAAAAATGATAGAATGTGGCGGTTGGGATCTTCATCAGACCTCTCACCAGTGAATTGCCCATTGAGCTGCAGCATGGAGATCATCACAGGTTTTAGCTCAAAATTAGCAGCTTGAAAATCTGGGACTACAATGCTCGGCTGAGTGGTTCTCATGGTTCTTCCCACAAAATCCTTGATAGTACGATTCTGATTATCTTCGTTTGCCATATCTGTGGTAGGAACGATTATCTCACTTTCTGCTTGAATTAGTGTAGACCCTTCAGCTAAAATATCCGTTAATCTCCTTGTCTTTCTAGGTGTTCTGTTAGATATGGATTTAGGTGGCATAAACTATGTACCTGTGAAAACAAAGGAGTGCAGATCAAGAGTCTTACTAAGCTAAGAGAATCAAGAGATAGTTACTAAGAAAGTAATAACTGAATAGCTAACAACTGAAAGAGTAAATAACAACGAAAAAGTAAATAAAAGAAAATAAGCGTTTAAGATAAAACTACTCAAAGTCCTCTAATTCTCTTCACCAATTGCCTTAATTCCTCGGCAACGGCGCCAAAAACTTGTTGCTCACCGAAATATAACACCGCAAGTGTACGGGTCGCAGACGTAGTATGTGATGAATCAAGGTCGTTCCCTCAGAGAATTAGTATAACTGGCGATTAGGCATTAGAGTTCTCATGTTCATTTTAGTTAAACAATCAAATGATAAGATGGATTTATGAAAATTATGTAAATGGCGAGTAATGAAACTGGTTATAATTGAAAATATGCAATTAGAAATACCTTAGGAATTTTAATCCCCTTTATATCACTGTCGATTATTTCCTTTATAATTAAACAGTTTAAGACAATTAATAGAGTCAAAGTTAAAGTAGGTGCAATTGTCTTTCGATCCAATTGAACCCTTATACTCACCCACGCTTGATGTCTCAAGGAGTGGTTAGTAAATGATTAAGTGCAGACCTTCTTTCGACTACCTAGGGCCCTTGAGGATATCTCTATCTCAAGTGCAAATTAGATTATATCTAATCCTAAGTTGTTTAACCAATGGTCTATAAGCAATTTCCTTTCGTCAAAGGTTAATTACTCAATCCACAATCAAACTAAAGGAAGCCACCCAATAGAATGAACTATATGTCAGATTAAACACTATAAATTCCAATAATCAGAATAATTAACAAGGGAAAGCAATCTCCATAGATCAAAGGTTCATAAAATCCCTAACGATCATAAAATCTAGCCACTCATGGCTTGAAATCCAAAGACAAATTCAGCAAACATATTAACTATCATCAACTAAGAGGGGGAATGGAGTAGAAACACCTAATCGGAAGGAAAATCGATAGAATTATTGAATCTCCGATCAAATTCAAGCTTCTCCAACACCCTTGATGCGTTTTTCTCTCCCTTAGTCAGCCAGAACTCCCTCTGTATGTTGAATGCCCCTAACCCTAGCCTCCTCCCGACGTTTTAAGCTTGATAAATTAAACTGTGCGTTTCAGGGTCCGATCTCGCTATGGCGAGGGGTGCTTCTCGCTATGGCGAGATCTCATAGGTTCCCAGATTTCTGCTGTTCTTGCTATTGCTAAGCTATGGCGAGTTTCTCCCTGCAATTTGTATGCTTCGCGACTTCGCTGTGGCGAAGTACCTTGCTCGCTGTAGCGAAAGTGTGTTCTCGCTATAGCGAGTTGAATCCTCGCTGTAGCGAGAATGCTTGATCCACTTGTACTTTCTCACTTCTCAGCTTCCTTCTCTTTTCTCAATTCTTTCTTTCTTCTTTTATTTTTCTTGAAATTGAAATCAGTCATAGAGTGAGGCTCAAACTGCTAAAGATAATATAATAAAACACTCTGTTTATTTTGCTTGATTGAATTCATTTTTAACTTTATTAACCAAGAAGAAAGTACTTGCCTCCCTAATTTGATCTCAAATATAACCTCTTTTTATATCACAAATTAGAGAGTCATCACATACTCTCTAGTCATTTTACTTCAATGTCAAGACTTAGTTTCATACACTTTTCCTTGAAAATAATACATTTAATGGGATAAAGTTGCGTTAAGTAAGGCCTAAAAATTCTATTTATGAGTTCGCAGACAATATGAACTCATCCATATCAATTTCCCATCATAACATATCCATACAACTTAGAAATGACACAAAAAAATTCAAGAGTCTTGGGTTTTGGATCATACAACACAAAATCAATATATTGCTCTCCGGTTGCTGTCATGGATTTACTAATATGAATTTTGAAAAATTATAACTAATTTTAGAAAATTGAAATCAAACATATGATAGTTTTCTAGAAAGCTCTAGATATTAACTTATGATAAAAATAATTCCAGACCAAGATAACTGCATTTAGTCTAAGAAAATCAATGAAACAGTAACTTGGGTTAGTTCTAGGATAACTTACAGATATGGAATTTAAAAAATTTATATCTCCCTCTACAGAGCTCCAAATGGGGTGATCTCAATAGCTATGGAAATTTTATGGTGTCTAGTTTATTCTTATAAAATTTTATAGGCATTGGACTTTATTTGGCCCACAAATAACATATAAACAAAATCTGACCATTTGAACAGTACATCTTACCATTTTGCATAATTTGGCCAATTTTAAAAAATTATAATAAATTCTTTAGATCTTCAAGTTAGATGTTTTTTAGCTCTATGAAAAGCTCTAGTTAAGCTCTAAAAGTATGCCAAATTTCATGCCAAGACTAGCTCATTTGGTCAGTTTATAATTTAGCTCAAGTTTTGGTTAATTTTAAAGGTCATAATAGAATCATAGTGCACCAAAAGACCTTTTTCTTATTCCATAGCCACTTAACCACTTCCTATGGCATAAATACAACCTAGGGAAGCCTTTCACATGGTCCCACATATTATGGACTCAATCTCATCATGTCACTTTCTTTTATACACATACACATACTAGCATATAAGCGGCAAAAATCCACATTTACATACATATGGCTTCAAAACTGATACATACATCATGTTTATGTACATTTAAACTTGCTCAAATGGTTACATCTCTTATACACCATAGAAATACAATTCTTGGCAATAAATATGCTATAGAATTGCCTATTTTTCTACTTCTTTGTCAAAGTCTCATCCCCCAAGGCATTTGGTCTCCTTTCTTTGAACATCTTGGCTCATCTAGACATGAATAAGCATATGGAAGGGGAGGGGTGAGATTCAAAGAATCTCAATAGCTCTTTACCCCTTTAAACATACATAATAGATGCCAATTTATTGTTAAAAAATACATGCATGACTTTCAGGCTACTGGTGAATATATATATAGCGTTTTTCATGTTCAAGAAACTTATATATAACATGCATAGGCTCTTAAAGGCATTGGTCTAACCTCACCCATTTTCTGTGGGACTTTTGGATTTGTCTCACCTATTTTCAAGTGACTTTTGACTAAATCTCACTCTTCTTAAGACTTTTGCCTTTGTCTCACCTAATTTTAAGGACTTTTGGCTCATCTTCATCTTTGTTAAGAGATTTTTGGCATCACCACACCCATTCAAGCCAAAACACATTCATAAACTTATTTCAAAATGCATAATGGTGCCATAGCAAGTAGGCAATAACTAGAAATATTTCTCATGGTATAAACATACATACACACATCCAAAGACAAGAAAACATCAAAAAATATATCAGAGAAAGGTTAGAGAGCTACCTTGGAGTTAATGCCACACACTTTTTCGTTGAACTCTTCCTCCCCTTTTTGGCCAAGCTCATGAAATTGGGTGGCACTTAATTCTCTTGACTTAAACACATCAAATAAGGCATAAATTACTCATAGGAACAAGCTTAAGCTTCTCACAAACTTTATGGAGGCTTACTTGGTTCTAAGACACACTTATGGTTTCATAAGAGGCCTAATGAAGCAACTATAGGAATCCATGATATTGGCTCTATTTTTTCTTTCAATTTAAAACTCTTAACTCCATTTAGACTCCTTGGTGTCATCACACATTCGTTTTAAGGAGCCTAACTATAAGTTATTTTTTTATGTTTCATTATGGAGCTTACATCTTTATCTTACATTTTACGGCTTCTAAATTTTTTTCTAGGCTTCATTTGATGTTCTTCTATCATATCTAGTCTCATTCTAGCTTTGTAATAAATTAAAATACTTCTTAGGTACTTGTTATAGCCTAAGCCAAGACATGACTATGATTTGGTACATATGGAGTTTACTTTATTTTCTTGAAGGGGATGACTCATGTAACGCTTGCTAAGGATCTAAGGGACTCATACCATGTCTTACGTAAGCTAGAATACCTCTAGGAAAAATTTCAAATTTTATCATTTATTTCAAAGCCTTAAGTTGTGCCAACTTGAATTTTAAAGCTCCCTTTTTGTTTCCATTTGCCTATTCTAAATTCCTATACTTTAAATCACTTATTTTTTCTTTGATATGGTCAGAATTCAACTCTCTTTGGATGGGCCCATGGCTGAACAAAATTCGCATAGAGGAAGAGTAAGAAAAGTAGCATGAAGAGCTAAAGGATTTATCTTGTTTCAAAAGTTTTTCAAAAGCCTTTTCCATTACTTCAAGCTTCTCCTTGAAATTCTAAGCTCACTCCTGTGGACCAAATCCAAAATAGCCCTATATGAGTTATGAAAACCATAGAAAGGAAGAGGAGAAAGAGAAGAAGAAGATTGGTGAAGGGGAAAGTATGAAAAATCATAAAATTCTTACACTTTTTGCTAGGTTTCTCTCTTTCTTCTTCCTTCCATCTTGTGTGCCTCTCTCATCTATCCTTGGTTCTATTTTAGCCTAGAAAAGTCAATCATAAGGAGTAGGCAGAAGTGGGGACATTTTTATAAGAAGGCTTCTTAAAATTCCTTTCTTAAAAATTTCATCTATGCCCCTTTTTCTTGACTTTTTCGTTTTAAACTCATTTTGACTCCTTTTAGAACTATCTTTTTCATTATAAAATTTAGGTTAGTTAACTTATAAAATACCTTTGGAATCACTCAAATTGGATCAAAAACTTTTCCCAATGAATAGGTCAAAATTTAGGTCAATCATCGTTTTAAAATGTAAATCGAAGGAGTTTTAACTATTTTGGGGGGTTTTTATAGTTTTTAAAACTTTTGAGAACCTTGGAAAACTCATATTTCCCATTTAAAAATCTCTCATTTGCATTTTCTAAAAAGTACCTAAAATTATGAAAATGCCATTACATTTTTGTTGAATTTTGTCTAGTTATTCTGGCTCCGTTTTCAGGGCACTTTTGGCTTTGAACCCTCATTATTTGAGGTCTAGAATATTGCTCTAATTTTGTTTGACCTTAAATCATTTTTTTTGGGACTTCCTTTTATATCTGGTCAGTTTCGTACGTTTACAGAGAAATCGAACATTATGTTTCTCACATTTACGGAGGAGTCAGATGTTACATTTTTCAATGAAATAAAAAAATATGATCACATCATAGGATTTCAAGTTCCACTTTTGTGAGGCTTGCTTGAGTTTGAAAATGGACTTCGTACTCTTGCATAGTAAAGTATCTTTGGCATTTGATAAACCCTTTAGGTTATTTCATGTATACCTCTTCCTTATGATTATAATTGAAGAAGGTCATTTTCACATTCATTTACTGTTATTCTAAGTCAAAATGGCCAATTAAAATCATGAAGATAACGAAGGAATCCTTCTTTAATACAAGAGGAAATGTTACTGTGTAGCCAATTTCCTCCTTTTGTATGAAACCCTTGGCAATC
This sequence comes from Erythrophleum ivorense, assembly GCA_026724425.1. NCBI lineage: Eukaryota > Viridiplantae > Streptophyta > Magnoliopsida > Fabales > Fabaceae > Erythrophleum > Erythrophleum ivorense. The sequence goes on along the minus strand of JAIUCV010000036.1, from coordinate 3,599,740 downwards.
AATCCTACCTTTAACACTTAATGTTGCTTAGTGAATCCATTTTGGCATTAAAGACCCATTTATAGACAATTTTCTTGGCCCTACTAGGTAACTATATAAGGTCCCAAATATTATTATTTACCATGGATTCCATCTTATCTATTATGGTATCATATCACAATTTAGAATTTATACCACTCATTGTTTGTGAAAATGTTAATGGGATTATTCTCAATATTTATGTTCTAAACAAATTCTATAAGGTACATTATGTAGTCACTAGGTATTATCAATTTCCTAGCTCTAGTTGATTTTTTAATTCAAACTACTATGAGGGTTAATATTGCTTAATAAGAGTATCATGTCCCACTAGTTGAGGTGCGTTTTTTTACATTATAAGGTATCTCATCATGAATGGTGGAATCTTTAGGATGAAGATACTCTGAATTTCTAGTGTGATCAAATGAGATTTCAAGAATTTTATTATGATTTACATTCACCATAATGGGATAGGTGTCATGTAAAACTAATGTTCCACCACAACTAGTAAAAATAATTTGTTATATGTGATCATCCTTATTGACTATGTCATATGGTGGATCAATACCACTAATCATGCATTTTCAAGGAATTTGACATTTCTAGATTCAACAAAACTCCTTGAATGTGAAGAATAATAAAACCTATATCCCTTGAACTTCTTTATATAGTTAATATACAGTAATAGTCTTAGGCTCTAACTTTCTTTCGTGTAGGTTATATATTCTTACCTTTGCAAGATAGTCCCATACATGTGTATGATTCAAAATGGATTTGTAACCTTTTCAGATATCAAAAGGTGTATTAGATACATCCTTTATTGGAACCTTATTCAAAATATACACTGTTATCCTGAGTGTATCTCTCTATAGAGAAATAGAAAGTTTTGACTTGCTAAGCATACTCTTCACTATGTCCAACAACATTTGATTCCTTCTTTTAACCACACTATATATTATGTAACTACACTGTGTTCTTGAAGGAACTTAGCAAATGGACCAAGTTCTTGTCTATCATGTGTGTACTTATCAAAATATTCATCCTCTCTATTTGATTTCACTATATTAATATGTTTACTATATTGTTTCTCTACTTTTGCTTTATACACCTTAAAGCCATCAAGTGCCTTACATTAATTATAAAACAAGTAGGTGTAAATGTAGTATGAGAAGTCACTAATAAAGAGAATGAAATATTTCTAATTATTAGAATGTAAATTAAGACAATATATATTAGTGTGTATAATCTCTAACAATTTATAAATTCTTCTAATTCCTTTAAGTGGCACGTTGGTTTGCATACCTTCAATACAATCCACACATGAATGAAAATCAGTAAGGTTTAGAAATTGAAGAATCTCATCCTTTATAAACCCCTTGATTATTTCAATGGAGATATATTTTAATCTCTTATACTATAAACTAAAAGAATTCTCACTCATGATAAGTGAAAACTAAATGAAAATAGATAGAAATAAGAGTATATCTTTTCTTCTATGGTTAGACTTTTCTTTTAGGGCAATCATTCCTATTTATGCTTTTTCCTTTATGGCTTCTCTTCTTAGACTGGTGACTAAATGAACCTTATGTAGGATCCCATCACCTTCCAAAATGAGCTTGCACATGCATGCCCAATAAGACATTTATTGCTCACTTTTCCTTATTTGTGTTTATAAGATATCTATAAAGGTCCATACTAAGTAGTTAATTAAGGATCATTTGCACCAAGAATAGAAGAGAGATCTATCTCAAGAGACTTAAGTTATTTCTAATTCATCATCTTCAAGTACATAGTCATAACTATCTACCTATAAGAAAAAATATGATATTACTATATACCTAATTAGAATTGATATATTTAAATCCTTATGTGATATTTATGTTAAAACAAGCCAAGATTATAAATTCATAGTCATATAAGGATGCTGTGGCTACTCCTTAATTGAATATATTAATTACAAGATATCTATGTTTATTACATGCATTAAAACATATATATGAACTCATATAATAATGAATTTATGAGAATTATAAAATTAATTAACCAAGTAAACTATATGTAATTAATTAATTAAAATTCTCCTTTCAGGTTTAACGCCATGTGCCAAATTTGGCCAAAATAATTTTTCATAATTTAGACAAAATTAAATGGCACTATAATAATTTTTCACAAAATTCTTAATATGCCAAAATTGCCTAAAAAAGTTTTTCCAAAATAGGAAAAAAATTGGCACTCAAACTAATTTTATTCTTAAATACACCAAAATTGGTCCTTTGTAGCTTTAGTTAGGATAGATATTTTTAAATTTATATGTAATCTCTATGTTTATAAAAATTGACTAAGAATTCATGTATACTATTATGAAGGATGTTGAGATTATCCCTTAATTTATACATGCTAATAACAAAATATCTAAGTTTATTATATACATTTAAATATAAATATATATGCACTAAGTAATTTTGTTCTTTTGAGAATTTATTTAATTAATTAATCTGCTAAATCATATGTGATTAAAAAATTCTCCATTTATAATTATCCCACAAATGTACTAAAAAAATTTGTCCAAAAATAATTCTTTATAATTTACACAAAATTAAACATCTTATAGTAATTTTTCAAAATTCCAAATGTGTCAAACTTGACTAAAATAATTTTTTTTCAAAAACTTGCAATTGCCTGCAGCAGAATAGATTTCTCTATTCCACGCGGAATATTGTAATGCACCTAAAGTTCAGTACATTACAGTACCCCTGGTCTGCACCGATAAATCGATACAGACCCGGCACCTCCTCCACCATAGTGTGAGCTGGGAGCAGCTCCGAAAAGCGAGGCCTACTTACAAATTAGCTTTCAACAACACCACAAAAAAAGTAAACTATGGTTGCCCACTGATCTGATCATAGGTGAAATCCAATCCCTTCGCCTCTCGGAAGCGAGAAAACGAGCAACAAGCTGAAAAAGCCATAAACCCAGCAATCTTCCCTCCTCTCCTTTCAGTCGAGCTTCTTCAACCCTCTCCCTTGTCTAAAATAATTTTTTATAATTTAAACACATTATATAACACTAAATAATAATTTTTATAATTTAGTTTTGGTCTAAGGAATCAATGATGGGTCAAAAGAGAAATTAAATTAACCTATAAGACCTAAAAATAAAATTTGGACAAACCTAGAATAGGCCAAATTTTTTAACTTAAAACAACCAAAAAAAAGTTGCAAAATTGCCTTGAAAAATGCCTAGTAATCTTTTTTCACCAAAAGATGCACTTTTTTGACAAAAATGGCACAATAGCCCACAACCCACTTCCATAATGGCCCAACTCTTCTTTATTTTATAATTTTTTTTCCATGTGTCTAGAAGTTTGAAAAACAAAAGGCCTAAAAATTCAGCCTAAAATGTACACAAAAATCGGACCAAAAATGGAAGTAGCGTGGCCTAAAAGAGCATTAATGAAATGATGTGTTTCACACTTTGTAGCCAAACGACACATTGTTTGGCCCATGTTTAAAAGCTAACCCATGTCAAACCAAAACAGTGTGTCGCTTTGGTCGTCTTCCCCAATGACTTGGATTAGCTTGACCTAGTTTGTGCCATTGTAGACTTGCCACAAAATCTTAATGGTCTCCAGCTCTCTAGAGCTCTATTTTAGGTAATTTAAAAGTCAAAATATTTAGAATTTTATGGGCTTCTATTTTCATGCATTAAAGTCTAAAAGTAATGTCTAAAATTTTAGACCCTAATATGCATGGTAACAATTTTCCGTCTCAACATGAGAGTTCCCTAACCTTCATTATAGGCAATTATCCTTCATATTAGGTAGGCAAATGAACACATCATGCACCAAAAAGAATACATTCAAAATAATTGAAATTAATCACTTAATTTATTTCAGAAAACATGAAACAAAGAAATTCCAAAATTGAACTATCTTCTTCTAGAAAAAACAATTCTCCAAAGTCAAGTAGGTAAAGGTAATCAGAGTTAGGCTTTAATACCACATGAAAGCCTAGATGAAGCATATATACTTATAGAATTAAATTCAAAAGATCATTAAGTGGAAGTAATTAGATAGATAATAAATACCTTTAACCATGCTATTTGTTTTTCTTCATAGCAGCCTTTTCAGTAAATTGAGCTTTTGGGATCTGCGAGTTAAGACACCAAAAAAAGGAGTTGAAAAGAATCTGTTAATCAGAGGTTATTTTTTGATAAATGTACACTGTGTTTGGATGGGGGAGAAGAAAAGTGGAGGGAGAGAAAAGTTAGGAGAAATGTGAGAGAAGAAAAAATTAAAAAGAAAATATTTTCTTCTTATGCATTAGGATGGAGGAAGAAAAGATAAAAGAGAAAAAAATATGTTAATTTAATATAATAATAATACTGTTATTATTTTAACCTTTTCCATATATTTTTTCAAAAAAACAAGAATAATAAAAGAAATAAAAATTAATTTAAGAAAATATTTAAATTATAAAAAAATTATTTTTGAATAAGATAAAAAATTTTTTATTAAAAAACACACATTTAAAATTAAAAAAATATTTTAAAAAATATATTCTTCAAATTAAATAAATTTTTTTTTGTAAAAAATTATTTATAAATTATTATTTTAATATCATAAATATTAATATTTATTTTAAAATTTTATAAATATTATTTTAATATATATTAATTAATTTAAATATAATATATATAAATATAATAAATATTATTTAATAATATTTAAATATTATATTTAATATCTTATTATAATATCATATATACAAATATATATTATATATTTAAAAATATATAACACACACACACACACACATACATTGTGTTGGACATATATATGTCCGACTAAAATTTGGTAGTAACATTGTCTGATTGCATTATAGTCAGATAGTGTTTTTTTTATATTTATTATGTGTAATTTTTTGTTTAAATTATATATAATTTATTAATTTTAACATTAAAAAATGTATTATTATTTTATAAAATATATTAATCAATTTTATAATAAAATTAATTATAACATTAATTTTTTAATTATTTAATTAAAATGTTAAAGAGTTTTGGTTGGACTCGTCGAACGCTCTTTTTTTTTTTAATTTATATGTAACATTTTTTTAATTATATATAATTTGTTGGTTATAATATTAAAAATTATTATTTTGTAAAATATATTTATTATTAATTAATTTTGTAATAAAACTAATAATTATAATATTAACTAATTAATTAAAATATTAAAATTTTTGTTAAATATATATATATATTTATTCATTCTTGCAATAGTATGAGCATTTTCTCTTTTAAATCTTTATATTCAAAAAAAAAAAAATCGATGAGATCCACCATACTTTTCTTTTCATTTTTTTTTAATTTTCTCTTCGAGTTTAGAAAATGTCATTTTCTTTTCCCTCCTTTCTTTTCTCTTTAATTTTCTCTTCTTTCAAACACAATGGTATTGATCAGAGTGATGGCAACAAGGGAAATTACTCTATGTTGAGAACCCTCTTAAACTTTAATTGATAAAAATTGATTGCTCTCCCGTCAAAAAGATTAATTTATTGAACACGAATAACAATTTACTATCCCACTAACCAATTACAATATAATGCTAAATTAATTTTTTAAAAAAGATGACTAATTATAATATATTTAAAATTTAAAATACAAAATAAATATGGGATATCTTAATTTATTTTTATTTAAATATCTTCATATATTAATTAAATTTAATATTTAAAATAATATTCTTACATTGGATTCTCGACAAAAACTGACAAGTCACATGAAGGGAGACGAGAGAGGGCCCACCTGGCCCAAGCGCCGTTACGGACACGCTACCCCGACAACTACTATGCCCATTCCATTCCAAGACGCCACACGTTCCACATGCTGTTGCGCTCCGAGGTTGATTGTGGAGGCATGCCCCCCGCCGACACTATTGGCGATATAAATTGAACTTAAGTTGACACCATTCCGCCACTAAGGCTATGTTTGATTCAATGGAGGGGAGGGGAGGGGAGATTAATGAAGGGGAGGGGAGGGGAGGGGAGGGAGTTTAATGAGTTATATTTGGTTGGGAGGGAGGGAAGGGGAGGGGAGGGGAGGGGAGGGGAGATTATTGTTTGGTTCAGAAAGGGAGGGGAGGGGAGGGGAGGGAAGATAATTATATTTGGACAAATTTACCCTTTATATTATTTTAATTTTTTTTATAAAAAAATTATTTATACCAATATTTTTTTAAAAAAAATTATAAATTTCAATCTTTTTTTTATTTTTAATTTTTGATGAAAAATAAAATATATTTAATTTTTATTAAATATTAATATATTAAAATATTAAAAACCTAAGGGGTAAAAAAGTAATTTATAAATTAAAAAATTCCCCTCCCCTCCCTTCCTCTCCAAAACTCCCAATTTGGAGGGGAGGCAAATTGACTCCATTTTCCTCCCCTCCCCTTCACTTTTTTTCAACCAAACACTTCTCCTTCCCTCCCCTCTCCTCCAAAAACCCCCAACCAAACATACCCAACGCATAGGGTGATTAATGAAGTGTGAAGGCCAGGAGTGATTAATTCACCTTGCCCCCCACAAGCAATATAACGTATAATTCTTATCGTTTTTCTTGTCCTTGGCTCTAGTCCATTATGTCACCAATTTTTTTTTTTATTTTAAAAAATAAATTTTCTTTTTAAACAAAAATCAAAGAATTGTTTACAAATAAGAGATTTTCTCAAACTATGGCGAACAAAGAAATATACATGAATCACTTAAATAAAAACTTTAATGCACACAAAAAAAAAATATAGGCCTGTTTGGTTTCTTATTTTTAGAATAATTTTTTGTTTTTAAAAATAAAAAAATAAAAAAATTTATTTGATAATATGTTTTTAATGAAGTGTTATGTAAAACAAAAAAAATAAAATTTTGTTTTCAGAAACAGAAAAATCAAAATATTTTTTTGGTGTTTCGTAACTTTTGTTCTACAGAATCAGGAGAAAAACAAAAAATAACTACTTTTCAGAATAATGATTCAAATGAATTTTTTAATTTTTTTTGTTCTCAAAATTTGTTTTAAAAAATATCTGTTTTAAAAACAATAAAACAAAAATAGAATCAAATAAACCCATATATTCTTGGGAAAAGACGAAAGTGAAGGTAGTACCAAGGAAAAAAGAACGACCATAATTAAGAATTGGGAAATAGATTTAATTATAACATTGAAATATAGATAATAATAAGGGTAAATTACATCTGACATAAAAAATTAAGAGAAAGCAATTTGCATGTATTATTTTATAAGAGGAAAACTAAATGCATTTACTGTGTAATTTTTTTTTTTCTAATACCCTTTCTTTTGAATTGAACATGTAGCTGAGTGGTTATTCACAAAGATTAAGGTTTCTCAAGAGTTAGAAACAAGGATTCTAAACAATTTGAATATAGACACTTGAAATGGATAAAAATGCGCGCTGACATATTATTACAAACTAGACGCATCTTCTATAGCAGCAATTTTATTACAAACTCAGAACACATGCAACAACATTACAGGAAGAGAAACGTAACCTAATATAACAATAACAATAATCCTAAAAACCAACCATAGTCACTACTTGACATATTACATAAAGTAACGGCATCCGTTTTCATTCCTTGCTCGTCCTGACATCTTGTTGATTGTCCTGACGCATTTCGTCACTAGCCAATTGAAAAAGCGCAATGCGATTAACACTATAATTAACACAAGCAATCCAACCCAAGCCGAAATTGATGCTACGCTTGTGATCAAAGCCGGTTTCATTCGCAAAAGATGTTCTGGTATCAACATTCCAAGGGCAAAAAAGTAGGCAAGTGTGAAGGATGTGAGAGTGATACACATGCCTATGGATAGCATCCATATCACAACTTTATTCTTCATACGAACTCCACTTACAAGCAAGAGGGTGACACTAAGTGATGAAATGAAAGAGATGGTATTGCAAATTACATATACCAGAAATATACATGGGAGGCGAAAATATGAGACTGCCTCCCCAGGACAATATGTCTGATTATTATTAAGGATGGTGCAGTTGAGGGAGTCATTTGATGATGTCGTAGTGTCTTGATGAGATAAACCTTGTTGAATGAAGCCACCGGGTGGGTTAATTAAAGATTGAAAGGTAATGGTTGACATAACAGTAGACACTAGACTCAAATTTCCCCTCATCTCTTCTAACCAGTCACCCTTATCTTTAAACAAATTTCCAATCCATTTTAAAATCCTTGTAAAACAGTTATGCTTCCGAATCCGAGGCCTTACAATTGGATGGTCGAGAACATCGGTAGTTGTTGATGGTGGTGGTGGGTGTGGATGAGTGTCAATTCCTTTCTTTTTAGCTTTGATGCCAGCGTCCATTAACATGAGTTGTATTTCGAGGATTTTGACGCCTTTTGGACTACGTTTCAGTAGATCATGGGCTGTAAAACCCATCTCGTTCTTCATGCTTGCTGTTTCTATTATTTTTGGGATTGACAGGAGGTACCTTACGGTCTAAATAATACACATGTCAATATATTGTGCATGTGCCAAATGATTTTAAGGTTAGTTTCTGGTACAACAATGTTGGCTCAATTGTGATTTGTAAATGCCTATATAAGAGTTTTTTCTTCGGGTGAGAATTACTGTTTTTGTCTTTAAAAAATGATTAATTTCTCAATTTTATTTTTCAAAGTACAACTCTCAATTTAATCCCTCAATTTTTTTCATTAATCATTTTTATTATTTTAAATATCAAATTGAGAAGTTATTAATTTGCCGACTTTAATGGATAGAGAGACAAAAATGACTTTAAAAATGAATTATTGAGAGACTAAATTAAGAATGTTATAGGACTTTTCAAGATTAAATTGTGAAGTTAATCAATTTTTAGGAATTTTTTATATAAAAAATTGAACACTAATCTAAAAAATATTTGGATTTTATATTTAAGGTACATATAACATATAAGTTTTAAAATTTATATTTTTTATGTTCAAATATTTTATAAATGAATAAATTATCATTATCTGCCTTAAAATTTAAAATTTCATCACAACATACTTCTCTTATTAAAAAAATATCCATACTCTCCCTTCGTCTTACAACATTTATAAAATACCATAGACGTATGACCGGTTTGCTAAGTAGAATGGATAGAAGCATGGAAAGAAAAAAAATAATTTTGTAGATGAAAAAAAACTTTTGTGCCTTTGCTTTATTTTTAGTTTGAAAATGAATAAATATTGATAAGTAATAATTATGATGGCATAATAAACATTGTACACAATTGTATAAAGAGAACTTTTTACCATGTACAAAACCAAACTGCCCTTTAGTGTTTTTATCCATTTGATAGAAACTTCATTTATAGTGTTCTTATTCACTTGTTCTTAAGATAAACGAAAGAGTTCTAGAAAGGAAAATAGAGTAAGAAGAATACTTTCATTTTCATGGAAACTTAACTAAAAACTTTTAAAACTGTTAGACTTTCCTCTGCTTTATCCATATCTCTAAATATTTCGTCTTCTTATCTTAAAATCCTTTTTAATAAAATAGATAATCTTATTGAAATTACCAATCTTCCAAATTCTACCAAGATAGAAGAAACTTTTCTTCCCTTTCTAAGCCCTTATTGTGTATATCATCAAAACAAAACTCTTTTTAGTTCTATTAGAAATTTGATCATTAGAAGAAGCCCTCTAGTAAAAGAAATCCTGCAATGCTATAAACTTGATTAGTGTAGGTTAGCTTCAACCCAAGTTGAACAATATGTCACTATCAAGATTCCAATAGGGCTCATCAACTACTGGAGAAATAGTGGATACACTCACCTCCATCTTAGAGTAGTCAAGATGGTCCTTACCTTATATGGCAAAATAGGAATAGTAGCCACAGTAACAGTTGCTCTCCTTGACAATAGCTATACTAGTTGCCAAAATACTATGATTGGCACTGTACTTACCCCCCTTGATTGTTGAAGTGTCATCTTCACAATCTTTTCAAATTACAATGTAAAGACTAATGATCTTACTTTACCCACGAGATGGAAAATTCAAGTTTAAATCATAGGAGCTGAATAAGTATTTACATCCATCATGGCTAACCTTTATCATTAGCTAATTTATAGGATTCAAGACCATGTCTAGATCACCATTTTCCCAATACCTCTGGAGATTCATTGTATGCAGTTGCTGAAGGGCCTAATCACCCCAACAATCATTTAGATCCTAATAACCCTTTTTAAAGAAGATTTTATGTAAACCACTTTAGTAGAATATGTTACTAATTATGAATAAGAGTTCCACATTTATGCTTGCTCATACTACTAGTGCCCTCAAGCTCTGTACTCTAAAATATGGTAGAGTTAAAGAAGAAGAATCCTCCCAAGGATTTGCAACAATCACTAGATAATCCATGATGCTCACACTTGTATCAACTTAGAAGTTAAGTAAAAAAACAATCCCCATTCATGCTTTCATCTAAAAGGTCATTATTCCTATGTAGCAAAGATAAATGACCACTTCGTATGGGATTCTGACCTAGATTGTGAATGCTGGGATCTAGAAAATTAGGAAGGCCCTGGTGATAATGATTATCGACCAAGGGATCCAATAGCTATTTCACATTAGAGAAAGAAGAAACCTTGTTGTTCTAAACCTTGCAAGCATAACAAGAAGACAAAGATGATGATGATAATAATCCTCCCTATGAACACCGTATTTTGTCCGGCCAAATTCAAAAATAATAAGAAAATTAAATTAGCAAAAAAAAAAAACAAAAGAAATAATACAAAAAGGAAAGGATTATTCAAAGGAAATTTGAAAGGCATTGAAAAGGTTTAAATATGTTTGAAAATTTTGGGAAAATTACAAGAAAAAAAGAGGTCAAAAAAAAAAAGGAAAAAAAGAAAGGAATTAAAAAGGAAAAAGTAAAATCCAAAAAAGGGCTAAAAACAAATAAAAAAACTAAAAAATAATAATAATTAAAAGAATAATAATTAAACCAAAAAAAAAAGAAAAAATTTTATTAATTATCAAAAAGGACTAAAAAAAGAAAAAGAAACCAAAGTAATATATATATAAAAAAAACCTAAAACAAAAGCAAAAAAAAAAAAAAAAAAAAACCCAAAACAAAAAAAGAAAAAAGAGAGACTTTATTTAGGAGAGCCCAAGTCAAAGAAAAAAAAAGAAGAAGCCCAATTCAGGCCCAAACAAAAACTTACCCAATACCCAACCCGGATCCACTGAAAACCCTACCCGGTTTTCCTTGGTCCCCCCTTCCATTGTTCCTCTTCGCTGGCAGAGACAAACGGACAAAAGGGACAGAGACACAAAAAACTGAGAGGACACGTGAGAGATGAGAGGGACCATTGACCCGGGGAAACAGAGAGACACGTCAGAGAAAGACGGATGGAGAGACAGAAACACAGAGGAGGGGAAGATGGACGCAGAGAGGAAGGCATAGAAAAGAGGACCCTGAGGGCGAGAGAAAAAGCAAAGGAAGAGGGAGAAGGAAAGGCAACAGGCAAAGGGGCGCATCTGGGTAGAAAAGGAGAGGGAGAGAGACGAAGGGGATTTGGTTTTCGGATTGGGGGGTCGAGAGCGAACAAGTGAGGAGAACCAAGAGGGAAGAGAGGAGATTGAGAGAGGGAGCAGCAGAGAAAGGAGATCAAAAAATCTGAGAGGAAAAGAGAATGAGAAAAGAGAAAAGGAGATTCTAGAAAATAGGAAGGAGGAGAAGGAAGTGAAGGAACGCTTTGGGAAAAAGGAAGGAGCAACAAGGTGCAGAGGGGTCTAAGAAAAGGGGTCCGAGGGAGATTCAGAGAGGGGGAGACCGCATCTTCAGGGAGATGCAAAGGCTAAAAGCAAGAGAAGGGTCGAGACAGAAGGAAGTAGAGAAGGAGTCCGGGAGAGAAGATTTGGTTTTGAAGCAAGGAGAAGAAGAGATGCGAAGGTTGCAGAGAAGGAAGATTGAGGGGTAGAAGTGACTGATTTCTGATTCAGAGGAGAAGAGAATCGGGAGGAAGGTCGAGAATGAGGCAAGCTAAGCCCAGGAGGTAACCTGCTCACCTTGTAGCTAGTTATCGGAATTCCTTGACTTTGATTCCACATTATGGATATTGATGTATGGCTGGAATACTTTGTAGTTTGAATATGATTAGCTTATTTTTGCTGTTGTAGGTTGCTTAATTTGTTTTTAGTTCTTGCATTTCTTTTTCTGTGTTGGTGTGGGAATATTACTTCTGTTGTGTCTCCATCTGTGATTAAGTTCACTGCTGCTGTTAAGGGTTATTTGGTTTAGAATTTCTGTGTTTTCTCATCATCCCTGTTCCCATTCGATTAGTGTGTGAGTACTGTTTCTGATTGCTTAAGATCTGAGTTTAGGTTTTAGTTAATGACTTCAGAGGTTGTTTTCCTTCTCACTGTTGGATTTTAAGTATTGCTGTTCTGAATTTGTACTTTAGAAGTATGGTTTGGATGGATTATTGAACCCTGATTAAGGGACTCGTTGCTAAATGTTGAACACGTTACTGAACTGGTCTTTGCACTTCTGTTTGGCAAAAATTTGCACTTCTGTTTTGGTAAAAATTTGAATCCAGGATAGCTTGCATTAAACTGAAAATATAAAGGAACGTGAGTGAATTTCACTGAAAAAACATACCTAGTATGAAAGCTGTAAGATGGTTTAGGGAGTCTGATTCTGGTTGATGGATTGTTGTATGATTATTTAGCGGGTTTTGTCAATAGAGTATGATAATGGGACTCTTATTTTGCACAACCTTTTGGAATTCTACTGAAAACAAGTTGCTATAATTTTTGTTGGGCTGAAGAATTTCATACGAGCTCAAGAATTTCCAGAAAGTCCTCCTCTGCACGTTAATTTTTGTTTCTATGTTTGTCTTTATTTTAGGCATGTGATGTTTAATGACTTAACTCTGTGTGTTTTCCTTTGCATTTTGTCTCTTCTGTGCGAGACTCACCACCTGATGGTTCCTGACTTTTGGAGCTGATATATGAGGAAAGCTGAGGAAAACTGAGGGACTCGACTTGGGCTCACAACTTGGTTAGAAGAGAATTTTGTTCCTTTTGGCGTTACAAATGAAATGTAAAACCCATTTAAAATATCTTGTCTGGATGGACAAAGCCACACACAATTACTGTCTACTGTGTCTTTGTAAAATATGTTTTATTTAGTTCAATTTTTTTTTTTCATTTAGATTTCTCATGTGGGATTCTATATCCCCTAAGGCTTATAGGGGTTATCCATGACTATGTGGGACAATAAATCTCCTCAGTCATTTGACCGAATCACAAAATATTTTTCAATAAATCCTCAGCTAATAACTCTATTTAATTTGATTTTCTTTTTTTTTTAAGAAAAATAAAATTTTAAGAAAAGGGATAATGGGATGAAAAAGTCACAATAAAAAAAAAGCAAGGGATTAATTTTACTCTTCCAAATTTTTAATATTTTTTTTCTTATAACAAAAATTAAAAATTAAAATGCGTCTTAAAAAAAATAAAGAATAGAAACTAAAAAAAAAGGGAAGAGAAAAGAAAATCAAAAGATAGACAAGGAAAAAATAAAATAAAATAAAGGAGGTTGTTTGAAAGTCAAATGGATCTTTTTTAAAAAATGTGTTTACAAAGTTTAGAATTAAGTTTTAACTATTAAAAAAAAAGAGGGTTAATATTTAGAAGTAAAAAAAAATAATAATAAATGAAATAAACAAATACAAGACCAATGAAAAAAAAGACTAAAAAGAAAACAAATAAACAAAAACAAATACAAAAATAAAACAAAACAAAAAAAAAGACACAATTCAGAATAAATAAAAAATAAAAAATAAAAAAACAAAAATGAAGACATAATAAAAAAAAAACACAATCCAAAACAAAAAGAAAAAAACACAGAAGAAAAAAAAAACACAAACGAATAAAAAAACAAGAAGAAAAAAACAACAACACAAGCTAAAATGCAAAAAAATAAAATAATAACAAATAAAAAAATAAAAAAAATGAAATAATAATGATAAAAAATGATAAATAGATAAAACAAAGTAAAATCTGAAAATGAAATAAAAAAATAAAATAAATAAAATAATAATAAATAAAAATAAAACAAAAAGCGAAAGAAGAAAAAATAGAACATAAGGTTAAAAACATCAAAACAAAAAAAATCAAAAAGTTAGAAAAAATAAACTAAAGTATTTAAATCAACAAGATTAAAAAAAGAGGATCAATAACATGAAATCAAAAATTCAAACAAAAACAAAGAAAAAAAAACAAAAAAAAGACAATAACAACAAAATCACCAAAAAAAAATAATAATAATGAAACGAACATTAAAAATCAAGATAAAAGAAATTAAAAAAAAATCAAGAACAAGAGTCATATCTAATAAAATAATTTTATTGAAAGGAAAAAGGGGAATAAAAATAAAAAAAAGAATAAAACAAAAACAAAAAAATGAACGAAAAGCAAAAAAAATGATAAGGAAAAAAAAATTGAAAATGCAAGGAAGTGAAATTAAATTTTCCTTTAACAAATTAAAACATATCAACCAATGTCAAAATCGTTTTATTTGTTAAACGGAAAATGAATTTTTATTTTCTTTGCTTTTTCATTAAAAAAAAACAAAAAAAAAACAAAGAATAAAAAACTAAAAGTAAGAACTAAAACAAAAATAAGAAAAAAAAATAGAAAACAAAAAAAGCACAACAATCAACAAATATAATTTTTATCGAACTACGGGGACTTTGATCCCTCCTGAAGGGTACGTAGGCCCTAAACTTTTATCCTAGGTCAAGTCCGCTTTTGTAAATAAAACGTTTTTCCTTTTAATTTCATTCCTTTCCTTTGATTTCAATTCTTGAACTTCTTTGTGTTGTATTTTAATCCTTCTTTCTACTTTTAACTTTATTTCCTTTTATTTCTTTATTCCTATTTTTCATGTGATTCGTTACGGAGAATTAGAATAAAATTGAGACCATTTTATTTTTGCACAACTAGTTTAGGGTAACCGTTTTTAGTAACGGGTGTAGTGGGGTGCCTAACACCTTCCCTACTCACAATCGACTCCCGGATCCATTTTCTGATTCATAGACTATTTTTCAACTAAAAAGGCCTTTATAAAGTTTTGCCTTTTAAAAATAAAATTTTGGTGGCGACTCCTGAACCCTTACATTTATTTCAATTTTGAAACTCAATTTTCGATTTTATTTCTCTGTAAAAGGGTGCCACGCCGTCACATTTTCAGGTGTGACAGTTTGGCGACTCCGCTGGGGAAATTGTTAGAGAGTCAAGCCCAAATTAAGTTAGTTGTGCAAAATATTATGGCCTTCTTTTATTTCGGTTCTCCCTTTTTGTTTGTTATGTGCCCCACATGGTTAGGGTAGATAACATGTCTTTCACATGCTTGTTTTATACGTTTTATTTTCTTGTCTATGTACATAATATGTGTAGGATAGATAACATGAGGAAGAAACCTTAGGGTAGATGACCATGTTTGTATATTTCACTTCTTACTTCTGTCTGTATATATATATTCCTTTTATTCTGTCAATCTGCCTAGTAGATGAGGGTTGGGTAGTCCACAGGATAAGAAGGTAAATGCCTTCTTCACACATGTCACTGAGACATAACATATCACACACATTATGGGCCTTATACCCGGGTCTGAGTGTTCCTTAGGTTAGTAGAGGTTTATATTGATTTCCCTGCGAAGCCCTGTGCTTCCTGAGGTTATCATGAAGAGCTTGCCTAAATTGTACCTTATTATATGAATTGGACCTGTGTAGGATCTTTTTTCTCTCGAGGTCGAGTTCATATAATGAGATCCTCACCTCTCGGTGAGGGCAATTTAGGGACCAATGTTATAAGAGTCATAAACCTACCTTGAAAAACGCACTGATAGCTGAGCCATAGATGCTTCCTAACTAGGTAGAGCTAGACTTCTATAAACCAATACTCACAACCCAGGATCTACCCATATTAGGACAAAAGAGGGTGCTTTCAATTGTTTACACATCACATCCATGCATCTAATGAGATCCATCGGAAAGTGACACATAATCGTTATCTACTAGAATAATTAATGATATGTCATTGCACAATTTGACATACCATAACTGTGATGCGGGCATGAGCAAATTACACCCACCTTTGCCTAGTACGTTTCTAACCCTTATCCCTCAAAAAGTGAAACATTTAGCATACATTTATTTTCCTTACGTCCATACATAAAAGGAAAAGAAACCCTTCCTTTAAAATTTCCATCTCCACAAAATAACAAATTCCTTATTAAAAAAGAGAGGGAGGTCTTCAAATTTTTGAAAAAACATGGCATCAACAAATGAGTCTCATGTCTTGGTTGGAAATTGGAGTCATTTTTTTTTTCAGGGTATCAATCGTGTAGAAAGGTATGTTTCTCTCAATTTAGTTGTCTACTACTTTTTCTCCAATGAAGCAATAAGTTTCTCAAGAAAAAGTACAGAATTTTTCTCCTTTTCTTAGATCAAGACATTATTCTCAATGATATATGAGCAAGTTCGCAACACTAAATCTATCATATACCAGTGGATCATTGGGTTGACTCATTTTTATCATCAAAGCTAACTCCTAGGCATCGACTGCATACAAACTATCCCTTCTCAAACTAAGTGATGAGCCATAACTCCTTAGAGATCAATAGGCTCCTATTGGAATATAACAATAAGATAAATAAAATAAAATATCAATAAACGCTAATAATTTACTAACTGATTGTAAAAGACAATCTTAAATAATATCCACAAAAATAATAAGTTGCGACATGATGTCGCCAGCTTAGTGCTGAAATAAAAACGGTCGAGATGACTGCAAGAGTCAAGCCGGTTGAGAGCCTAAATAGACTTGCCCAAAAAAAAAAAAATGACACTCTTTAAGAGTTAATGTTGTTAATTTTACTCTTTATCGTGAAACCATACAGTCCCGAAGGAAGTTGAAGGATCCGAAATGACCCTGCAGATTGTCAAAAGAAATTCGAATTGGCTAGACTTTTCCACAGACATCATCCATGTGAAATTTAGTCTGTTTCCTTAGGATGATTCGTCAACTTTATTTATCCCTGTGTGCAATAAGCATCTGAGGAAAATAAAGGTTCAATGAGAAAAGTTGTTACCATAAATATAAACAGAAACGGGCTAATCTTCCTTTTAAATCAATTGGTAGTCCAAATATACCTATAGGAGGCAATAAAAGCCCAAAAGGAAATTAGGATCCCTTGTCTTGAAGGACCTTCATGCCAAAATCAAAACCCTCATTGGTGTTTAAGTCAAACAATATAATAAAATTGCATCCATGCATTATCATAAGGCATTCCACATTGAAAATCCTAAAATTTATAAGTATAGGAGTTTTGGTTCTTTGCACGGGAAAGATCACCTTAAGCTAAAAATTCAAATAAGAAGCTACGTTCCTGAGTAGCTAAGGTGAGGAAATGAAATATAGGTCACAGAGGTAAGGGTGTGTCATTTGATTAGGCAAAAGGAAGCTCCCAGAAATCTTGATAAAGTCGCTTATTACTCCTTAACTTTTCATACCCCTTCGCTTGCAAGTTGTTACTTTCCACCTGCTATCATTCCAAAAAAAAAAAAAACTCAAACCATCAATCTCTAAACTCATTGAGTTTGACCATTTTGAGAATCATGAACCATATTAATCAAGACACTTGTCATTTGCCTCCATTGGGACCTTTATCCTTTACCTAATTTGCAACTGATTAGCTGCTTCCTTCACTAGCCACTAGCTTCTAGCCTTCACACCCAAGATGGTATTGTCCAAAGAATTTGTGAACTCAACCTTAAGGCAATGGGGCATTCCAAAAAAAGGGGGTTGCAACTTCCTCATGAACAAGGTGCAAGAGAACATAAGAAATAAAGCCTTAGGGGATTTCTTGGTGATTGAACTTTTAAAGAGGTTGCGTGTCATATCATAATCAATTAATACTTGTTTGGTCAATATCCTTATGTATAGCTAAACTCTCAAGCTAATAGAAGTTGATTCCTTCCATTTGACCCAATTTTAATTTAACTTTGTCAATACAATGGTCATATGCTTCCATCTTACCCTTTACAGACCCTTCCATCCCATCAATCATGTTGACACAACTTCTTTCCTTGCATGTTTTTCCTAAATAACTACAAATCCAAAAATATAATGTCCAGAACTCCTTATGAAAAGAGTTAATCGATGTGAAGAGTTAAATCTGAAACTAATTATATGCCTCTAGTTCAATTACAAAAATGAGAGAAAAGACCAAATTACAAATGTGAATACATGTCCCACAAGCAAATTATGTCTAGGATACAAGGCATTTTTTTTCCTCTTCCTTAAATACAAAGAAGTAACCTCTAGTCACCTTAATTGAGCCAGGAGTGATGTTCATTTCCTTCACCCTAATTGCAACCTTTGGGATGGGAAATCTTTAACAAATTTTTATGCTGGTAATTCAAATATCAAGAGAGAGTCAGATTCTTTCAATTATCCAAACACTTTTTAACTGTTGCCAACCACTTTGGGTCTAAAAAAAAAAAATAATTCTTCAAATACCAAACATGGATCGAACCCAAGAAGCAATGAGAATTCAACAAAAAGACAGACAATTCTGGCATTATAGTGGATTCCTTCTAAGAAGAAAAAAGATCAAATAAAAAAAAAAGAGGAAACAAATTGGAGGAAGAAAAGAAAAATCATAGGAGGAAGGAAATTCTAAAAAGGAAAGCTCCTACAGATTAAATTTTGAAAAAGCCAAAGCTTTTAAGAGAGGGGTTTCACCTTAGAATGTAATCAAGGGGCAAAATTCCCAAAGAAAAGTTTATGTGGCACAAGAGGTCATAAGAAAAAAAGGGGAAGAAGTCTCCAGAAAAGAGTTGAGCTGAACAAAAAGATCTTTTGAAAGGAAGAGATTGAGTTAATTGTCATGAGCCAATTGGTCCTACCAAGATGGTACAATTACTAGATCAAAATTCTCATTGTAAATTTACATGAATATTTGGGCCTTGTCATCTTTCTTTCTTAAGCTACACCTTTACCTACTAGACCCCATTACAACCCAGAGACGTTCTTTCTTGCTAAGTGAATTTCGAGTATAGAATTTTGTTAAAGTAATAGAAGAAGGAGACTAATAGGAGACTTGACGAGGGCGTGTTAATTCTTGAGCCTAATATCTTTTATTTCGTAAACCCATCTACCAAGGCCACACCACAAGCATCAAAAGTCATTGTTAAGGTTTAGTTTGTTTGAAAAAATAATGGGGCAGATTTTTAGAGGGAATGATTTGAAAAAATCAAAATAATTGAAATTGGGGCAAAAAGGCTTGATTCAGAGGAAATGCTCCAAATTACATCAATTGTTTCTTTTAAAAGGAGTTCAAATCTAAAAGTAAAACCTCTCTCTGACTTGCCATATCAATTTTCTTAGCATTTCACTTCTTTATTGTTCAAAGCAAAATCCTTCAAGTGTAGAGCTGGGCATCTCCTTATTCCGTACATTGTGTCTAGCCATTGTCTATTCCATTTCTCCATTCCCAGACCATTTTCCATGGTCACATTCTTCATCAGCCCTTGTATCCCTCTGATGTTAAGGACTCATTTTCCTTAAGCTCATGAGTTTGTATCCCTTAATGTATGACTGTATTGACATTGTTAAATAAGATAAGTGTGGGTTTAGCCTATTGACCTTTCAAGCATTAATGATAAAGAGTTGACAAGAGGAGACCGCCCTACCAAGTTAATAGTTCAAGGTTGATGACAGACAAATTGCTAGAGAAAAATTATTTAGAATCAAAACAAGGGCTTTGCATCTTCTTAACTTGGGATACTCTTTTAGGGGCATCTTGGCTATCCAAAAGCCATCAATAAATTCCTACATCCAAATGACAAGGGGCGAATTTGGTAGAATACTTAAAAGTTCAACCTTTCTCATTAGGACAGGGAAAGAGCTAAGGTGTGAAATTTTTCCAAAGGCAAAGGGCTAACAATCCTACAGTGTATAAATTTTGAGATTTTTCATGCATCATGTGCTTTTATTGATTTTGTACATAGACAAAGCATCTTTTTCTTTCCAACTCAAATAGATTAAAAAAAGAAGAAAGAATTCAAAAAGAGGTAATCACATTTTTCCTCATCAATTCATTAAAAAAAATCCAAAAATCCAAGATTCACAATCAAGTCAAAGACACCAAAAAATAATGTCTCTTTGATATGATTTCATTTACAAAATAATTTCAAAGTCCCAAATCAATATGAAAACATTTAGAAATAATGTTCCCTCTCTTTCTCTTTCTTTTGAGGTGATCAAAATCAATTTGAAAATGTTTAAAAATAATGTCCTCATTTTTTTATTCTCTTCTTTTTTTTTATTGGCAATAAAAATTTCAAATTTAAAAAAAAGTCGGTATCCCTTATGCATCACCTATTACCAGGTTTACATGGAGACAAGGAAAAAAGTGCGTTTTGTCCTTCAAAAAAAAAAAAAAGAACAACTCATATTTCATAGGCTTCACATATTATTGTTCATGCATATTCTACATTAAACTAAACTCACATTGGAGTACTTAAAAGAAAATTTGCATTTCATAACATAAATCATTACATGTTTCATGCATTTTACACTTGCATACATTACATAAACCATAGTTTATATTGGGGCAAACAAAATTTGCATCTCATAAAATAAAGCACCAATATTCTCTCTATCCTCACACTTGCATACATTACATAAACCATAGTTCACATTGAGGCAAACAAAGGAAAAATTTGCATCTCATAAAATAAAGCATCACATATTTTCTCTATCCTTGCACTCGCATACATCACATCGCCTCTAGTTTACACTGGGGCAAGCAAAAAGAAGATTTGCATCACATGTTTCATGCATTCTAGTTCATGTTGGGGCAAGTGAAAACAAATACTTGGCATTATATAAAGTGTCGTATGTGTTTCTTGCATTTCACCTAGGCATACATTATATGAATCTCAACTTCATATAGGGGCACAGTGAAAAACCAAAAAAAATGTGCATTTCATAAATTCTAACATCCTACATGCTTCATACTTCTAACACCTACAATGATCTTCATGTATGTTGAGGCAATATTGAGGTGTTAAATCAAAAGCTAAGCATTTTGCATGCATTACATATTCCATATAGGTGCATTACTTTGCATAAAACTTAAATAAATGAAGAAAAGTCTTCAAACTGAAAAAAATTTTCACCAACAAAGCATTCCAAGTCCTGCGAAGAACAGGCACCAATCAAAGTCCTACGCAGAATAGGCAACCAAAGTCCTGCGAAGAACAGGCGCCCAAAGTCTTATGAAGAATAGGCACCCAAAAGTCCTATGAAGAACAGGCACTTTAAGTCCTATGAAAAATAGGCACCTTCAAAGTCCTGCAAAGAACAGGCATCTTCAAAGTCCTGCGAAGAACAGGCACCCAAAGTCCTACGAAGAATAGGCACCCTTAAAGTCCTACGAAGAATAGGCACCCTTTAAGTCCTACGAAGATTAAGCACCCAAAGTCCTGCGGAGAACAGGCACCTTCAAAGTCCTGCGAAGAACAGGCACCCAAAGTCCTGCGGAGAATAGGCACCTTAAGTCCTACGAAGAATAGGCACCTTTAAGTCCTACAAAGAATAGGCATCCAAAGTCCAATGAAGAATAGGCACCCTTAAAGTCCTACGAAGAATAGGCACCCTTTAAGTACTACGAAGATTAGGCACTCAAAGTCTTGTGGAGAACAGGCACCTTAAGTCCTACGAAGAATAGGCACCCAAAGTCTTGCGGAGAACAGGCATCCAAAGTCCTGCGGAGAACAGGCACCCAAAAGTCCTACGGAGAATAGGCACCCAAAGTCCTGAGGAGAATAGGCACCCTTAAGTCCTACGAAAATTAGGCACCAAAATTCCTGCGGAGAACAGGCACCCAAAGTCCTACGAAGAATAGGCACCCAAAGTCTTGCGGAAAACAGGCACCTTAAGTCCTACAAAGAATAGACACCTAAAGTCCTGCCAGAACAGGCACCATCAAAAGTCCTACCAGAATAGGCACCCAAAGTCCTACGAAGAATAGGTGCCCAAAGTCCTGCGGAGAACAGGCACCTTATGTCCTGCAGAGAACAGGCACCCTTAAGTTTTACGACGAATAGGTACCCAAAGTCCTGCGGAGAATAGGCACCCAAAGTCCTATGAAGAATAGGAACCTTAAGCTCTGTGGAGAACAGGCACCCAAAGTCCCACGAAGAATAGGCACCCAAAGTCCTGCGAAGAACAGGCACCTTAAGTCCTATACAGAATAGGCAATCAAAGTCCTGCGAAGAACAGGCACCAATAAAAGTCCTGCCAGAATAGGCACCAAAGTCTTGCCAGAACAGGCACCAAAAGCCCTACCAGAATAGGCACCTAAGTCCTGCCAGAACAGGTACCTAAGTCCTATCAGAATAGGAACTAATAAGAGTCCTGCCAGAACAGGCACTCAAAGTCCTACCAGAATAGGCACCTAAGTCCTGCCAGAACAGGCACCAAAAGCCGTACCAGAATAGGCACTAAAAGCCGTACCAGAATAGGCACTAATAAGAGTCCTGCCAGAACAGGCACTCAAAGTCCTACCAGATTAGGCACCTAAGTTCTGCTAGAACAGGCATCAAAAGTCCTATCAGAACAGGCATCAATAAGAGTCCTGCTCGAACAGGCATCCAAAATCCTATCAGAATAGGCACCTAAAAGCCCTACATACACCAAGCATCCAAAAACTTTGTATAAATTGAGCATACCTTCAGAGATCTTGTGCTTGCAAGCAATTTTGATCAAGTTCTAGCGCATCCAGGTAAGTTAACTCTCTTTGACCTATTAGCTCCCCAAACAAAATATATGTTTCCATCTTTACTTATTCTTAAGCTAAGGATACCAAAAATTGCATTTTCGATCTCCTTGCTTAAAGAATAAGTAAAGAGGGGCAGCTTGCAAACACCATATTTTGTTTGGGTCGCTCTTGGCAATCAAATCGCCTTAGACAAAATACGTGTTCTTATCTTTACTTATTTCTTATGCAAAACATATAAAAAATTATATTTTTAATTTCTTTGCTCAAGAAATAAGTAAAGAGGGGCAACTGTGAACACCGTATTTTGTTCGGCCAAATTCAAAAATAATAAGAAAATTAAATTAGCAAAAAAAACAAAAAACAAAAAAAAATAATACAAAAAGGAAAGGATTATTCAAAGGAAATTTGAGAGGCATTGAAAAGGTTTAAATATGTTTGAAAATTTTGGGAAAATTACAAGAAAAAAAGAGGTAAAAAAAAAAGGAAAAAAAGAAAGGAATTAAAAAGGAAAAAGTAAAATCCAAAAAAGGGCTAAAAGCAAATAAAAAAACTAAAAAATAATAATAATTAAAAGAATAATAATTAAACCAAAAAAAAAGAAAAAAATTTATTAATTGTCAAAAAGGACTAAAAAAAAAAAGAAACCAAAGTAATATATATATAAAAAAAAACCTAAAACAAAAGCCAAAAAAAAAAAAAAACCCAAAACAAAAAAAGAAAAAAGAGAGACTTTATTTAGGAAAGCCCAAGTCAAAGAAAAAAAAAAGAAGAAGCCCAATTCGGGCCCAAACAAAAACTTACCCAATACCCAACCCGGATCCACTGAAAACCCTACCCGGTTTTCCTTGGTCCCCCTTCCATTGGTCCTCTTCGCTGGTAGAGACAAACGGACAAAAGGGACAGAGACATAAAAAACTGAGAGGACGCGTGAGAGATGAGAGGGACCACTGACCCGGGGAAACAGAGAGACGCGTTAGAGAAAGACGGATGGAGAGACAGAAACACAGAGGAGGGGAGGATGGACGCAGAGAGGAAGGCACAGAAAAGAGGACCCTGAGGGCGAGAGAAAAAGCGAAGGAAGAGGGAAAAGGAAAGGCGACAGGCAAAGGGGCGCATCTGGGTAGAAAAGGAGAGGGAGAGAGACGAAGGGGATTTGGTTTTCGGATTGGAGGGGTCGAGAGCGAACAGGTGAGGAGAACCAAGAGGGAAGAGAGGAGATTGAGAGAGGGAGCAGCAGAGACAGGAGATCAAAAAATCTGAGAGGAAAAGAGAATGAGAAAAGAGAAAAGGAGATTCGAGAAAATAGGAAGGAGGAGAAGGAAGTGACGGAATGCTTTGGGTAAAAGGAAGGAGCACCAAGGTGCAGAGGGGTCTGAGAAAAGGGGGCCGAGGGAGATTCAGAGAGGGGGAGACCGAGGCTTCAGGGATTTTGAATCGGACAAAAAAGAGGAAAACAGAAGCTGAAGGAGATGCAAAGGCCGAAAGCAAGAGAAGGGTCGAGACAGAAGGAAGTAGAGAAGGAGTCCGGGAGAGAAGATTTGGTTTTGAATCAAGGAGAAGAAGAGATGCGAAGGTTGCAGAGAAGGAAGATTGAGGGGTAGAAGCGACTGATTTCTGATTCAGAGGAGAAGAGAATCGGGAGGAAGGTCAAGAATGAGGCAGGCTAAGCCCAGGAGGTAACCTGCTCACCTTTTAGCTAGTTATCAGAATTCCTTGGCTTTGATTCCTCATTATGGATATCGATGTATGGCTGAAATACTCTGTAGTTTGAATATGATTAGCTTATTTTTGCAGTTGTGGGTTGCTTAATTTGTTTTTAGTTCTTGCATTTCTTCTTCTGTGTTGGTGTGGGAATATTACTTCTGTTGCGTCTCCATCTGTGATTAAGTTCACTGCTGCTGTTAAGGGTTATTTGGTTTAGAATTTCTGTGTTTTCTCATCATCCCTGTTCCCATTCGATTAGTGTGTGAGTACTGTTTCTGATTGCTTAAGATCTGAGTTTAGGTTTTAGTTAATGACTTCAGAGGTTGTTTTCCTTCTCACTGTTGGATTTTAAGTATTGCTGTTCTGAATTTGTACTTTAGAAGTATGGTTTGGATGGATTATTGAACCCTGATTAAGGGACTCGTTGCTAAATGTTGAACACGTTACTGAACTGGTCTTTGCACTTCTGTTTGGCAAAAATTTGCACTTCTGTTTTGGTAAAAATTTGAATCCAGGATAGCTTGCATTAAACTGAAAATATAAAGGAACGTGAGTGAATTTCACTGAAAAAACATACCTAGTATGAAAGCTGTAAGATGGTTCAGGGAGTCTGATTTTGGTTGATGGATTGTTGTATGATTATTCAGCGGGTTTTGTCAATAAAGCATGATAATGGGACTCTTATTTTGCACAACCTTTTGGAATTCTACTGAAAACAAGTTGCTATAATTTTTGTTGGGCTGAAGAATTTCATACGAGCTCAAGAATTTCCAGAAAGTCCTCCTCTGCACGTTAATTTCTGTTTCTGTTTTTGTCTTTATTTTAGGCATGTGATGTTTAATGACTTAACTCTGTGTGTTTTCCTTTGCATTTTGTCTCTTCTGTGCGAGACTCACCACCTGATGGTTCCTGACTTTTGGAGCTGATATATGAGGAAAGCTGAGGAAAACTGAGGGACTCGACTTGGGCTCACAACTTGGTTAGAAGAGAATTTTGTTCCTTAAGGCGTTACAAATGAAATGTAAAACCCATTTAAAATATCTTGTCTGGATGGACAAAGCCACACACAATTACTGTCTACTGTGTATTTGTAAAATATGTTTTATTCATTTCATTTTTTTTTCATTTAGATTTGTCATGTGGGATTCTATATCCCCTAAGGCATATAGGGGTAATCCATGACTATGTGGGACAATAAGTCTCCTTAGTCATTTGACCGAATCACAAAATATTTTTCAATAAATCCTCAGCTAATAACTCTATTTAATTTGATTTTCTTTATTTTAAGAAAAATAAAATTTTAAGAAAAGGGATAATGGGATTAAAAAGTCACAATAAAAAAAAGCAAGGGATTAATTTTACTCTTCTAAAATTTTAAGATTTTTTTTCTTATAACAAAAATTAAAAATTAAAATGCGTCTTAAAAAAAAAAGAATAGAAACTAAAAAAAAAGGGAAGAGAAAAGAAAATCAAAAGATAGACAAGGAAAAAATAAAATAAAATAAAGGAGGTTGTTTGAAAGTCAAATGGATCTTTTTTTTTTAAAAATGTGTTTACAAAGTTTAGAATTAAGTTTTAACTATTAAAAAAAAAGAGGGTTAATATTTAGAAGTAAAAAAAAAAGAATAATAATAAATGAAATAAACAAATACAAGACCAATGAAAAAAAAGACTAAAAAGAAAACAAATAAACAAAAACAAATACAAAAATAAAACAAAACAAAAAAAAGACACAATTCAGAATAAATAAAAAAAATAAAAAAAATGAAGACGTAATCAAAACAAAAAAAAAACACAATCCAAAACAAAAAGAAAAAAAAATAGAAGAAAAAAAAACACAAATGAATAAAAAAAAGAAGAAAAAAACAACAACACAAGCTAAAATGCAAATAATAATAATAATAATAAATGATAAAATAAAAAAATGAAATAATAATCATAAAAAATGATAAATAGATAAAAAAAAGTAAAATCCGAAAATGAAATAAAAAAATAAAATAAATAAAATAATACAAAAAGCAAAAGAAGAAAAAATAGAACATAAGGTTAAAAACATCAAAACAAAAAAAATCAAAAAGTCAGAAAAATAAACTAAAGTATTGAAATCAACAAGATTAAAAAAAGAGGATCAATAACATGAAATCAAAAATTCAAACAAAAACAAAGAAAAAAAACAAAAAAAAGACAATAACAACAAAATCACCAAAAAAAAAAATGAAACGAACCTTAAAAATCAAGACAAAAGAAATTAAAAAAAATCAAGAACAAGAGTCATATCTAATAAAATAATTTTATTGAAAGGAAAAAGGGGAATAAAAATAAAAAAAGAATAAAACAAAAACAAAAAAATGAACGAAAAGCAGAAAAAATGATAGAGAAAAAAATTGAAAATGCAAGGAAGTGAAATTAAATTTTCCTTTAACAAATTAAAACACATCAACCAATGTCAAAATCATTTTATTTGTTAAAGGGAAAATGAATTTTTATTTTCTTTGTCTTTTCAAAAAAAACAAAAAAACAAAAAAAAAACAAAGAATAAAAAACTAAAAGTAAGAACTAAAACAAAAACAAGAAAAAACAAAAGAATAGAAAACAAAAAAATCACAACAATCAACAAATACAATTTTTATCGAACTACGTGGACTTTGATCTCTCCTGAAGGGTACGTAGGCCCTAGACTTTTATCCTAGGTCAAGTCTGCTTTTGTAAATAAAACGTTTTTCCTTTTAATTTCATTCCTTTCCTTTGATTTCAATTCTTGAACTTCTTTGTGTTGTATTTTAATCCTTCTTTCTGCCTTTAACTTTATTTCCTTTTATTTCTTTATTCTTATTTTGTATGTGATTTGTTATGGAGAATTAGAATAGAATTGAGGTCATTTTATTTTTGCACAACTAGCTTAGGGTAACCGTTCTTAGTAACGGGTGTAGTGGGGTGCCTAACACCTTCCCCACTCACAATCGACTCCCGGATCCATTTTCTGGTTCGTAGACTATTTTTCAACTAAAAAGGCTTTTCCAAAGTTTTGCCTTTTAAAAATAAAATTTTGGTGGCGATTCCTGAACCTTTACATTTATTTCAATTTTGAAACTCATTTTTTGATTTTATTTCTCTGTAAAAGGGCACCACGCCGTCGCATTTTCGGGTGTGACACTTCCAAACCAAAATAGGTAGGAGTAAAAAATCCTCCATTAAAGCCAACCTCTTTTGAAGATTTGCTAAGAGAGCTTGGCCACTATAATCTTCTTGAAGCTCTTGCAAAGAAAGAAGAAATTGCAAAACCATCAAGGATGAAGTCAATAATTGTTCTTGAAATAGTGAGATTGGAAACCATAATCAAAACACAAGAGCTACCTAAGCCAATTTCGTGCATGATGTTCTCATCGGCATTATAAACTTATAACTCTAGCTTTCCATTGCTAGAAAGGTAAATCGATCCTAATATAAGGGTTTCTTCAAAAAACTTTGCAGTCCTTACAAAAGTCTCTTATAATGGAACTAGATCTCCAATTACATAAGTAAAAGAAGTACTAAACTGGCATGTGCACAATGCTATATCCCAAAGCAATGTTCTTCAGAGAATAGACTCTAGGCTAATTAGACTAGCCTTTAGGGTGAATCCCAGGATTAATGGACTCTCCACAGAAATCCAACAGCTGTAGCATAATTATTCTCAAAGGATAAATCAATTGGATGCAGAATTACAGAGGTTCATTGTTGAAGGATATACAAGCTTATGTTCTCTCAAAAGGAGTAAGAGATTAGAGAATTGAAAAAAGAAATAAGTTGGATAGGGGCAGACATGGTAAGAACCCACACCAGAAGCATCTACGAACATTATCCACTGCTATGTACCTCACCCCATACACCTTTTATTACACTTCCATATTTTCTATACCTTTTAGAAAATGATTACAAGAAATGCTTTAAGATGACCCATGAAGTCCTCAAAAAAGCAATACTACAGCCAAAGCCTTAACCCAACATCCATTCAGATCACTTTGTATGCTAAACACATTTTGAGCTTCACCTTTTTAGACTAAGCTAGTTGAACCTCTTAGATTTATGCAACTAAAAATCTATGACTTGTTACCACTATCTCCTCCACAGATAACTACTCGTTCATCAGAAAGAGTAAAAGAAGTCTAAACCTCTGAAACCTAAGAAAATAACACAAATCCATTGTCCTTGTTGAGATAATTCCTCAAGATGATGCCTCATCTAGTACTTTCAAGAATTCTAAAAAACTTGGATTTGACCTAAGCTCAACAGACTCATATAATATTATTGATATCTCTACCTTTTACATGGTTAATACTTATCAACTTGAATGGTTAGTAATAGAAAATATTAATGACAACCAATAATTTGATGAAGAAATTCTTATTAGAAGCCATACTAATCACCAGCACTAGCAAGTTGATGCTCACACTAAGCTAACAACTGGACCATGGTTTCAAATAAGTGATGTTAGTTATTGATTACAAGCCTCTTAATACAGTTTTAGAAGATGATGAATTTCCCTTTTCAAAGATAAGCTCTCAAATTAATATTCTTAAGGATGCAACAATATTTTCTAAGTTAGACCTTAAAGCTTGATTTTGACAATTGGGAATAGACCCAACAGAGAGATATAAGATAGCATTTTGTATCCTTAATGCTCAATATCAGTTGATTGTCATACTCTTTTGACTTAAAGTCACTCTATCATTGTTTTAGAAGGTAATGACCAAGATTTATGAGCCCATTTTGCATAATACTCTTATCTATATAGACGATGCTCTCCTTTTTTCAAAAAAATGAGGAAGAACATAAGAGGCTCTTACAACAGTTTGTAGAAATAACTAAAAAAGGACCTTGCAAAAATCAATTGGGCTAAGCCTAAATTGAATTTTGTAAGACACAGATAGCAGATAGTCAATACTAGCCAGGTCTATAGATTACTTAAGAACTATAGAAATTTCTTGATGAAAACCTAATAGTTAGGCAAATATAGCAATTTATTGGGATTGTAAACTACATTCAAGATTTCATTTTGTATATCTTAAATCATACCAACCAATTGTCCAAATTTTCAAAAAGAAGGAAACCCTACTTTAGGCAAAAGACTAAACAATTGCAATCCAATATTTCAAAAGACCACCCAGAATCCTTTACCTCTAAAGATACCAGATAAAGGGACAAGAATTCTTCAGATAGATGTTAGTAATGACTACTGGGGAGCTGTCTTTATAGAAGAAATAGATGGGAAGCACTATTATTGTAGACAAGCTAGTGGACAATTCAAAGAATTTGAAAAGCAATACTACACAATTTGTAAAGAGATCCTTGTCATGAAGTAAAGGATTAAGAAGTTCAGCTTTCGTCTTAGCCCTTATCACTTTAAAGTACAAATAGAAAACTTCTCATTTCCAAAGGTGCTACACTCTAAAAGGACAATCCTTTCGAATAAGTAGTTACTTACATGGAAATAATGATTTTTTCATTATAAATTCTTAGTGTAACACATCAAAGGAACACAAAATATCCTTGTAGACCTCATTTATAGACTTAAAGCCATTAACCTTATTATCTTATAAAAGCTAATCTTACTTATCTTCATGGCCAATAAAGTTTAAGAATGTATCCATTTTCCTTCTTTAGCCTTAGTAGCTAACTAGAAAAAATATTTTCTTCCTTGTCCAAAATTCCAACCACTCCTGTAAAGGTTAAATTTCTAGCAAAAAAAAATCCTTATTTTATTATCTCCACCCTTACCTTAGGAACTCCAACATGCTTGAATATCCATTCTACTTCAATAAAAGAGTTTCTTACCTCATTCTTTTTGAAATCCATTCCATTCTCTCAGATGAAGCTCTTTGATATATATAGTCCTCGATAACCTTTTATTTAGAAGCCATAAAAGTCCATCCTTTGGCAAACTACAATTTCCTTTGTCAACCCTCCAATAAAGACTTCAATCTCTAGACTTTTCTTGAATGGCTTTCTCCACTCTCATGGTAGTGTGAAGAGCTTCAAAAAGTTGTTACAACCTATCACCTAGCATAAAAACCTCGCAATGAACAAATAGTTGTTAATGTCTTCATCCTACATAGGCCATATCAATATGGAATGACAAGCTTCTTTGGACTTAGAATCAAGCATACTTATGAAATGCTTTTGTAAACTGGCCAACACATTGAATTGATGCACTGAAATATCTGAAAATGTTTCTTTGTGAGATAAATAACTATCTTAGACCAATAAACCATATTTTCTGCTCTTCTCTTGGACTACTTCTAGGTGAGCTCATTTTAGGAGAGCCAAGGATGCTAGCTTTTGACATCCTACATATAGAAATCCAATCCAATATGCAGGCTAGGCCTAAAGTTCTCAATAGGCCTAATGGTTTGATGAAGGACTAGCTCTAGCTTAAGATATTCTTATGCAAGATTCCCAAGAACCATATATTGAACATGATGTAAATGACTAGATAGTAAAGAATCTCAAGAAAAAGAAAGTATATCAAGATAGCTTGGGTGATGAGAATAATAATCTCTCTTCAACTCATGAACCTATTTTTAGTTGCAATAAAGACTAGTGTTGGACCTTGGTGTTCCTCCATTATTGTATTGAGTGTTTCTATATTAATTTGCTTTATTAAAAGTTTGTTGTGGTGTGTAACTTTGTTAAAGCTACTTTTATAAAGTAGTCAATTTGAGTGTGGTCCATGTGTTAAAATTGTTTGTTTATTTGTGCTTGCCTTTAGCTGTATAACCTAAGTTTTATCAATGTGTTTCCATGCAAGTTTGTATCTCAGATCTAGTCCTCTATCAATAATATTAGTGTGTTCCCAAATAATTTTTCTTTAAATGCTTTCTTCTTTTGAAATATTTTTTTTTGATAGTTTTCTTATGTTTATCTTACTCATATGAGTATGTTATGCACTTACCTCTAAATAAGGATACTATTAAATAGAAAACATTGATAATAGATTACAATATTTATAAGAGAAAATTATCTTTTCCATGACTTCATATTTCAAAAAAGTTTCTAGAAATATTAAAAGAATTTTTAATTCTAAGAGGCCAAGAGACTGAGAAGGTCTAGAGAAATAGAGACTAATTGTCTCAGTATACTTAAAAAAAGATTCCCTTAATTGTAACTGGAATATTCATGTAGAGTTTTATATTCTTCTTAGACAAGGTATAGAGGCCAATGTTAGATCTCTGTCCTTTGATTGCAAAGGATATAGTCTTAGAAGTAATTTTTTTTATAAATATTATAATCTGTTATCTATAAAAGAACGAGTTAAATTAGATATGATTGTGAAGCCTCCTTTATAGCCCCTTATGACCGCACTGTATTTTATTCCATCTAAAGGTTATTTTGGAACCTTGTCCTCAAGATTGCTATTGAGCAAAAGGATGAAGCTTTTGGGTTTTGAAATAGCTCTAATAACAAGAAAAAAAATGAAGAAATAGACCAAAGGGTTTGAATGAAAAATCTATGAAACAATAGTGTATTGTGATTATGTAGTGATTTTGCTTTTCCTAATGAGTAATTGGGTGAAGAAAATTGAAGAATATATATTTGTGAGATAGAGAGGGAAATTTTCGACTAGGAATTTTTTAAAAAATTAGAGTAAACTATTTTTTTCATAGATATCTAAATTATACAGGTTTAGTTTCTATTTTAAAAATATACACCCATCTTCCTTGAAATTAAAAGATGTGTTGCACTTACCTCTCCTGCAACAAAAGATAAGCTACAGTTGCATTTATTTTGACCAAAATACTTGTATATTTGTTACTTATATAATATAATAAATATTTAATGTATATTTATCCACATAAAATATATAGTAATTTTTTTAAATTTAGCAAATTGTAAAATCATTTGATGAAAATAAATTATTAAAAAGAAAGAATTTATTAATTTTATTTCAAAAATGACATTTATTTTAAATATACATTAATAAATGTAAACAATGCTGTAAATTTAATAAAGTTTTAGAATGACTTAAATTTATAACTTTCTACACAAAATAAATAACATTTAAATGAAAATTTAAAAATATTGTAATAAGTTATATTTTTAACAACTGAAATCAATATCATTTTTGAAAATATTTTGGTCATATTTTAATTTTAAAGGTAATTATTATTATTTAAATAGAGGAGAAGGTCTTGTAATTTGAGGATCTCTTGTGGAAGGGGAAAGTAATTTATCTTCATCATTATTATTATGTTAAAAACGATGAGTGTTAGGTTGAGGGCAAACATGTAATGTGGTTATTGACTGGTAGCTAGGGAAGTGTAATATCATACAGAAGGGTTATTATTGATAAAACCTCAAACTTCGGGAGATAATGATAATTTACTCTTTATAAATTTACAAACATTTGGAAATTAAAATTCCCGTATAGACGAAAATCAACACCTAGAAGGGTGAAAAAAATTACCCATGCTGTAAAAAGGAAACTATTAGCTAGGATAGAGAAGGAAGAATATTGTACCTGAACTTGCTTCAACGTGATAGCTAAATGGAGAATGGTGTTCCCAACGCCATCAGAGCTTGTGCAGTTGAGAAGCACACCAGTAATGGCAAGCTCCAACTCCACCAAAGCTTTGAGGGTCTCCAAATGGTTGTATGTCACACACAAGTGAAAAACAGTATTTCCATTGTCACGAAAACTTAGAGATTCTGGCTTCGCTTTGATCAACTCTTGCACAACCTCTCTTCGCCCTCTCATAGCTGCATAGAGTAAAGGAATTCTTCCTTCTTCATCATGAAACAAGCATGGCTGGTTATTAACTTTCAGCAATTCCTTCACGATGTCAATGTGACCCTCTGCAGAAGCCAAGTGGAGGGCTGTGCTTTGGGAGGAGTCCAACTCAAGGGCGAGCTTGGGTTTGTAAGTGAGAAGTGCCTTCGTGAATTCAAGGTGGTCAAGCAAAGCTGATATGTGCAGAGGAGTTTCAGTGAAGGCACTTTGTGAAAATTTGTAAGGGATTAATGGTTCTCGCCGTAAAAGTGAGTTCAAAGTTGATACGCACCCTCTGTATGATGCATCATAAAGAACACTCAATCCGTCTTCTCGAGGAGAAGTGGCCATTTTGATTCTCGCTCGCTTGCGTGAACGAATGACATTGGGTTGGAATGCCTGTTATGCCTAATCTATTTAAAGCAGGTGTTCAATTCAACAGTACGGGACGCCCCTGCATAATCTGTTGGAGTATTTGCCATACAAACTGTTTTTTTCTTTTGCCCCTCTGAATTTTACTCTCAACAACTTTTATGTTTGAAGCAAATGTTTTCTAGTTAGACTAAGAATTACAGATGTCTGGAAAAGTTCTATAGCTATTTCCCTAGGCAATCCATATCGATGTAATTAAAGTGAGGGACCTACGACAATGAGAGAACACTCGAATAATCAACCTATTTGTTAAGTAGAGTCTCACAAAATCTTCCGTCTTTGCCCTCAATTACATCTGAAAATGACTTGTACACCATCCTTTGTTGTTGTCCGTGGAGAATTTAAAACTTTTATTTCAATTCTTAATATTATATTAGTGAAAACAAAATACAAACATAAAGGAAATTAAAATATAATAATCTAATTAGAAAGAATAATGAACAGTTTGAAAAAAGAAAGAGTGATTAAATAGATATGTATGAATTTCTTGAATATATTGATAAATATAATTTATGTACTATTTTTCCATACATGTTACAATATCAGAATGAAACCCTAACTTTAATGTAGGAAGATATGATGTGTTTTGTGATTGCTAAATTCTTCTGACGATTATTATTCTGCAAACTTAACATACTGAGACTTTGACTTAAAATTGTTATGGATGGATCGAGTTCATATATAGGTTTCTTGGTGACTGTTTCATACTTATTTGATATTTTTGGACTGCGGCTCAGAACCACAATATGACCAATGGCCTTTTTCCAAGTGCCGCTTTTTTTGGGGGCAATTTCCAGGTGCCTGCATTTGACCAATTCAACTTTTTTTTTTTTTCTTTTTGTTTCTTTTGTGAATAGGAGAGGAGAATATATTAAAAGCAGTCTAGGTTCACGTATATCACACCTGGAGAAATTAATACTTAGGTTAGCAAATAGCAATGTTACTTGAATATATCATTTTTAAAAGTCTAAGGGGTTATTTTCATATTAATTGTCCTCAGTGCATGAGTTCTGTTTGTTTCCACCTGGACTTTTCAATCTAAATATTCAAAATGCTTCTTCACACAACGAAAAATTTCGAAAATAGTGAGGGACAACTCCATCATTAACAATTTCATTCGAGAACGGCAAGTGAAATGTAGCTCGCTAAACAGCGAGGGAATTTTCCTCGCCACAAACCTAACTAAAATCCTTTACTATTGCATACAATTTCCTCTCTAATTGGCATGGGAGGGTGAGGGAACCTCGGAATTCCTTTGCTAATCTCTGCCAAGAAGTAAATTCGCTCTTCATCTAAACCCTTGGCAT
Source organism: Erythrophleum ivorense (assembly GCA_026724425.1). Taxonomy (NCBI): domain Eukaryota; kingdom Viridiplantae; phylum Streptophyta; class Magnoliopsida; order Fabales; family Fabaceae; genus Erythrophleum; species Erythrophleum ivorense. The sequence goes on along the minus strand of JAIUCV010000036.1, from coordinate 3,564,652 downwards.
TTCCTCAAAGATCCCTCTCTATTCCTTCGCAATTGTAAAAAATTTTAATATTTTATTTATTTTGTGTCTATTCCCATATTTAACGTGCAGTAGAATAATGCATCAAAACAGCCTAAACATAACATTGATATTTATATATATATATATATATTATACATAGTTACACTAAACAATATACAAGTTTGAAAAAAATGTTAATATAGAACTTCGATCATTATCTAGGCTTTCTTCTTCCTCTTGTCCCACCGCCTCATCATTTTGCATCAGTTGTTTAGATGATCCAACTGTTGGTGATTGCACTTTGTTGTGCTACATATTGCGTAGCAAGTTTCATGTGAAACCCAGGAAGCCCTATAGATATCGCTGAGAACAAGCCTTACAGCAGAAAAGTTGTTAGCTAGTTCACCTGCTAGATCAAGGTTAGCCTTCACCGAGTATCATAACTCATAAGCTTCCAGGATTAATGATTTCGTATTTGAAACATTAGATTTGGCACATTCTAATTATACTATTTGCTAATTTGAATTCATTCACTGCAACAAAAACCAAAATTAGCAATTGAAGGAACAGTTGGTAACATATAAATTTCAGTGAGAAATCATAAATTTCCAAATGATATTTCAGTTGGATAATTAGTCACTTTTTTATTGTTGTTATTATTATTATTTTGGTTAGTATTGTAGTCCCTTAACATTTGCTTCGACATCTCTTTCTCAACCTGTCACATCATTGTCAATTGTAGCTTTTTTAACTTTTAAATAAAAATTTTGTTTAATATAAAATAAATAATATAACATAATGTTAATAATTAATATAAATAATAATTATCATTAATTATTATTTAATAATTATTTTTATTATTTAAATTTTATTAACATTATGTTATATTATTATAAACAAAAATAAATAAATTCTTAAAGTTAAAAACTGATTAATTTTAATTTATTTACTTTCAAGAATTATAATTTTTAACACATGGCGGACATATGTCAGCAAATGGTCGGACATGTGTCTAACCAAATGGTTATCAAAACATGCCCCGACAGCCCATCATTTTTTTGTTGGAATACTACTTGACACAATTGTGGTTTTATATTTTTCAATACAAATATTAATTTTTGTAGACACAAACAGCTTCTGATCTTTTTATTAAATATACTAATTATTTATATATTAATAAGTAATAAATAGTGTAATAAAATAATAATATTAATAATATCTGTAAATTTTATAATATGATTATTTATAATCAATAATAATTTATGTTATATTTATTTTAGTTTCTATATTATTATTATTAAAGTTTTGGCATTTTTTGGGTTTTTTCTACTTGGCATGTTTTGGATTGATATTTTTTCTAGGTCGTTGATTTTGGGTTTTCTAGGATTCTTCATGTTATTCATGGTTTTTCCTTCTTGTTCTTCATCTATATTAATGATTTCCACTTTTGTTAAAATTTCCGGGTATCTAACGAAGCAAATCGAAACTTAAAATATTCGTTTTATATCAAACTAGGAACTTATCTACACAAAAGAATGCATTAAGAACAGTCAAAATAGGTTCTTATCCCATACAATCAACCAAATAAATCAAATCCAAAAACTTATATAACAAAACATTTCAACCAATAATAATCTTCAACCAAATAAATCAAGATATGGAAACTTTTCCCGATAAATCAAATAAAAAAAACTTATATGTTAAAACATTTCAATGAAACTTTACTTGAGAAAAAAAAGGTCAAATCATTAGTATCTGAAAAAAAAAAAATCAACCAGAGAAAAGAGTGATGAAGATATTGAATGAGAGAGTAGAGATAAAACCTCAAGAAGAAAGCATGAATAAAACAAAGAAACAAAGAGAGTTGAACCATCGAAAGGACAAAATAGTTGAATGAAACTGAAAATGATGAGAGAAAACTAGCGAATTTATTTATAGATAGGAAGAAAGAAAATTTGGTACGCTAAAATTTGTTTTGCACTTTTTTTAAGATTCTCGCTTTTATCACTATTTTTGCATTTCATGGATGTTAATTTTTTTAAAATTTTTTTTGGAATATATTAATAGTTAGTAAATATATATACATCACTAAATTTATTAGCCAAATATGTAATATATAATTTTATGAAATAAAAATATTAAATTTACACAAAATAAGTATTAAATTATTTATTATAATTATTATAACTATTATTAATTTATAGATTGTTAATAATTCACTTAATAACTTTATTACTATTATGTATAAGAAATTTGAAATTTTGTAATATTGAAATATATAATATAGAATCCTAATATATTATTTTAATTATTAATTTATTTTATTATTTTAATTTAATTGATATAAATAATAAAAAATTTTAAAAATTAAAATAAAAAAATGTAATTAATTTTTATTTCTTTATTTTAAAATAATAAAATTGTAGTTTTTTAATAAAAATTTTAGAAACACTATTTTCCTATAGAGAAATGTCTGACCATATTTATCAATAGGGTCCATTGTTGACCGAAATATGGTTAGAAACTTGTCCGATCATATTTCAGTCAAAAAGCTATTTTTTTTGACATTTTTTTTATAAATATGACTTGCAGAGTTATAGAAAGGAATATCACATTTGGCAGGTTACAATTTCACAAGATATAATTTGACATTTTTGCAATTCTCACACTTTTGCCTCAAAATTTGCCATTTGGTCATTTGATTTTTGTAATATATTTTATATTAAGTTTATATACGTATAGATTATTATTATTATTGTTATTATAATTATTATGATTATTATTAAATTTATTAGCCTAATATATAATATATAATTTTATGAAGTAAAAATATTAAATTTAAACTAAATAAAAATAAAAAACTCTAATATAAGATAGTTTAATAAAATTAAAATTAATACTTAATAATTTATAATTGAAGTAATAATTTAAATAATTAATATTAATAATGAAATATATATATATATATATATATATAATTTACCTTTCATCTAATAATTCATTTCCATTTTCATCTTCATTTTCAGCTTGTACATTTAGCTAAAGATTCGCTTCAAAGAAGTCTTACATTGGATAAAATTGGACTAGAAAAAGAGTATATAAATATAAATAGACCATATATTTAATGCCTTAAAATTTTGGATTAAGAGGTAATGTCAAGTCCACTTATATATATATATATATATATAAACTTGGTTCAATAGGGACAAGTGTGGAAATGATAGATGGGAACCCTCATTTATGAATACTGAAGGCAAAAGGCAAGGTGGTTGAGCAGAGAAATAGCCCTTATTTGCTCTAATATGAAAATAAATTTAAGTTTGGCTTAATTGCTCTCCCAATAGTCAATTTTTATAGTTCTAAGTTTTTTCGGTAAAAACTAAGTTCACTTTTACACTAAAGCCTAAAGGAGCCTTAGACATTGAGTTCGTGCCTTACTAATGAGCTCTCTACTCTAAATGTGTATCTGTTAATCTCCACATTACTATGCCTAACCACTAAACTTTCTACTATAAATGGTTCCAAATGAGGGTTCTCATTTAATTAGGCAATCATCTCTATACTTATCCTTACCAGACTAGGCTTAAACACCACTATCAGGCCCTGGGGGAGCCTTAAACATTGGGGATCTCTATTGGGTATTTTTTTATTGAACTTTTGAGAGAAATTATATAAATAGATTTTATACCACCTTTTGATCTTAAACCTTAAGGCATTAGGTTTATTGGTCTTTTTTCACAAGCAAAAGTAATAAGCTATTTTACTCCTTATAATGATTTATCGGTATATCCTTTAAGGTTTAGGGATCAATCTAAACCCTATATCCTTTATGACCAAGATTCAATTTATTGTACATACACCTTCAATTTTCATCAATTTTCATTTTTTTTGTGGAAATAAAAAATTTAAATATTAGCTTACAATTTTTGGTAAACAAAATATTATCTTAAACATATTATCAAATAACAAAATTTTGTCCACTAGGAAAAAAATTATCACAATAATTTTCAATATTAATTTATAAATATTATCTAGTAATAAATATTTCAATGCTATATTATCACAAAAATAATCAATAAATAACAAATACTATTTCATAAAAGTATAAATAATATGAAAAAATTATTTATACATGCCTCTTGGATACATTGAAAGTATGAAATAACTGTTGAAAACTAGATGAAGAAATTTGAACATAGAAACTCGAATGAAAACCTGATTCATAAAACAAAACAAGAGAGAAAAACAAGAGTATTTAGGGAAGATAAGAAAAAAAAAAGTAAATCATGAAAAGAGTAATTTAAATGTAGTAAAAATCTTTAATTTTTAACAATCAAACAAGTGTCAAAGTAAAATAATTGACTTATCCATTATTAATATAAAATCATCAAAAAAATTTTAGGATAAAATTAGATTAAGAAATACATTAATATAATTATTTTAAATTAGAATAGATTCTACATTAATAATATATTAAGTAATAATAATATATTAAATATCAATAATATTATATTAAATATAAATAAAATAATGTTAATGAAATATAAATAGATTATATATAATTAATAATTAAACCAATAACATTTTAATCTATATAAAACTACATATTTTAATTATATATATATATATATATATAAAATATTTTATCAGTATAATTAGTTTGGTTGGATCCATTTTTGCTGCCCACATTTTTGTCAATCTAATTGGCATACAAAATTTTGGTTGGAGAAGCCCAACCAAAATTCCATCAAACAATTAGACCGACGAAACTTTGGCAGGACAAGCCTAAAAAAAACAAAAGAAATTGATAGCATTTTAGTTAGTTGCCCAATCGAAGTCTTTTTTTTTTTTAAATTTTTTAATCAATATTTGGCGCAACTTTTTTACATTTTATTGTAGAACATGGATTTTCGACTAAAAGCTAGTCAGAAATCATCTAAATTTTTTTAAAATAGTAATATATCCTATATCTTAGGATTCAATTGCAACTATCCATTACAAATTCATAACATTGTTGTAGTGATTCTAACACATGCATAAGATCATAGCACTTTAAACTTGACACCCACATAGACTTGACATTCCTATTTCTTGAAGAAGTAGTAAATGAAATAGAATGCAAGCAACAGATCCAACGATTAGAGCATGTCATCAATCAATTAGTTAATCAAGTAATGGACAACAAACTTGAGTCCAACCATGAAGTACCATACATACCCGCAGTCACATAGAGGCTTGGAAATTTGGAACTATACCTCCATATTCATAATGGTTAATTGGGTATGAATACAACTATAATCCAGAGATCAAAGTAATTATGATTCCAAGATTACATCTATTTTACTAGGAAATATTAAAATCCAACCCTATCCTCCATCAACATTACGAATTATAGTCAGCATGGAAGACTATCAGAGTTACGCTAATATTTGAAAGTTGCTGCAAGTAACATTTATTTCAAATGGCATTAGAAAAATTCTTGAATGGAAAATAGAGGAGAAAAAAAAATAAAAAAGCAACATAATCTAAATTCATGCAGATTAAGGTTTCTCATGCTTATTTTTCTGTTCGCAAATCATATGCAACAATTTATAATTTCGGCTTCTGCTATAAACACAAAAGCTATATTGTGTGAACTTAGCTTGCAGCAGATCATCTTGTCCTGATTATATTTCCTGGCCAATGCCGCAAAGATGGCTCAATAATGCCAGCTCTAAGCCTCAAAACAAGAAGTAACGTTGATTCTACAAAATAGAGATGCATAAGATTCATTTCAAACAGGAGCTAAAGACCTTATTAAAGACCATACTTTATGACATTCTGTTTTCAGACATTACTCACTTGAATGAAATGTCTGCCTTTACATACCATTAAGGGTACTAATTCGACTATTAGCCCAGATAAAACTGTGACTAAAAAAACCAGAAGGTGTGCATTTGCTAATTTTAGTTACGACAAACATCATTTAGACCTTCAATTAGCCCAGTTTTACACAATCCGAGACTGAATCGAATGTGACTACTTCCTGACTAATTAATGCTCTTCTCTTAACTTTCCCAGCGACACGCCGACATTGGACATAAAACAAAACATCTGATATTCCAAAAATGGAATCACACTATATAGGAAAGATACCCCAATTTTTTCCCTTGCAGGTCATGTATCGTAGAATCTGCCAGTCCGAGGAACTCATTCTCCTGCAGTATAGGATTGTATTAACTTTAATCATTAACAAAATCAATTTTGCCAATTTTTAACGAACCAATGCAATAATGTTAGTAAATTATACTATTTCTTGCATAAAATAAGATAGAGAAACCAATTCTGCGGCATTAGCAATTCAGTACTAAAATATAAGTGAGCAACCTTATACCAACTCAACCATGATGGTTTAGTGTAGTTAAGTAGCTACACATGAACCAAACCAATAGCAATTTCTGATAAATTTGAAATTTTTATGAAACTGCTTTTTTTTTTGTTCCCCCCTTTTTTGGGTTCTTTTTCTTTGGTTTGAGGATCAAATAGAACATTATTCATTATTTACTCTTGGGTGGGGAGCGTTGCACCGGAAATTATGAAATAAGGAACAAAAGGAGACTACATACCAATCATCAACTGCAGCGGGGCCTTCGAGATTCAAACTGCTAGAACAGAAGCTTCTAGAAGAAGTCGAAGGAGGAGGCAGATGAACATTCTCCAAGAGACTCAGAATTTGTGATCACGCCTTTAAAGGATGAAAATGGGAGCCATAAATCAAAGAAAAATTTAAAGATGGGGATGCCAGTGACGGTTCCAACTTCCAAAAACTTCAAGACTCAAGAGCCTTCTCAGAGTCATACACTACAAAATAAAAAGCATCGTATCTACTCAATGCCCTAAAATTTGCATTAGGTAACAAGGGTGGAAAATTAAAGGACCCCTTTCAGAAACAGGTATATTTTATATGTGCATGGATTTAATCTCAATCAACCATTATTCTCCTTTATAGTTCTTAGCCCCATCGGGGAAGGAAATTACAGACTTCATATTGCTATTGACTGTACCATAGCCTGCAAAAGAAAGAGAGAATCAGTTAGGTCAATTTGTTTCTAATTCCTATTTCCTACTTCCTAGCTGAAAATATAAACTAGAAAAAATGACTAACGAGAGTTTCTATACCATAACAGAGACTCGTCAAATAGTTAAATCAAAATCCACAAACTCTCTAGGCAACACGACTATCTTATCGAATTCTTGATACTCTATTTAAAAGTGTAACAATACATTGAATCTTATTATTCCAATGTGAACCTCAGATTCAACAAGTTCAGCGAGACTGAGCACAAAGTAGCCATCCGGCGTACTACACTAAGCGAGCTGGAGTTATTCAATTCGTCTCCAAGTCAAGAAATAAGAAACTCCATTTTTAGTGACTCAGCTGCGGTTTTATATTGAATCTATGGATTCTAGCATCCTGGATTTAGCGGCGGTTTGTGTAAACACAGATAAATAATTGCCACTAAAAGACTTTTTTTTTTTATTTTAAATAATGCTATATAATTCACACTCCACCGTAAGCCACGTCTCTAGCATGAACCCGAGTTCGTCTGATTACCCCTCAAAATTTAAAGAGTTTTTAATAAAAAGATTATAATAATATAATAGGCATAACTTTAAGTGTACTTTTGGTTCTTTAACTTCGAATCAAGTTTAAATTTAATTCCTTAAGTTTGTTTCGTTCTACTTTAATCCTTAACTTTCAACAATCATTCAAAGTTTTCCTTACTCCTGACACCGTTAGCTTATTTAACGGAAAATGCTGAGTTTGGTTTGACTGGACTTATCTTTAGTGACCCTTTAGCCAAAACAGAGCTATTTCAGCATGCAATCAAAGAATTCATAGAACAAACTGTTTCTTAAATGCTACAACCCAAATTGCAGCTGAAACGCAGGAGAGGGATGAAGGATTAGATTACTGTATCGTTCATCATCTGTTTCGAGCCGTCCATTATGCTTCTACGTGGACGAGCAAGTGCGAGTTTGTGGCATTTTAAATATATAACTAATGGAGGGAAATAGAAGGAGGAGGCTCGCAAGCCGAGAAGGGATGCATGATATAGAGAGAAGAGTTTGGCTGGTCAAGCAAAGAGATGGAAAATTCCGGTGTTTGGGGTAATGAAAGTGAAGTGTTGGGAATGTGAATGTGGCTGCTAATTAACCTACACTCTCCAAAATGGAATTTTGTTTTAATGCGTTGGGTGTTGAAACCAATAAAAATAAATTTTTATTTTTAAAATAATATTTTTTTGTAAATAGAGTGAGTATGGTCATATTTTGTGGGGATTAGTTAAATTATTCAATCCAAAAATAATAAAATAATATAAGGGAGATTTTTTTTATAAAAAAAATTAAAAATAAATAAATTCAAAAAATCTTTTTAATAGAAAAAACTTTAATGTAAACAAATTTCAACCAATGTTTATTTTAGATCTAACTCAACTAATTTGATCATTGAGTATTTAAAAGGTAAAAAAATAATTTTTTTTAAAAAATAAACTAGTTATGAATATCAACGTGATATTCTGCTCTACCTTAAAAATATTTAAAAAGAACAAACTCTCCAATTAAATTTTATTCATAAATCAATCCAAAATAAGCTCTTGGAATTTAAACTTTGAATAACATTAAAAAAAAAAAACAACCAATCACCATTCAACATAAGCTCGTATGTTTAAAACGAAAGAAATATTTTTTTTTTCAATACAAAAAGACAGTTTTAATTTTATCAAAGGTATTGAATTGCTATTCTACTGAATCAAATGAACAATTACGGATTCAACAAAATTTAGATAGAAATAATTACTCAACTAAAATAAGGTACCAATTAAATTAACTGAATAATAATATCATAATAATAAAAAATATTTTAATATTCAAAAAAAAAATAAAACCTTTCACAAATTATTTAAAGTTAAACCTCAATAAATTTGACAAAGAAACAAAGAAATTAGTTATTCATGACTTTGAAATACTCAAAAAAATTTTCAAAAGTTTTGAGAAAATAAAGAAAGAAAAGAAACACTACAAATATCACAAAAGGGAGAAGCCTATCATTTGTGTGTATTTCTCTAGCTCCTCACATCTCCTTTTATGCTCTTCCTTCATCTGCTTTTTTCGCGTAAACCTGATTCAATAAAAAATCTCCATAAATCTCTCTGCTTTTCCGCATCTTAGACGTGTCCGAATTTCACTCCCTTAGGTTGCCGCTTCAAAACGCCTTGCCTTTGTTTTTTTTCAATTTTGATACACTCCCTTTCTCTTTCTTTTGATTATGCGGGACCCACGCCTTTTGTTCTCCTTTCCATCGTTTCTTTTCATCATCTGATGCTTCTTGATTGCGCAGGGCACACCACTTTTTTCTCTTCATCTTCTTGCGTTTCTTCTGCTCATTTGATTTTTTTTTTTTTAAATTTTTTTATAATAAAAATCATCATCTTACAAATAAATATAAAAAAATATAAAATCAATTAAATAAATATAAAATATCTATAAATTATATTAGTTAAAATTTTAAAATTATAATTATTTAAATAATTAAAATATATTTATTATCACGCTACCTGTTTTCTCTTGACTTTCTTTTCTGCAAAGAAATTTTGACGAAGAGAAACCCAGTGCGACAATTTGGAGGTAAATATCCATAAAAAATGGTGTTTTTTCCATTCATAAATGCTTTGATGACATGCTGAGAGGGCTTTGATTTGGCCAGGGATCACTAAAGACGAGCCAAGTCCGATCCACTCGGCATTTGTTGTTGAGCAAACTAAGGATGTTAAGGGTAAGGAAAGTTTTGAATAATTTTCTATAATTAAAGAAGCAAAGTGAACCAAATAAATTTAAAGAAGGAATTTGAAAATTGATATGAAGTTAAGGACTAAAAATGCACTTTTACCTAATATGATAATTAATCTTTAAATAATTAATTAGAACTCTTAGTAATAATATTCATTTTGGGAAGAGCAGGGGTACTGTTTGCTTCCATCCCTTGCATAATGGACCATTACTTTGCTTCTGTATCCTTTTTATTCAATCAAAATATTCAAGCTTCTCCCTATACCGTTTCTTAACCAAGTACGATTTAATTTTCATTATTAATTTAAAATGATTCTTTAAGAAAATTTGATTCAAACTACAAATGTATATTAATTCTAATTTGGTGACATCCTGGAATACCATATCCTCCGCCTCACTCTTTAAAATCCAACATTTACTGGTCTTTCAAGAGGCGACTTGCTACGAGAAAAGATTTAGTTGCAAAACTTTTGGCTTTATATGTAATGATTTCCATGCATATGATCCCTTTTTCTCTCTAAACTCCCTCGTCAATTACATGCTAGAGTATATTGTAAACCTAAAGTAACAAAATTAACTCTCCAATACAGAGTGTATAGCAATGCAAAACAAAGCAATCCACCGAACCGAATAAAAAATATAAAGAGAAGCAAGAGAGAAGAGGAAACTAGCGATGAACAGTACCATTTTTCGCAAGATCCAAGCCATGGCTCTGTCGAATGGGTGCCATGGCACTTGTTTCTCTGGAAAATGTACTGAGAACTAAATTTAAAGGCCATGGCTCTAGAAATGCAAGGCCACTGCACCAGACATCCCAAAACATCATTTACTTGCAAATTTGGCGGTGCAACAACACTAAAACATAATTGATCACTAATTATTATAAAATAAACAAAAAATTTAACACTTCAACTACGTAAAAATACAATTGAACATATTTACACAATGTAAATGAAATTAAAACAAAATTGTTAACTTCTATTCCTTAAAACCTAAAATTAACTAATAAAAAGTATGTAAAATACTAATGTAATTTTTGAGAGTTAACAAGAACATATAAAAAGCATGATGGAATTTTTAATTGTAACCACTTGATGTTAAGAGCCACATGAAAGCATAAATGAATAATCATTGACAGAGAAGGAAGAAGACCATGTCCATTCATGATGGGTCGCTGGCTCTCCCACCATTATAAATTTAGTGACTTTACTCACATGTCTTGTGACCAATAGCCTCGGTATTTAAGTGTTCAACTCAACTTTGTTACTTTTGTTGACAACTTGGGAGCAACAACTAATATTTGACTAGTATAGAAGATAATAAGCATCACATGGATTAATGCGTGCAATCTATATAAAACCAAAGAATCCCGTTATCATTTATCTAGTGGGTTTGACAAATGAGGCTATATATTACTTTTTAAAATTATCTCAAGAATAAATTATCTCAAAAGTTCAAGTTTTATAGGTTTATATTTAAATATTAATTCCTTATACTACAAGAAAATAGCAAAATTTTTATGAAATTTTTTTGTTCATGAAAAAAATAACTAGAGAAATTCATAAATCTTGCAGAATTTTTTCCATGAGAACAATGTTCTCACTAAAAATTTCTATAAAAATATTTTTTTCATAAGTTGTAATGAAATTTGTAATTTTTTCACAATAATTTATTATAAGAACAAAAAAAAAATCAATTTTTTTGTGCTCTCACATTATTTTACTATGAGAATTAAAAAAAAGTTAACAATTGTTTTTGTTCTCATAGTATTTTATTATGAGAACTACCATAAAAAAAAAAACTTTTAATGATGATAATAATCATCACTAAAAGTTTTTTTATTTAACAAAATTTTAATGGTGACAAAAGTCACCATTAAAATTTTTAAAAAAATTTATTTCATTATCTTAAAATACAAAATATCGACCAATTACTAATATATACCTTCGCAAATTTCCTCGGACAAACCAATGAAGGATGAGTGTTTGTCCATGGGTTCTAATAAGTAAACCAAATATTTATAAGCCTTATCAACAAGTTTTAAACATAGAAAATGCATTAAATAAATTGGTTAAATGAAAAATACACTTTTATCTCCACCTTTTTTAGAGAGTTTGTCACACCCCACAAATGTAAGTGTGATGACACAGAAGACAAACAATCCCCCTTACATAAGTCTATCTGGACTGACATCCTACTCAAAATTTAGAGAATATATCTAGATCTTAACTTCATATAACAAAACCATGTGTAACACTTTTGGATCATCTTTATATAAGACATAAATTTTTAGGTGACTTTTGTAGAAATTTTGGCAAAGTCTCCTCTGTAACTTAGACCTCCCGATATTTCTATAAATTAGCCCGCTAGAACAATACATCCAATAGAAATTTCTGATATTAATCTAGACTAACAAGTAAATTTTTGGGGATTGGGGATACCCTATCTATAATTTAGTGGAGCCACACTCAATGTTTTTCAGAGAAAAATAAATTATATTCATATGAACAAAATGCACCCATGTGAGCAACTGCAGGTTCACAAAAAGAAATGAACAAAAATATCAACTACTACTAAGCTGCTGAGGGTGGACCAGGATTCGCATTACTATTTGAAAAATAAGAAAAACATATGAGGTGAGTTTGACACTCAATGAATAAGTAATGCTAACCCTAATAGTAAGGACAAGCCATGCCGGCCTTTTTTTTAGTAAAAATAATGCATGAAACATACCTTATGCAAATCATTTCTTAAAATACACCAAGAGCATCTAAATAGAACCAATTGAAGCAGACGTAGAGCACACATCTCAGAGGGAAAATAACCACAAACGCAAAGCATTTTGCTTATGAAAATGAGACAAATCCACATGTAGTGGCCACCCACATAGGGCTAGCAACATCCCTGCTAGTTGGGGTACAGATCATGGTGCACCATGGCTAACAACTACTATTGTTAGCTACAGAGTTCTAAGCAGATAACCTCTTAAAATAATACGTTTTCTCAAAATAACATTCAAGACAGAGCACCTTTCACATAAGTTTAATATCAAAGTTTCCATATAACTCAAATATACTTAAATTGCAAAATTTCATGTTCTAATCGATTTTTAGTATACATACATATGATGAAGCATTTGAATACATAACTCCATAAATAGATTATCAAAATTTAGAGCACTGCAAGAAAACTTAGTAACAAAATAATTAATACTATTTACTCACAGTCTGCATTACTTACTCACCTTCCAAGATGATATATAAATTCTCCCTATAGCATTCTTTGCTTACTCCTCAGCTATGACTCAATCTCCTGAATACCCTATAATACTTGTTTACAAGATTTTAGAGTTTGAATGACCACAATTTATCTCATAAGTAAACTTATCTTGTTTACATAAAAATTTCCATATCTCACGTGCTTGAAGCATGAATTAAAATGAGCAAGAATAAAATATGCACTTCATATGGCTAAAGATTCCTCTTCCCTACGAATAAGAGAATAGTTATAACTGCTGCTCATAACATCACTAGTCTGGTTTATTTGAGCAAAATTTTAGAAAAGAAAGAAAGAAAGAAAGAAAGAAAAGAAAATTTTAAACTATGATTTTTATTAAATTCCATTGGCATCTTATTCTTCATTCCTCCTAGCATACTATATATATGTATATAATTTCAAATGACTAACTCCACCTTTCCCTTCCTCAATTTCATGCCTTCTGTAACCCACGCAATATACATATATATATATATATATATATGGTAGTAGAGCATTCATGGATTTCGCACCCAAAAGCTGAGATTCATTCAAGGGAGGAATGAAAAAATGAAACCACGTTAGTCTTGTACCCTTACCTCCCCAAATCCACTAAGGAGCTAGAATCAAAAGCCAAAATAAAGGAAGACTCATACCACACAATGGCTGTCTAACATAGTAGTAGAACACAATAGAGGGAAGTTTATTTTACACAAGTGAAAGTTGGCAAGTAAGAAGCACAATGGAACTTAGTTTTATACTAGAAAATTCATGCAGAAAATGGAAGCAACAACTCTAAGGAAGGATTCAAATACATTCTAGCATAATGGAAACCAAGATTGCTCCAACCAAAAATCATAATCTTATGCAAAATTTCCAGTCTGCACAACACTTCCACCAGCTTGTTTTATATAGGAGAAAGATGCAGTAGAAACTAAGAACCAAGGGATGAGGGTGCTATTAAAATAGAACCAAAAGAAGCAACACACAGAGCAAAATCTCTAGGCCTGTGAAACAGACTTACACGGAGTTAAACTACCAATAATGAAGCAGTGAAACTTAGTGTGTAACAGGAAAAAGGCGAGTAGAAAAATCGAACCAAAGGAGAGAAAGGTGACACGGTGAACAAAAGAGAGAAAGTGTAGATCTTTTTGATGCATTTTCTGCTACTTCTTTTGACTGAAAAGATGGAAGTAGGTGAAGGCTTTATGTTGCAGAAATTGAGGGTGCAAAATGACTTAAAACCCAGACTTAAGTTAGACACAAGAGGGGTATATATGGGATAACAGAAAATTATAAAAGAAAGAAAAAATATGTATGAGGATTCGAACACAGGTCATGGAAAAATCAGATTGCCTTGCCTGCCACCAGCCCCAAGACATCTGCAACAAATGCTATCCCTTAATATATATATATATATATATATGCACATTTAGGTCTTTACAGAGTTAGTCGACCTCATCAAAACCACAGTGAATGACAACATCCCTTTTAAAAAAAGTTAATAAACATATTATGCTGCTAATTCAATTATGCTTTAATCTAGATGTATATATATTTGCATCCAAATGCAATTGCCATAGAAAAATTATGAGGATCACATATAGGCCTAGTTAACAATCTAAAGATTCAATTCATCTAACATTCTAAAGATTTTATTCCTCTTTTTTTTTAATCCATATACTTTCTACTATTAATGACAATCATTGATTAGCAATCATGTTTTAGCATTAGGTGATAGAAACTATTAAAAATAATGAATTAAAATGAGTTTTCCTATTGGCTAAGAAAAGGAAACAATACTCAAAATTCTATGTAATTTTGAATTTTGATAGCAATGATTGACTTAGCCATCATGTTTAATTATAGTTTATGCTCTTTCAAGTATTTTAACAAGCATTTAGGGTGCACTCCTAATACATTGCTAAATAATGATCACATAACCATTTAACCCTTCTCCAAACATAAACTTAATATAATTCAAATTCCAAAAGACCCACAATGTAGCAAATTACCCCATTTAAATGAAACCCCCTATTTACATCTTGATTTTCCATTCTACAATTAACCCTAAACCTAGGATTTTCAAGATAGACTCTTATAATTCAATTTAAGCTGAGATTTTACTTTAAAGAGCTTGTGGGACAAAGATTGAAGTGTAAATTTGGCACTTTGAAGATTTAACAAGAAAGCCCCAATTTGGAAATCTATTCGCGATAGTAATGGGGTGTGGAAGCTACGACAAATTTAAAGCTTTAGCAAGGATGGAATAAAAAGGAAAACAAATAGGAGATAAAGAACAAGGCGAGAAACTCACTTTCACCAACACTTACCCCTTTTTCTCTAGCAACACACAAGAAAAGAAAGAGAGAAAATAATATAAGAAGAGAAGTGATCCATTGAAGAAGAAAAGAACTAGTTTATGTGTGAAGAGGAATTAAAGAAAGAAAAAGAAAAAGAAAAAGAGAGAAAGAAGGAGAAAAAGAAAAAAGAAAATAAGATTTTTAATTTGGTAAAATTTTTGAAATTTGAATAGTAAATTACCATGAAAATTCAAAAAAAAAAATACAATTCCTTTTTTTCCCTCCATTCTTGATGACTCCAAATATTTCAGAGATTTTAGTATAGATTTTACTAAATTTGGAGTCATTTAAGTGGTTTTCAGAGGCCATTAGATCATTAATTAAGTAAAAGAGCTTATTAAAAGGAAAGAGGAGAGTTAAGATTTATTTTGGTAGAATTGATTGATTAATCAAGCAAAATATTACATTAATGATGTCATGTTTGTGTAAGGTAGTCTAAACATTGAGCCAAAGCTTGGAAAAGAGTAAAAATTAGAGAGAAAATGAAAGTGAGCTCGATGTCGCAGCATTTGCCCAGAATTGATGGTACAAAATCCAGAGAGCACGATGTTGCAGCATAAATCATGTTGGCCACAACATCACTAGTTTTAAGTGAAATGCACAGTTTTGATTATATGAGATATTTTTAGGGTTCTGGTGGGTTTCAACTAGTGATTAAGCAAAGGGAGCCACATCTGATCAATCTTGGAGGAGAGAAAACGCACAAGAGGTGTTGGAAAAGTTTCATATTAGCTAGGAAATCACTAGTTTTGTCCAAAATTCTCTCGATTGTTTCCTCCCCATTTTCTCTTCATGTTGATGTATTTGTTGCTATATTTATTGAAATTTTTTTGTGGATTTTAAGTCATGAGTGGCTAAATTCTTGTAACCCTTAGGGATTCTTTGAACTTTTGAGCTTTGTAATTAATTTCCCTTTTGATTATGTTGGTTTATTAGAGATTTTAATGCTTAATCCGGATTATTGTTTCATTCTAGTGATTGGCCACCTCTAGCTTGATTATGGGTTTTGTAATTTGCCTTTGAAAGAAGGAAATTGTTTATAGATCATTAATTGAGCAACTTAGGATTAGACATAATCTAATTTTCACTTGAGATAGAAATATACTCAAGTTTCCTAGGTAGTCTATATAAGGTATGAGGTTAATTGTATATTAACTTCTCATTTGAGATATCAAAGAGTTGAGTTGATATATGGGTTTAAATAGATTGAAAGACATTTTTACCTAATTTAGACCTTCGACTCTAAAATTAACATTAAGCCAATTGATTAAAAAAGGAAATGATTTGCTTTGTGTAAAAGGGGATTAGAATTCCTAGAGTGTCTTTAGTTGTTTGTCTTCTCTTAAAACCATTTTTATTGCTGTTAATTGCACTTTAATTGATTTTCATAAAAATTTACTTATAACTTGATTTATTTAACAAAAATGAATATGAGAAATCTAATATCTAATCACCAATTGTATTGATTCTCTGAGGGAATAACCTTGACTCATCATTTACTATTCTCATGGCCCATACACTTGCAGTGACATTATTTTAGTGTGCATCAAGTTTTTGGCACTGTTGTCGGGGAATCAAGGTAATTAGTGAATAGAATTATAGGACCATGAGTAGTTTTAGCTTAAGCACTTAGTATTTTTAATTTACTCTCTTGTTTATTTGTGTTTGAATTTGTTAGTTGCAGTAATTTTATTAGTAGTTTCTTAGTGTATTAACTTTTCATTTCTTTGGTTTAGTTAGAATCTTGATTTGTTGCTCCTTTGTTTTTGCAGGAACATTAGTATATGCCAGCTAAATCCAAACTCAAGAGGTTACCTAGAAAGACAAGGAGTTTAAAAGATATTTTGGCTGAGGGGTCTGTGCTAATTCAACCTGAGAGTGGAGTAAACATTCTTGCTACGAAGATGGCACATGAAGATAATCAAAATCAGACTATCAAGGATTTTATGGGAAGAACCATGAAAACTACTTAGCCTAGTATTGTAGTACTAGATTTTCAAGTGAACAACTTTGAGTTAAAGCTGGTGATGATTTCAATGCTTCAAATGAATGGGCAGTTTATTGGTAAATTAACAGATAATGCTAATAGACACATTATCCTTCTTGGAAGTCTATGATTCTTTCAAACGAAATGGAGTGCCCAAGGACATCTTAAGGCTTAGATTATTCCCTATCTCTGTGAAGGATGAAGCAAAAGAATGGTTGCTCAATTTGCCAGAAGGATTTATTAACAATTTGGATGACTTACAAGCAAAGTTTAGAGCTCGCTTCATTCCAAATAACAAAATTGTTGATGCTAGATGTGATTTAATAAATTTCAAGCAATTACCGGATGAGCACCTTTATGTAGCTTGGGAAAGATATAAATATTTGATGAGACAATGTCCAAGTCATGGCATAGATAAATGGGCCATTGTACAAAACTTTTGCACCAGACTCAATGCACAGTCAGACACTATGTTAACATTGATTCTTAATGGTAGTTATGACTAACTTCCAATAGATGAGGTGATGAAGGTACTTGCTAATCTGTCTGAAAATTATTCTTATAGGGGGATGAAAGACTGGCCATTCCCCAAACATCTAATACTAAAGAGGATTTTTCTGCTCAGCTAGCTACTATTTTATCAATATTGAATAAGAGCTTTGATTTGCTAGAATTGCAAGTGCAAAAGAAGACTACTTTGAATGTGTGTTCTACACAAGTAACTCATATTGCATGTAATTAGTTAGTGAGATACATATGCCAGACTAGTGGCCGGTGTCTTTGCAATCAGAGTTAGTAAATTATGTAGGGAGCTTTCAAAGGAGTCAGAATAACCCCTACTTAAACACCTACAACCCTACATAGCGTAATCATCCGAATTTTTCTTAAAAGCATGGTCCATCACTTAATCAGCCATCATCTTCTAGAACAAAGCCAACTCAACCTCCTGGCTTCTCTTAAGTGACAAGGCAAGCTATCCCCATTCAAGAGCCCAAGACCAATTTAAAGGATATTTTGGCCAAGTTTATGAATACTCAAATCAAGAATAATAAAGAGCAAGGTAGCATTAATGCAAGGGTGGACTACTCTCTTAAGAATATAGAAGTGCAAATTGGCAATTATCTTCTGCTATGAACGCATTGCATCAAAGGGGCTTGCCAAATGATACAATTCCTAATCCAAGGAGAGATGGCAAGGAAGAATGTAAAGCTATCACTTTGAGAAGTGGTAAAGAGCTTCCTGAAGTATAAGCTCAAGTGAAGGAGCCAAACAATGTAAATTCTAAGGGTCCATAAGGTATTATTCAGATTGAAGATGAAGAACTTCAATAGGAAAAAGAGGAAAAGACTGTTGGGTCGAATGCAAAAGAAGAGGACAAGGAAGGGAAGTCTAAAGTGGAGAAGTCATATACAACTGAAGAAAAAATAAAGTAGTGTCATTGCCTTCATTTCCATAGAGATTACAAAAGAAAGTCCTTAATGAGCAGTATAAGAAGTTTTTGGACATGTTTACGTAACTCCACATCAATATCCCCTTCTTTGAGGCTTTAGAGTAAATGCCTAAATATGCTAAGTTCCTCAAAGATATGCTTAGCAAGAAGAAGTGGTTCACTGAATTTGTAATAATGGCTTTGACAAAAGAGACCACTAATATACTCAAGTCTAATCTTCCAACTAAGTGTAAAAATCCTGGTTCTTTTTCTATCCCTTGCATGATTAGGGACAAATTTGAGGGTTGAGTACTTTGTGATTTAGGATCTGCTGTAAACCTCATGCCATTATCTATTTTTAGAAAGCTACAATTTGGTGAGGTCAATCCAACGACTGTCACTTTGCAATTGGCTGATAGAAGTTTTTCTTATCCACATGGAATCATTGAAGACGTGCTAATAAAAGTTGGCCTTTTCATTTTTCCTGTTGATTTTATTGTGCTCAATATTGAAGAGGATAGAGATATCCTATTGATAGTGAGGCCATTTCTAGCTACTAGCAGAGTGCTTGTTGATGTGGAAAAGGGAGAAATTATAATAAGGCTTGGAGATGAACAAGTCACCTTTAGTGTGGAACAAGCTATAAAGCATCTAGGTAGTGCAGAAGAATGCTCAAGGGTGTCTATTATTGAAAAGGTAATTCAAGAAGAATTGGATTCTTTTACTTTCACTAATCTTCTAGAAGCAGTACTTGTCAGTAAAACAAGTGTAAGAGAGGTGATGAAAATGGAGGTTGAGCACAAACTCAAAACATTTAGACCTGTTTCTAAGCATAATGGGCAATTTGAATCATTGGAGCTGACTTCACGAAAAGCTCATACTCTCTAACCATCTATTGAACAGCCTCTAATTTTGGAGTTAAAACCTCTTCTACCACATCTTAAATATGTTTATTTGGGGGAAAGAGAGACTTTATTAGTCATAGTTTCATCTACATTAACACTTCTCCAAGAAAAATAACTACTGAAATGTTAAAAAAGCATAAAAAGGGTATTGGTTGGACCATAGTCGATATAAAAGGGATTAGTCTAGCCATTTGCATGCACAAAATTCTTCTAAAAGATGACTATAAGAAATCAGTGGAGAATCAGAGGTGATTGAATCCTATAATGAAGGAAGTGATCAAGAAAGAGATTATCAAGTGGCTTGATGTTGATATTATCTATCCCATATTAGATAGTAACTGGGTGAGTCTAGTGCAATGTGTCTCTGAAAAGAGAGAAATGATGGTGGTGAATAATGGGAATGATAAAATGATTGCCACACGAATAGTCACATGGTGGAGAGTTTGTATGGATTACAGGAAGTTGAACACAGTTACAAGAAAAGGATCATTTCCCACTTCCATTCATCGATCAGATGTTAGATCGCCTAAAAGGAAAAGAAATCTTTTGTTTCTTGGATGGCTATTCTGGGTACAATCAAATTGCGATCACTCTTAAGGATCAAGAAAAAAACTACTTTTACATGTCCATATGGAACTTTTGCATTTAGGCGAATGCCTTTTGGATTGTGTAATGCCCCTGCCACATTTCAAAGATATATGATGTCAATTTTCTTTGACATGATTGAGCATATTATGGAAGTTTTTATGGATGATTTCTCAGTGTTTGGCATCACTTTTGAAAAATGTTTGGATAATTTGACAAGGGTCTTACAAAAATGCGAGGATACCAATTTAGTTCTCAATTGGGAAAAGTATCACTACATGGTTTGTGAGGTATAGTGCTTGGGCATAAGGTGTCAAAAAGAGGATTGGAGGTCGATTGAGCTAAGGTTTTAGTTATTAAGCAATTACCACCACCCACCAATGTGAAAGTTGTTAAAAGTTTCTTGAGGCACTATTGCTTTCTTTTTGAAAGCGTATACGCAAGTATACAAATCACAACAGTAATAAAGTGATGAATAGAGTATCGTTCCCATAAGGATTTGTTGCTAAGTTAATTGCTAAGTACTAAAATTATGCACCTTAATCTAAATCAAGCTAACAATAAAAAAATGATATGAAATTAAACTAAACTAAAGACATAAAATTAAAAAAATAAGAGACACTACTCTAGATAAAATTGGAAAGCAAAATGATTTGAGATTATGACTTCCCCTTGCATTTCATATGAACTAATTACCTCTCCTTATCTTACTCTTAATGTCATTAATAGCCTAGAACTCTAATTTATCTGTAAGTATCTTCCGAATTACATATAGGCATTCCCCTAACCAATCCATAATTCCTTATGCAATTAAATTATAGGCTTAATCAAGAATATGTACTAATCAACAAAATGTGATCAAGCTAAATTTGCACGTTGGTAACCAAACATTTAGTCCCATAAAATTCAGCAAGTAACATAGCGTACAACAAATTCCAACAGGTTGTCAAAGCAGAATAATGTGTATTCAAATACAAATTAATAACTCATCTGAACTCCAAATCATATGAACCAAATTTTCCTAGCAACTACACTAGTAAAGGAAAATTTTGATACAAACTTCATGAAAAAATTCAATTAGATGTGTTCCCAATAAATTTACAAATTTTGGTCATAAACATGCACAGCAAAACAGAGCATTGACTAGAAACATATGAAATTTATATAACAAATGAATTCAATTGGGTCTAAAATTTTTATGCTTAAGACAAGATATCCAAAAAAATATGCCAAATGAAATTCATAACAAAATTTAAAGCTGATTGCTTCTAATAAAATTTTCAAGTCATGCCACAACAATCAAACTCATTCACAATAGCACAAGGAAAAAAAATAAAAAAGAGGAGCATACAAAGGGAATAATATTCAACATATAAGCACACCAAACATAATTATGAACCTAATAAAAAGAATGCAAAATTGATTTGAAATCACTCTCTGAATTGCATGCTTTAGCTACTTAGCTCTTTTCCCTAACTTCACCTACAACAATCTTAGGGATTCAATGCTAGTAAGCTCTAAAAGAAAGAAAGTCAAGGGTTTCTCTTATATATATATATATATATATAATTTAGTTATGCATGGGTTGCCTCCCTAGAAGCGCCTGTTTTATAGTCTTCAGCCTGACTTTACATCAAAACCTAGTCATAGGTGTCAAAAACTATAATTACCTTGCTCTCTTTCTTCCTTGGAGAAATAGGCTTTAACAACAATAGGTGTTCTTTCCATTTGAGAACATGTGATTCCTCACCTAATGGCTTCATTGGAATACATGTTTTGGCTAACATAATAAGAAACTCCAATTTTAATTTTTCTTGAACAATTTTGGGAGCTTTTAAATAGTTTAGACACCCTATAAAATCTTCTTGACTTTCTTTAGTAAGAACCAAGGAATTTAATAGAGGATTCATCAAGAGATTGCTTGGAATCATATTTTCTACTTTCATTTCATTGCAACATTTTTCTAATTCATCAAGAGGATCCTCTATCATGTCCATTTGGAAGGTTACCTCTTGGTCTTTTAGCCTCATAATATTCTCCTCCTCTTCCACTCTTTGCTCATCATTTCCCTCAAATTGCACATAATCCTTTGGCAACTCTTCTTTACTCCTCAAATTGATTCCATTATAATTTTGTTTATCTTCTATTTGAAGAGTATATACCATATCACTTAGAATACTTTCTTGTGAACCATTATAGATGACATTGGCTAGTTTGCTTATTTGAATTTGAAGTCTCTAATTGTGTCATCTTGCTTGGCTAGGTAGATATCATGCCTAGCCATACAGGCATATTGCTTGTCCATATAATACCTAATCATTTCTTCTAAGTTAGGATTATGCTCTTGAACAAAAATTTCATCTTATGATTAGCAATTGGAAGGTTGAGAAGGGTCAATTGTATGTGATGAAGAAACTTGACATTGATTCCAAAAATAATTTTGTTCATGATTCCAACTAGGAATATATGTGTTATCAAAAAAACATTTGGATTGTTATTGAAATCATCCTCCATTTGTGCATTTTCTATCCAACATGGGCGTTGCTTTCCATACTGACCTCCACAATTATCACAAGTTATAAACAAGCACTGAGAGTCACTAACATGAGCAGTATAACTAGTATTCAAAACAAAGTTATCAAACCTCCTATCAAGTTCTTCCATTTAAGCTGTCAATTTGGTCATGATATCAAATTTATGCTCACTAGTTTCCCTATTTGTTATCCATGGTAATCCATAATTAAATAATAATAATAAAAAAAACTAAACATAAATATCAATAACTCCAACACAAAAACAAAAACACAAACTAAAAGGCTTAAAACAAAAACAACAAAAACACAATGAACAAAGCTTAAGTTCAAATTAAGTGAGCTTGGTATTAATATTAGCAAAAACTTAGTGAACTACTCCCTGGCAATGGCACCAAAAATGTGTTGCTTTCTTTTTGAAAGTGTATACGCAAGTATATATATCGCAACAGAAATAAAGTGATGAATAGAGTATTGTTCCCATGAGGATTTATTGCGAAGTTAATTGCTAAGTACTAAAATTGTGCATCTTAATCTAAATCAAGCTAACAATAAAAAGGTCATATGAAATTAAACTAAACTAAAGACATAAAATAAAAAAAATGAGAGACACCATTCTAGATAAAATTGGAAAGCAAAATGATTTGAGATTATGACTTCCCCTAGCATTTCATATGAACTAATTAACTCTCCTTATCTTGCTCTTAATGTCATTAATAGCCTAGGACTCTAATTTACCTGTAAGCATCTTCTGAATTACATATAGGCATTTCCCTAACCAATCCATAAGTCCTTATGCAATTAAATTAAAGGCTTAATCAAGAATATGTCCTAATATGGCTATGTGAGGCCAGTAGATATATTCCTATCCTATAGGTGAATCAATCCACTTAACATTACAAATTTTATGAACCCACACTACACAATCCATGGTCAAGTCCTAAAATCCCTTTTCCAAGTTCATTTAGGTTACCTAAATTATCTAATAGTTTCCACACACTTAGAAGCATGAAGCATAAGGATTGAGTAATTAAATTATATCATTAATTGCAAATAAAAGAGTAAATACAACATATTACAAGCTAGAGTTCATCAGAATCCCAAATCAACAAGTTTAGCTCATAACTACAGGAAATAGCAACATTAAGAACAGAGCATAAATCAAATGGGCAAAGAAATACAAGAAAAAGCAAGAGAAGAAGAGAAAAACTAAATTAATCGGTGGTTCTTTCTCAAACCCAAGCTTCTTACCCATCTTTTCCTTCCCTAAAACCTTCAAAATGGCAGCCTCCCTTCGAAGAAGTATTGGAAGCCCTTTAAAACCCTAAAAAATGCGACAAAAAATGGTGCGTTTTACATTTTTTACGAAATGCGTCGTGGCGTAGATGAATTTCTTTCAGCAACGGTGAAAAGCACTCGGCACGAAATTTTATGCCATGGCCAAGTAAGCTTCTGTTTCTACATGTGTCGTGGCGTTAAATTTTTTTCAGCAGTGGTTTTAAGCACCATCTTTTGCTCTTTTGTCTTTTCTTCTTTGTTTCTTCCTTTTTGTTTTTTTTTGGTTCATTTTCTAGCAAATCTCAATACTTGTTCTTTGCATTTCAAAACTTCTAAATTTGTTTCTTTATAATTGTAACTCTACAAAAATATAAAATTTATCTAATTAATATTTATAATCTACCAACAAAGATTAAATAATTTAGCAACATAAAAACATAAATAAAAACACAAAATACAACTTAACTAACACGAAAAAAAAGATCAAAAGTGAAGAAATAAAACCAAAACTTACTAAATACTAACTTAACTAACATTTATTAATTTTGAAAATAAAAAACATAAAATAAGTTCAATATTCATATGATAAATCCCTTAAAATATTGAGAAAATCATGACAATTTAGGACTTATCAAGCACGTTGGGTTCTATCGAAGATTCATCAAGGATTTCTCAATGATAGCGAAGCCTTTATCTTATTTGCTTAAGAAGGACACCTCATTTAAGTTTGATGCAAATTGCTTGAAAGCTTTTGAAGGGCTTAAGCAGAGACTTGTCACAGCATCAATTGTAGTGACTCTTGATTGGTCACTACCCTTTGAGGTCATGTGCGATACAAGCGATTATGCAGTTGGGGCTATGCTGGCCAGAGACATGAGAAGATCTTTCATCTTATTTATTATGCAAGCAATACTCTAGCTGGAGCATAGGTAAATTACTTAACTACTGAAAAAGAAATGCTTGTTGTTGTCTTTGCTTTTAAGAAATTTAGAGTATATTTGATGGGCACTAGAGTCATAGTTCATACTGATCATTTTGCTATAAGATATTTGTTATGTAAGAAGGAATCTAAGCTTAGGTTAATTAGATGGGTTCTATTATTGCAAGAATTTGATGTGTAGATTGTTGATAGGAAAGGAACTGAAAACCAAGTTGCTGATCACTTATCTAGGCTTGTGAATAATTCTGATTATGTGGATAATTTATTAATTAATAAGAGTTTTTTTGATGAGTATGTATTTGTTTTGAACAGTATGTTTGTGCCTTGGTATGCTAATTTTGCAAATTACTTGGTTTGTGGTATTGTACCTGATGAATTAAAGTCTTATCAAAAGGACTTTTTTTTGCATGATGTGAAATGGTTTGTGTGGGATAAACTTTTTTTATATAAGAAGTGTGCCTACCAAAATTTGAGAAAGTACGTGCCTCAAAATGAACAAAATGATATTTTATATACTTGTCATGCTGCTCCTTATGATGTTCATTTTAGTGGCCATCGTACTATGTATAAAGTACTACAATCTGGATATTATTGGCCTTCGTTATTTAACGATGCTTAATTGTTTGTTTCTCATTGTGATGCATGTTAGAGAATAGTTAATATCTCAAAGAGGTATGAAATGCCCCAATCCAGTATCCTTGAGGTAGCATTATTTAATGTGTGGAGAATTGATTTTATGAAGCCTTTTATTTCATCTAGGAGCCATCAATATATATATATTGTTTGCTATTGAGTATGTGAATAAATAGGTTGAAGCTGTGGCTTGTTATTCTAATGATGCCAATATGGTAGTGCAATTTTTGAAAAAGAATATTTTTACTCATTTTGGCACACCTAAAGCAATCATTAGTGATGAGGGGACTCATTTTAACAATAAGTTGTTCAAAGTTTACTTGCAAAGTATGGAGTCACCCATAAGATGGTATTAGCATATCATCCTCAAACCAACGGGTTGTGTGAAGTGTCCAATAGAGAAATAAAAATAATTTTGAAAAAAAAACTAAGTCCCACTAGAAAGGATTAGGCAGATAAGCTCAATGATACTTTATGGGTGTATAGGACAACTTTTAAATCTCCAATAGGTATGTCTCCCTATCAATTGATTTTTGGAAAAGCTTGTCATTTGCCCATTGAGTTAGAGCATAAAGCATTTTAGGTTATAAAGAAATTGAATTTTGATATGGATAAAGTGGGTGAGAAAAGACTAATGCAACTAAATGAGTTAGATGGGTTTAGATTGCAAACTTATGAGAGTAGAATTTATAAGAAAAGGACCAAAAGAATTCATGATAGATATATCTTACCTAGAAAGTTTGAACTTGGAGACCTTGTGTTGCTTTATAATTCTCGTTTGAAGTTGTTTGCATATAAGTGAAAATCTAGGTGGTCTAGTTTGTTTGAAATGATTTTTGTGACACCTTATGAAGCTATTGAAGTTAAAGATGAGAGGTTAGGAGATCAATTTAAAGTAAATGGTCAAAGACTTAAACATTATTTGGGTGGTGAGATAGACCGGTAGACAATGGTTTATAGCTTCTCTCAACCTCTTTGATTGGCTGACAAAGTCCGGTTGAGGATTATTAACCAAGTGTTACTTGGGAGGCAACCCAAGTTTTTTTCTTGTTCTTATGTTTTAGTTTGATGGTTCTTTTCGTCTTTGGTTTGATCTTCCTTTTTCTTTGTATGTTTTGTAGGTTTGGTGTTGGTGTTAAAGTGTTAGATATTAGGGAACAAGTTGTTGGTAGGAAAGGACAAGTCTAGTCATGAATTACTGGGAGTTTTCTTACTATTGATTTGAATTGCATATCATTATTTTAGTAATCTTGATTATTTGCTTATGTTTGACCACAGTTTGATGGGAATGGGTTTAGTAATTGCATGATAGGATGTGTAAATGGGGTTAGAAAGTACTTATTTGAACATTGTTATGTGGAGGGTTGCCTAAAGAATTGATTTTCTATTTAGTGTTTTCTAAAAATTGTGCTGTAGTATCTATACATAATGCCATAGCGAAAATGCCTACAATGGTTTTCCATACATTGTCTTGAGAGCATAATGTTGTGGCATCATTGTAAAATGCCATAATGAGAAAAATTCTGGGTTTATATGAAAATAAAAACAAAAAACACTGCGTACTGGTTATTCCTCGAGATAGTTTTGTTTTTAAGATTTAACATGTATATAGCTTTAAAAAAAAAAAACTCTTCACCCCTAAATTTTAAAGCTCCATTCCCATTTCCAAAAAAGGTCTTCTTCAAATTTATTTTACCCTCACTAGCACTATCACTCTCCCATTTTCCTTGGAAACCCAAGCCCCTCTTTCATAGTCTTTGCTCCTTCTTTCTCTTCCCTCACGCAGTCCATTTTTTTTTTTTGGCCACGATTGCTCTCGTTGATAACTCCTTTGCTCTGTTTCTTTATAGCCCTTTTCCATTTCCAATCTTCCTCTTCTCTTGACTTCTTTCCTTTTCAAATATTCATATCCTATGCTGCTCATTTCTATTTCGAGTTCACCATTGGAGGCTCCTTAATCAATTATTTTGCCTATTCTCATTGTTTTGTCATTTTGCGCAATCATTTCCACTGCTGTTTCTTTCATCAGTTTTGGATCCACTATCTTCTCCATTTCGAGTTTAGCGTCCATACTTAAGCTCTGTTAGTGCTTTAGTTTTTATGTTTCTTCTTCCAATATAGGTGTGGCCTTTGTTTCTTTTTTTTTTTCCTATCTTTATTTCAGTCTTTAGAGCTTTGGGGGAATTTTAAGTTTAGACTTTTTTTTCCTTCTCCTTATTTTCTTTTGGACCTAGATGACCACTACTTAGGCCAAAATTTTGATGTTGTTACTAGGTTCTTTACTTAGTTTTAAGTGTTGAAATTAGTTTTGTTATACCCTCTGTATGCTGTTGGGCTTTATTTGATTATGAATTGCACCTTCTGTATATGCTTTGATTTCATTGGTAGCTATATCTGAGTGACTTTGTGAACTAATTAAGAATTATTTTTTTGTTTGTTACTATGTATTCTTTGAGTTATATTGAAATTTTGAGGATAATTTTGTTCATGTAAAGGTGCAACTAGAGTTTTGTGTTGCAATTACTTCATTTTATAAGTCAATTTTTCTATTATCCTGTAATGACAAATTGAACTCAGTCCCTCTTAGAACTTACTTATGCTACAAAATTTATATCTTGAGCTGATTGTTCTTGTGTAAGCTGCCTATTTTCTCATATGAGGTTAGCATCATGTTCACAAAGAGTTTAATTTCTGGATAACATAAATTTTTTAACTGAGTTTTGTCTTAAGCTCCTTGGGTTATTTTTATTTATGGCTGGTGCTTAGTCTGTCATTATTTTGATTTTTATTGTATATGGTTGTTTTGTTTCTTAGTCAACTTTAAACTGTGATTAATTTTTGTATTAACAAGCATGCCACCTAAATCTACCAAGAGAAAAGGCAAGGAACTCCTTGAGTCATCTTCAAAGACTCGAGGAAGGAAAGTGGTCCAAATAGAAAAGCAAGCTATTGCCTCGACTTCTAAGTCTCATGGTAAATAAGTGGTACAAGAAAATCCATCGTTTGATGTTGATAATTATATGGATGAGAGAGCCAATGATCAATTTGACAACTTCGTAGCTTGTAAACCTTTCCACTCTGATTGACACTTTGAAGTCCCTAATTATAAGAATGTAGCTCACAATTTGGAAAATCGCCAATGGATGCAATTTACAGTGACTTTGGCCCATTTTATTCCTGCTTTAGTTTGAGAGTTTTATTCAAATGCACCATTTTATGAGGAGGGCAAGTATTGGGTACAGCAAAAATGACTCCTTGTGAATCCTGAGGTTATCCGATTGCTCTTCCAGCTTCCACGAGTTACTTCTTGCCAATATTAAAAGTATAAAAAGGGGGAAGCTAAGCTTGATTAGGCAGATCTTGTTAGAGTCCTAAAAAGAATAGGAGGTCAAGTTGATGGCCATAATTTAATGAAAGATAATTTGCATCGTCAAGCAATTTTTTGGCTCCATTTTGTTTCACATAATGTTCTGCCCAGTTCTCATTCCTTAGGCATCTATGATGATAGAGCTATATTGATGTATTGCATCATGAAGAATTTCCCTGTGGACCTTCCTACTTTGATCTTTGATTCGGTCAAGACATGCTTGTTTAAAAAGGGAAAGAAGCCTGCTTTAGTTTTCCCTCACATGCTTACTGATATGATCATTAATGGTGGCATTCCTTTTCAAAAATCTAAAAAGCAACGCAAAGCAATGTCTGCTGTCAAATACACTTCTATAAAAGCTAAGTCAAAAGATGAGGGTGAGGATTCGAATCTGGAGAGCTTTGAGCCAGCTAATAAGGACTAAAACCATGAACCAATCGAACTTGTTTTTCCTCCTAGCCCCTTCCGAACTTATCTCAATGATCGCCTTAACTTGATAATCCAATAATAGGCCCAGTTGTAGCAGTAACAAAATTTAATGTGGCAAGCTTTATAGCAAATGCCTGGTTTTATCATGCCTATCATAAATGAGCAACCTTCAGTTACCACTGCTTTGGATGATCCAGGACTGAATTCATCAACACTAGAATAGACTTTCATTCTTTGATCCTTTTGCTGCACTTTAGTTTTCTATAGTTTTTGTTGTCTTTCTTATTATGTATTTTGTGGTTTGTATATATTTCTATTTCCTTTGCAAAGTTATTATCTTGGACTTCATTTGTTACTCTGCACTTGCATAGTGCTTCACTTGCTAACTCCAATATGTAATGCTATTTTGTGACTACCAAGTAGCTTATGTTTTCTTTTGTTATTATCATGACAGCTGTAGCCAATAGTTTCTCTTCTGGATCAGCCTTCACTCTTTTCATCTCTCAGTCTTTCTATTTGTATGCCCATAAGGAGGCCACGTCAAGGGAGTCTCAGTGTCCTTCTCTTTTTTTCTATGCTTATCTTGTCTTTAAACATTGGGGACAATGTTTACTTTAAGTGTGGGGAATATGGAGGTTCATTATGCAATTCTAAATGTTTAGTAATTGTTGTTCTCAATTTTAATTTTATTTAAAAAAATTATGAAAATATTTTTTCTGAAAAGTTTTTCAGGTTTAATACTTACAATGCTTAAGTTTAGCTAAACCTTAAATCTTTTGACTTAGGGAATGTTATTGAATCATAAGGGAATTAGGAAGATGCCTTAATTAAGCCTTTAAATCTTATTTTGAGGATAAAGTCTTGGTTGGATTATGATTAAGGAGTTAGTTTTTAATAAGATAAACAAGGGATTAGGGTTGAAATACCTTGTTGTTCAACTTATTGAGAGAATCACATTATGCTTCTCAATAGTTAAGTGGATTTATTTAATTAGGAGATGATTTAGGTTAAAAAAAAAGTTGAAAAAATAAATAAATAATATGTGCATGATATGTAAGGTAACTACTCCATTGGTTGAAGGTACTTAGTAACCGAGGGTCTGCATCACAAATGTGGGTTTTTGCGTCAAAAGGTAGTGGAGACTATGAGTATGCTAGTAGCACTCTGATTCTATTTACTTAGTCTAAGTAACTAGGTGGTTTCATCATCAATGTTGTCATTCACATAAAAAGGATCAAGAGGAAACAAAGATGAGAGAGAAAAAAAAATTATATATTTAGATGCATAAAGAATGTTACCTGAGGATCCTTTTGAAGTTAATGACCATTTGGGGTTAATGTAAGCATGTGGGTTTTTCTTATGAATTGCAGAACTTTGTATTTTGATTCTAAACTTACTGTTGTACTCATTATTTGCTAATTCTTTAACCATTTTGCAATTTTAGATGAATGCGATGGATCAAAAATTTTTGGTTTAATTGATGCATCTATTTATGAGTTTTTCTTGGTTAAGTTTGATGGCATCAACTAAGTGTGGGGGAAATCAAGTGTTTAGCAATTGATATTTAAGCAGTGCCCTTTGCATTTTGATTTGTTCTTATTGTACAGTTATTTTATTTTGCTTGAGGACAAGCAATTATTCAAGTGTGGGGGATTGATGACTCCAAATATTTTAGAGAATTTAGTACAAATTTTACTAAATTTGGAGTCATTTAAGTGGTTTTCAGAGGCAATTAGATCATTAATTAATTAAAAGAGCTTATTAAGAGGAGAGAGGAGAGTTGAGATTTATTTTGGTAGAATTGATTGATTAATCAAACAAAATATTACATTAATGATGTCATGTGTGTGTAGGGTAGTCTAAACATTGAGCCAAAGCTTAGAAAAGAGCAAAAATTAGAGAGAAAGTGAAAGTGAGCTAGATGCCACAGCATTTGCCCAAAATTGGTGGTACAAAATCCAGAGAGCCCAATGTTGTAGCATAAATCATGTTCACTGTAGCATCGCCAGTTTTAAGTGAAACACGTAGTTTTGATCATATGAGCTATTTTTAGGATTATAGTGGGTTTCAGTTCTTGATTAAGCAAAAGGAGCCGCATTTGATTAACTTGGGAGGAGAGAAAATGCACAAGAAGTGTTGAGGAAACTTCATATTAGCCAGGAAATTGTTGGTTTTGTCTAAGATTTTTCAGATTAGGTGCTTCTATCCCATTTTCTCTTCATGTTGATGTATTTATTGCCATATTTGCTGAACTTTTCTATGGATTTCAAACCATGAGTGCCTAAACTCTTGTAACTTGTAACACCATAAATTTCTAGCTTGCTTCCTATCATTTCTAAGTCTCACATGATAAATTGCACAAAAGGGAATGGAAAATGGCATTAAAATAATGCCTTATTTCGTGTTGCGTCGTGTATGAAAATTTCATTTGATGTCACGTGGACCATATGAGCTTATACATCATATTATAATATTTAATTACATAAATACAATTCATTTGCATCACCAAAATTGTCCCACAACTCATGGAATTCAAAGGGGAGCATCAAACTCACACTATGATTTTCGGCAAGAATTTCATTTTTTCTATCATGATTTTGGAAATTCATAACTAAATCCAAAAAAAATCAAAACCCAACAAAATTTACCATTACAGAAAGATCTAGATATATATCCCTTGTTAAAATTAATTTCAGCTCATGAATCATTAAGGGGAGAACATTTTATATTTGAAAATCCACTAGGGTTGCTACTGTTTGGGCCACTGGTTCAATTTACTGATAGAAAGTTTCAAAATTTATAACTAATTCAAGAAAAATTAAAATAATGCAGTCTTAGATATTTTGGAAAGATAAACATGTCTAATTTATTCCAAAAATATTTTTAGGCCATGAAACATAACACAAAAAGTGTTTGACATGAGAAAAGGGGTAAAGGTTTGGACAGCTATTGGTATTGATGCAAGTGTCTACTATGAACTTCGAAAATGTCCAATTAATTTCAAAAAAATCAAATACATGTAAATGATACCAATTTGGAAATTTATGAAAGTTAAATTTATGGTAAAAATGGATTTAGCCACTGAAAATCAATGGAACAGTGACTTAGGTCATGTTGTGCTACTGTTGCTATTCCAGAAATTCAAAAATTCATATCTCTTAGGTCAAACTCCAAATGAGGTGCTTCTAGTTGCTGAAAGTCACTAGGAATTCCTAGTTTCTACCCACAAAATTTTGTAGCCATTGGACCATGTTTGCCTAATACAATTTCACAACTAACCAAATGAACAGTACTGGTGCAAATCTGAAATTCTAATACCAACTTTGAGAAATCATTGAAAATTCTACAAATCTCCAAATGACATGATCTTTGGCTTCCCAAAAAGGTATAGGCAAGATTTAATTGAATACAAAATTTCAAGTCAAGAAGAGGTCATTGGGTCAGACTTTGTCATAGCTCAAGAATATGGCAATTTTGGTCCCAACAAGAGTCAAATTTGGTTCAAATGAGCCATCCATTGTTCCACACACATTTGAGCAACTTAGAAAGCATAAATGTAGCATAAATAAGTCCCTCATAAGGTCTGCATCCTCATGCAACTCAAATTTACCATGCCATTTCCATAAACATACATGCACAAGTGGGCTCCCAAGTGGTCAAAATGCACATTTCTATTCATTTAACTCTATTCTTGATTCATACACTAACTTATATCGTTTTACACTTGCTCAAAGTGTCATGGCTCAAAAATAACATATACATATATTCTTTGACATTTTAATACATCAAAACGAGCAAAATTTGCCAAGAGATAGAGATTTAAGCTCGTTGGCCTCCATTCTTTAAATCTTGGACTCCACCTAGAGCATATGAGATGAGAGAAAGGAGGGGGTGAGATTCATTGAATCTCAATAGCTTATACACCTATCCAAGCACATTTTCATGGCATACAATATGTCAAAGGTACAAGTATGCAATTAATCAATCTATGAAGCATTCATGTGTCATAGTTTTGTATCACAAACTCATGTCAAGCACAAGAATGAGCTCTAGGGACTTTTGGTTTGGTCTTACCCCATTTCTAGGATTTTTGGATTGCCTCACTCTTAGTTCTTAGGACTTTTGACGTAGCCTCACCCATCCAAGGGACTTTTGGCTTTGTCTTACCCATGCCATGAGACTTTTAACATCTCCTCACCCAC
Source organism: Erythrophleum ivorense (assembly GCA_026724425.1). Lineage (NCBI taxonomy): Eukaryota > Viridiplantae > Streptophyta > Magnoliopsida > Fabales > Fabaceae > Erythrophleum > Erythrophleum ivorense. Next base: position 3,530,917 of record JAIUCV010000036.1, on the reverse strand, counting down.
ATTAAGGGACTTTTGGCACTACCTCACCCTTATGAGCCATTTCCACAATTCAAAGACATTCAAGAAAGCATATTGGTACCAAAATAGCAACATAGCATCAAATGGCATGCCTCAAACATATAAACATACACACAAGCACACAATGACACATATGCAACAAGAAAATATAATAAGAAAAGGTGGAGAGTTATTTTGGTGTAAATTCAAGCTTTACTTTGCTTGTTTCTTCTCCTTTTTGGTTCCACAAACACAAGGAGGTGGGGTTGGATTTCTTTGACCCATTCACAATAAACAACACTTAATTATACTCTTGGAACAAATAATGACATCCAACTCACTCTTAAGACTACATGTTGTTCTATTTGTCACAATATGGTTCCATTAGGGACTTAATGAAGCAATTACTATAATTAACATTCTTTGTTCCATTCTCTTGCCATATTTAGACCTCTTGACCTCATTTAAGGTCCTTGAAGCCATCACACACTCACTTTCACAAACCTAGGTCCATGTTGCTTCATAAGGTTACATTATGGAAGCCATTGTCTCATCTCCCAAATGAACTTGGAAAAGGGCTTTTAGGACTTGACCATGGATTCTACAGTGTGGGTTCATGAAATTTACAATGTCAAGTGGATTGATTCGCTTGTAGGATAGGATTATACCTACCGACCTCATGTAGCCATATTAAGACATATTCTTGATTAAGCCTCTAAATTAATTGCATAAGGAATTATGGATTGGTTAGAGGAATGCTTATATATAATTCAGAAGATGCTTATAGGTAAATTAGAGTCCTAGGCTATTAATGACATTAAGAACAAGATAAGGAGAGGTAATTAGTTCATACGAAATGCTAGGGGAAGTCATAATCTCAAATCATCTTGCTTTTCAATTTTATCCAGAATGGTGTCTTTCATTTTTTTTATTTTATGTCTTTAGTTTAGTTTAATTTCATATCACCTTTTTATTGTTGGTTTAATTTAGATTAAGGTGCATAATTTTAGTATTTAGCAATTAGCTTAGTGACAAATTCTCATGGGAACGATACTCTATTCATCACTTTATTATTGTTGCGATACGTATACTTGCATATACGCTTTCAAAAAGAAAGCAACATGCACCCATAACCTATTATGGCTTACATGGATGAAAATGATCTCTACACATTAGATGATTTCCTCAACTGAGAGGCGTAGAGTTATCACTCCAGTATTTGGATGCCAGATATTCAAGCTAGAAACTTCGAGGTTAAGCAAGTTATGCTTCAAATGCTGCAGATGAATGGATTGTTTGGTGGTAATTATAATGAGGATCCTAATGTACACCTCAGCAAATTTATTGAGGCATGTAAATTCTTCAAGTAGAATGAAGTGTCCAAAGATGCATTAAGATTAAGGTTATTTCCTATGACTTTAAAGGATAAAGTTAAAGCATAGCTTAACTCTCTTCCAGAACAATTTATTGGCATATGGGAAGACTTGGTGGCCAGATTCAATGCAAGATTTATTCCTCAAGGCCAAAGAGCAACCATAAGAGGAGAAATATTGAATTTTAAGCAACAATCTAGTGAGCTATTTTATGAAGCATGGGAGTGATTTAAGGAGTTATGTAGAACATATCTCAACCATGAACAGAAGAAGTATGTACTAATGGAAGCCTTCTGGAATGGTCTTGATGAATATGCAAAAAGAATGCTTGATAATGCCTCTAGTGGTGAAATTATGAAGATAAAAGCGAATGAGCTTTAAAATCTATATGATGACATGGCCTCCAACACCATGCAATATATATTTGGGAGAAGATCATCACAGAAAAGAAGACAATCCTCTAACTTACCTAATGACATTGCAGCATAACTTGAAGCTATGAATAGAAGATTTGACAACTTAGAGCTTCAAATGAAGGAACTTAACCCATGGGAATTCATGCAATATAGTCAGCCTCTACTATCTGTGATCATTATGGGAAGGCCACTCATCTAAACATTTTCATTACACATTAGAATTTGTTAACTACATGAATAATGCTTAATAGAATCAATAAAACAATCTTTACTCTCAAACATATAATCCAAGGTGGATGAATCTTCTAAACTTTTCATGGAGTCAAGGCCTAAAATTGAATCAAGCTTCATCATCATCTGCAAGGCCTATTCAACCTCTCAGATTTTCGGTGTAGTCAAGACAAATCCCCATTAAAGAAGAAGAATCCAAGATTGAGAAAATGTTAGCTTAAATATTGGCTAATCAAGAGGTTCAAAGGGTTGAAATAAAAGCCACTTTCTCTTTGCATGACATAGTCATCAAGAACTTAGAAGTGTAAGTAGGATAATTGGCCTCCTAAATGAATGCTATGTCAAGAAGAAATCTCCCTAGTGACACGATTCCTATTCTTAGAAGGGAAGACAAAGATGAATGCAAGGCCATTACTTTAAGAAGCAATAAAATTTTGTTAGATGCTTCTAAGTTTAGCATGACGCCCCTTGTGGCGAAAGATGAAGGGACCTCTTTTTCTAAGGAAGATAGTGTAGAAGAACCAATAGTGGATGATGAGAAGGAGCATGATAATAAGAAAGAAAGGAGAAGTGAAGAGAAGAAAATGCAACCAAGCACTCAAATTCCACCACTACCCTTTCCTAGATGATTCAAGAAGCAGAATGAGGATACTCAATACAAGAAGTTCTTAGATGCCTTAAAGCAGCTACACATCAACATCCCTCTCTTGGAAGCCTTGGGTCAAATGCCTAAATATGAAAAATTCATGAATGATGCACTATCTAGAAAGAGAAGATTTTAAGAGCATGAAGTGGTGGCATTGACGAAGAGTAGCTCAAATTTTATAAAAGACTTCCTGCAGAAGAAGGGTGATCTTAGAAGTTTTACCATTCCATGCCACATTGGAACGACTTTCATGGTTAGAGCCTTATGTGACTTGGGTGCCAACATTAATTTGATGCCCCTATACATTTTCATGAAGTCGCAGTTGGGTGAAGCTAGGCTTACTATAGTTACTTTGCAACTTGTTGATAGAAGCTTGGCATATCCTCAGGGAATAATTGAGGATGTCTTAATGAAGGTTGATAAATTCATCCTTCCATCTAACTTTATTGTTCTCAATTGTGAAGCTGAGCGAAAAGTTCCTATTATTCTTGGGAGACCCTTCTTGGCTATGGGTAAAGCCCTCATCAAAGTGGAAAAAGGAGACATCACCATGAGAGGTGGTGAAGAGTAAGTGACATTTGACATGTTCAAAGCTCTTAAATTTCCAGATGATCCTAAACACTACTTTTATCTAGATATGATTAATCATTTAATTCACTTTGAATCTTAACAGTCTATGATGGAAGGCCAATGTGAAGAACCTTTTTTTGGAACTGAACAAGACAAGGAGGAAAGGGAAGAATGTGCAACTATAGTGAGTGCGATTTTAGTCATTCCTCCATTTGGAGTAAAATTTGAAACTCTTGACTTGACATTAGCTGATAAACCTTATCTAAAACCCTCTATTGTGGAGCCTTCTAAATTAGAGTTGAAGACACTTCCTACACACCTAAAATATGTCTTCTTGGGAGAGTCTAATACTTTACCGACCCTTATTGCTACTATTCTATCCATGGAGCAAGAGTTGAAGCTCTTAAGGGTGTTAAAGAAATATAAGAAGGTGATGGGATGGAATATAGCGGATATCAAGGGTATCAACCCTTCAATTTGCATGCACAAGAACTTTTTAGAAGACAACTATCGACCTTCCATAGAACACCAAATTAAATCCGAATATGAAAGAAGTTGTGAAGAAAGAAATTCTTAAATAGCTAGATGCAAGCATCATATATCCTATTTCAAATAGCTCTTGGGTGAGCTCAGTCCAATGTGTTCCAAGAAGGGAGGTATAGTTGTAGTGGCTAACACCCACAAATGAGTTAATTACTACCTGAATAGTAACTGGATGGAAGGTCTATATGGATTATTGCAAATTGAATGCTATAACTCGAAAAGACCATTGCCCTTTGCCTTTCATTTATCAGATGCTAGATAAACTAGCCAGGAAGGAATTTTTTTGTTTTCTCGATGGTTATTTAGGGTACAACTAAATTGCAATTGCTCTAGAAGACCAAGAGAAAACAACTTTTACTTATCCCTATGGTACTTTCGCATTTAGAAGGATACCATTTGGCTTATGTAATGCATCGACAACGTTTTAAAGATGCATGATTTCTATATTTTCTGACATGATTGAGCAAACTATGAAAGTTTTCATGGATTTTTTTTCAATGTCTGATGATTCATTTGATGAATGTCTTCATAATCTAGATGTTGTGTTGCAACATTGTAAAGAAACTAATTTGGTGCTTAACTGGGAGAAATGTCACTTCATAGTGCAAGAAGGCATTGTGCTGGGCCATAGAGTATCTAAAAAGGGATTAGAAGTGGATAAGGCCAAGGTGTCCATCATTGAACAACTATCTCCACCTACTTCTATTAAGGGGGTGAGGAGTTTCCTTGGCCATGTTAATTTTTACTACCATTTTATCAAAGACTTCTCTAAAATTACCAAGCCTTTGTATAAATTACTTAAAAAAGATGTTGAATTTAAGCTTAGTGATGCCTGCTTATAAGCATTTAAAGAACTGAAAAGAAGACTTATCTCTGCACCCATTATGACTGCGCTTAATTGGAGCTTACCATTCATTATCATGTGTGATGCAAGTGATTATGCTGTTGGAGCAATATTAAGTTAGAAAAAGGATAAAGCTTTCCACCCCATCTACTATGTAAACAAAACCCTTGATGAAGCCCAAAAGAACTATACCACTACAGAAAAGGAGATACTAGTCGTGGTGTTTGCTTGTGACAAGTTTAGGGCGTACATTGTGGAATCTAAAGTGACTGTATTCACTGATCATTTAGTTCTAAAATATCTAGTTAGGAAGAAAGACTATTGATAAATGCCAATTTTTATATGTTTTTATCCACATTTATTATTGTTTTTAATGATTAATTTGAGCTTAAATGGATTTATTATAAAATATTTGAATTTGTGGTTAATTTTAGAAAATAATACAAATTTTAATTTATTAGGAGAATTTTTGGATTTAAATTGCTAAGATTTTACTCTCCAAAATTCTTTGATGATTAAATATTTTCAATTTTTGAAACACTTTTAAATTTTGTGTAGAATTTTCTTTTGGGCAAATGAATTGAAAAATTAAAATGAATTAAGGGAAAAGATTGGATGATAATTCTGTTTTTATTAATTTTTGATGATGGCAATAGTGTAAATAATATATTAGGTTTTTATATTTGTTTGGTTTTCTTGGGCAGAAAAACGCAACAGTAGGTCAGGAAAGAAATCACGTGGAGAGCTGGGGGAAAATTCGAATAAAGGAGCATGGGTTGAATGAAGCTACACGAGCTGAGTGAAGAGCTGCAGAGGGAGACTTCTTTCATTTCGTGGGTGGCTGGATATCATGCAGAGGAGAAGGACACTTCTTTCTGGCTGCTCTTCCATTCATCCTTCACCTTCTCCTTCGCTGGATTGTCCGAGAAAAGGAAAACCTGGGCAGAGAGGGACTACAGTAGCTGAGGGAGCTAGAGGAGCTGCAAGTACAGAACAAACTCGAGCAAATGGAAGGAGCTGCAGTTTCAACGTGGTGCAAAATGTGTTTGCTATAGTTTTTACGTAGAAAACAGAGCATGAAGAGAAGCGATGAATCAAAGAGAAGAAGCATAGAACAGAGCAAGAAAGCAACGAGCTGAGCACATGAGAAACGAGGAAGAAGCTATGGGTTCAATGACGAAGAAGTTAGAGCTGGGAGCAGAACACAATTGAAGAAGCAATCTCGAGCTCAGGTCTTACATGGAAAATCATGCAGAAGCATCATGTGGTATGAAGAGAAGGTTCGAGCTTTTGTTCAACGAGGAGAGAAGGAGCTTTCAGCTGGAAGTTATAGGCTGTAGAATAAACAAACAGGAAACACGTTACAACGAGGGGCAGAATTAAATGAAGTCACGTGAGAAAGCTATGAATGGAGTAGCATACGTGAACTGATAAAATTAAACACGTGAGCAGAGCTGGAAAAACGCTGAAGCATGAAAGAGACAGGCTGGAATTGGTTTCCGAATAGAAGGAGGAGATTCAGCGTGAGATAACACATGAAATAAGGCTGAGGGGCACGTGATTCATTACTTTAAAAAGAGGAGCTGTGGTTTTCGAAAAAAAAAAGGAGAGGTAGAACAAAATAGGAGAGGCGTGGAGAACATAAAAAAGACGAGACTTCTGGGAGAGGCAAGGACGTGTAGAACGCGAGACTTCTGGAGCATTCTTTCATCAATCCTTTTCTGATTAAAATCTCCATGGTAGCTTGAATCACCCATGGTGGCTAGCTGAAGTTTGGAAACTCCCAAATGCAGATTTGAGCCCCATATATTCTCACCAAATTGGATAAATATTTCTTGCTATATCTTTTAAATTCTAGCATTAAATCTTTTATTAATTTGACTAGGTTTAGTTGATTGATATAGGAATTTAGTTGCTGAAAATTATCGGATTAGTTTGTTTTATGAATTTAATTTAATTTTGGAATTTTAATTGCGATCATCACATATTTATAAAAATTCCAGAATTCGTGCTGTGCAATTCACTTTTAAATTCCTCTTGATCTTTGGTTAATTGATGCAATGGTTGTTGGATTAATTAGCTAGAATTTTTGTGCAATTAATTGTTTGAGGAATTAATTAATTTAATTGGTCAATTAGTATCTTAAGTAAATTGTGCAATAGATCCTATTAATCAATTAAAATTGGTTAAAGTGTGTTCTTGTTCTTAATTCAATTAATTAGTTATTCAAGGTTTCTTGTAGTTGCAATTTCCTTGTATAATTAATAAATTGAACCTTGGGTGGTTATTCAAGAATCTTTATAGGGAATACACTAAAGAGTAAGGAATTAATTCCAAATTTGGTAAACTAAACCAAGGGCAAGGATAATTGAATTCTAGGGAGTCCAATGCAAAGTTAGCTACCATATTCTCTTAATTGTTCACCTTATTTAGTTTGAAGTTCTTTTGATTTTTGGCAATTAAATTTAGTTCAACTAAATTCTAGTACTTCAACCCCCAAAATAAGTTTCAAGTAGCAATACTTAGAATACCCCTTCCATAAACAAATTGAGGCATAAACTCCAAGGGAGATGACCTAGGATTGCACCATTAACTATAAAATTTATTTTGCTTCCTAGTTTTATTTGAGATTGTGCGACACAATCGTCAACTATAAAGCCAGGTTAATTAGATGGATGCTTTTGCTGTAAGAGTTTGATTTAGAGATTATAGATAGAAAAATGAGCAAAAATCAAGTGGCTGATCATCTTTCTCGGTTAAATATTGAAGCTCAACTGGAATTTGCCTAAAACATTAAAGAGGCATTCCCTAATGAACAACTATTAAATGTTTAGCACATTATAGATTCTTGACATATAGATATTGTTAATTATCTAGTGTGTGGAATGGTTCCCCTCGATCTAAAATGGCATCAGATAAAAAGGTTCTTTCATGATATAAAACATTATTTTTGGGATAAGTCATATTTGGTTCGGCGATGTACTGATCACATTCTTAGGAGGTGCATACCAGAAGAAAAACAAGAGGTGATTTTGCAAAGTTGCCACTCTTCAGATTATAGAGGCCATTTTGGAGGAGAGAAGACAACTGCCAAGGTTTTACAAAGCAATTTTTACCAGCCTACCTTGTTCAAAGATGCCTATGCTTTTGTGCTTCAGTGTGATCAATGCTAACGTGGGAGGGGGGAGGGGGAATATATCAAAGAGGAATGAAATACCATTCATAAACATGTTAGAGGTGGAATTATTTGATGTATGAGGTATTGACTTTATGGGACCTTTCCCCAACTTATTGAGTAATCAATACATTTTGGTGACAGTGGATTATGCATTTAAGTGGATGGAAGCTGTTGCTAGTCCTACCAATGATGCAAAAATGGTGCTTGAATTCTTGAAAAAGAATATTTTCACTTGATTTGGAGTACCAAAAACCATTATCAATGATGGGGGATCACATTTTGCAATAGTCAATTTTAGACCCTTTTAAGGAAGTATGGGGTGAAACATAAGGTGGCTTTGGTTCCCAAACCAATGGGCAAGTCGAGATCTCTAACCAGGAAATTAAAACCGTCTTTGAAAAAATGGTTGGTGTGTCTAGAAAAGATTAGTCTTCAAAACTTAATGATGCATTATGGGCTTATAGGACTGCTTTCAAAACTCTTATTGGTATGTCACCATATAAGTTGGTCTTTAGGAAAGTTAGTCATTAGCTGGTTGAGTTGGAGCATGGTGCTTATTAGGCTATCAAGAGTTGAATCTTGATTTCAAGACTGCTAGTAAGAAGAGGCTTCTTCAACTTAATGAGCTTGATAAATTCAGAATGTATACCTATGAATGCTTTAGAGTGTATAAAGAAAGGACTAAGTGACTTCATGATAGAAAAATCATTCCTAGAGTATTTGAGCTAGGACAACAAGTTCTATTATACAATTTTCATCTTAGACTCTTTCCCAGAAAGTTGAAATCAAGATGGTCAGGTCCTTTCAAAGTGGTTGAAGTTTTTCCCCATTGAGCAATTGAGTTGGTGGATAACTTAAGAGAGAAGTTCAAGGTGAATGGCCAATGGTTAAAGCATTATTGAGGAGGACACATGGATTGTCAAACATCCAATTTTCACCTTACTGATTTAAATTGAACAATTGATGAGTTAGGCTGGGGACTATAAATCAAATGCTTCTTAGGAGGCAACCTAAGCTCTTTACCTCATCTTTTGTTTTTTTTTTTTTTTGTAGATTTTAGTTTGTACGAGAGTTATGTATGTTTTTCTTCTGTTTTGTAGGTAAACTTTTCAATTGAGGCAAACAACAAATCAAAGCAATATTGCTGTGGGTATTTAATTCAAGGATCATTTCTGGATGAACATTTTCAAGGGAGTGCATCTTTTGTTGCTATTTACTTTATAATGTGCTTTTGATCATGCATGCCACTTGTTGCACTTATTCATTTCTTGCCCCTTGTGGATATTAGCTTAACACCTTGTACTTGGTTAGAATGATCGCAAGCTAGCTTTTGGGTGTATAAACTCTTGTTAACATAGGTGCAAATAAGTGATATCTAAAGTCCAGTGGTTGTCTTAGATGTTTCCTTGGCAAGTTCATGTTTGATGCTTGAATCCCATATTGACTCCTGAAGAGTTTTGCAAAAAGCATATATGCTTGAGCTAATTTTGAACCCTATTGAGAACTTTGTATGTTGAAAGATCGTTTAAGGATGGATTACATGCTCTTCTCATTTTTGACCTTGATGTGTGAGTGGAAATTGCTATACTGATGTGTAAAAATGCCATTTTGCCTTGTTAGTTGCGGCCAACAGATTCATTAGCCATGACAAAACATGTTTTGCAACTTACCAACCAAACCCGAGATAATTGGCCATAGCCTGTAACGAACGTAAATTCAGTAAAATGACCAAATGAGCTGTATAAAAACAAGTCCTCTGAAATGAGCTAGATAATGTCCCAAAAAATTTGGGTAGAGTCTTAAGCTCCTAAAAATGATAATTCTAAGCTCTAACGAGAAGAAAAATAGAGCTAGAACAGTGAAACAATTTGTGATGAAAATTGACGAGACATAATGATATTGTCTTAAATAAGTGCAACTTTTGGAAAAACACATAAGAAGACTTTTTAAATAGAAAATTTTAGTTACCCAAGGTTTTTAGAGGCCCCAAAAACTATAGGAAGCCTCGAGATTGGTAAAGCCCCTCTAGTGTACGTTTTCCAATATCAATGAGTCCAAACTTTGATGGATTCATTTAGTAATGTTTTAGCTCCAAATTGAGTAATCCCAAAGGTATTTTATTAAATTGGGAACCTAAATTTTATAACAGAAAAGAAGGTTCTTAAAAAGGAGTTAAAACAAAGTGGAAATGAAATTGTCATTACGGAAGGATGAAATTGAAATTTTTGAAAAAGTGAGTTTCTTGAAGCTTCCACACACTTCTCCTTTCTTCTCCTCCTCTTATAGCATGACTTTCCTCTATCCAAAATGCAGAAAATGACCAACTTCTTGAGGAGCACCAAGATAGGAAGAAAAGGAAGAGAAAAAGGTAAGTAAATTTGTAGAATTTCATGCTCTTTCTTCCTCCAACCTTGCTCCTCTCCTTCCATGCTTTTTTTTTATGATTTAGTTGAGCTTTTTGGTTCTATTTTTGGTCCAAAAATTAGAGAGGCAGTTTGAAAATTTTGAGGAAAGGCAAAACAAGAGGAAGAGGTCTTGAAAACAAGCTTGAATCTAAGGTAATTACTTATTGTTGTTGCTTCTCCTCCTTGCTCCGTGGATGATGCTTGTTTGGCCTAAACTAGAACTATATAGGGGGAGATTTTTTTTCCAAAAACAAGAGGAGAACTAGGGTTTTAGACGATGAGGAAGAGAAATATGGTAAGAAATTGTAAGAAAAAACAATAGGAATCAAGTTAGGAAGTGTGGTATTTTCTAGGGTTTTAGAAAATCTTATTTTTTGTAAGTAATTCCTTAGCTATTTGAATGTTTCCTTGAGCTCTTAAGACCCTTAGAAACCTCCCCAAGTGGCTCTCCCATCAAGAAAAAATCAAGAAGTCTAAGAACTCTATTTATGGTGCTTGTCTCGGCCTAGGTTAATTCTAGCCTTGATTTAAGACTTTATATGATGTTAGAAGATGGGAAAAACCATTGGAAAAAATTTAGGAGCCATGAATTAGAAGATGGAACAATGGCGTCCATAATATTGCCTTATGAGGCAACTTAGTTTTTGAATTGTACAAGTGAATGTGTGAGGGCTTCAAGAACCTTAAATGAGTCTAAGAAGTCTAAACATAACAAGAGAATAGAGCTTAGAACTTGAAATGTGAGAGTTACTTCAATAGGTCATTTATGAAACCATTATGTCACTTTTGAAACCAAGTATTTATTCAAGCTTTAGTTTAGTGTCTTGGCTTACTTCAAGTGTATGATTATGTATTGTTTATGGTGCCTAGGCTAAGAAAATATCCACCCACCAAGGTGCACTTGTGAGGTCAAAAAAAGGGAAGGAAAAGATTAAAAGAAGTTTGTATAAATCCAAGGTAACTCTTCACCTCATTCTCCTTGCATTCTTGTGTGCATATATATGTTATTGTATACTTGTGTGTATTCTTTTGACTTGATAATATGCCACTTGATGCCTTGACATTACATTGGTACCAATGTGTCTTTTTGAATGACTATGATTGTGGAAATGGCTCATAAGGGTGAGGTGATGCCAAAAGTCCCTTAATGAAGGTGAAGAGATGTCAAAAGTCTTATGGCATAGGTGAGACAAGACCAAAAGTCTCTTGGAAGGGTAAGGCCAAGTCAAAAGACCCTAAGCCGAGAGTGAGGCAAATCCAAAAGTCCTAAAAATGGGGTGAGGCAAAACCAAAAGTCCCAAGAGCATGGTCTTGGCTTGAATGTGAATAAGTGGCATAGAAGTTGTGACTTTGCACACTTTATGGTTGCTAAACCTTTCATACATATGCTTTAATATATATATACCTTGAATGTGTATGTGAATAGGTGTGTGAGCTATTAAGATTCAAGGAATCTCACTCCTCTTCCCTCCTCCATCTTAATATGACTAGGTGGTGTTCATGAAGCAAGGAATGCAAGCCAAGAGCCTTGAAAAGCCATATTTTGACTATTATGTAGTTTTTTTTGTAACCAAGTGCTAAAGTAGTTATGTAAATGTTATTTTTTAGATGTAAGCCAATGAAGAAATATAATATGATGTATGAATATGGTGTAGTCCTTATATGGCATTAGACCAATGGGAATGTGAAATTTGACACTTTAATGGCTTGGTATAATTGTGCATTAATGGATGTGGGATAAACAAATCAAGATGCATGGTGATTGGGACCACTTGGGTAGTTTCTATAAGTCATATTTATACTTTTCAACTTGCCCAAGAGATGCTAAACTCAAAGGAAGGCTATTTGGACCAAAGTGATACCTTATAAGAGGCAAAATTTGCCAAATTAGTGAGTTATGTCACTTTTTTATCTAAATGAGCTCTTCTTAGTCTGAAATTTGGCATGCATATATAGCTTGTTGAGAGATTTTTGAGAAGCTAAAGTGTAAAATTTTCAGAGGTCTATGGAATATTTGGTGAATTTTCACATTTGAGAATTATTCTGATTTTTGCTGTTGTCACTATAACTTTGGTTCGAAATGAAATTCTGTCACTTATGGGCCAAATAATGCTCAATTGCTATAAAATTTTATAGAGAGAAACTAGACCTTCCCAATGACTTGTGCCAATTAGAAACACCTCATTTGAATGTCTAAAGAGGGAGATATTAATTTTTGAAAATTCTATCCAGGACCAGTCAAATCCAGGTTACTATTTGATTGATTTTTAGGGTTTGAACGTTCTGGGATTGGTCTAGAGTTATTTTTCTCCTCTAGCTAACATCCTTAGATTTTTAGATTTGTATCATTTACATGGATTAGATTTTTGTGAAATTAATTAGACATTTTTAAAGTTTATGACAATAAACTGTATTAATATCAGGTGGTAGTCAAACCTTTGTGGCTATTTCATTGTCAAACATGGTCCAAATGAGATTTTCATGGCTGGGACTTATTTTTAGTGTAGATTTGACATTCAGAGCTTTCTAGAAAGTTATGGTTTGTGTGATTTTAATTTTTCTACATTTAGTTATGATTTTTCAAGATTGTCCTTGAATCTGCCACTATATAGTCGCAGGAAATGAAAAAATTTTGGGGTTTTTAACCCTTGATTCATAATTTATGCCAAAATCTAAGAATGTTATGATTTGTATGTATGGAAAATAATTAGAGAATGTTCTTGATGAGCTTATAAGGTCCCAGAGACGTGAAACGAGGAAATTTATCTGTTACGCAACAAAATTTAATTCATTATTTTAAGGCATTTTCTTGAGATTTCCTTGTTAAAGTGCGTATTCCCATTTGCAAGAGAGGCATGAATGCTAAAAATAATATGGTGTTACATGGCCAACATTTATATTGGTTGCGATGAAATTGCATTGGTGGTGAAGCAACTCGAGGAGCCAGAGTATAATTGCAGGCGGTGAAGTTGTGTTCAACTTCCTATTAGAAGAGATTAGGAGAATATTGGTCGCGACCAGTAACATTTTGGTTGTGACCAAATATCGCCTCGTGCTTGCAAATTTCTTATTGTTCTTCCCTTTTTGTCCTCATATATCTTATTGAATTCCCACACTGCCCCTATAAATCTCCCTCAAATTTTATCCAAATTCTATGACTCATCTTTGACCTTTATATCAGTTTCCTAAAGTATCCCCAAAAATATCAACTTAACCCTAACTCCCCTCCATCGTCATCTTTGTTTCCTCCCCTCACATTTTGCCATTACTCTTCTTCATGCTTCCCCACGTCTCACTCTCCTTCTCCCTCTACACTCTTTAGACTTCTCTTTGTTCCTCTCTACTGCCATCTCCCTTCTCCTCCCCATGTCTGCATTCTTTTCCACTCATATGAGTTGATCATTCTTCGTTAGCCCAATTTCGAGAATTGGTGTAGCCATTATCCTCCTTCCCTTCTTCCTCTGTTTTGTGTTGCCTTCTTCCTTGGTAGTTTGCCTTCCTTCTCCGTCTTTCCCTGTATTGTGGCTTTAGGTTGTGTGCTGTTATTACTTTATTTTGCTCTATTGTGTTCAGTTGCTTGTAAGCCTTGATTTCAAGTTTTAGTTTTGTTAGATTGAGTTTTGTTTACCTTAGTCAGTGTAACAACTGGTCCTTCCGTAAACGTGAGAAACGCGATGTTCAATTTTTCTATAAACATTAGAATTGGGCAAAATATAAAAGAAAGTTCTCGAAATATAAGGAATTAGGGCCAAATAAAATTAGAATAAAATTTTAAATATTAGAAAATGAGGATTTAAGGTTTAAGATGCCAAAAAATAGAGCCAGAAGAGTTTAGAAAATTTGCCGAAGAAAATAGGGGCCTTTTTGTAATTTTTGGAAAATTTTGAAAACTCATAGAAGAGCTTTTTAAATGAAAACTTTGAGCTTTCCAGAGTTTTCAAAGGCCCCAAATACCATGGGAACCCCTAGAATAGTTGAAACCCATTCGGTGAGTGATTTCGGCCGTTAGTTGACCGAAACTTTGACTGAATGGTTTGAAATGGTTTAGATCCTTTTTAAGTGATTCAAAAGGCAATTGTTATGATTAAGAGCCTAAGGAATATGATGGAAAAGATAGATTTTGAAAAGGAGTTTACAGATAAACCATGGATTAGGGACTAAAATGAAAGTTAAAAAAGTATGTTAACTTTACCCTTTTGCTTTTAAAATCACGTCCAGCCCTTCTCTTTCCTCTCCACTGACGTTTTTTGGTCTAAAATAGATTTGAAAGAGGCACACAAAGGGAAGCACAAGAGAAGGAAGAAGAAAAGCCAAGAGAAAGGTATGAATTCATGGAAACTTTTACTCTTCCCTTTAGAAAACTTCTTCCCCTCCTTTCCTCCTCTCTTCCTATGGACTTAGTGATATGTTTGGTTCTGTTTTGAGCCCAATACAGAGGGGGAAATTTTGAAATTCAAGGAAAGGGTTGAAGCAAGGAAGAGAGCTCTTGACATAAGTTTGGAATCAAAGTGATTTTTCTATCTTGGTTACTTTTTTTTTTTTTTTTGCCCTCTGTGTGTGGAGTTTTGCCAGAATAGAACCATCTTGGGGGGAGGATTTTTATCCAAAACTAAGAAAGAATTGTGGGTTTTAGACCATGAGGAGTTAGTAGATGCAAGGAAATTGGAAGAAAAGCTAATGAAAATCAAGTTAGGAAAGTGTAGAGCTCTTGGGTACTTTGTAAAAACTTATTTAATCCATGAACTTTCTTGCATGTGTAAAGGTTTATTTGAGTTTCTAAGACCCCTAGGAAGCCTCCCAAGTGTCTATCCCATTGAGGAAAATTCAAAAACTCAATGGGCTCCAAATGGTGTGTCACTTTTGGCCAAGACTAGAGGAATAGTCTAGGGGTTATTTTAATTTACTCTAGCCTTGGTTTGGGACTTCATATGATAGTAGAAGGTGGGAGCAACCCTTGGAAAAAATTTAGAAGTTGTGAATTGGGAAATGAGGCAATGGCTTCCATAATGTGACCTTATGAAGCAACTTGTGTCTAGGCTTTTGTAAATGAATATGTAATGGCTCTAAGGACTTTAAATGAGGTTAAGAGACCTAGGAATGAGAAGAGAATGGAACTAAGAACTTGAATCATGATGGTTGCTTCAATAGGTCATTTATGGAACCATTATGTGACTTATAGAACCAAGTATGTTCTTAAATATAAGTTTAATGTCCTAGCTTGTTTCAAGAGTGCAATTAGCTTCCATATGATGTGTCTAGGCCAAGAGAAATGATCTCTGCCTTTTTCTGTGTGTGAGGTCAAGGGAGAGGACTCAAGGCTTGAGGAAAAAGTGTGTAATTGCTTCTAAGGTAGCTCTCTTTCTTTTCTCCCATGCATGAATGAATGTCTAAATTGTTTTGAATGTGTGTATCAGTATTTTAAGCTATGAATTGTATTTTAGGATGATGCCTATGTTTCATGGAACCATAGTATTGCACTATGTATTCAAATGATGCCTATAAATGTTGCATTGGTTTACTTGACTGTGGAGAGGCCAAAAGCCTTTTATCTTCGATGATAATGAGCCAAGAACCCTTAAAAGTGGTTGAGACCAAGAGAAAGTCTTCCAAGAGAAAGGCTTAGTTCAAGGCCTTTGAGAAAAAGGGTGAGGCAAGTCCAAGAACCTTAAAGAAAGTGGGTGAGGCTAATCCATTCATTTGGCAAGCCTAAGTATGTTATGTGTGCTTTGTGTAAATGCCAAGAGTGTTTGCTTCACATTAAAACTCTTTTCTCAAACCTCCAAATAAGGTGCTCTCAGTGGCCACAGAAAGCTTATAACCTCTAGTTTATAACTCTAAAATTTCACAAGTATTGGATACCATTTGCCCATCGGACGACACAGAATACAAATCTGCCAGTGTGAACAGTGCACATACCAGAATCAATAGAAAATCCCAACTTTGAAAATTTATCAAATATTCTCTAGACCTCAGAAAATTATGTTCTTTAGCTTTCCAAAAAGCTCTTAATGAGACCTAATTTCATGCCAAATATCATATCAAGAATAACTTATTTGGCCAAAAAGTGACATAGGGTTCCATTATGGTCAATTTTAGCTCCATATGGGATACCAAAATTGCCAAATGGCTTTCCTTTGGTTGTGACACCTTTTGGGCAAATCTAAAACCACATTTAAGACTTGTGTGAGCTGCCTAAATGGTCCCAAATCTCATGCATATCATTTTGGCCATTCAACCCCCACTTATACACATATCTGTCAAACTTCCAATTCTCATACTTTGGCATTACATACTCAAAATATATGCTAAAGGTCATACATCATATTCATACACATAAACATCACATAATAATGCATTTATACATATCTCAAGGGTTATGGTACATTTACTATATCATATACTTTATGAAACATCATTATGAATTCAAAAGGAATGAAAGCTAGGCCTAGGCTTGTTAATCTCCTTCTTTCATGGTTGTTGGCTCCCTTCACCATAGCTACTTGGTCCACCTAGCATTTTAGAGCATTGGAGAGGAGGGGATGAGATTCAAAGAATCCCAATAACTCATCCCATGATTACAATTCACATCTCTTTCTGTCACAGGCTTTATATCGCAACTGCTTACTGGGATTACAACTCCTTTAAGGAGTTTTTGTTTTTAATGATCTTAGTTTCTTTATTTATTACTATATCTGTCTTTGTAGGGCAGCACTTTTTCTCATTTTCTTTGCTCACTTATAATGGCATTTTATAGTCCTTCATTTTAGCATTGATAAGCTTAACATTTGTGTTTCATACTGGCATCGAGGAGTTACTACCACTGACAACTACTGAGTTCTGTTGGGATGCTAGCTATTCTCATAGTTTTACTCACTGGAGATATACTGTACCACTTACCTTATATAAAAACTGCACCTGACCCCTTTTTGAATACATGATCTAGCATACAGGGATCTCTCTATCCCTCGGTCAGGGTATTGCCTGCTAGGTAGTGGTTCATCTGGCTCTAATTCTGGAAAGATAATTTCTTACTTTCCTAATTCCATACACTATTCTCATCTTTAAGGAGAGCTAGTCAGTGGTCTAATTATCTGAGTAAAGCCTTTATATCTCTATGGCAATGGTCTACCAGACTCAGGAGGTCTATAGTCTCTGAGACGAAAGTTAGCTAAAACTATATTGGTCTCTGAGACTAACTGCTCTGTAAAACTATCTCAGGTCATCATCTCACTAGAGAACTATCATATAGTGGCTAGGACTCTCTATAACTCTGTGGTATTTATTGTGACCCTTGGGTCTACTACAGCCTCTCAGAGCCCCATTAGGGTCTACTGTGACTTGCTGAGCTATGTTAGGATCTACTGCGATCCATCTCTGGGAGACATCAAAGCCTAAGATCACTGTATCTGATAGTAAAATACATACTCATTAAATCCGGTTACCATTGCTCATAATAGTTTAGGCTAAACTCAGAAGTGTATCATGCTCTTCGTGCGAAGTGGGTTCTGTGTCATCTGATTCCCTAAGATCCCATTATATTGATGCTCGGGAGCATTTTAATTTTCACTCATTGCTCCTCATAGGATCCTCATATTACCACTTCAACCCCTTTTTACTTGGGCTTTCTTTTCTTACTTTATTAACTTACTTACTTTACATGTACTCGCTCTAACCTTCCTCTCATATCCTGTAGCTTCTAACTATGCCCATGTTATACTTTTAAGTGCTTTAGTATTAGGGCATCTCACACACTGAATGTGGTTAACGTCTCTGGCAGGAGAGAGGCTATGCACTGTCCCTTTTCATTTCATTTACTTATACTATAATGGATTCAGACTATGCATATAGAATCTGAACATTTTCTATTAGGGATTCCTCTCTGCATGCTTTTTTTTTTTTACTATTTTAGTATTCTTAGAATCCCTTTACCTCTCTTTTTTGACTCATCTTGTTCTTTAACTAATTAGGATACTCTTTGATTACTGGGACACTTTAGTGAGTGATGCCATTGTTTGCTATGCACTTAAGTCACATTACTATTAGGTTGATCAGGCCTAATATCATGTGGCCATTGTTGCAAGCAAACTATAACATCAAAAACTAATACACAGGTGCCTCATGACTAAGTTCGAGCCCACTATCGCCTATATATTACAAGTTTCCCAACAATCTAAAGTATTCTTCCCTTACTTACCTCTATCTGCCCTATTCTTGAAGAGTGCTAAGGGAAAATAGGATTCTTCCTCTATTTCATCCCGAGATCCCTCTGTATTGCCCGACTATTTTTTCTTCGGGCATTATAATGTTAAAAGGGCATCTATACCAAGGATAGATGTGCTTTCTTAAATACTCAAGCACATTAACTGGATGTTTATTCTTAATCTATTATGTCCTTGACTTGAACACTGTCATATTTCCTCTATCTTTTTACCTTTCTTATCCTCTTACTTAAGTAAAGGATGTGTTACTACTGGCTATCTCTGTTACTAGTTCAGGTTTCTTTACGTTCAAGAGTACTTGCATTTTCTTGGGATTCTTTTACTTATCTCTCTTTGTAACATCAAGGGGGCCTACTTTTTGTTCATACTCTCATTCTATTCTTAGTTAGACTATCCCTTGATAAGAAGGATTTTATTTCACATAATCCCAACAACCTAGAACTTGTATTCTCCTCCATCACATACAAGAAGCAAGAAGAAGAAGCAAAGCTATAAGGATATCTACCTTGAATCCAAACTTCCATCAAGAGTCTCTTCCTTTGGTCTTGGTCCCTTTTTGAAACTCTAATCCTTCCCCTCTGGTTTAAGGCCAAAATAGAACTATTTCATCCACCAAAACCATGGAAAGATGAAGTAAGAAGAGAAGAACAACTTTAAAAAAGAGAAAGCCATGAAAGTCCTTGAATTTACCTATCTTTCTTGGCTTTCTTCTCCTTTCTCTTGTGCTTCCATTTGTAAGCCTCTTTCCAATCTATTTCAGACCAAAAAAGTGTCGGTGGAAAGGAAGGAGAAGGGCTGGACGTGTTTATAAAAGCAAAAGGGTAAAGTTAACATTTTTTTATCTTTTCATTTTAGTCCCTAATCCATGGTTTATTCGTTTGGTCTCATTTCAACTCCTTTTCAAAATTTTTCTTCTCTATCATATTCCTTAGGCTCTTAATCATAATAATTGCCTTTGGAATCACCCAAAAAGATCTAAAACTATTTTAAACTGTTCGGTCAAAATTTTAGTCAATTGATGACCAAAATCAATCATCGGAGGTGTTTCAACTGTTCTAGGGATTCCCAAAGTATTCAAGGCCTCTAAAAACCTTAGAAAGCTCAAATGTTTTGTTTAAAAAGCCCTCTTGTGAGTTTTCAAAATTTTTCAAAAATTACAAAAATGCCCCTACTTTCTTCGGCAAATTTTTTGAGCTCTTCTGCTCTGATTTTTGGCATCTTAAATATTAAATCCTCATTTTCTAATATTTAAAATTTTATTCTAATTTTAGTTGGCCACAAACCCTTCTATTTCGTTTACTTCCTTTTATATTTGGCCTATTTCTGATGTTTACGAAGAAACCGAACATCATGTTTTTCACGTTTACGGAGGGACCGGATGTTATATTCCTCCCCTCTGAAATAAATTTCTTCCTTGAAATTTAGGGATACACTTTCTTTTACTCTTTTTTATTCTGGCTAACTATTCATTTCTTTCCCTTCCTTCTAGCTTTATATGCTTTTCTAAGTGAATTTACTTGTTCAAGTTTTCTCTCAGCTAAGGAATTTTCATTGCTAGCTCTTAATGTGCATGCTGGTCCCTCTCATAAGGGAAAGAGATTTTTTACTTTAGAGGCCTATCCTGGGAAAGCTTACTAATCATATCGAGCTAATCTTAACCCATCGTAGGAGTTAGCATTCTTTTTAGTGAACTTGTCACATATCTCAGGAGGTAATTTATTTCATATCCAATCTCCCATATTATCTCTTAATGGCTTCTTCTAAGGTCTCATTATCCTTTCTAATCATTACAGCTATTGGGGATTTTGTCTGTTTACTATTTTGAAGTATTTCTGCATTCTTTCTTACTAGCTCATCCCATGATTACAATTCATATCTCTTTCTATCATGGGCCTTAGATCACAACTGCTTACTGGGATTACAGCTCCTTTGAGGAGTTTGTACTTTTAATGATCCTAGTTTCTCTATTTATTATTATATCTGTCTTTGTAGGCTGAGACTTTTTCTCACTTTTTTTGCTCGCTTACAGTGGCATTTTATAATCCCTCATTTCACTACTGATAAGCCTAACATGTGTGTTTCATACTAGCATTGAAGAGCTACTACTACTGACTATTGCTGAGTTCTGCTGGGATGATAGCTATTCTCACAGTTTTACTTACTGGAGATATAGTGTACCACTTACCTTATATGAAAATGCACCTGACCCTTTTTTGAATACATAAGCTAGCATGCGGGGATCTCTCTATCCCTTGGTTAGGGCTACTATCTGCTAGTTAGTGGTTCATCTGGTTCTAACTCTGGAAAGCTAATTTCTTGCTTTCCTCATCCTTTACACTATGCTCATCTTTAAAGAGAGCTAGTCAGTGGTCTCCTGTCTGAGTAAAGCCTTCATGTCTCTGTGGCAATGGTCTACCAGACTCAGGAGGTCTGTAGTCTCTGAGAGAAAAGTTAGCTGAAACTATACTGGTCTCTGAGACTAACTACTAAGTAAAACTATCTCAGGCTGTCATCTTTACCAAAGATCTATCATACTGTGGCTAGGGCTCTCTGTAACTTTGTAGGATCTATGTGACCCCTGGGTCTATTGTGACCTCTCAAAGCCTTGCTAGGGTCTACTACAACCTGCTGTGATATGCTAGGATCATAATATAGCCCTCAGACGTCCAGCCCTTCTCCTTCCTCTCCATTGACATTTTTTTGGTCTGAAACAGATTGGATAGAGGCGCACAAAGGGAAGCACAAGAGAAGGGAGAAGAAAGCCAAGAAAGATAGGTAAATTCGAGGAATTTCATGGCTTTCTCTTCTTTAAAGTTGTTTTTCTCTTCTTACTTCATCTTTCCATGGTTTTGGTGGATGAAATAGTTCTGTTTTGGCCTTGAACTAGAGCGGAAGGATTAGAGTTTCAAAAAGGGACCAAGACCAAAGGAAGATACTCTTGATGTAAGCTTGGATTCAAGGTAGATATCCTTGTAGCTTTGCTTCTTCTTCTTGCTTCTTGTATGTGAGAGTCATTGCCAAAAATAGAATCACTATGGGGGAGGAGTTTTTATCAAAAAACAAGCAAGAATCCATTGATTTAGTATGTGGGCACCTAAGAATTGCAAAGAAATAGGAATAAAAGCAAGTAAAATTCAAGTTAGGAAAGTGAAGAGGTTTTGAACACATTGCAAAAACTGATTTCATTCATGCATTCCTTAGCATATTTGAGTGTTTTTTTGAGTTCCTAAGACCTTTAGGAAGCCTCCCAAGTGACTCTTCCATCAAGGAAAAATTGGAAACCCCTTAAACCCCAAATGCTTCCATAATGTCAACCTAGGCTATAGAGAGTACCAAGAGGAAGTTTTAATTTATTTCAAGCTTATTTTTAAGTCATGTGGGTTGGAAGAAGATGAGATGAAGCCTTGGAAAAATTTTAGAAGCCATAGATAGTGAGATGGAAGTGTAGGCTCCATAATATAGCATAATGAAGCAACTCTTAACTAGGCTTTTTAAAATAATTGTGTGATGACTCTAAGGGTATCAGAGAAAAGTTCCAGGCTTTCTAGGATTGGGATATGACTTAAGGATGGGGCTATAGGGTTATGTAAAGGCTTGTAGAGTTATAAAGAGCCTTATAGGATGTATTTGGGTATGTGAAGGTAGCTCATGATTATGTTCATGCTAAGTAAGTTATGGAATGGTTATGAGTATGTGGTAAGCTATAGGTGAGGTTGGCCTCTAGTTCTAAAATAGAGTTAAGTTATCCCATGGCTAGAGCTCCATAATCTATAATAGCTCGCTAGGATCAGTGGCAAGCTTTATGTATTAACAACAAAAGAGAATTGTGCCTAGAGAGGTTATGAGAGGCCTAATCTCCCTAAGTACCACACTCGGATCATTCAGGGATGTCCTACTCAATACAGGAGCAAGCAGTGAGTCAGCGCTAGTCGTTACTACACAGAGTAAAGGTAAAAGGAATTACCCCCTAGCCACGACACCTGGATATTACAATGATGTAAAAAAAAGCCCAGAAAACTATTCCCTCAAGCTAGAAGTTTGAGTTGCATGTTACCCCCCATAAAGCCCCAATAGCCTAGAGATGGTTATTAATTATCCATGAATTAAGCAAGAGGCAAAACCTTTTAATTTCATGTTGGGCTGCATAGAAAAGTAATTGAGGCTCAGATTACATAGCTAAAGAAGAAGCTTCCAGTGATAGTGGAATGTATAGTAGTATGGAAGGCCTTGTTGGTCATATTCAAGCCAACCTGAGAAACGAGTTACCGTGGGGTCAATCGATGCACAAAACGTAAGAACCCTTAATATAAGCAAAGAAAACAAAAGCAGTAAATGGTCCATTAGCAAACATGGAGGACCAGTAAGTAACAGATGAGTAGTAGGCCTAATAATTAAGATTGTGAAAAGCCTAATGTAAGTGGAGTCTTAGCACGATAATATTGTAAGTGAGTAACAGTTAAAGTTAGAGAAGTCAAACACAGGAATAATAAGGTTGTTGAGATCCGCCTATAAGGCATTGACTCTAACCTAGGATGCTACCCTGTGTAGTCGCGAACGATGAGCTAATATAATGAGTTTAAGGCCCTACTGATAGCATGTTAATATAATTTAAGGGTAATATCAGTGATGTATACAGTGAATATACAAACACAATATACCTCATAAATGATACATAAAGATGAATATGATTGGCTCAGTGTCAGAAATCCCAAAAAAAGAATGATAAGAGTTTGAAAATGTTAACTTCATTGTAAACCTATAAGAGTTAATGGGGCTTATCGTAAGGTACAGGTCTGATAAGATAAGTAGCTCAGGCTAAATATAAGCTGAAGCCTAAGGGAAGTGACTAATAGCATATTAATTTGAGTGAAAGCTCAATGAGAGTTCTTCCTAGATCGAGAAAGGAAAATAAGATATCCTGAGTAAGGGAGACCACCCAGTAGTGGTTAGTAAATTTCCCTAGATAGACCTCCCTGAGTCATAAAGGGAAGCGAGGAAGAGCTAAGAAACTAGCTAAAGAAAAGATGCCCTCATGTTAGTCATGATTAGATGAGTAAGCTAAGCCCAAAAAGGTAAACAGATAAGGGTCCGATAGCTAGTGAGACGAGCTCCTTAATATGAGAATAATATAGGGTTAAGGCTCATGAGAGATTAGAGCAGCCAGTAGAGCATAAGTTCTCAGTAGGTAGAATCCAGACATTGAGGATGTATAATTGCCATTGGGGATTTCTGTCTGTTTGCTTACTTATTTACATGTTCCATCCACTATTCATCAATGTTTCTTTCTTACCAGTTCATTTCATTATTACAATTCATATTTCTTTTGGTCACAGGCCTCAAATCTTAATTACTTACTAGGATTATAGCTCCTTCAAGGAGTTTTCATTTTTAATGATTCCAGTTTCTTTGTTTATTACTACGTTTGTCTCTTTTAGGCAAGACTTTTTCCTTACTCTTTTTGCTCACTTAAGAGTAGGTCATTTATAGTCTCTCATCTCAACATTGATAGGCCTAACTGATATTCCTCATACTAGTATTAAAGAGCTACTACCACTGACCACTGTTGAATTCTGGTGGGATGTTAGCTATTCTCACAATTTAACTCACTGGAGATATATTGTACCACTTACCTCATATAAAAACTGCACCTGACCCTTTTCTGAGTACATAAGCTAGCATGCGGGGATCTCTCTATCCTTCGGTCAGGGCTACTGTCTGTTAGGTAGTAGTTTATCTAGCTCTAACTTTGGAAAGCTAATTTCTTGCTTTCCTCATTTTATACATTATGTTCATCTCTAAAGAGAGCTAGTCAATGGTCTAATTATCTGAGTAAAGCCTTTATATCTATGTGGTAATAGTCTACCAGACTCAGGAGGTCTGTAGCCTCTAAGACAAAAGTTAGCTGAAACTGTACTGGTCTCTGAGACTAACTGCTCTGTAATACTATCTCAGGTCGTCATCTTACTAGAGAACTATCATGCTATGACTAAGGCTCTTTATAACTCTGCTGGATCTACTATGACCCCTAGGTCTATTGCGACCTCTCAGAGCCTTGCTAAGATCTACTGCAACCTGCTATACTATATTAGGATTTACTGCAATCTATCTCTAGGAGACGTCAAAGCCTAAGATCATTATATCTGATGGTGAAATACATGCTCACTATGTTCAGTAACCATTGCTCATAATAGCTGAGGCTAAACGCAGAGGTGCATCGTGCCCTTAGTGCGAATTGGGTTCTGTGTAATTTGATTCTCTAGGATCACATTATACTGATAATTTCCCTTAATATAGACATCTATAGCTTTCCAAATTGGTATAGTTTACTTGATTTGGATTTTTTGGGAATTAGTTATGAATTTTTGAAATCCATATCAATAAGTTGTAGTAGAACTCAAAGGTAGCTAGACCTTTCATACTTTTCGGTTGTCCAACGCAGTCCATCTAGGAATAATATCGTGTGACAGTTAGCTTTTTGTTGCTCTGTCAGGATTAAGGTTTTATGGTTGAGTTAGGAAGTTATAGAAGTTGGAAATATTTTATTGCTCTAATTTATGTTATTGTGCTTAGTTTTCCCTGTTAGATAGCTTGCTTGTGTTGCTCTATCTGTTAGGCATCTTGTGTATGGGGAGGCTAGAGTATTATATTAGGTTGGACAGAGTGGGGATTTAAATTTTGAATTATTACTGGGAAATGAGGATTCATTTGGCTGAAATGAAAATTTTGCAATTCATTTGTGTTGTCATTTTGTTGAGGCAATGGTAAGTTTGGAATATGGTTGGCAATTATGGTTCATTATAGAATTTTATAGTTATTGTCTAGGCATTGTGGCAGGTGAGTCAAGAGGGATAACCATAGGTAACTAAGGATCCCTTAAGTTAGTTTGCTTGTAAATTGAGGTCCTCTTGGTTTTACTCAGTTGTGTTCTAACAAATGGGTTATTTGTGGATTAATTTTCTTTCTTTTGGTTATTGTTTTTGGTTAGGTAGTTTTGTTTAGGAGTACTTTACCTCTTGCTTTTTTTTTTGTCCCTTCTATTTTTCTCTTTTTATTCCTTGGTAGTTAGCTTGGCTAGTTCCTTGTGGCTTTATAGGTATTATGGCTCCAAAGAGATCACTCTCGGGTTCCTTACATCAATCAGAGCAAGAGTCTCTTGTTGTCATCAAAGAAAGAGTACAAAGCCAACCTATTTTGTCAGAGTGAGAATTTTCCTACACAACTGATTGGGCCTTTTGTATGATTGCTAATCCGACTTATCACCTATGCCTTTTGATGGGTGAGAAGCCAGGTAAGAATGTTTCCATAATCTAAGACTCTTAGACACAAGTGACAATTGCAATAAACTTAAAGTGTCATGTGAAGGGTATTCAAGTTAGTATTTCTGTGGAGGCGCTCTGATCATTCTATCAGTTACTAGTAATATCTGACTATCGTTATGCTTACTTGATGCAACATGAAGATGACATCCCTTTTGATTATATTACCTCATTCCTGGATCATGAAAGCTAAGTGCTATGGAAGATTCCTTATGGTGGCCAATGATATCTTGAAAGGAAGAGATTGTGTATAGAAGCCAAGTTTTGGCTATACTTTGTCTTCTTTGATATTTTCTCACCTCTCATTTGAGCGATGCCATATGGGAGAAGGCCTTCTTGATCTATTTATTGATGACTAAGCAACCGGTTGATATTGCTGCTATTATGTATCAGAGCTTAGAAGCAACAATGTAGACCACCTTGTGCTATTGTCCTTCCCCACTTTAAACATCAATGGTGCCTTTAATTGGGGGTTAAAGGTAAAGCCAATGAGGAGGTGTTCTCTACTCTTATGTTTCTCAATTATAAAGCAATTAAATCACCTCGAAGTGCACCACAAGGCTCAGGGGTAGACCAATCAGATCAAGGCATAATGGAGGAGGAAGCGCCAATCCCTGATATTGCAGTAGTGAAGGATTTTTTATCTAGCACAATAGAAGACCCTTGGAAGGCAAGTGTAGATAGGTTCCTGGATCTGATCATGGGTAAGGTGGATAGTATTTCTGATGATGTAACCCAGATTCAACTTCAATTGTAATGCCTATTGCCATTACTGAGTGAGAGAACTTCTACAGTTATAGGTGATGAGGGCACTAGTGAGGGCCAGCCTAAAGACTTTTGACTTTTCTTTTCTTGTTGATTGTTTTCTATTTTTATATTCGTGGTAGTTATTTTGTTGCTTTGTTTGTATTCTTACATGGTTACTTATAGTGAATTGGTGATTATTTGGTTAGTTGTAGCTTTGTTAATAATATTAGATCTAACTAAATTTTAGCATCTTTTGATTATTGTTGATTTAGTTTAGTTTTTAATTAGTGCTTGGCTCTTTTATACTTTGTTTTCAGCTACTGTTGTTTTGGTTAGTGTAGGTGCTGTTTTCTCTTATGCAACTCTTTTTGTTGAGTGATAGTTGTATGAGAGTCGACCTCCATTTTACCTCCCATGACAATAAAGACACTGTTTAAGTTTGGGGGTGAGGGTATACTTTTTTGTTACAGATTTAGCATGTTTTTAATTTTAAAACTTGGACTTTTATTTGTAAGCAACTTAATTTCAGTGTTGGATTGCTGAATTATCCTTTGATCAGATTGTTTGTGTTAAAGGATTGTGGGTTGCTTAGATTATATGCTTGACAGAAAATGTTGGTAGTGTTTGTTAATGTTTGAGTTATGGGATAATGCATTGTTTTATGATATTTTTGAGGCAAAAAAATTTTTTGCACATAAAAGTTGGGGAATTATTTGCAAACTTTTTTTAAAAAAAAATTGCAGCAAATTGATGTATATATTCCTTCTCAATTTAAAGACTTAAAAACCTTTCTTGGAATTCTTTAAGATGATTTAATGACTTCACTTGATTTTGAAAAATGATTTAGACATTAATTAAATTGCATTTGTGCCTGTCACACTATCCTTTATCAGCTATATTTCCTCTTAGACCCTTACTTGAGCTTAATTGAAAAACCATTTAAATTTCTGTTTGAAGCTGTGCATTAGACTCATGCCCTATAAACCTAAAAAACCATGAATCTATCTTAGACTTGAGATAATGGATTAATACTTAACAATGTGGTAGAGGCAGGATTTTACACTCTGATGAACTTTGATCATAGGAATATGGATAATAGGTAGTTTTAGTTATTTGCACTCAAGTTCATTACAAAACCAAAAAAACAAAAACAAGAAAACGTAAAAACAAAAACAAAATTTATTTTTCAATAAGACTAAGTGCATATAGATTTGAAGATAAGTTTGGGGGAGGTGTTAGCATTTTGGAAGAATACTTTAAATGCAGAAAAGAGAGTATACTTTGTACTATAATTTATCGTAAACAATTTGCATTCTCTTTTGCCCCTTCTTTCAATTAGTCTTCACCTTGGCCACATTACAAGCTTAAAAGTCCTAATGATTTCAAAATTTTGTTAGGTTAAATGTACTGTGGAGAAGGAAGAAAAGGTTTGGCATATGAAGTATTGTTGTTGAGGTAGTGTTATATATATTGAAGTGTAGCTTTTGCATTAAACAATTGCTAGAAAATGGTGCCCTGACTTCACACATGGACATGCTTTGAAAGTGTTAGTAAACTTTGCATTATGTTGTGAGTCTTGCATCCTCTTACATTCCATTTTCCCCTATCTTGCATATCATTGGCAGCAACTTTATGACGACTGTTTCATGCACATATAGTATTTGGATAATTCATGCAATCTAGTTGATTCTTCATTTTATTTTACTTGAGGACGAGTAAAAGTCTAAGTTTGGGGGTGTGATAACCTCTTTAAATTTATGCCTTTTCAGCACATTTTCCTTGAGTTGTGCATACCTTTTGATGTATTGTTGTATATAAATCATATTCAAAGTAGAAAAATGTGCCTTTTTGATAGCTAAGCTTAATTGTCTCACTTTTAGATTAATTATGCAAATTTTAATCCTATTTTAGGATATTTTTGATACATTCATAACTTTATACTTTTGCAAATGACATTGGATAAGCCATTAGAGGTTAAGATGCTTGTTGGAAACTTTATTTAAAAGAATGTAATTCGCTACGACCAAATAAATATGTTAGCCACGGCCAATTCTTTCATGGAGGAAATAAAACAATTCAAAGAATATTTCATAGTGGCCAATTGAGATGTTAGCCACAGCCAATAGTTGGACAAGAAGTTGGAGAGAACTTGAGGCTATTTAGTAGCATCGAAGCACATGTTAGCCATGGCGAACTCCAGTTTACTAAAACACTGCGTTTTGACGTTTGAAAGATACTACGGCTTTAAACATCCCTCATTTTCGACAAAGTAGAGGATCCTCCATCTTCTGGGCTACCTAGGGAGCTTGTGTGCTAGGGTTTGGAGATTAAGGAAGTGATTGGAGCCAAGGATTAATGTTTTTGAGGGATTTAAAGCTTTTTCCATCGATTTTTCTGATCCTTTTCTTTTCCTTCTCTTGTATTCTACTATGGCTTCAACTTCCCTATATTTTGTAAGCTTATGGCTGATTATAAGTAGCTAGACACTTGTTGTAGGATTATTTTGAACCCTTGTATAGATTGACACTTGATTCGCTTCTACTTCTATGATTAATGATATATATGTGTTTATTTCACTCTATTCTTAATGCTTTTAGTTGATTGGCCACTAATGAGTTGTTTGTTAGCTTGAGTGATGCTTGAGAGAGCTAGCTTGAGTACTGAACTTAAGTTGTGTAAGAACTTGAAATTTATGTATTGAATGGATGGTTTTGTTCGCGAGCTAGAGATACATTCACTGACGTTGCATAGTCATATTGGGGTTTAAACTAAAAATTGGGATTTTAATGATTATTAGAGAGATTAAGCAATTAATAGAATTAAATACTTGTTTTTGACTTGAGAAAGTTTTTTAAGTACTATTTGATCCCCGGGCTAGCACATATAGTTGTTGGTCATTTTTCTGAGAGGAGGTTGCTCTTCTGTTATGAAATACAAGAGGGAGAAATAATCTTAGGTCCCTTTGTATACTTGGAGTCAAAAGATCTTTTAGCTTCTTTTACAAATTAGCTCATAAAGTAAATTTTTACCTTTTACATTCAATTTCAATAACCAATTATTTGGCTCAACCTAATTTAAAGCATGAGTTTAATGACTAATTAACTCCAACTCCAATCTTTATGGGAATGATAATCTTTTTATACTACTTTGTCACGGCTTATGCACATGAGGTGTAAGCCAAATGGTGAACAATATTCATCCTAGGTAATGAAGCAAAACTTTTGATGCATTGATTTTTATTAGCCTTAACCTAAAGCTAGCAAGTAAACTATGATACGGTAAATTTTGTGTTATGGAAAAAGAAGAAAAAATGGTGAGCAGTGGAGATTTGATGTAAAGCAAAGCAAAATGATAAGCTCATGGGAGAGGAAGATTAGGACAAACCAGAGCATCTTCTTCGCCTTCCCTTAGGTTGTCCTCTTCATTGTCAAAACTTTCGTCACAGCCTCTTGAATTCTAACTTGTTTCTAGATGAATATTTGAACAAATATATCATTGTTCCAAGTAAAAACAAAATCTAAATTTTACAAAAGAAAAATAAAGGGAAATGGAACTAAGCAAAGAACACTAAAGGAATGCAAACCTTTTTCTCAAAAACCAAGCACAAAATCAAATGCTTAGATTCGGGAAGACCAAATCATATGAATTGTAATAAAGGAATCAATCGATAGATACTTTGAACTATCAATGAAACCACAAAATCAAATGTCGTAGCTTCTCCCTATCTCACTCTTTTAGATTTTAGATTTTTATGCTTCAGGGATTTAGGGATTTAAGACTTTCTCTCATTTCATAAGAATTCCCTTTTTTGTTTTATCTGATAACAATGTGCCAAAAATTTTTAGTTCTTGTAGATACCTTTTATTTCTTTTAATTGAAATGATTAAAAAAACTAATGTCAGTTTTAACTAACAGTAAGTAAATAATGTTAAATTTTCCTCTCTTAATGTGTCTAATGTCAGTTGCAACAACTGATGTTAGATAACTGACACTAAATACACTTTTTTTTATAGTGAGATATTTTAGCCCTTTAGCACACCTCATATTGCCAAATAAAAGTTATTATGTCCTTGCGCATAGTGGACTAAAAGAAGTATGTAGTAACTCTTGTGTAAGTGCACAGGAACCCAACATGTCCACCCAATGGGGAGTAATGAAACTCTTCTAAGATGCGTTTGATCATGCCTACTAAAGTACAAAGAACTACAAGTTGGTGTCACCAATACAAAAGCCCTTCATGTAAATTATGGTTAGGCATTGATAGCCACTAATTTTGCAATGGATTTCGCAAATGTAAGGATTGAATATTTAGTATAATGGATCAAAGTCATTTTACAGGGAATTAATTTAGACAAAGTTATGCCTAAGAAGTTTCACTTTCATTTAAGTTAAGAAATATACCAAAATACCAACGTAATAAAGAAATTGAAATTTAAAGAATAAACTGAGTGTTAGAATTGTTCTAATGAAAATTAGCACTGAGAAGCATCTTAGGTCTCTATCCCTTTATTATTGAAAATTGAGTGTCTAGTTAATTAGTGATTTAAAAATTAGGGAATTAAAGTGAGTCTAAGTGTCTCTTGAACCACTATAGCCTTTATTCTATTTAATTATAGATCTCTTTCAATTGATTAGATTAATTATGATCAATTCCTTTAAACTACTTAAGGTTCCTAGATATATTTCTATACATGAGAACAAAATTATGTCAACCTAATCCTAAGTTGCTCAATCTAATGGTCCATTAAGATTTTCCTTTCTTAAGAGCTAATCTTAAACCTTAACCCCATAAAGAGATGGCCAAACTTTTAATTGAACAAAAATAACCAGATTAAGCACTTAAATAAAAAATTAAATCAAATTAACTCTACACAATCTCAATTACATGGTAAAAGGTTCAAGTAACCTAGGATCCGTAGAAGCTAGCTAACATTACAAACCAAACAAAAGATTCAAAGAAATAGGAATTCATGGAAGAAGAAAGGAAAAAGATTAGAAAATTTAGTGATAATGTGATAATTTAGCCTCCAATCTTTAGTCCAAGCTCCTTGCCTCTAAATCTCATTTCTTATGTGCATTTTCTCCTCAAATATCTTCCAAAAAAATTAGCTCCTTGAAACCCTCGCTGCCTCTCGAGTTTTAAATCCAAAACTTAAAGCTATGCATTTTAGTAAATCACCCTCACCATAGCGAAAAATAGCTCTTGCTATTGTGAGAGTTTATCAGTTCTAGACTCCAAGCCTCCTCACCATAGCCCACACTAGTACTAGAAGTTCTCTAGATTTTGTATAAGCCACGAGCTTGCTATAGCGAATTGATATCCTCGGTATAGCAAGGATACTTAGACAACTTGCTTTTAAATTTTTACCCTTCTCCTTTCTTTATTCTTTTATAGTAGGTTTCTATCTTTTTCCTGAGATTAAAATCAAAATAAAATAAAACACAGAGCTACTAAAATTACTAAAAATGATATATTTTATTTATTTATACTGATTGGAGAAAAATCTATACAAAATTTGTGAAGAAAAAAACCAGATGACTCTTTATTCAATCATAAAATATGAAATTTAGGGAGTCATCAAGCATAGAGGATGGTTCTTCCTAAGATTGAGCGAGCAGCTATTGAATTTTTGGTGAGTGTTGTAGCTTGATTCGAATGTGTCATACCATAAAAGAATATACACATATCCTAAGCCATATTCATTTTATAACAACAATTACTCATATTATTACTTTTGGCAGCAAAAATTTTCGTTATTAAAGCACTAATTTCTCTAATTATGCATAAGTAAATAATTTCATCATGGAAATTCCAAAATCAAACTAAATAAGTTTGTTAGGCTTAGGATGTCACAAAAAGAAGCTTAATTTCAGATTTCATTGCATATGCTTCAAAACACCACATTTGCATATATTAGACATTATGTTTTGAAAAATCATTAATTAAGTTACCAAACTCCAATTTGTAAAAATTAGGTGTCTATAGAAAGCTTAAGATATTAACTATATGCTGTAAAAATTTCAAGTGAAAATAAGTTCATTGGCCTTTGAAATTTAATGGAATAGTTATTAGTGTAGTAATAATTTCACATAATTAGATCCCAAATTTTTAAAAATGCATATCTTTGGCTACACAACTCCGATTTATGCAAACTTGATGGTTATGGAAAGCTTATAATGTCAACTATATGTTTGTGGAATTTTATAAGTATTAGAGTTCATTTGTATACAAAAATATATTAAATATCAGAACTGACCAAAAAAATAATACTAGGGACTAATCTGCATAATTCAACCAACTTTTGGAAATTCATAAAATATTCTATAGATCTCTAAAAATTATGTTTTTTTGCTTTTGTGGAAAGCTCTAGATGATTCTAAATTTTTTCCAAATTTCTACCAAAAATTCGTTCATTTGTTCTATTTTTGGTTCAAGGGTAAATTATGGCTCCAAGAATGCCATTTTTGGTTTTAAGTGGTCTATTTTAAGTCATTTTCTGCTAAGGCTCCATTTGAACATGATTTAAATGTCAAATACAGCATGTATAGCTAACCCAAAATGTCTCAAAAGCCATGCAACTCAAAATCACTCTTCTACTTGTCATTAGACACACTTAAAACATGGAACTTATATGGTCAAATTACATGATATCATAGAGTTACATATGAAAATAGTCTATACATTATTATCTCATGCTTTGGGCGTGTGGAGATGATTACATCCCATAATATATGTATACATCATTAGTGTCAAAGAGGTGCTTCTCATAATCTTTGCCCATCATTCTTGCCTCTATGAGAATTACCTAAATATGGTTAGGGAAAATATAGAGAAAGATGAGATTCTAATAATCCTAATAGCTTATTCATCATTCAAGCAAGCATACTTGGCATATCAAAGTTCAAGAAAGGAAGCATGCTTGTTAAAAATTCATACATTAAGGATCCATAGTTCCAATAAGAGCAACACATGCTCTAGGAATTTTTAATCTAACCTCACTCATTAATTAGGGGTTTTTGGTCTAACTTCACCCTCCTTTAAGGACGTTTGACTTAGTCTCACTCACAATTAGAACTTTTAGTTTAATCTTACCCTCACTTGGGGACTTTTGCTTTGACTTACCTCACCCATTCCAAAGGACTTTTAGCGCAACCTCACCCGTTAGGAACCAAACCAATTCCATATGCACCAAAAAGCCATGCCATTTTATGTAAGCATCAAGTAATCAATTATCATACATGATTAACAATCGATATAAACAAATAATCTAAGACACTTAATCAACCATCATATACAAGCAGGAATAGATGAAGAGCTACCTTAACCTAAGAAATTAAGTTAATGTCCTTTGGCTTCTTAGCTTTGTCTCTCATCCTCACACCTACACTTGAGTGGAGCTTCATTTACTTGGCCTAGACACATCAAATGAAGTACAAAATTATTAATGGAACCATATTTGTACTCATTTAAGTTTTATACAAGTCAATTAGACCATTAAGTTCTTATATGGTTAAATTAAGTGGCATAATGAAAAAACTCCTATAAGTTAATATTTTAGCCCTAAGACCTCAACCAATATGAGTCATAGGACTCTATTAGAATTCATTAAAGTCATCACAAATTCAATTCAAAGAGCCTAGTATCAAGTTGTTTCTTTATACTAATTGAACTCTAAATTTTTACCTTTCAAAATAAGGTTTCTAATTCAAACTAATAATTTCTTTGGTGTTTATAATTTACATCTAGATCATTTATAACATTAGAATCAAAGAAAACTCTCTCTAGGTATCATTTCTTGTCCTAGGCCAAGATATGCAACCTAATAGGCTTCCATGGAGCTTTTGTTGCATTCCTAGGGAAATGGGCACCTATGGAAGTTCCCTAGCTTCTTCTTAACTCAATTATGCTCTCACATAGGTTGAAATACCATTTGAAGACTTTAAACTTCCTAAGATGCAATCAAAACTCTAGGTTCCAATTCTTGCATTCTTTAGCTTCTTACTTCCTTCAATTGCATTATCATTATCTCCATGCATCAAAACCCTATTTCCCATTAATTTTAAACCAAAATCATACTCCCTCTAATCTGCCCTTAGTTAGGGAAACAAAAAGGAGCATGAACACCAAGGAAAAGCTAGTTTTTACCAGGCACCATACCTTGTTTGAAACCTTGTCTAGTGAGGATTTTTATGGTGCAATCAATTGCTTCCAACTCCTTCTTTCCTTCAAGTGATCAGCCATCAAACTCATATTTTCAAGAAGCCAAAACCACCATTTGAAAGAGCAAGAAGAGAAGAGCAATATTTATAACTAAAAGAACATGAAATTTTGCATATTTTCTTACCTGTTTGGATCCTTTTTCTTCCCTCTCTTCTTCCTTCTCTTAGATGCCATGGCCATTAAATTTAGAGGTCTCCATGTTAGTTTGAAGGAGATAGGGCATGACTTGGTCATAAAAAAAGGGTTGGAGAAGATATTTAATCATTTTTTATAATTAAACATTTGCCATTATGCTTTGACTACTTTATTTGAGGTTGTTTTAAATCTTTTTTAGAAACCTTCTTTTCCATATGAAAATTTAGGCTCTCTACTTTATTAAAAAAATTAAATTTGAAAATTTTGGGATTTAAAACCATATCAAATAGTCTAGTTGAACTTTCGACCAACTGATGACCTAAATTATAAACTGGAAGGGTTTTAATTATTTTTTGGTTCTTATAATTTTCTAGGCCTTTAAAAATCCTAGTGAGATCAATTTTACCATTTAAAACTTCCTCTTTTAATTTAATAAGAATTTTCCTGAAATTATGGTTTTACCACTGTGTTTTGATTTATTTTGTTTAGCTATTTTGGTTTAAATTTTAGGCTATCTTTGGTTTCCCAATCTCATTTCTAAATGTTCTATCTAGCATTCAAGATTTATTTTACCTCAATTTATTTTACTCTGAGATTCTCTCTCATTAATCGTATGATTCAGTTTTTGGTTTCTCTTAATTCGTATTACCCTTTTCTAGGTTTGTGACCCTATTTAAATAATTCATTCCACTCTTTAAGAACTAATTTGAATTTCCAAATCATAAGATATTATAGAATGTCTTCGAGAAATGAAGAATAGGGCATAGTGATAGCCATTAGATAAGATCTAGATAAGGCATCTGTCACTTGGTTTATCTCACTAGGTTTATATTCAATATAATACCTATACCTTAGACGTTTGGCTAACCATGCTTCTTACTCTAGCATTTGTATGGTTTGCTCCACCAAACGCTTTAAAGTTTTTTGATCTATTTATATTACAAAGTAATACCTAAAGAGGTAATGGTAGAATTTGGCAACAGCTTCTGTGATGGTGTATAGTTCTCGAACATAAGTGAATTAAGCTTGTTTTTGTAATGATAGTTTCTTTTAGAAGAAGGCGATGGGGTGATCATCTTAGGATAACACTGCACTAATACCACATCCAAAGGCATCCTCTCTACGATGAACATCTTGGAAAAGTCAGGTATAGTGAGAACCAAGGCTTATGTGAGTGGCTGCTTCAAAGCTTAAAATGTGAATTGGGCCTCGATAGTCTAACTAAAATTGTTATGCTGGAGTAGGGTTGTAACACCATGACTCTCTAGCTCATCTCATATCATTTGTAGGTTCACTTCCTTGGATCATACAAGTTTGCTAAGGAAAAAGCATTAAAATTAATCGATAAAACTGCATTATGTAGTGGATGAAACTTCCATTTCATGCTCTATGGACCATATGAAGTTATCCATCTAATTTTTATATTTAATTACATAAATAAAACTCAAAAACCATCTCAAGAAGTGGCCTAGAACTTGAGCTAATGAAGCATATATATGAAAATGAAGTATGTAGCCCTATACTAAATTCTAGGTTTTTGTCATAAATTTTGAAAAATCATAACTAATTTTAGAAACATTGAAATCATGCACACTATACCATTTTGGAAAGCTACAAATGTTTTATTTATGCTAAAAATAATTCCAGACCATAACAAAGATTGCTAGCCATCGAAAATTGATGGAACAATACCAGAGGTCGTCTATCATTACTGGTACTGTCCTCCAACTTCAAAAATTCATATCTCCTTGGTCAGATGTCCAATTAGGGTGATATTAGGCCCATGGAAAGATTATTATGTATATTTTATTCATGTAAACTTTCTTGAGCATTGGACACCATTTGACCCTCAAGTGACACAGCCCAAGCAATTGACCATATGAACAGTGTCTACATCAGTTTAGCAAAAAAATACCAACTTAAAAAATTATAATTAATTACACAGAATTCCAATAATCTGGTCTTTAGCTTTCCTAAAAGCTCTGGATGAAATATATTTTCATGCTATATTTCATGGCCAAACTCGTTTATTCAGTCAGATTTTGACATTAGGTTGCAAATTAGTCTATTTTGTGTCTCATACGGGTCCAAAAGGCTTATTTTAGGTTCTAAGGCAACCATGGCCACTTAAACATGTAGGAAAGCACCAAAATAGTCTATTAAACTTGTCTTAAAGGTGCCTAAATCCAAAAATAAAAAAACCACTCTCTCACCCTAAGCCATACACAAGAATGCATACATTTAAGTTTCCATCTAATGTCCAGAAACTACAACATCATTCATTGATCATCAAGTTCCATATATATATATATATATATATATCACATATTTGGATATTTTCATGTATTCAAATGATTATACAACATTTTCACCATAGGATTACATTATGGGCCATCCATATGGCTACAAAAGAAGCAAAACTAGACACTTTGTTGTCAATCTTTCCTCTCCTCACTTGGTGGCTTTCATTACCTTGCTCATTTGGTCCACCTAGCATATTAAGACATTAAAGAAAAGGGAATGAGATTCAAAGAATCCCAATAGTTCATCTCCCTTTCAATCATATATAAAGAATGCAATTCAAGTCTTAAAAATGCATGCATGTGCAAAATGGAAAGTGATCATTTAAGGGGCATTCTTGGCATTTGAACAAGTCATATAAAGCATACATAGCCTTGCCAAGTAAGACCATTCTCTTTAAGGTTATTGGACTTGCCACACCCTTTTCTTAAAAGTTTTGAACTAAGCCTTACTCTTCGAAGACTCTAAAATTTGTCTCAACCATTCTTGAGGGTTCTTGGCTTCACCACACTTAAACAAACCAAAGCAAATACATAAGTGTTCTTTGAATGCATAAAATAACATCATGGTACCATGGCATATGAATGCATACTAGAATACTTTTTCATGACTTAAAACACACATACACATATTCAAGACAAGACAAACATTTATCCATGCATGAGGGAAAGAGGAGAGAGCTACCTTGGTTATACAAGCACACTTTTTCCTTAAATTTTCCTTCCTTCTTCTTGGCCCAACCAAAAGCTTAGGGCACATTAGCTTCTCTTAGCCTAAACGCACCAAAAGAAACATGAATTACTCATGGGAACAAGCCTTGGCATTATACACACTTTACATGATGCTATTTGGGTCTATGGCTCCATTATACTTCCATAAGGTGGTTAATGAAGCAACTATAAGAATTCATTATCTTGGCTCCCTTCTTTCTTTTAATCTATGATTATTGACTCTATTTAGACTCCTTGGAGTCATCACATAATTATTTTAAGGAGCCTAACTAGGAGTTGTTTAATTATGCCACATTATGAAGCTTACACCTCCATCTCACTATCTATGGCTTTTAAAATTTTTTCAAGGCTTGCTTTTATACACTCCCATCATATATGATGCAAAACTAAACTTAAATGAAATTAAAACTAACCCTAACCTATAGTTCTGTCCTAGGCCAAAATGAGCTTCAAGAATGGGAACCAATGGGCTTTCTTTGTTTTCTTGATGGGAGATGCATATAGGGAGGTCTATAAGGGTCTTAGGTACTCAAGCAAATACTCATCTTGACTAGGGAATTCATGGATCAAAATAGATTTCACAATGTCTCCACAAATCCCTAACTTTGTTATTGATAAGCATGATATTTTATACCTTTTATTCTCCTTAACTTGGACATTTTAGTTCCAAATATGGTTTTAGGAGTTTAATTAGATGGAATTTTGTTTTATTAGCCATCTCTTGCACTTTAGGAATTAAATCACAAGATCTTGAATTTTAATGCATAAATCTTTTTAAATTAATTTTATGAATATTCCTATTTCATCATTTCCATTCTTTTTGTGCAAATTTTCAATGGAAATTGGAGCTTGAATGGAAATTGAATTGAATGAAGGCTTCATGTGTACAATTTTAGAGGAAAACTTACAAGAGAATATATAAGAAGAGTGAAGAGAAAAAGCATGCAAAGCTAACATGAAAGAGATGAGAAGAAGGAGGCTTGGGACTAGAAGAAAAGCACGTGGTCTTAATTCGTAGCAAGAAAGAAGAGTTGTACGTGGAGGAATCACGTGGGAGAAAGCTGCAAGTTGCATTAGCTACAAGCTACAGCAGAAACGTAGAACTTGCACGAGCTGAACTGGACAGCAGCTGGAGCAAAGCAACGTGAATAATAAAGCGAAGAAGGAAATGAGAAGCTGCATGCAGAAGCTACACGCAGAAACAGCTGAACTCGAGTCTAAGGAACAAACGCATGAAGACGACAGAAGAACAAGAAAACAACGCTGCGAGCTGCATGAGGAACGTAGCAAAGCGTGACGCAAAAACAAAGCCATATTCTGGTGCAGATCACGTGGAAGACGCTGAACTAGGCAGAATATGGGTTCTGGATGAGAAGGAAGAAACTGCATGAAGCTTGGAAGAAGCTCAACATCGATGCATGAGCTGGAAGGCAAGCTGCAGCGTTACGTGGAAGCTGAATCACGATGAAAAGAGAGGACGTGCCTTTGAAGAAGCTGAGGTGAAGGAGAAGCAACACGTAAACTTGAGCTGCTGGATGTAGAGTGCATGAGCTGGGAAAGAGCTGGAGAAGCTGGATAACGAAAGAGCTACAAACCAACACGAGAAACACGAAGAGAAGCAGCTAAGACGTATGAAAATGCTGAACTGGGCAGAACGTGAGATACGGGATTAATGCGAGATGAATGAAAAAAGGAATCCATGCAAAATAGAATATAATAACCAGCGGGACCCACACCTATACAAGCATGCAGAAATTCAAATAGAACAAAGCAAGCTAAACGAGAAGAAGAATAAGCTGATACGAAGGAATCACGTGGAAAATTTATATGAAGAAGCAAACACGAAGCAGCTGAGTTTAGAAAAGAATATCACGTTAATTGGAAGAGGCTTTGGCACGTGATTTTTAATAGAAGCAAGAGTTCAGATCCTAGCATGATACTTGAGCACATGGAATTATTATTCAATACGTCTCTGAAATACACCCACGTCTCCTTATTTTTCTGAACTCCTCGCCTATATATTTCAAGCCATTCATTCGTTCAAGGGGGGGACTCATTCGGCCACAATCCATCACGCCACATCCATTCCTTCCATCCATTCCATTCCTTCCAACCACCATTCCATCCATCAACCACCATTCCATCCATCAACCACCATTCCTCCATCAACAACCATTCCTCCATCAACCACCATTCCATGAGGCTTTAATTCATCTTGAGGCTAGTTAGGAGGAAGTCCTTGGAAGAAGCTTGAATCCATGGAGAAAAACTCAGAATTTTTGGGCTAAGAATTTCCTTATTTTTCCTACACTTTTCTCTTTCATTTATTTTCTTGGTTAAGATGTATTTGATAAGGAAATTGTGTAATTATAATTAGTGGCTGGTTAGACACGAATTAGGAAGTATTTTTGTTGATTAATTGATCTGATTAAATTAAATATTATCTAAATTCCATGTATGCTTCGAAGGTATTCGATAAAATACATGAATGCGCTTAAATATTTAATTTGAAGATTCCTTAATGTTTAATTGGTTAATTAAATATTTAGGATAATTCAGAGGCTAATCAAATTAGTTAATCAATCAAATTGGATGTTCATTGATCCTAAAACAAGAATTAACAGTTTAATGAAGGATGTGAGGTTTCAATTCAACATTAGATCGTTAATTTCTTGAATCTTGCGTGGTTACTCAAGATAAATTGTTATGAACATGATTAGGGACTCTTAGACCAGAATAAATCACAATTAGAGTAGGATAAGGATAGTGGATACCAAGGGACAAATCCAAAGCTAGTCACAAGATCATAATCCATATAATTAGATAGCAATTAGGAAATTTAATTTAATTTAGTTTTTGCTCAGTTTAATTAAACCAAAACCCCATAGTTTAGGAATTTTTAGAATCTTTTAATATTTAGAAAACTCAATTAAATATTGAACACCAATTCCAAGGGAGATGACCTAGGTTGTGCCATTAACTACATATTTTATCAACCTAGTATTATTTTGAGGGTTGCACGACAAGCCGCTCAAAATTTGGCGCCGTTGCCAGGGAATTGGATTCTTAATTGTTTGAGAAAGTTTTCTAAATATTTTTGTTTCGTTTTAACTCTATTTTGGTTCTGTTTCATCTCAGTTTTTGTTCTGTTTTGAACTTGGAATTGGCTGATTTCGGTGTTACGCGTCAAGTTGCCTAATTGCTGGAATTTTCGTTTTAAGCGCCCAGAAAATTCTCAAACTTTGTTTTCCAAGGTGTTTGGGTGTTTTAAGCAAAAGTAATAGCAAAGCTATTAGGTGCACCAGTGTTTGGCCAAATTCTAACGTTTAAGGCACTTTTTCGAATTTTTTAGTATTTTTTCAAATTTTTTAGGAATTTTTTAATTTTTCGAGATTTAATTTCTTTAATTTTTGTGAGTTTATTTTACATCATTAACCTCTGTTTAGGAGTGTTTTTGATAGTTAAGTAAGTCTTAGTTTCATTTGAATTTTATTTTCTTGAATTAGAATTAATTTTAATTATAATTTGTTAGCGAATTGTTTTTGTGCTGAAATTAATTGAACCTCTCATTTTTCTTTACATTAAATGGATCAATATTATTCTAATCAAGGTGTATATGATGTGGAGCATAGGATTTCTCAGAAGTTGGATGATGCCATGTCAATGCTTCAAAGTTTTCTTGAACAACAAAGACTAGAGCAACAAAACCAACAATATCAACAAATCCAACAACCATGCTATGAACCATACCACACCTTCCAAGAGCCGGAGTATGATAATTACAATTATCATGAGGGGTATATGCAACAAGAGGTCCAAAGGGAACCAAGTTGGGAAGAGCAGCTAATAGAAGCATGTATTTTCCAAAACCAACAATTAGAGCAAATGGTCCAACGTGGAACTGAATGGTTGCAACTCCAAGATCAACGAATGATGGACAACCTCATGAAGGATTCAGGATTTCAAATGAATCAATCGACTTCCAGTGTTAATGAATCAATTCAAGAACAAATTAGAAGGGAAGGTATAGAGGAGGAAGAGTCCTATTCATCGGGTAATATCCTTCCATATTCTAATACTTTGCAATTGATTAAAACTGAATCTAGTTTGCATGATAGCACTGTGAATACTGATGCATATAATGTTGTTGATTCTGAATTGCATAATGAGGAAGTTGATGAGGAAATTATCATCAAATCCCCTGAGTTGGTTAATTGTGGCAATTCATTGAACAAAATTGATACAA
The DNA here is from genome assembly GCA_026724425.1 of Erythrophleum ivorense. Classification (NCBI taxonomy): domain Eukaryota; kingdom Viridiplantae; phylum Streptophyta; class Magnoliopsida; order Fabales; family Fabaceae; genus Erythrophleum; species Erythrophleum ivorense. Next base: position 3,488,798 of record JAIUCV010000036.1, on the reverse strand, counting down.
TTGTAGATGTTCATGAATCCTTGTGTACTGATGCTCTTAGAATTTCTACTCCTAGCTATGATTATAGTTATGAATTCATGTCTGAATTTATTAATGATAAATCTTTAGAGTCTAGGGTAGTAGATAAGTGTGGGGGTAAGTTAGAATGTAATGATCATTCTATTCCTAATCTGGAATTAGTTGATAAGTCTATTAATGATGCATCTATTGAGTCTAGGGATAGCATGCCATCTGAACTATATGATATAGATGATTTAAATGATTCTATTGATTGTGAGTGTGCTGGATCCACTATATATGATAAATACTTTCAAATTAATACTTTCATTGAGTCCAGTGAGTCCCTCACATTTACTAATCAACATGATTCCTCACTAGCCTATGATGGTATGACTGATGAAACAATAAATGTAGCATGTGATAAGAATATAGACATTGAAATTGTTGAGCAGCTTCTTGTTGATGAATCAGACTTAACTCTTAAATGTTTATGTGATAATATGCATGCATGTCCTGTGTGTGCTAAGATTAATGAGTTTCTAGAGTCTGATAAATCCATTGAACCCATAGAGTCCTTTGCTTGCACTGAAACTGTTAATGAGACTGATTCTCCTGATCATACTAGTGTTGATGAGAGCATGCATAGTAATACTACTGAGATTGAATACCCAATTGATCCTTGTGCTACTGTTGATACTAGTGAGAGACTAGATTTTGTTATTGATTATTGTTTAGAATCTTGTGAGCCTACTGATGTCTCTTTGGTCAGGGAAGATACTATTTCTCTTGTTGAGAGTGCTGAACAAATTCTTGAAGTTGGTGAGTTAATTCCCAACAAGCCACAGATTCTCCAAGCTGAGAAAAAGCAACTAACAGACACCTTGAACTCAAAGGACAGTGAGAAGTTACAATTAAATTTTTCTGTTGATGCAGTGACTCTTACTGATGGGAGTCTAGTAGATTTTATTGGATTTGATAGATTTTTAGAAATTTTTTATTTTAAATTTCTTTTCTTTGGTCTTAAATATCTTAAATTTGATTTTTCTTCTTTTCTTGCCCCTGAATTTGCTGAATATAACTCTCCTAAACAACTGATGGTTGAGGAAATCCATAAATCATCTCTGCATAATCAATCCAAATGCTTTAAAGTGGTTAGACTTAAAGTTATTCAGCTAAAAAGGAATAAAGTAGTTTTAATTTTGATTTTTGATACGTATGATTAGTTAGTATTTAATATAGTTTTATTTAGTTTCAGATTTAGTTTCCCTTTTTTTTCCTTTTTGCGTTACAGTTTGTCTTTATTTTGTAGGTAATAAAAAGTTGCTAACCAGCTACAAGGAAATCTAAGCCAACCTTGAAATCTCCAATTCAAGCTTATCCGATTGTATTCTTTCCTTTCACTCTCTTTATATTGTGTTGTTTATCTTTCTACTAGATTGTGTGCTGACATTGAGGACAATGCAATATTTAAGTGTGGGGGGGAGAGCTATTTCATTCCATTATATCTGGCTCTTATTTTGAAAAAAAAAAAAGAAAAAAATTGAGAAAATTTTTGAAAAATAACATGATTCTTCTCAGTTTTCCTGTGAAAATTACAAGTTGAGATGATTATAGCTTGGATCCACCTAGACATGATAAGTAATAGATCTTGTGCCTTGATTCAAGTGAAGTGGCAATGAATTTGATTTCAATGAATTGTTCAATAGCCATTAGCTGGTGAGAATTTGAGCCTGAATTATTCAATTCTAGTGTGTATTCACCTATCACTGTTCTCACTCTAGAACTTGTCTTGATTCTTTGTTGAGACCACATTTGCACTTGCATGCACGAAAATGATGAGGCATTCGTTTCTTTTATAACTAGTAAGCCAAAAAGCCAACCCTACATGCATTTTATCCATTGTTTAGCCACTTCGAACCTTGATTTTCTTTTCTTGTTTAACCATAGCCATTAAATATGTCTCCCACCTTGTTTTAGGATGCCTTAGGAATTTTAAGGAGCATTACATCTAATTGGGATGAGAGAATATGTGTCTTACATCCATTTAGGCCATGGTTATTAAAAGTTGAGGAAATTGTCTTGAGAAAAGAAAAATGCAAAGAAAAGAAGAGATAGAGACGAAAAAAAAAGAGATGGAAAAGAAAAAAAAAAAAAGCAAAAAAAAAAAAGAGAGAGATAGAATGAAAAAAAAAAAAGGAAGGAAAAGAGCACTAGAAAATCAAAGAAAGAAGTATTTTGAATAGTGCTTGTATGAAAGGAAGGCCTTCAAAATGCACATTTTCCTCATCCTAAATCTCATATCATTGCTCTTGAGATCTTTATGGTATTCTATTTGTTAGTTGTTTCCCTTTATTTTTGTGTCCACTTATTTCATCTCCTTAGCCCCATTACATCCATAAATAAAGTCCTCTTGATTTGTGTTTTGCATTTGGCATGGGTAGTGGAGATTTAGAAGCTTGACAAGCTTATGGTAGTGAAGCTTTGATAGGAGAAATTTGAGTGATCCATATTGCCTAAACACTTGAGAGTTGAGAGTAAACACCAATCCATGAGAGAGGCTATGCAATTCGATTCATTCTTTTCAAATGAAATTGCCATAGAACTTAATTCTTGATGCAAGTGGAGTCATCTTAGATTGTTAAAGTGTTGAAGAGTCTTGACCATTCCTTAACTTGTGATTTTTCACTTTCATTTTCCCACTTGTCATTCCATTAGTCTTCCTTTGATTTTGAGCTTTGCCCAGGAGTGCAAAGGTTTAAGTGTGGGGGAATTTGATAAGCATGATATTTTATACCTTTTATTCTCCTTAACTTGGACATTTTAGTTCCAAATATGGCTTTAGGAGTTTAATTAGATGGAATTTTGTTTTATTAGCCATCTCTTGCACTTTAGGAATTAAATCACAAGATCTTGAATTTTAATGCATAAATCTTTTTAAATTAATTTTATGAATATTCCTATTTCATCATTTCCATTCTTTTTGTGCAAATTTTCAATGGAAATTGGAGCTTGAATGGAAATTGAATTGAATGAAGGCTTCATGTGTACAATTTTAGAGGAAAACTTACAAGAGAATATATAAGAAGAGTGAAGAGAAAAAGCATGCAAAGCTAACGTGAAAGAGATGAGAAGAAGGAGGCTTGGGACTAGAAGAAAAGCACGTGGTCTTAATTCGTAGCAAGAAAGAAGAGTTGTACGTGGAGGAATCACGTGGGAGAGAGCTGCAAGTTGCATTAGCTACAAGCTACAGCAGAAACGTAGAACTTGCACGAGCTGAACTGGACAGCAGCTGGAGCAAAGCAACGTGAATAATAAAGCGAAGAAGGAAATGAGAAGCTGCATGCAGAAGCTACACGCAGAAACAGCTGAACTCGAGTCTAAGGAACAAACGCATGAAGACGACAGAAGAACAAGAAAACAACGTTGCGAGCTGCATGAGGAATGTAGCAAAGCGTGACGCAAAAACAAAGCCATATTCTGGTGCAGATCACGTGGAAGACGCTGAACTAGGCAGAATATGGGTTCTGGATGAGAAGGAAGAAACTGCATGAAGCTTGGAAGAAGCTCAACGTCGATGCATGAGCTGGAAGGCAAGCTGCAGCGTTACGTGGAAGCTGAATCACGATGAAAAGAGAGGACGTGCCTTTGAAGAAGCTGAGGTGAAGGAGAAGCAACACGTAAACTTGAGCTGCTGGATGTAGAGTGCATGAGCTGGGAAAGAGCTGGAGAAGCTGGATAACGAAAGAGCTACAAACCAACACGAGAAACACGAAGAGAAGCAGCTAAGACGTATGAAAATGCTGAACTGGGCAGAACGTGAGATACGGGATTAATGCGAGATGAATGAAAAAAGGAATCCATGCAAAATAGAATATAATAACCAGCGGGACCCACACCTATACAAGCATGCAGAAATTCAAATAGAACAAAGCAAGCTAAACGAGAAGAAGAATAAGCTGATACGAAGGAATCACGTGGAAAATTTATATGAAGAAGAAAACACGAAGCAGCTGAGTTTAGAAAAGAATATCACGTTAATTGGAAGAGGCTTTGGCACGTGATTTTTAATAGAAGCAAGAGTTCAGATCCTAGCATGATACTTGAGCACATGGAATTATTATTCAATACGTCTCTGAAATACACCCACGTCTCCTTATTTTTCTGAACTCCTCGCCTATATATTTCAAGCCATTCATTCGTTCAAGGGGGGGGACTCATTCGGTCACAATCCATCACGCCACATCCATTCCTTCCATCCATTCCATTCCTTCCAACCACCATTCCATCCATCAACCACCATTCCATCCATCAACCACCATTCCTCCATCAACAACCATTCCTCCATCAACCACCATTCCTCCATCAACCACCATTCCATGAGGCTTTAATTCATCTTGAGGCTAGTTAGGAGGAAGTCCTTGGAAGAAGCTTGAATCTATGGAGAAAAACTCAGAATTTTTGGGCTAAGAATTTCCTTATTTTTCCTACACTTTTCTCTTTCATTTATTTTCTTAGTTAAGATGTATTTGATAAGGAAATTGTGTAATTATAATTAGTGGCTGGTTAGACACGAATTAGGAAGTATTTTTGTTGATTAATTGATCTGATTAAATTAAATATTATCTGAATTCCATGTATGCTTCGAAGGTATTCGATAAAATACATGAATGCGCTTAAATATTTAATTTGAAGATTCCTTAATGTTTAATTGGTTAATTAAATATTTAGGATAATTCAGAGGCTAATCAAATTAGTTAATCAATCAAATTGGATGTTCATTGATCCTAAAACAAGAATTAACAGTTTAATGAAGGATGTGAGGTTTCAATTCAACATTAGATCGTTAATTTCTTGAATCTTGCGTGGTTACTCAAGATAAATTGTTATGAACATGATTAGGGACTCTTAGGCCAGAATAAATCACAATTAGAGTAGGATAAGGATAGTGGATACCAAGGGATAAATCCAAAGCTAGTCACAAGATCATAATCCATATAATTAGATAGCAATTAGGAAATTTAATTCAATTTAGTTTTTGCTCAGTTTAATTAAACCAAAACCCCATAGTTTAGGAATTTTTAGAATCTTTTAATATTTAGAAAACTCAATTAAATATTGAACACCAATTCCAAGGGAGATGACCTAGGTTGTGCCATTAACTACATATTTTATCAACCTAGTATTATTTTGAGGGTTGCACGACGAGCCGCTCAGTTATCTTGCATTTTCATGCTTCTTTCTTTGATTTCTTTGCACTTACTTTCTTCTCACACTCCAAAACCTATGAATCTCCCTTGCTAGGACCAGAATTCATCTCCCTTTGAGTGGGCTCTATATGGGACGAAATGCTTACAAGGAGGAGCAAGGAAGAAGAAGCATGGAAGATAACAACTTAACCTTGATTTCCTAGCCTTTCTCAAGTGTTCTTCCAAGTGATAGATTCCTTTCTTTAAAATCCTATTCTTCCTCTTCTGGATTAGACCCAAAACATCACCAAATCCACCAATGAAGCCATAGAAATGAAGAGAAGAATAAGAGAAATAAGTTTACTAAAGGAAAGAGCATAAAATTCTATACTTTTCTTACTTTTTTCTTGAATTTTTCCTCTTCATTTTCCTTCCTCCTTGGACACCCTCCTTAACTGGTCTTTCTCTCTCCTTTCAATAAGCTAGAAGTTGGTCCAGAGGTAGGGGAGAGTTTTGGACATTTTAAGAAGCAATTTCCCTTTTTCCACACTTTTTCAAACTAAACCTCGCTATAGCGAGAAACAACCTTCACTACGGCGAGCACTTATCAATTCCAGGTGCCCCTATGCTTGCCACAGCTAGCGCTATTGCAAAAAACTCTCTAGATTTTGTATCAGCCTCAAACTTGCTGTAGCTAATTGGCTTTTAGTTATGGCAAATAGGTACACTCGCTATAGCGAATAGCATTCTCCAATAGGTACACTCACTATAGCTAACAGACTTAGAAAAATTTTAATAACCTTGAGTTCTTATGTCTATGAAAACTCAGATGTTTCAAGGGTCATAAGTGGATGAGTAATTGTTGTGTACTTATGAATGAATCTTTGATAGTAGCTTGTTAGGCCTAAGAAACCCTGAAGATGAGTAACATTGTTTAGAGTGGGCTAGTCTAGCACTACTTGTACCTTGTTTAGATTTATACCAACCTTTTGGGCTAATATGATATGGCCCAAATAATGAATTTTAGCCTGTTTGAAGGAACATTTAGATAGATTAGCAAAAAGATGATGCTTTAGCAAGAAGTCCAAAACCTAAGTTAGGTGATGAAGATGGTCATCCCATGTTAAGCTTTACACCAAGATGTCATTGAAAAAGATGAGGATGAAGCACCAAAGGAAAGGCTAGAAAATGTTATTAATGAGTGCTTGGAAAGTGGCTAGTGCCTTAGTGAGCCCAAAAGGGATGACTAGCCACTCAAAGTGACCATGGTGGGTCTGGAAAGCCATTTTGTGCCTATCCTCTTCCTTCACAAGAATCTAGTGATAGCCAAAATGCAAATTGAGTTTGGAAAAATAACAGGCACCTTTTAGTTCATCTAACAACTTATTAATGGTTGGAATTAGGAACGAGTCCTTAATAGTGGCAACATTTAGAGCTTGATAGTATGTGTAGAACCTCCATGTTCCATCTTTCTTTTAAACTAATAACACTGAAGTTGAATAGGGGCTTGCACTAGGTTGGATAAGCCCTTCAATTAACATCTCTACTACCATCTCCTTAATGAGACTCTTTTAACTAAAAGGATAGTGCTATGGCCTAAGCTTAATTGGTGGAACTACCAGCTACAAAGGTATGGCTTGGTTATGAGATCTCACAGGTGTTAACCCACTGAGTTCCACAAAAACAAAGTGATAACAATTAAGAAAATTGCTCAAGTTAGTAGGAGTGCCATCCAGAAAAGAAAATGTTTCTTCCTTATTTGCCTTTATAGATTGCCAATGAAGGGTATACATTTAAGCAATTGCATCAGCATTAAAGAATCGATGAAGGTAATTATAATGAGCCATCCTTGGTAAAAGAGAATGATCTCCTTATAACACAATGAATTTTCCATTAATGTAGAATTTAATAGTTGTAGCACTATAGTTGGTAATATGTGCCCCTATAATAGCTAGCCATGAAGCTCCTAGAACCACATTCACACTTGTAGCTAATATTACATAAGCTAAAACTAATATTAAAGTTCTTTAGATTATCAATAGTAGATCTCTAACTATGCTTTCCCCGTGCATGGAACTTCCGTTGCCTACCATAACTTTGAATCTTTGAACTTATTTAATGGCTAACTTGAGTGCAACAATTGTGGTTGGATGAACTTATTAGAACTTCCTCCACCGAGCAGAATTGTTACTGATGTACCCTATATAACGCCCAAAAAACATATTTGAATGGCTTATAATGATAGGTGATGTAAAACTAGATGTTCCTTGGTATGCTAGAGCTATTCAAAAAGGTCATTCATATCCTCCTCCTCTAGATTATATTAAAGAATCATGTATTGTTGATTAAGGCATTTGTGGTTAAGAGAGAATTTGTCATCACATATGTAACACATTCCTTTTCCCCTCCTTAGTTGCATTTCAATTGGGGACAATTTCTTAACCAGTGTGAGGGGTTTAGAATTTGGTTTTGGTAACAAAGGTGGCAAGGATGATTTGGTGACCGTTGAAGGTGTAGTAGATGAAATATCCTTGGTGATTTTAAATGGGTGGATATTAAAGTAGCTCTAGTTTTAGCTCAGCCCTTAAGGTTGCTAGTTTTGTCATTGTATAATCGAGCCAAGGCAGCAATTCTTAATAATGTGGTAGGCCTCTAAGCAATCACGTTTCAACAAATTTCTTCATTGAGCCCACTGATAAAGTAATCCAACAAAGCTTTGTTTAATAGCTTTTCTACCTGATTTGCCAACATCATAAACATGGTGTAATATTAGGCCACCAACTATCTAGACCATTTTGAACAATTAAACCTTAGGACATTCGAATTAAGAGGGTCTGAATAGTGCTTCAAGGGCTTTGGTGAAAGTCATCCACGTTGGAATTTGGTTCCCTTTCTATAGCATCTAAAACCACGGTACCGCCTACCCTTCCATGTGTATAGTAGCAATGGTCAATCTTTGTGAGTTTGGTGTCTCATAGTATGCGAAAAATTGTTCTATTCAGAATATCCAATTCAAGGGATCAGTCCCATCAAAATTGGGAAAATCTAACTTCACTTGACGAACTTGGAAGGGATGGTAGATGTTTTGAGTGTAAGTGATCATGTGCTTTATGTTCGAAGTTCCGATAGTAGCTGGTTGTGTAAGTCGCTTCATGTTATGGGTTAAAGCATCAATGGCATGCATCATTGCATCAATTGATCCCAATAAATGATTTATTCTCACTATGTACTTATGATCATGAAACTTTCCTAATTTTATTAGTTTCTTGATGTTTGACGCAATGTCTTTCATCTTAGTGTTCTCCATCATTAGAGTTCTTAATGAAAGCACCAAATGTCATGACCACCTGTATTGAAATATGGATCAATCTGAAAACTTATTGCTCTGTACAAACTGCAATTAATAGAGGAAGATTGTATATGTGCCATTGTATTATTAAGAACTATAATAGAGCTATTTCTAAATTAACAGAAGGGACAGAGTAAGGAAATTATCAAAGGGAAAGAAAAACTACAAAAGGAAGATCATAGCCAATTTTCACGCACACCCCTCACACACTTCCTGTCCCTTCACTCTCTCACACTTTCCATGCTTTCCTTTATAGACTATTACTACACCTAATGGTCTTAAAGTGGATATCTCACGTTGTGTGATCCTATGCCAATGGCCTTTCATGTGTTCTGCCATTCTGTTCTGCATGATCCGATGCCACTTAGCCTCTATGTGTCCTAGTGCCTATGTCAGCCTCTTTATCAACTACATTGCGCATCATTACAGTAGCCTTCCATAGAAGCCAAGTGAAAGGTTGTTCTTCAGGAGGAGTCCGACTGAAGGTCAAGTTTAGGATTGTGGGTGAGAAGAGCCTTTATGAATTCAAGGTGGCCTAGCAAAGTAGTTATGTGTGAACTAGTTTTAGTGAAAGAACTCTATGAAATTTTGTGCAAGATTTTTAGGTGTTGCTATTTCAGTGATTTCAAAATCAGTATACACCTTTTATATGATGCCTCATAAAGAAGACTCATTTTGTCACTTTCTTGAGAAGAAGCTCTCATTTCGATGAGTTTCATTTCTTGTGTGAATTAGACAATGCTTTATTATATGGTATCTTTTATATAGACTAGTTAGGATCTTGGACACTTGGACTTTTAAGTATCATACACTTCTTTAAGGAGGCATTTCCATACACATCCAAATGCTAGGGTCAAGTGACGGAGTCAACTTTCAAACATATGATAGGTAGAGAGTAAATTCTTGGTCTCTATCTTTATTAGGACAACAAAGAGATGGGATAAGGTGGAAATAGAAAGGCTTTTCCTATCTCTCATTTCTTATCTATCATTATCTTTATTTTGATATGTGCAACTAATTAATTCAGTAAATGAAAGCAATTATTTAAGTGGAAAAGTTTAAGAAAATATTGGATTTGAAAGTTCAACTATGGTGAATGTTACTAACATTGGATTGAGGCACCAATTTTCTTTGAAAAGAAATCCATCAACATCTTGGTATTGCATTAGCTTGTGCTTTTGTTTCATTGGATGAATGCAAACAATTCTCAAATATTGTACAAACATTAGCATATAAAACTAAAAGAGATTAGTCATTATGATTAATTGTATCCCTATATAGGGTGACAATAAGCTAGTCATTAATAAGCTAAGAGAGATGAGTCATAAATAATAAAAGAAATTAAGTATAAAAATATTTTTTAAAATATTTTTCATAAATAATCACCATTATCTTTTAGTTTTTGTGCCATTATCCTTAAATCTTTCTTTAACCTTTCTCCTTAAGAGTAGTTATTGATGGTAGGAGCTATGGAGGAGTTTCCATTTGGCTCTTTTCAATACTTCTGATGCCAGAGTTAATCAACATGAGTTGTATGGAAGGCTTTTAAAGTCTTTCAAGGAATCTGTAAAGCCCATCTTATTCTCCAATCTTACTGCTTCTCTTATTCTTAAGATTGAAAGGCCATATCTTACCGTCTAAATAGTAAACAATATATTAAGGTTCATTTAATTCACTACAAGGTGGATGTAGTATATTTACATAATTTGTGTAATATTTGTTAGACCTTTGTACTTATTATTCCATCTATCAAATTACCATTATAACTATCAAATCATCTTTTTAAATGTAGGAGCATAAAAGTAATTCCTTACTTTATCTATCCATCTTTTACATTCTCTTCCTTTTTACATCATTTAACCAAACGGGCCCTTGGTGTATTCTTTGAATCTAGCAAGGTTGGCATTACAAAAAACCACACTCCAAAGTTGACACGAAAGAATGAAGTTAGGACATAAGTGATTATGTAAATAATTAAAATGTGGTTAACTTATTCAATAGTTATGAGACATAATTGAGGTCTTGGTTTATATTTTTAGGACTTGTGGCACATGACAGAATAAGATACTTTTTCTTTTGGTTCAAAATGTAAGAAGATTCCTGATGCATAGAAAGAGTGAGAAAAATAAGATGGTAAGGTTTTTATTAGGGATTTTTTTCTTAATTAATATAGATAGCTTCCTGGTCTTCCATCACTCGCGTAAGGTGGTCTAGAAACTTAGAATTGGCTAGTAATAAGAGCCCATTAGTATATACAACCACGTGAGGACTCTTTTAATGATATTATTTTGGGTAGATGTGTTCAAACCCCAATCAAAGGTAAAATTTTATACTATAACCTATCAAATTTCAGGTATTTGCATAGTCTTTCCTAAAGTCAACTTGGCCAAAGTCCAGAGATTTTTCTTAATATTATTTAGTATAATTAAGAAAATAAAATTATATCATAAATCTCTTTAATAGTTAAGTTCATCCAAAAATAACCAATTTCAAAATGTTTTATGTAATGTTTCAAATTGTGGCTACAATATTGTGGATACAGCCATAATTGTAGCCCACATTGCTCGTAACTTGTATTGTAACACCCACAACAGTATATAGCATCAACTTAGTGGCCAACATCAGTTGGGATTTATGAGCAATATTTAGATTTGTCTATCTTGCTCTCACTTTAAAATTAAATAATCGTGTGGGGATTAACTAATTAATTAATATTAGAGTTTATTCAACTTCATTATCATTAATTTCTTAAATATACTATTAAAATGTATGATGTTTAAAGTTCCTGACAGCGTGTGATTAGTATAAATTAACCTATACATACCTTTCAACTTCATGCTTGAGGATTCCTAATCAAAGACAATGAGTATGATAAAAACTAAGGTATTGATAGATAGACGGAAACTTCAAATTCCTAAAACATTTGAAAAGTTAATTATGAGATACTTTAATATAATGGATATGAAAATTTTGAAGCTTATGTATCGTATATGATCTAAATAATTTGTGCATGTTGATGTTTGAGGAAATGTATTTTCTATAGTTTTTTAAAAATACATATTTCAACTATTTTATCTTGAATTTTCATAGTATTCTATTCATTAAAGTATTTGACTCACTACTCACTAGTACCTATTAATTAAAACCAAGGCAATAATTGGCAATTGTACATGAGGACTAGTGAGTTGCAAGTACTTTAGAAATTAAATCATATAGGGATAAGAAAATATTTTTAAAATGTATCTTTCAAAAATCAAAAACTACATTTTCTTTATGATTTTTACATATAAGTCAATTTTTTAGTAAGTTTCCATGTACTTATGAATTTAGGAAACTCATATGCTAAAGCCACCTAAGAGTACTTTAAAATAATGAAATAACATCACATTCATATGAAAAAGATTTTTAAGGAAAAGAAGCATTAATAGTAATTTGTACCTCAACTTGCTTGGATAATGCTACAAGAAAATAGGCTATTTCTCGTAGTATTTTTCATTGAGAAAAAACAAAAATTTCCATAAGAAACACTATTCACATAATTCTCACGTAATGTGTAGCATGAAAAAACCAACCATAGGAAAAACAAATTCTCACAGAAATTTTCCATAAGAAATATTTCTCAATTTATTTCCATGAGAAAAGTTAGCGAGAAATGGTGCTTTGAAAGCTATAGTTTTTGTGCAATTCTCTCTCACTTTCTTGTGAAAAAATGCATGACAAAATGTTACAAGAATTTCTTGTGGTATTTCTCACTGCAAAAATTCGTGAGAAAAACTCCTCGCCTCAAAATTTCATGAGAAAGGAACTTGAAAAGGTTTTTCTCTAAAAAAAAAAATTCCACAAAAAATAATCATGAGAATTTTTCTCACAGAAAAATACTATGAGAAATCTAGAAAAAATTCCTAATTCTGGCTTTCTCAAAAAATTGACCATAAGCATTGCTTTTATACATTTACCTCTATTTGAACAATGCAACTTATTCAAATAGTCAAAAGTAACAATACCTAAGATCAACAGGCCAATAACAAAACCATAACAATAACAAGACCACAAGTTTTTAATTTTTATGTTCAATATATTCAAAAGTACATTAAAATTAAGACAAATATGTATTTAGCATTACAAAGTTACAAATCATAATTCCATCATGTTACATAAATAAGAATCCTAGAATCACTATTCACCATCTTCGTCATCACCATCATCATCACCGCCACCATCATCACCATCATCATCGTGGGTTGGTTCATCATGGGAAGTGCCACCTCTTTCAATTCCTATACTCATGTGAGTCATAATTTGTTTCATGAAAGCTTCCATCTTGTTCTCATGGGCCTTCTACATCTAAGCAAGACTTGTCTCATAAATTTGGGCTTGTTTTGATTGTTTCTCCTCTAATTTCTTCTCAAACGAGGCTTCTAAGTGTGCTCTCATTTATCAAAGCTCAACAGGGCCATATTCAAAGTGTTGTGTGCCATCAAAAGTAAGAAGACCGGCCTCTAATCCAAACCCACATGCATGACCTATTTTGTTCTTTCCACCAACAACCTTGAGCCATATAGAAGAATTAGTGTCGTCTGACCTTGGCTTTTAAGTTTGTTTCATTTGCTCATACTAGCTCTATAAGAACAAAGAACAAATAAATATTAAGTACATAAACAAATTATAGAAATAATCTTATTTACAAACTAGTTAAATGACTTACGTAAGTGTCAGAGACTTTTTTACTAACCCAACCTCCCTTTTTGTCATTGTGTTGGATCCTCTTGAATACTTCTGGGATTTGAACCTCTCTTCTCAACTCTATTTCCTATAACACTTAGGTAAAATAAATAAGAATTATAATAATTAAAAAGAAACAATAATAAAAAAAACTATTATAGATAAAGAGTACTCACCATCCTTCTCTTATGCTCTAAAAATGGAACACGCCCTCCTCTATATAGACATCCTTTAGTATTTATAGCCTTGTTTGCCTTATTACGTGTAGACTTGGCCTTGAACTCATCAAGTTGCCAATACTTATCTAGTTCAGCTTGAGCTGCTGCAGATAACCAATCACCTTTAGTTTTTCTAGTGTGAATGTCTTTAAAAGATGTACGCATGATAGTGCTACACTTCTTCCTCTATATCTTGTAAATTTGTCGCTTCAGTAGATGGATCCTAAGCACACAATTTTTGTATTAGAAACAAGCAAAGCTGATATTATAAATAATAATTGTAACACCTAAAAAGTTATAGAATTAGCTTACTTTAAACTTTGCAAACTATAAGTTCTTCACAATATTAAGCACTTTAGTAAATGCTAGCCACCCATGCTTAAACTTACTATGGATGATCTGAGGCAATATAGTGACTTGTGGAATATGTGGATAAAACCTATAAAATATAAAGAGTGATACAGTAAAAGTAAAAATAATAGAACAACTACAATATAAAAAATGTTGTGTTTAAAGGATTCTTACTCATCAACTCTATAAGATCTAATAACTATTCATTTATTACTGAGCCTCATCCTTGGCTTATATCTAATAGGATGAGAAGATGAGCCAGCCACATCTATACTCAAAACATATGTGTATGGTATCTCTAAACCAATGAAAGTTGAACAGTCAGATGGTGTTTGAATGTGTGAAGATGAAAAAGAAGAGGATGCAAATGTTGATTCAGGAAGGGTCCCAACATATGGAGATAAGTGCATAGGTGATGACTGTGCAGCTACTAATGGTATGTGAATCAGCTTAGACTATCGTACAAATTTCCCTTTTCCTCTTTTGGGTGTTGCAAATCCTCTACCCTTGTTATGACATCCATTTGACATCTGAAGTGGAAAATGGAGAAAACATTATGATTACCAGCATTAGAGAATAAGTTATCTAAGTTAAATAAATGTTAAGTAATAACAATAAGTTAGTACCGACACTGTCAATCACTTGCTAAATAATAATCAGTAAGAGAATCCTCTTGAGTATCAGATGAGTTAGTATCTAATCGTTCCTCCTCTACGACTTCATGATTTTGTTCTTCAATTTCACTAGTTTCATCAATAAAAGAGCCAACATGTACACCTTCTACTTCTTTGATCTGACCCATGTTATATCTTAGATCTTACTCATTAATGTCAACATTAACTAATTGAGGTGAATTGTTGCTGTCATCTTGAAATAGTGCATCTATATTATCATCACCAAGGGCTTCAATCCTATTTCTTGCTTTCGTTCTAACCACAATAAGCCAACTATTTTTGTTGGATATCGATTTTGGATATTGTGTAAAGTATACTTAATCAGCTTATTAGGCAAGGATAAATGGGTCATTACCCTTGTATGTTCCTTTAGCCTTGACCTCTATAATACCATATTTAGGGCAAATTCGAGTTCCTTGATTGGTAGGATCATTTTTATTACAAAAGATTTGTTATATTTATATGATATAACTATCCTTCTTATACATACAATTATATTCACTTTACTCAATATACAACCATATATCATGTAAAAACATCATTTTACCTATTCTTATTTCTTGCAAATAAAAATAATTGTCATGCTGATATTTTCTATTTACCATTTTTGTTTACTTATAAAATCTAGTTACAGGGGCCTTTGCAACTTAATTTTCATCTTCTACTCAAACATGTCTTTTTCCACTATTCATTAAACTAAATGTTTACTTATCACTTATTCCTACTTTTGCACTAACCACCAGACCGATCTCTACACTATTGGAAAATAGGACCAATGCTCAGAAAATTATATAGCACTAAGGAAAAAAAACCTTCTAATTAATTAACAAAATCTTTCTTCATGATCCTCTACTGCTTAATATATACCTCAAATATCTATTAACATGTCAAAAAGGGGGGAAAAAGCACAAAAAATTAGCACCTCAATTGTGCTTCTCTCATAGCATTAAAGTTATTGCTTTCAACCTATAGACAATCGTAACAAGAAAGATTCAACAACAAAATACTAAACAAGTGACTGCTTCTCTTCCAAAACAAGTAATCAATCATTCCCAAAGTGTTACAGCATAAAGACAAGTGCTATGTCAACATGTCTCTACATTAAACATAAAAAAATAAAATATGAAAAAAATAAAAATCTATGATAAATTGTTGACTTATAGTTTTAAATACCTAAGATTACAAAACTTCCAACTTTGTATAACCATTTATTAAATTTTCAAAAAACATTTCCTCAAATTTTATATTCCTACTAATAAACTTAATGAAAAAAAATACTTTTTCATGCATTTTATCCTTAATCACTAGCAAAAACATATAATCATTTCCAAGCAAAAAAAAAAAAAAAATGCCACCCACTAATATTTTATCAAATATTTGCACAGAAAAAAAAGAAAGGATGAACTTACCTTCACAGCAATAAAAAGCAGCTTCCCATGGCTTTTAAGTGAGCTATGGCAAGAAAAGATCCAAATATACGCAAAAAGAAGTAGCAAAATGGAGATTTTAAGAGTAGGAAAACATCCATATCTGCGTGAAAACAAGTAGTAGTGTTGCATCTATCTTCGTCCATCTTCGTTTTGTAGAAAAAAGGTGAAGATGAAGATTTTAAATTAGGTTTTCTCACGAAATTTTTCTCACAAAAAATTTCATCAGAAATAAGTGGCATTTTCCTGTTACTTTCTCGTCCTAGCTGCTATTGTTCTCATAGAATATTCTATGAGAAATTCCTCTCGAGATAAGTTTCTCATAGATAAATTCGTGAGAAAGTTGAAAAACAAATGCAAGTTTATTTCTCTCCTTTTTTCTCACAGAAAATTACCATGATAATCGCATTCGACATTTTTGCTCTAATTTTTTTGTGGTATTTCTCTTTATTTTTTCTCTTAGATTTTTTTTTTTTGCAAGAAAGTTCTGTGAAAAAGTTAATTTCATGATAAAATTCTGTAAGAATTTCTATGAAAAATTGTCACTAAAATTATTCCACGAGAATTTTCTGTGATAAATTGCAAGTTTTCTTGTAGTGAAAGCTAAATGGAGAGTGTGACAACCCTACCTTCTAATCATTGTAATTATGGATAAATATACGATTAATAATTAATTATCAAGGTTTGGAGTTGTGACAATTTACCACATTATGAAAACATGGAAAAATTTGAACCTTGATGTTAGGGTCATCACCATACCACCACAAACAGAACAAAATTTGCATAAAAGAAATCCTACTGCCATAAGGGGTTTATGACTCATCCGTTCATCAGTTTCAATATCCAATAACCTTCTATAAGTGTTCCTATATCATTTCTTACCATTATCATTGAAGAAATTGGGGTTTCTAGGCTAAAATTAGAAGTTTGGGGACCTGCACCGCGACCTATACCTTCCCCACCGCGGCCGAGTTGCTCTCTGGGATTACTGGGCAAATCACCATAGTGAGTTGGACCTTCGCCGCGGCCAACCTATGTGGCGCCGTGTAACACCCCAAAAATTAATTAAAGTGTTAATAATATATTTAGACTAATTAAGAATAATTATTATGGAATAATTAGGTAAGCTATATGAATAAATATTTACAGAGAAATAAGTTATTAATATGGGTTTAAGATTTCAATTAGATTAAAGCTTAATTTGGGCCCAAAATTAATTTGAGTAAGCCTTGGATAAGGATTTATAGAGGCCCAATGATTTTAAGTGTAAACCCAACTCCTTATCTTGAGACTTGGGCTAAGAGAGATCATCTAGTAATAGCCCAATTTGATTTAGTGAAATTGAGGCCCATAACCCAATTTATATAAGCCCTTATAGTTGGCCCAACACATATTATGCAGACCCAAATTGAATTGACTCTTGGAACTTGGCCTAACCCAATCAAATTTTTGCAACCCAACTCATGAAATAAGGCCCAACAAGCATAAAATCTGAACCCACAAAGAATTGGGCTATTAGGTCAGCACATCCCACTTCTAGCTTTAAATTTTCTGCAGCCCATCTCATCTAGCACTGGCCCACTTGAAATAATGAGCCTAATTGGACCTTGGGTTGATGGGTCAGCCCATTTCTCACTAAAAACCCTAAAATTCCAACAGCCACACCCATTTGGAAGAGCAAAACACCTGGTTCTGCAGAAGGGAAAAGCTATTTTCGCACTTGAGAAGAGGGGCTAAGGCTTTTCTGCATTCCTCCACTATTTTTCACTTCTAGAGGAAGATTTGGCCAAGGTAATCTATACAAAACATGTCCCTCTCATTTTCCTCTACATTTTAGTTCGATTAATTTTTGGTTTTGAGCATTTTCATCTCCTTTCAAATCTGAACCTTGGTGTTTTGGGGTTCCCTTGGAAGATTTTCAGAGTTGGAGGTTAGAGGGATGATTAGGTAAACATTTCCCTTCCATTTTATGTATTACTTTGCTGGAAAATGTCCCTAAGGGTTGATTTTCATAATAGGTTCTGCTATTGTGCGAAATTACAAGGAGATGGAGGTGAAAAACTAAATTTTCTGGGCTTGATGACTGAAATCCAAATTTTGAAATTTCCCATGATGTGTTCTTGGTAGTTGAGGCTCAACTCAGTCTATTTAACCCCTTAGGTATATGGGTAAGTGTTCCCTCTTCTCTTATATGGCATATATACTGAATTCTCATCATTTATACTAACTTTTGGTGCATGGCTTGTGTATGTGCGAAAATGGAAATGTGGGGAGTGAAATATTGTGAGCTTTGATGTCTTGACCTTGAATTGGTGCAATTGACCCTTAGGAAGCTTAGGTAAGAAGTTCTTAATGTACTTTTGTTAAGATTAATCTATGGATAGGGAAATTCTTTACTAATGGTAATTAAATAATGATGATTATGATTATGTTAGGCTTGATGTGCATTTGGATTTGATGGTAGCTAGAGGATGAGTAATTGGCTTCATTGAGGTAACTGGGGTTTATTTTCCAATTCCATATATATTTTTATGTTAATCTAATATTGTTACACATGTATGATTTTAAAATATCAAATGATTGGTTGACTACCTGAATTGTTATTGTGATTGGACCTTGTGAGTCCATGGTGGAGCTGTGGTGCGGCTACCACCCGTGCATGTGCTTCGATCGGGCACTGTGTTGTGATCAGACCCCGATGCACTGAGCCCTGGTTGTGCTCATTATAGAGTAGGTGCCGTGGACGGACCTCTCCCGATGTTATTGGCCATTAACATGTTGTGTATGATTGCTGGTATGGGACAGTAGTCATTGGTAGTTCAACTAGTTCATTTGTGAATTGATATGATGATTTTGATATTGATGACATGAAATTGCATTGGATTGATTGACTTGTACATATATATGGAATCTGCCCTTTTGTTACTGAGATTGTATATCTCACCCCATTGTGGGCTAACATTTTTAGGAACCGGACCTCTTAGTGGCAAGGAGAAAATTAATGGAAGATCATTAAATTGTTTGGTAGCACATAGGTTTGGGAGTTTTGACAAAATGTATTGTAACTAAATTTCTAGTTTTGTATCATTGTTGCATTGCATCATGAGTTGTCAAGTATAGGAATTGTATATGTAATTTAATTATCATAGAAGTGAATATTTTGATTATAAGTGGCTAACAATGGATATGTGACTTGAACTTGTATGACCATCAAACACTGGCCTTATATACCTTGTGGCTATAATATATTTTCTGTCATTAAAGTATGGTTTTGTTGATGTGTGGTAGCTTGGTAGGTAGAAACCAATACTTAAAATCTTGGGATGGATATGAATAGATTTATTAGGTAAATCAAGTAGATAAACACAATTAGAAACACTTAAAATGAGGGAAGGTGGTCCTAGAGTGTTTCTAAGATGAGAATTGGAGTGTAGGGGACGAAACTTGGGTAATGTAGTTAGAGAAGAGAGTCTCGCCGTGGCCAAATGAGAGACAGAATCGAAGCTCGCCGCGGCCTAATGAATCCCGCCGCGACGCAAGGATGGAAAACTGATATGGGAAGTGACAGAGGCGAGGGGCGTCACGGCCTGATAACTCTCGCCACGGTGCAAACTCAGAAAAATCGCCCAGGAGGGTGATAGAACTGAAACTCGCTGTGGCATGTAGGACCCGCTGCGACGTGAGTCGAAAAAATAAAATATGGGTTGGACAGAAGTAAAGCTCGGCGTGGCGCGAATATATTGCGCCGAGGCGATAACCCTGGGAGCTGAGAACGTAGTTCCAAGAAGATTTCCGCCGCGGCGCCACATATGTTGGCCTCGGTAAAGGTCCAACTCGCCGCGTTTGCGAAACTTGCCCAGAAATTCCAGAGTAACTTGGCCGCAGTGGGGAAGTCATAGGTCGCAGCGCAAGTCCCCAAACTTATACTTTTAGCCTAAAACCCCAATTTCTTCAATGATAATAGTAAGAAATTATGTTTTTCACTTTGCGCCACGGCGAGATTTATCAGGCCGTGGTGCTCCTCGCCTCTGTCACTTCCCAGATCAATTTTCCATCCTTGCGCCACAGTGGGATTTGTTAGGCCACGGCGCTTCGATTCTGTCTTTCATTTGGCCATGGTGAAGCTCTCTTGGACTCGGCAAGACTCTCTCCTGTAACTACATTACCCAAGTTTCGTCCCCTACACTCCAATTCTCATCTTAGAAACACTCTAGGACCACCTTCCCTCATTTTAAGTGCTTCTAATGGTGTTTATCTACTTGTTATGGCAAGACCTACTACGCCGCAGTGAGTTTCAGTTCTATCACCTTCCTGGGCGATGTTTTTCACTTTGCACTGCGGTGAGATTTATCAGGCCGTAGCGCTCCTCGCCTCTGTCACTCCCCAGGTTAATTTTCCACCCTTGCGCCACGGCGGGATTCGTTAGGCCGCGGCGCTCCTCGGTTCTATCTCTCATTTGGCCGTGGCGAAACCCTCTTGGCCACGGCGAAACCCTCTCCTGTAACTACATTACCCAATTTTTGCCCCCTACACTCCAATCCTCATCTTAGGACCACTCCAGGGCCACCTCTCCTTAATTTATTTGCTCCTAACGGTGTTTATCTACCCTATTTACTCAATTAACTCTCTATTTCCAATTTAAAACATAGGTACTATATCTTACTAGTCCCAACTATCTCATATCAGCAAATCCAAGAATAAATGGCAGTAAGATCACATGCATTTGCAACAATTACCATCCCATGCATATTCTACAGATAATTCATTCATCAATAGATTATGTCCACATTCAAGGTATTATATAACTACAATTCCCAAATGGTAAACCATATTATAAATCCTACAAGGCTATATATCAGATGGTACAAGTTCATACATCAATATCCAAATATAATGAGACGTAAATCCTTAACGGTTACATTTCAATCAAACAAAATATGAACGCCTACACTTGGCAACATGAATACATGATGATGCTATGTAAACTAATGACAAAATTGTATCTCTACTAAATAAGCTAGCCTGAGTGTAGCCTCCTCCCATAAGTTAGAGCTCATGGATTTTCATCCACTTGCTTCCCTTTATCCTTATCCGAGGAACCTTCACCTGAAATATTAATCCCATAAAAGGGGTAAGATATAAATCTCAGTAACAGACAATTCCATCATATATCTAGTTTAATTAGCATATAAGCATAAATCAAACTCAACATCAGAATCATATCGATCATATCAGTAAATGAAATAATTAGGCTACCATGATTACTATCCCATACTAGCAATCATATTATCATATGTTAAAGGCCATTAACACCGAAGAGGCCCGTCCACGACACCTATTCCTCATTGAGCAAAATCAGGGCTCAGTGCATCTGGGGTTTGATCATAACCCGGCGCCTGATCGAAGCACATGCACGGGTGGCAGTTGCACCACAGCTCCACCATAGACTCACAAGGTCCAATACAACATAACAAATAGCCAATCAATTCATTCAACATTTCAAATCATTCATATACAGAAAATATGAAATTAACACAGATATATGCATGGAATTTTGATGAACCCAGTTACCTCACTTGTAGACACTTGCAACAATCACCAATGGTACAGAAATCCTCCTATAACCATAGCATCATAGAATTACTACTCTAATTCATCATTAACAATTGCAATCAGTACCCAAAGAGTTTAAAATGCTAATGACCATCTAAGAATCACTTACCCAGCCAGTACAAGTCCCAAATTCGGATTAGAGTGTCCTCCACTAGAAAGCTCAATATTTCAACCAAAATCCTAAGCAAATTCATACAAAATTAATACCCATTTTATAAATCAGCTATGGGGGTCTCAAATAAACAAATAAAGCATAAAAAATGGAGGGTTTAAACTCACCTAATGTTAGCCCTAACCTCAACCTACAAATTTCACTAAGAAAACCCCCAAACACCCACATTTCAGATTTTGGGTAAAGTGAAAATACTCCAAATGAAAAACTAATCAGACTAAATTAAAGAGAAAGATGAGGGGATTAAGTTGTATAACTATTACCTTGGCTGAATCTTGCTCTAAATGTGAGAAAATGCAAAATTCTTGCCCCTAACCCTAGCTTCCTTCTCAACCTCCGAATTTTGGGATATGTTTCAAAAAAATGAGGTAGTGGCTGATACATTTAGGGTTTCAGTTGGGTTTAAGTTGGGTCAAATGTGGGTCATGGGTTGCTCCAAGGTCCATCTTCATTTGGGCTTCAGATTTAAGTTTGTTGGGCCAGTTTTTAAGTGTTGGGCTGCAGAATTTTATTGGGCCAGTTCTTATACTTGAGTTGCTAAAGTTTAATTAGGTTTGGGCCAAGTTTAAAGAGCTTAATAATTTGGGTCTGCACAAGGGTCATTGGGCCTCTATCACATTGCATTATATTGGGCCTGCACCTAACTTATTGGGCCTCTATTAGCCTCTTATCATGATCTCCTATATTAATTTGGGCCTAGATGAAATATTTCTTCTAATTGTATCTCAACCCATATTAATAATTTATCTCTCTAAAATCTCCATCCACTTAACTTGCCCAATTATCTCATATTAATTATTTCTAATTAACCTAATCAATGATTAACGCCTTAATTAACTATGGGGTGTTACAGAGAGTGGTGTTCCTTGCACATAAGGGTTTATGAAGTTGAGAAGCACGTTAGTAATAGCTAAAGCTCTAATTCCACTAAAGCTTTGAGAGTCTCCAAATGATTGTATGTCACACAAAAGTGCCCTTATGACTTTGATAGTATTACAAGGTAATAGGTCAGTGCATGCTACTTCAGTGTGTATTCAAGCATTATGATAATATGACCTAAAGGAGCAATTAATGTTAGAAAAGTAACTAATTCTAATCTTTGTGATATATGGGCAAAAGGAAGACTTGGCAAATATATACACATTATTATATACTTGTGTCTAAGACTATTTCATTATAAATCTATTTCAAGGAGTATTATAAGCATGGATATAGGGCATATTGGAGATTATAGTGATAAGGCTCCAAGTAGATAAAACTCATGAGAGATTAGAGATGCCGCATATAAAGTGTATATAGATTGATTTAGGGCATCTCAGACACATTCATGACGTATCAAATAAATAAAATGGTTGTAAACTCTTATGCTAGTCTTAAAAAGGATTGCTAATATAAGAGCTCCTAAGCATAGTGCTCAAGCAATCACAATGGGGCATTTAATATGAAATTTAATAGGAGAAATGTATATATTTCCTTTTAATGGAAAACTCTACATGAAATCATCCCATCATAGACAAGTGGGAAACGTTAGATTTTAAGGTGCCCATAATGGGTTGATCTAATATATGACCCAACTTAACTTGTTTATTTAATTAATTGCATTAATCAAATTACTAGGGTAATTATCATTTGAAATGACTGAGATGATTAATAATTGGGATAATTAAATATTGTTTTAAAAGGTTAAGATAATTATGTATCATTTAATAATTAATATATTCAAGATTGGCTACATATTTTATTAGTTTAAAGATAGGTTATCTATATGGGTCATAAAATATGTTATCCTATTAGTTGGTTATCTATTTTCTTGCTAAGAGAGAGGAAGATCATACTTTCTCCTTTAGGGATTTGGGTACATTTGCTGTGAAAAAAAAAAAAAGACCATGAATATCTTCCTATCTCATTAACAAAACTATTCACTTATTTGAGTAAGCTTTAAGTACTCACACAATTTAATTCAAGACCTAATTCCACTTTTCTTTTCCTAAGTTCAAGTAAAAACATCAAATTAATCCAATTGTTAGCCAAGCAATTAAAAAGTATGAAGCATAGAGCTAAATAAACATAAATTCACCACTAATCACAATCAAAAGTGAGAAACAATCATTAATCCATACAAGGGTTTATAATAATTCTAGATTAAGAAGTTCAGTTACACATATTCATAAAAACTAACATCAAAATTGAAGTAAAAATCAGAAACATTTAAAAAAATACAAAGAAAAAAAGATAGGGAGAGAAAACTAGTGATGGATATTTGTCTCCTTTTCAATCTTCAATGCCTAACACTCCCTTACTCCAAAATGCCTCAAAAGGCGCTTCCTTAGCCTTGCACACACCCAGAATGATGGCTTAAGATAAATGGAAGGGCTATATGATGCAAAATACCTTAAAATTTTAGCATAAAAAATGTTATGTTTTGGTAAGTATGACATGTACTGCTACTTAAATATTCTCACCATGACACAATTTGATTCTAGATAAAGTTGCACCACAACACAAGTGTTGCTTGTTTAAAAGCATACACACAAGTGTATGTATTGCAATAGTTATACAGTGATGAATAGAGTATTATTTCCATAAGGGCTTATCACTACAATAATTGTTAAGTACTAAAATTTTGCACTTTAATCTAAATCAAGCTAACAATAAAAGGTGTAGGAAATTAAACTAAACTAAAGACATAAAAATAACAAAATAAATGAAAGTCAATTCTAGTAGAAATTGGAAAGCAAAAGGGTTTGAGATTATGATTACCCTTAGCATTTCACATGAATTAATTACCTCTTTTTGTTTTGCTCTTAATATCATTAATAAACTAGAACTCTAATTTACCTACAAGTATTTTTTGAATTACTTATAGGCCTTCCCTTAACTAATCCATAATTTCTTGTGCAATTGATTTAGAAGCTTAATTAAGAATAGGTCCTAATATTGCTATGTGAAGCTGGTAGGTATATTTCTATCGTACAAGCAATCAGTTCACTTAACATTGCAAATTTCATGAATCCACACTACCTAATCCATGGTCAATTCCTAAAATCTCTTTTCCAAGTTCATTTAGGTTACCCAAGTCATCTGATAGTTTCCACATACTTAGAAGCATGAATCATAAGGATTGAATAATTAAATTACACCATTAATTGCAAATAAATAAGTAATTACAACATATTATAAGCTAAAGTTTATCACAATCTCAAATCAACTATAAGAAATAGCAATATTAATAACAAAGAATAAACTAAATGGATAGAGAAATATAAGAAAAAATAAAGGAAAAAGAGAAAAATTAATTTAATTAATAAATCTTTCTCAAACCTAAGCTTTTCTCATGGCAAATGAAGCTCCAAATCCTTTCTTTTCCTCTCTAAAATGTTTATAATGGTAGGCTCCCTCATAGAGATGTTGAAACCCTCTACCCTAAAAAAGACATGGCCAAAAAGTTGCATTTTGCACTTTTTTCAAACTATGCTGCGACGCAATTAAATTTCTATCTATAGCGATCAAGAGTGCCATCTTTTTCTCTTGTTATTTTCTTCTTTCTTTTTTTTAAATTTTCTATTCTCTTTTCTTTTTTTTCTTTTTTCTTTTTGATCCTTTTTTCAATAAATCTTTTCAACTCTTGGTGCTTTGCATTCCAAGACTTCTAAACTTGTTTCTTTTTAACTTTACAAAAACATAAAATTCATTTAATTACTATTTGCAATCTATTTACAAAGATTAAATAATTTAACAACCTAAAAATATAGATAAAAACACAAAATACAACTTAACTAAAATGAAAAAGGAAATCAAAACTAATGAAATAAAACCAAAACTTACTAAATATTAACTTAACTAAAATCTATTAATTTTATATACTAAAAACATAAAAAAAAAATTTATTCATATGATGAGTCCCTTAAAATAATAAGACAAACATGATAATATAAGGACTTATTAGCAAGTGGCTTGATGATGTTATATGGCAATGCAATTTTTCTTGCTATAGTGTAAGTTGCCCTTGGGTGATGATTCTTCCATTTCTTTGAATCATGCAATGGCCTGAAGATTTCTTGTCACGACACACTTTTTTAACTCACGAGAACTTCCCCTTTGAAGCCTCTTGATTTTATATTTACATCAATCATGTTTCATTATGCTTTTAGCTCCATTTTTCTTATATGTGCAACCTATAGAAAGAGAAAAGTATAAGGAATTTAGAATGTACTTAAGACTAAGCCAAAAATTGTCATCTAAGGTATAAAAACTAAATATAGAGTTTTTTATTCTAACTATGCACATTTTTCTTATAATCAATATTATTTACCATATAATTAGAGCATTTAACAAATATTTAGTGGAAGAAAATATGCAAAATAATATGAATGATTAGGAAGTAATGCTAATTAATCATAGTTTTAGCCAAAATGACTGCTTCAATGAGGTCCATTTATTGGCCACTTTACAATATACACTTTTTCTTCTCTTCTAAAAATTACATATCAAGTGGCTTCACAGTGACATCTTAAACTCCAAACATAATAATCGTATACACTTTGAGGGCTCAATTAGTAACTAACCTTATTAGTGCCTTAATTCCAACAATCCACAAATAAATGTCAACTCTAAGTTACCAAATCCATAACCAAAATTCAAGCTATAACCTTGCAAGCATGTCTTGGCCATGTAAAGTGACCAGGGAAACACAATCAATCCATATATATATATATATATGTGTGTGTGTGTGTGTGTGTGTATTCCAAGCATAATCTTAGGTTTGAGGAGTTAAATAAGGAAGAATATTGCAAAATTCCACTTTTCCACGTAAATCCACCTCACATATAATTCAAATGCCAAAGGCTACATAGTTTAAGACATCTATATATATCTATTCAAAAATACATGTCAATGCTAAATTGAGATTTCAAAAGGGGTTTACAATTCAACCGAAAAACCATCATGTTCAATTATAACAAAAAGAGGCTAAATATATCAAAATAATGCCTTTAAGCTCATGGCCTTTTAAGAGGCAACTTACTTGCCCTTCTTTTTAGCATTATCTTCATCTGTTATGGGTTAGTGTTCATATAAAGAGTAAGATTGGAAATTTTGGTAGCAAAATCCACCATTCAATGTATACAAATTGTAACAAACATAATTTTTTGTAAAACAACAAAATGAGCCATATAAAAGTAAGTCCTCTGAAATGACCTAGATAATGTCCTAAAAAAATTTGGGCTGAGTTTTAGACTCTTAAAAATGATAATTCTACGCTCAGATGAAAAGAAAAATAGAGTTAGGATGGAGAAATAATTTGCTACAAAAATTGACAAAATGTAATGGTATTTTCGTAAATAAATGCAACTTTTGGAAAACCACATAAAAGGGATTTTTGAATAAAATTTTTGAGTTGCCCAAGGTTCTCAGAGGTCCTAAAACTATGGAAAGCCTCAGGACTGGTAAAGCCCCTCCGGTTTATATTTTTTAATGTCAGTTGACTCGAACTTTGATTGATTCGTTTGGTAAGGTTTTAGCTCCAAATTAAGTGATTCCAAAGTTATTTTATTAAATTGGGAATCTAAATTTTATGATGAAAAATTTAGTTCTAAAAAACGAATTAAAATGGGAATCTAAATTTTATGATGGAAAATTCAGTTCTAAAAAACGAGTTAAAATGAAGCCGAAACAAAATTGCCATTATGGAAGGGTAAAATTGGAAATAAAAGCTTCTAAAATTTCCTAAACACTTCTACATTTTTCTTCCATCTTCCCCTTTTTATTAAGGACGAAATTTTTTGCCCAAAATACAAAAGTTATTCTGCTCTCTTAGGCACACAAGAAGGAGGGGGAAAAGAGGAAGAAAACCAAGGAGAAACTAGGTAATTTCATGGATTTTCTTGCTCTATCTTCCTCCAATCTTATTCTCCGCTCTTCCTTCTTTCTTTCCATGGATATTTTGAATGATTTGGTTCTATTTTTGGTGCAGACCTAAGGGGGAAAATTTGAATTTGCCAAGGAGAAGAGAACCAAGGAAGAAAAGCTTTGAAAACAAGCTTGAAACTAAGATATTTTTCCATTCTTGATGCTTCATCTTGTTTGCTCCTCTTTGTGGTAGTTTCGACCAGCCTAGGGGGGATAGAAGGAGATGAATTTTGGGTAGAACCAAGGGATAAACCTAGGGAAAAGAGCACAAGGGTTAAGAATATGGCAAGAAAGTTAAGTAAAAACCAAAAGAAATCAAGATAGAAGAGTGTAGCCTTTCTTAGGATTTTGTAAAATCTGATTTTGTGTGAGTAATTCCTTGGCTATTTAAATGTTTCCTTGAGCTCCTAAGACCCCTAGAAACCTTCCCAAGTGGCTCTCCCTTCAAGGAAAATTTTAAAACTCCAAGAAACCCCATTATGTGATTGTCTCTACCAAGGAGGATTCATAGGGCTAGGGAGTGTTTTAATTTGTTCTAGCTTTAGTTTGGGACTCCATATGATGTTAGAAGATGGGAGGAACCATTGAAAAAAATTTAAGAGCCATAGGTTGGGAGATGGGACAATGGTGTCCATAATGGTACCTTATGAAGCAACTTGGTCTTCCAATAGTGCAATTGAATATGTGATGGCTCCAAGCACCTTAAATGAGTCCAAGAAGTAAGAGAATAGAGCCTAGAACTTGGATGATATGAGTTGCTTCGATGGACCATTTATGGAACCAATATGTCCATTATGGAACCAAGTGTGTATTTAAGAGTGAACCTAGTGTCTTGGCTTGCTTCAAGCGTGTAATTCTATGATGTTTGTGATGTCTAGGTTAAGAGAACCCTACTCCACCTAAGTGCTCTTGTGAGACCAAGGAGGGAAATGAATTAACAAAGTAAACTTGCATAAATTTAAAGGTAGCTCTCTACCTCATTCTCTTGCATTCTTGTGTGCATATGTATATGTTGTGTGCTTGTATATGCTCTTGTGATTTGAGAACATGCCACTTGATGTCTTGAGATTGCATTGGTATTAATATGTCTTCTTGAATGACTATGGTTGTGGAAAGAGCTTATAAGGGTGAGGTGATGCCAAAAGTCCCTTGATGAAGGTGAGGAGTTGCCAAAAGTCTCATGGCATAGGTGAGACAAGGCCAAAAGTCTCTTGAATGGATGAGGCTAAGTCAAAAGACCCTAAGCCAAGAGTGAGGCAAATCCAAAAGTCCTAGAAATGGGGTGAAACTAAACTAAAAGTCCCTAGAGCATGAAAGTGGTCTTGACAAATTGATGTGGCATAAAATGGGATTTATTGCACATTTTATACTTGCATATTCATATATTTGATGTATGTATGCCTTGAATGTGGTGTGAATGGGTGTGTGAGATATTGAGATTCTTAGAATCTCACTCTCCTTTCCCTCTCATGCTTTAAATGTCTAGGTGGTGTCCAAGGCCAAGGAAATGCAAGCCAAGAACACTAAACGGCTACACTTTGTTTAATTTGTAGTTTAAATTGTAATGGAGTGTCAAGAAGCATTGTTCATATTATTTTAGGTTGTGTAAAACCTTGAGCATATGTAACATGATGTATAGATTATATGTACAATGTACATAGTATTAAATCAATGAAATTATGTTATTGGACCCTTGAATGGCATGTGTATTTAATGTATAAATGGATGTTGAAAGACCAAAATAAGATGCATGGGGTTGGGGACCACTTGGGCAGTCTCTACAAGTCATGTTTGTGCTTTAAAACTTGCCCAAGAGGTGCCAAACAATTAAGAAAGCCATTTGGACAAATTGGTAACTCATATGAAGCAAAAATTTACCATTTCGTGAAGTTATGTCATTTTTTGTCCAAATGAGCTCTTCTTGGTCCAAAATTTGGCATGCATCGAGAGCTTATTGAGAGCTTTTTAGGAAGTTAAACTTGGTAATTTTTGGAGGTCTGTGGATTTGGTGAATTGTTGAAGTTAGAAAATTTTCTGGTTTTGGTCATTGGTACTGTAGCACTGGTCTAAAATTAAATTATGTCACTCATGGGGAAAATGATGTCCAATTGCTATGAAATTTTATACAAAGAAAATAGACATTTCTAGTGACTTGTGCCAACTAGAAGCACCTCAATTGGAAGTCTAGAGAGAGGATATGAATTTTTGAACATTCTGTCCAGTATGAGGAGTTTTGCCCGACCGAAGTTATTGTTTTTTTGAATTTTGAGGTCTAAGTTACCTGGGCTGGTCTGGAAATATTCTTTCCTTCTAGCTAACATCCACAAATTTCTAGATTAGAATCATTTGCATGGATTGGATTTGTTTTTGAATTAATTGGATATTTTCAATGTTTGTTGCAGAATTCTGTGACAGTTCTAGTATGCAGTTTGACCTCTGGACCTTTTTGGATATCAAACGCCCTTTGTGATGGATGTTATGGTCCGGATATATTTTTAGCCTAGAGTAGATATCCGTAGCTTTCTAGAATGACCAAGAATTCATGTTTTTGATTTTTCTAGAATTAGTTATGATTTTTCAAAGTTTAGACAAAAAAGAGACAAAATCTATCTGAAAATAAACCTTCGTGTTTTGTGCTTTATTTTGATTTTCTTGAGTTGTGAGTCGTATGTTATGATGCAAATGAGTTGTATACATGTAATTAAATATAAAAAAGTATAGTATGAGCTCACATGGTTCACGTGACACCGAATGGAATTTTTATACGTGATGCAACGTAAAAATAATCAATATTTTAATGCCATTTTCTTACCTCTTATATGTATTGATTGATATGAGGTATAAAGATAGCATGGAATGAGCTAAGAAATTATACTATTACACAAATCATTACTTAAGCAATAGAATACAATCATACTTGAAGCATTATCATGACAATATTAGAGTTAACAATTACATAAACTAGATAATGGCTACTGACTCATGAGAATATATAATTTTCTTGGCTTAGGAGTAGCTACTGTGCTTAATTTCCCACCTCATCATACATAATGCCATAAGGCACCTCTAACTAGAAAGGCACATGAAAACAATCATACTTAACCAACTCATATCATAAAACATTTGCATTATAAGTATACAATTTCATACAAGTATTCCAATCACCAAGCAATAATCATGCTTACAAAGAAGGGTAGAATTGCTACTTGGAGAAGTCATAACCCAATGCCAAGCAAAATTCCATGTCTTGTACAAAAAGTTCCTCTTCTTGGCCAAAATCTTCCAAAATTACTCAATTAACTTAAATTGCCTAAAATATTATATTAGGCAACAACATAAATAACTAGGACATTTACTAACTCAACTCTACATTTGACTTGAACTTAACATGTTTTATGACTTCCATTACTATGCTTTAGGGTTCTAAATCATACTTCAACATTTTGGACTTTACATTCGACCATATGATAGTCTAAAATATATAATTGAAATGTTCAATTTAGGCTAAAACTCATACAAGTCCATTGCTAGCCTACTTTTCCCAAATTCTGCTTTCTTAGACCAAAATTTAATACTTTCATTGGGTGAAGTTTTTCATGCATCTTAGGTTTTCTAAATTTCTTTTATTAACTTAAACAAATACTTTTTATGTTTATTTTGTCCAACTCATATGTTACCATATGTAACTTAATTTTGCCCTCTTTAATCTAAAAATTCAAGATTGCACAATATATAAAGTCATTAATTTTTCTGGATTTTAATTTCATTTGCACAACCTAAATAACATTTTTGAATCATATTTGACATATAATGGCAGCCGAAATACTCAATTTCCAAGCCATACATCAATTTTCAAGTAATTTACCATCCAAAATCTCAGCCAAATTAGCATATTAAATCCTATCATAATCCTAAGTATATTTTTAAAGTTAAAGGCTAAGTTAAGGATGAAAATTTGCCTAATTGAGTCTCCAAGTTCCAAAGCTCTAAGACGAGTTTTTCAAGCTTCTTAACACTCAAAACTAGCCACTCCCTTCGGCTAGAACAAAGGAAAATAGAATTGCCTTAGTCCCATAACCATTCAAAAATAAAAACTACAAATAAGGAAAAGCTTACCTATTTAACACTCTTTATTCTCTTCTTTGAATGGCTCCCACCACTCCAATTTTTGTAACTAACCTGCCTTAAAACCATCACCAAGTGCAACTTCATTCGGGTCATAATGGAGAGGAAGAAGATTGGAATACTTTTCTTTACAATCCTTCATTTTCCTCATCATACAAAGCTTGAAAGTTGCTCTTCAATGGTGATTTTGGTTCACTTTTGCACTCTCTCTTTCTCAGCTCTCTCACTCTCCCTGTTTGAAATGGTGCATGAAAAATATGAAGAGAAATGCACATAATGGAGTAATTTATCATAAATTGTCGAGGAGATAATAAAAAAAGAAAGAAATTCAGCAAAGATAACAACATGAAAAGTATTTGCTGAACAAATCCAAATTGTAGCTCCTATCACATGCTGATTGAGGAGGCAATTGTTGAATTTGCTTTGGTCAAAGGATGCCATTTTTAGAACATCTGAATTTGGAACATAGGGTTCTAAATTCAGACGTTTTGAATTCAGACCCCACAGGTCCAAATTCTAGTTTTGCAGGGCACAGTGAAAGCTTAGTCCCCTTTTCACGTGAAGCATAGTAAAAAGGAGATAAGGGGAATTTAACTATATAAGGAACATGTGGCAAGTGCTAATTGGTTGATTTAAATATTTGTAAATTCTGATATATTAAAAAATAATAAAATAGATAATATTACAGTGAAAGGACAAAAACGCCCTTGGTCATTGGCTATAAATTGAACCCACCTGGCCATTTTTACTCATCCATCTCTTTGTAGCTCAAAGTTCTACTAGTTAAATTTTTTTGTTTTTACCTTATCAATTTTGATTTTGCTACAAATTAAGAGCAAAGTGTTATAAAATTAGTTCGAAAAGTTGCAATTTTTAGCAAAATATAAGGTAAGTTGAAGAAAGTAACAAAAATATGTTTGTAATATTATTTTTAATATTGTATTTTTGTTATTGATAAATTTGTGGAATGATAATATTCCTTATTGTATACATATTCGTTGATTTTTTTGTGTAATAATGCTTAAGTGCATATATATGATTATTTGTTTGTTGTAAATTTTGTATAATTATTGTTGTTACATTAGATTTATATGAAATGAAATATAAAATGATGGAAAATAATTATTTGAGGTTTTTTTAATTTATTTTAACTCATTTTTCTTTCATATTTTTTTAACTAAAATAACAACAATTTATATAGACATAAGAAGAAATATATTTTATTTTAATTATTACAACAATAAAGCAAGAATGAAAGAATTTAAATAAGTAAAAAATAATAATGAAACATTTAATATTAATAGTATAAAAATATATTTAAATAGTTTAGTAATAATTTAAATAACTAAAAAATAACTGTGAAACATTTAATAATATTAATAGTTAATGAAAAATAAAAATATATACTATAGCAATAATTAAAATTTTCATATTATAGATATTTTATATTAAAAAAACAAAAAGAATATTAGAAGAAAATGATTTAAATAGTTAAAAAATAAGTGTATAAATTTTAATATTAATAACAAAAGAAACAAATTTAAAGAGTTAGTAAAAAATATAAGTATATGTCTTATTAATTATTAAAAAATTTATATTAGATATATTTTATATTAATAAGAACAAAAAGAATATTAGAACAAATAGATTTAAATTGTGAAAAAATAAGAGTAAAAAATTTAATATCATTGATAAAATAAATAAATTTAGATAATAGTGGAAAAAAAGAAATATGTGCTTGATTAATTATTAACAAAATATGATATATATATATATTATTTATATGAAAAAAAAAGATAATAATAGAAGAAAATGATTTACAGTAGTAAAAAATAAGAGAAGAAATTTTAATATCAGTAGTAAAAAAATAAATTGATATAGTATAAAAAAATGATATTAGCATAAAATAATTTAAATAAGAAAAAATGAATTCATAATTCATTTTATTAATAGTAAAAAAAGTAGTTGTATAAAGTAATGTTAATAGTAAGAAAGAACATATTATATAATGTCGGAAGAAAAAATAAAATAAAAAAAGGTGATACAATTAAAGAAAAAAAGATTATATGATTAAAAAGTTGAAAAAATATTTTATATTTATAGGGTAAGAAATGAATGTATATAATAAGTAAAGAGGAATAAGGTTAAAGGAAATACATTTATATGTATTAAAAGTATGCATAATTAAAAAAATTGCTTGAAAAGAGATGTACAATTGAGAAATATTGGTGCAAAAAATATGAAAAGATGAAATACGTTACAAGTATAACTATTTTGAGCACGTTTGTGATTAAAATATTTGAGGGAAACAAAATGGGTAGGAGAAATGAGATTATTTGCATTTATGTAAACAAAAAAATCTTTAAAAGTGCACAGGGTATGACCTTTCAGTGTGCAATGTCAAGATACATAACAATTAACACTAATATCACCTTGGAAGAGTTGAAACAAGCAATTAGCCAAAAACTACACCTTCCTACAAACTAAATTGTATCTGATTTGGTATATAGACTCCCAACAACAATAAATCCAATATGGTACCAAGCGTTTATGCTAGAAGATGATGGCGATGTATAAAGAATGTGACAATCACACTCACATTTCCCCACACAATTGAATGCAATTGAAATATATGCAAACATCCAAAATATTGACCAACCTTTGAGCATTGAATTTCACTCAACTCTAGTAAATGAATTGATACCCTTACTTGATATGTTATGTAGATCAACAACTTATCAAATGGTCCTAGTAGTGGGTAGTTCGCATCTAAGTTCATCCCATCCAGCAATTAGGCTTGATGAACTTCTTTCTCCATTTGGCTCAAAAGAGAATGTATTAGAAGACTTTGAAAATGAAGATAAATATGACACAGAGCTTGACCCTGATTATAATAATGACGATGAAGATGATGACAATGAAACCGATAATGATGCTGATGATGACATGTATGATAGTGAAGGTGATGATGATGAAGCCATTAATATTGAACCAGCATCCCATTATGTTGACCCTGCTTCATTGTTCTTCCAACAAGTTAATTTGGCCTTAGCATGCGGTGATAAATTTGAAGAGCTTGTTAATCAGATGCAAAGGAATGATTAAGAGTTATTTGTTAGATTAACGTATCCAAATCAAAAAGCATTACGACATGCTGTGAAACCTTATTTTGTGAAGACACATCACAATTTCAAGAAGTACGTTACAAGTAAAAAGTATGAACAATATCAGTGTGTGAATTG
Source organism: Erythrophleum ivorense (assembly GCA_026724425.1). Taxonomy (NCBI): domain Eukaryota; kingdom Viridiplantae; phylum Streptophyta; class Magnoliopsida; order Fabales; family Fabaceae; genus Erythrophleum; species Erythrophleum ivorense. The sequence continues at coordinate 3,453,812 of JAIUCV010000036.1, read as the reverse complement.
TGGTAATAATTGTAAATGGTGGATCAGAGCATGCAAGAAAGGTAAGGGTAAGGGGTCATTCTAGCAGATTACAAGATATATGGGTCCACATGCGTGTTTGTCTTCAACCATGTCACAAGACCATCCAAAATTAGATTCCAATGTTATCTTATCATGTATTGTGGCAATGGTGACAAAAACACTCGCTGTTCCAATCAAACAGATGAAAAGCTTGTTTGGTTACACTATTTTTTATAGAAAGGCATAGAAAGCAAAACATAAAGCTGTTGTTGTTACTTTTGGTAACTGGGAGAGCTCCTATACCACATTAGCTCGATGAATGGCTGCAGTTCAATAGAGCATGCCTGGCTCGTATGTTGAGTTTGTAATGAATGAAGCTTCTTAGAATATCTCTACTAGTGGGCCAATTTCAGTATTTAATTGTGTATTTTAGGTGTTCAAGCCTTGCATAGATGCATTTGAGCATCTTAAACTGATTGATCAAGTCGATGGCACCTTTCTTTATGGTAAATATAAAAGGACACTATTAATGGCAATGATGCAGGATGGTGATTATTATATTGTCCCCCTTGCTTTTGCTGTCGTGGAAGGAGAGACATAATCAGCATGGATATGGTTCTTGTATAACTTGCATAGGTGAGTGGTGCCAAAACAACATGGTATTTGCATGATATTAGATAGACATCCATCGATTTTATCTACTGTCACTAATTCTACGACTAGTTGGCAACCACCCTATGGGTATCATGTTTTTTGTCTTCGTCATGTGGCAAGCAACCTCCACACACGTGATAGGTCATCTGATTTAAAGTTGAAGTTAAAAAATATTGGTATACTTTTGTTCTTTATCTAGTGATACATGTCGTACATTATTAGTAAATAGTAATAGATAGATTAATTATGTTACACAGGTTATGCGTATGAGCGTCAGTATGTTGATGAGAAGTTAGCTGAAATAGCAGTCATACATGAAGAAGCAGTTAGATGGATTGCAGAAATCCTTAAAGAACAATGGACTCATGCATATGATGTAGAAGGCCAACGATACGACCACATGACAACAAACTTGGCCAAATGCATGAATGGCATTTTAAAAGGGGTCAGGTCCTTATCTATATCAAGCATAGCAAAAGCAACATATTATCGGGTCAGCTAGTATTTTGTGCAACATACTCAATAGATTAATGCTCAAATGAATGTAGGCCAGGTTTACTCGTAGACCCTGATAAAGAGGGTAGTGATCAATGTGCAACACTCCTATTCATGTGTTATACGTATATTCAATTAGGAAGCTGCATTGTTCAAGGTCGAGGAGCCGTATGACCAAATGAATCACCAATACAGTCTTTGCTATAGGATTAACTTAATTGAACGTATATGTGATTGTGGTGAATTTCAAGTAGAGAAATACTTATGCCAACATACTTTTGTGGTGTGTGCAGTAGCAGCACTTGAGCCATTTCAATATGTGGATCCTGTATTTAGACTGGACACAATGTGTAATGCGTATAGTAATATGTTCCACCCCATTAAAGGAGAAGAATATTGGTCACATTTGAATGGTTCAAAGTTAATCCCAAATCCAACAATGCTTCGTGAGAGAGGTCGACCTCGTTTGACTCGTTATCGAAATGAAATGGATTTCAGGACTTCGTCACAATCAAGTAGATGTAGCCTTTGCAGACAAATTGGTCATAATCATTCCTCCTGCCCCATCACAATGTTGGCCCTCAATAGTGTAGTAACAAAAATTGTAACTATTTATAAATATGTTACATGACTCATTCTCTATATGTGTCTATTAACAAGACCATTGTATGACATTTATGTTAGTAACTTGAAAAAAATAATAGTTTGCTATAAATTTTTGCATAATAAGTTATTTTTTATTTATCATTTACATCTATCATAGATAAGTATTTGTCCATTGTGTTGTTTTTGCCTATAGCTGCCATGATTGGAGTTGGCTAGCCCATTCATCTAGGTTCAGAGGATACTTCACTTCTATACCTATAGGAGTGACATATCTGACAGGCCATCTGGGATAGCAGGGTGTGATAAAATATTTATTATTAGTTTTTGTTTCATTTATTCACTTGTTTATATGATTTATTCTTATTTGTAAGGCGATCGGATACTTCACCCTCGACGAGTTCAACATAATGATTGTTTAGATTATCTGCCTTTAGCTATTGTCGATTATATAAGATGGTATGATTTTTATGGTGTTGCACGAGTTAGACAATTTGAGTATGATACATCACTAGTGAGTGCACTAGTAGAGCGATGGTGCACTGAGACATATACATTTCACACTACTCGATGAGAGTGCATGATTACTCTCAAAGATGTAGTAGTACAGTTGGGACTACCGATCGAGGGAGACCTTGTTGTGGGTGGGATAAGTTTCAATTGGCTAGAGGTGTGTCAATGGTTTTTAGGAATTACACCACTAGCTGATCAAATTGATGGACAATGACTTTCCATTACTTGGTTCGCCAAGAATTTTGCACATCTAGCAGATGACACAGATGATGAGACAGTGCGTCAATTCACCCGTGCTTATATGCTTCGTATGTTTGGGGGATGATTGATGCTAGATAGATCTAGTTATCGAGTTTACTTAATGTATCTGCCCTTATTAGATGACTTTGAGCAGGCTGGCCGTTATAGTTAAAGATCAGTAGTATTGGCTTATCTTTATCGTAAACCTTGTAATGCAACATATAAGAATAATTCTGGTATCGCTGGATGTTTGACGTTACTATATCTGTGGGCATGGGATCAATTTTCCAGGTTTGCACCTGAGATACCACTTACTCCTGACCCTCGGACTGAGGAATATCCACTACTTCCACCTCTTGGTTTCAAGTATAAACTAGAATTAATATTTTTACATGTTCGATTTAATTATGCTACCTTTATTTATCACTTATAATTTACATAATATGTTTTTTAATTGTAACAGTTGCCGAAATGTTGGACAACCTCTGCATCCCAGTGTTAGAGCCCTCTGATTATACAGAACTTTGTTGGATGCAATGAGGGATGATGAAGTGTGTGCTTGACTTAAACTCATGATATTCATCATTTATTTATTATTTATTATTTACTTATTATTCTATCTAATGTTAGTTACAGACTATATGGTGCCCATACCAACCGCTAGCGATACAAGAATTGATTCCGAAGTACTGTTTGACTTCCCTAGACATTTGGATTGCATCTGTGCCACTCATATGCTTCTGGATCATAGAGTTGAACCATCCAGATCACGTCTTACGACAATTTGGTTGTCATCAACCAATTCCTTAAGAGCCAGTCAGATTAGACTTCCTCTATAATTTACAACTTCGAGGAAGAATTCAGACTAACTGGGTGTTTAAGCATAGCATTTTCATCCAATAATAATATGGATGGCGAGATACTATGTCTCAATCCCCTGTTACTGAGGAGCCTTTTGATTGCACATCTGAATACATGCGATGGTACTGGCAACTCATGCATCGATAGATCCAGAGGTCAAGTGTTGCTACTGAATATGTAGTACAATTTTCTATACCTTATCAACTTTATCATCATTATTTTTTATATTCATTGTATACCAGTATTTAACTACTTGTTCTTTGTTTTGTTAAGCTGACTTAGCAGAAGGGCTTTATAGGATACACTTACAAGATCTTTTACCTGTTGATTTTCGTGATATCATTGGTCGAGACTCTAGCAATATATTACGTGGTCTCGGTGAATAGTGATTTTCATTATTTTCTCAACCAGCTGACCAAGCACTGGATCTTCTTAGGCCTCGAATTTCGTCGGGTCGTCCAGGAAAGAAACGTCAAGGCTACTCGTCTACCCAACAATCCACTATTAGAAGAAATAGTCAGCAACAACAAGAGCCATTGCAGCAGGGCATTGATCTCCATATTCCTAGTATCTCTCCGTACATTCTAGCTCCAATGCAGCAAGATATGGGCATGCCTGGTCTATCTTATCCTATACTGCCAAGCCAGTTCGATGACATTAGTGGAGCAAGTCTTTCTTCTTCCATCCAGCCCTCACCTTCATCTGGCTTTTTTGGATCATTTGCTGAGCTTTTATTTGACACATCAATGTTTAATGCTGCATATCCTAGTTGCTCCTTTGAGCTAGGAGGATCATCACAATCAGGATTTATAACGCTACATCAACCGATTCCTCTAATTCAATCCCCACCTTTAGATTTAAATACAAATCCCACAGTATAAGAGCAACAAGAACAAGAAGAATTAAAACAACAACGGCTATGTCGTGAAAGGATAAGACCTCGTTGCGCTACAGGAACTCATTTAGTATAAATATATTTATAATATTTACATTGATGTAATTTTTTTATCAATTCGTATATAATTTATTTATTTAATATTATTTTTCATCTAATTTTTGCCAACTTTCAAAAAATACTAAATATATATTAAGTTAATTTAATCAACTAATTATTAAATTAATTTTATGAAACAAATATTCAATCAAACAAGTATTTAACAAAAAATACAATCTTTATGACAATACACATTTACTTATTTTTATAAAGCAAAGATTTCATAGAATATTAATCTTAATCTTGAAATAAAATTATATAATATAATATAATATAATACAATAAGAATTATTTTATATAATATAACACAATAAGAATTTGAGTTAATTTTTCATCTTATTCAAATCAAATAAATTTAAAAATATAGATCAATATTTTATCTTATTATATTCAATTGAAATAAAAATATTGCATGGAATTCTAAGTGAAGCAATCCAATTTTTTTTTTTTTACTTAAAAAATGTGTAAAATTTCATTGCTACTCAATCTGGCTTTAAATGTTTATTACTCTTTTATCAATATTTTATTTCTTACTTCTTTTTATTATTTAAATCTTTTGATATTACTTCTTAAATTTTTTATTAAATCAATATAATTTTTTTTACATATGCATTGCTTCCTTAATTTTATATAATTATTATATTTATTAGCATTTTAATGACTAAAATTATTTAAATAAATAAGTATTTTTTTAATTTATTTCTTCTTAATTAAACTTTTTGTAACAAAATAAAAAACATTAATTCAAAGAGAATTCAAATTCCCATTTCATTTCATAAAAAAACATTAATTTATTTTAAATTCGGATGATATCCATCTAAATTTATAAAAAACTTTAATTTCTTTCAAATTCAGATGAATACCCTTCCTTTTATTATTTAAATCTTCTTATATTACTTTTTATATTTTTTATTAAATCAAAATAATTTTTTTACATATACATTGCTTCTTTAATTTTATATAATAATTATTATATTTATTACTATTTTAATAACTCAAATTACTTAAATAAATAAGTATCTTTTTAATTTATTATTTCTTAATTAAACTTTTGTTAACAAATTAAAAAAATAACTCAAAGGGATTCCCATTTCATTTCATTAAAAATATTAATTTATTTTAAATTAGGATGATATCCATCTGAATTTTAAAAAAATTAATTTTCTTCAATTTCAAATGAATGCTTTCCAAATTTGAAGATTTTATTACCTCTGCGTGTATATTTTTTTGACTTATTACTTTTGCGTCATTTCCGTTGTTGTTTGTTACTTCCACGTGAATGAGTCGTAATTTATTTTAGTTTTTCTCCCCCTCTCTTTCTCTCTTTTGTTTTTTGTTTTCTGCACCTTCTCGCTCTTCTCGGTTTTGCAGCACTCTTTTCCTCTCTTGGTTTGCCCTTTGATCGAAATAATGCAAGTGAGAGTAGGTGATGGGATCTTTCGGTTTTTGGGAGAAAAGGGGAGTTATATTTCTTGTCTTGTTTGTGTCAGAATTTTGCAATGTGAGATGGGAGAGAGGGCTGACCGAAACTGCACATGAGAAACGAGAAAAATACTATATAAATAATATATGAACAATTTATAAACAGTATATAAATAATGCAATATTGATGTGATATTATAAACAATGTGAATAATCGGTGTAAATAGATAGTGTCTATCTTAGATTTTTATATATAAGAAGATTATATTTGCATACATTTACCCCATAAAGTGGCGTGAGACATAGCAACAGGGGAATAAATAAATAAATAAAGAAATATATATATATATATATACATATATATATATTTACTCTTCTCTTCTCTAAATTCTCATCTTAACTTTTGAGTGAGACCCACTTATTTTATGGTGCATTTTGAAATTGTTAGTGCTTTCTTTATATAATTTAATCTTATGTTTTAAAAATTAATTATGTTTAAGTAAATTTTCTTTAAATTAATTAAAATTACATATTCTTAAAATTACTTAAGCAAATTTATATAAATTTTTAGTTTTTTCACATTTTCTCTGATTAATTTGCCTAATTCTCCCAAATTAATTCACTCCTTCTTAATTAATTCTCTGTTAGTGTGTTCTTAGTATGTTCTACACGAGTTCCTAATTACTGACATTTAACTGGGGAGGATTCTATATTTAATTACTGGCATATGACATAATATTTTTCTAAATATAAGAAACACTTCATACTGTTAAAATATTTTCAAATACATTCAATTCAGATGACTTATGAAATAAAATTCGGGTCCTGCAAAAATTACAATATAAAATGAGACTTTCAAACGCTGAAGACGATGATCAACAAATCAGAAGTTATAACATCTTTCTACAAACACTCAATATTGTTTCATAACAATGACTTTACCAGATAATACAGATTTTAAAAACGAGAAGTTCATATCTAACAGAAAATTATCCGTCAACTTACTCTTCTACTTCAAATTAAGTTGCTTCAGTCAATGCCCCATATTTCATTGAAGGAAACATTGAAGAAGTCCTCATTGACCCACTTTTTCTACATTATTTGTTCTTGGGAACCGTACATGATAGGAGAGGAGTATTTTCACATTTCTCATGTGCAAAAGGGTAATGATTTAACGTGCTCAAGTTTGTGTCAAGAAATACGGACTAGAGTTTGCTTACTTTTTGTCAATTGTTTTTCAAATTAAAATTTACTTAATTTTAAGAAAATATAAAAATTTAAGCGTACATTTTCTTTCCAGAGGAAAAAGAAATCCTAGTCACATAGCTTATAAATTTTTTTTACAATAAAAAATATTTTATTATATTTATAAATTATTTAATTTAATAATTTTCTTCTTTCTTATTAAAATAATTTAGTGAATTGATAAAATAATTTAAACCCTCGCAAAACACTCCCTAAACTTCGAATTGAATATTAAATCCTAGTAAAAATTAATAACAAGAGGCCATGTGATTTTAATTATGATGACATGTTTGGCTTAGCTGGATGTTAGACTTGTAAAAAAAAATTCATTTTATTTTCAAAAAATATGTTTCTGATTCCAAAAAGTTACTATGATCTTACATTTTCATTTTAGTTTAAATGTTAAGAGAATTTTTATATTTAAAATGATATACTAATTTTGTAATAATGCTTTAGTTTAAGAGAATAAGGTGTAATTTTCCCATTGTCAAGAAAACTCAGATTCTGGCTTTGCTTTTGAGTAAAACTCTTGCACAACCTATATGCGACCTCTCATAGCTGCATAGTGTAAAGGAATTCTGCCTTCAACAGGATAACAAGCATGCCTGGTCGTAAAGTTGCAACAACTCCTTCACAATGTCGATTAGGCTCTCTACAGAAGGCAAGGGGAGGGCTGTGCTTCGGGAGGAGCTGTTCGACTCAAGGGCGAGTTTGGGATTGTGGGTGAGAAGGGCCTTTGGGAATTCAAAGTGGCCTAGCAAAGTTGATATGTGTAAGGGAGTTTTATTGAAGGCAACTTGTGAATTTTAGTGTAAGATTTGTGGATGTTGTCGTATCAATGTGTTCAAAGTTAATACACATCCCCTATATGATGCCTCATAAAGAACATTCATTTTGTCACTTGCTTGATGAGAAGCTCTCATTTCGATGAGTTCCACCTCTTGAGTGAGTGCGATAATGCTTGATTATGTTGTACCCTTTATATTAGATGGGTTGGGGTCATGGTCACCTGGACTTTGAGTATCATGCATTTCTTTAAGGAAGCTTTTCTTGACGCATCCAAAATGGTGGAGTCAAGTGATTGAGTCAACTTTCAAACGTGCCATAGGTTGAGAATAAATTCTTGGTCTCCATCTCTTGTAGGAATGGCAATGGAACTGACTTTTGGCGGAGGTACGTTGGTTTGATGGTGGCCACATGTCCCTTCTCAAATTTTCAAATATATATATATATATATATATCTATATGTATGTAGTTGTATATGCATATGTATAGTATTAAATTTTGATTTTATGTCCCTATATTTTCTGAAATTTTAAACCTATTACATCTGCTAAACTTATTTCAACCACACATTTATTTATTTTTTATTATTTAACATTTTAACTTTGCATACGTATTTTTTTCCTTCATTTCACTTAATTTATTATTCTTTTTTCTGTTTTCTCTCTACTTTTCTTCCTCTTCTTCCATTTTCCTCTCACTTTTCTCTCCTTTTTCAGATTGTTCTTAGTTTAGTCAAACTTTACGCATTATTTCCTTTTTCTCTCCTCTATTGCCCTTGTCCAATTTTGCTTTTTTAAAAAAAAAAAATTAAAATAGTAATTTAACAGTAGTTGAATAAAATATAAGTCAAGTTCAAATGTACCCAAACTACCACTAAAGTCACAATCTTTTAGTGGCAATTTTGGAATCGTAATTATCTGACCGCTATTAAATGTATGCCTTTTTCTTTTTTGGGAGTGTGGCGACGGGCTAGGCGTTAACTAATGAGGGTAATATTAGACAAACTTGATTATAGGACAAAAATTGTCTTTAAAAAAAAAAAAAAGGGTTCGAGCCTAAGTACAATTCTCTTTCAAATTTCCTATTCAAGCCCTACCTTGGACAAAATTCGAGCTCAAGATCGTGAAAAACTCTTGTCAAACTTTTAGTTTTTGGTTTGAGTTTGGCTAAATAAAAATGTTTAAATCCAAGTCTAGGCAACGCGATAACATTTTAAAGTTTGAAAATTTAAGCTTCAACTCAGTTGGCCCAAATTTAATTTCGAACATAATTAAGAATTGAGAAATAGGTTTGATTAAAACAAAAAATAAAAATAAAAAGAAGAATCGAAAAATAGATGATAGTAATGAATTTGACATAAAAAATAAGAGAAAACAATTTGTATATACGTTCTATTTCATAAGAGAAGAACTAAACTGCATTTGCTGTGTAAGTTTTCGTTTATATTGTTTTTTGTTTTTTGCTATCCAATCTTTTCAATTGAATATATAGCTAAGTGATCGTTCACACTGATTAAAGTTTCTCAAGTGTTGGAGTAGACACTTGAAATAGATAAAAACGCGCAAAGACACAATTTCTCAAGCAGGAAACAGCACACCATTCGTTAAACAAAAAACTTGACGCATAATGGTCTCTGGTCAATTTTATTACAATCTCAAAAAACACTTGCAACAACACCATAGGAATGCAAACATAACACTAATATAACAACAATACGATAATCCTAAAACAATCCAAACAACAAAACGTATTAAATTGACATATCATATAAAACAACAACATCCGTTGTCGTTCCTCTGTCGTCTTGACAACTTCTTGGTTGTCCTGACACATTTCTTCACTAGCCAAATTAAAAATCGCAATGCAATTAACACTACAATTAGCATGAGCAATCCAACCCAGGCCAAATATGATGCTCCAATCATGATCAAAGCTGGTTCTTTTTCAAAAAGATGTTCTGGCATCACCATGAAGATGGCAACAAAGTAGGCAAGTGCTAGGGATGTAAGAGTGATACACATGCCTATGGATAGCATCCACATCACAACTTTATTCTTCATAGGAACTCCACTTACAAGTAAGAGGGTAACACTAAGTGATGAAATGAAAGAGATGGTATTGCAAATTACGTATTCCAAGAATAGATTTGGGAGGCGAAAAGATGAGATAGCTTCCCCGGGACAAAATGTCTCATTATTATCAAGGATGGTGCAGTTGAGGGCGTCATTCAATGATGGCGTAGTGTTTGGAGATAAACCTTGTTGAATGAAGCCACCAGGTGGGTTAATTAAAGATTGGAAGGTTATTGTTGATATGACAGTAGACACCAAACTCAGATTTCCTCTCATCTCTTCTAACCAGTCACCCTTATGTTTAAACCAATTTCCAATCCATTTTAAAATCTTCATAAAACAATTATTCTTCCGAGGTCTTGCAACTGGATGGTGTAGAACATCGACAGCTGTTGATGGTGGTGGTGGATTTGGATGAACGTCAATTCCTTTCCTTCCAGTTTTGATGCCAGCATTCATCAACATGAGTTGTATTTCAAGGATTTTGAAGTTTTCTGGACTACATTCCAAGATATCAAAGGCTGTAAATCCCATGTCGTTCTTCACGCTTGCTACTTCTCTTATTTTTGGGATTGACAATAGGTACCTTATTGTCTAAGTAATAAAAATATGTTAGTATATTGTGCAATAAGTGCCAAATGATTTTAATTTTGTTTGATTTGATTAAAAAATGATTGAGCCAATTGTGATTTGTAAATGCCATATATGTAAGTTTTTTTTGGCGTAAATTACTGTTTTTGTCTTTAAAAAATAATTAACCTTTTAACTTTATCTTTGAAAGTATAACTCTCAATTTAGTTCGTCAATAATTTTTCATTGATTATTTTTGTTATCGTGAAAGATTAAATATTATCTTTTAAGGTTAGAGTCACAACTTTAACAGGTAGAGAAAAAAAATAATTAATTTTTTTCTGAGAGACTAAATTAAGATAGTTGCAATACTGTAGATGATGAAATAGAGAAGTTAATCAAATTTTAAGACTAATTCACTCTAAGTTTTGAGGGAACAATCTTTTCTTATTACTATATTGCTTTCGCGATATATATACTTATGTGTACGCTTCAAGGAAGTAACAAGTTTTTAGAGCCATTGCTAGGGATTTGTGTGCCAAAATATTTTCCTATCAATATTGATATGAGCACACCTAGTTTGGACTTAAGCACTATGCATAGTTTTACTTTAGTTATTTTCAATTCCTTTTCTATTCTATTTTGTAGTGGCTACCTTCTATGAGAGCACAACCTCATATACAAGAAATTGAAAGTCTAGAAGTGGTTTTGTTTCAAAAGGAATTTGAAGAAGCATCTAATCAACCCCAAAGAGGTGATAGTGAAACTTCTAACTCAATCGCAAATATGGCACATGACGATGAGAATCGTGTTCACACAATAAATGATTTTTCCACTTTGAACATGCAAGGATACCACTCAAGTATAAGAAAACTAGCCATTCAAGCCAACAATTTTGAAATAAAGCAAGTGGTACTGTAGATGCTTCAAATGGCTGGGCAATTTGGTGGTTCCCTTCTTGGAGACCTGAACACTCACCTCTCTAACTTCTTAAAGGTGTGTGATTCCTTTAAGCAAAATGAAGTATCAAATAACGCAATCTGGCTAAGGCTCTTTCCACTCTCATTAAGGGACAAGGCTAAGGTATGGCTCAACTCATTACTGGATAGGTCCATAGCTACTTGGGATGATTTAGTCATAAGATTTAGAGCTAGATTTTTTTCACCAACTAGATCAGTAGAATTAAGAAATGATATCACCTCTTTCATGTAACAAATGATGAGCCATTATATGACGCATGGGAAAGATTCAAGGAATTGTTGAAAAAGTGCCCTAATTATGGATTTCCTAAATGGGTAAAGATGCAAACTTTCTACAATAGACTGCTACTTGAAACAAAAGCCATCCTTGATTCATCTTCCAATAGTAGTATCACAAGAAACCTGAATATTGATGCGGCATATAATTTACTCGAGAATATAGCAGCTAACTCCCTCCAATGTTCGGCATCCAAACCTCATAAGGAAAAGGTGGTTAGGGTCCATGAAATTGTTGCCTTAATCACAGTCTCAGCTCAAATGGCTACAATAAACAAGAGGTTTGACAATCTTAAAACACGCTTCAATGAGCCAATGGGAGTTAATGCTATTCAAACTCCAGTCATCACTTATGAGCATTATAGGGAAGAACACTATAGTGATCAATGCCTTTCCTTGGTAGAAGTAGTCAACTACATAGGCAACTATGGAAAAAGCCAAAACAATCCATATTGTAACACCTACAACCCAAGATAGAGAAATCATCCAAATTTCTCATGAAGTCAGGGACAAAATCAGGCCCAATCATCTTCTGGAATGAGACCTTTTCATCCCTCTAGATTTTTGGCTCAAATAAGACCACCAATGCTAGAAAAAAAGCCTAACATAAAGGAAATGCTCATGTAGTATATGGCTAAGCAAGATGCCAATCTAACCCGATAGAAGGTAACAATGACAAAACATAAGATGGCAATCAGGAATATAGAAGTGCAAATCAGCCAATTGGTCTTTTCTATAAATTCAAGATAGCAAGGGGTTCTTCCCAGTGACACAATTTCTAATTCTAGAAGAGACGACAAAGAGGAATGTAAAGCCATTACACTGAGAAGTGGAAAAGAGTTATCGGAAGTGTCACCATCATGGAAAGACAATAAGTCTAGCCAAGATCAAAGCAAAGTGGAAGAGAAGCTCAATAAGGAGAAACTTGTTGAAGTGGTAGAGAAGAAGAAAGATAATGTTAAGACGAATAATCAAGAGAAGAGTTAAGAGAGAATTATTTCTCCACTGTCATTCCCTCAATGCTTCAAAAAGAAAAACTTGGACAAGCAATATCAAAAGTTTCTAAAAGTTTTCAAGCAACTCTGATAACCTATCTAGATTCATGCCTTTTCAACACATTTTCCTTGAGCTGTGTATATCTTTTGGTGTACTTTTGTATATAAATCGTACTCAAAATAGGAAAATATGCCTTTTTGATAGCTAAGCTTAACTGACTCACTTTTAGATTAAATGCACAAATCTTAATCTTGTTTTAGGATATTCTTGATACATTCACAGTCTTATACTTTTGTACATGTCATTGGATACATCCCCTGAAGTTAACTTTGGAAGTTTTATCTTGGAGAAGCTAATTCGCCTTGGCCAAATCATTATGTTAGTTATGGCCAATTCTTGCATGGAGAAAAGAGCATTAATAGAGAGCGTTCACTATGACCAATTCTTGAATAGAGATGTTTGAGAGAACCCGAGACTGTTTCACCATGGTGAAGCACTTGTTGGTCACGATGAATTGTAGTTTACTAAAACACTGCGTTTTAATGCTAGACAGATCCTAGGGCTTCATATATCCCACATTTTTTACTAAAGAGAGGATCCTCCATCTTCTAGGCTACCTGGGGAGCTTGTGTGCTAAGGTTTGGAGATTTAGGAAGTGGTTGGAGCCAAAGATTGAAGTTTTACAGAGATTTGGGGCTCTTTCCATCAATTTTTTTGATCCTTTCCTTTTCTTTCTCTTGTATTCTACTATGGCTTCAATTTCTTGGTGTTTTGTAAGTATTTGGTTGATTATGAGTAGCTAGACATTTGTTCTGGGATCATTTTGAACCCTTGTATAGATTGACACTTGATTCTCCTCCACTTCTATGATTAATGACATATATGTGTTGATTTCACTTCATTCTTAATGCTTCTAGTTGATTGTCACCAATTAGTTCTTTGTTGGCTTGAGTGATGCTTAAGAGAGCTAGCTTGAGTACTGAACTTGAGTTAAATCATACAATAACTTAAAATTTATGTATTGAATGGATGGTTTTATTGGTGAGGTAAAGATGCACTCACTGACCTTGTATAGTCACATTTGGGTTTGAACTTAAAATTGGGATTTTATTGGTTGTGAGAGAGATTGAGCAACTAATAGAATTAAACATTTGTTCTTGACTTGAGAAAGCTTTTTCAAGTAGTATTTGATCCCTAGACTAGTACATACAGTTGTTGGTCACTTTTGTGAGAGGAGGTTGCTCTTGTGCATTGAAATATAAGAAGGAAAAATAATCTTAGGTCTTTTGTATATCTAAAGTAAAAAAGGATCTTTTAGCCTCTTTTACAAATTAAATTGCAAAGTCATTTTTTTAACCTTTTTACACTCAACTTCGATAATCAATTGCTTTGCTCAACCTAGTTTAAAGTATGGGTTTAATGACTAACTAAATTCAGCTTCAATTCTCAGGGAATGATAATCTTTTTATACTACTTTGTCATAGTCCATGAACTTGGAGTGTAAGCCAATTGTCGAACAAGTTTTTGGCGTCGTTATTAGGGATTGGAAGTTGAAATTTCTTTGGTTTATCATTAAATTAGTGTTAGTAAATTATGCTTGAGCTTGTATCTAAAATTATAGATTGTTTTAATAGGTTAATTTGCATTTTGTATTTTCTGTAGTTAGTTTGATACTTGCTTGCAGTGTTTCCTTTATAGGCACCTTCCTCACGCATGCAAGGGTTGCATCTATATAGTCTTGAAATCCTTTTGGATATAGAAGATATTTTTGAAAGAGTCAATCTAAAGCAAGAAATGCTCCACAACTTGTTATGGCTGACATGGATGAAAATTATCTCTACATATTAGATGATTTCCTCAACCCAGAGGCACAAAGTTATCACTCCAATATTCAGATGCCAGATATTCAAGCTAGAAACTTTGAGGTTAAGCAAGTTATGCTTCAAATGTTGCAGATGAATGGATTGTTTGGTAGCAATTATAATGAGGACCCCAATGTACACCTCAGCATATTTATTGAGGTGTGTGAATCCTTCAAATAGAACAGAGTATCCAAGGATGCATTGAGATTGAGGTTGTTTCCTATGACTATGAAAGATAAAGCTAAAGCATGGCTCAACTCTCTTTTAGAACAATCTATTGGCACATGGGAAGACTTAGTGGCTAGATTCAAGGCAAGATTTATTCCTCAAGGCCGAAGAGCAACCATGAGGAGAAATCTTGAATTTTGAGCAAGAACCTGGTGAGCTATTTCATGAAGAGTGGGAGAAATTTAAGGAGTTGTATAGAATATGCCCTGACCATGAACAACAAAAGTATGTACTAATGGAAGCTTTCTAGAATGGTCTTGATGAATATGCAAAAAGAATGCTAGATAATGCTTCTAGTGATGGAATTAGGAAGATGAAAGTGAATGGGCTTTATAATCTATATGATGACATGGCCTCCAATGCCATGCAATATGTGTCAGAGAGAAGATTATCTCAGAAAAGAGGACAATCCTCTAGCCCATCCAATGACATTACTGCACAACTTAAAGCTATGCATAGAAGGTTTGACAATCTGGAACTTCAGATGAAGAAACCATACCCCATGGGAGTTCATGTAATACAACCACCCTTTACTATTTGTGATCATTGTGGAGAGGGACACTCGTCTGAACATTGTCATTACACATTGGAATCTATAAATTACATGAATAATGCTCAGCATAGTCAACAAAACAATCCTTACTCTCAAACATATAATTCGGGGTGGAGGAATCAGCCAAACTTTTCATGGAGTCAAGGCCCAAAATTGAATCAAGCTTTTTTGTCAGTTGTAAGGCCTGCTCAACCTCTCAATTTTCAGGTGCGGTCAAAACAAATTCTAATTAAAGAAGAAGAGTCCAAGATGGAGAAAATGTTAGCTCAAATATTAGATAATCAAGAAGCTTAGAGGATTAAAAAAAAGCTACTTTCTCCTTGATTGACACAACTATTTAGAACTTGAAAGTGCAAGTGGGACAACTGGCCTCCCAAATGAATGCCATGTTAAGAGGAAATCTCCCTAGTGATACAATTCCCAATCCTAAAAGGGAAGGCAAAGACGAGTGCAAGGCCATTACCTTAAGGAGTGGTAAAGTCTTGACAAATGCTTCTAAGCCTAACATGACGCCCTTGTGGCAGAAGATGAAGGGACCTCTTCTTTTAAGGAGGTGCAAAAGAACTAATAATGGATGATGAGAAGGAGTATAGAAAAAGAAAGAAAAAAGAATTGAAGGGAAGAAAATGTAACTAAGCACTCAGATTCTACCACTACCCTTCCCCAGACGATTCAAGAAGAAAAATGAGGATACTCAATACGAGAAGTTCTTAAATACCTTCGAGTAACTACATATTAACATCCCTCTTCTGGAAGCTTTAGAACGGATGCCTAAATATGCAAAATTCATAAAGGATGCACTATCTAGAAAAAGAAGATTTCAAGAGCATAAAGTGGTGGCATTGACAAAGAGTAGCTTAGATTTCATAAAAGAATTGCTATAAAAGAAGGGACATGTTAGAAGTTTTACTATTCCATGTCACATCAAAATGAATTTCATGGTTAGAGCCTTATGTGACTTGGGCACCAGTATTTATTTGATGCCTCTATCCATTTTCAAGAAGTTGTAGTTGGGTGAAGCAAGGCCTATCATGGTTACTTTGCAACTTACTGATAGAAGCTTGGTGTATCCTTGGGGAATAGTTAAGGATGTCTTGGTGAAAGTTGATAAATTCATCCTTCTAGCTAACTTTATTGTTCTTGATTGTGAAGCTGACGGAGAGATTCCCATTATTCTCGAGAGACCCTTCTTGGCTACGAGTAAAGCCTTCATCGATGTTGAAGAATGAGATATTACCATGAGAGTTGGTGAAGAGCAAGTGACATTCAATATGTTCAAAGCTTTCAAATTGTCAGATGAGCCAGAACATTGCTTCTATCTATATATGATCAATCATTTAATTCACTATGAGTCTCAACAATCTATGATAGAAGGCAAAAGGTGAAGCATCCCCTCTTCGAATTGAACAAGATAAGGAGGGAGAGGAAGAATGTGCTACTATGGTGAGTGCTACTCTAATCATTCCTCCATCTAGAGTAAAATTTGAAGCTCTAGAATTGACTTCAGCTGATAGACCTCCCTTTAAACCCTCCATTATGCAGCCTCCTAAATTAGAGTTGAAGTCACTCCTAGCACATCTGTCTTCTTGGGAAAGGCTAATACTTTACTGTCCATCATTGCTGCTAATCTATCTATGGAGTAAGAGTTGAAGCTTTTAAGGGTGTTAAAGAAACATAAAAAGGTGATAAGATGGAATATAGCAGATGTCAAGAGTATCAGCTTTTTAATTTGCATGCATAAGATCTTTTTGGAAGATAACCATCGACCTTCCATAGAGCACCAATGAAGATTGAATCCCAATATAAAAGTTGTGAAGAAGAAAATTCTTAAATGGCTAGATATGGGCATTATATATCCTATCTCAGATGGCTCTTGGGTGAGCTCAATCCAATGCGTTCCTAAAAAGGGAGGTATAACTGTAGTGGCTAATACTCAGAATGAGCTAATCCCTACCCATACAGTGATTGGATAGAGGGTTTGTATGGATTATTGCAAACTAAGTACTGCGACTCGAAAAGACCATTTCCCTTTGTCTTTCATTAATCAGATGCTAGATAGACTAGCCAGGAAGGAATTTTTCTGCTTTCTAGATGGTTATACAGGGTATAGTCAAATTGCAGTTACTCTAGAAGACTAAGAGAAAACAACCTTCACTTGTCCTTATGGTACTTTCGCATTTAGAAAGATGCCATTTGGCTTATGCAATGTACTAGCAACATTTTAAACATGCATAATCTCTATATTTTCTGACATGATGGAGCAAACTATGGAGGTCTTCATGGATGATTTCTTAGTATTTGTGACTTATTTGATGGGTGTCTTCATAATCTAGATGTTATGTTGCGGCGTTGTAAAGAAACTAATTTGGTGCTTAACTGGGAGAAATGTTACTTTATAGTGCAAGAAAGCATTGTGCTAGGCCATAGAGTATCTAAAAAGGGATTGAAAGTGGATAAGGCTAAGATATCCATCATTGAACAACTACCCCCACCTACATCTATTAAAGGTGTGAGGAGTTTCCTTGGCCACACTAGATTTTACTGCTGCTTTATTAAAGACTTCTCCAAAATTAACAAGCCTTTGTGTAAATTGTTTGAAAAAGATGTTGAGTTTAATCTTAATGATGCCTACTTGCAAGCATTTGAAGAATTAAAAAAAAGACTTGTCTCTGCACCCATTATGATTATGCCTAATTGGAGCTTGCCATTCATTATCATGTGTGATTCAAGTGATTACGTTGTTAGAGCAATTCTGGGTCAAAAAAAGGATAAGGTTTTCCATCCCATTTATTATGCTAGCAAAACCCTTGATGAAACCCAAGAGAATTACACTACAAAAAAGGAGATGCTAGCTATGGTATTTGCTTGTGATAAGTTTAGGGCGTATATTATGGGATCTAAAGTGATGATATTCACCAGATTATTCAACCCTAAAATATTTGGTTAGTAAGAAAAACTCTAAAGCTAGATTAATTAGATGGGTGCTTTTGTTGCAAGAGTTTGATTTAGAGATTGTGGATAGAAAAGGGTGCAAAAATCAAGTGGCTGATCATCTTTCTCGGTTGACTACTGAAGTTCAATCGAAATTTGCCTAAAACATTAAGGAGGCATTTCTTGATGAATAACTATTGAATGTTCAGCACACTATAGATCATTGGTATGCAGATATTGTTAATTATTTAGTATATGGAGTAGTTTCCCTTGATCTGAAACCGCATCAATTAAAGAGGTTCTTTCATGATCTGAAACATTATTTCTGGGATGAGCCATACTTGTTTCGATGGTGTACTAATCACATTCTTAGGAGGCGCATACTAGAAGAAGAACAAGAGATGATCTTGCAAAGTTATCACTCTTCAGATTATGGAAGCCATTTTAGAGGAGAGAAGACAATAGCCAAGGTTCGACAAAGTGGTTTTTACTGGCCTACCTTGTTCAAAAATGCTTGTGCTTTTGTGCCTCAGTGTGATCGATGCCAGCCGGGGGGAGGGGAATATATCAAAGAGGAATGAAATGCTACTCATAAACATGTTATAAGTATAATTATTTAATATATGAGGGATTGATTTCATGAGACCTTTCCCCAACTCATTTAGTAATCAATACATTTTGGTGGCGGTGGATTATGTATTTAAGTAGGTGAAAGTTGTTGCTAGCCTTACCAACGATGCAAAAATTGTGCTTAAATTCTTAAAAAAGAATATTTTCACTGGATTTGGAACACCAAGAGCCATTATTAGTGATAGAGGATCAAATTTTTGTAATAGTTAATTTCAAGCCCTTTTAAGGAAGTATGGGGTGAAACATAAAGTGGTTTAGCCTATCACCCCTAAACCAATGAATAAGCCAAGATTTCCAACCAAGAAATTAAAACCATCCTTGAAAAAACTGTGAGGGTGTCTCCAAAAGATTAGTCCACAAAACTTGATAATGCATTGTGGACTTATCGAACTACCTTCAAAACCCCCATTTGTATGTCACCATATAAGTTGATTTTTAGGAAAGTTTGTCATTTGTCGGTGGAGTTGGAGCATAGTGCTTATTGGGCTATCAAGAAATTGAACCTTGATTTCAAAAGAGGCTTTTTCAACTTAATGAGCTTGATGAATTTAGGATTTATGCCTACGAAAGCTCCAGAGTTTATAAAGAAAGGACTAAATAACTTCATGATAGAAAAATCATTCTTAGAGTATGTGAGCTGGGACAACATGTTTTATTGTACAATTCTCATCTTAGACTCTTTCCCGAAAAGTTGAAATCCAGATGGTTAGGCCCTTTTCACAGTGGCTTAAGTTTTTTCCTATGGAGCAATTGAGTTCGTGGGTGACTTAGGTGAGAAGTTCAAGGTGAATGGCCAATAATTAAAGCATTACTGGGGAGGACATATGGATCATCAAACATCCATTTTTCACCTTGTCAATTCAAGTTGAACTACTGATGAGATAGGCTGAGGACTATAAAGCAAGTGCTCTTTGGGAGGCAACCCAAGCTCTTTGCATTATCTTTTGTTTTGTTTTGATAGAGTTTAGCTTGTAGTGAGGTTATATGTGTTTTCATTTATTTTATAGGTGAACTTTTCAATTAGGGCTGATAACAAATTAGAGCAATATTACTGAAGGCATTTAATTGTAGGATCATTTCTGGACAAACATTTTTAAGGAAGTGTACCTTTTCTTACTATTTACCTTATAATGTGCATAATCCATTATTGCAAAAGTCATACATACTTGAGTTGATTTTGAGCCCTATTGAGGATTATACATATAGGAATAAGTAGAACATTATTTGAGAATGGATTACATGCTCCTCTCATTTTCATTTTGCTATGTGAGTGAACAACTACTTTGTTGATGTATAAAAATGCCTCTGTGCAATGTTAGCCATGACCAACAGATTGTTTGGCCATGGCAAAATATGTTCTAGAACTTACTAGCCAAATCAGAAGACAATTGGCCATGGCTAACAGATTTTTTGGTTGCAGCAAAGTTGCATAAGTGGTTGCCACTAAAGGCAACGCGAAAAGAATTAGCTGCGGCGAAAATTATGATCTCAAAACCAAAGGATAATTGGCTGTGGCTAAATTCTGAATTGGCCATAGCTAAATTGTGTTCAATTCGCCTTTAGAATGTAATAGAAGCATATTCGTCGTGGTGAGTAACTGTTTGGCTGCGACTAAACATCAGCTGATGCCCAAAAATTGTTTGCTTTCCTTTCCATTTTGCCCTCATAACTTCCACTCAATTCCCATGCTGCCCTAATAAATCTCACACAATTTCTGTTCAGATTCTTTAACCAAATTTAAGTCCCTATCTAAATTCTCTAATTTACCTTTAACTTAACCCTAATCTTCCTCCTTACCACTTTCTCCCCCTCTTGTTGCCGTCTCTCATCTTAATTTGTTTCCCATCTTCCTCCCCGTGTACCTTTGCCAGCCCTCCTTTCTTCATCCTCCATCTTCCCTGCTATCCACTTCACGTCTCTGCATTCCTCATTTTTCATCATGCTATCTCCTCATTCTCCCTTTATGTTGCCTTGCCATCATCCTGCCATCTTCTTCCTTCTCTGCTTCCTTTGTTTTGTGTTGCCTTCTTCCTTGGTAAGTCTGCTCCCTTTCTTAGTCTCTCCCTGCATTTTGGCTTTAGGTTGTGTGATGTTCTTATTTTTATTTTGCTCTATTGTGTTCTGTTGCTTACAGACCTTGCCTTTGAGTTATAGTGTTGTTAGATTGAGTTTAGCTTATCTTAGGTAGTTTCTTTTGTTACCCACTGTTGAGTTAAGAATTTGTAGAAGTTAATAATATCTTGTTACCCTAATTTGTGTTGGTGTGCTTCGTTTAGTTTTTCCTATCAGATAGTTTGTTTTTATTACTATATTTGTTAAGTATTTTGTGTTTAGGGGGGCTAGAATATTATATTAGGTTAGGCTGAAAATGAATATAAAATTTTAAATTATTATTTGGAGATTGATAGGCAATTAGCTAGGGATCTGGGGCATGGTTCTGTGAAAAAATTGAAATGCATTTGTGTTGACATTTTAATGAGCTATGGTGAATTTAAATTATAACTGAATAGGGATGACAATTAGGATTGATCAATAAGGTTTGCCATCTAATTGTGTACTAAATTGCTAGACTTGTCAACCAATGTAGAATTTGATAATCATTTAAATTAATTTGTTGTTAGGTTCGCCATCTAATTGGTTATTGCCTAGACTTTGTGGTCAGGTGAGTCATGACAGATATTAATGGTTGGTTGATGATCATTTAGGTTAACCTATTCGAATTTGATTGCCATTTGAGGTGTCCTTGATTTTGCTCAATTATGTTTTAACAAAAGCGTTAGTGTGGGTTAGTGTCCTTTCATTTGTTTAGTTTGTGCTGGTCAGATAGTTTTGTCTAAGAGTATTTTATCTTTTCATTTTTGTCCTTCTTATTTTTCTTATTATGTTCCTTAGTAGTTAGTAGGGCTGGTTTCTTATGGCTTTATAGGTATTATGGCTCCAAAGAGATCTCACTCGAGTTCCTCGCATCAATCACGGCAAGAGTCTTCCGTTGTTATCAAAGAAAGAGTGCAAAGTCAACCCATTCTTTTAGAGTGAGAATTTTCCTACACAATCGATTGGGCCTTTTGTGTGATTGCTGATCAGACTTATCACTTACGCCCTTTGATAGGTGAAAAGCCAGGAGGGAATGCTGCTATAGTTAGAGAGTTCTACACACAAGCAGCCATTGCAACTAGCTTGAAGTGTCATGTGAGAGGTGTTCAAGTTCATATTTCAATGGAGGCACTCTGCACATTCTCTAAATTATCACTGGTAGTCGATTGCCATTATGCTTGCTTAATGTAGCATGAAGATGAAATCTCCTTTGGTGACATTGCCTCATTCCTAGATCATAAGAGGCAAGTGTTATGGAAGATCCCTTGTGGTGGGCAGCGATATCTTGAAAGGAAGAGATTGTGCAGAAATGCTAAGTTTTGGCTTCATTTTGTTCCTTTCAACATTCTTCGTACCTCGCATTTGAGTGATGCCACATGGGAGACGGCCCTCCTAATCTACTTACTGGTGACCCAACAACTAGTTGATATTGCTACTATTATGTATCAAAGCTTTGAAGCAGCAATAGTGGACCACTCTTGCACTATTGTCTTTCTCCACTTCATCTATCAATGGTGTCTTCCATCGAGGGTAAAAGGAAAAGCTAATGAGGATGTGTTCTCCGCTCCTATGCTCTTCAATTATAGAGCAATCAAGTCACCTTGGGCACCACAAGCCCCAGGGACAGACTAGTCAAACCAGGACGTGATGGAGGAGGAGGCGCTAATCCTTGATATTCCAGCAAAAGAGGAGTTTGACCCAGCACAGCCAGATGACCTACGGAAGGCAAGCGTAGATAGGCGTTTAGATCTGATGATGGGTAAGGTAGATAACATTTGTGACAATGTAACCTAGATTTAGCTTCAACTGTAGCACCTATTGCCATTGCTAGCTAAGAGGACTTCTGGGGTTAGAGGTGATGAGGGCACGAGCAGGAACTAACCTAATGATCCTTGACCTTTCCTTTTCCTATTGATTATTTTTTGTTTTATTACTCCTAGTAGTTATTTTATTGCTTAGTTTGTGTTTTCACATAGTTATTTACAGTGAATTAGTGGTTATATGGTTAGTTATAGCTTTCTTATCAATGTTGGATCTAGCTGGATTTCATCCTCTTTTCATTATTTCCGGTTAAGTTTAGTTTTTGATTAGTGCTTATTTTGTTTATATTTTCTTATCAGTTACTGCTATTTTGGTGAGTGTAGATGCTATGTTTTCTCTTGCAACTTCTTTTTGTTAGGTGGTAGTTGCATGAGAGCTAACCCTCTTTTCCCTCCTGTGTCAATGAGGACATTATTTATTTTAAGTCTGGGGCTGAGGGTACACATTTCTTTTTGTTACTGATTAGGCATGTTTTTAAATTTTGACACTTAGACTTTTATTTGTAAGCTACTTAATTTTTGTGTTCGGTTGTTGAATTATCCTTTGATTAAATTGTTTAGGTCCAATGATTATGGGTTGCTTAGATTATATGCTTGACAAGGAATTTTGGAAGTGTTTGTTAATGCTTAAGTCATAGAATAATGCATTATTTTATGATATTTTTAGGGCAAAATTTTTGTACATAAAACTTAGGGAATTATTTGAAAGCTCTTGTTTTAGAAAATTATGACAAATTGATGTTTATGTTCTTTCTCAATTTCAAGACTCTAGAACCATCCTTGGAATTCCTTGAGACGATTTAATGACTTAACTTGGTTTTGAAAAATGATTTGGGCATTAATTAAAATGTGTTTATGCCTTTCAAGCTATCCTTTATCAACTGTATTTCCCCTTGAACTCCTACTTGAGCTTAATTGAAAAACCATGTAAATTTTTGTTTGAAGTTGTGCATTAGACTTATACCCCATAAACTCGTAAAACCATGATTCTACCTTGGACTTGAGATAATGGATTAGTGCTTGATAATTTGCTAAAGATAGGATTTTAGATTTTGATGAACTTTGATCATATGATTATGTAGTACGTAATTATTTGCACTCAAGATATGTTGACTCCAAAAAAAAAAAAAACAACAACAACAACAAAATAAAAAATAAAATTAATTTTTCAATGAGATTGGGTGCATTTAGATTTAAAGATAAGTTTAGAGGAGGTATTAGCATATCAGAAGAATACTTTGAATGCAGAAAAGAGGGTAGAGCTTTGTGCTATCATTCATCTCAAGTAATTTGTATTCTCTTTTGCCCCTTCCTTCAATTAACCTTCACCTTGGCCACATTACAATCTTAAAAGTCCTAATGATTTTGAAATTTTGTAAGGTCAAATATACAGTGGAGAGGGAAGAAAAGGTTTGGCATATAAAGTGTTGTTGTTGAGGTAGTATATATATATATATATATATTGAAGTGTAGCTTTTACTCTGGACAATTGTTGGAAAATGGTACTCTGACCAGACACACACACATGTTTTGAAAGTGTTAGAAAACTTTACATTGTGTTGTGAGTCTTGCATCCTCTTACATTCCATTTTCCATTGTCTTGTTTATCATTGGCAGTAACTAATGAGGACTGTACCATGCATACATAGTATTTGGATAATTCATATAATCTTGCTAATTCTTCATTTTATTTTACTTGAGGACGAGTAAAAGTCTAAGTTTGGGGGTGTGATAACCTCTCTAAATTCATGCATTTTCAACACAATTTTCTTGAGCTGTGCATACCTTTTGGTGTACTTTTGTATATAAATCATACTCAAAATAGAAAAATGTGCCTTTTTGATAGCTAAGCTTAACTTACTCACTTTTAGATTAATTACACAAATTTTAATCTTATTTTAGGATATTCTTGATACATTTATAGTCTTATACTTTTGCAAATGTCGTTGGATACATCCCTTAAACTTAATTCTGGAAGTTTTGTCTTGGAGAAGCTAATTTGCCACGGCCAAATCAATATGTTAGCCACGACCAATTCTTGCATGGAGGAAAGAGTGTAAACAGAGAGCGTTTCACCATGACCAATTCTTGAACATAGATGTTTGAGAGAACCTGAGACTATTTCAGCATGGTAAAGCACTTTGCAGTTTACTGAAACACTATGTTTTAAGGCTGGACAGATTCTAAGGCTTCATATATCCCATATTTTCGACCAAAGAGAGGATCCTCCATCTTTTGGGTAGCCTTAGGAGCTTATGTGTCACGGTTTGGAGATTTAGGAAGTGGTTGAAGCTAAGGATTGAAGTTTTAAAGAGATTTAGAGATCTTTCCATCGGTTTTTCTGATCCTTTCCTTCTCTTCTCTTGTATTTTGCTATGGCTTCACTTTCTTGATGTTTTGTAAGTATTTGGCTGATTATGAGTAGCTAGAAATTTTTTTTAGGATTATTTTGAACTCGTGTATGGATTGACACTTGATTTTCTTCCACTTTTATGATTAATGACATATATGTGTTGATTTCACTCCATTCTTAATGCTTCTAATTGATTGGCCACCAATTAGTTGTTTGTTGGCTTGAGTGATGCTTAAGAGAGCTAGTTTAAGTACTGAACTTGAGTTAAATCGTGCAAGAACTTGAATTTTATGTATTGAATGGATGGTTTTGTTGGTGTGGTAGAGATACACTCACTGATTTTGTATAGTCATATTTGGGTTTGAACTTAAAATTGAGATTTTATTGGTTGTGAGAGAGATTGAGTAACTAATAGAATTAAATACTTGTGCCTTGAAATATAAGGGGGAGAAATAACCCTCGGTCCCTTGTATACCTAAAGTCAAACAAGATCTTTTAGTCTTTTTTACAAATTAAATTGCAAAGTCATTTTTTTTAACCTTTTTACACTCAACTTCAATAATCAATTGCTCTGATCAACCTAGTTTGAAGCATGAGTTTAATAACTGACTAAATTCAACTCCAATACTTGTAGGAACCATAATCTTTTTATATTACTTTGTCATAGCCTATGTACTTGTGGTGTAAGCCAATTGTCGAAGCTTTGGAACAAATGCCAAACTATACTAAATTCATGAAGAATGTGCTGTCTAATAAGAGGCAGTTTGAAGAATTTGAGATGGTGGCTCTAACTGAAGAATGCAATGCCATTTTGCAGAAGAAATTGCCCCCTAAGATGAAAGATCCAGAAAGTTTCACCATTCCTTGTGACATTGGAAAACATTTTATTGGCAATGCTTTGTGTGATTTGGGGGCAAGTGTAAACTTAATGCCACTATCAACTTTCAAGAAACTTGGGTTAGGAGAGGCAAGACCAACGACTATCACTTTAGAACTAGCTGACCGATCCTTTGCCTATCCAAATAGAGTCATCAAAGATGTTCTAGTGAAGGTGGATATGCTAATTTTTCCAACAGATTTTATAGTCTTGGATTATGAAGAAGATAAGGATATCACTATCATCTTAGGTAGGCCCTTTTTGGCCATAGGAAAAACACTTATTAATGAGCAAAAAAGAGAGCTGACCATGAGAGTAAATAACCATGTGGTAACTTTTAACATGTACAAGGCGATGAAGAGCCAAAATGAACCAAAAGAATGTTGTTTTATGTGTCTCATTGTCAATGCAACACATGATGAATATATTGAATCAACCCTTAAATATCCTTTAGAAGCATTATTGGTTGGTATGGTAAGAAAGGAACATAATGGAGTGAGAGAATGTGTCAAGTTATTGGAAGCTACTCAAAAGCATTTCAAGGCCTCTCAATAGTTTGAACCACTCGGTGTAGCATCTAGAGTAAAATTTGTATTAAAACTATCAGTGGAAGAACCACTATCTTTAGAGTTAAAGCCATTGCCATCTTACTTAAAATAGACTTACCTAGGAGAAGAATGCACTTTACTAATAATAATCTTTGCTGCTCTCTTTGAGCAATAGGAAAGGAAGCTTTTTTGAGTGCTTAAAAGTTTTAAGAGGGCCATTGGATGGTCAATAGCACACATCAAAGGGATAAGTCCTTCCATTTGTATACATAAGATACTATTGAAGGACAACCATAAGAAATCTGTTGAGCATCAAAAGAGACTTAACCCAATAATGAAGAAGGTAGGCAAGAAAGAAATTTTGAAATGGATTGATGTTGGTATTATCTATCCAATTTCAGATAGCTAATGGGTGAGCCCAGTCCAATGTGTCGCTAAGAAGGGAGGCATAACTATAGTGGCTAACACCTACAATGAACTGATTCCTACTAAGACAGTGACGAGGTGGAGGGTATGCATGGACTATCAGAAACTAAATATTGCCACTAGAAAGGATCATTTTCCATTGCCCTTTATTGAACAAATGCTAGAAAGATTAGCTAGGAAGGCTTACTTCTGCTTCTTGGATGGGTATTTAGGATATAATCAGATTGTTATTGCCCCAGAAGACCAAGAAAAGACAATTTCACATATCCTTATGGCACGTTTGCTTTCAGAAGGATACCATTTAAACTATGCAATGTACCCGCTACATTTCAGAGATGCATGATGTCAATTTTCTCTGATATGATTGAGCAGACCATGGAGATCTTTATGGATTATTTCTCAGTTTTTGGCCATGTTCTCAGAACCAAACTGGACCGGCCGGTTCGATCGGTTGGATCGAGAACCGATCCCTAGTCCGGTTCGGTTGAGTTGAAGAACCGGCCAATCAAAAAACCGGTTAAGAACTGGTAAAAACCGGTAAAAAATCGACCTAAAAAAATCGGTCAAACCGGTCTGAAGCAATTTTTCTTTTTTTTTAAAATTTTTTTTTATATAACAGAATAATTCATTTTAAATAATTTTGACAAATTAAAAATAAAAGGTAATAAAAAAGATGAGGGAGTTGAAATATGATTTAAAAAAAAAAGAAAATATAAGAGAAATAAATGTGTATAATTAATTTTTTTTTATACTTACTTTTTATCATGTTCAATTTCCTAATAATATTTCTCTCAAATATTAAGATACTTAGCTAAAATTATTATTTATTATTTTATTTTTTAATAATCAGTAGAATCTTAATATAATTTGGACATTTTAAAAATTTAATATTAAATATTCTTAATTTTTAATCATAGATAATTTTTATTTTAAGCTAAACATTAATTTTTGTAATATCTTAAGAAATGTTAAATTAGTAATCAAATATTTAAAATTTACTAATATTTATTTGTTATATTAAAATTTTAATACATAAATTTTTTTAAAATAATATATTTAATTATTATCGGTTCGACCACGGTTCGACCAATGAACCGTGAACCAGTACCTCCACCGGTTCAATAACCGGTCTGGTTTTAAAAACATTGGTTTTTAGAGACTCATTTGAAGAACATTTTGCTAATTTAGAGCAAGTTCTGAAAAGGCGCGAGGAAACTCATTTAGTCTTGAGTTAGGAAAAGTGTCATTTAATTGGTACAAGAAGGTATAGTCTTTTGTCATCGGGTCTCCAGTAAAAGCCTTGAGGTGGACAAAGCTAAAATCTCCTTAATTGAGTAACTTCCACCTTCGACTAATGTAAAAAGAGTTCAAAGTTTCTAGGTCATGTGGGCTTTTACAGAAGATTTATTAAGGATTTTTCAAAAATTGCCAAGCCCCTCTGTCAATTACTTCAGAAAGACACTCCATTCAGTTTTGATCATCAATGCCATGTAACTTTTGAAGAGTTCAAGAAGAAATTAGTATCTGCCCCTATTATTGTGGCCTTCGACTGGACCAAGACTTTTGAAGTGATGTGTGATACCAGTGATTATGCTGTGGGGGCTTTATTAGGGCAAAGAAAAGGGAAATTCTTTCATCTGATATACTATACTAGTAAAACTCTATCTATTGCTCAGCTAAATTATACCACGACCAAAAAAGAGTTATTGGTAGTAGTGTATGCATTTAAGAAGTTTAGATCTTATTTGGTAGGCACTAAGTTTACGATTTTCACAAGCTATTTAGCCATTAAGTATTTGATTAAAAAGAAAGACTACAAACCAAGGCTTATTTGATGGGTTCTTCTTCTACAAGAATTTGATCTAGAAATTGTTGATAAAAAGGTAGTGAGAACCATGTAGCAAATCATTTGTCTAGACTGAGTGCTGAAGCTCAAGATGACAAAAATAAACAAATTAATGAGACCTTTCAAGATGAGAGTTTATTTTTTCTAAAGAAAAACAAAGTGCCATGATAGGTAGACTATGTGAACTATCTGGTATGCCATGTTTTGCCCCCAGATTTAAGCTCATACTAGTAGAAGAGGTTCTTGCATGATGTAAAGTTGTATGTTTGCAAGAACCATTCCTATTTAGAATGTGTGCAGATCAGATATTGTAGAGATTCATCCCAGATGAGGAGCAAGGATCTATCCTATTAAGATATCATGCAGTTGAATATGGAGGGCACTTCAGTGGGCAAAAAACTATAGCCAAAATTCTTCAATTGGACTTTTATTAGCCCTTGTTGTTCAAGGATGCTCATACTTTTGTAGAAAGATGTGACAAATGTTAAAGAGCTAGAAATATATTAAAATGACATGAGATGCCCTTAAATAATATTCTAGAAATGGAAGCATTTGATATTTGGGGAATAGACTTCATAAGGCCTTTTACTTCTTCTCAAAACAACCAATATATTCTTGTTGTGTGGACTATGTGACAAAGTGGGTTAAGGCAGTGGCCTGTCATACTAATGATGCTAGGGTAGTGGTGAGATTTCTAAAGAAAAATATTTTCACTAGATTTTGTGTCCCTTGAGTAATCATTAGTAATGAAGGGACACATTTTAACAATCACCAGCTTAGAGCATTCCTAAAAAAATTTAGAGTGCAACACAAGATGGCATTAGCATATCATCCTCAAAACAATAGCCAATGTGAGGTTTCTAATCAAGAGATAAATAGGATTCTAGAGCAAATAATAGGTCCAGCAAGAAAGGATTGGGCTGAAAAGCTAGATGATGCTTTATGGGCTTATCGTACATCATATAAAACTTCTATTGGTACGTCTCCCTACAAGCTTGTATATAGTAAAGCCTGTTACCTTCCAGTTGAACTTGAACATAATGCCTTTTAGGCTGTGAAGAAATTAAATTTTGACTTGAAAAGAGTTGGTGGGAAAAAACTGTTGCAACTCAATGAGCTTGATGAATTTAGACTTCATGCTTATAAATGCTGCAAGCTCTACAAAGAAATCACAAATCAGTGGCATGATAAGAAAATTTTACAAAGGAAGTTTAAGCCTGGTCAACTGGTGTTATTGTATAATTCAAGGCTTAAGCTCTTTCCTAAGAAGCTCAAGTCATGGTGGTCAGAACCCTTTGAAATAGTAGATGTCTCTCCGTTTGGAGTTGTGGAGATCATGGACAAAGAGTCAAATAGAAAATTAAAAGTTAATAGTCAGAGACTTAAACACTATCAAGGAGGAAAGGTGGACCATCAAAAGTCCACCATCACACTGGAGGATTGCACATGAAGCTACTGAAAATCAGGCTGAGGACCATATACTTAACGCTTCTTGGGAGGTGACCTAAGTTTCTTCATTTTCAGTGTTTATTTTGACATTAAGAAGTTGATTAATTTCATATTGGTAACTATTAGTCATTTTCTGTGGTTTCAGAAGAATCTATAGGAGGATTGTCAAGTTGGCAAAATTATGGAAGTAATTTCAAATAACTCACTCATCAATAGATTCAAGAACAAAAACAAAGGGAAAAAGAGGGAGTATTTCTAACTAGATTATGATGAATTACTACCTTATTTATGTTTTAAATTTCAAAAAAAAAAAGGAAAAGATTTAATTGGGAGATTAATATTGAATTTTTGGAATATATGTAAATGTGTTTGGTGTTGTTAGAAGTTGTTGTGTCGTGGCTTAGATTATTCATGCCGCAACCCAAGGCATGTCTAATAGCAAATGTGGTCCTGGCTTAGTAATTTGTGCCAAGGCATCCTTTGAAGCCAGAAACGAGTTTTGCTGCGGTGCAACGAGAATCACCCAGCACCTATGAGGTAGCAGCAAGCTTCACTATAGCCCTGAATCTTAGGGCACAGTATGAATCGTATAGGGGTCTATGTCACGTGGAGGCAGTGGGAAATGTCGCTGCTGTGCAACAAGTATCGTCGTGGCTCCCTTGAGAGGCAAGAGTAATATTCACCATCGCCCTGAAACTCAGGCTACTGCAGGTATCGTATTCACACACTCATTGAATACTTGTAGCCTTGGTGTGATGTGTCAGGCCGTAGTGTGAGTTGTTTACTTTTAAAATAAGAATAATAATAAAGTGCAGTAAAACAAAAAAAAGAAGGTTCAATTTTTCCCATAGTTCTTTTCTCCTCTTGACTCTCCCAGTGCCCATTCCCCACTTACTCTACCGCAGTCTACTCCCTTCCATTCTCCCCTTCACCGTTCAATTTCTGAGACTTCCTTCCCTTTTCATCTATCCCCTCTTACTGCTGTGCCTCTACCATTCTTGCATTTTCTTATCCCCTCCTCTAACTTGCAATTTCAAAGGTATGCTTCTTCCATTACATTGGGCCTTGTTTGTGTTGATTTTGTTTCTTTTCTATGACCACCTTAGGACTGTGTGCTGAATATTTTGGTGTGCATGTGGATTCAATGGGTTCTTTTCTATGGTATACAAGGTGTCTGCCCACCAGATGTTTGTCAAAATGTCTGAATGATGGCCACTTCTTTTGGAGGTGTGAATTTATACTAGCTTTAGCCCAAATAGCTTTCTTGTGTCTTATTCTTTTATTAAGCACTCACTTCCCCTTCTTTTTGTCTTTATGAAGTGATCTCTCTTGTTTTCACCTAAATTTGAAGTTGATGGCTAGTAGTTTAAATTGTTGACTTCTTTTACAAATTGAACAATATAATTTGGCCATTTTCTTGAATTGATATTGTTTTTGCTGTCTATTTCCTGTGTTGTATTGGATGATTGACAAAAATTGCTTCCAGGTTGCTTTGTTGGTATTAAATTTCTTTTTCAAATGTGGCATTGGTATGTACACACTAACTATTTGATATGAAATTATCAGTTCTGTGGCTAGTATCTGCCTATATTTTTCGTCAATTTACTTCCTCTATATTTGTACATAGTTGATAGATGATGCTTTAGGGATGTCTAGATTTCTGAAATTTGGAAATTGCCATTATGCACACTAACTACTTGTCCTAATGCCTGAAGGAAAGTTACTCCTTGTTTAGATTTTATTTGTGCTTAGCTTTTATTTGTGTGCAACTCTGAATTCTTCTTATGTATCCTCTAGTCAAAATTAATTGTAAAAGAGTTTTACCCTATTTAGGATTGTGAGGGTAGTTAATTCATATGCTTATAGCTCCTTGAGTTGTGGTTTTTGCATGCTAGTTTGATCACTATGTGCATCATAGAGGTTAACTGTGGTGTTCACCTTGTACTAAGTTTAGAGGGGACTTATAATTGATTAGCAGTGATTAGAATTGCATAAGACTAAGGTTTTGCTTCATACCTATTGCTCAGTTGCCCATGTTAATTGTTTGTAATTTCTTTTCGCAGGCTTCTTTCAATGGCTCCAAAGAAGAAAGCACGGTGTAAAGCCTCATTTTCATCTTCTGCTTCAATTGATCACTCTCGCTTCATCTCCTTAGCAGCTCAGGAGTGATATAACGAAGTTACATTTCACCAAGCACTAATTCTAGGGAGGAAATTCAATACTGCACTTTTTGAGAGTTAAAAAGTGGCAGATCAAATCTTCGCTAGAAGATGGAGGACTTTTTGTTTTGAGCCAACATCTTTTGTTGTACCATAGTCCACAAATTCTATGCCAACGCCCTTTTTTATCGTGAACACTTGTATAAAATTTGTAAACACACATTCACTATTAATGATCAAGTGATTCGGGATAGATATCACCTTTCTTTGGTGCCCGACTCTGAATTCTGCATGTACAGGATAAGTGGGGAGACCCTCAATTTAAATGATGTTGCTATTGAGTTAACTCTTCCAGAGTGAAACATTTGGAAGATGTCATGTTGGGTACCAAAGGGCATCCTATGCAGTAATTTGAACAGAAAAGCCCGTTATTGGGCTCACTTCATATGCACCAACTTGCTCCCGAGCAGTCATCTAAGACATGTAACTATCGATTGGGCGATTTTGATTTATCTAATTATGACTAAGAGACCAATAGATGTCGGATACATCATTTTTGAAAATATTAAGAAGATTTCTTAGTCTATAGTATCCTGCCTGGTGCATCCTCATTTGATCACAAAGTTATACACCACCGTAAGGGTTCTATTTAAACTGCATGAGGAGCTCTTCCCACCAAGGAAACCCTTCTTTATTATGATGATTGGTAATATGGAGGCTATGGCAGATGAGCTAGTTGAGGAGCTTGTTGATGCACCTATGGAATAGCCTATTGAGGAGTCGGTGGAGTTTCCCATTGACCAAGATCAGCCACCCCGTTTGTCAGTTCAAGATCTACCAACTATTAAAAATTGATTCACTTGATTTAAGCTAGGGTGTGAATTTTAGTACTTGACATTATTTTGACAACAAATCCTCGAGGGAACGAACTTTTCTTATCACTATATTGCTTTCACGTTACATATACTTGCATCTATGCTTCAAGGAAGCAACATACACTATTTGAGGAAAACCATTTAAAGATGGAATGACAAGAAGAGAGAGAGAGAAAGAAACACTAGATGCTTATTCATTTGAAGTCTCATACTGATATTTTTTGTGCTTTATTGTTTAATTTGCTTTGAGTAAGTTAGCCTCATAATTGACAGAACTCTTAGTGAGTCTTGCATGCTTAAAACATCTTATGTCTTTACCCTAAGTTCTAAGTACATTGAGAGAAAATCCTAGCGAAAGAAAAGCTATAAAAACCTAAGTGTTGAACCTGTGAGATTGCTTTGTATTTAGAGTTTTTAGAAAGCTTAAGGAAAACCTTGTGGAGTAGGAAAAAGTTGTAAAAGCTCATAAGTGTTGATCCCTGTAAGGTTACCTTGGGAATAGATAGTAAAAACTAAAAAGCTAAGCATATGTCTAGGGTTGTCTTATATCCTTGGTAATTCTCCACTATAATAAAAATCTCTTACTTTATTTTTAGGGATTGGATGTAGAACACTTTATCCAAACTAGGATAAATCAATTATATGCTTTCTCCTTTCCTTATACTTTTATACATTTTTGTTTAAAGTGCTTTCTAAAAGAGTAGAAATCTGTGAATTAACCTAATAATTTTAGAAGGAATTATAACTTTTTTTAAAGCATTAGAAAAATAATTTTAAAATCCAATTTAACCTTTTTTCTTAGATTAGCTTCAAATAAACATAGTTGAATGGTTTTCTTAAAGTCAAGGGCCAAACTAAAATAAAATAAAATTAAGGAATGAAAGTGAAATGTGGGATAAATTTAAGGAACCAAATGAAGTTAAGGGATTAAAATCAAACCTAACACAAAGTTAAGGGATCATATTAGAACAAAATAAAGTTAAAAGGCAAAAGTGAAACCTTAAATAAAATTAAGAGCAAAAAATGCATTTTTGTCTATTTTATTCCATCTAAAGGTGATTTAGGAAGTTTGGGAGCTAAGTCTTAAAGGTTGCCATTGAGCTTTATTAATAGTTTCACACCATTATTGCATCTTAATCTTGTTATGATCCCAATTTAGAAGACAACTAAAATCATAGACAAAATGCAAACAAAAATCCTTTCTAGATAAGGATGAACTTTGGTGTTTAAAACTCCATTAAAATCTTCTATGGTCTTTCTAACACCACACAACTAACTATATTAGAAAGGAGAGAGCAGTAGGGTTCTCCACACTTTGACCATTATGTTGATAGTAGGCCATTGCTTCCTTTAAGCCTTCATGATAGAACTAGGTGGATTCCTTTTGAGCTTTAGCCAAGGTTGTAACATTGCCTTCCTTTTCAAGTCAACCTTGTTCTTATGGTTGAAGTAAATGACAAGAAAGAAAAACAAAATTATATCATACAATGCATATCCAAGTTTAGTTGCTAGTTGATAACTCCCTCTCATTCATGTTATTTTGTATATTTTCTTTTGATAAATATATGTTTAATACTTTAATTACATAGTACATAATACTTTTTACAGGGAAAATAAGCACACTTAAGATGAATAGCTCCATAATCAACTTTTACACTTTAAATGACAATTTTTGATTTAATTTTGAATATATTGAAAATTAATTATACTTTGGTCTAGTTGTAGAGTGCAATTACAAGAAAAATAGAGCCAAAAGTATGTTTAAAATAGGATTGATAAAGTTTTTCATGTCAAAGAGGTTTTAAAATACTTATAATTGCTATTTTAGGTGGTGCGCCATGGCTAAAATTCATCAAGTCACAGCTAGACGGAAAGAAAATGAAGGTAGGCACCCAAGACAAGTTGTGCCACAACATATCCTATGCAACATGTGGCAAAATGTTAGACAAAGAAGGAGAGCACTGCAGTAAGGATATAGGCCATCATGGCATGGATTGAGACAATGCTGAAGCCGCAACACATGTTGTGTGAGCCACGACACAATGGAAAACATAGCCTAAATGCACCACATCACAGGTACAGGGCATTGCTCGCACAGTGCATGCATAGCATTTTAAGTTGTGGCATGACTTGTTTTAGTAAAATGTAGCATTTTCCTTATCAAAAATTTGAGGGTTTCTTATTACA
The DNA here is from genome assembly GCA_026724425.1 of Erythrophleum ivorense. Taxonomy (NCBI): domain Eukaryota; kingdom Viridiplantae; phylum Streptophyta; class Magnoliopsida; order Fabales; family Fabaceae; genus Erythrophleum; species Erythrophleum ivorense. Next base: position 3,418,267 of record JAIUCV010000036.1, on the reverse strand, counting down.
TATAGCCAATTCAATTGGAGGAGCCATCATTTTAAGTTATCTTAGGTCTTCTTGGGGTGTGTAGAGGCTGAGGAGGAGCTAAGAAAGGCATCTTGAAGCAAAGGAATACTAGATATTGAAGATTGAAGAAGAGACAAGCTTCCATTCTTAGTTTTCTCTTCCCTTCCATTTTTCTTTGCATTTGTTTAGATGATTCTGACCTTTGCTTTAATTTTGCTGCTAGTTTTCATAAATATGTATAGCTAAACTCCCTAATTAGAATTATTATGAACTCTTATATGAATTAGTGGTAGTTTCTTAGTCCAATTTTGTGATTAGTGATGAATATATGTTTATTCAACTCTATGCTTTATGCTTTCTAATTTTTTGGCCAATAATTAGATTGATTTGATACTTTTTCTTAAGATTGGAAAAGGGAGAGTGAAATTAGATTAGGAGTTGTGTTGTATGAGTACTGGAACCTTGCTAGTGAAAGTGGGTCATTTAGTTAATGAAATAGGACTATACTCATTAACCTCACATATTCTTATTAGGTATTGTGCTATTAAATTGATCTTGGTTGATTTCATAAGGAATTACAAAATTAATTAAATAATCCTATATGAGATTTGAAAGAATACTTATAAGAACAAGTGAACCCTAGACTAACATGTATCACCATTAAGAGTAAAGGTAATGAGTGTTGAAGTAAATTACTATGAAATACAAGAAGGATTAATAATCCTAGATGCTATTATTCACCTAGAAATCCAAATAACAATTTTAAACTTTATATAGTAGATAATCTTTAATCATTTCTTTTTAATACAATTACTTGAAATTAATTTGTTTAATTTAAGTTAGGGTGTAAATTTTGGTACTTGACAAGTTTTGACAACAATTCCTTGAGAAAATGATCTTTTCTTATCATTGTATTACTTTAGTAAGACATATACTAGTGTGTACGCTTCAAGTAAGAAACATTTGTTCCTCATCATATTTCACCCTATAAAACCTTGTTTGATGCATGTTAATTTTTGTCAATAGCTCATCCCAAGTTTTGTACAAGTAGTTACCATAAATAACCTATGCTATGAGAGATAAAAGTGCAAATTTCTTACAAGTTAACAACATAATCATCTTGAGGTTGTTCATTTGTAAATCTAAATTCCATGTTCCTAATGTTTTAAAGTTCTTTAAATATCCATTCTTTTGGTGAAACTTGATGTAACAATTTAAGGTATTGATAGGCATAGCCAATGATATAAAAGAAGGGTAAGTTTTGATGCACCAACCTCATCAACAAGAATTACCATATTTGGGTGGAACTATAGGGTGCATTCTATATTAACATGTGAAGACTTGTAGCCCATGAGATGGATGGAGTAGTAATAGTTCTTGATAAAGTGAACATTACTGTAGAAAATACTAATGAACTGAGAATTAACCTCACATATTGTATCAAAATCAACAATAGTTCCCAAAAATTGGTTTTTAAGATCTTTATTCAAAGTTACAAGAAACCCAAACACCTTTGTTAGGGATTTTGCTTTAGCAAATGTTTATGCAATTTCACCATCTACCAATGCCAATTTTGGAGCCATTGTTGACATGCGAATTGCAAGAGTATTACAAGCCATCATTGAGAAGATTTTGGCTCCTTGTCATGTGAACTTTCCACCAATTCAATATGCTAAAATCAAATTTACAATAAGAGATTGGCTCCTTAAGATACTTATCCAAGTTTAATGTAAGGCTCTTACTCTAAAGTCTTACAAAAGAAAATTGTCAAAACCTTTTAGTCTATCACTAGTATCATTATTTGTACTAGGTAAGCTACTGTCATAAATCTAAGAGTAGTAATATTCAACTAACTTTATTTTAAATTAGGGTCTAATACACCTACAAATTCTAGAGGCAAACTACACTTGTTCCATAACTTATTAGATCTGGCATTCATTTTTAAAGAGATGGAACCAAGAAAAATATCTGAACTTCTAAAATAATTAATTGTTGGATATGTATTGTTAAATTGTTAAAATATATTAATCTAGAAAAATCCTACATTCATGAAGCCATGTGAATTGTCTAGAAATATCTAACAATGGTGATGCAAGATGGAGAAGACTATAATGTTGACATATGATGATGTAATCCTGTGCAAGTAATTAAGATTTGATATGATATAATAATATTAAAATCGAAAGCTTGTAGAATTATGTGGAACATATATGGTTATAGCAAAAAATCTCTTTACAACTAACATGTATCAATATAAATAGGAGTTAAGACTTGTAATATAGTGCAGCAATCAAAAGCTTATAGCCAATTGAAGCATTTCCAATGCACATCCCTTCTAAGTTTCTCTCTCTTTCTTACATATTCATTTACATGTCATTTTCAATTGAAGCATTTGCATATCAAAGCTATTACTCACTTTTCATATAACCTAAGTACCATTAGTGGTATCAAAGCCTTAGATTTAAACCTTAGCCATATCCTACCCACCTTAATATCATATCTATACATCTCACCCATTAATCCCTATGCCCTCTATATCCACCTCAAATCTAAACACCTTACATTATACTCAAGCCTCAATCCCTATAATTGAGGGTGAAGCTTATGATTTTTGAAGCATCACAATGAAGACATTATTATCTCACTAGACTTATGGGAATTGGTGGTGGAAAGATTTTAATAACCAACCTTAAAGTAGCAGGTATCAAAGATAGTTACAAAGCTGAAGGAGTATAAGCAAAATGTGCTAAAGGATGCAAAAGCTTTACTCCTCATTCAACAAAGGACAAGTAGTGCAACTAAGGATCATGAATGCCAAGACTACAAAGGAGACACAGGAAATATTGAAGAGTTAGTCTAAAGGCTCCAACAAGGTAATCACTATCAAACTTAAATCTTTATGGAAAGATTTTCATTCTTTAATGATGAAGGAAGGAAAATCAATACAAGGTTTCTTCTCTGTGTCTCTAATATTATTAATTATAGAGATATGATATAAGATAAGAAAAATATTCAAAAATTATTAAGAAGTCTTTTGGCAAATTTTGATTATGTGGTGGCTGCAATTGAAGAAGCCAAGGATTTATCAAAACTTACTTTAATGGAGCTAATGGGATTTCTCCAAGTCCATAAGGAGAGAATGTAAAGATTTAAGCTACCATTAAAGCAAATCTTTCAATAAAAAAATATCTCTAAAATAATGGGGATAAAAAAAATGACTATAGTCAAAATCCTCAAAATAGAGGATTATCTAATTACCGTTGAAAAGGGAAAAACAATTGAAAAAATCAAGGGAGCAAAGATAAATCAAACTCATATTGTTGCCTACATAAGAAAAATAATCATGATACAAAAGATTACCAATATAAATGCAAGAGGTGCAAAAGGCACACTCATTTAAAAAAAAAATTGTTGGTATTGATGGAAAGAAGAAGCAAATTTTAGAGAAAAGATAAATCCTTTGATCAAATATTTTACTATGCATTTTCTTTTCAAGAATCAAGGGATGCTTGGTATTTTGATATGGGTTACTCAAACTACATGACAAGTAATAAAAGTTGCTTTGTCAAACTAGATGAAAAGAAAAAATCCCAAGTTACACTTGGTGATGGAAAAATGCAAGAAGTTGAAGGCAAAGGCATTATTGCTATAATGATAAAAAATGGTCAATAAAAATTTATTCATTATGTTTATTGTATTTTAAGTCTTAACAAAATTTATTGAGCATTGGCTAATTGATTAAAAAATGCTATAAGTTGATTTTTAATGATAATAGATGCATCATATTTAATAAGAATAAGAGGCATCCTATAACTACTATTAAAATGGCCCCTAGTAAAACATATTATGAAATGTGAAAATGTGGATGAACCCATACTACGGCATTTGAAATCTGGCCATTTGAATGTTTATGGCCTTAAATTACTAGATGAAAAAGAAATAGTGTTTAGACTTCCTCCTATGCATTTTTGAAAGAAAGTTATGAAGCATTTTTGGAAAAATGTATAGGTTGCCATTCCCAAAATCATTTTAGTGAACAAAAGCCTATTAAGTTGGTGCACGCAAATATTTAGGGTCCCTTGAAAACCCCCACTCTTAGTGGAAAGGGATATTTTTTGCTCTTTATTGGCAATTATACTTATATGATATGGGTATACTCTATTGAACAAAAATTAGATGCATTCTATTACTTGACATAATTTAAAGCTCTTGCTGAAAAGTAAAATAGACACTCTTTTAAAGTTTTAAGAATTGATTGTAGGAGAGAATTCATAGATCAAAGATTCATTAAGTTCTGGAAAGAGCATGGTGTCAAGAAGGAGCTCACAGTCCAACAAATACCTCAACAAAATAGTGTTGTAGAAAGAAAAAATAGAACTATTGTTGAAATGACATGCATTATGCTGTAAGGCAAAAATCTATCCAAATATTTATAGGTCAAAGTTGTTAATATAGCAGTTTATATTCTCAACTAATCTTCTACAAAAATAGTTTCAAATAGAATGTTATATGAAGCTTGGTTCGAGAGAAAGTTAAAGGTAGACCATTTTAAAGTATTTGGCTATATTGCCAATGCCCATATCCTAAAAGGGAATAAAGACAACCTAGATGAGAATGGAGAAAAATGTATCCTCATTAGCTATAATGAAAAATCCAAAAGCTATCATCTTTACAATCCTGATATGAGGCAGTTAATTATTTCAAGGGATGTCATATTCGATGAAGAAGCAAGCTGGAAATAGACCAATGAAGCACCTAAAAGAGCTTAACATCTTAGAGCTGAGGAGAATACAAGATTTGATATAGACTTAAGCACAAGTCAACCTTCGAGACAGCAAAACTTATCATTAAATTAATCTCCTTCAAAAAAGATGTGATCATTACAAGATAGTTATCAAACTTATGATATCACATTATTTTCTTATGAGTAGCAGAAATATGAAGAAGCTACAAAAGAAGACAAATGGAGAAAAGCTATAGACGAGTAATCAGGATGATTGAGAAAAGTCAAACAAGTGAGCTCATGGAGAAGCCTAAAGAAAAAAAAAATATCATTAGGCTAAAATAGGTTTGCAAAATCAGGTACAACAAAAATAGATCAATTTAGAAGTACAAGGCACGACTCGTGGTAAGGGGATACTTTCGACAACTAAGTATTGACTTCAACAAGACCTTCACTCCTTGGTATGCATGGAAATAATAAGCATGGTACTTGCTTTGGGCACCCAACTAAAACAACTAATATATCAATTAGACGTGAAGTCTACATTTTTTAATGGAGAAAAACTGAAGAAGAAGTGTACATGGAGCAACCTCAAAGGTACGTGGTTTGAGATAAAGAAGATAGAGTATATCAGTTGAAGAAAGCACTCTATGAGTTGAAGCAAGCATTGCATACATATAATAGTAAATTAGACAAGTATCTTATTGATCATGGTTTCGTAAAAAGCTTAAGTAAGCCATCATTATATGTGAAGATGCATGAAGACCATTTCCTCATCTTGTGCCTACACATGGATGCTTTAATATATATTGGCAATGATACAAAGATGATTGAAGATTTTAAGCAAGCCATGATAAAGGAGTATGAGATGATCAATATTGGCCTTATAAGATATTTTCTTGGAATGCAAGTGAAGCAAGGGCCTAAACAGATTTTCATTTCTCAAGAAAAAAATATGCTAATGATTTGCTAAAGAAATTTAAGATGTAAGACCACAAGACAACATCCACTCTGATGGGAACCAATGATAACCTATCAAAGGAGGATGACAAAAAAAAGGTGGATGAGACAACTTGTCAAAGTCTTGTTGGCTCATTGATTTATCTCACAAACACCAAGCCTAAGATAATGCATATTGTCATCACTGTTTCAAGATTCATGAGTGAGCCTAGAAAATCTCATCTTACAATTGCAAAACAAATTATAAGATATGTCAAAGGTACAAAGAATTTTGGCATCTTATATAAAATGGAAGATGATTGCAGTCTAATTGGCTACATTGATAGTGATTGGACAAGAAGCATGGATGATAGAAAGAGTACAACAAGATATATTTCCCTTTTAGGTTTTAAAGTAATTTCATAGGTGTCAAAGAAGTAAAAGACAATCGTGCTTTCATTTGTAGAAGTAGAATATATGGCAACAAAGAGTATAGCATGTGAAATAGTTTGGCTCAAAAGGATCTTGGAGAATTTACATCAAAGTGCTAGCTAGCATGTTAGCAAAAATCTACTGTGACAACATGTCCACCTTTGCCATAATGAAAAATCCTATTTTTTATAACTGCACCAAGCATATTAAGATTTGACATCACTTCATTGGAGCTTATGGAACGGGAAGAAATTGAGTTTTGAAAGACTGAAGATCAACTTGAAAATATTTTTACAAAGCTAATTACCATAAAAAATGGAAAAATTATGTTTAAGGACCAAGAAGTGAAAACAATTATTTTTAAGGACCTGTTACCACTAGATTCAACTGTTTGTTACTAAACTCAGTGGTAATCATTCTAAAATAAGTGGTAACAGGTCCTTAAGAATAAATTTCTTTACTTTTTGGTCTTTTATCATAATTCTCCGTAAAAAAATTTATTAAGCTCAAAGAAATACTTAAGAGTTATGGATTTTTTCTAGATTAAAGGGAGATATTAAAATATATTAATCTAGAAAAATCTTACATTCATGAAGTCAAGTGAATTGTCTAAAAAAATCCAACAGTGGTGGTGCAAGATGGAGAAGATTGTAATTTTGATGCATGATGATGCTATCTTGAGCAAGTAAATCATATTTGATATAATATAATAATATGAAAATTGAAAGCTTGTAAAATTATGTAGAATGTACATGGTGGTAGCAAAAAGGTCTTGGCAACTGACATGTTTCAGTAGAAATAGGAGTTAAGGCTTGTAATGAAGTCTGATAATCAAAAGCCTATTGCCAATTGAAGCATTTCCAATACACCTCCCTTTTAAGTTTCTCCTCTTTTATGTATTCATTTACATATCCTTTCCAATTGAAGCATTTCCATATCAGAGCCATTACTCACTTTTCATATAACCCAAATACCATTATATATGTCACCAGTCTCAGGGAAGTATATATTTCCAATAAGATATCTGTTGCTTGAAATGACATTGATGACTTCAACTAAAAGTTTCAAATAACTAGTAACAAAATTTGCCCATTGCCACTCTTTATCAATTGGACCTAATAAATAAAAGGGATCATGCTCTTAGATGAGAGAAAATGTAGTCTTGTATTCTAGTGCAATTTCAAGCATGTGATATGTTGTATTCCAAAGAATAGGACAATCAAGAACTAAAGCCTTTTGAGAGTTTAATTCTCACATGTTGAGTAATCTCATTAAAAAAATTTTGTATTACTTAGCAACTGTCATTGAGCTTAGCAAATTGAGTGTGCCTTTTACACTTCTTGCATTTGTATTGGTAGTCTTTTTTATCATAATTATTTTTCTTGTATAGGCTGCAATAAAAGCTTATTTTACCTTTGCTCTCGTGATTTATATTTCTCCCTTTTCCATGGTAATTAGATGATCATTTATTTTGAGGATTTTGATCATGAATCATGATCATTCTTTTTATCTCCATTATTTTTGGAGATACATATTTTTATTGAAAAGCTTGCTTTAATAGTGGCTCAAATATTTACATTCTCTTTAGGCTTGGAGGAGCCCATTAGCTTTACACTAGAGTAAGCTTTGATAAATCATTAGTTTCTTTAATTGTAGCCACCACATGATTAATTTTTGCTAGAAAGCTCTTCAATAATTTTTGAATAATTTTCTTGTCTTCTATCATATCTTTATAACTTATAATTTGATTAGTAATATTAGAAACACAATTGAAAAAAGCTTGTATTGATTCACCTTCCTTCATCATTAAAGTATCAAAACCTTTTTATATAAATTGAAGTTTGATAATGATGACCTTGTTAGAACCTTTGTCTCTTCAAAATTTCTCATGCCTCTTTTGTAGTTTTGGCATTCATGATCCTTGGAAATATTGTATTGCTTACCTTTTGTAGAATGAGAAGTAAGGCTTTTACATCCTTTAGCATATTTTGCTTCTACTCCTTTTGCTGTGCAAGTGTATATGACACTTGCTCCTCCGAGATTGGTTCTTGAAATCCTTCTACCATTAATTGCTTCAAGTGTTGTGAGATGAATAATGTCTTTATTTTTATACTACAAAAATCATAAGCTTCACCTTCAAATATAAAGATTGAGACCTGAGTATAATTGAAGATGGTTAGATCAAAGGTGGAAGTGAAGGCCATAGTGACTAATAGGTGAGCTGTATAAATATGGTGTTAAGGTAGTTAGTGGCTAGTATTTGAAACCAAAGCTTTGATAACATTGATGGTTTTAGATTAAAAGAAATGATGGGATGATCTTGAGATATGTAGTGTTATATTGATATGAAATGTGTTCTTGGTGAATAACTAAGTAAGGAAAGGAAAGACTTGAGGTGTGAAATTGAAGCAATGATGGATGTGTGTTATTGCTTTTGTAATACAAGATGGCTACTAGTTGTTTTGCTAGAATGCTCACTTGGTTACATACATATAAGGCTTCACACTACCTCCTATTTATAAGAGTAATAGTCAATAGATGTTACCTCATTTATAGACTTTTCTGCACTATTCTTATAATTGTTCTTTCCACCACCACATGCTACTATACTATATATTTCAGCCTACTTGTTATATGCTCTAGATTTTGCAGCTTATGTAATGACTTACTAATTCCTTTAAGCCTTGCTGATAGAACTAAGTGTATTCCTTTTGGGCTTTTGCCAAGGTTATAACACATCTCCTCACAAGTACTTGTATTCTAGTTGCCCAACTTATTTTCCAAATAATCTTGTTGTGAGGTGGGGCAAAGGAGAAAGCTTTTGGGTTTTGAAATTGCTCTGATGACAAGAAAGAAAAAAAAAGAAATTGACCTAAGCGTTGGAATATAGTGTGTATTGTGATTGTGTTGTCAAGTGATTTTGATTTTCTTCATGAGTAATTGTAGGTGAAGGAGATAAAAAAATTAGAGAGAGAGAGAGATAGAGAGAGAGAGAGAGAGGGAAATTTTTAGCTATAGAGAAGAATCTTTCTTTAAAGAAGAAAGTCTTTTTTAATTAGGATAAAAATTATTCTCCCTTTTTTTTTTTCAAAGAAAAAGCCCAAATTATACAATTTTTTTTTTGAAAATATACAATCTCCTCCTCTAAAATTAAAAAATGTATTGTACTTATCTCTTTTGTAACAAAAAACAAGTTATGACTATACTTATTTTGACCAAAATATCTCTCTACCTATTATTTATATAATATAAGAGGTATTAAATATATATTTAACCAACATAAAATAGTCAATTTTCTAGGTTTATCATATTGTAAAATTTAATATATATTAATTAACATAAGTATTGTTGAAAATTCAATAATTTTTATAATAAATTAAGTTTATATCTTTAATACAAAATAAACAACATTTAAATATTTTTTTAAAAAATATTTTTAACAATCGAAATCAATATTATTCTTAAAAGTATTTTGGTTATATTTTAGTTTCACGGAATAAGTATATATTTTCATAAAAATTAAAAAATATATATGTAATTTGAGTATCTTTGAGAAGAAAGTAATTTACCATTAGTACTGTTATTTTATTGAAAAACAATGAGTGTTTGTTTAAGGATAAATATGCAATTCGGTTACTAACATTTGGGGAAGTGATAATTTATCAAACAAGAGGGGTATCATATATGTGATAAAACCTCAATACCTCAAGGGAGATAATAATAATTTATATTTGGAAATTAATCATCGTATACACTAAAAACAACACCTACAGGTGTGAAAAAATAACTCATGCATGATAGAGAAGGTAGAATATTGTACCTCAACTTGCTGCAACATGATAGCTAAATGGAGAATGGTGTTCCCGGTGCCATCAGAACTTGCGAAGTTCAGAAGCCTTCCAGTGATGGCAAGCTCCAATTCCACCAAAGCTTTGAGGGTCTCCAAATAGTTGTGTTTTACACACAAGTGAAAAACGGTATTTCCATTGTTTTTGTCACGAAAACTCACAGATTCTGGCTTTGCTTTGATCAACTCTTGCACAACCTCTATTCGCCCTCTCATAGCTGCATAATGTAGAGGAATTCTGCCTTCTTCATTAGGAAACAAGCATGGTCGGTTATTAACTTCTAGCAGTTCCTTCACGATATCGATGTGACCCTCGGCAGAAGCCAAGTGGAGGGCGGTGTTTTGGGAGGAGTCCAACTCAAGGGAGAGTTTGGGTTTGTAAGTAAGAAGTGCCTTTGTGAATTCAAGGTGGCCAAGCGAAGCTGATATGTGCAGAGGAGTCGCAGTGAAGGAACTTTGTGAAATTTTGTAAAGGATTAATGGTTCTTGCTGTAAAAGTGAGTTCAAAGTTGATACAGACCCTTTAAATGATGCATCATAAAGAACGCTCAATCTGTCCTCTTCATGATGAGGATGAGGAGTGCCCATTTTGATTCTTCCTCGCTTGCGTGAACGAATGATGCGTATATATGATATATGCTACATTATATATATATATATATATATTTGGAAGAATCCGTCAATGTTAACGTATAATTGGTTGGCTTTCTAATTATTGTTTATTCCAATCTTCATATGTGTGGAAAACATCTTCCGTGGAGCGAAAATAGATGCTAGGCCAATGAAAAGCAACATGTAAATGATTATTATTTTTTAGTAAAATCAACCTATGTCATCCATGTATAAGTCTGTTTTTTCATTAGCTTATTTTACTTATCTTTTGCACACTATAGTTTCTCTCACAATGCCTTTCTTTCAAATTTTTTCACTTGTTTTTTTTTTCAGGTACAAATTCAATTTACTAGGTTTTCTTGGGTGAAAAATGGAAATATATTTATCTGTAAGTTAACCCCATAATGGGTAAGAATGGTCCAATTTTTTATAATCTGATTAAACAAACACATATCAGGCCTGCAGGTGATTCCTTTATACGTAAATTTGCAGGTTCTCTAATGTGAAAGCATCATTCAAACACTCAGTTTATGAAAGGAACATCATAGAGTTTGAACCAATAAATTAATACTTGTGTCGGCAATATTATTTGAATATATTATTTTTAAGATTTTAAGGGGTTAATTTCATGATTATACTATTATATAGTATTAATCGTTCTCACAGCAAAAGATAAACAAATATTCTTTTGTAAAGATGCTATCCTATTGGAAAAAGATAAACATAGAGAGTGAAGCCCAATCTTGAAAGAGAGAGAGTGAAAGTATATAGAACTCATACCTCTTAGTCTATCTCTTTCCAACATATGTAAGATCAGATTCATACGCTAATATAAAAGGATCCAGATCGGAGCATGCGTTCGGTTTGCTTCCATCCCTTGCACAATGGACTAGTCAATCTAAGTATTCAAAGTACTTTTTCATATACTATCTATGTTAAACTAGAACGTATTTTAATTTTTATGATTAATTTAAGAATGATAATTTAAGAAAATTTGATTCTTTGAAGATCTGTGATATTGATTATTAATAGTTGCTATATATGTTACCTCCCTATCTAAGCCTGATTTGTTTTTCTTGTACACTCGAGTTCATAATTCGTAACTCATGTAAATTTCATTGTTTACATAGAATTTAAAACTTTTATTTCGATTCTTAATATTATGTAAGGTAATACAAAAAAGAACATAGAAGAAATTAAAAAATAATAATCTAATTAGAGTAAATAATGAATAATTTGAAAAATGAAAGAGTGATTAAATAGATATGTTTAATGTAAAAACTTTCTTGAATATATAGATAAATATAGTTCATGTACTATTTTCCGTACACGTCATCAGAATGAAACTCTAATTTTAATATATAATGTAGGTAGATTTGATTTTTTTGTTAGTGACTGTGAAATTCTGACAATTATAATATTCAGCCAAACTTAATATACAGAGGCGGATGGACGGAGTTCATAATTTTTTTGGCGATTATTTCAGAGCTGTTTGATATTGTTGGACTGTGGCTCAAAACCATAAAATATGATCAATGGTCTTTCCAAGTGCCGGCTTTCTTTTTGGCCGACTCCATCTATCTGTGTTTGATCAATTCAACCCTTTTTTTTTTTTGATATAAAAGGAAAAATATATTAAAAGTAGTAATGGTTTACATACATCTCACTAATAATTGTTTGCGGTAGTAAACTCAACAACCACAAAACATAACTAACAACATTGAACACATAAAAAGGAAAAAAAATTGTGTATAATTATTTATATTTTTATTGTTAGATTTTTTAATTAAAATATCACAAGTATATAGTTCTTCAATAAAAATATGGTATGTGTGTGATTTTTATAATAATTATATAATTTTTTAATTAAATTATATATATTACAAATATGCAAGGAAACCTAACTTGCTAGCAGATTTTATCACTCCATAAATGTAATTGCGCCTCACCTAAGTTTGATTGGGCATTGATAATCACACCTAGAGAGAGTGAACAAGTGTGTTGTGTAGAATGTGCAGTTTTAACACTTTCACAAAAGTAGAGGATCAAAGGTCTTCTATCTCAGTTTACTGAAGGTTAGAGGACTTTTATACAGGACAGTTGAGAACAAATAAACATTTATAATTTTGACGATAATTAGATGTATGTGATATTGAGAAACTGATAACTTATGTGAATGCAGTTAATAATACAAGTAGTAATAAAATCAAGATATGGTCCTTCGAAAGTGGAGGAGCAAAGCTCAGCACACTTGAAAGATAACTAACACAAAGATTTATCTTGGTTTAGTCTATCTAAACTTATGTCCAGTCCCCTTAAAACACTTAATGGATTTTTCACTAAAAAAAAAAACAATATACTTACAAAGATGTAGTTAACACGACTCACACATTTCAACACTTGATGTTTTTTCAACAAGGTTTTCTATAACTCACCCTTAACTCTTTTGAATTCACAAATACATGCCTTTTCTTTTACACAACTTTCATGCACAAACAGAATTGCTTCTTACAAGCTGATATACTGAACACTGAGCAATGATCTCATATATTTCTCTAGTTTTCAACACTTTTCTCTATTCTTTTAACATTTATTGTTTTAGATATATATATATATATAGACTTCCTATATTGATTAGCCGTTAGAGATAAGTCTGATCTTCAACCGTCATCTTTATTGGAGCATCCTCGATTAATCTCCAACGTTCAAATCTTTTAGACTTTGCAAGTTTTGCTCTTTCATATAGCTTGTCTAGTCAACTCATATTTAATGCTAATCACGGATCTCAAAATGAGGGTTAAAGTAGAACTTTATTTTTGTGTAAGAAATCATAGACAGAAGCTAATGCTTTTCTATTCATACTCATTTCACATAAAGACCAGAACTCTTTTATCTTTTCCTTATTATATCATTTGTCATTTAGCACATAATTTTAGCTTCTTATAAGCATGGATAAAAGCAATCAAAGCCTAGATGAATAAACACTTGGCTTATTGGGGCAAGTAAGATTATGGCCTTTTACATAAATCTTATTTAAGTTTTGTTATCATTAAAGTCTTTCGGTCAAACAACCTTAGGCCAACAATCTCTCTCTTTTGATGATGACAAAACCTTTAAAAATTTTCAAAATGATTTATGTAAAAGTTCAATATATATAGAAGTTACACTCCCTTTGACAATAAGCATAGGCTTCAACCAAGCTAATGTAACATTGATATTTAAATATCATCAAGCAAACAAAACCCAGCACATTAGTGAGAAATTCATGTATTAATCTATTAGATTCAATGTCAAGTGTTGGTTAGCGTAATCACAACAAACAATAAACATCCACAATTATTCAAGCATTCAACAACACTACAATAGTATTGTATCCCCTTTTTTTCATCAACAAAAAGGAAAAAGAAAAGAAAAGAAAACTAAAGTCATAAACATAAGTAGAAGGAATGAGATACAGAAAATAAAAGATGAAGCCATCATTGGCAATAGTCATAAGCATAAAGTATTCTCAGTGACAGTCATGAAGAAGACAAGAATTAAGGTTGTGGAAGGCGTCACCCATGGCTTGAGTAAGATGGAAAATAGCATAATCAAGGTCCTAAAGATGTTATACTAGTTTTTTGCGATCATTTTGATATGCTTACTTAGCATCATGGAGTTCAGTGGACACAAAGTCGAGTTGCTATTGAATGGTTCCTTGAGAGGTCAAAAGATGATGAATTGCACTAATCTTTGTGGTCAAGGAGTCAACATCTGTAACGCCATAATTCCTAGCTCATATCCATCATCCTTTACATGTTCATGTGATATATAGTAAGAAGGAAGTGAGAGATTACATTAAATAGCACACTTTCTTGCGTTGCATCATGATTAAAAATTCATTTCGAACATACTTACAACTCATGAAAACCGAATTGGAAGGTGGAACATGGGATTTCATTATAGACCAGGATTGGCCTCTTTTCTAAGCAAATTTTGAAAAATCATAACTAAATCTAGAAAAATAGAAATCATGTAATCTTGGTCATTATAGAAAGCTTGGGATGTTACTTTATGCTAAAAATATGGATAAGTCATAACATCCCACACATAGAGTGTTTGACATGCAAAATAATCTAGAGGTCAAATTGGGTCCTGATGTTATCATAGTTTATTGATATGAACTTTAAAAATGTCCAATTAGTTCCAAAAAAATCCAATTCATACAAATGATGCCAATCTAAAAAGATTTGGATCTCAAATAGAGAGAAAAAATATCTCAAGATCAGTTCATCAAGTCCAAACCTTAAAATTTGATGGAACAGTACTTCTGGTTGGGCAAGGTTACTGATACTAGACAGAAACTTTAAAATTTCATATCTTCCTTTCTAGACCTCCAAATGAGTTTCTTCTAGTTTGCATGAGTCACTGTGATTACCTAGTTTCTTTGTATAAAATTTCATGACAATTGGACATCATTTGAGTCTCATGTGATAGAAAGTAATTTTGGACCATTGTAATAGTGCATCAGACCATTTCCATAATTTTGCCAACTTTGAAAAATTATTAAATATTCTGTAGACCTCTGAAAATTATGATCTTTAGCTTCTCAGAAAGCTCTCAATGAGAAATAATTGCATGCCAAGACTCAAATCAAGACTAACCCATTTGGCTAAAAAGTGACATATGGTTCTATAATGGTCAATTTTGGCTCTTTATAGGGTGCCAAAGTTGCCAAATGGATTTCCCTTGGTCTTGGCACCTTTTAGGATGTCTAAAAGTACATTTGAGACTTAAGTGAGCTGACCAAATGGTTTCAAACCTCATGCATCTCATTTTGGCCATTCAACCCATACTTATGCATACATTCATCAAAATTTCATATTGTACGCTTTGACATTACATACTCAAAATAAGTGCTATGGGTCATATATTATTTTTATACATCTAAACATCACATATTGGTATATTTACACATGTGTTAAGGTTCATGGTACATATACAACATCATATACATTAAGAACCATCATTATGGTTTCAAAATAGGCAAAATAATACATAAGCTTGTCAATCCTTGCCTTTTAAGGTTATTGGCTTCTTTCACCATAATTACTTGGTCCACCTAGCATGTTAGATCATTGAAAAGGAGGGGATGAGATTCAAAGAATCCCAATAGCTCATCTTCTATTCAATCATACACAATATGTGCAAGCAAGCTTTACAAATGCATGCATGGAAAAAATAAAAGTCATAGATATTTTAAAAGTAAATATGGCATGTGAACAACTCATACAAATCATTCAAGAGCTCACCAAGTGTTTGGATTAGCCTCACATTCTCATCATGGGTTTTGGACTT
This sequence comes from Erythrophleum ivorense, assembly GCA_026724425.1. Lineage (NCBI taxonomy): Eukaryota > Viridiplantae > Streptophyta > Magnoliopsida > Fabales > Fabaceae > Erythrophleum > Erythrophleum ivorense. The sequence goes on along the minus strand of JAIUCV010000036.1, from coordinate 3,402,377 downwards.
GCCTCACTCATTTCTTGAGCACTTTGAACTCAACCATACTTTTGAGAGCCCACTTTGCTTTTGGAAGACTCTTTGCTTTATCTCAACTAAGCTTAAGGGTTCTTGGCTCATCCTCACTAAAGGAAAGAGTTCTTGGCCTCTCCACACTTAAACAAACTCATACAAATATCATGTAGTCATTTAAAACATAACATGGCATCAAGAATCATAGCATGTAAAGGCATGCTAGCATACTTTTCATAGCTTGAAAATACACATACACATATTCTAAAACAAGCTAAACTCATATCCATGCATGAGAGGAGGTCGAGAGAGCTACCTTGTGCAAATCTACACACTTTTCTCCTTAGATTTCTGTCCTTTGCCTTGGCTATACACTTACCATTTGGTGGAGATGGTTTCTCTAGGCCTAGACATGATTTAAGGGAGCTAATTAGGTTCATGAAACATATTCTAAAGCTATAAAATTTGCTTGAGTCATAGATTACTCTATAAGCTTCATTATGGTCCACAATGGTGCCTAATGAAGCAACACTCAACAAATAACTTCTAGGTCTCATTCTTTCCTCTCAATTATGATTCTTGACTCCTTTTAAGCCTTTTGGAGCTACCACACCATTAAAACAAAGGGCCTCGTACCATATTGCTTCTTTAGGTCATAATATGGAACCTATAACCCCAATTCACTTTCCTTGAGTTCTAAATTTTTTCCAAGGTCTCCTCTTATATTCATTCACCATATATGACTCGAAAATGGCCTTAGAAAAATTTGAAACTCTCTCTAGCTAGGTGAACTTGCTTAGGCCGAGACTATGGGTGCATTGGCCTTCCATAGAGTTCTCTCTATTTTCTTGAAGGATGAAGCATGTGGGGAGCCTTTTAGGGATCTTAGGAGCATGTTTTAACATTCAATTAAGCCTAAAAACATTCATATAAAATCAGATTTGCAAGGGAGTATTTGGATCCCTAATGATTCCATCTTGTTCCCTAATGCTCCTTTCTTAATTCTATTGGTTCATTCTCAATCTTTACCACCCAAGGATTGGGCTCATGGTGGCCAAATTAGTGCAAGAGGAAGGGGGAGGAAGAAACTACCAAAGAATGGAAGTTTTACCTTGTTTTCTAACTTTTCTTGCTTGGTCTTTGCCTTCTTTGGCCTCCTTACTTGATTTTTGAAATTTCCCCTCTGTTCTCCCTTCAAAACAGCCCTCAAAACTTTAGAAAAATCATAGAGAAGAATAAGAAAAAAGGGAAGAAGAGGTTAGCCAAGGTGAAGCATGAAAAACCACTAATTTTCCATACCTTTAGCTTGGAATTTCTTCTTCTTCTCCTCCTCTCTTGGTGTGCCCAAGACCCTTGCTCTCCCTTATGAAATTATGCAAAATTTTCTGATTCTAAATGGGGACGAAAGTGGGGCGCCACATAAATATAAGGAGGGAAAAGTGACTTTTTCAAAAATTTCAATTTTGCCCATCGTAATTTGCATTTTCTTTTCTCTTTTCTTTCAGCTCCATTTTGAGAACTGTATTCTCCATCATAACAAATAGGTTCCCAATTTAATAAAAAGTTTTTGGAATCACTCAAATCAGAGCTAAAACCCTCCTGAACAAATCTGTCAAAGTCAAGGTCAACCGACATTAGAAAAATTACACAGGAGGGTCTTTATAGGTCCCAGGGCTTCCCATGGTTTTCAGGGCCTCTGAGAACCCCGGAGGACTTAAAACTTTTATTTAAAAAGCCCTCTTGTATGTTTTCCAAAAAGTCCACTTATTTACGAAAATCCTATTGGCCTTTTGGCAAATTTTTTGAGTCACTCCAACCCCAGTTTTTAGGCAACTCAATGCTTAAATTCTCATTTTTCAGTATTTAGAATTTTATCATAATTTTAGTCGAGCCCAATTCCTTCTATTTCGAGGACTTCCTTTTATATCTGGCCTATTTTTTATGTTTACGAAGAAAATGAATATTGCATTTCTCATGTTTACGAAAGGACCGGATGTTACAACATCAGATAGAAAAGAGGAGACATGTTCAGTTATAGTATGAAGTTGTTGAATAATTTCATTGAAGGCTGGCTAGAAGGATAAATTGGTAGGAAGAAAGGAAGATGGCAGAGGTGATTGTGGCAGAGTTTGATGATGTTCGATAGGTGGAGGAAAGTGGGGAGGGTCCCCCTTTCAGTTGAAAATGTGGGATATATAAAGCCCTAAGGCTTGTCAAATCTCAAAAAGCAGTGTTTCAATAAACTGTAGTTCATCGCAGCCAACATGTGCTTTGTTTAGCCTTGAGTTCTCTCCAACATCTTTGTCCAAGAATTGGTCATGGCTAACATGTTAATTGGTCGTGGCAAAATATTCTCTGATTATTCTTTCCTTCATGCAAGAATTGGTCATGGGTAACATACTAATTTGGTTGCAGCAAATTAAATTCTCCCAGATAAAACTTCCAACAAGCATCCTAACTTCAAGTGACTTATCAAATGTCATCTGCAAAAGTATACAATTGTGAATGTATCAAAAAATCCTAAAATGGGATTAAGATTGCATAATTAATCTAAAAGTGAGACAATTAAGCTTAGCTATGAAAAAGGCATATTTTCTTATTTTGAGTATGATTTATATACAAAAGTGCACCAAAAGGTATGCACAACTCAAGGAAAATATGCTAAAAAGGCATGAATTTAGAAAGGTTATCACACCCCCAAACTTAGAATTTTACTTGTCCTCGAATAAAATAAAATGAAAAATCAACAAGATTGCATGAATTATCCAAGTACTATGTATGCATGGTACAGTCCTCATTAGTTGTTGCCAATGATATGCAAGAGAGGGGAAAATGGAACGTAAAAGGATGCAAGACTCACAACATAATGTAAAGTTTTCTAACACTTTCAAAGCATGTGTGTGTGTGGAGAGTCAAGGCCCCATTTTCCAATAATTGTCCAAACCGGAAGCTACATTCAATGCATATATATACACTACCTCAACAACAATACTTCATATGCTAAACCTTTTCTTCCCTTTCCACTTACAAAATTTCAAAATCATTGGGACTTTTAAGCTTGTAAGCCAAGGTGAAGGCTAATTAAAAGAAAGGGCAAAAGAGAATGCAAATTACTTAAAATAAATGACAATACAAAGCTTTACTCTCTTTTCTTCATTCAAAGTATTCTTCCAAGATGCTAACACCTCCCTGAAACTTATCTTCAAATCTATATACACTCAGTCTCATTGAAAATAATTTTTTTTATTTGTTTTTGTTTATTTTGTTTTCTGTGTTTCTATTTTTTGTTTTAAAGTCAACTTGAGTGCAAATAACTACAAACTATCCATTATTCATATTTCCATGATCTAAGTTCATCAGAATGTAAAATCCTGCCTCTGCCAAATTATGAAGCATTAATCCATTACCTGCATTTTTTTACTCACAACAGCAAAATAAAAATGAGAGGAGTATGTAATCCATTCTCAAACAATGTTCAACTTATTCCCACATACATAATCCTCAATAGGCTCAAAATCAACTCAAGCATGTTTGATTTTTGTAACAATTCTTAGGGGGTAATATGGGATTCAAGCATCAAACACATATAAACTTGCGAAGGAAACTTCCAAGACAACCACTAGATTTAAGTTATCACTTATATGCACCTATGTTAATAAGGGTTCATACATACTATAAAGTAAATAGCAATAAAAGGTGCACTTCCCTAAAAACATTCATCTAGAAATGATTTTTGAATTAAATACCCTCAGTAATATTGCTATGATTTGTTATCAGCCACAACTGAAAAGTTAACTTACAAAATAAAAGAAAACATATATAACTCCATTACAAGCTAAAATCTACAAACATAAAACAAAAGATAAGGTAAAGAGCTTGGGGTGCCTCCTAAGAATCGTTTGTTTTATAGTCCTCAGCCAGACTCATTAGTTGTTCAACTTGAATAGGCAAGGTAAAAAATAGATGCTTGATGATCCATGGGTCCTCCCCAATAATGCTTTAATCATTGACTATTCACCTCAAACTTCTCATCTGAGTTATCCACTAACTCAACTGCTCTATAGGGAAAAACTTTAGCCACAGTGAAAGAGCCTGACCATCTTGACTTTCTGGATAAAATTCTAAGACGAGAATTGTATAATAGGACCTGTTGTCCTGGCTTAAATACTTTAGGAATGATTTTTCTATCATGAAGTCACTTAGTCCTTTCTTTATACACTCTAGAGCTTTCATACGCATACACTTTAAATTCATCAAGCTCATTAAGTTAAAGAAGCCTTTTCTCTCCAGCAGTTTTGAAATCAAGGTTCAACTTCTTGAAAGCCCAATAAGCATTGTGCTCCAACTCAACCAGCAAATGACAAGCTCTCCCAAAAACCAACTTATATGGTGACAAACCAATGGGGGTTTCGAAGGCAATCCGATAAGCCCATAATGCATCATCAAGTTTTAAAGACCAATCTTTTCTAGACACACCTACTATTTTTTTTAAGGATGGTTTTAATTTCCTAGTTGGAGATCTTGGCTTGCCCATTGGTTTAGGGGTGATAGGCCAAAGCTACTTTATGTTTCACCCCATACTTCCTTAAGAGGGCCTAAAATTGGTTATTACAAAAATATGATCCACCATCACTAATGATGGCTCTCGGTGCTCTAAATTGAGTGAAAATATTCCTTTTCACGAACTTAAGCACCACTTTTGCATCATTAGTAGGGCTAGCAATATCTTCTCCCCTCTTAGATACATAATCCACTGCCACTAAAAGGTATTGATTGCTGAATAAGTTAGGGAAAGGTCTGATGAAGTCAATACCCTATATATCAAATAATTCTACCTTTAACATATTTGTGAGTGGTATTTCATTCCTCTTTGATATATTTCCCCCCACTAGCATCGATCACACTAAAGCACAAAATTAGAAGCATCTTTGAACAAGGTAAGCCAGTAAAACCACTTTGTAAAACCTTGGCTGCTATCTTCTCTCCTCTAAAATGGCTTCAATAATCCAAAAAGTGGCAACTCTACAAAATCACCTCTTGTTCTTCTTTTGCTATGCACCTCCTAAGAATGTGATTAGTACATTGTCAAAACAAATATGGCTCATCCCAAAAATAATGTTTTGTATCATGAAAGAACCTCTTCAATTGATGCAATTTCAGATCAAGGGGAACCAATCCACATACTAGATAATTAACAATATCCGTATACCAAGGATATATAATGTGCTAAACATTCAATAGTTATTCATCAGGCAACACTTCCTTAATGTTTTGGGCGAATTCCGGTTGAGCTTCAGTAGTCAACAGAGAAAGATGATCAGCCACTTGATTTTCGCACCCTTTTCTATCCACAATCTCTAAATCAAACTCTTGCAGCAAAAGCACCCATCTAATTAACCTGGCTTTAGAGTATTTTGTTACTAACCAGATATTTTTGAGCTGAATGATTGGTGAATATAGTCACTTTAGATCCCACAATGTATGCCTTAAACTTATCACATGTAAACACCACAGCTAGCATCTCCTTTTCTGTGGTGGTGTAGTTCTCTTAGGCTTCATCAAGGGTTTTGCTGGCATAGTAAATGGGGTGGAAAAGCTTATCCTTTTTCTGACCTAGGACTGCTCTAACAGCATAATCACTTGCATCACACATGATAATGAATGTCAAGCTCCAATTAGGTGTGGTCATAATGGTCGTAGAGACCAGTCTTCTTTTTAGTTCCTCAGATGCTTACAAGTAGGTATCATTAAGCTTAAATTCAACATCCTTTTCAAGCAATTTACATAAAAGCTTGGTAATTTTGGAAAAATCTTTAATAAAATAATGGTAAAAATCAGCATGGCCAAGGAAACTCCTTACACCTTTGACAGAAGTAGGTGGGGGTAGTTGTTCAATGATGGACACCTTGCCTTTATCCACTTCCAATCCCTTTTTAGATATTCTATAGCCCAACACAATGCCTTCTTGCACCATAAAGTGAAATTCTCCTAGTTAACCACCAAATTAGTTTATTCATAACGCTGCAACACAACATCTAGATTATGGAGACACTTATCAAATGAATCACTAAATATTGAAAAATTATCCATGAAAACCTTCATAGTTTGCTCAATCATGTCAAAAAATGTAGAGATCATGCATCTTTGGAACGTTGCCGGTGCATGACATAAACCAAATGGCATCCTTCTAAATCTGAAAGTACTATAGGAACAGGTGAAAGTCATTTTCCCTTAGTCTTCTAGAGCAATTGGAATTTAGTTGTACCCTGAATAACCATATAGAACATAGAAAAATTCCTTCTCAACTAGTTTATTTAGCATCTAATCAATGAAAGACAAAAGGAACACAACCCTACAACGTTTGGGTGGGGATTAGCTCATTCTGAGTGTTAGCCACTACAGTTATGCCTCCCTTCTTAGGAACATATCTAGCCATTTAAGAATTTTCTTCTTCATAACGTTTTTCATATTGGGATTTAATCTTCATTGGTGCTCTATGGAAGGTCAATGGTTATCTTCCAAAAAGATCTTATGCATGCAAATTGAAGGGTTGATACCCTTGATATCTACTATATTCCATCCTATCACCTTCTTATGTTTCTTCAACACCCTTAAGAGCTTCAACTCGTACTCTATAGATAGATTAGCAGCAATGATGGTCAAAAAATTGCTAAACTTTCTGAAGAAGACATATTTTAAATGTGCTGGGAGTGTCTTCAACTTTAATTTAGAAGGCTCCACAACAGAGGGTTTTAGAGGAGGTCTATCAGCCGAGGTTAGATCTAGAGCTTTAAATTTTACTCTAGATAGAGGAATGACTAGAGTAGCACTCACCATAATTGCGCATTCTTCCATTCCCTCTTTATCTTGTTTAATTCCAAGAGGAGGTACTTCACATTGGCCTTCCATCATAGACTGTTGAGATTCATAGTGAATTAAATGATCGATCATATCTAGATAGAAGTAGTGTTCAGGCTCATCTGGTAATTTAAGACATTTAAACATGTTAAATGTCACTTGCTCTTTACCAACTCTTATGGTAATGTCCTTTTTTTCCATGTCGATGAGAATTTCTCTGTTGGCTTCACAATCAAGAACAATAAAATCAGCTAGAAGGATGAATTTATCAACTTTCACCAAGAAATCCTCAACTATTCCCCGAGGATATGCCAAGCTTCTATCAACAAGTTGCAAAGTAACCATGGTAGGCCTATCTTTACCTAACTGTAACTTCTTGAAAATGGATAGGGGCATCAAATTAATGTTGGCAGCCAAGTCATATAATGCTCTAACCATGAAAGTTGTTTCGATGTGACATGGAATGGTAAAACTTCTAGGATTGCCCTTCTTTTGTGGCTATTCTTTTATGAAATCTGAGCTACTCTTTGTCAATGCCACCACTTCATGCTCTTGAAATATTTTCTTTCTAGATAATGCACCCTTTATGAATTTTACATATTTAGGCATCTGTTCTAAGACTTCCATAAGAGGGATGTTAATATGCAGTTACTTGAAGGTATCTAAGAACTTATGTTGAGTATCCTTATTCTACTCCTTGAATCATCTAGGAAAGGTTAGTGGTGGAATTTGAGTGCTTGGTTACATTTTTTTCCTTTCACTTCTCTTTTCTTTCTTATTCTCATGCTTCTTCTCATCATCCACCTTTAGTTCTTCTATACCATCCTCCTTAGAAAAAGAGTTCCCTTCATCTTCCGCCACAAGGGGCGTCATGTTAAGCTTAAAAGCATTCGATAAAATTTTAATGCTCCTTAAAGTAATAGCCTTACACTCATCTTTGCCTTCCCTTTTAAGGTTGTGAATTGTGTCACTAAGAAGATTTCCTCTTAATATAGCATTCATTTAGGAGGCTAGTTATCCCACTTGCACTTTTAAGTTTTTGATGGCTGTGTCATATAGAGAGAAAGTGGCCTTTGTTTCAACCCTCTGAGCTTCTTGATTAGCAAATATTTGAGCTAACATTTTCTCCATCTTGGATTCTTTTTCTTTAATGGGGATTTGTCTTGACTGCACTTAAAATTTGGGAGGTTAAGCAAGCCTTGCAGCTAATGAAGAAGCTTGATTCAATTTTGGGCCTTGACTCCATAAAAAGTTTGGATGATTCTTCCACCTCGGTATATATGTTTGAGAGTAATGATTGTTTTGTTGACTTTGCTGAGCATTAGTCATGTAATTTACAGATTCCAATATGTAATGACAATGTTTAGATGAGTGTTCCCTTCCACAATGATCATGGATAGTAGTGGGTGACTGTATTGCATGAATTCCCATGGGGTTAGGTTTCTTCATTTGCAGCTCTAGGTTGTCAGACCTTCTGTTCATAGCATCAAGTTGTGCTATGATGTCATTAGAGGGGCTAGAGGATTGTCCTCTTTTCTGAGATGATCTTCTTTCATATGCATATTGCATGGTGTTGGAGGCTATGTCATCATATAGATTATAAAGCTCAGTCACTTTCATCTTTCCAATTCCACCACTAGAAGCATTATCTAGCATTCTTTTTGCATCTTCATCAAGATCATTCCAGAAAGCTTCCATTAGTACATACTTTTTATGTTTATGGTTGGGGTATGTTCTACATAACTCCTTAAATCTCTCCCATGCTTCATGAAATAGCTCACCAAGTTGTTGCTCAAAATTCAAGATTTCTCCTCTTATGGTTGCTCTTCGGCCCTGAAGAATAAATCTTGCCTTCAATCTGGTCACTAAGTCTTCCCATGTGCCAATAAATTATTCTAGAAGAGAGTTGAGCCATGCTTTAACTATATCCTTCAGAGTCACAGGAAACAACCTCAATCTCAATGCATCCTTGGACACTCTATTCTATTTGAAGGATTCATGCACCTCAATAAATTTGTTAAGGTGTACATCGGAGTTCGCATTATAATTGCCACCAAACAATCTATTCATCTGCAACATTTAAAGTATAACTTGCTTAACCTCAAAGTTTCTAGCTTGAATATCTAGCACCTGAATACTGGAGTGATAACTCTATGCCTCTCAGTTGAGGAAATCATCCAACATGTAGATATCATTTTCATCCATGTCAACCATAACAGGTTGTAAAGGGACTTCTGACTCTGGATTGGCTCTTTGAAAAATATCTTTTATATCCAAAAGGATTTCAAAACTATCTGGATGCAACCCTTGCATGTACGAGGAAGGTACCTACAAAGGAAGCACTCCAAGCAAGTATCAAACAAATTATAGAAAATAAAAAATGCAAATTAACATATTAAAACAATCTACAATTTTAGATACAAGCTCAAGCATAATTTACTAACACTAATTTAATGGTAAACTAGAAAATTTTTAATTTCCAATCCCCGACAATGGTGCCAAAAACTTGTTTGCCAACTGGCTTACACTGCAAGTGCACGGGCTGTGACAAAGTAATATAAAAAGATTATCATTCCCACAAGGATTGGAGTTGAATTTAGTTAGTCATTAAACTCATGCTTTAAAATAAGTGGAGTAGAATGAGTGATTATCAAAATTAAGTGTAAAAGGTAAAAATTACTTTGTAAATTAATTTGTAAAAAAAGCTAACAAATTCTTTTGTCTTCAAGCATACAAAGGGACTTGGATTATCTCTCTTCCTTGTAATTTATAGCACAAGAGCAACCTCCTCTCACAAAAATGACTAACTACTGTATGTGCTAGTTTGGGATCAAATAATACTTGAAAAAGTTTTCTCAAGTTAAGAATAAGTGTTTAATTCTATTAGTTACTTAATCTCTCTTACAACTAATAAAATCCCAATTTTAAGTTCAAATCCCAATGTGACTATACAAGGTCAATAAGTGTATCTCTACCTTATCAACAAAATCATCCATTAAATACATAAATTTTAAGTTCTTGCATGATTTAACTTAAGTTTAGTACTCAAGATAGCTCTTTCAAGCATCAGTTAAGCTAACAAAAAACTAATTGGTGGCCAATCAACCAAAAGCATTAAGAATGGAGTGAAATCAACACATATATGTCAATAATCATAGAAGTGGAGGAGAATCAAGTGTCAATCCATACAAGAGTTCAAAATAACCCTAGAACAAATGTCTAGCTACTTATAATCAACCATATGCCTACAAAAATACAAAGAAATTGAAGCCATAACAGAATACAAGAGAAGGAGAATGAAAGGATTAAAAAAATCGATAAAAAGAGCTTCCAGTCTCTCCAAAACTTCAATCCTTAGCCCTAACCACTTCCCCAATATCCAAACCCTAGCACATAAGCTCCCTAGGCTGCCCAAAAGACAGAGTGTGCTGCAGGTCTATCAAGCCTCAAAATGCAATATTTTAGTAAGCTGTAGTTCGCTACGGCCAACATGTGCTTTGCTGTGGCTAAACAGCCTTAGGTTCTCTCAAGCATCTTTGTCTAAGAATTGGCTGTGGCTAACAGGTTAATTGGCTGCGATGAAATATTCTCTGATTATGCTTTCCTCCATGCAAGAATTGGTCGCGACTAACATATTGATTTGGCCATGGCAAATTAAATTCTCCCAGAAAAGACTTCCAACAAGCATCTTAACTTCAAGTGACTTATCTAATGTCATCTGCAAAACTATAAAACTATGAATGTATAAAAAATATCCTAAAATAGGATTAAAATTGCATAATTAATCTAAAAGTGAGACAATTAAGTTTAACTATCAAAAAGGCATATTTTCTTATTTTTAGTATGATTTATATACAAAAGTACACCAAAAGGTATACATAACTCAAGGAAAATGTGTTAAAAAGGTATGAATTTAGAGAGGTCATCAAAAGCAAAACACAATGGCCTTTAATGATGGTTGGTCAAAGTTGATGAAAGGGGAAAGGGATTTAGACAAAGGTTTTTGGTAGGAAACATAAACTCAATAAAGGCTCTTGGTGGAACTCTACTCTCTTAATGGCAAAATAACATAGTGGCATTAAGGATTTGGTGGCCATGGTAAATGGGATATATAAAAGAAATAATAGAGTATGGGGAATTGTTTTTTTTTTTTTTGGGAAAGAACCACAGCCATTTATAGTTAAACTACTACTAAAGTCACAAACGTAGTAGTGGTTAGTAAACAGCTAAGAAGCATTAATATAGGTACGCGTATTGGATACAACACGATACAGAACATAAGATACGACAATTTTTAAAATTTTAAAATATGAGCACGACAATATATATACATATATTCAATAATCTGACATATTAAAAACTAAATTAAAGCATAAATAATCTACAATAGTATAAATAATAAAACAATTTACAAGCATAAATAAGATGTTCATAATAAGTTACATTCCCTGCAAACATTAATACTAGAATTTTCAATCCAAACTAATCTTCATCTTTGTCTACATCTACATTAGTAACATTTCCTATGAGCTCTTGTTCTAAATCTGGTTCATCTAAAGACAAATTTGCAACTTCAAGACCTCCAGCCCCAATCAAATGGCTTCCAATGATCTCTATTAACATCACACATCCTAGTCACTCTACTAAAATGCTTTTCACTCTTTCTTGATAGAAGATGAAGATTGGTGTGAACATGAACCAAGTCTTTAGACTTTTTTTGATTCAATTTGTTCCTTTTCAGTGACTAAATGAAAGAGTGGGTGCTCCAATTTCTTTTGCACAAAAGGTGATGAACATGGTTAATGAAGAAGCTTTAATGCAAGCCATTGGAGCATTGGGGTTGAAAAACCATAATTTAACAACCAATCTTTCGGCTCAAAATTCCACCTATCTTGTAAAGAATCAAATAATGAATATGCATTTGAAGCTCCACAAAATATTGAAAACTCTTTAAGGACCAATTTTCTCTCCTTAGGATCTCTAAAATACATATTAAAGTATTTGGTCCTCTAGATTGAAATTTTAACATCTAGATGAGGAGGAACTCTATTTGATGCCATGTTAAGCCATTGAAGAGTGTAATACCTATGTAGTATGCAATAAAAACAATAAGAATTGGACTTGTTTAGCATAAAATTAAATGTGAAAAAAATATAAACAACATAAGTATGGAATATTAGTATAGCTTACCTAGGATTCAATGAATGAGCAAGGCAATGAAGTGGTGTATAACTCTTTGTCCAACTATCAATTATAATTCCATACACAACTTCAAAAAATCTTGAATGCTCAGAAAGTTCCTTTCTCTCATGCTTGTATATTGATACCTTCACTTGTTTTATTATTGAATTTTGCATATCATAAATCATGTGAAGTGTAGGCTTATCTGTATCACAAAATCTAAGTGTGTCATAAATAGGCTTTATGAGAGAGAGGATGTAATTAATCTTATCCCACAAAGAGTCATCAAGAATTAACTCTTTAATAGTATTATCCTTTCCAGCATTACCCTCTTTATATGTATTCTAAAGTTATTGGAAGTGTAATTATTACAACCATGAATTTCAAGGGTCTTATTTTAGAGTTAAATGGCATTTGCTGAGGGCATATGGTGAAGGAATTTCTATGTATGCCAAAGTTGATGCTTATTGTTTAGCAAAGATTAAAAATTTGCAAGAGGTGGCTGAGAATAGATCAAAACCAAAAGAAGTGCCATTGCCACATCAACTAGAGGCTTATCTCCTTAAGGTGTTCAAAGTGAGTACAATCAAAGAAAAAAGAAGGTTGTTGAGTGAGAAGGATGTGAGTATAGTGACAAATGGCTGGACTAATGCACAACGATGGCCATTATTTAATTTTATGGTTGTATCTAATTGGTCCTATTTTTTTAAGCAATTGATAAGACTAAAGAATACAAGGACAAATTCTACATAGTTGAGTTGATGAAGCATGTAATTGAAGAGGTAAAATCTCAAAATATAATTCAAGTTATTACTGACAATGCCCCTTTTATACAGCTACAAGCAAGATTATTGAGGTTGAGTATCCTTACACTTCTTGGATCCAAATACTCAATCTCGTGTTGAAAAACATATGTGTAGCTAAAAACACTAAGGCAAATGAATTAGTATATGAAGAATGCCATTGGATCCCTCAAATCATAGATGATGTAATTTTTATTAGAACTTTCATCATAAATAATTCCATAAGGTAGACCATTTTCAATAAATTTGTGCCCTTGAAATTGCTTGCCATTACTGAGACTAGGTTTGCTTCAACCATTATGATACTAAAGAGGCTTATACTTATAAAAATGTCTCTTTGCACAATGGTAATTAGTGATGAATGGAATGCATATAAAGAGGATGATGCTAGAAAGGCTAATACTATTAAAGAGTTAATATTTGATAACTCTTGGTGGGATAAGATTAATTACATCCTTTCTTTCACAAAGCCTATTTATGACATGCTTAAATTTTGTGATATAGACAAGCCTATACTTCACTTGATTTATAATATATAGGATTCAATGATAGAACAAGTGAAGGTATCAATATACAAGCATGAGAGAAAGAAACTTTCTGAACATTCAAGATTTTTTAAAGTTGTGTATGGAATTATAATTGATCATTCGATAAAGAGTTGTACACCACTTCATTGCCTTACTCATTCATTGAATCCTAGGTAAGCTATACTAATATTCTATACTTATGTTGTTGATATTCTTTCTATAATTAATTTTGTGCTAAACAAATCCAATTCTCATTGTTTTTATTGCATACTACATAGGTATTACATTCCTTAATGGCTTTACATGGAACTAAATAGAGTTCCTCCTCATCTAGATGCTAAAATTTCAATCGAGAGGACCAAATACTTTCATATGTATTTTAAAGATCCTAGGGAGAAAATTGGTCCTTCAAGAGTTTTCAATATTTTGTGGTGTTTCAAATACATATTCATTATTTGATTCTTTACAAGATAGATAGAATTTTAAACATAAAGATTGGTGGTTAAACTATGGTTTTTCAACCCCAATGCTCCAATAGCTTGCATTAAAGCTTCTTTATCAACCAAGTTCATCATCTTGTTGTGAAAGAAATTCGAGCACTTACTCTTTCATTCACTCAATGAAAAGGAACAAATTGAATCCAAAAAGGGCTAAAGACTTAATTTATGTTCACATCAATCTTTGTTTTCTATCAAAGAAAGAGTGAAAAGTATTTTAGTAGAGTGACTAGGATGTGGGATATTAATGAACATCATTGAGAGCCATTTAATGGGGCTGGAGATTTTGAAGTTGCAAATTTTTCTTTAGATGAACTATATTTGGAACAAGAGCTCATAAGGAATGTTACTAATATAGATGTAGATAAAGATGAAGATTAATTTGGATTAGAAATTCTAGTATTAATACTTACAGGTAGTGTAACTTGTTATAAACATCTTATTTATGCTTGTAAATTGTTTTATTATTTATACAATTATAGCTTATTTATGGTTTAATTTAGTTTTTAATGTATTAGATTATTGAATGTATATATATATATTGTTATACCCATATCCTAACATTTTAGAAATTACTGTATCCCATGTATCGAATACACATACTCGTATCGATGCTTCTTAGGCAGTTCCTTATATCTTTATTATGAAATTCTTCAATTAAAACATAAATGTTAGATTTTTCAATAAAAATATGACATGTGTATAGTTTAATAAGAAAATCAAACAATTATTTACAAAAACCACACACTTAACATATTTTGATTGAAAAACTTAACAATAAAATTATAAATAATTGTATATAAGTTTTTTTCTTACTTATAAAATTCAAATTCATAAATTTATTATTACTAATTATATTTTATTATTTTATAATATAAATTAAATAATATTATATTATTTATTTATTTTATATTTATTATTATTATTACCACCCCCGTGCCCCTCCCCAAAAAGGCCATTCGCCCCCCTCCCAAAAAAAAACCCCTTAAAAAAAAATTTATATACAATAGGGAATGTGGATGACCCTCATCTTCGTTCCCCATTTAATTTAATTAAAAAATTTTTAAATTTTTGAAAATGAAGAGCTTTTCTCCGTTTCAGTATTTCCTAAATTAAAAAAATTAATCTTTTTTCCTTTTTTGGGAATACGGAGTGCTTTTCCCCGTGTTCTAATAAAAAAGGAAGAAATATGTTAGAGAAAAATGTTATGGTGGCGGGATATTAGGGCATATGTTTTCACATAGATATATAGCTGTTAAAAAGCCAAAGAAAGCATGTATACGCAGTAGATATTAGTGCCGCTACGTACAACTCATGTAAATTTGTTGCAAAATCCGTTTAGTTGGTCAAAACCGGAGCAGGTGGTTCCCATGGTCTGGTACTTGACATACTATGGAACTTGATGACGTGGTGCAATGGATCGTTGTGGATCATTGTGCCATTTTCTGATCATGATGTTACTATTATTATCCATTATTGATACTTGGAAAAATTATGTTAAAGAGTTCAGAAGTAAAAAAATTTATTTTTAAAAACTTTTATTATTAAATTTAATTATTTATTTTTAAATTCAATAATCATTTTAAAATAAATAGTAATAAGTTTTTAAAAATAATTTTTTTTTATTTTTTGATCATTTATTATAATTCTCTCTTGATACTTCCTTATGAGCTTGACCATTAGGACTGTATTTTTTTATTTCATTTTTGAGAAAATATATTTCTTCTTTTAGATTATGATTTAATAAAACATTCAATTGAACATCAAACACCAAACATTACTTTTTAAAGAAGTTTTTAATCATATTTTAAAATGTATAAAATGCTTCATTACATTTTAAGTTTCATGCATTAATTTTGCAATTCGATCATAATTTATGGAGATAAAATTTACTTTCTTTAAGAAATGGATAAAATGGTACTTAATCATCTTCTATTATATGCTCTCAACACACTACTTTTTTTTTACAATGCCCCCAAATTTAGGGGGTACTTTTTTTAAAACTAAATTATTATTTTTAAACCTAGTGCACTGCACAGCATTGGCAGAGGGTTATTGGGTCTAATTTTACTTTGTAATTCATAATTATCTCTTTTTATAAATATTTTTAACGGACTCAAACCTTCAATATTGAAAGATTTTTTACTGTCAATTCATACATGCTTTACTATTTAAAACATTCTTTGTAGATGGGCAAAGTGATATGTGATCTTCCTTTCATTTTGAAGGGGAGGGGAATTAATTTTTTTATTGGTATTAAAAAAACCTAGATGTAAGAAATTTTTTTAGGTGTTTTTGTTATTGTTTTTTTAATAATAGCATTATATGTATAAAAAATTATTTTTAAAACTACATTTTTAGCCTCAACCCAATCATATAACGTTAACCTGTTGACTTACGATACTTTTATATTTAAATTATTTTAGTAGATGAGCAGGGAACCTAAAAGTGAAGAAATAATGTGCAATTTAATGTATGGGTATAAGTTATTTTGAATATTTTTGGTACATTACAAGAAAAAAGGAATATTAAATAAGAGCACACGGATTCTCCGCATATTCAAAGGATTCCATATTTAATTTAGGTAATTTAAATTTCATTTTTTTTGAAATTTTTTTGGTTGCAAATGACACATTAGGTATAAGTGAGTGACAGATTGCATCTCTGAAAAAGAAAAGGAGGGAAGGCATTGGTGTTAGTTTCCATCGCAAGCTGCCCAAGAATATAACAAATTTGAAAATTGGCTTCTTAACATTCTTATTAAAACAACGCTACAACCTTTGTTAAAAAAGGGTGAACTACAATTAATTACACATGTAGATCTTTCCTCCCGTTGCAATTTTCCGTAAATCAAGTAATTTTTACAGACGACAACCTAATTTATTTGCCCCACTTGCTGTCTAAGTTAGAGGTCATCGGACTTAACATTAAAAAAGGAAAATTACACTTACCCATTAACTCCCTCCTAATCGATCAATTTTTACTATTAACCAATTCATTTATCTAACCCCTAGCTATTAATTGATTAGAGGAGAAATTATGATTTAAAAAAAATCAAAGTATGTAAGTGCAATTTCTCTTAATTAGGTGATAAACTCGTTAATTAATTCAGTGCAGTGAGACAAATAATTAGAAGGTCAGTTACAAAAATTAATTGAATGAAAAGAAAGTTAAAATTAAAAAAAAGGCAGTTATTTTTCCCTAAAAATAAAACAGCAAAATGTAAGTACGTCTTCAAAAGAAGACGCAATATTTCCAAGATTAAACTAAACAAATTGTAACCTGGACACTTGAAACTGAAGTATTGTAAATTAACAAGAAGCACAATAAAGGAAAGGATTAAACTTAGATACAATACTTTATATTTTTATTATTAGGTTCTCTAATAACAATGTAACATGTATAAATCTATTTTTTAAAGACCCAATCATGTTATGTTAAAATACAAAAGCTATACAATTGTCACATTTTTTTAAAGAGATTTAATAAGAAAAAAATAAAAACTACTGAAGTTTTTTCCAAAAGGAAACACACACTGAAACAGTAAATTATAAAGTAAATTATATAAAATTTTCCTGAGTTTAACTGAAATTACACAGGCCTTTCTTCTATTTTCAAAATATATATAGAATTTCATAAAATAAAAATTTATATTACACTTTAGTTTAATTTTAAATTTTTGTACTAAAATACTCTTCATTAAGCTAAATAATTTTTTTTGGATTAAAATTAATGAAAACAAAATCTATTCTCTTTTATTTTTATTTGTACATATTTAGGTTAATGAAGGGTTTTTTAATAAAAAAATTAAAAGTAGACAAAAGTATATATTTTTAAAATAGAGAGAAAGTTTGTATAATTTTAACAAAATTCAAAGAAAGTCTACACGATTTATTCTGAATTATAAGATGTGTTTGATGCCAGGCTATCTTATTTTTTTATTCTACTTAAAAATCTATATATAACTAATTTGATTATAAAATATATAAGAAAATCAATATCCACATATGAATACAACCAAAAAAAAGAATCCAAAATTTCTAGATTTTTTATAATCAAACATCTTATAAATAATTTTTTTATGGAAAACTAATTAAAATTTCTATAAACACTTCCTAAAGAATTTATTTTTTTCAGAACTTTTCTTTAATTTCTACATGTAATTCATTAGCTTCAATATTTTATGTATCTATTTATTTTTTTCATCAAATTTTATGAATACGCTGTGTAATGTGATTCATGATTAATTCTAATAAAATATGGTGTTTAAGTAACTAGATGTCAAGAAGTCACATATTTTGTTTTTAAATATCGTATTTAATGAAAGTATAAGTGAGTGAAAGATTGCTTGGCCCTTAGTTTAATTATTTTATTTTATTTTTTTGGTTTTTGTAGAAAGTGAAAAATTGCGTCTAAATATCCCTTCAATTCTGCTTATAGTACATCACATGCCCTCTCGCAACAAGTAAAATTGAGAACCCTTTTTTGTAGGTAAGTACCAAGCGAAATGTGAACAATCTTTTTGGGTTTGTAATTTTATTAATAAATAAAATCATCGTAAGGGACTATTGGATGGTTCTTGTTTTCTTCTAATGTTCTTTTCTCAATCGAAAACATCCTGAAAGTGCAAATGCCATTCATTAAATAGCTGGAGGCATATCGGCCTTTCCTGTTGGCAATTGCATTACAAAATCAAAGGACATACTACTAAATAAAGAAAATAACAGTATACCATAAGGAAGTTATACAACATATCATGGTTTTAAATTGCAGTTGCGGTTGCGGTTACGTTGCGATTGCGGTTGCGGGCGTTGCGGATAGTATAAGAAGGATTGCGGACGTTGCGGTCAAAAAATACAGATGCGGTCGGCGCCGCAACAGTAATATTGCGGCCACATCACATGATGCGGACCGCAATTTAAAACCATGCAACATATCAACAATAATCTTGGAAGACCCAGGTGAACGTTTGGCATTAGCCAAAGAACATAGGCATTGATTGAGATCATATCAAGTTATCAACACATTGACATCCGATGCTTAACTGTCTTCACGCATTTCTTCACTAACCATAAAACAAAGCGCTATGGTGTATACAACAACGAGTCCAAGCAATCCAATCCAAGTCCAACTGGCTATGCTATACACTTTATCAGTCGAATCCGAAAGTTCGTCTGGGATCAATAAGAAGAGGCCACAAAAGTAGGTAAGTGCTAGGGATGTGAGAGTAATACACATGCCTATAGATAACATCGGCATCACAACTTTATTTTTGAGAGGAAGTCCACCTACAAGCAAGAAGGTAACGCCAAGAGACGCAACGAAAGAGATGGTATTGAAATTATGAGTTAGCTATGGACTTCGAGAAGAAAGCATCGCTTCCCTGGGACATGCATCAGTGTCTGTGTCATGACCATGATTATCCTTGAACGACAAGCACTCGAGGGGTCCTCTAGAGTTAGAACTGTTGCGACTGGAAGAAGAACTTTCGGAATTAGATATGCCTTGTTGAATGAAGCTGCCTGACGGGTTAAGTGCAACTTGAAAGTTCATGGTTGAGATGACAGTAGTCACAAGACTTAAATTCCCCCTCATCTCTTCTAACCAATCACCATTATGATTAAACCACTTTCCCATACACTTTAAAATATTTCTCCAACACTTCTCCTTCGGAGGTCTCACTGCTTCATCAACAACATTAGTAGTCGTTGGTGCTTGAGGAGTGTCCATTTCCTTCTTTTCACTTTTGATGCTAGTGTTCATGAATATGACTTGTATTTCAAGGCTCTTGAAGTCTTGTGGAATTCGCTGAAGAATATCATGGGCCGTAAAACCCATGTTGTTCTCCAAGTTTGATGCTTCTCTTATCTTAGGAATTGACAGAAGGTACCTTACAATCTAAACAATAAACAAGTAAATATATTGATATTTTAAATGCTTGTGAGGTATAACAGTACAAGAAAAATATTAATTGAAACAGAGGGTGACAAGAGTAGTCCGGAAATTTATATTTGGTTAATAACAAGGTTCTATGGTTGTAAAGCTAATTGAGCATTTCATTGACTTCAAAATTTTGCCTAAAAAAAGTGTACTTACCCACCATAATCTTTGCCCATAAGTTAAAATTTTTGCCCAATCAATTAATTTTTGCAATTGACCCCCAGATTTATTCGTTTTATTACAATATTTCCACCGTTTAAATTAAATGTTATCTCTAATAAAATTAACACTTGTACACATCACATGGGAAAAACTGTACTTGTCTACCATGATCTTTGCCGCGAATTAATTTCTCCCCTGACAGATTAATTGGGGTCAAAGATCAAGGAAGATATGTTAAAAGTTCACTTCTTAATATTGTTTTATTTAATGATAACATTTAATTTAGAAGGCGTGAATGTTATGGGGAAAATAAATTTTTTGGTCAATAGTAAATATAAATTGATTGGAAAAAATTAATGCAGGAACAAAGATCGAGGGAGGTAACCAAGTTTATTCTTATTTCTCAACTCTAAATTAAAATTAAGTAGGGATTTCAATTGTGATAGAAATTTAGCATATTAATGAAGATGTGGAATTTTTTTTGGCTGGATCTCAAACTCCAGCTGATAGTGCAGAAGTTTTTTGTTAATAAAAATAAGCGAAAGTACCTCAACTTGATTCAACATGAGAGCCAAACGGAGAATGGTGTTCTTGCCATCAAGTCTCTCAAATTGGGGAGCTCGTAGCTGTCACTATCCAATTCAACCAAAGCTTTTAGGATCTTCAAGTGGTTGTATGTCACACACAAGTGGAAAATAGTTTTCCCTGTGTCAAGGATCCTCAAAGACTCTGGCTTTACTCTAATAAGCTGTGTCACAACCTCTAGTCTCCCTCTTATAACTGCGTAGTGCAAGGGAATTCTCCCTTATCGACCAGGAAGCAAGCATGCCTGGTCACAAGCTAGCAATAACTCTTTCACAATGTCGATGTGGCCCTCCGCAGAAGCTAAGTGGAGGGCTGTGCTTCGGAGGGAGTCTAACTCAAGGGCGAGTTTGGATTTGTGAGTAAGAAGGGCTTTCGTGAATTCAAGGTGGCCAAGTAAATCTCATATGTGCAAAGGAGTTTCAATAAAGACAGTTTGCGAGTTAATTCTGGGCAAGATTAGTGGATCTTGCTGTGTCAGTGAGTTCAAAATTGAAACACACCCTTTGTAAGATGCCTGATAAAGAACTCTCATTTTCTCCTCTTCATGATGATGAGCAGTTTCCATTTTCATGACCTCTGTCCCTTGCATATTCGGATGGCGCATTTGCTTAATAATTATACACCATGTCAGAAAGAATTTTTCTATATGATTAGTGTGAAGATTTTCTAGAATTTATTATTATAAAGTTTTTGAAGAATTTGGAGAGAAAGTAATATAAAGAGTGGAAGTGTGTATGGAATTTAATTTTTTATTTTTTCTCCCACTTCTTTTTTCACTCTTATCTTTCTTAATTTTATAAGAATTTTACAATAAAAAAACTCTATATAATCCAAACTAATTATTGTACAATGCAAGTTTTGAATAACTTATGCTCCAATTTATTTTTACAATATCCACGATGCTAAAGTTAACTTTTAATTTGTTTCACGTGTCCCTTTTTAAAGAGTAAAGAATCAGTTGGGGATACACATATCATTATCAACACTGCAGTTTTCTATTTGAAACTTACAGAATGGAATGGAATTAAAAAGAAAATAAAATTTTAAAAAAGATTTTGAATGTGAAAAATGACCCTCCTGCCTCTCATTCACAAAGTTAAAATAAATAAATAAATATTGTTAAATAATGATTAGAAAGGCATCATAAACATTGCACAAAATTTTAAAAAAAAAATTCATTTCCATTAAATAACCAAACGGGGCAGTTTTTTTCCTCTACACTTTGGGATTAAATGGTGTTCGCATATCATTATAGGTTTCATGGTGAAGTGATCTAGAGTTCATTATCGTCACATTCTATTCATTCCATTAAATTTTGAATTTGAAAACGGGTGTGAATTTGTGTTCCGTGCGTTTTCAAGTCTAAAAGCTTTCCACATGAGGAGGCATGTATATATCCAAATTAATTATTCAATATCATCTTACTAAGAATTTGAAGTTTTTGAAATAAATTAGTTATGTGAACAGATTTGCGTCAAGAATCCGGAAAATGAACTAAGTTTTAAGTACTCCTTTTTCCGTTAAACTCTACTCTTATAAAGAGGCAACAGACCTGAAGCAAAGGAATTTTAACACGGTTCCTAGCACGAAAATTTTTGGGGCTTGGAACGTAAATACAGCACAGGCCTATTTGATATATTGTGCTGAAACTGAATGTTATAATTAAGAGACGAATTATAAAGATCAAATTCTTAACCATTTAGTTATAAAAATTTTGATATTATATTAATGATCATTGAATCTCAACACAAAAATTTAAATAAGGCTGATAAATAATTTTATTATAATATCTAATATGATGTGAGAGTTTTTAGTAAGAATTTGTATGGATATATAAGGATTTTTGCCTTTTTCATTTTTTTCCTTCTCAGAACAAAAGTAGTCAATTTTTTTTTTCAATTAAAAAACAGGCATGATATTCTTTTGTTCGAATAAGTGAATGAGTAATACCAACAAAACTATATCTAAACTTTTACGATTAATATTCATCTGATAGTAACAGCACAACAATCGATGATTATGAGTAATTTACCAAAGCCAAATCATGATGATATTATCTCTAAACAAAAAATGTGAAGACAATGATGGGCGACAAGCCAACAACCATGGTTTTAAATTGCAGTTGTGGTTGCGGTTACGTTGCAATTGTAGTTGCGAGCATTGCGCATAGTATAAGAAAGATTGCAGGCATTACGGCTGATTGATGTGGATGCGGGCGGTGCTACAACAGCAATATTTCTGTCGCATCACATGATGCGGACCGCAATTTAGAACCATGTCGACAATTGATACATAATTATTCATTATAGAAGGCATGGTTATAGGTTTGGGTGGCTAGAATCACTACAAAAAAATATGGAATTTGCGGCGACAAAAGTTGTCGCTAAAACATCAGAAGTCGTCGCTAAAACTATTTAGCGACAACAATGTAATCGTCGCTAAGTCGTTGCAATTACAGCCATTGCTAAAGAGATTTAATCGCCAAAAAATTGTCGTCGCTAAAAAGACTTTTTACGACGACAAAAATTGCCCCTAAATATATGTAATTTTGCCACTAAAACTCCAAAACTTTTGGAGCCACGGCATTTAGAGGCGAAAAAAGTCGTCACTAAATGTATAGTTTTAGTGGCGACAAATATTTTTTGACACTAAAAACTTTTAGCGACGACTTTTGCCAATAGTTGTGGTCACTAAATGCATACTTTTAGCGACGATATGCTAGTTCAAGAGATTTAGCCACGACCTTTTCGCCGCAAAAATCCTTGTATTTAGCGACGACCTTTTAGTTCAAGAGATTTAGCGGCGACATTAGTAGTCGCTAAAATTCTTTTTTTACACTATTAGCGACGACTTTAGTCGCCGCTAAAAATGTTTTTTTTTTCAGATTTTTAGTATTTTTCTTAATTATTTTCTTCAATCCTATTTACTAAAATAGATTTTACAATATTATAAATGGTGAAAAATAAATCTTTTAAATCTCTAATAATATATATCCTTTTACAAAATCTAACATTTTAAAATACATAAGTAAAAAGAGAGCAAATCAAACTTTGCTAACAAATTTGATATATACATTACTGCAAAGGTTCATCCAACAAGTATAAATACAAAAATTTGTCATATGAATAATTTTTTAAACTCACTCGTACACTCCACTATTCAATGTTTAAAATAGCATTACAATATTACTAAACAAAAGGAAAAGAACAAGAAGCTAGTATTGGTAATTGCTTGAATCTTCGTAATTCAAGGGAGGGGCACTAGCATTCAATCTAGACACTTCATTTTGTTTTGTAAATGTCAAGACTTTCTCCATCAAAGCAATTACCTGTATGACAAATTGAGACCACTTTCCAATTTTAGTAAAGCATAATGTTTGAAAGACTATATATGTCATAAATAAATCAATGTCAAAAATTTAAAAGGAAAATGGTGTTATAAATTAAGATGCATTATTTGTCTTAGTTAAATAATCAATCATTAAAACTCTTAATTACTCACAAAATTATTGAGCTTCTCCACTTGAAGCATTGTTCATCAGAGGTACATTTCCCTGCTGAAAAGAAACATAACACTAAGTTTTTTAACATTGAAAAGAAAAAGAAAAGTGAAAAGATACCTGTTGGAATGTGGCCATGA
This sequence comes from Erythrophleum ivorense, assembly GCA_026724425.1. NCBI lineage: Eukaryota > Viridiplantae > Streptophyta > Magnoliopsida > Fabales > Fabaceae > Erythrophleum > Erythrophleum ivorense. The sequence goes on along the minus strand of JAIUCV010000036.1, from coordinate 3,378,182 downwards.
AGGCAGTCATTTGAGCACGAATTTCAGCTTGCATCTGTGCTTGCATTTAGGCTCGCTCCTCTTGTAGTTTTTGTTCCATTTCTTGGCGCATCTCTTCACGCACTTGTTCTATTGCAGAAGAAACTCTAGACTCCACTTCATATTCGCCGATGCTTCTCTTTCTCAAGGGTTTCTTCCCATATCCCTTGCCACGCACATACCCCGATCTCTCCCCCAGTACAGTAGTTAATATCTCATCTCCATTTAGGCGTGCCTCTTCATTTGTTACTTCTTGTTGAATAACAAGATCGTGAATGTGTGACTTTAGTGCAGGACACGAGTTAGAAGTATGGAAAATTGTGCAAACAATTTGTTTAAAGTTAATGAATTTGAGAACATTACATGGATCTTCTGGGATTGCGGATCAGCCCACACTATCTCCCCCTCTTTTGTTCGACGAGTATGTTGTGCCTCCCATACTCGATCAGCTGTTGCTGGGTCCCCTGTTTCTGGGTCCCTCTACATATTTTTTAGACATTAGTATTCAAAACTTTTTAGCATGAAAAAAAATAGCGGTGAATATAGAAACGAATTTCTCCTAAAATACAATGAGATGCTCACCAAAGACTCTTCAACCTCTGTAAATGAGCGGGTACCACATGTATGTAATGTTACCTGCTTTAAACTATTTCTACTATTTCTACTACTTGCAGCCTGCATATAAAGCCAAAGTGTTGTTAATGATAATTTTAATTAATAATAGTACAACTGCAATAAAGTTTGAACTAAAGACCTGAAACTTATTGTACTTAAAGTGCTGAATTAGCCAATCCCAATCTTCAAGGCTAACATCCTTTGGTTTTGCTGCTTGCCTTTCCTCGTCAGTCATGTAGTTCTTATATATTTTTGACAACGAAGACTTCCAATTCTTAAAGAGTCATTGCATCGAGTCCATGCAGTAAGACTTGAATACCACCTCCTGTTGAGGATCGCGAACTTCAAATTTGTCCTATACATTAAGAATAGAATAGCAAATTCAAATTATAAGTAGTTATAATTGCAAATATAACATAGGTATTTGCATATTAGTTAAAGATATGCATTTAAAATATGTAACTTGTAACTTGTTACCTTCACTTTCAACCATATGGTATCCCCATCTTTATTTGCAATATCTTTCCAATCACCATCTTTTAAGGACACAGTAGTCCGCACCACCCAACCAATGTAACTAGATAAGTCTCGAGCTCCATCTCCAATCGGGCATTCAGTAGTCCTAGACATGGTAATTAAGATCTTGTTGCCAAATTTTGTTTTAAGATCAACTCCTAAACACTTATACTTCCCTCGACCCTTTTTAACAGTACTGCAAGAAGCTGAACAATATAGAAAAAGAAAATGATTAGATGATGATGCATAAAAAATAAATATACTTATATATGACACAAGGCAAAAAATTAACCAAACACTTATATTGTTTCCCTTGCTTACCTGCACTACTCTGATTTTGTGATGGTTGGGTAAGAGGTGAACCATCTTGTTCTTGTTCTTCCTCACCAACTGGCTCTAGTGGCAATGGAGAATATTGAGCTTCTAGAGCTTCTAGTGCATCATGCTCAAGTTGCCCTCTCGTACGTGGTGGGGATGCAACATCACTCGTATTATTCTGCCTCCCTCGTCCATTTCCACGTCCTAAGCCTCGTCCATGAAGATTTAAGGAGCCACAGTTTATTTGTTTGAGGAGCTAACACTTGAGAATCTGCATTGTATGAAGTAAGTTTAAAACATAAGAAATTATTTTCAGATGTTTAGCAAAATGTACTATTAATTTACATATTAGAAGAGGAAAGAAGAAATTCTAAAAAAAAGAAAGTAAATTCGATTCAAAATTGGCATTATTCAGTTCTGCTAGCCACAGCCACAACACTTAACACAAAATCAATTGCACAAAGAAGGACCAAATGATAGACCAGAGAAGGAGCAAACAATGGACCAGAGAAGAAGCAAACAATAGACCAGAGAAGGAGCAAACAATAGACCAGAGAAGGAGCAAACAATGAACCAGATTACCACTTACATAGCTTCCTTCCTCTTCACTTTCTGTGTTCTCCTCTTCCACAGTGAAATCAACTCTTAGGGATACTCTGTTTTTTGTGCACAAAATGTTTTTGTTAGAATAGCTTCACTCACAATGAAATCAACCAGAGGGATGTATTGGAACGAAGATTGAGAAGGATTTTCCAAAAGCCTTTGCCAACAGACGCGAAGAAGGTTGGAAAATGAGAAAGGGGGAAAGGGGAAAGACGGGAAAAACAAAGAGGCGGGGAATGAAAACTGACCTAGGTTTTACTGTTGAAGTGCTTTTAGGTTTGGAGCAGAAACTATGAAGAAAATATAAGATTGGACGGTAAAACTTTAAAATGTCATAACTTTGTGTACCGTACTCCATTTGAGGTGATTTTTTTTTTTTTGATTTTGGGTATTTTTTCGAGATCTACGCGTGGCAAATTGCCGAAGGTGATTTGGTCACTTATTTTTCTTAAAAAAGTTTGTTTAGGGCTTTAATTTTGTGATTTTTGTTTTTTACTACCTTTCACTAACATTAAAACAAGTCTATAATTATATAATGCTTTTTATAATTTACTTAACTTTTATTCTATTTAAGTTCTGAATTCAAGTACTTGATTAACAATAAAAAGAAGGTAAAGATTAAGAAATACAAAACTGAACTCAAAAATTAATTAAGACTCATTACATTACGACTGGGCTCATCTTCATAAAAAAAAATCATTTAAGATCTCTCCAAGTTTAAAGTATCAAGATTGAAGTTCTAAATTCACATCCATGACTGCCCCCTCACCAAAAAATCCATAGAAATCATTATATTTTTGCTTTCATTATAAAATATCAAGTTTAAAGCAGTAGAACATGAGGGAGAAGAAGACATTAATGGATGAAGAAGAAGACAGAATAGGAATTTAAAAGGGTTACCCAACTAAAATTAATGTTGCAATGATAAGAGATTAAGGTGGAGTTCAATCTTATATCCATTCCTTTTTTTTCTCTTTCATTGTTTTTTTCTTTTTTTCTACCTCTTTGTTGTTTACGTCGCTTCAAAAGTTGAAAAGGACACATTAATAAAATAAATCATAGAAATAGAAATTAAAATTTTAGATATATGGACTCTTTGACATATGAAATGTTAGACATTAATTTCGTGAATTATAAAAATTAAAATTTTAACTTCTTAAATCTATTAGGTATTTTAAACTTAATAAAAATTCTAGTTTTATTTTTTTAATTAATGATCATAACTTTTAGCGACGAATAAAATCAGTCGTCGCTAAAAGATTTGGCGCAAATATTTTTATTTGATAAAAAATTTTGCGCCAGAACTTTTAGTGACGACCACCTTTAGTGTACGGCATTTGGACTTTTAGTGACAACCAAGTCTGGTCGTCGCTAAAAGGTTTGTCACATGATAATGGACATTTGGACTTTTAGTGACGACCACCTTTAGTCGTCGTTAAATCACACTTTAGCGACGACTAAAGCTAATAGTCGCTAAAAGCTATGTTTTAGCGACGACCAAATCTAGTGGTCGCTAAAAGGTTTGTCAGATAGATAATGGGCATTTGGACTTTTAGTGACGACCACCTATAGTCGTCGCTAAATCACACTTTAGCGACGACTAAAGCTAATAGTCGCTAAAAGCTATGTTTTAGCGACGACCAAATCTAGTGGTCGCTAAAAGGTTTGTCATATAGATAATGGGCATTTGGACTTTTAGTGACGACCACCTTTAGTCGTCGCTAAATCACACTTTAGCGACGACTAAAGCTAATAGTCGCTAAAAGTTCTATTTTAGTGACGACTAAATCTGGTTGTCGCTAAAAATTTTGTCATGATATATAATGGGCATTTGGACTTTTAGTGACGATCATTTTTAGTCGTCGCTAAATCACACTTTAGCAACCACTAAAGCTAATAGTCGCTAAAAGTTTTGTTTTAGCGACGACTTAATCTGGTGGTCGCTAAAAGTTTTGTCAAATAATAGGCATTTGGACTTTTAGTGACAACCTATTGTGTCGTCGCTAAATATTATATTTTTGTGGCGACCAAATCCTGTCGTCACTAAAAGGTTATTTAGCGGCGACTATGTCGATGTCGCCGCAAAAAATATTTAGTGACGACTTTTTTGTTGCTACTAAATAGTTTTAGTGACTTTTTTTTTGTCGTCACTAAAAATATTTTTTCAGCGACCATTTCTTTAAGTCACCGCTAAAAGTTGTTACTAAAGATCTATTTTTTTGTAGTGAATATAAAGATGAAACATATAACTTTTAAAAAGTGTACGGCATTCATGCATCCATAACCTTTTTTTTTTCCTTTTTGGCTCTTTTTTAGAAAAAAAAACAATTACCAGTTTGTACTTGCCATTGAACAAAACACATTAACGATAACATATAAACCAAGATTCATTTGCATTCTTAGTCTTAAATTCACAAATTGACTCTTTGAATTCATTAAGTTTAAGTTTTTACTTATAAACTTGAACTTAATATAAGCTCAGTTTAATTCACATTTAATTCAAATAAACTCAGCTAACTTAGTATTTTTTGAACCGAGTTTGATGAGTTGCTATATAACTGAATCAATTTGAATTTTAAAAAAATATATTAAATCCAATACAATCCAATAAAGAAAGATACAAAAGTAGAATTTATGTATGAACTTGATTGAAATTTATATATTTAGAATATAGAATATAAATAATTTTTTAAAAAATTAATATAATTTAAATTGTATTTAATGAATTTCCTTTTGTATATTATATTTTATATGTTATCATTAACAAATGTAAACTCTAACAAGTTAATGCTACCAGTTTACATTACAAGTTTATCCTCTTTTTTTTTTTATGAGTTCACTTAAACTCACGAATTTGACAACATTGCTCCTAGTATGTACTGATACCTGATGCCTAAATTTCTTCAACCATTTATTCTCTAGCTAAATAACAAAGCACATTTTGACTCCAACAAGGCTAAGCACAACAATCTAACTTCTAAGTGATACTATACTCATTTTTTAAGCTGATTTAAAATGAGTATCAAGGGTTAACATTAATTGTATGTTTGGATAGAGGATAATAAAAGAGACAGAAAAAAAAAGGAAAGCAAAAGTTTAATTTTGACATTTTTTTTATTTGGATTTAAATCTAACATTTTTTTTCTCATCCATTTTTCTCAATCTAGATGTATTTAAAAAAAATTAAATTCAAATATAATTTAAAGCAAATTTCAAAAACTAGAATTTCACTTTTTCCTCCATTTTTCTCAATCCAAACGTACCCAAGACACTAGGGATGTGATTTCCAATTACAACAAGAGAGTGAAATTGAACGATGCAAATGCAATAAAAAGATGGTATTGTAAATTAGGTAAGGCAAAAAATAATTTGGGGATTAAGAAGTTGAGACTGCTTTTTCGTGAATCATCAATGTTTAAGTAGTCTAGGGGCAAAGGGTTGAATATAATTTTCTGAATGAGGCCATCGAGTGAGTTAATTAATTATATGTTGCAAGGTTATGGTTAAGATCGTGATAACCCCTTAACTCAAAATTTCCTCATTTCTTAACCAACTTCACACACTCTATAAAATCTTTTCTAAACACTTCTCCTTCAAAGGTCTCACTACTTTTGTTTGATGCCAGAGGTAATATAATATAGAGGGAGTCTTTCTTCCCTTTGAGATATGTCTACTAGTAAAGAAGGTATGCTTTCTACCTTCAAAATTTAGCTTTAAATTTTGGGACTAAGAAATTTTATTTTCTTAAATGTTGAAGGCCCATGTAAGAGGTGCATTCTTAAAATTGTTTAAAGCAACATAAAGTTACCCAAGAATACTCTTATTGCATAGCCAAAAAAAGTCATTGAAAAAGTTTTAAAGTAGTAATAAATTGAATGGAATACAAATTGCATGTCTTTTCCTTAGTAAATTTCAAGAAAACATTTAGCTAGCCATAATATCAAGCATATCTACGACACACAAGACATAAATAACATTTTTTTCTATTGTCTCTTCCTTAAATGAAAAAATATTTTAATTACTAATATTTAGGCAACATAATTCCTTGAGTCATTTTTGGCTTCATTTTACAAGCCTCAAGTCCCAAACATCATGCACAATCATCTACTTATGCATTACCATTCCTACCTCATCTATTGAATTAAAGTTAATACACAAATAAGAAATAAGTAAATTAGCACCAAGATACCTGTTAATTTACTTATCATTGACCTTAACTAACCAATTTTGTCTTCATGGTCATCATGCAAGTTGTGCAGGCCACTTGGGCTCCTCTTCATCGTCATTTGCAAATAGGTCCTTAACGTCTAAATCTAGCTGGAACCTAAGTGATGCTCACCGGAATAATGACACCGCAAGTATATGGGTCATAGGAATAGTAAGTGATGAGTCAAGGTCGTTCCCTCAGAGAATCGATATGATTAATGATTAGGCATTAGATTTCTCGTATTAGTTTTAGTTAAACAAATCAAGTTGTGATTGAATTTTTATGAAAATTAATTCAAGTGCAATTAACAATAATGAAAATGGTTCTAAGCAACATTAAGCAATAAAAGACATCTTAGGAAATATAATCTCTTTTTTACATAATGTCAATCATTTCCCTTTTTTATTAATTAGCTTAATGTCAATTTTAGAGTCAAAATATAATTAGGCTTTCGATCCATTCAAACTCTTATATCAACTCAACTCTTTGATGTCTCAAATGAGTAGTTAACATACAATTAAGTTCAGACCTTATCTAGACTACCTAGGGCCCTTGAGTATATCTCTATCTCAAGTGCAAATTAGATTATGTCTAACCTAAGCTGCTTAATCAATGGTCTATAAGTAATTCCTTTCTTTCAAAGGCTAACTACAAAACCCATAATCAAACTAGAGGTGGCCAATCAATCGAATGAAACCATAACTCATATTAAGTACTAAAATATTCAATAAACCAATATAATCAAACGGGAAATAACTTCCAAAGTTTAAAGATTTAGAGAATCCCTAAGGATTACAAAATTAGCCACTCATGGCTTGAAATCCACAAATAAACTCAGCAAACATATCAACAAATACATCAACTTGAAGAGAAGATGGAGTAGAAACACCTAATCAGAAGAATGTTGGACAGAATCAGTGATTTCCTAATTAATATGAAACTTCCCCAACACCTCTTGTGCGGTTTCTCATTCTCTTAGTCGACTAAAATGCCTCATCTTCGCTGAATCACAAAACCCTAGCTTCCTCTTGTGTTTTTTAGCTCATAAATCAAAGCTATGCATTTCAGAGGTTGACCTCACTATGGCGAGGGGTGACTCTCTCTATGGTGAGAGCTCATAAGCACCTAGATTTCTGTTGATCTCGCTACTACTGGTGCTATAGCTAGGAGCTCCCTGGAATTTTTATGCATTGCGACTTCGCTATGGCGAAGTGACTTCCTCACTATAACGAAAACACATCCTCACTATAGCGAATTGTGTTCTAGCAATAGCGAGAGGACTTGATCCATTTGCCTTTTTACTTTTCAACTTCCTTCTCTTTTCTCATTTCTTTCTACAATCTTCTACTTTCTCCTGAGATAAGAATCAATCATAAAAATAAGGCTCAAACTAATAAAGATATTGCAATTGAAAAATTTTCTTTATTTTGTTTGATTGAATGCAAATTTAGCCATATTATTCAAGAGAAAAGCACTTTGCCTCCCTAATTTATCATAAAATATATCCCTTTCTCATTTAAAATTAAGGAGTCATCACTAGGGATATTGAAAACATAGGAAATAGGCAATGTGGATGAAGTAGCTGAATTAATAGGATGTTCCCCATCCAAATAACTTAGATGTACCCCACCACTGATAGGCAAACTAAGTAAAGGACTACTAGTGTTGGGCATACCAACTCTACTTGTGTTGATTGACTTAAACTTTTTAAAGAACTTATTCATCTTCCAAATTCCTATTAATGAAAACTAAATGACATATAAGCTTATATAAGCTCAAGAAAATAGAAACATACAAATATATATATATATATATACACATTTAATAAATGCATGAAAGGAAAAAACTAAATAACATTTGACCTAAATAAGCATGAATGTGTTTCCAAGTTTGGGAATAGCATTTCCATTCACTAAGATTGGTTTGGCTCACTCTTATAATGCTATTTATTTATGGCTAATGTGACTAACAGATGTTGACATTTGAAGCTAAGGTGGAGTTTACTTACAACATTGGTGCAGCTTACACATCGCCTAAGATTAATGTGGTTTCTACTTCCTCTACCTTTCCTTTACTCACACGCTTCTTGTCTTTTCCTTGCATGATGACCACACACAGCAGCGGTGGGTTGGAATTCTAAAGGCTTCTTTTCTCTTCTCTTCACACGAGCATAGCAACTTTAATATGAGACTTTGTGGATGATGGATTAGAGTGGTTGTTGGTGGTAGGTCTTCATTTGTTATGTATTAGTGGTGGTGGGTCTTAATTTATTATGGATTACTTATTGCCTCCTCGAGCATTAGTTTCATCACAATTTGGACATATAATTTTGGTTCCTTCACTATAATAGAAGTCTCAATTTCCAGTCGTAGCAAATTTGCCCTCTTAGTTTTAAATTGGTGCATAATCTAGTCTCAACTTCAGAAATTGGAATAGCACACTCATTGTAAAAGTTTTATGATTAAAGCAAACTAACACCACCATAATAAAGTGACCTATTCAAACATCTTCTTGGCTTTTCCTCTTGAGTCTTTTTGAGCTTAATCAAGTTAGGAAGACATGATCAATGTCCTCTGTCTACTGGCAACCATACAAACATAACCTAGCAATTTTAAAATTTCTACAAATGATATTGTGACCCAATGGAAGGTCACTCCTTTTAATTTTCCATAGAAATAAAGAAAGCTAATAAGCAAGAAAGACTTAACATCTATATAAACTCCCAATTTTTTGATGATCACTCTTGATTTATAGTTGGTCTGCGCTGAGATTGATTAAATATTTATAACCTTCCCTCATTGAGTAATTTTAGAACAATGGACATTCCAAATCAATATTTGTCTACTTTAGGGAAAAGAGGAATTGGAATTTGATATGCGTTTTGAATACAATCCTTAGAATAAATCAAACTCACCTTTTCAATATCGTATTCTCCAGTTTCAATGACAAAATTCCCATTCAACGATAAAAAGAATTTTACATTTCCTTTAAGAGACTTAAAAGTTTTATGAATGTTGACTTTATGTCTTACAATTACGTTGATTCTCAGCCAAAAGATATTTAAGCAAAGAAATAAATATTAAATAATTCAAGAAATTTACAAAGTTCTGTGAACATTAAATTCATAAATCTTATGTGCCTATTCTTCCAACTCGAAAGCCATATATGACTATGCATTTTCTCTTCCTAGGCCATGTTTTCTCTTACAACAATTGTTAGCCCAAGGTTGATTAGCCCATAAACTTTGATGATAAAAAAATGTTCTTCAGTATTATATAAAAGCCTAAGAATCTAACTCGGCCCAATAAGCCATGACCTAATTGTTTAATCTAATTTTACACTTTTAAGAAACTGTGATTATATGCTAAATGACAAATTGGTTTATAAGATAAAGACAAACGAGTTATGGCTCCTTATGTAAAATACAAATTGATAAAAAAGTATTAGACAGTGTCTATTACTGCTAATTTACTCAAAAATAAAAGGAAAAATTAGAGTTAAGAACCCAAAGTAAAAAAATTTACTCTGAAAGACCTATTGCCACTAGGTTTAAGAGGTTTCACTTAAAGTTAGTGGTAATCTATCTTAAAACAATAGTAACAGGTCCTTTAGAGTAATTTTTTTAAACTTTGGGTCCTCAACTATAATTCTCCCAAAATGAAATTTTGCTTTAACCTCGTTTCATGATCCATAATTAGCATTTAATATGAGTTGACTGGACAAGCTACATGGACCAACAAAACTTGTGAAGGCTGAAAGTTTTGAACATTGGAAACAATTCAAGGTTGTGCTAGAAAAGTTAAATGATGAAAATTAGAGTTGTCTCTAACAAATAGTCATTGAGAGGAGTCTATAAATGCTTAAAGCTATGAATACAAAAACTTGATATACATATAGAAAAATCAAGAAAAAAGAGCTAGACATTTTGAAACATGATTATTTGTTTATTAGAAGCATTCCTATGAGAGTTTGATATTCACTATAAAAGAAAAAGAGTGTTGATTGAAATTTGAAAAATAGCTGTTGGTGAGCTATTGAAAACCTTCTTGTGAAATCACCAAGTGGTGAGGATTGTAACTAGTGTTATCCACATCTTTGTAAGTTTTTTGTTGGTTAATAAAAAAATCCCTTAAGTGTATAAGGTGACTGGACGTAGGTTAAAATAAACCAAACTAGGATAAATCATAGTGTGCATCTTTCATCTATGCTGATCACTGGTCTTCCACTTTTGAAAGATCTTACTTTAAGATTGATTACATTATCAACTACATTTCATATACAACATCTTAGCATTGGTATAAATTTTTTTGCTTATTACAATTTTATCCGCATAGAAGTCCTCCATTCTTCTATAAGCTAAGATAGAGGACCATTAGTCCTCCACTTTCAAAAAGGGTTTAAAATTGCATATTCTGCACATCACATCTATTCACCTCCTCTAAGTGTGATCATCAATTGATATCAGAGCGGGTCTCTTATATTGCATGCCTAACAGCCTTGAGAAAAGGTTTAGTTTATTTTCTATGTGCAAAAAATGGCCATTGGCAACCTACTTGAAGGACCTTACTTTGGCAAAGGATTCTCAACTCTCAAACCTCCTTACTTCATTGGAAAACACTTCTCACATTATAAGGGAAAAATGAAGATATTCATATGTTCAACTGATTACGTAGTGTGGGAAGTCATCATGGAAGGTCCAAAAAAACCTCAAAAGGTGGACTTAATGACTGCCACTATCATAGACAAAGTACAGAGATAGGTCGACGACATTGAAGGTAGCAGAGACTCCATAAGCACTTGGCAGTTCCACCTTGTAGGCATTGTTGTTGATCTTTTACACAACCTTGAATAGACCATCAACTCTTAGTGATAGCTTAGCATTTGATTGAATGGGAAAACATTCTTTCCTTAGGTGTATCCAAACTAAATCTCCGACATTAAAAATTTGTTGTCTCCAATATTTGTCACGGTTAGTCTTGTACCTCAAGTTCTACTATTGAATTTGTTCGCGAACTTTCTCATGTAACTTCTTAATTTCTTTGGCCCTTTGATCTGCATCAGAACTATATTGTTGCTTATCAGTTGAAGGTGTCAAGTCTAATAGGCTAACTGGACGGGTGCCATAAACAACTTCAAACAGACATTTTCTAGTTGCTTGGTTAACTGAGTTGTTATAAGCAAATTCAACTTGAGCAAAGATAAGGTCCCACTGCTTCAGATTTTTCTTGACAAAGCTCTGGAATAAGTTTCCTAAGATTCTCTTAATGGCTTCAGTTTGATTGTCTGTTTAAGGATGGTGAGCACTGTAGAATTGAAGCTTATTTCCCATCTTTTTCCATAGAGTCCTCCAAAAGTATCCAAGGAACTTGACATCACGAGCAGAGGTAATAGTCTTAAGAATTCCATGGAGACGTGTAATCTCTTTGAAATACAAATCTACAACTTGGGCGGCATCATTAGTCTTCTAACATAGGATGAAATGTGCCATCTTTGAGAAATGATCTACAATGACCATGATGCAGTCTTCTTGTCTCTGTGTTCAGGGTAATCCAAGGACAAAGTCCATGCTCACGGCCTCCCAAGGAGCTGCTGGCATAGGAAGTGGCATGTATAATCCAATATTTTGGCTTTTAGACTTAGCCACATGATAGGTTCGACATCTTTATATGTGTTTGTTAACATATCGTTCAAGCCTTGGCCAATAGAAATTTTCCTTAACTAAAGCCACTATTTTATCTCAACCAAAGTGACTTGCCAATCCTCCATTGTAGGCTTCCCAGATAATTACCTCTTATGAAAAACATTAAGGAATGCATAGGGCCCTTCCTCGAAATAGGAACCGTTCATGCCTATAGTATTTCTGGAAAGGTTGAGCATTAGTGGTACTCCACGCTTCATGGAAATCAGGATCATCTTGGTACAACTCATTGATAGTCTTAAAGCCAACAACTTTGGCTTGAATGGTAGATAACAAAAGCATGTTGGCAACTAAGGGCATCAGCTATTGAATTCAAGGTCCCAACTTTATGCTTAAGCAGAAATGGATAAGCTTGCAAGGTCTCACTCCAAGAGACATGTCTATAATTGATCTTTTGTTAGGAATTTAAATGCTTCAGGGCCTTATAGTCTAAATAAAGGATAAATTCCTTATTCAACAGATAGTGACTCTAGTGTTGCAAGGCTCAAACAACTACATAGAACTCTTTATCATAAGTAGAATATTTGAGATTGGAATTATTAAGTTTCTCATTGAAAAAGGCCATTGGATGACCTTCTTGGTTCAGCAAAGCACTAATTCCAATGTTGGAGATGTCACAACTGACCTCGAACACTTGGTCAAAATTTGGAAGGACTAGCACAGGTGCTTCAATGAAGTGCTTCTTCAATTCTTCAAAACTTTTCTGAACTTGCTCTGTTCATTGAAATTTGTTTCCCTTAAGGCAATCTGTGAGTGGTGCAGCAATGGCACTAAAATTACAAATGAACCTTCTGTAGAAAAAAGCTAATCCATGGAAGCTTCTAACATCTTAGATAGACTTCAGGGTTAGGCAGCTGCTAATGGCTTCAATTTTGCTTAGGTCAACTTAAACACCCTCAGTAGTAATGATATACCCAAGAAAGCAACTTCATTGGTTAAGAAAGTGCACTTCTTTAAATTAGCATAAAGTTTTTTTGTCTTGCAAGGCTTGCAAGACCTACCGTAAGTACTCAAAGTGCTCCTCTTGGTTTTTACTGTAAATAAGAATGTCATTAAAGTAAATAACATCAAATTTGCCAATGAAAGAACGAAGTACCTAATTCATCAGGTGCATAAATGTGCTAGGGGCGTTAGTTGGCCCAAAAGGCATCACTATCAACTTGTACAAGCCATCTTGAGTCTTGAAGGCAATCTTCCATTCATCTCTTAGTCGAATTCTAATCTGATGGTATCCACTATGGAGGTCAATTTTGGAGAAAACAGCAGCACCATTCTACTGGTCTAGCATATCATCAAGTCTAGGTATCGAATGCCGATACTTAATAGTGATCATGTTGATTGCTCGACAGTCAATACACATTCTCCAACTATTGCCCTTCTTGGGTACTAGAAGTACAAGTGTAGCACAGGGGCTGATGCCTTCTTGAATCAATCCTTTTTTTTTGTAACTATTCAACTTACAAGTGGACCTCTGCATGTTCTTGGGGACTCATCTTATATGCAGGCTTATTAAGGATGGCAGCTCTTGGAACAAAGTCTATTGTATGGCCTAAAGACTCTGTTCATGTAGTCCATAAATACTGCAGGTGCATTCGTTAACCCAAAAGGCATCACCAAGAATTCATAATGCCCATATCTAGTCCTGAAAGCTGTCTTAGGAATATCATCAGCCCTAATCCTAAGCTGATGATACCCTGACCTGAGATCTATCTTGGAGAATACTGAGGCTCCTACTAATTGGTCTAGGAGGTCATCTATTCGAGGAAGAGGGTATTTATTCTTAATGGTTATCTTATTGAGTTCCCTATAATCTATACATAGCCTACTAAAAATTTCTATGGTTGCTCCATACAGGTAGTGTCTCCATATCTTAAGTGCGAACACTACCGCTGTTAGCTCTAAATCATGTGTGGGGTAATTTTCCTCATGTGGTTTTAACTGCCTAGAAGTATATGCTACCACTCTGCCTCCCTGCATAAGAACACATCCTAACCCTTTCCTTGAGGCATCACTATAGACTATAAAAGTTTCTCTAGGGTCAGGAAGTACTAAAACTGGGGCTGTGGTTAACCTATGCTTCAGCTCTTGGAAGCTCTTTTCACACTTCTCATCCCACACAAAAGGTACATTTTTCCTAGTGAGCCTAGTCAGCGGTATAGCTATCGGAGAAAAGCCTTGAATAAACCTCCTATAGTATCCTGCTAAACCTAGGAAGCTCCTGATCTCTGTCACTGTCCTAGGTCTCTCCCACTGTAAAACTGCCTTTACTTTATGGGGATCTACTGCCACCCCTGTTTGGGAGATCACATGGCCTAGGAACGGGACCTCAGTGAGCCAAAAATCACATTTACTAAGTTTAGCATACAACTGATTTTCCCTCAAGGTTTCTAGGGCTCATCTCAGGTGCTGGTCATGTTCTTCTCTACTCTTTGAACTGTCAAGAACGAAATTGCATGTCTCATATCCCCTTTTGCTTTCCATGAGTTTTAAGCATGTTTTGGGGATTAAAATAAGTTGTAATGGTGCAAATAAACATGAGGATGCATAAAAAGAACTCACCCGGTCCATGTGACATTAAAGTGAATATCTACCCTTGCATGAAGCTATAGAGAAAGAATATGAACCTAGAGAACATGATCTCCCTTTCATGCTTCATATATGCATATGAGTACGTAAGGCATGATGGGTATGAGCTAGAGAGTAAGGTGTTACATTTATTACACGCTAAATGTCTTGTATAGGCAGCAATCTTGGTAGAATATCATCTGGTATCACATCTAGAAACTCAACTAGCAATTGTTAAACCTCAAATGGAATGGTGGCTCCATTGTTTGATTCAAGCACAAGAACCAAACTCAAAATTTGAGCTTCTGATTTAGACACCTTGAACTGCTCCTTGGCAACTAAGGACACCAATGGCTTGGCTTCCCTTTTTCTTTGGTTGCACTTGTCAGGTGGCAATGGTGCTAGTTTTATCTTCACTCCATCTTTCATGAAGGAATAAATATTTGCATAACCATCATGGAGAACACGATGATCATATTGCCATGGCTCTTCCCAACAAAAGGTGACAAGCATCCATCAATGCAATATTGCACCAAACTTTATCTTGAAATTTGTTACCAATTGAAAAACAATGTTTAGAAACCTTTACCTCACTTCCTTTATCAAGCCACTGTAGCTTGTAAGGATGTAGGTGATTCTGAGTCAGCAACTTCAACTTTTCCACCATGTAATTGGACACTACATTCTCATAGCTTCCATTATCAATGATGACATCACAAACTTTTCCTTGGGTAGTGTAACATTCGGTCCCTCTGTAAATGTGAGAAACACAATGTTTGGTTTCTTTGTAAACGTCTGAAATGGGCCAAATATAAAAGGAAGTCCTCGAAATAGAAGGAATTGGGGCCAAATAAAATTGTGATAAAATTCTAAATAATGGAAAATGAAGATTTGAGCCTTAAGTTGCCCAAAATTCAAAGCTAAAGTGATTCAAAAAATTTGCCGAGAAGCCAGTGGCATTTTCGTAAATATGGGTACTTTTTGAAAAACTCATAGGAGGGCTTTTTAAATGAAAGTTTTGAGTTTTCCGGGGTTCTCAGAGACTCCAAAAATCATAAGAAGCCCCGGAACTGGTAAAGCCCCTTCGGTGTACTCTTTCCGACGTCAGTTGATCCGAACTTTGACCGATTCATTCGGAAAGGTTTTAACTCCAATTTGAGTGATTCCAAAGGCATTTATTAAATTGGAAACTTATTTGTTATGATGAAAAAGACGGTTCTAAAAAAGGAGCTAAAACGAAGGAGAAATGAAAATGCAAAGAATGAAGGGCAAAATGGGAATTTTTGAAAAGTGTAACTTATTCCCACTTATATATATGATGCACCCTTCTTCCCCCTTCATTATGCACGACCAAATTCAGTCCCAAACCAGAAGCAAAACCCTAAGGGAGAGGCACCCAAGAGAGGAAGAATAAGGATGAAGAAAGCCAAGCTTAAGGTATGTTTTCATGGTGATTTTCCTTGCTTTTCTTTATCTCCACCACCTCTCATTCATTCTCCTTTCTTTTCTTGGATTAAAATGGTGTTTATAAATCTGATTCAAGGGAGATATTCAAGGTAAAGTTCCAATTTGAGGAGAGAAGCTTGGAGAAATCAAGATTCAAGCGAAACTAAGCAAGGAAACAAGGTAAAAATGCACCCTATGGTTGATACCTTCCATGGCCTTTCTTCTCCATTTCGCCCCACATGTATTCTGCCCAAGGGAGTTAAATTTCAAGCCTAACCAAGCATGATTCTTAGGTATTTGATGGAGAGGAATAAGAATATGCAAAGAAAACCAAGAAATAAGCATTAGAAATCAAGATGCAAAATCTAGGGTTTTAAGTGCACCTTCCAATTTCTGAAATTGTATGCTAATTCCTATGTCTAAGTAAGAGTTTAAATGAGTTCTTGAGACACCTAAGATGCTCCCCACAAGCTTCTTCCTTCAAGAAAACCAAGGGAACTCCAAGAAGCTCAAAGGAAGCCTATGTCTCGGCCTAGGCTTGTTTGTGTAGGCAGGGGGGAGTTTTAAATTTTTCTAAGGCCATTCTTCAGTCATATTTGATGAATGAAGATGAATGGAAGCCTTAGAAAAATTTTAGAACTCATGGAAAGTGATTTGGTGCCTTAGGTTCCATAATATGACCTAAAGAACCAATATGGTGCTAGGCCTTTTGTCTTAACGATGTGATGACTCCAAGAGGCTTAAAAGGGGTCAAGAATCATATTTGATAAGAAAGAATGAGGCCTAGAAATCATTTGAGGGGTGTTGCTTCATTAGGTGTAATTATGGACCATAATGAAGACTATAGAGTAATCTAATGGTTCATCAAGATATGTAGCCTTAGAATATGTTCCATGAACTTAATTGGCTCCCATAATTTGTATCTAGGCCAAGAGAAAACCATCTCCACCAAATTGTGGGTGTGTGGCCGAAAGAGGAGGCTTGAAAGCTAAGGAAAAAGTGTGTGAAATTGTGCAAGGTAGCTCTCTCCACCTTCTCTCATGCATGAATATGTGTTTAGCTTATTTTGAAATGTGTGTATGTGTATTTTCAAGCTTTGGAAAGTATGTTAGCATGTCTTTACATGTCATGATCCTTGATGCCATATTATGTCTTAAATGAATCCATGATGTTTGTATGAGTTTGCTTGAGTGTGAAGAGGCCAAGAACTTTTCCCTTGGGTGAAGATGAGCCAAGAACCCTCGAGCTTGGTTGAGACAAAGAAAAGAGTCTCCCAAAAGCAAAGTGGGCTCCCAAGAGTATGGTTCAGTCCAAAATGCTCATGAATGGGTGAGGCAAGTCCAAAATCTATGAGGAGAAGTGTGAGGCCAATCCAAACACTTGGTGAGCTCTTGAATGATTTGTATGAGTTGTTCACATGCCAAGTTTGCTTTAAAATGTCCATGGCTTTTATTTCCTCCATGCATGCATTTGTAAAGCTTGCTTTGCACATATTATGTGTGATTGAATGGGAGATGAGCTATTGGGATTCTTTAAATCTCATCCCCTCCTCTCCAATTCTCTAAAATGCTAGGTGAACCAAGTGGATATGCTAATGGGAGCCAACAACACTAAAGGAAGGAGATTAGCAATCATATGTTTAGCTTTTGCCATTTTAAAGTCATGATTGTACCATATGATGTATATGATGTTGTAAATGGTCTATGACCCTTGAGACATGTATAAATATGCTATTATGTGATGTTTAGATGTATAAGTATGATATATGACCACTAGTCCATGTTTTGAGTATGTAAGGTCAAAGTGTGCAATATGGAACTTTGATGAATATGTGTATAAGTGAGGGTTGAATGGCCAAAATGAGATGTATGAGGTTTGGGACCATTTGGTTAGCTCACACAAGTCTTAAATATACTTTTAAACTTGCCCAAAAGGTGCCAACACCAAGGGAAGACCATTTGGCAAATTTGGTACCCTATATGGAACCAAAATTGACCATTATGAAACCCTATGTCACTTTTTAGCGAAA
The DNA here is from genome assembly GCA_026724425.1 of Erythrophleum ivorense. NCBI lineage: Eukaryota > Viridiplantae > Streptophyta > Magnoliopsida > Fabales > Fabaceae > Erythrophleum > Erythrophleum ivorense. Next base: position 3,360,167 of record JAIUCV010000036.1, on the reverse strand, counting down.
TGAGTTAATATTGATCTAAGATTTGGCAAGAAATTAGGTCTCACTGAGAGCTTTCTAGGAAGCTAAAGATCATAATTTTTGGAGGTCTACAAAATATTTGAGGATTTTTCAAAGTTGGCAAAATTCATGTTTCTGGTTTGCTGCACTATTCATTTGGTCTGAAATTTTTTTTTGTCAACCAAAATTCAAATGATGTCCAATTGCCAAAAAATTTGTACAGAGAAACTAGATAATCACAGTGACTCATGACAACTGGAAGCACCTCATTTGGAGGTCTAGAGAGGGAGATATGAATTTTTGAAGTTTCTGTCTAGTATCAGTAACCTAGCCCGACCAGTAGTACTATTCCATAAATTTCTAAGACCTGGGCTTGATGAACTGATCTGGAAATATTTTTCCTCTCTATTTAACATCAACAGCTTTCCAGATTGGTATTATTTACATGGATTGGAGTTTTGTAGAATTAATTGGACATTTTTGAAATTCATATCAGTAAACTGTGATAGACAATTTCTCATATCAAACGCTCTATGTGTGGGATGTTATGACTTTTACATATTTTTAGAATGAAGTAGACATCCCAAGCTTTCCATAACGACTAGGATTGCATGAGTTCAATTTTTCTAGATTTAGTTATGATTTTTCAAAATTTTCCCAGAATTAAGACCAGTGCTGGCCAAGAATGAATAGCCATCTCCCATGTCTCTTTTCGGTTTCTATGAGTTGTAGGTATGTTTTTGTGATACAAAGGAGTTGTAATCATGTAATTAAATATGAGGGGGCATAGTATGAGTTCACCCGGTCCATGTGACACCGAATGGATTTTTTGATATGATGACATGCAAATAAAAGTTCAAATCTTCATGCTTCCTCTATGAGAATCATATATATATATTTCATGATAATTATACTAATCAAAGGCATAAGATGAGCTAAAATTATGGTATTACAAGTAGTGCATCGAGTGTGGAAAATGTTGTGACGTAGCCAAGGTTCTTCTTTTACTTTTGTTGCATGCAAGTTTCGTCGAACCACCAGTGATTCTCCATGGTCTGCAGATACAAATTCTTCATCATACACTGGCTTGGTGATAAATGCTAATTTTTATATATTTTTACCCACATTTATTATTGTTTTTAATGATTAATTTGAGCTTAAATGGATTTGTTATGCAATATTTGAATTTGTGGTTAATTTTGGAAAATAATACATTTTTTGAATTAATTAGGAGAATTTTTGGATTTAAATTGCTAAGATTTTATTCTCCAAAATTCTTTGATGATTAAATATTTTCAATCTTTAAAAAACTTTTTTATTTTGTGCAGAATTTTCTTTTGGGAAAATGAATTGAAAAATTAAAATGGATTAAGGGAAAAGATTAGATGATAATTTTGTTTTTATTAATTCTTGATAATGGCATATCTGTAAATAATGATTAGATTTTTATTTTGATTATTCTTATTTGCAGAAGAGTCACGTGGGGAGCTGGAGGCATTTTGATTCATTCTTTAGGACAAAAAGGAAAACCAACAGGACTTTACGCTGGAATGGGGACGCCGAAAAGAGTTTGAGGCAGCTGGATTGAGGATTCCATTCGGACTTCATGCTGTGCCCAGGAGGAAAAAACGTCGAAATGAAAAAGATGCTTCTTCATTTTTTCTTTCCAGGTGGGTAGAGGCTGGAAGCACTGAAATAGACTGGAGAGTCTTCTTCATTTCGAAGGAGGCTTGAGAGCAGGAGACGCTGGTCTGGAAGAGAACTGGAGGTTGCTTCTTCTGGTTTCTAGAATGTGCAGCAGCTGAGCTAGAGACGCTAGACTGGACTGAGGGACTGGATGCACTCAGAAGAAGAAAATGCACTGGGAAGATGAATTGAACTGCTCCACTACCCTTTGACTTCTGGTCAACGCTGGACTGGGCAGAGAGGTGCGCTTGGAGCTGAGAGAAGGAGCAGTTTCAATTCCCTTTCGGATAGCAGCGAAGCCAACATCTGAACCAATCATTCACCTCTTCATGGCAGCAAATTCAAGGGATTCTAGAGACACAATTTCCATGGAAGCTTAATTTAAAGGTGGCACCAAGGTAGAGCATGGAGAAGGAAGCTTGAATTCTTGAATTAACTGAATGTTGAAGACCATTAGGGGAGTTTATTTTTCTTACCTCTTCCTCTTTAAATTGCAAGAACTTAGAATTTTCTAGTTCTAAGAATTTCTTTGGGAATTGAATGTTAAAAACTAGTTTTAGGTTAGACAATTATTTTATCTTGGATTGAAATTGGAATTGGTTAATTGGGACTGGACTTATGTTTGTATTTGCTAGAATTTTGATTTCTGGACCTTATGATGTTGGTTTAATTGATGTTAGAGTTCTCTTGCATTGATTAGATTAGTGTTATGATTTTAATTGCATATCTTGGTCTTTTGCACTGCTTGATTGTTAAATTGAATAGTATAATTACTTAATTGTTGAATTAGGTAATTGAAATCAAATTTCCAGAATTAATTGAACCCAATTGTTGAATGATTTGATGTGTTTAATTGGCTTAATTACTTGCAGATTACTTGAATTAACTAAGGGTTCCCTAGTTAAGTCAAGCAATATGCATTTGAGTTTAGGGTTTCCTATCCTTGGATTGAGTTAATTAATTACATTATGTCTGATTACTCCTCTTAGTCTCAATCAATTTTTAGTGAGTAATGAAAGCCGAAATCTCCTTGTAAAACCTTGGTTGCCTCCTATTTGTCTCTAGCATTTTCAAAATCATTTTAGTTTCAATTTAAAGCATTCTAGTTTAATCACTTGTTTAATCTTTTCCATTTTAGTTGAGATTTAATGTCTTAATTCAAAACCCCCCATTTGCATGCATTTAGTTTAATTAGTTTTGCATTTAGCGTAGTGATAGTTTTCTTTAGAATTTACATCAAATATCAAGTACCAAATAATCACCTAAAATCAATTGAACTTAGCCCCTAAATTTCTCCTTGGGAAGAATAACCTAGGATTGACTTATACTGCATTAATTCAATCTTCGTTTAATTGAGTGCTTAAGTGACTAAGGCATCATCACTTGGTCTTTTCACATGCTGTCTCTTCATCTTCTTCTTCTGACGCTTCATAAGCTTCCCCTTCAACATTTGTAACAACCTTATAGTTGGGGAACTCAGAAGCTATGTGACTGAATCCTTGGCATTTGAAACACTTAATTGCTTTAGCACTAGATTCCTTGGTAACTTTTGCTGAAGGCTTATTGGACGTGCTTGGTTGCTTAGCTTGTACTCTATAGCAGCTGGAAAAATCCTTGGCCGATGAAAAAGGTTGAAATGAGGACCTTTTATTTGTTTACTTCTCAATTCAGATAGCTAGATGAATAACATCATCTAGAGTCCAATACTGTTGAAGTTGAACTTAGTGGGTAATACTTATGTTTAATCCTTCAATATAGTGAGCTATAGTCTGCTCCTCTTTCTCCTGAATATCATATTTCATCATGAGTTTTTCAAACTTTCTAGTATATTCTTCCACAGATATAGTTTTCTGTCAAAGATTCTGCAGCTAGATGAAACTATCTTGGTAGTAGTGTTCGGTTAGGAATTTTTAAGAGAGTTCGTGATGTATCTTCTCCCACATATGAATTTTGCATTTCCCTTCTTGTTCTCGCTTCTTCTTAAGTTCTCCCACCACATTGACACATGATTTTTTAGCTTGATAGTCACGATCTTGACCTTTTGTTTCTCAGGTACCTCCTTGAATTCAAATACTCGTTCCACCATTTGTAGCCAGTCTACAAAATTATCTGGTTGGAGTTTTCCTTCAAAGTCAGGGATTTCCACCTTGATGTCAATGTTGCAAAATGTCTGTCCCCAAGCATGCCGGTTACCAGCAGATGAAGAAGTGTTATCATCAGATTCATTTCCTCTTGCTTCTCTCTGCACCTCCAATTGTGCTCGTTGGAGATCTACAATTCCCTGCAATACTTCAACTGATGTCTCAACTCTTCAATTTCAACTTCATGCACAGATTAGCATCTTGGAGGTATTTTAAGAAGTTATGAGCTAAACTGCAATTTCAGAAAGCTAAGCGGCGAAAGTAAAAATTTTAAAGATATAAAGGTGAACTATAATTTCCCAAAAGTTTAGGGGGCAAAAGTGTAATTTCAAGATGAATTTTGGTGCTAAAATGTAATTTTAGAAAGATTAGGTGTAAAAATAGAATTCTAGGAAAAATGGAGCCAAAGTGGAATTATGAAAAAATATTGCAGCTCAAATTGAATTTTAGGAAATTTTAGGGTCTGTAATAACCCAAATGTGAATTTAGTAAGACAATAAAATTGAGGTAAATTAGAAATAATTAAAAATAGAGATGGGGAGGAACCTTCCATTTTTTAGTAGCCCAAGGGATATTTTTTTGCTAAAGTTATTTCCTTTCCCATCAATATGTATCAGACCTATGCTACAGGGGTATGGAACTTGTACTTATAATTTCCTTTAGGTCTTCTTCTGCACCAAAGCACATGCCTCCCTAAAAAATTTAGACCAAAAGCTTCTTTCCTTCCCCTATACATTGATGAATGTCCCTTTTCCTGTGTGTTCAGTGTTTCTATTCGAAGCATCCCCCTAATCTCACCGTTTCCATTCAATATCCAGTCCTCCCCTGTAAATCATGGGATGAGTGAGAGAGGATTGAGGGTGCCTTTTCTCTTTCTCTATTCTGGTCCAACACACATCCTCCTTTGCATGCCGGTCATCACAGATGCTCTGCCATTTGAAGCCTTGCTCTCGGGCACCCGTTGTGCATCCTTTCATTTCCAAGGTGATAAAGGTTCCTTTCGGTTTCAATGTTTGCCTCTTACTGATATCTGAATAAATCATCCTTCTCTACCTAGGTGAAGCTTATTATTCCCTCCTCTATCACTTTGTATTTTTGGAGCTTAGTCAACTATCTCTGTTCATTTGGAGAAGCTGAATCATTTTGCTATGGTGTTACCTCTACTTTGGTTGCTACACACCTCTCTATTTTGCCTCTCTGACTTGTTATAAATTTACCCATTCTTACTTATGCAGAATAGGCTTCTCTTCTTTGTGTTCTACTAATAGGATTGATAGCCATGGTGTAGTGTGAGCCTTCCCCATTTCTTTTGGCTTTTGCTTCAAGCTTCTTTGTGGATTATGGGAGGTAAGGGCCCAAGATTAATATGGTTTCATTTTTCTTTCTTCCTTTGAATGAATCTTAGCTTTTAGGCGTTTAACACATGGTAGTTCCTTAGAGTGGTTGCTCCATTTTTTGCATGAATTTCCTACTCCAAAAACCAAGTTCCAATGTGTTTCATACTTGCCAATTTTCGCTTATGCAAAATAAGTGGTCCTTGGCTGGTGAAATTTCACTGCTAGATAGGGAAATTTCACCAGAAAACATGCATTTTTAATCTCCTCTCTGATTTCCATATTTCTAAACAAGCTTTTCACTTATTTCCTTAGCTCCATTGATCCTATAAACAACACCCACATTAATGAGGAATTTAGATGTCAAACCTGTAATTGAGGAGATGATGGTGGAGCTAGTTACTTGAAATTATATACATATCTACAATATGCTAGAGGAATGAAGAAATGATGTTATGAGTGGCAACCATAACTATTCTCTTATTCTTAGGGAAGAAGAATCTTTAACCATATAAAGTGTGTATATTATTCTTGCTTGTTCTTATCCATGCTTTTACCTCATGAGATACAGAAATTTTCTTTTTTAAAAAACAAGATAAGTGCTGTATAAGATAAATGGTAGTTATCCATAGTTTAAAATCTGGTGAACGAGTATTATAGGGTATTCAGGAGATTGAGTCTTAGCTGAGGAGTGAGCAAGGAATTTCTGTATCATCTTGGAAGGTGAGTAAGTAATGTTGACCATGAGTAACTAGAATTTATTATTTTGTTACTAAGTTTCCTTGTAGTATTCTAAAATTTGAAATCTATTTATGGAGATATTGTAAATTGACGTCTGTTTGAGTTATCTGGAAACTTTGATATTGAACTGATATGGAAGGTACTCTATCTGAAATGCTAATTTGAGAAAAGTATTATTTTAAGAGGTTATCTATTTAGAACCCTGTAGCTAACAGCAGTAGCTGCTAGCCATGGTGCACCATGATCTGTACCCCAGCTAGTAGGGGTGTTGCTAGTCCCGTGTGGGCGACCACCACACGTGGATCTGTTCTATTCTCGCAAGTTGAATGCTTTACGTCTATGGTTATTTTCCCCATGAGCTATGTGCTCTGCGTCTATTTCAATTGGTTCTGCTTAGATGCTTTTAGTGAAATTTTAAGAAATGATTCACATAAGGCTTGTTTCATGTGTTATATATATATATATATATTTAACATGCCTTGTCCCTACTAATAAGGGTTGGCATTACTTATTCATTGAGTGCCAAACTCACCCCTTTTTCTAAATTTTTTTTCCAAATAGTAGGTGCAGACCCTAGTCCACCCTCAATAGCTTACTAGTAGTTTGATATTCTGTTTATTTCTTTTGGTGAGCTCGCAGCTACTTATGTGGGTGCATTTTATTCATATGAATGTAACCTATTTTGTTTTGAAAAGTTTTAAGTGTAGCTTCATTGAATCATAGATAGGGCATCCCCAATCCTCGAAAGTTTATTTATTGGTCTAAATTAATATTGAATTTTTTTTTAGATGTATTGTTTTAGCTGGCTGATTGTAGAAATATTGGAAGGTCTAAATTATAAAGGAGACTTTGCCGAAATTTTTACAAAAGTCACTAAAGGAATTTATCTGTTTCATTCAAAGATGATCCAAAAGTATTATACACAATTTTAGTATTTGAAATAAAAACCCAGTGATGTTCTTTAAATTTTGAGTAGAATGTCAATACAAACAGACTTGTGTAAGGGGAATTGTTTGTTTTATATGCTATCACACCTATTTTTAAGGGGTGTGACAAGGTCAAAATGTAATTTTGGCAAAATTTTACTATCTGGGCAGATGACGTTGTAATATCTTAGTTAGCCTCCTTACATACATAAGTCTTATACAGGGATTTCCCAAAGAAAACAAAGAAAATAATACAACTCAAAATCATCTCAAAACATTGCCAAAAACCCAAGCTTACATCAAGCATACATAAATATTAATGGTTCAGCCTCAGGTTCAGTTTGTAGGTTCTGTGCATCAACTTTGAAAATTTGTAATTAATTCCACAAAACTCAAAATCAAGCATACTATGGCATTCTAGAAAGCTACAGATGTCTTCTTGATGATAAAAATATGTCTAGGCCAAAAAACATAACAAAAAAAAATGTGTGACATTCGAAAATGTGCAAAGGTTCAAAGAGCTATTGGTACTGTCATAGTTTTCTGCTACAAATTTCAAAAATGTCCAATTAATTCGCAAAAAAATCCAATTCATGCAAATGATACCAATTTGGAAATCTATAGATGTTGGCTTTATGGTAAAGATATATTCAGACCAAAAAAAACACATTTAGCTACTGGAATTCAATAGAACAATGATCAAGGTTGTGCTATGCTACTATTGCTATTCTGGAATTTTAAAAATTTATAGCTCTTAGCTCAGACCTCTAAATGAGGTACTTCTAGTTTCTAAAAGTCATGTGAATGTCTAGTTTTTGTCAATAAAATTTCTTAGCCATTGGACCATGTTTGTCCCTCGGATGACAAAATTTTACAACTGACCAAATGAACAGTGATTCTACAAATCTGAAATTCTGATACCAAATTTGAAAAATCATAGAAAATTCTACAAACCTCCAAATGACCTAATCTTTAGTTTTTGAAAAAGCTCTAGGCAAGATCTAATTCCATGACAAATTTTAAGCCAATAAGAGGTCATTTGTTCAGACTTTGCCATAGCTCAAGATTATGGCACTTTTGGCTCCAATGAGGAGGGAAATTTGGTCCAAATGAACCATACATTATTCCACACACACTTGAGTAACTTTGGAAGCATAAATACAGTATAAATAAGTCTCTCATAAGGTCTGAACCATTATGCAACTCAAATTCATCCTGACACATCCATAAACATACATGCACAAGTGGGCTTCCAAGTGGTCAAGTTGTACATTTCCATTCATTTAGCTCTATTCTTGATACATATACTATCTTTACGTAGTTTTATACTTGTTTAAGGTTTCATGGCTCAAAATATACTTTGACATTCTAATACATCAAAAATAACAAGATTTTCCAAGAAATGGATATTTAACCTCCATGGCTTCCATCCTTTGGATCTTGAACTTTACCTAGACCATATAAGATGAGAGAAAGGAGGGGGTGAGATTCATTGAATCTCAATAGCTCATACCTATTCAAGCACATTTTCAAGCCATACAACATGTCAAGGGTACAAGTATGCAACTAATCAATCTATGAAGCATTCAACTTTGACAATTTTATGTCTTCAAACTCATGTCAAGAATAAGAATGAGCTCTAGAGACTTTTGGTTTGCCCTTATCCCATTTCAAGAACTTTTGGGTTTGTCTTACTCTTGGTTTAGGGACTTTTGACATCTCTTCACTCATATTAAGGGACTTTTGGCATTATCTCCCCCTTATGAGCCATTTCCACAATTCAAAGATCTTCAAAAAGGCATATTGGTACCAAAATAATAATATAGCATCAAGTGGCATGTCTAAAAAATATAAATATACACACAAGCACATAATGACATATATGTAACAAGAAATGCAACAAGAAATGGTAGAGAGATACCTTGGTGAAAATTCAAGCTTTACTTTGCCTGTTCCTTCTCCTTTTCGATTTCATATACACAATGAGGTGGGGTTAGATTTCCTTTGCCTATTCACAATAAACAACACTTAATTATCAAACAAGCTATGACATACAACTCACTTTTAAGAATACACTTTATTCTATTTGTCACAATATGGCTCCATTAATCACCTAATGAAGCAACTACCATGATTTAAATTTGTGGTTCCATTCTCTTGCCATATCTAGGCCTCTTGACTTCATTTAAGGTTGGAGCCATCACACACTCACTTTCACAAAACTAGGTACATGTTGTTTCATAATGTTACATTATGAAAGCCATTGCCTCATCTCTTAACCTAAGGCTTCTAAATTTTTTTCAAAGGTTTCTTTTATCTTTTTTTTCTTCTATCTTCTTTTATTATATAAAGTCTCAAATCAAGTTTGGAAGCTATTTTTATGGATCTTGGCCAAATTATGCCTTCAGTAAGGACCCATGTAGTTTGAAATTTTTCCTTAATAGATGGGGCACTTGAGAGGCTCCCTAGGAGTTTTAAAAAATCAAACAAACACTCACATATGTTAGGGAATTCTTGAATTAACCCAGATTTTAGATTATGTTCAAGAACCCTACACTTTTCTAACTTAAATTCAACTAGCTTTTCATGCAATTCTTTGGTGAATTCCATCTTCCCATGGCCTAATTCAATGAATTATTATTGGTTATAAAATAGAAACTTTTCCCCTCCATGTTTTGTTTTAGGTGCCCCACCATGGAAGAGAAAAAGAAGAAGAAGAAACAATTAGGAACAAGATTTACTTTAGTTTCAAGCTTACTTCTAAGGCTTCTCCTTCTTGGTTCTCCCTTCATCAAATAATTTGAACTCCCCCTCTAAATTCTAGACCAAAAATAGAACCAACCATTACAAGAAAGCCATAGAAAGAGAACATAGAAGGAGGGGAACAAGAGTGGGAGAGCAAGAGTATGAAAATTTCCAAGATTCTTTACCTTCCTTGGCTTTTCTTCCTCCTTCTTCTCCCCCTCTTTGTGTGCCCAAGACAACAGCTTCTTTTTTGAAATTTAGGCATAAGAAAAGTCAGTCTAAGTGGGAGAAGAGGGAACATGACTCTTAAGAATGACCAAGAAGCTTCTTTTTTTAAAAAAATTGTTTCTATTTTTGCCCTTTCGTAATGGCATTTCTGGTTTAGCTTCGTTTTAGCTCCCCTTTTAGAACTGTCTTTTCTATTATCAAATTTAGGTTCCCAATTTAATTAAATGCTTTTGGAATCACTCAAATCGAAACTAAAACCTTTTTGAACGAACTGGTCAAGGTTTGAGTTAAATAACATAAAAAAAAGTACACCAAAAGGGATTTACAGATCTCAAAGCTTCCCATAGTTTTTGGGGCCTTTGAGAACCCTGAGTAACTTAAAATTTGTGTTTAAAAATCCCTCCTATATATTTTTCCAAAGTTGAACTTATTTATGAAAATATCACTGGACTTTCGGTAAATTTTTCAAATCACTCTATCCTTGATTTTTGGGCAACTCAAGGCTCAAATCCTCGTTTTCTATTATTTAAAATTTTATTTGGCCTTGGATCACTCAATTCAAGGGACTTGCTTTTCAAACTGACCCATTTCGATATTTTTGTGATATACTAAGCATTATAGAAATGGTAAGAAGGTACATGTGGCAGGTTCTGAATGGCTGACGTGTCACTGACTGGACACTTTAGAGCTTGCATGGCAAATGATGCAAAAGGTTGTGTGGCCTAATGACGTGGCAAATTTTAGACACGTGGTGAACACTAAGGGTGACGTGTCAATGACATGGTAATGATGAGGATCATCTTCAACCTCCAAAAGCATGTGGTGGTGTGTGGCACGACTGACTAGCGCATGTAACTCCAACGGTGGCACGTGGAGGCACGTTCAATAGTGTTTTGGTGATGAGCACCCTTTGTCCATGGTTTTTCAGCCTTCTGAACTCGTTAGTGATGTCTGTTTGGCTGAAAAATGACCCAAAGATGGAGTTTCGAAGGTGATAGTGACCTCTTTCGTCGGTAACCATGCAAACTCCAATTCCAAGCCATTTTTTAGGCAGTTCCCTATCTCTAGAACCTTGCTCTGACACCAAAACTAGAATAAAACTAAAAGGAAGAGAAAAACTCTCAGCTTTTGGAAGGAAACTTGATTCTCCCCTTTTGCTTACCATAGATTCCCTATTTATAGTACTTATGGGACTGAATTCATTATAGATAATAACAAAGCATTAAAACAGAGAACTAAATTAAAATAGGGGGTTACAATCATTTATTATGGGGTTATAGAGTTATACAATTTAATGAACATCAAATGGAGGTCATGTAATAAATGCCAATGGGGTTACAGAATCTAGATTTCTGTTTCAATGGTTATGGCAAAAGTAAACAAATTTTACTCCTTCTTATCTTCATTTTGTTAAGCTTTGTTTTTATTTTAGTTTTTAACATTCCTTGATTGACTAACCAACCTTATTATTTTGTTTTTCACTAATTAAATTTGTGGAATAGAAATAGGATTATTGGTGAGATTTTAGGTTGAAATGAAGCACTTTGCTCATCTTGCTATCGAGTTATTACTTTTATGAATTTGATCTTACCTTTAATCCACGTAGCATTGTTTAAGAAGTGTTATAGAATACGATTCAAAGAGGTAGGGCCACAACATTTAGATAGTGGTAACACTAAAAGAGAAATGGGAGTCATTTTAGTATTCTCTACTAGTAACATTTTTGGAAGTTTAATGCTTTATGCTCCCTGAAGATAAATGCCTTTGATTTTTTTTTTTAATAAAATGTTTCATAAACTTGTTAAAACATATATTAGGCTGCCCCATCCCTATACCCACCTGACTTGTGGTGTGTCACTCTTTCTCTGGTGTGTCACTCTTTCTCTGGAATAGCTACATCCTTGGTTCTTGTTCCATAAGATTTGGAATCTCTGTTTTTAAATTTAGTTGTCTTTGTTACTGACATCATGCTTTTGTTTACTTGCCTATTTCCTTTGTCAAGTGCAAGAGTAAAGAGTTTCTCAAGCAAAACACCTAGTTAAGTTAAAATCATTGTGTTTGAGATGATAGTTGAAACAAAAAGAGAATGTTAACTTGGCAGCGTATTCATTCTTCAGTTTAGCATAATTAGAATTAATGTGGATCAGAATTGGAAATGTTTATGCTAGAAATTATAAGCCCATTTGTATTATGGTTGTGCTTCTTTCTTTCTGACAAGATTTTTTCATAATGTACTTGTAATACTGATATAAAGGAAATGACAACATCAAGTCAAGAGTGGAGACTTGAACAAATAGATCTTGAAACCTCCTTTTCTTCTTCTATGGCTTCTACAAATATGTTAAAATCACAAGTTATGAAACTAAATGAAAGGAAAAGGAAAAATTCAAGGAGCCATATTAATTTACTCAATTTAATTCATTAATTTGTAATAAAAAAGTTTACAACTTAATTGAGCAACATTAATTGCTTAGCTATTATCTTAAGACTAAGAATCATGATCCTAAAGTGGGGAAAAAAAAGCATAACTATATGACATTTTCTTAAAACAGACATCATTAATATTTAGTTTTTTATCAACTAACATAAAGGATCCTAATGCAACAAGCAGAAAAAGGACAAAAAAACAAATCCGTATTCAGCTTGACAAAAATATACACTCAATCACACTTGGGACATTTAAGGTCCTCAACTCCACTCATAGTTTTCTCAATTCTTCTTGAGTTCACTCAACCTTTCATAGTATGTTCAACTCTTCTTAACTTAATTTTACTTGAATGTGTTCAACTTCCACTGCACTTGACTTAAGCTAACTTTAGAGTCAAGTTCACTCAAATACTCCTCTTTAACTCTAATATTATCCTCCTTAACTTTTAGCTTTGAAAATAGAGAAAATTAAAACTCTTCCTTGATGTAAGTGCTAAATTTGACACCAAGACTTTCTTAAGTTTCAAACTTTTTTTATTTTGCAAGCTTTTGGTGAATATGTTTGTGCATTGCAATGGAAGAACCAAACATTTTCTTTCACTACTTCTCTGATTGTGTGATATTTGATCTTGATGTGTTTTATCCTTCCATGAAATTTAAGATTCTTAATCATTGTTATAGCTAAATTTTTGTCACATAAGATCTTTGTGGCACTACTTTGAAGCATACTCAAATTATTTAGCATCTTCCTCAACCAAAGTGCTTGGTTTATAAAAATTAAAGCTACAATATACTTTACTTCAATTGTTGATTGGGCGATATTTCCTTGTTTCTTAGAACTCCATCATATACTTTTGGATCTGAGAATGAAGCAATATTTTAAAATGCTTTTCATGTCAACAAAGGAGCCAACCGAATCACTGTCTATGAATCTTATCAAGTTGATACCAATAAATCTTTTATTAAATATCCTAAAATCTAGAGATTCTTGAATATATCTCAGTACTCATTTGGCAATTAAGAGATGGTTTTTAGTTGGGGCATTCATAAACCTTACTAGAATATTCATGGCATATATTATATCAAGCCTAGTGATAAAAAGATATAGTAGTAACCTAATTATGCTTTGATACATTGAAGCATCTACTAAACCTATCCCATTGTTTTTATTTAACTTACTTCCTTGAACTATTGGTCTGCTCATGGTCTCAACCTTACCTAGGTTGAATCTTTTCAAAACCTCCATAGTATATATCTTTAAAGAAACAAAAATGCCTAAAGAAGATTAATTTACTTCAATTCCTAAAAAGTAGAACATACTTCCTAAGTCATTCATTTCGAAAACTTCTTTCATTTGTCTCCTAAGTTAGTTAAGTGACTGAAGGTCACTTCTAGTCATCAAAAAATTATCAATATAAATAGAAACTATGAGGATTTCATCCTTTTGTAATTGGGTATGCAAGGTAGCTTCATTATAGCTCCTTTTGAACCCTAAATCAATTAGAAAATCATCAATATTGGCATACCAAACTCTTAGAACTTGCTTAAAGATATAAAGAGTTTTCTTCAATAGGTACACTTTGTTGCTATCTTGTGAAAAACCTTCTAACTATTCAACGTAAATTTCTTCCTCTAAAACTCCATTCAAAAAGGTTGATTTAACATTAAGTTGAATTACTTTCTAGCCTTGTTGAGGTACAATTGAAAGAAATAATCTGATGGTATCAAATATTACAACTAAAGTGAAAGTTTTAATGATGAAGTCTACACCTTATATTTGCATTTAACCCTTCACATCTAATCTTACTTTACATTTGTTTATAGTCCCATTAGGATTTAACTTGAGTTTGAAAACCCATTTTGTGCCCATCATATGCCTGCTGCTTGGTCTTGGCACTAATACCCATGTATTATTCTTTTCAATGACCTTTAACTCTTTATGCATAGTTGTTCTCCATTCTATTGACTTTAAAGTATATTTAGTGCTTATAGGTCCTAGAAGGGCAACATTACATCTGGCATAGATATCTTTAAAAATCTTTTCCTTTTGACTGCATTATTTTCATTAGAATCATCCTTTTTTAAAGTGTTAATGGGGTTTTTCAATAATGTCTTTAATATTTTGGACTTGATTAGAGGAAGTAGTAGCCATCTTCTTCTAATTCTAAACACCACTTTTATTAAACTTCATACTTTTATTTATAATAATTTGTTATATAATAGAATTAAAAATCTTATACCCTTTGGAGACATTATTGTAACCCATAAAAATACCATTTTTTTTATATCTTTGATCAAGTTTATCCTTTTTAGCTTTAAGTGCATGGGCATAACATAGACTCCTAAACATTTTGAGGTGGCTTACAAATGGATTTTAACTTGTCTATACTTTATATAAGGTCTTTTCCTTTAAGGCATTGGTAGGAAGTCAATTTTATAAATAAATGAGGTGTTAACAACCTTTGCCTATAGTATCATGAGCAAGTGCTTCTCAAACATGAGATAGCTAGCTATATTCAGAACCGATTTGTTCTTCCTTTCACTCACACCATTTTGCTGTGGTAAGTAAGTTATAGTGAATTAGTGATATATACCTACTCATTGGAAAAGCTCTTTTAAATGATTGAAGATACTCAGTCCCATTATCGGTTCTTAAAGTCTTGATTTTTAGCGAGCACTGATTTTCTACCATTATCTTAAACTTTTGAAACTCAGTGAATATTTCAAACTTCTACTTGAGGAAATAAACCCAAAAATATTTTTTATATTAATGAATAAGAGGAAGTATTTGCCACCATTCAATGATGGTGTGCTTATTGGTTTACACATATATAAATGGATGAGTTCCAACTTGCTAGCTATTCTTAAGACTAAATCAATAAGGAAAGGAATTTTGGTTAACTTTTCTAGCTAACATACTTTATATACACCATTGTAACTAGTTATAGATTGTAGATCTGACATTAGCTCTTTTTCTTTACACAACTTTAATGAAGAAAAATTGACATGCCTAAATTTTCTATGCTATAGATCACCATTTTCTTTCACACCAACACAGGCTTCTCTTTATGGTCTTTCAACTCAAGAGGAAAACTTCTACTGTTCATTCTAATTAAAAAAATCCTTATGCTAATAGAATCAAATATTTCACATATTTCACTCTTAAATGATAGAGTAAAATTTTATCAAGAAATTATCTAACACTGAGGAAATTTTGACTTAACTCAAGTGTAAATAAAATATCTTCTATAACTCTTGCACCTAAGAGTGTTTGAACATCAACAACATCTCTCCCTTTGACATTTACAAAACTTGTCATTTCTAAGTCTAACTTTGAAGGAATAATCTTTGTCTAAGGACCTGAAAGTGCTCAAATTTATTTTCATTTAATGTGTACATCTACTGACGCTGAGTCATACATAAGTATCCAAGGTTGCCTTATAGCATTCTTCAACAATAGTGGCTATAAAAAACTTCTTTTCATCAATTTCATTGTTGTCCAGTACTTGTGTAGGCTAGGATTAAGTTTATTAACTTTGATGTGCCTTATGTAACGTCCGATTTTTCATAAAATACTGAAATGAGTTAATTTTCAAAGCAAGTTCCTTGAGATGAGTGATTCAAGGCTAAATAAAATTTGAATAAAATTTTAAATAATAGAAAATGAGGACTTGAGCCTTGAGTTACCCAGAAACTAGGGTCGGAATGATTCAAAAAATTTGCCAAAAGGTTAGTGGCATTTTTGTAAATAAGTGTAATTTTGGAAAAGCACCTAGGAGGGCTTTTTAAATAAAAATTTTGAGTTTCCCAGGGTTCTTAGAGGCCCCAAAAATCATGAGAAGCCCCGAGACCGGTAAAACCCCTCCAATGTACTCTTTCCAATGTCAATTGACCCAAACTTTGACCGATTCATTCGAAAAGGTTTTAGTTACGATTTGAGTGATTCCAAAGGCATTTTATTAAATTGGGAACCTATTTGTTATGATGGAAAATAAGGTTCTAAAAAATAGAGCTAAAACAAAAGAGAAACAAAAAAGCTAAAAATGAAGGGTAAAATTGGCATTAAAGTATTAAAGGAAGCTTCTTTCTTCTTCTTTATATGCCACATTCTTTCTCTCCTCTCTAAGACCAACTTGCTTCTGCCCATTTTCAAAGGAAACCTCCAGTTTCTTAGGCGCACAAGAGGAGGAAGATTTTGAAGGAAGAAATTCAAGAAAAAGGTAAGAAACTTTAAGAAATTCTATATCCTTCCTTCTTGAAACTTGCTCCTCTCCTCTTAAGCATTATTTCTATGGTTTTAATGGAGAGTTTGGGGTCGTTTTAAAGGGAGAACAGAGGAGAAATTTCGAAAATCAAGTAAGGAGGCCAAAGAAGGTCAAGAGCAAGCAAAGAAAAGCAAGAAAACAAGATAAAACTTTCATTCTTTGGTAGTTTCTTCCTCTCCCTTCCTCTTGCACGAATTTAGCCACCACGAGCCCAATTCTTAGGGGCTGTTTTCTTTCCAATTCATGGAGGGATTAAGGGTTTTAGGTGGCAAGGATTAAAATAAACCAATAGAATCAAGAAAGGAGCATTAGGAAATAAGATGAAATCATTAGGGATCCAAATGCTCCCTTGCAAATCTGATTTTATATAAATATTTTTAGACATAATTGAATGTTAAAGCATGCTCTTAAGATCCCTAAGAGGCTCCCTACATGCTTCCTCCTTCAAAAAAACAAAGAGAACTCCATGGAAGGCTAATGCACCCATAGTCTTAGCCTAAGCAAGTTCACCTAGCTAGGGAGAGTTTTAAATTTTTCTAAGGCCATGTTTGAGTCATATATGGTGAAGGAATATAAGAAGAGGCCTTGGAAAAAATTTAGAACTCAAGGAAAGTGTATTGGGGTCATAAGTTCCATATTATGACCTAAAGAAGCAACATGGTACTAGGCCTTTTGTTTTAATGGTGTGGTGGCTCCAAGAGGCTTAAAAGGAGTCAAGAATCATAATTAAGAGGAAATAATAAGACCTATAAGTTATTTGAGGAGGGTTGCTTCATTAAGCACCATTATGGACCATAATAAAGCCTATAGAGTAATCTAAGGCTTAAGAAAATTGCATAGCTTTAGAATATATTTCATGAACCTAATTAGCTTCCTTAATTTATGTCTAGGCCAAGAGAAACCATCTCCACCAAATTGTGGGTGTATCGTCGAGGCAAAGGAGGGAAATCCAAGGACAAAAAGTGTGTAGATTTGTACAAGGTAGCTCTCTCCACCTTCTCTCATGCATGGATATGTGTTTAGCTTATTTTAGAATGTATGTATGTGTATTTTCAAGCTATGAAAAGTATGCTAGTATGCTCTTATATACCATGACTCTTGATGCCACATTATGCTTTCAAATGAATATATGATGTGTGATTGAGCTTGCTTGAGCGTGGAGAGGCCAAGAACTCTTTCACATGGCGAGGATGAGCCAAAAACCCTTAACCTTGGTTGAGACAAAGTAAAGAGTCTCCCCAAAGCACAGTGGACTCCCAAAGAGTATGGTTGAGTCCAAAGATTTCAAAGAATGTGTGAGGCAAATCCAAATACCATAAAGAGAAGTGTGAGGCCAATCTAAATACTTGGTAAGCTCTTGAATGTCTTGTATGATGTGTTTCTATACCAAGCTTGATTTTAAATGTTCATGACTTTTATTTTTCCCACACATGCATTCATAGAACTTGCTTACACATATTATGTGTGATGGAATGGGAGAAGAGTTATTGAGATTCTTAAATCTCACTCGCTCCTCTTAAATATCCTAATATGCTAGGTGGACCAAGTGGACATGGCAATGAGAGCCAACTACATTAAAAAAAGAAGATTGCCACCCTTACGCTTGATTTTTGTCTTTTGGTTCATAATGAGGTTCATGATGTATATTATTATTGTAAATAGTCTATGGCCCCTTGGACAAATATAAAAATTATATTATATGATAGCTAAATATATGAGTATGGTGTATGTATTCTAGAACATAAATTGAGTGTTTATGCCAATGTATGCATTTGAGAAAAGCTTGATGTAATGTGTATAAGTGAGGGTGAAAAGGCAAAAATGAGATGCCAAGAGTTTGGGACCATTGGGGTAGCTCCCAGAGGTTTTAAACATACTTTTAGATTTGCCCAAAAGGTGCCAAAACCTAAGGGAAGCCAAATGGCAATTTTGGTACCCTATGTGGAGCCAAAAGTGACCAAAATGGAACCCTATATCACTTTTTGTCTAAATGATATATTCTGGATTTAAGATTTGGCATGCTATTATAATATGTTACGACCTTTTTGAAAGCTAAAGATCATAATTTTTGGAGATCTACAGAATATTTGATGAATTTTCAAAGTTAGCCAAAATTCTTAAAATGATCTGATGCACTGTTACATGGGGTCCAAAATTATTCTCTGTCACATGAGGCCCAAATGAAGTCCAATTGCCATGAAATTTTATAGGCAAAAAGTACAGGTTATAAGTGACTTGTGATAACTAGAAGCATCCCATTTAGATGTCTAGATAAGGATTTATGATTTTTCAAAGATTTAGTCCAATGTTAGGCATCTAACCAGACCTTAGTCATTGTTTAATCGAAATTCAGGGTCTGGCGTGAGCTTCAACTGGTCTAGAGTGATTTTTTCGTTCTAGATAACATCCTAAGATTTCCAAATTGGTATCATTCACTTGAATTGGAATTTTTTGGAATTAATTCGACATTTTTGAAGTTCATATTAGTAAGTTGTGACAGTATCAGGACCCAGTCCGACCTCTAAACTATTTCACTTGTCAAACGCTCTGTGTGTGGGATGTTATGACTTGTACATATTTTTACCATGAATTAGACATCCTAATCTTTCCAAAATGACCAAGATTACATGCTTTCTATTTTTCTAGATTTAGTTATGAGTTTTCAAAATTTTGGACAGAATGGGGGCAAATCTGACCGAATTTCAATAAGTTCAATTTATGCTCCATTTCGATTTTCTTGGTTCATGAGCAAGATTTTGTGATGAAAATGAGTAGTAATGATGTATTTAAATATAAGGATGTATGGTATGAACCCACACAGTCCACGTGACACCAACTGTGATTTTTTAAGCATGACGTAATGCGATTAAACCCATTATTGTTGGTTCCTTTTCCATGTGCTCTTATGAATATGATGATATGGAGCTTATGAATGCCATGAATGGGGTTAGATCTATATGGTATTGCAGCTTACATACTTTGTCAATATGACCAAATTGCTTGTGAGACTAGCACTGAGTTTCAAGCATGAACTAGCAGTAGTTTTAGCATGGTTTATCTTATGGCAATAAGAATGTAGTGGAAACTTATCCTTTTTAAATTTTCTTTTATTGCTTTGCTACTACTCCTTTTTGTATTGACCCTTTTTTCCATTATTTCACTTCTTTGAGGCACTACCGTTTTATTGTTTTGGCTTTTGTGCCACTAGTAGTGCAACTTTGTTGGCATTTGCTTCCTCTCTAAAGGCTTTTCCTTACTTTATAAATTGTGGTGCATTTGTAAGTTCTGTATAAAGAGTTATGCCATGTCTTTGATGTCTTCTAATAAAGAAATCTTTGCTTCAAATTTTTTAGCAAGAGTTAACTTGACTTTCTCCATAATCCTCCTTTCCTAAACTTCTCCCACAAATAACCTAATTTTGTTTACAATCACCGTGACTCTATTCATAGAGTATTTCACCTTGTTAGACTCTTTCATTTTTAATAGCTCAAACTCCATCTTAGGTTGTAAATTTGCATCTGCTAAGTCTTATCACTCCTTTGAAATTTCACTTTTACGTTGTCCCAAGCTTCATTGGCAGTTTTGCAGGCCATTATCCTAGTGAAGATGACTTCATTAATGGTTGAATGAATGATTAAGAGAGCTTTATACTATTGGTTTGTCTTGTAAGGGATATATAGCTTTATTAGCTTCAACATACTCTCAAAGATCAAATGATCTAAGGTAAGTATTTATTTTAAGAACCCATATTTTGTAATTTTACCCATTAAAAATGGGTGGAGTAACTTCATAAGGGTTAAAGGAGGCCATGGCAAAATAAGAAAGAAAAAAATGGTTCAAAGGTGGGTTGTGGTAAGTTTTCCTACTAGTTTTCCCATTAATATTCCCTCAAACGGCCATAGAATTTTCAATACCACATGTTAAGATCACAAGCTATGGAACTAAATAAAAGGAAAAGAAAACATTTAAGGAATAGTGCTAATTTACTGTAATGACTAAGTAAAAAAAAAAAGGCGTTAGAAGTTTAAGAATTTAGCTAAATATTTATTCCCTCATTTGCTCTTTTCCTTTATCCCTTTTCAATTCTCCTTATACATATTTTATTACTCTACTACCTTGAATAATGCCTACGTTTTTCCTTTCCTCATCTTATCTCATATCTCAAAGCTTCCCACATTCTCCTTGTACAAAGGCTATTTTACATCATTTCAAATTAAACCATGTTAGCACCTTTAACCACTACTTCTTTTGTTATTTATTTAATTATTATTATTATTTTATTTTTTTCAATGTGTCGAAACTCCTCCTATCCAAATGTGCTTCACATATTTTATTTCAATAATGTTTCAGCCCCATTTTAGCCAAAATAATTAGTCATAATGCAAATGAAATATCATCATTTTTTTACAATCAATATATTATCCTATCCTCAAATTCAGGTCACATGCGAGCATTTGGTAAAAGGAGAAATGAGCATAAACTTCTACACCTTCCCTTCCTCACCTTCCATCTGTCTATCATTTTTGCATTTAAGCCTTCTTTCTCCTCCATCTTATAAATCTCAAGCTTCCCTTCATTTCCACTATTTTAGTGTGTTTGCTACTTCTTTCTCCAGCCAAGGATCAATCAGAAAAGTAGACACAAGCTTGAATCTTAAAATTTTAGCTTATACAAGGTAAACTTCTAAACCTCCTGTTGCATTGAAAAATAAATGAAGAATAGCTTATGTTATGGCTAGAATTAAAATAGGCAATAGATTAATTAAAGTAATTAAGATAGTAAATTAAGGAGTAATTAGTGTGGGAATGGGAAGCAATTGGGTAATACGACTAGTTAAGAAAGTAGAATTTAATTTAGGGTAGTAATTAAATATAATAAAATGGATAAAAAGATTCATACTAATCTTTAAAACTTAGACAGGAAGTAGAATAACTAAACCAAGTTTAGACTAGGGTAAATATAAAGTAGAAATTAACTAAGTGAAATCTTAACTAAGGGAAGTAGTGGACCAATTAAATTAAAAAGGATAAGTTGATATTAGTCCTAGAAATTCAACAAGTAGTAGGCAATAGGTTTGTTGAGCTAAAGTAAAACTTACAATGAATTAGTAATAAGATGAGATAAGGAAGTAAAGTAGACTAAGTCAACTAGACTAAATGGATAGTTATGATAATATTTAAGGAAATACTTGAGTATTCTTATTGGAGGGTGTGATGGGAACTCAATGATGGAAGGATCTTCATCAATCACAATGAGTAGATTACAAAACATGATACATTTTTAACTTTTTTTCCATTTTTCACTCTATTTTTGTTTGCATTTTGTGTGTTTGTTAGAATAAGCATCTTAGGTTGTATCTCAATGTGTATATTATTAATGATATTAAATCTCTCAAATTACAATATGCCATATGTATTGTGTAATCAAAATGGATATGAACTGACATAATAACTAAAAGTGATATTTTTGAAACTTCAAAAGATTATAAGTTACCTTAATATATTTTTATGGGTTTGCTTAAATGTTTCATAGGCATGAAATGTTGTACTATCTCTCTGAATATTTAGGAATCATAGGGATGGTGGTAAGTAAGGGTGATAGTAGTAGTCCCACTTGTGATTCCCATATGTAATTCTTAACTATAGTGCTTTGAGGTTGAATTTGTGGTTATTCACCTTCGTGAGCTATCTTTCCATGTTAGTATATATTAGAACTTAGAGTTCCGCATGAACTTTCCTAATGAAGTGTTTTGATTAAAATTTTTTCTCTATACTGATTATTTTTTGTTTAGCATTAAACTTTTAAATGGTTGAATTTAATTTTTAATTATTTGCCACAATATTCTCCTATTAACTTTATATATTGATTATAATACTATATGCCTATACACTCGTTGTATATTAGTGCATTAATAATATAATGAACCAATTTTTCTACTAACTCCATTTTTTTAACTTTTTATACATACCAATTAATTCATATCTCTTTCTAGTTAAAGATTTATAAATACAAATTTTTATAATAAGTATTTTATGCCTTTCTATATTTACAATTTTTGTTATCTATTATTATATCAAAACTTATTTTCATTTGAAAAAACTATTTTAATAATTATGTTTTATTTTTTACTCATTGAGTACCACGACTCATTCAACTATTTATTTTTGTAGACAAGAAAATTTTGTCCAATGCTTCTTCGATGTAGTTTGGAAGAGTTGTTAGTGGAGAGCTAATTGTCCAATGTTAATACTATCTTCGTATATATTTGTTTGTGCTTTAGATTTGGCTCCACGGACTACAGGTAGGATTCCCTCCTTATTAGTTATGTTATTTGTTAGATAGAAAGTGAGAGCAGAGCTCTCTTTTGTAAATTTTGGCTGGTTATTTGTTGTAGACAAATTTGGAAGTCCTACTCTTAAGAGGACACTTTGTTAAATTCTCTATATCAAGTTAACACAGTTTGATTTGATTATGGCAATTGTAAAATTTTGAAATTTATAGGAATAAATGAAGTAATGAAGTAATGGAATCATGTTTGATTTGGAATAATTTTCCATAAAAACATACATGGAAAATTATATAAGGATTTGTTATGGTCATGCTTATGGATATGGGATGTCCTCATATTTTGTGCCAATCATGTCTCTATTCTAGGGTGTGACATTTGCTCTATTTCATTCACTAATTTATAATAAAAAATTATACAACTTGATTAAGCAACATTAAATGCTTAATTAATGTTTTAAGACTAGGAATCATAATCTTAAAGAGAAAAGTAAATCAACAATAAAAATAGATGCCATTAATGTTTATCTATTTACCAACTAACATAAAAGATCCTGCTACAAAAAGAAGAAAAGGACAAAATGAGAGACCTTCACTCAACCTATCAAAAATGTGCGTTCAACTACACTTGGGACATGTAAGGTCCTCAACTCCATCCATAATGTGCTCAACTCTTCTTAAGTTTGCTTAACTTTTTCAAGTGCATTCAACTCTCCTTAGTTTAATTTAACTTGAATGTATTTAACTTCAACTATACTCAATTTCAACTTAAACTGATTTTGGAGTTAAGTTCACTCAAATACTCCTTCTTAACTCCAATAAAATCAAACTTTTTCGAGCATGGCTCAATCTTTGATGGGAGCCTCAAATGTAGCTGTGAGATTCACAATGTGAAAAATAATGTTGGAGACCTTGTTTTATTTAATTACCTTCAATTAGTAAAGGATCTGCATAGCAATTAATATAGTTAATATTCTTTATAGAGAGCTTTACCATCTCTTTAAATTCCATTTCTTTTTGGAAACTCTAGCTAGTGGCAAAGAAGCTTTGGAGCTAGAATCTATTAGTTTAAATGGCTCTTTTCCTCTCACTTCTTCGATAGATAGTTGGATTTGGACTTTAGACTCCTTTAGGGTGTATTTTATATGGATAAATATCCTCTATTGCATGTTATGCAAGCAACATAGCATCTAAATCCTTTATTATTATATATACTTAATTTTTCTTTTAATTTTGACTTTTTTAATATTTTTAAAAGAAGTAAAATATAGAATAAAGAAAATCTTTCATATTTCACTAGATAGATGTTGACATGAAGACGATCTTCCTCCATTATTATTATATATACTTAATATTTATCTAGTGGAAATTAAACTATTATTTTTATCTCATGATTTGCTTCCTTTGAAATTATAAAAAAAGATTAATTTTTTTTTAAAAAAAGGTTATATTGCTTGCACAACACAGGAAAGAATCTTTATCTGTATTCCAACATTCAAATCCCTCGCTGTCCAAACAATGACAACATTCGTTTTATTTTTTAAACCTCTTTAGAAGTGTGAGGTAAGAAGAGATCTTTCATTTGGAAAGTAGTAATTAATAGGATTAATGGTTTAAAACAAATAACGTTTTGCAGGTTCACATATCACATGAAGCTCTCCCCCCTAATTTTATTGTATGTTTCTTTGATTAAGACTAGCCAGTAGCACTTTTTTGTTTTGTTTTTTCTTTCAATGGAAGAAAATTTTATTAAGAGGGAAGAAAAATACAAGACGGGAGGATCAAGAATACTCCTAAAAACAAATCCACAAAGGCCCAAATATCTGTTATGCTCCCAATGAGATGTGCTATAGAAATTGCTGGTAGAAAACACCAGCATTTTGCCCTGACCGAATATACTGCATTCATGCAATAAGAGCATAATGCCATCCCTATCCCCAAACCTTGACAAATGTGTGGAGAGAAAATTTCTCTAGAGATAGAAGACATATCCATTGCTCACCAAACAACTTTCCTCACACCTACACTTGTAAAATATACATAAGAGGATAAAGCCCTGTGAGGCCTTAGTTCTTGTAACAGATCAATAATCTAATTAACCATTGAAGTGAATATTAACTATCTTAACCATATTTCAAGCTTTAACCTTCCATATTTCATCTCTTTTCTAAAGTTTATAATTAATGTATGTTTTGATTTTATTTGTGGAGAGAGTTTCATGAAGATAGTTTGTGAAATTGGTGGGAGTGTCTCACCTCTAAAACTAATGAAAGCATCGTATATCATTCAGAAGATTACGAAGATGGATAAGAGGAAGAGCAATAAGCCATATCTTGTTTTTGCTTTGATATGCAAAAGCATAAGGTCGACTGGACTAAGAATGTGCCAAAGGACCTCATAAGAATATGGTCTCCAAAAAGCACCAACCAAGAATAAGGTGCACACTTTATAATAATTTTCTTATCAATTTATGTAATTAACTTAATTGTTTTTGTAAGTGATTTTAATTATTTTTGGCCAAGACTTTGTTTAAGTGGCATGGATAAAAGTGTTGACAAGTTCTTATAAAGCTGGATTTAACTTCTACCCTGCCACATCTCCCAACGCGTTGTGCCTCTTCTAAATATATTAACAAATATATGCACACATACTTTTCTCTTTGGGTAAATTTATCCACATGATATCAACTTAGGGACACTAGCTGGTACACTAGTTAATAAATAATAAAATGATTAAATGAGTATGGGTTATTGATTTTGTGAGAAATGGTTTAACTTAATCTTAGTCTTAGGTCATATAAGTTATATTTACATGTTATTTATATGTTAACCCATCTCTAGTCTAGTTTTCATTTGCTAGAGTTTCAGTTATCATGAAAAATGTAATTTTTACAAAATCTGTTAGTAGATCCAGATGTTAACAAACTTGAGACATAAAGGAAAATGGAAAAAGACTTAATTGACTTCACAACTTTAACAAATTGATCATAAACATGTGTGGTTAGTCTAGTTTAATCCTCCTATCAATCTATCTTCCCTAAGTTAATCTGAAGTCATCTTTCAACATATCTCCATATTGCCTAAGTTGACTACACACTTTGTTTATCTTTTAATACATCAAATTATGATATAAGTTGTGTGTAAAATATCTCATTAAGATTAAGGTTCAATTAGTGAGATTTCCAAGTTGAATTAATCAAAACATCATCCCCAATACCTAGTTTCAATTAATCTATTAATCATCTACACTAATTGCATAACAACTCACAATATATATTCATGAAGAAGAATAAGCTTGAATTATTCAAAATTATAACTTCATTATATATTAACATCAACAATTCAAAAGACTAGACATAAACAAAGGACCGTATACAAATTAAACCAAAATGTGGAAGAAGACAAAGAAGAAGGTGAAGAAGAAGAAACAAAAGAAAAGAAAAAAAAAAAGAACATGGATTAAGAGCATCATTGTAGTGATTGATTAGAAAGCTCATTGGTAGCTGGCATAACTCTCTTGTTTCCCTTCGACAAAACTCTAAGACCTAAACTATCAAAAAGATCTCTTTCATCCAACATGCCCAAGATGGTGGCATAATGTGGCTATTTATAGATATATCCAAGTAGGGGCAAAGTATTATTAACAAACCTACTTTGGTAACATCTAATTCCCCCAAAACGCATGACTTGGCTTTTGTGATTTACGTCAAAGCTTTAGAATTTCGTCTCAACTTTCCATTGTCATTGGTTTTATCTCATTTGGATTTCTAGATTGTGAGTTATGCTAAAATTACTAAGATACATCAAGTAGACAAATTTCAGTCAATTTAGCTTTGTTTTGTTGTGATTCTGACCTAACTTTTGAGCAAATTAGGTTTATAGCTAGACTAGAAAGTTGTAAGGATATGTCTTAGGTTTTCATGGGATTAATAATGAGCTCGTTTGAAGGTTGTGGAGCAAGTTATATCCAATTTATTATGCTTTAATCCAGATCCAAGAGAAGGGAAAGCATTGTTTAGATCAAAGTAGCGCAGTAACTAACCCTTGGCAAATCCAAATTCTCAAGTTTTCATTTTCTTCAGGAATTCAGGTAACGTGTACTCCTTACTCTGAAGATTCAAAAACAGAACCTCAGTTTCAGCTACCTACATGTTGCACAAATCCTATAGAGTCAATTTGCCTAATCGTCCAGTTTACTTTCTTACTATTGTCTCATCTCCAACCATTAAAAAAAACCCAACGATTTCCAACCATTACTTGTTATGAAGAGAAAATATTTGCACCAAAAGATTGTCGGTGGCAAACATGAAGAGGTAGACATACTAATATTAGTCAACAAGATCTGTTGATTCAAACTAAACTTTATCATTAATTGTGGTAATCAGGAACCCTTTCACTCATTGTGCATGATATTCATAAAAGTAGAGTGGTAGGTGGTTCATCACATTCATCTCAAAATATTATGTTTTATTGCAGTCCATAAATGTTATAGAGTTGTCTCAAGTCTTATATATACAGAAGAATTTGATGGAATAGGCATTGAACAAAGATGTTACAAATTCAGAATGGATCAAATTGTTAAGTCACCATTTGAGTACACTGCAAAATGCAAATAATCTTCATTAGATGTCTACTTGTATGTTAAAGAGACAAAAGGGAACCAAAATTTTTTTAAAAAAAAAGAAAGTTAGAAAAGTTCATCAATCAAGTAGTTTGTTAATGTGAGGAACTCAAAAACAACTTTCTCATTTACTTTCTATTTTAGATACAATGTCATGAGAATCGTTCTGTTACTTGACGCATGTTATTAAGCCTAATTTTTAAACAAGACATAAAATTTTATTTTTGCCCCACCTTGAGATCTACCTTTTAAGTTTAAATCTTAATTTCTTATACAAACTTGAATAATTCAAGAATACGAAATGTCTATCCCTACTACACAAGATAAACCCGACATTATACTGTGGAAAACCAATTGTTGTTGTGTTTACAAAATCATAAATACTGCAGTTGACTAAGTCGTAGAACAGGTCAATACTATTACGGTTTATCCAAAGTTTATACAACATCATATGTGGAATGCTATATGCTTATGAACTAGAAAGCCATCGATCTGAAATTAAGACTTGGTCTTTCAATGAGAAGGATGTGAGCCACACAACATGAAAAACAAGAAGTTGTCTGTTATGAGTCCCACCTCAGGGATTTTTCCTTGAAAAGGATGTCTTATAAGGACTTAGGCTCTCCCACTCTAATAGTTAGCTTTTGGGGTGTGGTTCTCCCATAGACTTATACTCATAACAAATGGTGCTTTCGTTGAAAGTCGACCAACCGGAAAGGGCTACCTGCGGAGGGTTCTAACCAGTAAAGGGGCTGACCGTGATTGAGTGAAGCGTTGCTGAGTGAAGTGTCGCAGAGTGTAGCCATCAGAACGTCGACTTCTAAAGGTGACAATGTTATGAGTCCCACCTCAGGGAGGTTTCTTTGAAAAGGATGTCTTATAAGGACTTTGGCTTTCCCACTCTAATAGCTAGCTTTTGGAGTGTGGTTCTCCCAAGGACTTATACTCATACATGCTGACGCTTGTTTTTCCATCTTTTTAGTTGTAGTAGACTTGTTCTTTGAATTGGTAGCTTATAATTGTGATTTCTTGCTAATGATATTTACCTTTTTGCAAAAGTATGTGTGACTTTACTAGTTTCAGTTGTAATGAAGCATTGTAGCTGTTATCTAAACATGATTAGTAATTATATTAGAGCTTTCTATTTTTTTTTCCTTTTTTCCTTTTTTTGGTTGAAATGATTTCTGTTTTTCTAGTTTATATACCTAGGGCTTCAAGCAAAGATATTGAATTAATCTTCACTAATGGTGACTACAACATGCTAGAGGGGTTGTTATAAATGGGATTTGTTGTGTAATCAAAAAGTTTCTTCGTATTTGTGATTCATTTATATTTATGTATGATTGAAACTTATCGCTTGTTCATTTTATTATGGCTAGTCACATGCATTTTGAACTTCTGATCTTCTACTGATTAAAACTGAATTGTTGTATACCAAATTAGTACTCTTGTTATCGAATTGCAGACATTATATTTAAATTTGTCTTACTCTTTACTTCGTCCCTTTCCCTTTCTGCTAATTGCGCATATTTTTAATTACTGAAAATGTGTGCTTTCATATAATGTAAACGCACCCTCGTGATGCAAGAAAGAAGGGCTTCCAAAGGTGATGAGTTTGTCAACAACTAGTTGTTTTTCACAGGTGATGTTGTATAAACTTTGTATAGACCATAATAGTATTGACCTGATTTACAGCTTAGCCAGCTGCATACTTTATGATTTTGTCAACACAACAGCAACTGGTTTTATACAATATAATGTCGTGTTTATCACTTATAGTAGGGATAGGTATCTGGTATTCTTGAATTACTCATATGTGCATAAAAATGAGGATTCATACTAAAAAATTAGATATCCAGATGAGGCTAAAATAAAATTCTGTGTTTTGTTTAATAATCAAGTCTGAATAGAGCGACCTTGAATAAAATTTTAATATAACATTTGTCAATTTAATAGAATGATTCCCATGGTATTGCATCTAAAACAGAATGAAACTAAGAAAGTTGCTTTGCAGTTCTTCAAATTAGCAAGTTATTTAATTGCCTTTTTTTTTTTTGGTTCTCCTCTATCTGTTCAAAATACAAGTAGACATCTAAAGAAGATTTGCAGTGTACTCAAATGCTGACTCAACAATTATCCATTCTAAGTTTGTGACATCTTTTTTCAATGCCTATTCCATCAAATTCTTCTGTATAAATAAATAAGACTTGAGAGACCTTTGTAACATCTATTGGCTGCAATAAAACAGAGTATTCTGAAATGAATGTGATGAACCAACTTTTATGAATATTATGCACTATGACTGAAAGGATTCCTGATTCCCATAATTAATCATCAAGTTCAGTCTGAACTAGCAGCTCTTGTTTATATCTCCCTCTTCATGGTTGCCACTGATAATCTTTGGGGTTGAATTTCCTCTCTTCATAACAAGTAATATTTAGAAACTGTCAAAGGAAAAAATAGATAAATAAATGAAGCCACTGGAAGTAAGATTTGAGATGAGTAAATAGTGAAAAAGTAAACTAGACAACTTAGCAAATTGACCCCACAAGATTGGTGCAACAGCCAGGAGCTGAGGCTGAGGTTCTGGTTTTGAATCTTCAGACTAAAGAGTACATGTTACCTAAACAATGCTCTCCCTTAAGCCTATTTTAGCTGTTAGTCATATATATACACACAACACACACACACCCCATAAGATTAGCGCAAGCTATCTTATAAAAATATAGAATAATTAATCTTTATTTATCTAATATAAATTAAAGTTATCTTGATGAAGACATATTATGCTAATTTTTTAACATTTTTATGATTAAATAAAGGATCAATTTATATTAGGAATTAATACATGCATGATATTATATCAAATTTTAAATCTAATTAAAAGTACAGATTAGTAATTAATGTTTAAATATGTGTGGATATATTTACCAAAAAAAAGTGTCTTGATATACTTATAAATAATTTAACGTATTTATTATTTAAAAGAGGGACGAGGCCCTGGGAAACGGGACAGGATATGAGTAAAATCCAGATACATAAGGAATTCTTGACACTTTTTGTTCAAGAGAGGTATCCCTTGAATCATAACTTTAGGCCAAAAACAATTAAATTTAATTACATGAGTTAATGAAAAAATTACTATAAAGTGTGCACCTTATTCTAGGCCGGTGCCTCCTAGACACTGTATTCTCATGAAGTCCTTTCGGCATATAGCCTTTTATTATTTGAAGTCTGTTCTTAAGATAATTACATGTTTATGAAAAGATAATCACGATAAAAAAAAATACAATTATATTTCAAAGAACTATAAATTTAGCATTGGTAGAAGTTGTGAATATAAAACTTACTTAATTGAAAAATTAGTTTTTTGTGTGAATATCATTAGAAAAAGTTTTTAATGGGATCGGATGATGAGGGTTTATGTAATAGTTGTGGTTATTTAATGGTATAAAATATTATCAGTACATTTTAGAATATGTTCTCTTTCAATCAATTAAATACCCTTGAATAACTAGTATCTTTTTTACTAGTAAAAAAAAAAAAAACCTAATATCTTTTTGTAGAGATTTATTAAAATATATATATTTCAGTTTAAGGAGTAAACCTAGGCACATTATATCATTCATATTTACTAAGATGTTATGAATCCATCCATTATTGTGGATGTCTATTTAGTTTTTTAACCTCCAAATTCATTGAAAGTATATTATAACGCTATCCATTATATGGAAATCTATCTTCTCATATTCCTTCAAGAATTATAACTCTATAACTTTTAGAAATTCAACTCCCACTTTTATGTCCTCTTTTATGATATATTATTTCACAATTAAGATATAATCTTTAAATTATTTGTAGTTATAGACTTGTGCTTCTAAATAAGCATTTCATTTGTATTGAAAGATATGAATAGAATTTGAATGACATTTCTCTTATTCTCTATCTTCCTTAAATTCTCATTTCTTTATTTCTCGAGTTATTTCATAATACTTTATTAGTATGACTTTGCTCTTAATTATTTAAGCAAGAAAAGTAAGATCTTTCTATCTTACTCATTAATTTTTCTATTGGTTTTATTCTATTTGAGTGTCATGTCAAATTTTACAAAGCTTCAATTTGTGGCCTTTCATTTATTAGGCAAGAATTATTTGTCTTAGATTTTAGATGCTAAAATTCACTTTGATGCAATGGGTCTTGGAAATACTGTCAAAAAAGAAAATAATGATTTAATGCAAAATCGCACTAAGGTGATGATTTTCCTTCGTCTTCATCTCCATGAGGAGTTGAAATTTGGATATCCTATGGTGAAAGATTCACTTGTACTGGCATAGTTTGAAAGAAAGGTATAATAACTAAAAAATTGTTATTCTTTCAAAGGCTCGTTATTACTAGATACATCTATAATTACAAGATTTTAAATCAATCAGCAAGTATAATTATGTAATGTTTCATACTAGTTCTCAATTAAAATTGTGTGGAAAAGTAATTACTAAAAAAAATATGTTAGAGAAAACTTTTTTTACTTTTCATGCCTCTAATATGCTCAAGCAGCAACAATATAGAGAAAAAAGGTTTAAAAAATACTCACAGTTCATTTTATACCTTCTTATGGTTGAACAAAATAGCGAGCTACTAATGAAAAATCATAAAACTTGTCCAACTGGTTCTTCTCCATTTCCTAAAGTGAATGTGACTATGATTATTAATAATGGATAAAGCTGTGGACATGGCCGAGGAAGAAATAATGCTCCTGAACATAAGAATATTGCTTGCCACTAAAAGTGAAATAAGAGAGAAGAAAAACAAGGAAGCACAAGTGGACAAAAGAATCATGTAAAGAATTCAAAAAATTCATACTATGTTGTGGTATGAATAGACATTGGTTACATACCTGTCCTACAACAACATATTTTATTGATCTCTATTAAGTATCAATGAAGAAAAATGAGAAAGGTGTTGAGACTAATTTTGTAATTTACGTGATGATTTTATCAATGATCCTATAAATACTACATACTTAGATGTGTAAGATTTCTTTGTTAACTCACAAGAAAATAGTGATGCTTAAAATAAGTTTATATGTTTGGAATTGTTTTTATAATTATAAATTTATATAAAATTTTAAGTATGAGTTTTTATAATTTTTCTTATACTTTTGTTTTGTTTAATTTTAGAAAATATGAATGAAGATATATGTCTCATAAATAATGCAAGCACCCATACAATCTTAAAAGATAGAAAATATTTTTCTCAAATAAACATGGGCAAAGCTTACGTTACTATAATCTCTAGTAATACAAGATTAATTGAAGGATTTGGAATAACTATTATCATATTATTAGAATGAACGAGATTTATTATAAATACTGCTCCATTTTCTTCTAGGTCTCAAAGAAATTTATTGAGTTTTAAAGATATTAGTCGTAATGGATATCATATAGAGATTGTGTGTGAAGGAAATAATGAATACCTCTATATTATGAGTATTGTTTCTAGTAATTCTCTTTCCATTTGTACTGTACAAGAATTAGTATAATTGAGATACATGCGATTATAAATAAGAAGTTTATAGATTCAAAAATGTTTACCATTTAGCATGACCGGTTGGGGTATCTTGGGACAATAATAATGCAGAAAATTATTTAGAATTTACATAGATACTCATTGAAAAACCTGAAGATTTTTCAATCTAAAGAATTCTCATTTGCTACTTGTTCTCAATGTAAATTGATTATTAAGCCATCACTAGTTAAAGTTGGAATTGAATTTTAAGCTGTTTTAGAATGTATACATGGTGACATTTGTGGGTATATTTACTCACCATCTGGACTATTTAGATATTTTATGGTATTAATAAATACATCTAGTAGATGGTCTCATGCATATTTGTTATCAACTTGCAACTTGATGTTTGCAAGGTTGCTTGTTCAAATTATTTGATTAAGAGTACAATTTTCCAAATTATACCATTAAGTTTATTCGACTTGATAATGCTAGAGAATTTTTTTCATAGGTCTTTAATGACTATTACATGCTAATTGGAATAAATATTGAACATCATGTAACTCATATTGATACATAAAATAATTTAGCTAAATCATTTATGAAACAACTTCAATTAATTGCTAGTCCTTTACTAATGAGAATGAATCTCCTTATTTCTAATTATGGACATGTAATTTTGCATGTAACAACACTTATACGCATAAGACTAACAATTTATCTTAAATACTCTTCTTTACAATTGGCTTATGGTCATGAGCCAAATATTTCCCATTTTAAAATTTTTGAATGTGCAATATATGTTCTAATAATTCTATCACAACGTACTAAGATGGAACTTTAAAGGAGATTGGAAATATATGTTGGGTATAATTTCCCTTCTATTATGAGATATTTTGAGCCAATAATAGGAGATGTATTTACAACACGTTTTGCTTATTGTCATTTTGATGAGTTAGTTTTTTCAACATTAGGGGGAGAAAAAGATAAGCAGCTATTCAAAGAAATTACGTGGCATATTTTGACATATCTTGATCATCGCACAAAATAATGTGAACTTGAAGTTTAAAAGATAATTTACTTACAAAGTATAATGATAAGCATGATTTTTATGTATTTTATTCCCCTTAACTTAAGCATTTTAATAGTTAAATAAGGCTTAATGGATTTACTTAGGTGATAATTGATTTTAGTAGCCATTTTTGCACCTTATGAATTAATTTGCAAAATTATTGAGTTTTAATGCATTAGTTGCTTTTAAATAATTTTGTGGATGATTCTATTTAATATTTTCCATTCTTTTGTGTAGAATTTTGGATGAGCAATGGAATTGGAATGGAAGAATATAAGCATTTGAATAGGAGCAATGGGTCTTGAAGAAATCAACCCCCTCACACTTGAATAATAGAACAACCACATGCATTAGTCACGTATTCCAGCTTCACCAAGCACATTCACACATCAGTCCATTCTTCCCGTTGATTCATTCATCATTTGAACAACCAACCATGTTAAGCTCTTCCATAAGTCCAGCTCACTCGCATGCACAACAACACATAAACACGTGGCTGCATAGTCCTTCACACACGTATGCATGAAACACATAAAGTATGTGAAATGAGCTGAGCAGAACAGCCACGACCACGTAAAGAATGAAGAGAACAAACACACTAGACCAGTAGCTGAGCAGAGCATGAACAGAGGAAGATAACTCGAATGAAGAGCTTGCATGGAAAACACAAAGAGAAGCAACCAACGTAGAGAGAAAAGAACATGAGAAGCTCGAGTTTAGGCGCTGTGAACAGGAGCTAGATTGACACGAGCTAAAGCTAGGAGCTTGTGGAATAAAAATACAAAGAAGTTGACGTGAAGGAGGCACTAAGACATTGAGCTGCAAGAAGGAGGAAAGGCCACAGTTTTAACATCAGCAAGAAGCCACAGAACCATGCAGCAACGTCCAATTGTACGTAGGAGCAGCAGAAGGAAAGAACATGGAAACAAATGAAGAGAAGCAAGAGTTGGGTGCTGGGCTGGATGAAGAAGCTTGCATGAGCTGCAGTTTCAACATGAAAAGATGAGAATGAGGTGAAGAAGCTGCTGCACAAGCTGAGAAATGAAGAAGCTACGTGGTATAAGAAGGAAAATGAAAAGCTCTAGAACATGCAGAAGCTTAGAGGAGACTCGAGCAGAATGAACGAAGAAAAAGCTATGGGTTATGGTTCGAAGAAAAGGCATCCTTTGTTTGAGAAACACGAAGAGCATTTGAAGGAAGCAACGTGAAAAGAAGTGTAGAGCAGAAGCAGCATGAGAAAAGGAATGCATGTGGGATATAATAAAATAAAATCAAGTGGGGTCCACTCTCATACATATACTCACATGCAAGCTACGGCCAGTTGGCAATTGAGAGAGAGATCACGTGAAAATAAAGGATACCACATGAGAATCATTAAAAAGAAGGATTCGGGCATTCATTCAACATCCATCATTCCATTCACTAATCCACGCCGTATTCATCTCACGTCCAGACTCCATCCACGCCCCTTTCGTCCTCCATCCTCTCCATATTCCATCTCCATCCATCCACCATACAATGAAGCTCTAATCCACCTTGAGGCTAGCTAGGAGGAAGTTCTTGGAGAAGCTTGAATCCAAGGAGGAAAACTCATAATTTTGGCTAAGGATTTCTATTTTTCCTACACTTTCTCTCTTTCATATATTGTCTTGTTTAAGTTGTATTTGATTGAGAAATCATGTAATTATAATTAGTGGCTGTTTAGACACTGATTAGGAAGCCTTTCTGTTGATTAATTGGTTGGATTAAATTTTGAATTTGTCAATTTCTTGCAATTACCCATGTATACAATCAAGGTGTTTGATGAAATGCATGTGAGAGATTGAACCTTTAATTGTTTAATTTGAGGACTTTATGGTGTTTAGTTGTTTAATTAAACATTTTGGATGATGGTTCAAAGGCTAATTAATTAGTTAATCAATCAAATTGGGTATTCATTGGTCCTAAAACTAGAATTAGCAATTTGATGCAAGGTTGAGTTCTCAATTCAACATTGGATTGTTAATCTCTTGATTCTTGCTTGTTAACTCAAGATACAATTGTTATGTACACAATTAAGAATTTTTAGGTCAGAATTAATCATAATTGGATTAGGATAAGGATAGTGGACACCAAGGGAAGATTCCAAAGCTAGTCACAAGACCATCCTCCTCCCGTAATTCATCTAACTAAGTAGAATTTAGGAACTTTATTTTAATTTCATTTTACTTAGTTTAATTAGATTGAAACCCCCTAAATTAGTAAGTTTTAGGATCTTCATACACTTAGAAAATCTAATTAAATATGCCACTCCATTTTCGAGGGAGATTACCTAAGTTGTGCCACTAGTTACATATTTAGTTCAACCTAGTTTTATTTTGAAGGTTGCATGATAGACCTACTCATATAGCAAATCAACTGCCAGATGCATTTACTGACTTAAAGAGAGTGACAAAGTCACATATACCAACTACAAATGCTCCTATAAGAATTGAAGTTTTTGAAGGATAATCCATAAGTGAAATAGCTAATGAATTCAAAACATGCCAGAAGCATGATAGATCAATTGGTTCAAAAGATAAAAATCCCAACAAAAGAAAAAGAACAATTATTTATAATGAGTCCATTAAAGAAATAAATACTATAAAGAGTGTAGAGACATAATAAGTAACATAATTTCAAAATAAGTTCAGGTACTTAAAACTAATAAAAATGAAGAGATTTTAATAAGTTATATTTCTACAGAGAAAAGATTTAACTATAAAGAAATAGTTGTCGACAAATACTTTTGTATACTCTGTAGCGCTTAATATTATAAATAATAATGAAGATTATGAACTTATATCCATCGATGAGTATCGCCGTAGATGTGATTGGCCAAAATGAAAAGACACAATTCAAACAAAATTGTACTCTTTTGAAAAATATGAGGTTTTTGAGTATATAGTTCGAACACTTGAATGTGCAATACTTATTAGGTACAAATGGGTATTTGTATGTAAATAAAATAAGAAAAATGAAGTTGTGCGATATAAAGCACGATTTATCACATAAGGGTCCTCACAAAGATATGGAATTGATTATAAATTCACTTATTCTCTGGTGCTGGATGCAATCACATTTTGTTATTTTATTAGTCTAGCAGTGCATGAAATACTTGACATGCATCTTATGGATGTTGTTATAGCATATTTATATGGTTTACTTGATCATGATGTCTATATGAAAATTCTAGAAAGATTTAAGATGCCTGGAGTATATAATTCAAAGTCTTAGAAACTTTATTCAATTTAAATTGCAAAGATCTTTGTATGAACTAAAATATTCTGGATGAATGTGGTATAATCATCTTAGTGAATATTTGTTAAAGGAAGAATATATAAGAATAGGCATATATGTCCATGTGTTTTCATAAAATGAGCAAATTCAGGATTTACAATTATAGTTGTATATGTTGACAATTTGAATATTATTGGAACTTCTAAAGACATTCTAAATGCAGTAGATTGTAGAAGATCTTAGAGAGACAAA
Organism: Erythrophleum ivorense; assembly: GCA_026724425.1. Classification (NCBI taxonomy): domain Eukaryota; kingdom Viridiplantae; phylum Streptophyta; class Magnoliopsida; order Fabales; family Fabaceae; genus Erythrophleum; species Erythrophleum ivorense. Next base: position 3,322,685 of record JAIUCV010000036.1, on the reverse strand, counting down.
GTTTTATCTTGGCCTGTAGATTGGGCATTTGAAAGATGAAATTTTTTTTACATTAATCAACTTACACATAAAAAGTTCTTAAAAGATTTTACATAGATAAAGCATATCTATTAAGTACCCCAATGGTTGTTCGGTAACTTAATATGAAAAAGGATATTTTTTGACTTTGAGATGATAATAAAAAACTTTTTAGTCTTGAAATACTATATCTTAGTAGAATTGGTGCATTAATATTTCTTACTAACAATGCAAGACCTAATATAAGTTTTGCTGTAAGCTTATTAGCCAGGTTTCGTTTAACTCCAACAAAAAGACATTAGGTTGGACTTAATATGTTTTTTGATATCTTTAAGGCATTATTGATATGAGCTTGTTATATGCAAATGGATCTAGATCAGAACTCCTGAGATATGTAGATGCTAGATATTTATCTGATTCACCCAAAGCTAGATCTCAAATAGGTTATATATTTACAAGTGGAAATATAGCCGTACCATGGCTTTCATCAAACAAATACTTGTGGCGCTACTTCCTCAAATCATATAGAAATTATAACAATTCATGAAACAAGTCGAGAATGTGTTTGGTTGAGATCAATGCCTCAACATATCCGAGAAATATGTGGGTTATCTTCTTACAAGAAAACTCCAACTGTACTATATGAAGACAATATGACATGTATAACATAATTAAAGGAAGGATGTATAACATAATTAAAGGAAGGATATATTAAAGGAGATAGAACAACATATTTTACCAAAATTCCTTTTTACTGATAATCTTCAAAAGAATGATGATATTTATATTCAACAAATTTATTCAAGTGATAATCTATCCAACTTATTCACCAAGGCATTACCTACATCAACTTTTTCCTTCATTAGAGTTTTTGTTCCACTAGGTTTTTTCTAGTAAAGTTTTAATGAGACATATTCCCTGTACAATAGACATCCAAGGGGGAGTGTTATAAATCCATCTATTATTGTGCATGTTCATTTAGTTTCTTAACTCTCAAATTCATTAAAAGTATGTTATGAATTTATCCATAATTATGTGGATATACATCTCCTCATATTCTTTTAAAAATTGTAACTCTAAAACCTTTAGATATTTAACTCCCACTCTTATGTCCTCTTTCACAGTATATTATTTTGCATTTAAGATATGACCTTTGAATTATTTGTAGTTACAAGCCTATAAATATGTACTTTATTTGTATTGAAAGATATGAACAGAATTTGAGTAACTTTTCTCTTATTCTCTATTTTCTCTAAACTCTCCTGTCTCTTGAGTTATTACAGATTTTTATGCACTTTTTTTAATTTCTGAAATTTTCACATGCATTATTATTATTATTTTGCGTTTGAATCCTCAGTTATTATTGTGCCCAAAGAACGTTGTCATGTGCAGTGACTCTTGACCGTTCACGTGATCAAGCAGATACCGTCCAATCATGTTGCCCCTTATGTTTCAACTTCATTTTTTCTATAAACAAAGCAAAACAGCATCGTTTCGTGATGCAACTTGTGAATCATCCTTCTCTGCGTTCTTCAATCACCTTTTTCTTTTACTTTGACATTATCATCCTCATCTTCTTCTTCTCCTCATAATCTGAATCACTTTAAATCCTGCCTTTTGAATACCTCCATTAAACCCAATATTTTCATCATTTTGGAAACCTAGTCCGATTATAATGAGCAAAATTATATTGAGATTCAAAAGACTAATGCACTTAATTAGCCTCACTTTATAATAGGCCATCAGCAGAAATGTTCATGGTTATTAAGTTTCTTTGCGAGAATTTGGATAGTAACATTATATTGTGTCTCTCTCTTTATTTTTTTTTTTTACCCCCAACTCCTTCACCTTCATTACTTTCAGAGGTAATTTTAGCGTTGATAGGTGTACAAAAAAGTTGTATTCATGTGTGCTTTTAATAATAATATAAAGCATTAAGGAGAATAATTCTCTTCATTTAAGAAAAACTATATGTGATGTTTTACAATTATTGAAGGTGATGATTAACGTTCTATAGTTTTTGAAGTATGTATACTGTTTTCCTTTCCTTTTCAACTTGGACCATTATTAGTTGGACTAACTCTATCCATTACTCTGTAGCCTACTGTGTAATGGCAGTGGAATCTATTGGTCGTCAAATTCCATTGGCTTTCGTTGAACGCATCAAGGAGGACTTTTCCAAGAGATATCGTGAAGGAAAAGCTACAACTGCAGTTGCAAAAAGCCTTAACAGAGAATTTAGGTACTTATTTTGGTATATACAAAACTACTGCCTTTCTACTCTGAACTGAATTTAATATAAAGTCTTTATGTTGTTTATGGTGTAAACCCAGGTTAAAGGAGCGTAGGCAATATTGTGTAGATCATTTAGAGGAGGCTAGCCATCACATCTGATAATCCGTCAATTCACTATAACTTGAAAGGCGTGAATAAAAAGAAAATAAATTAATTTTCAAAAATCAATTTAAAAATAAATTTATTGGAGATGTTAACAAAATTTTAGTTGTAAAAAATAAAACTTGAAAAAAAAACATTTTCTTTGGAGTAAATAGAAATATGATATGTAAATTAGAAATGAATTTGGAAATCAATTATACTACTCATAACAGTTATTTTAAAGAAAGTTTACTCTAAATTAATTATACAAAATTAACATGACTTTATTTTTATTTTAAATTATCCTAATCAAAATACATGCAAAAAGAAAGAAAAAAAAAATCTAAAGCAAATAAATAGGAAGAAAAATGTTTATAAAGGCAAACTTAACAGAAGGAGAATGAGAGTTAGAACTTATGTACCTACCCTAAGATAAAAGTTAAAGTCCATGTAGTTTAAATTGGGATAGAAAATCATGTTACTTGGTTGGTGATTTTAACTTTTTTCTTTGGGGTGTGAAAAGAAAAGGAAATTGCAACTAATTTGATTCCACAATTAAAATAGATTTAAAGTTGGTTGGTGTATTATAATCATGTTAATCTCTCTTTTTTGCTCTCCTCACTTTTTTCCTTTCTATTTTTTTTTTTTGGATTTTTTGAAAATAAATTTTTTATTTTTTATTATCTTTTTAAAAAACGATTCTCTCCTTTTTTGAGCCCAAAACAAATATAAGAGCACATGGATACATAAAATTTGACACATCACTTTCCTTTCGTCAATTTAGCATAAACCAAATACATATATATAAAAGCACATAGGTTCATGAGTACATAAATTTGCATCTCATAGATATGAAACAGAATAAAAGTCCAGGCCACGTTCTTTATTCAAAGAGATTGCATCATTTCAATAAGAGACTAACGGTTCTCTAAATAAATCAATCAAACTTAAAGACAATGTCGCCACTATAAACTCGGAACACTTTCATGTCAAACCAATGGGTCAAATCCGTGGATAAGAATGAATGATAATAGCTAAGCATCAGGACAAGAAGCAAATTCAGCACTTGATAAAACCAGGGAGCAGAATTTTCAATTTTACTCTTATTATGCACAAACCAGCACCACATAAAATCACGTGAATTTGAATTTTAGCTGAGTGCAGTAGACACATACAAGACATCTGACATATTACTATGCGAAGATTTCTAAAATTTTGAGGAGTGAATCCTTTGAAATATGCGACTCAAACACAGCAAACAATCATACATAATAGAGAAGGCAAATTTAATTCAAGGGGTGAGCATGCTTTAAACGCTTTAATTAAGAGATGAGTTATCAATCCAATCCAGAACAGACGCGACAGAAAGAGAATAATTCCATCACTTGATCATAAAAGAATAGAACAACTAGGCACTCCAATTTTCACGGCCTAGATCAGAGCTAAATACAATCGGGAAAAGGGAAATTTGACCATAGTCAACATAACAATACCATCAGTAGCATAAATCTCCTTCCCTAGTTGTTTCAAAACAAAATAGATTTAGGAAAAGCAGTGCACAGTTGCTCAGATTATTAGCTATGCCGTGGGACAAACAAAATCGGTTCTCCGTTCTCCTCTGCCCTCTTTCTCTCCCCCTCCAATCTTGCTTCAGCCTTTTATATCCAAAATACTAAGATTTTTTTTTTTCCAAAGAGAATTTCAAATTATATTTTAATTCTCTTCTCTTAAAATTACGAATACTCGAATATTTTATTTTTTTAGGAGTTTCTTATTTTCAATATGTCTTACTTCTTAATAAGAAATGAGAGAAATGACTTTGCTTTCAAGTAATAGGTTTTGGGTCATTTTTCTTTCTTCCTTTTAAGATGAACTGAGCTTAAAAACAAAGTAAGACATAGGGACTTTTATTTTGGACTCTTTTCTTTTTTAAAAAAATATTTTTGGATTATTTTATTAATTCAAAATTAAATTAAAATTAACTCAAAAATTAAATTTGACTCAAATGGCTAAAAATATTTATAATTATAATTAAAAATGACTCAAAGATAACTATGAGTTTAATGACTTTACAAACTGAAAATGACATTAAATAAAAATTTTAAAATTAAAAGTTTTTACTTTGATATGTATTTTTTATTTTTTGAAAACATAATCAGATAAAATACGTTATTTAGTAAACTTGCAGAAGTGAAAGCTGATGTTTCTAAAGTCGAAGAAATTATGATGGAAATTATTGAGAAGGTACGTCACTTGTATTTTTCCAGTATTTAGAATAACTAATATGTGGCTTTGTGCCAGTATTATAAGGTAAATTTGCATCTCATAGATATATATATATATATAAATATAAAATAAAATAACAATTATGTCACACCCTGCAACTAACAGTGTGACTAGCACGGAAGATAGCCAAATTTTCTTTCGTAAGTCAACACTAAACAAAATGCTATCAAACACTAATGAAAATATTTAAGATTTAATACCAAATATCATAACCAAATAAAACAATTTCAAATTATATATGCATTAAATGAATTTAGTTCCAATGGACTCTTGTAGAAATTTCGACAGAGTTTCTCTTGTAAATTGGATTTCCTGAAATTTTTATAAATAAGCTAGCTAGTTCAAAACATTAACAAGAAATTCAACTATGAATCCAGAATATAATACATCAGTTTCTAGGGGTGGGGGAACCCTATCTGTAATTCAGTGGAGTTACATACAAAAGACTACAATACAATATGAGTTCTAAAACAATAACAAAACATGTCCACGCAAACAAATTTGGGGCTCACCAAAAGTGTAGGAAAGTGCCAAAGCTAAGACGCAGGCGAGGGATCGTGTTCATACCTACTATTTGGAACAAATTTAAAATGAAAAAAGTGAGGCGATACTCAATAAATAAATAAGGCTAACTATACGGTGTAAGAATATTATAACATTAAGATTTTGTTCAAAACAGCAATTCACAAATGAAACTTAATTTAAAAGCGATTATTAAAAAGAAATTTTCAAGTAATTCATGTATTAGATACAGTGGGAAGCATCTAATAAGTACCAATTGAGTCACGTAGAGCACATAGCTTGCGAGGGTAAATAACATAGATGTTGCGCAACATGCTCATGAAATGAGAACAAATTCGTATATGGTGGCCAACCACACAGGATTAGCAACACCCTTACCAACTGGGGTACATATCGCTGTGCACAGTGGCTTACCACTACTACGGTTAGTTGCAGGGTTCTAAAACAGATAGCTCCCACGAGAAATCATCTCATAAATATATGCTCAGAGTAAATTAAAATTTTAATTTATATATACTTATAGTCCAAACATATAACAGAGTATATCAATAAATATCCCAAAGTCTAGAATCACTCAGTAAACATTTTAATGCGTAAATAGTCAAAAACATATTTAATAAAGCAAATATATTAATTAAATAATGTTAAATCACAATCCTTGAAATAAAATGTATAACTGGCATTATTTACTCACCTTTTAAGTTAACCCTGGGAAACTCTCTATCATAATCTCTGTAAATTCTTGGGTTGTGCCTATATCCCAAGATACCTTCGACACCAATTCACAAGTCTCAATTGAATAACTTCAATGGTCAATCTTGAGATTCATCAATTTTTTACCCAATCACCTAGTCTTAATAAAATCTTCAAGTATATTGATTAATTAAGTCCTTTCTACAACCCCAGTACAACTCTTCTCATCCAAGTTATAGTTTCAATAGTCTATATGCTAATCATTTCGAGCTTCATACTTGGTTAGAGTACCATACATGAAAGTTTATCTTAGAGGTACAAAAATCTTCTAAAAAGTGGGTATGCATCATAGGAATGTCCAATTGAAGTTCTTGAATCCTTTCTACCTTACAATAAACCATCCTCATATTTTAGCAGTCCAAGACATAATGGATCGAAATAAATAACAATAAGCAAAAGTGAAACGAATATACATATATATATTGACTTGAAATTCTTAACCATTTCAACTATTAAACCTATGATCCCTATCAATCAACTTAAATAACTTGGAAGCTTATAAAATTTATTTGAATCCCTAAAAATAAAGTAGGCCGAGAGCTCCCAAAAATACAACCACCGTAATGATAGTTTTAAGCTTGTCAATATTGAAAAAAAAAGAACTAAAATGCAAGTGTAACCTTTTTGGAATCCTTCACTGATCTTTTTCCCCTTTTTTCTACAAACGAATCTCGTAACCAAGCTCACACTAGGATAACCACGGAGCAACCTCCAAGAACCACGCTGTAGCTGCCCAATCACACACAAATAAGTCACCTTGCTAGCCAAAAACCATAATAAAGGAGGGGAAAAATATAAAACCAATTCAAGATCACAGGAAGAATGGAATAACGCACCAACAAATAATGAAGTTTGAGGAGGTGTTAAGGATGCGATTCAGCAAAATAGAACTAAAATTTCAAGCCAAGAAGCACAGATCTCACACGAAATTTTGTGCTGCACACAGCTTTGCTCCAGCTCGGCTCCTACAGCAAAATTTCTGCACCAAGCAACGCAGACCAAAGAAGTAATGTTGCTACACAGAGCCAAAGGGAGAGCAATATGCACTAACCAAGCTTCACGCTTAAGAGATAGACTTGCACGAGGATATGCAGCTAAGGACTCTCCAGCGTACCACCCCGTGGCTACAAAACACTCCTACCAGGCATGATTGAGCAGCAGAAACATGAGAAGCCAACAAAGTTTAAAGGAACAGGGCTGCTGTGGAACGAAGCTGAAGTAAAGGACATGTTTTGTTAGTTTCTGCTCTGAACTTGCTGCCCAAGAGGAAGCTCTGATGGGAGAAGACATGTGATAGAAAATTTAGAGGGGAAAAGGACAAAAAAAGACCCAACCTTTTTTTGCATAAAACGAAAGCATCATGGGTAGTGGAGAACGTGACTTAGCAGAAGAAAAGAAATAAAGCAATGGGACCCACTCTCTACCTCAGCGAACGTTGACAATCATTTCTGCATATATACACGTTTAGGGTCTTCACAAATTATCTTTACAAAAAGTGGATGATGCAAATAGTTATATAATATAACAAAATAATATGCGATAAACGAAGCGAGTAAGTGCATCACAAAATTAACTTGATTTTTAAAAAGAGATTCTCTGAAAGTGGAGGAAAGAAAAATAGAGAAAGAAGCAACTTCCAAATTTCGAGAGCTGACAAAAAGTCGAGCGAGCTACGATAGGTAAGTGAAGAAAGTTAAGGCGGAGCAGTTAGGTATGAACAATAGTGGAAGAGGCAAAGGTGGAGCATGCTAGACATGAATAAAAGTGGAAGAGGCAGAGGTGGAGTGAGCTTAGCATGTATAAAAATATTGCTTGATATTGAGCCAGTTGCATCTTCCCCAGGAAGCAGAGTTCCAGATTGGTTCACGTATAGGACATCACAGGCTTCAATATTGCTCCACATTCCAAGCTTCAGGCCTTTATTTTCTGCGTGGTTGTTCCTCAGTCTCCCTTAAGAAATAATAATAGTTAATGCATTGGATTTGACTGCTTCTTGGATGGTGTGACGCTCCCTGATGTCAGAATTAGGACCAATAATTTTTATGTTAACAAATTCATTTCGGATCATGTGTGTCTATGGTACCATGGATTCCGTTGCGATTAGATAAATGAAAGGATTCAAGAGAGCAGAGCCAGAAATCAGAACATTACTGATAATCCAAAGGTTTCATTTAAATTCTATGCTACAATTGATCTGCTTGGGGGGTGGAAGGAGGATATTATGATAAAAGAGTATGGGCTTTACCCGATATATGCCTCAGAATGAAACAATTTTATCAAAGAAACAGAGTTGGAGTTGGGTAATAAAACCAAGAGATGTCACGATATTGATGAATTGGAGCCCATTGAAATTGGAGTTGGAGTTCCTGGCTCTCATGACCTACAAGCATTCCCTCCAACCAAGAAATTGAATCAATTGATCAGCCTATCCCCATCCAATTGTAACTAGGAAGAGGAATGAAGAAAACGAAGGAAAAATTGTCATCTTTTCAGTTTGGACCTGTTAGTGTTATATCTAGGAAATGGTTCTAATTGTATTGTAAGAAGTATTAACATTTTAAAGAATGGTAAAACTTATATTGGGAGGTTCTTTATGAAATACTTGCACATATGGAAGAGATCAGAAATGACTCCCCTCTTTTTCTTCTTTTTATTTCTCAGGGTATGCTTAGATTTAGGAGAATGGAGGGGGGAAGGGAAATGAAATTTTAATTCTGACTTCTTTCACTAAGATCTAAAACTTATGTTTTTCTCCCCTTAAAATATGCTTGAATTGAGCAGAATGAATGGGAATGGAAGAGGAAAAAAAGTTCATTCGAAATAAAACCAAGGAAAATATCAAAATTAAAATTCACTCTCTTTCCTCCTCCTTGATTCTTTTCAATTTTAACCCTTAATTCCGTAAGTTATATCTTAGTGGTGTTCCAAAGGAAGGGGAGAAAAGAAAAAAAAAAAAAAAAAGGACTTTTATTGCATTCCTATGTTTACAGCAATCAAGAATATGAAGGTATGCAGGTAATGGTTTCAAATAGCTAATAAAACACTGTTACTCAAATAGAGACTGTGTAGTCAGTGGCATTTAGTTTGGGTTTACTTGTGATTCTGACGCTTGTTCTTCTTTCTTTTTAATGGAAGTAACCTTTTGTGTGCAGGTATGTGTGACTTTATGAGTTTCAGTTGTAAAGAGGCATTGTAGCTGTGATCTGAACATCATTGATAATTATACCAAAGCTTTATTATTATTAGTAGAAATGATTTAAGCGTTTCTAGTTATAGACCTATTGTATTAATCTTCATTAATGGTGGCTATGACATACTAGAAGGGTAGTTATAAATGTGATTTGTGATTCATTTATATTTACATATGACTAATGCTGCCACTTCGTCATTTAATTATGGCTAGTTACATGTATTTTGAAGTTCTGATCTTCTAATCATTAAACCTGAACTGAGTGCACCAAATTATACTTTTTTGTTATCAGATTGCAGACATGATATTTAAAATTGTCTTAGTTTTATCTCTTCACCTTCTCCCTTCTGTTAATTGCACATGTCAGGTATGCTTATGCAAAATTATCAGCCTTCAGTCTTGAGTTTGATGAATATTGTTTGATGCAAGAAAGAAACGCTTGGCGAAGGTGATGACTTTGTTGACAACTTGTTTTTCATGTTTTGTGGCTCACATCCTTGTCATTGAAAGACCAAGTCTTAATTTCAGACCAATGGCTTTCTAGTTCATAAGCATATAGCATTCCACATATGATGTTGTATAAACTTTGGATAAACCATAATAGTATTGACCTGTTCTACGACTTAGTCAACTGCAGTATTTATGATTTTGTAAACACAACAACAATTGGTTTTCCACAATATAATGTCGGCCTTATCATGTTTAGTAGGGATAGACATTTGGTATTCTCGAATTATTCAAGTTTGTATAAGAAATTAAGATTTAAACTTAAAAGGTAGATCTCAAGGTGGGGCAAAAATAAAATTTTATGTCTTGTTTAAAAATCAGGCTTAATAACGTGCGTCAAGTAACAGAACGATTCTCATGACATTGTATCTAAGATAGAAAGTAAATAAGAAAGTTGTTTTTGAGTTCCTCACATTAACAAACTACTTGATTGATGAACTTTTCTAACTTTTTTTTTTTTTTTTTTAAATTTTGATTCCCTTTTGTCTCTTTAACATACAAGTAGACATCTAATGAAGATTATTTGCATTTTGCAGTGCACTCAAATGGTGACTTAACAATTTGATCCATTCTGAATTTGTGACATCTTTGTTCAATGCCTATTCCATCAAGTTCTTCTGTATATATAAGACTTGAGACAACTCTGTAACGTTTATGGACTGCAATAAAACAGAGTATTTTGAGATGAACGTGATGAACCCACCTACCACTCTACTTTTATGAATATCATGGCACTATGAGTGAAAGGATTCCTGATTACCATAATTAATGATAAAGTTTAGTTTGAAGCAGCAGATCTTGTTGACTAATATTAGTATATATACCTCTTCATGTTTGCCACTGACAATCTTTGGGTGCAAATTTTCTCTTCATAACAAGTAATGGTTGGAAATTGTTGGGTATTTTTTAGTGGTTGGAGATGTGACAATAGTAAGAAAGTAAACTGGACGATTAGGCAAATTGACTCTATAGGATTGGTGCAACATGTAAGCAGCTGAAACTGAGGTTCTGTTTTTGAATCTTCAGAGTAAGGAGTACATGTTACCTGAATTCATGAAGAAAATGAAAAACTTGAGAATTTGGATTTGCCAAGGGTTAGTTACTGCGCTACTTTGATCTAAACAATGCTCTCCCTTCTCTTGGATCTGGATCAAAGCATAATAAATTGGATATAACTTGCTCCACAACCTTCAAACGAGCTCATTATTGATCCCATGAAAACCTAAGACATATCCTTACAACTTTCTAGTCTAGCTACAAACCCAATTTGCTCAAAAGTTAGGTCAAAATCACAACACAACAAAGCTAAATTGACTGAAATTTGTCTACTTGATGTATCTTAGTAATTTAGCATAACTCACAATCTAGAAATCCAAATAAGATAAAACCAATGACAATGGAAAGTTGAGACAAAATCCTAAAGCTTTGATGCAAATCACAAAAGCCAAGTCATGCGTTTTGGGGGGAATTAGATGTTACCAAAGTAGGTTACATTTTTGTTAATAATACTTTGCCCCTACTTGGATATATCTATAAATAGCCACATTATGCCACCATCTTGGGCATGTTGGATGAAAGAGATCTTTTTGATAGTTTAGGTCTTAGAGTTCGGTCGAAGGGAAACAAGAGAGTTGTGCCAGTTACCAATGAGCTTTCTAATCAATCACTACAATGATGCTCTTCATCAATGTTCTTTTTTTTTTTTTCTTGTTCTTTTTCTTTTCTTTTGTTTCTTCTTCTTCACCTTCTTCTTTGTCTTCTTCCACATTTTGGTTTAATTTGTACACGGTCCTTTGTTTATGTCTAATATTTTGAATTGTTGATGTTAATATATAATGAAGTTATAATTTTGAATAATTCATGCTTATTCTTCTTCATGAATATATATTGTGAGTTGTTATGCAATTAGTGTAGATGATTAATAAATTAATTGAAACTAGGTATTAAAGGTGTCCGGCTTCTCTACTGCGCAACATGCCGTGCTTGGCATGCTACGCAGATCCTGACCCTCCATATAGGGGGGTTAGATTTTAAAAAAAAAAAATTTTCTAATCTAATGCTGTTGGTGCTGTGCAGCACTAAATCCATCCGCGTATTGAATATGATGTTTTGATTAATTCAACTTGGAAATCTCACTAATTGAACCTTAATCTTAATGAGATATTTTATACACAACTTATATCACAATTTGATGTATTGAAAGATAAACAAAGTGTGTAGTCAACTTACGCAATATGGAGATATGTTGGAAAATGAATTCAGATTAACTTAGGGAAGATAGATTGATAGGAGGATTAAACTAGACTAACCACACACGTTTATGATCAATTTGGTAAAGTTGTGAAGTCAATTAAGTCTTTTTCCGTTTTCCTTTATGTCTCAAGTTTGTTAACATCCGGATCTACTAACAGATTTTGTAAAAATTACATTTTTCATGATAACTGAAACTCTAGCAAATGAAAACTAGACTAGAAATGGGTTAAAATATAAATAGCATGTAAATATAACTTATATGACCTAAGACTAAGATTAAGTTAAACCATTTCTCATAAAATCAATAACCCATACTCATTTAATCATTTTATTATTTATCAACTAGTGTACCAGCTAGTGTCCCTAAGTTGATATCATGTGGATAAATTTACCCAAAGAGAAAAGTATGTGTGCATATATTTATTAATATATTTAGAAGAGGCACAACGCGTTGGGAGATGTGGCAGGACAGAAGTTAAATCCAGATTTACAAGGATTTTTCAGCACTTTTGTCCATGCCATTTAAGCAAAGTCTTGGCCAAAAAATAATTATAATCACTTACAAAAACAATTAAGTTAATTTCATAAATTAATAAGAAAATTATTATGAAGTGTGCACCTTATTCTAGGTTGGTGCCTTTTGGAGATCATATTCTTATGAGGTCCTTCTGGCACATAACCTTTTATTATTAGAAGTTTGTTCTTTAGATATTTACATGTTTATGAAAAAATAATCACAATAAAATATACAATTATATTTCAAAGAATTATATCTTTAGTATTGGCAAAATTTGTGAATTCAAAAATTATTTAATTGAAAAATTAACGTAATTGTTAATATCATTACAGACAAATTTATTTATGGAACAACGAGGGTTTATATTATAGTTGTGGTTATTCAAAAGTAAAGATTTTAAAGTATGTTTTCTCTTAACTAATAGAATACTCTTTGAAAAACTACTAACTTTTGGCAGAGATTTATTAATATATATGTGTATATATATATATATATATGTTGGTTTGAGAAGTAAACCTAGGCCCATTGATCATTCATATTCACTGGCAGAGATCGTTTTGCGCTTTTTTTTTTTCAATTCGTGAAAATTTGAAATACAATATGTTTTTTTACAGCGACATGCTCCCCTTCTTATTTTTATCACCATTTTCATCTTGTCCTATCAATTGACTAATTACCTCTTCTATAGTCTTCTTTCCTTATTACTCATCATTCTTAGTCCAGATGACCTTATGCTTTTGCAGATCAAAGCAAAAACAATATATGGCTTATTGCTCTTCTTCTTATGCATCTTCTCAATCTTCCGAAAGATATATGATGCTTTCATTAGCTTTAGAGGTGAGGACACTCCCCCAATTTCACAAACTATCTTCATGAAACTCTCCGTAAATAAAATTAAAACATACATTGATATAAACTTTAGAAAAGAGATGAAATATGGAGGGTTAAAGCTCGAAATATGGTTAAGACTGTTAATATTCACTTCAATGGTTAATTAGATTATTGATCTGTTACAAGAACTAAGGCCTCATAGGGCTTTATCCTCTTATGTATATGTTACAAATGTAGGTGTGAGGAAAGTTGTTTGGGTTGTTTGGTGAGCAATGGATATGTCTTCTGTCTCTAGAGTAATTTTCTCTCCACCCGTTTGTCAGTCTGGGGACAGGGATGGCATTATGCTCTTATTGCATGAATGTGGTATATTCAGTCAGGGGAAAATGCTGGTGTTTTCTGCCAGCAATTTCTACAGCACATCTCATTTGGAGCATAATAGATATTTGGGCCTCCGTGGATTTGGTTTTGAGAGGATTCTTGATCCTCCCGTCTCGTATTTTTCTTCCCTCTTAATAAAATTTTCTTTCATTGAAAGAAAAAACAAAACAAAAATGTGCTACTAGCTAGTCTTAATAAAAGAAACATACAATAAAATTAGGGGAGAGAGCTTCATGTGATATGTTAACTTGCAAAACATTATTTGTTTTAAACTATTAATCCTATTAATTATTACTTTCCAAATGAAAGATCTCTTCTTACCTTACACTTCTAAAGAGGTTTAAAAAATAAAACCAATGTTGTCATTGTTTGGACAGCGGGGATTTGAAATGTTGGAATACCGAAAAAGATCCTTTCCTGTGTTGTGCAAGCAATATAACCTATTTCTTTTTTTAAAAAAAAAATAATCTTTTTTTTAATTTCAAAGGAAGCAAAACACAAGATAAAAATAATATTTTAATCTCCACTAGACAAATATTTATATATAATAATAATAGAGGAAGATCATCTTCATGTTAACATCTATCTAGTGAAATATGAAAGATTGTCTCTATTCTATATTTTACTTCTTTTAAAAATATTTAAAAAGTCAAAATTAAAAGAAAAATAAATGGTTGGATTCAATTGATAGAAAAAATAAACCGTTGAGATGCTATGTTGCTTGCATAACACAATAGAGGATATTTATCCATATAAAATACACCCTAAAGGAGTCTAAAGTCCAAATCCAACTATCTATTGAAGAAGTGAGAGTCAAGGAGCCATTTAAACTAATAGATTCTAGCTCCAAAGCTTCTTTGCCACTAGCTAGAGTTTCCAAAAAGAAATGGAATTTAAAGAGATGGTAGAACTCACTATAAATAATATTAACTATATTAATTGCTATACAGATCCTTTACTAATTGAAAGGTAATTAAACAAAACAAGGTCTCCAACATTATTTTCCACATTGTGAATCTCACAGCTACATTTCTTGCTTGGAAAAGTTTGATTTTATTGGCGTTAAGAAGGGATATTTGAGTAAACTTAACTCCAAAATCATTTTAAGTTGAAATTGAGTATAGCTGAAGTTACGTACACTCAAGTTAAATTAAATTAAGGAGAGTTGAGTGCACTTGAGAAAGTTGAGTGAAAAGAGTTGAGCACGCTATGAATGGAGTTGAGGACCTTGCATGTCCCAAGTGTAGTTGAATGCACCTTTTTGACAGGTTGAGTGTAGGTCTCTTATTTTGCCCTTTTCTTCTTTTTGTAGCAGGATATTTTATGTTAGTAGGTAAATAGATAAACATTAATGGTATATGTTTTTAGGAAATGTTATATTGTTGAATTTTCTTTTCTCTTTAAGATTATGATTCCTAGTCTTAAAAGAATGATTAAGCATTTAATGTTGCTTAATCAAGTTGTACAATTTTTTATTATAGATTAGTAAATGAAATAGAGCAAATGTCACACCCTAGAATAGAGACATGATTGGCACAAAATATAAGGAGATCCCATATCCATAAGCATGATCATAACAAATCCTTACATGATTTTCCATGTATGATTTTATGGAAAATTATTCCAAATCAAACATGATTCCATTGCTTCATTTATTCCTATAAATTTCAAGATCTTACAATTGTCAAAATCAAATCAAACTGTGTTAACTTGCTATAAAGAATTTGACAAAGTGTCCTCTTAAGAATAGGACATTGCAAATTTTCCTACAACAACTAACCAGCCAAAATTTACAAAAGAGAGCTCTACTCTCACTTTCTATTTGACAACTAACATAACTAATAAGGAGGGAATCCTACTTGTAGTTTGTGAGGCCAAATCTAAAGCACAAACAAACACATACAAAGATAGTATTAACATTGGACAATTAGCCCTCCACTAACAACTTTCCCAAACTACATTGAAGAAGCATTGGACAAAATTTTCTTATCTACAAAAATAAATAATTGAATGAGTCGTGGTACTCAATGAGTAGAAAATAAAACATAATTATTAAAGTAGTTTTTTCAAATGAAAATAAGTTTTGATATAATAATAAATAACAAAAATTGTAAATATAGAAAGGCATAAAATACTTATTATAAAAATTCATATTTATAAATCTTTAAATAGAAAAAGTTATGAATTAATTGGTATGTATAAAAAGTAAAAAAAATTGAGTTAGTGGAAAAAAATGTTCGTTATATTATTAATGCATTAATATACAATGAGCGTATAGGCATATAGTATTTTAATAAATATATAAAGTTAATAGGAGAAAATTGTGGCAATAATTAAAAATTAAATTCAACCATTTAAAAGTTTAATACTAGACAAAAAATAATCATTATAGAATAAACAATTTAATCAAAACACTTCATTGGAAAGGTCCTTGTAGAAATCTAAGTTCTAATGTATACTATCATTAGAAAGGTCTGTGCAGAACTCAAAGTTCTAATATATACTAACATGGAGAGACAACTCACGAAGGTGAATAATCATAGATTCAACCTCAAAGCACTACAGGCAAGAATTACAAACAGGAATTACATGTGGGACTACTACTATCACCCTTACTTGCCACCATCCCTACAATCCCTAAATATTCAGAGAGATAGTACAACATTTCATGCTTATGAAATGTTTAAGCGAACCCATAAAAATATATTAAGGTAACTTATAATCTTTTGAACTTTCAAAAATATCACTTTTAGTTATTATGTCAATTCATATCCATTTTGATAACACAATATATATATGGAATATTGAAATTTGAAAGATTTAATATCATTAATAATATACACATTGAGGTACTAGCTAAGATGCTTATTCTAATGAACACGCAGAAATGCAAACAAAAATTAGAGGAAAAAATGGAAAGAAAGTTAAAAATATATCATGCTTTGCATTCTACTCATTGTGATTGCTAAAGGTCCCTCCATCATTGAGCTCTCGTCACACCCTCCAATAGAAATACTTAAGTATTTCCTTAAACATCATCATAACTATCCATTTAGTCTAGTTGACTTAGTCTACTTTACTTCCTTAGCTCATCTTATTACTAATTCATTGTAAGTTTTACTTCAGCTAAACTAACTTATTGCCTACTACTTGTTGAATTTCTAGGACTAGTATCAACTTATCCTTTTTAATTTAATTAGTCCACTACTTCCCTTAGTTAAGATTTCACTTAGTTAATTTCTATTTTATATTTACCCTAGTCTAAACTTGTTTTAGTTATTCTACTTCCTATTTAAGTTTTAAAGATTAGTCTGAATCTTTTTATCCATTTTATTATATTTAGTTACTACCGTAAATCAAATTCAACTTTACTTAATTAGTCATATTACCTAATTGCTTCCCATTCCCACACTAATTACTCCTTAATTTACCATCTTAATTACTTTAATTAATCTATTGCCTATTTTAATTCTAGCAATAACATAAGCTATTCTTCATTTATTTTTCAATGCAACAGGAGGTTTAGAAGTTTACCTTGTAAAAGCTGAAATTTGAAGATTCAAGCTTGTGGCTATTTTTATGATTGATCCTTGGTTGGAGAAAGAAGCAGCAAACACACTAAAATAGTGGAAATGAAGGGAAGCTGCAGATTTATAAGATGGAGGAGAAAGAAGGCTTAAATTTGAAAATGAGAGAAAGATGGAAGGTGAGGAAGGAAAAGTGTAAAAGTTTATGCTCATTTCTCCTTTTACCAAATGCTAGCATGTGAATTGAATTTAAGGATGGGGTGGTATATAGATTGTAAGAAAATGATGATATTTCATTTGCATTATGACCAATTATTTTGGCTAAAATGGGTTGAAACATTATTGAAATAAAATATGCGGAGCACACTTGGACAAGAGGAGTGTAGACACATTGAAAATAAAATAATAATAATAATAATATTAACTAAATGACAAAAGAAGTAGTGGTTGAAGGTCCTAACATGGTATAATTCGAAATGATGCAAAATAGCCTTTGTACAAGGAGAATGTGGGAAGCTTCGAGATATGAGATATGATGAGGAAAGGAAAAAGGTAGGCATTATTCAAGGTAGTTAGGTAATAAAATATGTATAAGGATAATTGAAAAGGGATAAAGGAAAAGAGCAAATGAGGGAATAAATATTTAGCTACATTCTTAAACTTCTGACACCTTTTTTTTTTTTTTTACTTAGTCATTACAATAAATTAGCACTACTCCTTAAATGTTTTCTTTGCCTTTCATTTAGTTTCATAGCTTATGATCTTAACACCAAGTATTAAAGATTCTATGATTTTTTAAAGGACCATTAGCGGGAAAGCTACTAAGAAAACTTACCATAACCCACCTTTAAACCATTTTTTTCTTTCTTGTTTTGGGATGGCCTCCTTTAACCTTTATGGAGTTACTCCACCCATTTTTAATGGGCAAAATTACAAAATATGGGTTGTTAAAATAAAAATTTACCTTAGATCATTTGATCTTTGAGAGTATGTTGAAGCTAATAAAGCTATATACTCCTTACAAGACAACCCAATAGTATAAAGCTCTCTTAATCATTCATTCAACCATTAATGAAGTCATCTTCACTAGGATAATGGCCTGCGAAACTACCAATGAAGCTTGGGAGAAGCTCAAAGTGGAATTTTAAAGGAGTGATAAGACTTGGCAAATGCAGATTTACAACCTAAGAAGGGAGTTTGAGTTGTTAAAAATTAAAGAGTCTGATAAGGTGAAATACTTAATTAATAGAGTCATGGTGATCGTAAACCAAATTAGGTTGCTTGTGGGAGAAGTTTAGGAAAGGAGGATTGTGGAGAAAGTCAAGTTAACTCTTGCTAAGAAGTTTGAAGTAAAGATTTCTTTATTGGAAGACATCAAAGACATGGCATAACTCTCTATAGCAAAAATTACAAATGCACCACAATTTATAAAGCAAAGAAGAGCCTTCAGAGAGGAAGCAAATGCCAACAAAGTTGCACCCAAAAGCCAAAACAACAAATGGTGGTGCCTCAAAAAAGAAAAATGATGGAAAAAAAGGTTAATAGAAGAAGGAGTATAAGTAAAGCAATAAAAGAAAATTTAAAAAGAATAAGTTTCCATTGCATTCTTATTGCCATAAGACAAACCATGCTAAAAACTACTGCTAGTTCATGCCTGAAACTCAATGCTAGTCTCACAAGCAATTTGGTCATGTTGACAAAGTATGTAAGGAAAATCAAAGTCAGTAAACTTAATCCTAACTTGCAAAAGTGCGGGACAATAATGAAGCTGATGAAAAGAAGTTGTTTGTAGCCACTGTCATTGAAGAATGTTGTAAGGCAACCTTGGATAGTTATATATGGCTCATCATCAGTAGCTGTACATGTCAAATGATAGCAAATTTGATCACTTTTAGGTCCTTGGACAAAGATTATTCCTTCAAAGTTAGACTTGGAGATGACAAGTTTTGTGGAAGTCAAAGGGAGAGATGTTGTTGATGTTCAAACACTCTTAAGTACAAGAGTTATAAAAGATATTTTATTTACACCTAAGTTAAGTCAAAATCTCCTCGGTGTTGGATACTTTCTTGATAAAAATTTTACTTTATCATTTAAGAGTGAAATATGTGAAATATTTGATTCTGTTAGCATAAAGATTTTCTTAATTAGAATGAACAATAGAAGTTTTTCTCTTGAGTTGAAAAACCATAAAAGAGAAGCCTATGTTGGCGTGAAAGAAAATGGTGATCTATAACATAGAAAATTTAGGCATGTCAATTTTTCTTCTTTAAAGTTGTCTAAAGAAAAAGACCTAGTGTCATATCTACAATCTATAAGTAGTTACAATGGTGTATATAAAGTATGTTTGTTGGAAAAGTTGACGAAAATGCCTTTCCTTAATAATTTAGTCTTAAGAATAATTAGCAAGTTAGAACTCATCCATTTATACATGTGTAGACTAATAAGCACACCATCCTTGAATGGTGGCAAATACTTCCTCTTATTCATTAACATACAAAATATTGTTAAGTTTATTTCCTCAAGTACAAATTTGAGATATTTACTGTGTAACATCCAGTTTCTCCGTAAACGTACGAAACTCACTAGATATAAAAAGGAAGTCCCTTAAATATAAAGATTTATGGCCAAATAAAATAAAATTAAAATTAAAATTAATATAAAATGAGGATCCAAGACCCAAGATGCCTAGACACCCAAGCTAAAAAAGCTAAAAAATTTGTGAAAATAAGTTGGGACATTTTTGTAATTTTTAAAAATTTTACTAAACTCATAGGATGACTTTTTAAATGAAAAATTTAAATTTTTTGAAGTTCTTAGATGCCCTAAAAACTATAGGAACTCCTAGAATAGTTAAAACCTCTCCGATGAGTGATTTTGGTAAAGGGTTGATCGAAATTTTAACCAAATGGTTTGGAATAATTTTAAACCCAATTTGGGTGAAACCAAAGGTAATTTGTAAGTTAGCGAACCTAAATATTATGATGGAAAAGATAGATTTTAAAAAGGAGTTGAAATGAGGCCAAATGGAGAAACTATAGTTTAGGGACTAAAATAAAAAATGAAAAAGTTGCAAAAAGTTACCTTTGGCTTCTTAAAGGATGTCCCCTTCTGCTCTTTCTCTTCACCCATGTTTTTGGACATTTAAAAATAGAGGACTAACCAGCCATGGAAGACACAAAAGAGAGGAACTAAGGAGGGAGGAAAGACTAGCCAAAAGCTATAGAAATTCTTAATTTTTCATACTCCTTCCTTCACTAAATTTGTTCCTCTCTTCCTCCTATTTCTTTCTATGATTTTCACAACTCATATGGGGCTATTTTGGGTCTGGTCTGGAGGAGAGAGCTTAGAATTTCAAGGAGAAGCTTGAAGCAATAGAAAAGGATCTTGAAAAATTTTGAAACAAGGTAAATCCCTTAACCTTTCATGTTTCTTTTCTTGCTCTTCCTCCATGTGATTTTTGTCCAACCTATAGCCCATCCAGGGGGAGTTGAATTATAACCATATCAAGGGAGGAACAAGTGCTTTAGAGTATGGAAATTTAGAATAGGTAAGTGGAATCAAAAAGAGAAGCAAGAAATTCAAGTTGGTACAACTTGGGGTTTTGAAACAAATGATAAAATATGATTTTTTTTCTAGAGGTATTCTAGCTTATGTAAGATATGGTATGAGTCCCTTAGACCCTTAGGAAGTTTTACATGAGTCATTCCTTTTAAGAAAATAAAGCCAACTCCATAGGTGCACTAAGGATGCTAGTGTTTCGGCCAAGAGAGGTCTTGCCATCTAGGGAGAGTTTTAAATTGTTCTAAACCTATAATGGAACTAGATATGATGGAAGAATATTAATAAAAGCCTTGAAAAAAATTTAAAAGCTATGGAATATAAGATGGAGATGTAGGCTCCATAATGAGATATAAATAAGTAACTTATTGCTAAGCTCCTTATAATGAATTTGTGATTACTCCAAGGAGTCTAAATAGAGTCAAGAGACTTAGATGGAAGGAAAAAATGGAGCCAAGACCATAGATTCCCCTATTTGCTTCATTAGGTTCTTTATAGAACTGTAATTGTGTTTTAGAACAAAGTAAGCTTCCATAGTAATTGCACAATGTTAGAGCTTGTTCCCATGACTGATGCATGTCTCTTTTGATGTGTTTAGGCCAAGAGAACCGAAGGCCACCTAGTTGCAAGGCTGGGATGAGAAGGAGAATAGTTCTCAGAGAAAAGTGTGTAAAATTGCTCCAAGGTAGCTCTCTAACCTTTCTCTTATGCATGATTGGATGTTTTCTTTTCTTTAGGTATTTGTATATATGTTTATGCTATGAGAAATATTTTTAACTATTGCCTACATGCCATGGTACCATGATATTTTTGAAATGTGTTTTATGAATATGTTTTGGCTTGAATGGGCATGGTGATGTTAAAAGCCCCTTAGTAAGAGTGAAGGTGAGGATGAGTCAAAAGTTCCTAAAATTGGGTGAGACAAAGCCAAAAGTCTCTAGAAGAGTGAGGTTTAGTCAAAAGTCCCTTGAAGGTAAGCGAAGCAAATCCAAAAGTCCCAAAGAAAATGGGTAAGGCTAAACCAATGCCCTTGAAAGCTTATGTATGATATGTATGAGCTTCTTGAACATGAAAAATGCTTTATGTATGCCTATTAGTAGCTAAATTGCCATACATGTATTCTTTGACTTGTAAATGCATCCATTATATATATTTGAAAGGGTTAAAAGTTATTGATATTTTTTTAATCTCATTCTTCCCGCTCCATATGCTTATTCATGTTTAGGTGAGCTAAGAAGTCCAAGGAAGGAGACCAAATGCCTTGGAACATGATACTTTGATAAGGAAGTAGCTAAATAGTTGTTTTAAGGACATAATGATGTCAAGAAATGTATTAATATGGTGTATATGAGATGTAACCATTTGAACAAGTTTGAATGTATATATATTTGACGTATGTATCAATCTTGGAGCTATATGTATGGAAATGTGAGAGTTTGCCACCCTTGTGCTAGTATGTGTTTGTGTATGAATGCAAGTGAGATGGTGAGTTTGAGTTCCATGATATTTGGAACCATTTGAGATGCTTCCCTAGGTTGTGTTTGTGCTATGGGACGTACTTAAGTAGCTATGGTATATTAAGAAGACCATTTAATGCCTCTTTAACCCAATTATAGTGCTAAAAATGACCAAATTTTGAGCTAAACTACAAATTGACCAAATGAACTATTCTTAGTATGAAATTTTGCACACTTATAGAGCTTTTTATAGAGCTAAAGAACATCTAAATTGGAGCTCTATAGAATTTATTATGATTTTTTAAAGTTAGCCAAATTATGTAGATATGGTAACAATGCTGCTCATATGGTCAGTTTCTTCCTCTGTGTTACTTATAGGTCAAATGAAGTCCAATGCCTATGAAATTTTATAAACATAAACTAGACACCATGAGCTTTCCATAACCACTAAGGTCAATTCTATTTGGAGCTCTGTAGAGGGAGAATCGAATTTTTAAAGTTGGAGGATAGTACCAGACCTTTGGTACTATTCCCTTATTTTTTTCAATTCGATTGGTGTTTATGGATCTAGAATTATTTTTAACCATTAGTAGATATGAAAAAAATTTTAGAATAGTATGGTTTGCTTGATTTTAAGTTTTTTAAAATTAATTATGATTTTCCAAAGTTCATATCAGTAAACTGGAACAGTGAACCCGAGGCCAAAATCTGGTTTATGTAATATATGGTTTCTAACTTGAGATATATAAGATGAATGGTGACCAAAATGACTTGTATGGATGTAATATGAGTAGAAAATGATATAAATGAGTTCACATGATCCACAAAGTATGAAACAAAATTTTTGGGCATTACGTAATGTGAAGTAATGTTATTAAAAATATTGTTCTTCATGTAAAGTGTATAAACTAAGCCTTGGTAATGGAATGAGAAGGCTAAGGTAGCTGAGGATTACACATTGAGTTTCAAAAGTTTAAGATAATGGTGAAAAATAAGTGCTTACTAAAATCAAGACCTTGAAAACCAATAATGGGACTGAGTATATCTTTAGTCATTTAAAGGAGCTTTTCCAATGAGTAGGTATACATTACCAACACACTATAACTTACTCACCATAGAAAAATGGTGTGAGTGAGAGGAAGAATAGATCAATTATGAATATGGCCAGCGTTTCATGTTTGAGAAGCACTTGCCCAAGATACTATAGGTAAAAGGCTATTAACACCTTGTTTATTTATAAAATTGACTTCCTACCAATGCCTTAAAGGAAAAGACCCTATGTGAAGGATAGACAAGTCAAAAACCACTTGTAAGCCACCTCAAGATGTTTAGGAGTCTATGTTATACCCATACACTTAAAGCTAAAAAGGATAAACTTGATCAAAGATATAAAAAAAAAATGGTATTTTTGTGGGTTACAACAATGTCTCCAAAGGGTATAGGATTTTTAATTCTATTATACAAAAAATTATTATAAGTAAAAATATGAATTTTGATAAAAGTGGAGTTTTGGATTAGAAGAAGATAGCTACTACTTCCTCCAATCAAGTCCCAAATATTAAAGACATCATTAAAAAACCCTGTTAACACTTTTCAAAGAGGATGATTCTAATGAAAATAATGCAGTCAAAAGGACAAGATCTCTAAAGATATCTACGCTAGATGTAATGTTGCCCTTCTAAAACCCATAAACACTAAATATATTTTAAAGTCAATAGAATGGGGAACTGCTATGCATAAGGAGTTAAGGATGATTGAGAAAAACAATACATGGGTACTAAGCAACAAGCATGTGATTAGCACAAAATGGGTTTTCAAACTCAAGTTAAATCCTAATGGGAATATAAACAAATGTAAAGTAAGATTTGATGTGAAGGGTTATGTGCAAATATAAGGTGTAGACTTCATTAAAACTTTCACTCTAGTTGTAAAATTTGATACCATCAGATTATTTCTTTCAATTGTACCTTAAGAAAGCTAGAAAGTATTTCAACTTAATGTCAAATCATCCTTTTTGAATGGAGTTCTAGTGGAAGAAATTTATGTTGAATAGCTAGAAGGTTTTTCATAAGATAGCAGTAAAGTGTACCTATTGAAGAAAACTCTTTATATCTTTAATCAAGCTCTAAGAGTTTGGTATGCCAATATTGATAATTTTCTAATTGATTTAGGGTTCAAAAGGAACTATAATGAATCTACCTTGTATACCCAATAGCAAAAGGATGAAATCCTTGTAGTTTTTATTTATATTGATAATTTATTGATGATTGGAAGTGACCTGAAGTCACTCAACTAATTTAGGAGACAAATGAAAGAAGCTTTTGAAATGAATGACTTGGGAAGTATATTCAACTTTTTAGGAATTGAAGTAAAGCAATATTCTCAGAACATTTTTGTTTCTTTGAAGAGATATAACATGGAGGTTTTGAGAAGATTCAACCTAGGTAAGGTTAAGATCATGAGCAAACCAATAGTTTAAGGAAGTAAGATGAGTAAAAACAATGGAATAGGTTTAGTAGATGCTTCAATGTATCAAAGCATAATTAGGTTACTGCTATATGTTTCTATCTCGAGGGTTGATATAATGTCTGCGATGAATGTTCTAGCAAGATTTATGAATGCCCCTACTAAAAACCACCTCTCAATTGCCAAATGAGTACTGAGATATATTTAAGAATTCCTAGATTTTAGGATATTTTATAAAAGATCTATTGGTGTCAACTTGGTAGGATTCAAAAATAGTGATTCAGTTAGTTCCTTTGGTGACATGAAAAGCATTTTAGGATATTGCTTCACTCTCGAATCCAAAAGTGTGTAATGGAGTTCCAAGAAACAAGGAACTATCGTCCAATCAATAATTGAAGTAAAGTATATTACAACTTCAATTGTTAGAAACCAAGCACTTTAGTTGAGGAAGATGTTAAATAATTTGAGTATGCCTCAAAGTAGTGCCACAAAGATCCTGTGTGACAAAAAGTTAGTTGTAATAATGATTAAGAATTTTATATTTCATGGAAGGACAAAACACATCAAGATCAAATATCACACAATTAGAGAAGTAGTCAAAGAAAATGTTTAGTTCTTCCATTGCAATACACATACATATTCACCAAAAGCTTGCAAAAAAAGAAAGTTTGAAACTTAGAGAAAGTCTTGGTGTCAGATTTAGCACTTACATCAAGGAAGAGTTTTAATTTTCTCTATTTTCAAAGATAATTTTGAGTTAAGGAGGATAATATTGAAGTTAAAAAGGAGCATTTGAGTGAACTTGACTCTTGAAATTAGCTTAAGTTAAAGTTGAGTACAGTTGAAGTCGAATGCATTCAAGTAAAATTATGTTAAGAAAAGTTGAACGCACTCTAAAAAGTTGAGTGAATTGAAGAAGAATTGAGAGAACTACGAGTGGAGTTGAGGACCTTAGATGTCCCAAGTGTGATTGAGTGTATATTTTTGAAAAGCTGAATGCAGATCTCGTGTTTTGTCCTTTTCTGCTTGTTGCATTAGGATCCTTTATGTTAGTCGGTAAAAAACTAAATATTAATGACATCTATTTTAAGAAAATGTCATATTGTTGTGTTTTTTCCCCTAACTTTAGGATCATGATTCTTAGTCTTAGGATAATAGCTAAGCATTTGATGTTACTCAATTAAGTTGTAAA
Organism: Erythrophleum ivorense; assembly: GCA_026724425.1. Lineage (NCBI taxonomy): Eukaryota > Viridiplantae > Streptophyta > Magnoliopsida > Fabales > Fabaceae > Erythrophleum > Erythrophleum ivorense. Next base: position 3,296,851 of record JAIUCV010000036.1, on the reverse strand, counting down.
CTTTTTTATTATATATTAATGAATTAAATTGAGTAAATTAACGTTGCTCCTCAAATTTTTCCTTTGCCTTTCATTTAGTTCTATAACTTGTGATTCTAACGTATTTGTAGAAGCCATAGAAGAAGAAAAAGAGGTTTCAAGATCTATTTGTTCAAGTCTCCACTCTTGACTTTTTTTATCTATGATGTTGTCATTTCCTTTGTATCAATATTACAAGTACATTACGAAAAAATCTTGTCAGAAAGAAAGAAGCACAACCATAATACAAACTGCTTATAATGTCTAACGTAAACATGTCCAATTCTGATCCACATTAATTCTAATTATGCTAAACTGAAGAATGAATATGTTGCCAAGTTAATATTCTCTTTTTGTTTCAACTACATCTCAAACAATGATTTTAACTTACACTAGCTGTTTTTCTTGAGAAACTCTTTACTCTTGCACTTGACAAAGGAAATAAGCAAGTCAACAAAAGGAAGATGTCCGTAACAGAGATAGCGAAATTTAAAAACAGAGATTCTGAATTCTATGGAATAAGGACAAATGATGTAGCTGTTCCAGAGAAAAAGTGACACACTACAAGTCAGGTGGGTATAGGGGTGGGGCAGCCTAATATATGTGTTAACAAATTTATGAAAGATTTTATAAAAAAAAAAAAATCAAAGGCATTTATCTTTAGGGAGCATAAAGCATTAAACTTCCAAAAATGTTACCAGTAGAGAATACTAAAATGACCCCCATTTCTCTTCTAGTATCACCATTGTCTAAATGCTGTGGCCCCACCTCTTTGAACGGTAATCTAGAATACTTCTCATACAATGCTACGTGTATTAAATGTAAGATCAAATTCATAAAAGTAATCACTCAATAGCAAGATGAACAAAGTGTTTCATTTCAACCTAGAATCTCACTAATAATCCTGTTTCTGCTCTACAAATTTAATTAGTGAAAAACCAAATAATAGGGTTGGTTAGTCAATCAAGGAATGTTAAAAACTAAAATAAAACAAAGCATAACAAAATGAAGATAAGAAAGAGTAAAATCTATTTACTTTTGCCATAACCATAGCAACGTAAGTCATTTTTCTTAAGGGATAGGTAGAGCATAATCAACGAATTGTTGAGGGATGACAGATAACAACATGATTCTTACACCCAATAAGGCCAACTGCACCACCAAGCTTTAGTAATAGAGGCAAGCCAGATCTTGTATATAATGGTAAAGAAACCAATTAAAATACTACCAAGCCACTGATCTATGGTGCCCTAGTTTATACAATCACACACAAACCGCAATGTCCAAACAATTATTTTAACAAACACAAAAAGTTAGAAGTTCAATAATTATGAATTATTGCTAAAATAAAACTGCCAATGTCATGTAGGAATGGTCAAATACCAACAGCATAATCTTTAACCATTGTCTTTCCACTTCATGTTAAAGTAGCTGATTAAATATATACATATATATATATATATGTATATGTATGATGATGAATGATGTGTATGTGATTATGTGAATAATGTATATATATATGTGTGTGATAGGGCTGATGCGTAAGACATGTAGCATTTCCCGTGTGAGTAGTAGAAGCTTCTAGGTTGCTTTTACATTAGAAAAAGGTGTATAGGTGGCATATTTTTATTTGTTGAATTTTTCTATAAATGTAAGAATTCTTTTCAGGCTCAGAGCAACAGTAAATACACTGAGCTTTTTCCATTCCTCTGTTTTCCATTATCATCGACTTGGTATCAGAGCCTTTTTGTGGCAATCACCATGTCTTCCTCTTCAATATCTGTCTCGCTACCATTAAACTTTAATATACAGTCACCAAGCCTTCCCAAATCAATAACCTCTCAAACTACCAATCCATTTACTCAAGCTTGCCCTATTAAGTTGGATAGGAGCAATTATCTTATATGGGAATCAATCATGATGTCTCTGTTAAGAGGAAGCAGACTAGATGGTTATGTTACCAGCAGGAAGCAGTGTCCAAATGAGTGGCTGGCCGAGGATGGTCAACAAATCAACCCACAATATGAAGAATGGATAGCAAACGATCAAGCAGTGAAGGGATGGCTATTAGCAAGTATGATAACAGAAATTGGTAACCAACTGGTTCAATGCAAGACAGCCTCTGAAGTTTGGAAGCCAGTTCGCTAACTCGTTGGTGCTCAGACCCATTCTAGGGTCATGATGTACAAAGGAGAGTTACAACAATTACGTAAGGGATCTATACGAATGGAGGATTATTTGATCAAGGTAAAGCAAATTGCTGATAATCTATGTCTTGCTGGTTGTCCTGTACCTGATGATGAACTCATTACAATGACTCTTGGAGGTTTGGATTTGGAGTATAATGTTATTGTTTGTACTTTAGGTGAAAGGGAAAATCTATCTTGGACCGAGATGCAGTCTGCCTTGCTAACCTTTGAGTGTCATTTGGAGATGTATTAAAATATGACAAATCTTAACATCAGCAATTCTTCTGCTCATTTTGTTAAGCATGATACTAACACCTTTTCTTCTTATGATGGATATCGTAGCAACTAGAAAGATACAAGAAATCATTCAGCTTGTAGGGGAAGAGGCCAAGCAAGAAATTTTTGAAACAATAGATCAGTGTGTCAAGTGTGTGGAAAAACTGGTTATATTGCCTCTGATTGTTATTTCGTTTTAATCGGAATGTGAGGCTGTATTCACAAGATCTTCTTCCTCAATGCAACTTTAATCAAAATAACTCAACTTCTCCTAGTGCTTATGTTGCTACTTCCAACGTGGTTAATGACCCCTTATGGCTGATGGATACTGGTGCAAACTTTCATGTTGTGAATGATGCTCGTTTGCTGAATGACTCTTTGAATGTTGATGGTAAGAAATGTTTAGCAGTAGCTAATGGTCATAAATTGGATATTGTAAGTGTTGGTAATACAAGTTTAGAAACTCCCCACAAATCACTCTCGCTTAAGTCTGTCTTATTAGTGCCTGAAGTTAGAAAAAATTTATTGAGTGTTTCAAAGTTATCTAAAGATAATGATATATTTGTTGAGTTTAATGCTAGAGACTATTTTGTGAAGGACAACCGAATAGAGAAGGTTCTTCTTAGAGGGTGGCTTAAAGATGGACTGTATGAGCTTAAAAGCAATAGACATTTTATTGGTGTTCTATTTCACACAGTTGTAGATGTTGAACAAACAAAAATTACTTCCCCTATTCTGATTTGGCATCAAAGGCTTGGACACCCTTCAGCTAGTGTTTTAAATAAAGTTTTATCTATATGCAATGAAAAACTTAGTGGAAATAGTAATATGTTTTGTGAAGCTTGTCAGTATGGAAAATCTCATTTACTTCCTTTTCAATCATCTGTCTCACATGCTGCTAATCCTTTTGATTTAATTCATACTAACATTTGGGGTCCTGCACCTATTGTAAGCACTTCTAGTTTTCGTTATTATATCCACTTCATTGATAATTTCAACAGATTCACATGGCTTTATCCCTTGAGAAATAAAAGTGAAGCACTTACAGCCTTTGTTCAATTTAAGAAAATGGTTGAGACTAAGTTTGAAAGAAAAATTAAGACAATGAAAAGTGATTAGGGTGGGGAGTACAGAAGCTTTGTTAATTTATTGCCAGACTCAGGTATTACTTTCCAACATTCATGTCCTTATACGTCAAATCAAAATGGTAGGGCTGAATGTAAACATAGACATATTGTGGAAATGGGATTAAGTTTAATGGCTCAAGCCTCTATGCCTATGCATTATTGGTTAGAAGCATTTCAGTGTGCTGTTTTTCTTATCAACAGATTACCTACTGGTGCATTGAAGGGTAAATCACCATATTCTGTTTTGTTTAAACAAGAACCAGACTACATGTTTCTTAAAGTGTTTGGTACAACATGTTATCCTTGTCTCAGGCCTTACAACAATCACAAGCTACAATATCACACTACTAAGTATGTGTTCCTTAGCTATAGTGGTGAACACAAAGGCTACAAGTGTTTAAGTTCAACTGGAAGAATGTTCATTTCTGGACATGTGGTGTTCAATGAACATGAGTTTCCTTTTAAAAGTGGTTTTCTAAATACTAAACAACCTGAGCTAACTCAATCAGTTCCTGTATCTTTCTTCCCAATGTTGCAGGTACCTGAGACCAAATTGGATCATTTTGAGGCTTCTCTTGATGTGCCACAGACGCAACATTCATGTTCTCACAATTTTGTTAATAACATGGATTCTACAAACTCAGCTCCTAACTTTTCAGATGACAGATTATTGGAACATCCTGTACAACCATCTCATAGTTCTTCTATTGATTCTACTTTTTTAGAAAACCCAGTTCCAAAGGTTGATTCTAATGCTCATAGTCCAACTAACACTGCTTTGCCTATCAACACTCATCCCATGGTTACAAGAAGCAAGCATGGGATATACAAACCTAAATCTCCCTTTGTTGGACTGATTCAAAGAGGATTACAATGTAATTCAGACCCTGTATCTGTGAATGAAGCTTTATCTAAGCCATAATGGAAAGCTACAATGAAATCAGAAAATTGATGCACTCATGAAAAATCATACCTGGACTTTAGTTCCTTATACTGGCAAAGAAATTTAGTAGGCTGTAAATGGGTCTTCAAAACTAAGTTCAAGGCCGATGGAAGTGTTGAAAGGCATAAAGCCAGGTTAGTGGCAAAGGGATTTCAACAAAGCCCAGGAGTGGACTATACTGAAACTTTTAGTCCTGTCATCAAGCCTTCTACTATTTGAGTTGTCCTAACTATTGCTGTTGCAAGAGATTGGCAGGTAAATCAATTAGATATTAATAATGCTTTCCTAAATGGTAGCTTAACAGAACCAGTTTATATTCATCAACCTAAAGGTTTTATAGATAAAAATAAACCTAGTCACATCTGCAAGCTAGAAAAAGCCTTGTATGGCTTACGTCAAGCCCCTAGAGCATGGTTTGATAAATTGAGATTTACTCTACTCAAATGGGGTTTCAATAGTGCCAAATGTGACACATCTAATTTTTGGTTCAGAGATCATTCACATGTTATTTTTGTTCTTGTCTATGTGGATGACATTCTTGTTACTGGGAATGATTCTAAAAAATTGCAGCTGTTTATTCAAGAACTTAATACACAATTTTCTCTTAAGGATATGGGTCCATTGCATTATTTTCTTGGTATTGAAGTACATCAAAATTCTGCTGGTATGTTTCTTAATCAAGCTAAATATGTGGCTGATTTGTTACAAAAGCACAACATGGCACTTGTTGCACCTGCTCCTACACCTTTACCAGCTGGGAAAACTTTTTCTGTCCATGAAGGTGAAAAATTACAGGATCCTTCAGCATACAGAAGTGTCATTGGAGCACTTCAATATGTCACACAAACTCGACCTAATATATCTTTTGTAGTAAACAAGTTGAGTCAATTTCTTAATGCTCCTACTTCAGTTCATTGGCAAGGAGTAAAATGCGTAATGTGATATCTTAAAGGCACTTTAACTTATAGTTTTCAAATCAAGAGATCAACTGATTTGTCTCTTATTGGTTATTCAGATGCTAATTAGGCTTTTTGTCCTGATGATAGGAGGTCTATTGGAGGATATTGTGTGTTTTTAGGAGATACTCTAGTATCATGGGCTTTTAAAAAGCAAAAAGTTGTGGCTCATTCTAGCACCGAGTATGAATATCAAGCTTTAACAAATCTTGCAACTGAATTAATGTGGCTTACTTCTTTAATACAAGAAACTAGGCTATCTATTTCTCATGTTCCTCAAGTTTGGTGTGACAATATAAGTGCTCAAGCTCTTGCTAGTAATCCTATTTTTCATGCTCGAACTAAGCACATTGAACTTGATGCTCATTTTATTCGTAAGCAAGTTCTCTCTAGACGGTTGATTGTTGGCTATGTTCCTTCTGAAGATCAGTTAGCTGACTGTATGACAAAGTATCTTACTCACACTCAGTTTTGGTCACTCCGAGACAAGCTAGGGGTTGCAAGCACTCCCTCTCGCTTGAGGGGGGATGTTAGAGTAGCTGATTAAATATATACATATATATATGTATGATGATGAATGATGGGTATATGATTATGTGAATAATGTATATATATATATGTGTGATAGGGTTGATGAGTAAGACGTGTAGCATTTCCTGTGTGAGTAGTAAAAGCTTCTAGGTTGCTTTTACATTAGAAAAAGGTGTATAGGTGGCATATTTTTATTTGTTCAATTTTTCTATAAATGTAAGAATCCTTTTTAGGCTCAGAGTAACAATAAATACATTGAGCTTTTTCCATTCCTCTGTTTTCCATTATCATCAACTGTGTGGAGCTACCTCACGGCGATTCCTTTCTAGATGGTCAAATTTAGCCCTCATCACGTAGTTGGAGTTGCTAAAAATGTCACCAACTCACAATGGTTGTTATCATCATCACTCCCCACAATACACATCTTTTTGGCTGGCTATATTCATCAGCATTGCTTATTAATACTACAAAGAAATTATTGAAGCTCTCAAAATGTTCACATTGTTGTTTCAGTAGTTCCAGTTATAATTTTTACCCATCGTTCCGAATGGATGAGCCATTGAGGAATGACCAAAGCCCAGAAAACCTGGCAAAAAAGAATGATGATAAAGGATAGACTTTAGAAGGGAATGAGATTTGAGAAATAAAATTTCCCTTTACTCCTACCTACTTAAAGTACAAAGTTGAAGACTTGGGATCTTTTTGAGCATGAGAAGTAAATATTTACCCATGTCTCTAGCTTGCGGGATCCGCTACAAAAGAAATATCAACATTCTTAAACCCAAAATTTGAAATGTGGGTTACTCATCTGTCGCCTACACTCTAAAGGCTTGCCGGTTGCGTCATGCTAGATTGAAACTTGGATCATGGCTTATCAAAAGAACCCTCCTCTTTACCAGGAAAATATAGTACTATCCTATCTCCTTTGGCTAAAAGGAAAAAAAAAAAAACCTTAACGACACCTGGCCGAATTACATTTTTATTGCACAAGCATAAACTTTTAAAAGTTGCTACTTTTATCTTTTAAATTCCCATTAAAAATGAAATATTACTTATTGGTAAAAATTAATATCTCAAAAATTAAAATTTCAAAAAAATATGTAAAAAAATTGGGAAACGAGAATTCCAAAAAAATGAAGAAAATCTAACTATGATGTGACCTTTTTTTAATATTAGTTTTAATTGATCTATAAAGTTTTTAAAGGATAAAGTATAGATTTTAGAGTTGGTGTACCAAAGTTCATTATAGTATGAGAGGTGATATGTAATTTCCTAAAAACTTACAATTAAATATATTTTAACTAAAATGCCTTAAGGATATATTATTTTTGCATTAAAATATAATTTCGTCAGTGTTTTTGAGGTAAGGGCAAAAAGGGGGGAAAAGGGGGGCTTAATCCAGTAAGATTGTATTATGAAGCTTAATGTAAGAATTATTTATAGGCTTTTTCCTCTTGTGAACAAAGAGGAGAAGAAGGTGCGGGTTAACTCTCATTATTTCAAATTATTTTGCATATTTTAGGATGAATTTTGATAAATAAATAATTTATTTGAAGAAAAAATTAATTAATTTTATTCAAATTTTTTTTTTATGAGTGTGCATAACTTATTTTGAAAAATTTGGTCATTTTAAATGATCAATTTTTATTTACAATTGCATAAATTGGGAATTAATTATTTTGTAGGGCTTAAATATAAAGGAAATATTCAAATTTGGTTTTAGCTGCAATGTTAAGTTGAGAGCTATTAAGAAACATATTTGATAAGGATTAGAATTTAAGAATCTTTTAAAAGGGACTTTGAACACAACTTTTTTAAGCTATTTTTAAGTATGAGAAAGAATTTTGAAACCACCAAGAAGTGAGGATTCTTCAGTGCTTCACAAAGAAAATAGAGTCTAGCATGAATCTACCCACTTCATCTCTTCTCTTTTCTTCTCTTTAACTTTCTAATACCAAACTCTTTGTTGATTCTAAATATTTTTATGTCAATTAGTAGCTAAATTTCTGTTTCTAGAATTGTTATTAGCCCTAGTATGAATTAGGTATCTGTTACATTCTTTTCTTACGATCAATAATATTTAGTTTTATTTATTCAATCTTAACCATATTGCTTCTAATTAATGGAGAATTAGTTACATTGATTTGGATTTTTTAATTAAACTTGGAAAAAGAAAATCAAGAGTAGGCTATAGATTGAATAATATAAGTATATGATATTTGTTGCAATAAATTGAGTGTTTGGTTAATAAGGTATGGATATACTTATTAACTTTGCATAATCAAAAATAGGATATGTGTGTAATCTGTAGTTGGTCTACTACTAAAAATTAAGACTTTTGTTGCAATGGTTTAATTGGGGTTATTACAATTGCAAAAAAATTTCATTAGTCTTAGCTATAATTCAATGCTAAATCGCAACTGAGTCCTAACCGCCAGTTACATCATGCTAGATTGAAATTTGGATCATGGCTCATCAAAACAAACATCCTCTATACTAGGAAAATATAGTACTCTCTCCTCTCGCCAGGAAAAAAAAAAAGAATCCCTTGTCTAATTATATTTTTATTGCACCAACTTAAACTTTTAAAAGGTAATACTTTTATCTTTCAAATTATAAAAAAAAATGAAATTGCTTATTGGTAAAAATTAATATCTAAAAATTTTTTAGTTTTTGTGATAGTATAGAGAATAAAGTATTGCATTTTAGAGTTGGTGTACCAATTATATGGTTTAAGGGAAAAATATCTCCAGACCACGCCAAGTCTATTTAGGAACTGAATTATGATGGAACAGTATTGGAGGTCAAGTGGCATTACTAGTACTGACATTAAATTTCAAAAATTCATAACTCTCTACTCAGACCTCTAAATGAGGTGATCTTGGTGGCCACATAAAGTTTATAATGTCTAGTTTATGCCTGTAAAATTTCATAAGTATTAGACACCATTTGATTATCATATAATATAGAATACAAAACTGATTATATAAACAGTATATGCACTAGAATAGCAAAACAATTTCAACTTTGAAATTTCATAATTAATTTTGTAGAGCTCTGATTTTTCTACACTTTACCTTTCCAAAAATCTCTCAATGAGTTCTACATGTTTGCCAAATTTTATGCGAAGATTCATTCATTTGGCTAGTTTGTGCTATAGGGTTCCGGTTTGGTTATTTTTATGGTCTCTACAAGTATTAAAGAGTCCAATTTTGCTTCCCAAGCTTGTGTGCCCACTTGAGCATGTGGAATTGCACCAAAATAACATTCTAAACTTGTTTCAAAGGTGTACAAACCCAGAATTTGAAAACTCACACTCTCACCCCATGCCATACACAAATTTTCATAATGCTAGTCTTGCCATTACATAGCCAAATTGCATTGTAATATTCACATAACGTAAATTCTCATTTGTACATGATACATTAGTATAATTACACATGTTCATAAGGTCATAGGATATATACAATAATGAATTACAACATTTGCCACTCATATGGCCATAAAGAAGCAAAATTTATACAAATTGTTGTCAATCTCTTATCTTCCAAGTTGTTGGCTCCCATTATCTTGTCCACTTGGTCTACCTAGTATGTTAGAATATTGGAGAGGAGGGAATGAGATTCAAAGAATCCCAATAGCTCATCTTCCTTTCAATCACACATAAAAGATGCAAAACAAGTCTTGAAAATGCATGCATGGACATATTGTAAGCAATCAAGAAACATCCTTGGCATTTGAACAAGTCATACATAGCATGCATAGGCTTACCAAGTAAGCGGATTAGCCTCACCCATTCACTTGTGGATTTTGGACTTGCCTAACCCATTTCTTTAAGAGGTTTTTGACTCAACCTTACTTTTGAGAGTCAATCTCACTTTTGAGAGACTCTTTACTTTGTCTTAACCAATTTTAAGGATTCTTGGCTTCATACACTCAAGCAAACCCAAGCACACATATTAGACATCATTTGAAAGTATAATGTAACATTATAGCATCATAGAATAAAAGTTCATGCTAGAATACTTTTTATAGCTTAAAACACACATACACATATTCAAAGATAAATCAAGCATACATTCATGTATGAGAGAAAGAGGAGTGAGCTACCTTGGATACAACCACATACTTTTCTCCTTGAATTTGCTCTCCCTTCCTCAGCTTCACACACGCAAAGGTGTGGGGTTAGTTTCTCTTGGCCTAAACATAATTTGTGGAAGCCAAGTAGGTTTATAGAATTAATTCTAAGGCCACATATCTTCCTTAAACACTAACTTGGTCTATTAACCCCTTTATGGTTCTAAGAATGTACCAAATAAAGCAACACCCATCAAATAAGTTCTAGACTCCATTTGTTCCTTTCACACATGACTCTTGACTCCTTTTAAGCCTCTTGGAGTCATCACACAATTAAAACAAAGAGTTTAACTACATGTTACTTCCTTAGGTCATATTACAGAGCTTAAGACACCAATTCATTCTCTAGGCCTCCTAATTTTTTTCTAAGGTTTTTCCTCATTTTCATTCATCATATATGATTCAAAAATGGGCTTGGAAGAATTTAAAACTCTCCCTAGGTGTCTCATCCCTTTTAGGCTGAGACTAGGAAGCATTTGGGCATCAATGGATTTTGCTTTGTTTTCTATAAGGAAGATGCATATGGGGAGACTTTTAGGGATCTTAGGAGCTCATTCAAACACTTATTTAGGCTTAGAAATTAAGGTATCAAATCAGATTTTACAAGAAACACTTGAAATCCTAGATTTGCTATCTTGAATTTTCATGGTTATTTGTTAATTTCCTTGGCATATTCTTATTTTCCACACTCCTTTTCCTAAGATTCACCCTTGGTTCTGCCCAAAATCCAAGCCCTCTTGTAGCTTCTCATGTGGGACGAACCAAGAAAGAAGAGGGAAGAGGAGTAACTACCATGGGATGAAAGATTTACCTTGTTTTTCCTTGTTTTCTTGCTTGAATCTTCCTTTCTTTGGCCTTTTCTCTTCAAATCCAAATTTTTCCCTCTGTTCTTCCCTCAAAACAGATCCATAAACTTCAATATAATCATAGGAAAGAAATGAAAATGGAGAAGAAGAGGTTTGCTAAAGAGAAAGCATAAAAAAACTAAGAAATTTTATACCTTTCTACCTTGGATTTCTCCTTCGCTTCTTCTCCCTTTGGTGCACCTCAAACCTTAGCTCTTTCCTCTAGTTTAGGGCAAAAACAGTTGTGTACAAATGAGTGAAGAGGTGGAGTGCCTTATATATATATAGATGGGAGGAAGGAAGATTTTTCAAAAATTTCAACTTTACCCTTTTGTTTTGGCATTTTCTTTTTAGGTTTGTTTTAGCTCTTTTTTAAAAACTATCTTTTCCATTATGAAATTTAGATTCCCTATTTAGTAAATTGCCTTTAGAATCACTCAAATTGGAGCTAAAACATTCCCCAATGAATCCATCAAAATTCGAGTCCACCATCATTGAAAAACGTACATCAGAGGGGTTTTAATTGTCTTAGGGCTTCCCATGATTTTCAGGGCCTTTAAGAACCCCGAAGAACTTAAAACTTTCATTTAAAAATCCCTCCTGTGTGAATTCCAAAATTTGCTCTTACAAAAATGCCATTATAATTCATAAGTCTTTCATTTAATTTCGTGTCTTCATTCTACCTCTGTTTTTTTTTTTTCTGTATGAGCCTAGGATTCTCATTTTTAGGAGTCTAGAATGTTATTTAAAATTTTTAGAACCTTAACTAATTTATTTTGAGGGACTTACTTTGAAAACCAGACATTACAATTCTCCCCTTTTTTTACAAATTTTGTTCTCGAAATTTAGATAACATACCTCATGGGAAGAGCTCTGGATGATTCTTTCTCATATCATCCTCTAGCTCCCAAGTAGCCCCTTCGGGAGATAACCCATTCCAAATCACTTTCACCAGCAGTATCGTCTTATTCTGTAACTACTTGAATCTAACATTCATGATCTAATCTGGTGATACTACATATAATAGATCATTATATTACTACACATTCTTATACTCTATGACATGTGAGGAGTGGGGTCAATACTTTTTGAGCTGTGAAATATAGAATACATAGTCTATAGGCCATAAGTGCTACCTTGTCAAGAATCTAGAAGGGATCTATGTACTTTGGACTGAGCTTTTTACTTTTAATGGACCGACCTATCCCTATGACTGAAGACACTTTAATGAAGACATGATCTCCAATCTCAAACTCAAACGACCATCTATATAACTTTTCTATCTACTATGAGCCTCAGGAGTTTCTTTTTGATAGTTTCAATTTGTCTGAAAGTCTAGTCCACTAACTCTGGGCCTATGAGGCTCTGCTCACCTAGCTCAACCTAACACATCGGAGGCCTGTAATTTCTCCTATATAATGCCTCATATGGTGCCATCTGTATACTTGCATGATAGCTATTATTATAGGCAAATTCTGCTAGAGGCAAGTATGTATCCCAGTTTCTTTTCATTTCTAAGACACACGCCCTCAACATGTCCTTTAGGGTTTGGATGGTTCTCTTTGTTTGACCATCTATCTGTGGGTAATAGGCTGTGCTAAATCTAAGTCTGGTGCCTAGAGCATCATGTAATGATGTCTAGAAATTTAAAGTGAATTTGAGATCTCTATTTGACACTATGCTCCTAGGCATACCATGCAATCTAACTATCTCCCTAATATACAGCTAGACTAGCTTATCTAGGGTATAAGTGGCTTTCATGGCTAAAAAGTATGCTAACTTTGTTAATCTATCAACTATTAACCATATTGCATCATGCCCTAATGATGTCCTAGGTAAACCCATGAAAAAATCCATAACTATGCTATCACATTTCCACTTTGGGATATTTAGGGGTTGAAGTAATCCAGCTGGTTTTTGATGCTCTATCTTAACTTTTTGACATACTAGACATCGGGAGATATATTCTGCTATATCTGTTTTCATCCCATGCCGCCAGAACATTTTCTTTAAATCTTCGTACATTTTATTGCTGCCTGGATGAATGGTGTACTTACTTTTATGTTCCTCATCTAATATTCTCTCTCTAATTTCTATGTTTCTAGGCACATACAACCTATCCCTATATTTCACTATGTCATCCTTAGACAAATTGAACTCCTGAATACTACCCTAAGTTATTTGGGTTCTTATTTAGTCCCTCAGGTCATTTTCTATTCGAGTTTCACTCATTAATAGCTTTCTCAAATGCACCTCACATGTGAGACTCATATCTCTGAATTTCTCAATCAATTCTTGCTATCGGATCATCATACAGGCTATGTGTATGGATGTTCTACTCAGAGTATCAGCTATCACATTAGCCTTGCTGGGATGGTATTTCAAAGTGAAATCATAATCTTTCAAAAGTTCTAACCATCTCCACTATCTCATATTTAGTTCTTTCTATTCAAATAAGTACTTAAGGCTCTTGTAGTCATTGTAAATTTCTATGGCTGCCCCATACAAGTAGTGTCTCCATATTTCAAAGCAAATACCACTACAGCTAGCTCTAGGTCGTGTGTGGTGTAATTTTCCTCATGAGGTTTTAATTGTCTTGATGCATAAGCTACCACTTGGCCTTTCTGCATAAGCACACATCCAAATCCTTTCTTAGACGCATTACTATAGACTACAAAAGTCTCTCGAGGGTCAGGGAGTACTAAAACTGAGGTCGTGGTTAACTTGTGCTTCAACTCTTGAAAACTCTTCTCACATTTTTCATCCCACACAAACGGCACATTCTTTCTAGTGAGTTGGGTTAGTGACATTGCTATTTGAGAAAAACCCTGAATGAACATCTTGTAATAGCCTGCTAAACCTAGAAAGCTTCTAATCTCTGTCATTGTCCTAGGTCTCTCCCACTGTAATACTGCCTCTACCTTATGGGGATTTACTGCGACCCCTGTTCAGGAGATCACATGGCCTAGGAACTGAACTTTAGTGAGTCAAAACTCACATTTACTAAGTTTAACATATGGATATTTCTTTCCCAGGGTTTCTAAGGCTAATTTCAGATGCTGCTCATATTCTTCTCTACTTTTTAAGTAGATGAGAATGTCATCTATGAAAACAACTCCAAATTGGGTGTTCTTTGACTCTGTGGAAAGCTCTAGAGGAGACTTACTTGTTAGCCAAAATTTATGGAAAGACTTACTCATTTGGTTAGATTTTAGTTCAGCACACGAAAAAGTCAATTTTGGTGTCTTAATTGGTTTAAGATGGTGCTAAATTGCTTTCTTTATTATTCAAGGCCACTTGGACACATCCACAACCATAAACACAACTAGGGAGACATGTTATTTGGTTCAAAACATCATGGAACTCATTTCCACTATGCTACTTGTTCATATACATAAGCTTCCATAACCCATACTAAGTTTATGAATGTCAAGAATGCACATACTCAAGAATGCACATACTCAATCATATGGTGCCAAAATCAATACATACATCATATATTCATACATTTACATGTGCTCAAGTGTCTACATCTCATTTACAACATATGATTACATCACTTGACATCAATAGGTCTACAAAATGACTATTTAACATATCCTCTGGCAAACTTTTTGTTTTTAAGAGTGGTGGCTTCCATTTCTTAACTCACTTAGCCCACCTAGACATAGTTAGACATTGGAGATGGAAGAATAAGATTCCAAGAATCCTAATAGCTCTTAATCCTTTTAATCATATATAATAGCCATATTTTCAAGTCTAAGAATGCATATATGAACATTAAGCTACTAGTAACTATATATAAATTCATTTCCATGTGCAAGAAGCTCATACATATCATACATTGACTTTAAAGAGCATTGGTTTAGCCTTACTTACTTTTCTTAGGACTTTTGGACTTGCTTCACCTATTTTTAAGGGACTTTTGACTAAGCCTTACTCTTCTTGAGACTTTTAGCTTTATCTCACCTAATTTTAAGGGCTTTTGATTCATCTTTATCTTTACTAAGGGACTTTTGGCTTTACCAAACTCATTCAAGTCATAACACATTCATAAAATACATTTTATGCATATAATGGTACTATGACATATAGAAAATAGCTATACACATTTCCCATGGCATAAACATACATACACTCATCCAAAGATAAGAAAACAATCAAGAATACATAAGAGAAAAGTTAGATAGCTACCTTTGGAACAAAATATAAGTCTTTCCCTTGATTCTTCTTCCCCTTTTAAGCCCACACACTTGCAAATGGGTGAAGTTTGGTTCCTTTTGCCTAAACACATCAAAGAGGATCCAATTACATTCTTGAAGCCAACTCTAGCATTATGCATACATTAAATGAAGATACTTCCTCTTATGGTTCAATTATGGCTCCATTCAAGACCTAAAGAAGCAACTATAATAATTCTTGATCTTGGCCCTATTTTCTCCCTTAATCTATGACTTTTGACTTCATTTAGACTCTTTGGAGGCTTCACATATTCATTTTGAAGGGTTTAGCTATATGTTGCTTTTTTATGTAATGTTATGGAACCTATACCTTCATCTCTTAATCTATAGGTTTTAAATTTTTCCTAAGGTTTCCTTTGATATTCTTTCATCATATTAGTCCCAATCTAATTTTAGAAAAATTTAAAACACTCTCTAGGTCCTCCCTCCATGCTAGGCTGAGACATGTCTTCCTTAAGGAGCCCATGGATTATTTCAATTTTCCTTGAAGGAAGAGACACTTAGGAGACTTTCTAGGAGTCTTAGGAACTTAATTAAACTCTCACATAAGCTTAACCATCCTTGGACAAAATCAGATTTTAGCATATATCTTTGAATCCCTAGCTTTGCTATCTTGAATTTTAATGATTGTCCTTTAGGTTTCAATGCATAATCTTGTTTCCCACACAATAAATCCTAAGTTCCTTACTTGCTCTTGGTTAGAATTAAGTGCCTACTAATTGTTCTCTACTTGGTTAGAACTATCCAAGAAGGAGCAAAGAAGAGAAGGCAAATAAACATAGATATTTACCTTGGTTTCTAGCTTATTTCAAGTGCTCTTTCAATTGGTATGCTCCTCTCCTTCAAACTCTATCTTCCTCTTTCTAAACTAGGCCCAAAACAGCCCCATATGAATAACCAAAACCATAGAAAGAAAGGTGGGAAGGAGGAAAACAACATTAAAAAAAGGAAGAAGCTTGAAAATTCTATAATTTTCATACATTTTTTTGCCTTATTTTTCTTCCTCTTCTCCTCCTCCTTTGGTGCGTCTCTCACTAGTCTCTTCCTCTGTTTTGGGCAAAAGGTGAGTCTGTTAAATGGGAGAGGAGAAAAGGAATGTGCTTTATGGAAGAGAAAAAGTCATTTAAATCATTTTTTAACTTTGTGTTTTAGTCTCTTTTCTTGGTTCCTTTCATTTAAGTTCAATTCAACTCCTTTTCGAAATCTATCTTTTCCATCATAATATTTGGGCTCTCAAACTTATAAATTAGCTTTGGTTTCACTCAAAGCGGATTTAATACCATTCAAAATCGTTCAGTCAAATTTTTGGTTAACTGACAACTGAAATTGCTTATTGGAGGAGTTTCAACTGTTTTGGGAATTCCCATGGTTTTCAGGGCTCTCTAAAAACCTTGGAAAGCTCAAATTTCTTGTTTAAGAAGCCCTTCTATGAGTTTTCCAAAATTGCCAGAAATTATGAAAATGTCCCACTTTCTTTCACAAACTTTTCTAACTCATCTAACTCGGATTTATGGGCATCAAAGACATTGGATTCTCATTTTTTATTATTTAAAATCTGTATTCTAATTTTATTTGACCTCAACTCATTTATTTCAGGAGATTTGTTTTTAAAACTAATTCATTTTGATGTTTTGACGAACAACTGAATGTTTCAAAAGTAAATGCAAATTTTACCGACATAAAGAAGAAAAGAATATTTATTGGTCAAAATAATGGCTGGCAGTGCCTTAATAAGGACTTCTTATTCTCTCTGGTTATTGGTACATAGGCTGATCTTCTTCATCTTCTTTTTGCTCCGAGTGGTTTTCATTGACAGTCAATGGAGAGTTCAAGTCCTAATGAGGGCACTAAATAGGAAGAATTAACTAAATGAAATGTGACATTCCCATGCTATTAATATTGTAGATGTAACAATCCTTTATGTTTAAAAGACCCATTGCCATAATCAACATTAAATAAATTCGAATAAAATAATAGTGTTGTAAATAACCCAAAATCATATCCAAAGTGTAGCATAGTCCCCGCGGGGTAAAGAATGATCATAAATACTTTAATAATTACTATAAATTAATATTAATAAATATTTAATATATAATTATTTAATATTTCAATTTTCACATTATTATGACAGAATATTAGAATATATTCTATTAATATTTTATATTAAACATTACATGAAAATATATATTGAATATATATATTTAAAATTTTATTTAATCATTATATATTTATGATTGATATTATATATATGTATTAAATTTACTATTAATGTATATATATATATATGCTAACATTTAATATAGGTAATTGTTGTAATTAAATAATTTCCAATAAATTTAATATATAGTTATTAAATTAAATGGTAATATATTAATATTAATATTTAATATTTAATATGGATAATTAAATTTTAATATATCTGTGATTAATTTAATTTCCAATAATAAAAGATGAGAGTGCTTCATTAGAACCCTTGGTTACTCCTTCCTCTGTCAAAGAGAAATAGTTAAACACGTTTTGTTCTGTTTTTCTACATGAAAATGTTTATTTGTTTTTTTTTTTTTTTTTGATTAAATTATACGGACTCTCTCTAAGTTTTATTAAATTTATACAGACCTCATTCTATTTTCAAAATATACACAAATTTTTTTAATACAATGAATAAACTAAATAGTCCTTCTTTGGATTTTTCTAAAATTATACATGCCTCCTATAAATTTGTCTGAAATTACATAGTTTTCTAATCTATTTTTAGAGAAGATTTGTACATATTTTAAAAATAGAAGAGGTGTTTATATGATTTCAATAAAATTTAGGAGAACTCTGCATAATTTACTTTTTATTTTAAGGAAAATTTATACATGTTTTGAAAATAAAGAGAATATATTTATAATTTTAGAAAAATTAAAAAAATATGTATATTTTTTTAAAAAAAAATCTTTATAATTTTAGCAAAATCATAAACAATCTTTGTAATTTATTCTTTTGATTTTGGTGTCCTTTGGTCAAAAAGAAAAAGCAAAGCGCGTCCGTTTGTTGTTCAATTACTTAACACTTCATATGGTCCTTTCTTCGTTCGGCTATTATACCTTCGGCGTGAAGGGAAGAATATGCCATCGTCTGCGTCATATCGCTCAGCACTCACACTTCTTGACGTTTATATGATGTCTAAATCTTTTAATAATTACTATAAATTAATATTAATAATATTTAATATATCCGATATCCACATTATTATGATAGAATATTAGAATATATTTTATTAATACTTTATATTAAAAATTGTATAAAAGTATATATTAAAATTAGATATTTAATATTTTATTTAATTATTATATATTTATTAAATTTAATATTAATATATCTATGCTGATATTTAATATCGATAATCAAATACTAATATATCTTTAATTAATTTAATTTTTAATAATGGAAAAGACTTATTGAGTCATGGGATTTATTCCGTGACCTAGTCATGAGATCTTTAGTCCTGTGACTTTATTAAAATAAAAAAATTAAGTATGTGAAGAAATAATAATTACGATCAAACATGTCAATTAATAATAATTGTAATAATAGAAAACGGGTCAATAAGTCGTTAATGGTTGGGTAGGACAGAAATCCTTTGAGAAAATTTTATAGGTTTCCTGAAGCGCGTAAGGATTTAGAAGCATGTTTCCTTATAATTCACCAAAAGCTTCGTAGATTTAAATCTCCAAGTTTTCAAACAAAGGCAGCCTTGACAGGGTGGAATTGCATGTGCGCGGATCCGCTTTCTCTGCACATTTTTAAAATAAAATTTGAATCATTTAAATTTTAAATTTAAGTTATCATTTTTTAAAATTTGTAGTTAAAAATTATTTTTAATTTACATTCTATTTTTTTCAAAATAAAAAAATATCAAAATTTTTAAAAAATTTAAACTATCCAAACCTAATTTAAATGAACTAGGTTAAGATATGGATCCGTTGCACTTCTATAGAAATGTACAAGGAATCTATATGACATGGGCACTGGCGTGTCTCTCACGATTTAATGTGTATATATATATATATATGGCTGGCAATTTTGCAATCCCTAAATTTAATTCTTTAACTATTCTGAAAAAGTCATAAGATTACATGTCCTACATTCCCTTATTTTATTGAGAAATGAGGCAAGTGACTTCATGCCTCATTTGATTGCTCTGTCAGATGCTTATAAAAAAGTTACTTTGACACTTACGTAACATATTAAATAACCAAATTCTTATTAACTCAACTACCTTCTTATTGGATTTTTGTTGGCAAACGATTAATTTAGTACTTTCACATAATGTGATTTAGAATTAGGCTTTTTGACATTAATATAACAAAAAAAAAAAATGACTCAAACGCTCTGCCGCCAAAATTTATTTTCTATATACTTAAAATTTTATTTATTATTTTTTTTATTAATGAGTCGCGGCATCTCAGATGCCGCGACCCTTTTTTTTAATTTTTTTTAATTGAGTCCCGGTATCTGAGATGCCGCGACTCAATTTATAATTTTTTATTAATATTTAATTTATTTATATATTTTAATTTGTTTAAAAAATAAATTTAAATTTAATATATTTATTATTAAATTTGAAATTATCTATAAAAGTATAAATTAAATTTTTTTTTTCAGTTTTAATTATAATTGAAATTATTTTTAAAATATATAATTTATTATTATGATTATTTCTTCAACAATTTAAATTTTTTTATTTCAAATAAATTGTTAGATTTATTATTTTTTTAAAAAATTGAATTGAATTATTTTTATATTTATATTTATTTATCATCTAATTTTTAAATTTAAATTTTCTATATTTATTTCATCTAATTTTTTTAATTTCTTCATTTAAATCAATTATAGAATTTAAATTTTTTTCACAAAATTTTGAATTTAAAATTTTAATTCTTTGTAGTTATTATATATATAAATTAAAATATTAATAATAATCTGTATATTCTTGGTGGGAGAAATAATATACAGCATCAGTTTATAATAGAGCATTAATATAATATCTCCTACAAACAACCGGTTGCTGGAAAACAAACAATAATAAAAATACGTGGATGAAAATTGACTTGAATTATTTGGTTCAAATAGAGATCAAACAAGAAATTTCTGTCTTATCATCTTCCTCCTATATTGTGTCTCATTTTGATATTAATCTTTCTTTGAACAGCCTTGTGGTTTCTGGTATATGATTGATATGTGATTTGAGATCAGCTTTGGTGACTGGAATAACAAGACTCCTCTGTTAGCATTTTTCTCCAATTTATGTTCTTTTTATGAGTTTAGTTCTTGAAGCTACTTTACTATTTTCCCTTTTCTTTTCTTTTCTTTACTTTTTGCTTGAACTCATCTCTTGTTTGTTCCTTAAACTAGGACAGAATATATGAAGAGACAGCAGATTATGGAGAAGAAGACCATGATTTACTTGTGTTAGACACACTTCTGTGCTTGTTCTTTCTAATGGCATCTTCTTCACAGTCATCTCGAATAAGATATGATGTCTTTATCAGCTTTAGAGGCACAGATGTACGCCATGGTTTTCTTAGCCATTTGAGAAAGGAATTGCATCAGAAGCAGATTGATGCCTATGTGGATGAAAGACTTGAAAGTGGAGATGAAATATCACCGGCACTTCTTAGAGCAATTGAAGGATCACACATTTTATTGATCATATTTTCAAAGGACTATGCTTCTTCAAAATGGTGCTTAGAAGAGCTTGTCAAGATTATTGAGTGTATGGACAGACATAAACAGATTGTAATTCCTGTTTTCTATAACATAGATCCATCAGACGTGAGGCATCAAAAAGGGTCTTATGGAAATGCTTTAGCTGAACTTGACAAATACTATAAGGAAAGGGTGCAAGTTTGGAGATCAGCTTTGAATAAAGCTGCTAATTTATCTGGATTTCATTCATCAAATTATGGGTAAGTTCTTTTTTTTTTTTAAATAGAAATATTTTTTACATTAACACCAAGAAAAATAATTTTCTCAAGGATAAGAATTTTCTACAGCATATTCCTATAAATAATAATGTCAAAGAATTTTATAGACTTCCTTTTTCTGTTATTGTGATTTTTCATTATAGGGATGAAGTTGAGCTGATCGAAGAAATTGTCAAATCTTTTTCAACAAGGTTGAATACTATGTATCAAAGTGACTTGGCAGATCTAGTTGGAATTGATGAAAGAATTGCAGATCTAGAATCACTAATGTGCCCAGGTTTAAACGATGTTCGTATCATTGGAATTTGGGGCATGGGTGGTATTGGTAAGACAACTATTGCAATTGCAGTCTTTAATCAATTTTATTTCAATTATGAAGGATGTTGCCTTTTTGCCAATGTAAGAGAAGAAGCAGAGAAATATGGAATCATTTATTTGAAGAATAAAATTCTTTCTATACTACTCCAGGAGAGTAATATGCAAATTGACACACCAATTGGAATACCACCCAATGTTAAGAGAAGGCTTCTTCGAAAAAAAGTTCTTGTTGTTCTTGATGATATCATTGATTCAAATCAATTAGAAAATTTATTTGGAGCATTTGATTGCTTTGGATCAGGTAGTAGAATCATTATAACAACTAGAGATAAGAAAGTATTTGGTAATAAGGTTGACCAAATATATGAGGTTAAGCCATTGATCTTTGATTATGCTTTTCAACTTTTTATGTTGAAAGCTTTTAAGCAAAATTGTCTAGACATGGAGTTGATTGAGCTATCAAAGATGGTGACTAGTTATGCTCAAGGCATTCCATTAGCTCTTAAGGTTTTAGGTTCATTTCTTTATGGCAAAAGTAAAGAAGAATGGAAAAGCCAATTGAAAAAGCTGAAAAAAATGCCTTGTACAGAAGTCCACGATGTGTTGAGATTGAGCTATGATAGTCTAGATGATGAAGAGAAAGATATATTTTTATATATTGCATGTTTTTTCAAAGGATATGAACAGCATCAAATAATAGCTCTACTTGATGCTTGTGGTTTCTCGACAATTATCGGGTTAAAAGTGCTTCAAGACAAGGCTCTTATAACTAAAATTAAAAGACGAGGATCTGAAATATTGATAATATCAATGCATGATCTGATACAACAAATGGGTAAGGAGATTGTTCGTAGAGAATCAAAGGAAGATCCTGGAAAACGTAGCCGATTATGGGATCCCAGTGATATTTATGAAGTATTAAAAAATAACATGGTAAGAATCAAAGTTGTCGTATATACCTTAAATTTTTTCTTGTACAAATGTGGCTTTTAAAAAACACTGGACACTGAATACTACTTTGTTTGCCAGGGGACTGAAGCCGTTCAAAGCATAATTCTGGACCATTCAAAAGTCGATGAAGAGTTGTTCTTAGATCCTCAAGTCTTTGCTAAGATGCACAAGCTGAAATTTCTTAAAATTTATCATAGACTCTTGCGTCTACCTCAAGGCCTTGGATCCTTACCAAATGAGCTAAGACTTTTTCATTGGCCTGGTTATCCTTTAGAATCCTTGCCTTCGGCATTTTGTGCAAAAAATCTTGTTGAACTTGATATGACTGAAAGCAATGTGAAAAAGCTTTGGGATGGAGTCGTGGTACGTATGAATGTACATCATATATATAACTGATATAGTGTTTGCTTTAATTGAAATTTGAGAATTGCCAAAAAAAATTGCTTCAGCTCATTTGACGTCTCTCTCTTTTTATTGGCACAGCCTCTTGTAAATTTAACGAAGATTAACCTTAGAAGGTCCGAGTATCTTCTTGAGCTCCCTGATTTTTCTATGGCTAATAATCTTCAAGAGGTCTCACTCAAGAATTGTAGAAACTTGAGTCTTGTTCATCCATCTATTTTATCTCTCCACAAGCTTGAGATATTGGATTTATCTTTCTGCACAAAGCTTACCAGTCTTCGAAGTGATGTCCATCTTAGATCCCTCTATCAACTCCTTTTGCGTGGCTGCTCAAGACTGAAGGAATTTTCAGTGACATCAGAGAATATGAGTGAATTGGATTTATCAGGCACAACCATTGAGGAATTGCCCTCATCCATTGGAAGTCTCAACAAACTTGAGGTGTTGTCTCTATATAACTGTAGAAGTCTCACGCATCTTCCAAGCAATTTAGGTAACTTGAGATCTCTATGGTATCTTAATATTTGTTCTTGCGCACAACTTCGATCTCTAACAGATCTTCCACCATCCATTAAACTAGTATTTGCAACAAACTGTACATCCTTGGAGACAGTACGATTTACTTCGCTGGCTGCTGATCCACTCAACAGAGACCTGGTAGCCTTTTCTTTGGAAAATTGCATGAAATTGGATGAACATATACTCAATGTTTTTGGATCAAATGCTCATCTCAACCTAATCAATTATGCATTTAAACAGATATCCCCAGAAGAACGCAAGATAGATATGCTTGATATTGAACCAGTTGCGACTTACCCAGGAAGCAAAGTTCCAAACTGGTTCAAGTATAGGTCATCACAAGCTTCAATAACTATTGCTCTACATTCCAAGCTTCAGGCCTTCATTTTCTGTGTGATTGTTACTCAATCTCCATCAGCCATCAAAATTGACTGCTTCTTTCATGGTGGGAGGTTCCATAGTTTCAGAACGGGGATCAAGAATTTTCATTCTAATAAATTGATTTCGGATCATGTGTTTCTATGGTACGATGAAATCCATTGCGACTGGATAAATGAAAGGACTCAAGAGAGAAGAGCTAGAGATCAAAACATTTCGTATAATCCAGAGGTTTCATTTAAATTCTATCCTATGGGTCGTCAGGGCATGATGATAAAAGAATGTGGGGTTTACCCGATATATGCCTCAGAATGTAACAATTTCATCAAAGAATTGGAATTGAAGTCGGAGTTGGGTAATAAAACCAAAAGATATCGGGATATTGATGACTCGGAACCCATTGAAATCGGAGTTGGAATTCCCGGTTCTCATGACTTACATTCATTCCCCCGAACCAAGAAAATGAAGTAATTTGAGCCCCCTTCCACTTGTAACTTACAAGACGAATGAAGAAAATGAAGGAAAAATTGTCATCTTTTCGGTTTGGACCAGTTAGTGTAAGTATGTAAAATATGGGGCTAAATGTATTGTAAGAGTATTAACATTTTTTAAGAATGGTATAACTTGTTATGAGCGGTTCTTCCCAAGGCACTTCCAGAGATGGAGGAGATAAAAAATGGCTCACCTCTTTTTATTTCTATTTCTTATGATATATTTGGATTGAAGAGGATGGAGAAGGAAAGAGAAATAAAATTTTAATTTTGACTTTTTCATTCATTAAGATCTAAATCTAATATTTTCCCCCAGAGATTGTGTTTAGATTGCGGAGAATGAAGAGCAATGGAAGAAAAAAACTTTCCTTTGTTTAATCTAAATAAAAGAGAATGTCAAAATTAAAAGCTTCACATTCCTTTCTTTCTCTTTCATTCTCCTCAATGTTAACATACTCTTAGTTCCAAAAGTCATTTCTTAGGGGTGTTCCAAAGCAAGGGGAGAAAAGAAAGGAGCTTTCATGGCATTCCTATGTTCACAGCAATCAAGAATATGAAGATGTGCAGGTAAGAGATTCAAATAGATAATAGAACACTGTTATTCAAATAGATACTATGTTTGTAGTTAGTGGCATTTGGTCTGGGTTTAATTGTGATCTTGATGCTTGTTCTTCCCTCTTTCGAATTGTAGTAGACTTGCTCTTTGAATTGGTAGGTTGTAGTTGTGATTTTCTTGCTAATGAAAGTAACCTTCATGTACAGGTATGTGTGACTTTGCCAATTTCAGTTGTAAGAAGGCACTGAAGCTGTTACCTGAACATCATTAGTAATTTTATTAGAGCCTTATTATTATTATTATTATTAGTTGATTTGATTTCCGCTTTTCTAGTTATAGACCTATTGAATAAATCTTCACTAAATGGTGGCTACAACATACTAGAAGGATTGTTATAAATGTGATTTGTTGTG
Source organism: Erythrophleum ivorense (assembly GCA_026724425.1). Lineage (NCBI taxonomy): Eukaryota > Viridiplantae > Streptophyta > Magnoliopsida > Fabales > Fabaceae > Erythrophleum > Erythrophleum ivorense. The sequence goes on along the minus strand of JAIUCV010000036.1, from coordinate 3,271,588 downwards.
TGATCAAAAGGTTGCTTTGCATCTGTGATTCATTTACATTAATTCATGACTAATACTGACCTCTTAGTCATTTTAATATGGCTAGTTACATGTATTTTGAAGTTCTGATCTTATAGTGATTAAAACTGGATAGTGTGTACCAAATTCGTACTCTTCCCTTATCAGATTGCAGACATGAAATTTAAAATTGTCTTACTTAATCTTAACCTCTTCCGCTTCCCCCATATCTTAATTGTACATATTTATCATTGCTGAAGATGTGTGCTTTGTATATAATGCAAATGCACCCTCGTAAAAATTATATGCGTATGGAAAATTATCAGCCTTCAGTCTTGAGTTGACTGGCTTGAGAAATTCACATTGTGTCTATCAGTTCAGAAACCGAGCAGAGACACATATAAGAAGATACCAGTTTGACTCCCATGGCTATATCGTTTCTGTTATAATATGATCATTCTCTTAAGAGATGGAACTAAGTTATCCTGGCCAAAAAAGAACAGAGAAAGGCATAATTCATGAATGTTTTGATGCAAGAAGGAAACGCTTGCAATGGTGATGACTTTGTCAACTAGTTGTTTTTCATATTTTGTGCCTTACATCCTTATCATTTAAAGATCAAATCCTAATTTTAGACCAATGGCTTTCTTGCTCATAAGCATGTAGCATTCCATAAGTGATGTTGTATAAACTTTGGATAAATCATTATAGTATTGACCTGTTCTACAACTTAGTCAACTGCATACATTATGATTTTGTCAACACAATAACAACTGGTTTTCCACAGTATAATATCGTGCTTATCACTTATAGTAGGGATAAGCATTTGGTATTCTTGGATTACTCAAGTGTGCATAACAATTAGGATTTATAAAAATTAGATCTCAAGATGGAGCTAAAATAAAATTGTGTTTTGTTTGATAACCAGGTTCACTAGGATGACCTAGAATAAAATTTTAATATAACATTTGTCTGGGGTGATTTCCATCACATTGCATCCAAAATAGAATGAAATTAGAAGTTGCTTTGCAGTTCCTCAAATTAGCAAATTACTTAATTGCCCTTTTTTATTTTTGGGTTCTCCTCTGTCTTTTCAAAATACAAGCAGACATCTAAAGAAGATTTGTTGTGTACTCAAAATGTTAACTTCACAATTATCCATTCTAGGTTTGTGACATCTTTGTTCAATGCTTATTCCATTAAATTCTTCTGTATATATAAGACTTGAGAGAACTTTATAACATCTATTGGCTGCAGTAAAACAGAGTATTTTGAAATGAACATGATGAACCAACTTTTATAAATATTATGCACTATGACTGAAAGCGTTCCTGATTACCATAACTAATCATCAAGTTCAGTTTGAAGTTGTAGCTCTTGTTTATATCTCCCTCTTCATGGTTTGCCACTGATAATCTTTGGGGGTAAATTTTCTCTCTTCATAACAAGTAATAATTAGAAATTGTTAAGGGAACAAAAAAATTAAAAGCCCCTGCAAGTAAGATTAGAGATGAGAAAGTAGTGAGAAAGTAAACTAGACGATTCGGCAAATTGACTCTACAAGATTGGCGCAACATGTATGCAGCTGAAGCTGAGGTTCTGGCGTTGAATCTTCAGAGTAAAGAGTACGTTTACTGAATTCATGAAGAAAACGAGAAACTTGAGAATTTGGAATTGCCAAGGGTTAGTTATGCGCTACTTTGGTCTAAACAATGCTTTCCCTTGGGCTTTAATCTCGCTGTTACTTAGTGTAGATATGCGTCATAAGATTAGCGCAAGCTATCTATACAAGCGTTAATATTAATCTTATCCAATATATAAATCAAATTAATGTTGATGAACACATATTATGCTAGTTTTAATTATCAAATTAGGGACCAATTTATATTAGAAATTAATAGATGCATGATATTATTTCAAATTTCACTTCTAACTAAAAGTTAAAATATGTAATCAACATTTAAATGTGTGGTGACAAGTCCCATTTTGTGCATAAATTATATAATATTTCAATGATTTACCAAGGTTTATTTTTGTAAAAAATATCCTTTCTTTATGCAACTTTTAAGGATTTTTATTAATTGTTAGAATTATGAACTTAAACATTGAATGTTAATTAAATTATACTTAAATTAAGCTCTGATTGTATTGTTTTAGGTTAAAAAGAGAGTTCTAGGTACCTAAATGGACCAAGGAAAAGCTTTTCGGCTTAAGCCCAAAACCCAAATTTGGAGTCTAGCTTTGTATTAGTTTAATTTTGTTTTTTTTTTTAAACTTGTATTTAATTCCATATTTTATATTTTATATTATAACTACTTGTTAGCTAAAAAACCATAAATGGGTTTAATTTTATTTTTTTGGAAAGTTTGGACTCAAATGAAAAGATTTGGGCTAAAGTATTAAAAATTGAACTACATACAAACTTTTGAATTAGAGTATAGTAAATTGTACATAACTTGTTTTGCAAACATCAATGGGGATGAAAAGCTAAGACAAATTCCTACAACTTTTGAGTTTAGCTTGAAATTCAATTTGCCAAAAAAAAAAGGTCAAAATCGTAGTGCAACAAATATAAATTGAATAAAATTAGTTTGCATGACGTATTTTGGTAATTTTAACATAACTTATGATTTAGAAGTCTAAATTGGATGAAATCAATGACATTAAAAAAGTTGAGAGAAAATCCTAAAATTTTGATATAGATTACAAAAGCCAAGTCATGCATTTTGGGAAGTTAGATAGTTACCAGAGTAGGTTATATTATTGTTAATAATACTCTGCCTCCATTTGGCTATATCTATAAATAGCCACATTATGCCACCATCTAGATCTTTTTGACATTTTAGGTTCGAGAGTTCTCTCAAAGGGAAACAAGAGAGTCATGTCTAGCTACCAAGGAGCTTTCTAATAAGTCACTGTGGTGATCCTTCTTCAATTGTTTCTAGTTTTTTATTTCTTCTTTTGTTTCTTTGTCTTCACCTTCTTTGTCTTCTTCCATGTTTTGGTCTAGTTTGTATAAGGTCCTTTGTTTGTGCCTAGTCTTTTGAATTGTTGATTTTTAATATATAATGAAGTTATAATTTTGAATAATTCATGCTTTTTCTTCATAAACATATGTTGTGAGTTTTCATACAATTAGTGTAGATGATTAGTAGATTAATTAAAACTAGGTGTTGAAAGATGACATTTTCATTAATTTAACTTTAAAATCTCACTAATTGAACCTTAATCCTAATGAGATATTTTATAAGCAACTTATATCACAATTTGGTGTATTGAAAGGTGAATAGATTGTGCAGTTAACTAATTAGGCAATATGGAGATATGTTGAAAGATAAGTTCATATTAACTAAGGTAAGATAGATTGATAGGAGGATTAACCTGGATTAACTCTGTGTTTATGATCAATTTGTTAAAGTTGTGAAGTCAATTAAGTCTTTTCTATTTTCATTTATGTCTTCAGTCTATTAACATCCAGATCTACTAACTAACATACATGTTATAAAAGTTACAATTTTTATGATAATCGAATCTTTCAGCTTGTGAAAACTAGATTTGAGGTGTACTAAAATGTAAATAACTTATATACTATAAGATAAACTTAAAACATTTGTCATGAGATTAACATCCCATACTCATCTAATCACCTTATTACTTGTTGACTAATGTGCCTGCTAGTGTCTTTAAGTTCACATCATGTTGACAAATTTGCCCAAAGAACAAAGTATGTGTTCACGTATTTATTAATATATTTAAAAGAGGCACAAGATATTAGGAGATGAGGCAAGATAAGAGTTAAAACCATACTCATAAGAACTTTTTAACACTTTTGTCCATACCAGTTGAACCAAGAGGCTCGGCTAAAAATAATTAAATTTACTTACAAAATCAATTAATTTTAATCGCATAAATTAATGAGAAAATTATTATAAAGTGTGCACCTGATTCTAAACTGGTGCCTTTTGGATATTGTATTCTCATGAAGTCCTTCTGGCACATGGTCTTGAAGTTTGTTCTTTAGATATTTCCACGTTTATGAAACAATAATCATAATAAAATATACAATTATATTTCAACGAATTATACATTTAGTATTACTAGAATTTGTGAATTTAAAAGTTATTTAATTGAAAATTAGTTTAATTGTGAATATCATTACAAACAAGTATTTTATAGAACAATGAGGTTTTATATCATAGTCATGGTTAATCAAAAGCAAAGGTTTTAATATTAGTTAGATTGAATAGCTAATTGGCTTTCTTTTTTTTTATTTAATTTATTCTATTTATTTTAGTTTTGGAATATGTTTTAGAATTCTATATAATATCTATATAATATAGAAAATAATATTCTATTAAATTTATTAAAAAAGAATATCATAATTAAATATTCATTTTTGTATTTAGTATTTAATAGAAATTTAATAATTAATCGAATACCCTTGAAAATCTGATATCTTTTTGCGGAGATTTATTAAAATATGTATATTTTAGTTTGATAAGTAAACCGAGGCCTAGACTTTGAGCAATTTACTATAAATAAAAAATTTTGTCAAATGCTCCAATGTAAAATGAATCACATTCATATGCTACACTTGGGCTGCACCAAGATCTTGAAAAAGTGTGTAAGAAAACTTCAATGTGGCTGTGAAATTTTCCCATATTAATTTTTCTATGATGCATTTTTTTTGTTTATTTATGTATCTTGTTGGAATAAAAATGTAATATCAGTCAAAATAAATAAGATAACGTATGATAATAAGAAAAAATAATTATATTACTTGAACCAAACATGTATAACATAAATAAATACAATTTTGGCACTGTAGCATTTGATTCAATTTTGCATTATAGAATCTTGATACAGAAGCCAAACCTAGGCCCATTTTATCATTCATATTCCTTGGCAAAGATTGTTTTGCACTTTTTTTTTTAATTCATGAAAATTTGACACATATTATTTTTTGGATAGTGATATGCTCCCCTCCTTAATTTTATCACCATTTTCATCTTCTCCTTTTACGTCTTCTATAGTCGAGACGACATTATTCTTTTGCAGATCAAAGCAAAACCAAGATATGGCTTCTTGCTTTTCCTCTTATGCATCTTCTTAATCTTCCAAAAGATACGGGGCTTTCATTAACTTTAGAGGTGAGGACACTCCCACCAATTTCACAAGCTATCTTCATGAAACTCTCCGCAGAAATAAAATCACAATATGAGCTTATTTGAAGTTTGTTTTTAGATAATTACTCGTATATGAAAAGACAATCACAATAAAAAATACAATAATATTTCAAAGAATTAGAAAATTAATATTAGTAGAAGTTGTGAATATAAAAATTATTTAATTGAAAAATTAGTTTTATGTGTGAATATCATAACAAAATAGTTTTTAATGGAACAATGAGCGTTTATATAATAGTTTTGGTTATTGGAAAGTACAAAATGCTACCGGCACATTTAGAATATGTTCTCTTTTAACTAATCGAATATCCTTGAATGACTAGTATCTTTTTGTACAGATTTATTAAAATATGTATATTTTGGCTTGAGGTGTAAACCTAGGCACATTATATCATTAATGTTCACCGACAGATTTTTATGCACTTTTTTCCATTTGTGAAAATTTCACACTTTGTTTTTATGGCGTTTGGAACTTGTTTTATTAGTGCATCAACAGAACGCTGTTATGTGCAGCAAATCTTGACCATTTAAACAATCAAGCGGATGTCGTCCAGCCACGTCACTCCCTACGTTTCGACCTTTTTCCTTTTTTCCCCTCTTCCCCTCTAAACGAAAGCCAAAAGTAACATCTTTTCGTGAAGCAACCTGTGAATCATCCTTTTCTGCTTTCTTCAATCTACCGCTTTCTTCTTCATCGACATTGTCATCATCTTCTTCTCCTCATAAATTGAACCAATTCATATACTGCATTTTGAATACTTCATGTGGATCCAATTTCTCCAAGCTGAGTTTAGAGTTTAGAATGAAATAATAACTGACTATAGTAATTGAAGCTAGAATATGCCTTAAGAGAAACCTTAAGACCTTTAAAAAAATTTTAGAGATTATTCCCAGAATGATAATGAATGCCAACCCATAACCTACTTCAATTAACTTTAAAACCCATTTGGTTCAGCCTAGGGTAGCCGAACAACATTGTATTACATTGCAAAGACATGTTTGGTTGTAGATGTTGAATGCATTGGCTTGATGGCAATGCTATTGGATTTGTGACCGCAAGCGCATGTAAGGGACAGGGTTTTGGAGCCAAAATGGTTGAAAGTCCATTTTGCCCTTGGCTTCTAAAAACATCGAGCGCATGTCAATTTCAGTGGAGCCGTCATTGTTAAAGAACCTAGTGATGATATATAACCAATTAAAATCGAATCAAATTTATATTAATTGTCTAAAAATCAGGAAATCAAACAAATGGGTTTATTAGCACCAAAAAATACTTAAGCTGAATTAAGTTAAGGGCTTTTACTTTGGGCCATTTTTTAGGCTAAATTATTGGAAAATATTAGCTAGACTAGGTTTTGGTTGCTAGATAAATTAGTTGAATTGGGCTTTTTAAAGTTAAAAAAGATGAGTTATAACGTTCTTGGGCTATGTTCTATCCATTGGATTTTCTAGAATTTTTGAATTAAATAAGCTCAATAATGTGCAACTAGGAAATAGGAAGATATTCCCTTGATTGTAGATAAACTATCTATTGATTAACTACCTTCCTACAAAGTAGGGATCTAGCTTGCCAAATATCTTTAAGGCAATTAACTAAATCAGCTCACCATTTTATCCATCAAAACATAGATGGAAATAGTTGATGGGGAAATAATGGAGGACAGGGGATACAAAACCAAAATCTAATATAAATGATAGGCAAGTAGTTGCACAACCTAAGCAATTAAAATCTATTATTCATAAACCAAGTATTTTTGACAAACTATAAGATATTACATAAAGGAGGAACTACAACAAGCTTGACAAGACGTAATCTCCAAGATTGGATGAAAAGTCTATCCCAAATAGCAAAATTCAACATTGAAAAAGGGTTATTGTCTATTGTGAGGATAACTTTCCACAACAATGAATAGCTGAAAATCTAAGAAAAGATAAAAACCAAAAGCTGATATCAAAAAAGGCCAATGGTTTCTTAACAAATACATTACAAAGAAGGCACAACAATCATCCTAGACTGTTGCACTAACTCATACTCAAAAGAGGCAAAGATAAAGACTAAGATCTACCAAGAAAATGAAACAAAAGCTAAAAATGTTAGGGCAAGCTAAAAATGTTATTAAAGAAGAAGTATAGTCACTTAAAAAGTTTGAAACTCCTGAGCCAATGTTTGACGCATTGACTAAAGATACAGTAAGCTGGAGGATGACAATCTTGTGGACAAGGATGATGCTATGACATCTTTAGCAGACATTGATGGTATTGGTATTATCCTAAGCAAATTTTAGGTAATTGCAAGATAATTCGAAAGTCTAGAAGGAGTTGTGTTTACTAAAGAAGCAGAACAAGCAACATTGCCAAATGAGAAAACACCTAAGCCAGATATGATGCAGTTTGAGAAACTTTCATAGACTATGACTAAACATTTAAAGTCTTTATGCATTGAAGCTCAAATCAATAGTAGGCCAGTCACCAAAGTATTTGTAGGTGGTGGAGCTATTTGAATGTGATGCCCACTAGTACATTAAAAATGTTGGGAAAAACTAAGGTAAATTTGATTATTACCAATATGAAGATGACTAATTTCATAGGTAAAGAAACAATTGTTGAAGAAGTATTGGTAGCTGACATAAAGGTAGAATCCAAAATATCTAATACAACATTCTTTATCATAGATGCCAAACTATCTTATTCCATGCTCTTAGGTAGGGATTAGATCTATTTCAATCAATGTGTCCCCTTAACACTACATCAATTGCTCATTTTTTGGGAAGGATATAAAATTAAAGTTGTGTTGTCCTTTTGCAACTAATATAAAGAAGGCTAAGGCTATATTTTATTCCTTATATGGCATGTCTATCAAATTGCCTAGGGATTATGAAGAGGGATCTTGGGAGTCTTGTAGCCTAACCTCTCAGGGTTTTAAGGTACTAGCCTAAACTAATAAGGCCAACTTACAACCTATTATGCAATTAACTTATGAATCAACAATGTGAAATAGTCAAAGACATTTTGGTTCAACTGGCGTTACTTATAACTGAGATTATAATTGAGCAATTAACCCCTAACATACTCAAGATGTCAAAACTAGCTTTACTAATTCTCATCTTATCTATTTAAGCTCAACATTACAATAAATCATCGATTAAAGGAACTGAGTAACATAATATACTAAGAAATTTTTTCCTTTCATAAAATTGACGAATTGATTAGGATGGCATTTCCTCTCCATTACACAGAAAGGTAAATCAGATTAGAGTCAATGCCTGAAGAGGTGGTCTCAAAGAATCTCCACATACTCTTGTGCATGGGAAAACTCAGTCAAGATTATGCAAATCTACACATAATTCAGACCATATTCGATACTAATTATATAATACACTATATAACATAGAGATACACTTAAGTTTTTAATAAATTACATTCATATTAGAGATTTCTTTTTACATATTTTATAAATATAAATACATCATTATTCATTCTCTTTTCCTAATTAATTGCTCCCTTCAGCATCTCTGCTTTCCTTTGATGCTCTATTTTTCTTTACCTAACATGGATTAAGTGGGAGTAGAGAGGGGAGTAAGATTCTAGAAAGAATCTTAGTAGCATGCTCCATATTCAACACATACATCAAGTTACACAAACATAAGGAACACGATTGCACATACAATATAAACTTATGAAATACTAAAGCTAGCATATATGTACTTGCTCAATTAGTCAGTGGCATAACTCTTAAAGCATAATTTAATTAAGCTTCATATAAGGAAGAGCCACTATGCTCAATTTCCTCTTTGGGCATCATCAATACTATAGTACATACCAAAACAAAATATGTTAGATCAAAATAGCTCAAACATGCAAGCACAACATCATATAACATACCATAACATATAAGCATCCAAACACTCAAGGCAATAAGCATGTATACAAGAAAGGGAGAGATGCTACCTAGAAGATGGAGAACTGATGCTAAACCTTTTACTTTGCCTCTTGCCTTATTTAACTCTATTCATTTGTCTTTTTTACTTGGCCTTCACTAACTTAATTCTCCATTTCTTGGTCTTCTTGCCTAAAGACCACACTAGCCATCTCAACATGCCTAAAATATCATATTAAATATGAAAAATAAGTATTCAATGTATATCTAAATTAACTTGCTCATATGTCCTTTAACTACTTCATCTAACACATATTATGGCCTAACTTTTAAAAATGTATAACTTTAGCTAGGGAGCTCCAAATTAAGAAAATAATACCTTTCTAAGAAGCTCTACTCATGAGCTATCTAAAATATCATATTAAGTATAAAAAATAAGTATTCAATATATATCTAAGCTAACTTGCTCATTTGTCCATTAACTGCCTTATCTAACGCATATTATGGCCTAACTTTAAAATTGTATAACTTTGGTTAAGGACCTCTAAAGTAGGCAAATAATGCCTTTCTGGAAGGCTCTACTCATGAACTATATACTATAAAAATTTTAATTTAATACTAATCCATTGGTTCCACTCAAAATTGGAAAAACAACGGTTGGTCTATGCAAACTATTAGTGTTATGAAAATTTTTTGATGATAACTTTGGAAATTCATAATATTGGTTAGGAGTATCTAAATTGGACAAACTATGACTTGTTAAAAAGCTTTTGAATAACTATTGTAAAAACTTTAGATTTAAACTAGATCATTTAGTCCCTAAAAGGAGTTGAAACTCAAGATTGTCCAGAGACCAAATTTAGGTAACTTTTTCGGGGGCAAATTTAGAAATTCATAAAATATTTTGTACTAATCCAAAAATTACATATTATGCCTCATATGAAACTTTAGGATGTACTCTAAATGCCTACCAAGTTACATGCCCAAATTCGTCTGTTAGCATAAATACATTTTTGGATTCATTATAGGTTTGTTTTGATCATTTTTTGTTGTAAACTTACTATATCAATTATTCATGTAATTTTATTCTTTTGATGAGTTTCTTGACTACTAGTCTCTAACATAAAATATGACCTACATCAAAATATACCTGTGCCACTTGTTTAGTTGGTTTAGATTTTTATCTTAGCATTTTGCACTATGAGTGGCCATAATGTATTTTATTGACTCTAACTCTAATCTCATGACTTGGACCTTATTCTTAGGTCATTTTACACCTAGTTGAGTAACCATATGACCATTTTCCATTTCATACTAGCTTATGGAACTTATAGAGCTCATATGGTCTTAAATTGGCTTATTTTCATCAAAGTCATACTAAATCATGTTTAATTCATATCTAGGCCACTATTTTATTCATCTAGACTTCCTTCTTATCTCTGAAGTAGCTCATTAGACTTTCATAAAACTCATTAGAAGCATTAAATGAAGTGCCAACTTTATGTAGGACTATTTTGGCAACCTAAGGTTTTACTTGAACATTGAATTTTTAACTTTGACAATTTAGCTTACTTCTTGAAAGTAATGCTTTCTCATGTCTCCATAATTCATAAAAGAATCTCTAAATATCATAAAACTAAACAACTAGCTCATCTTTTCTAAGTTTCCTAGGGGTAGTCGAGAGCACTGTTCCATAGGCCAATAATGGATTTTCTTGAATCCCTTGCCAATTTCTTGCTAAATTCATGCCATACTCTAATTCTACATACTCTATACTATCAGTAGAATGCATAAAAATATGGGGAAGAGCTTTTCTCTCTCTCTCTCTTTCTCTTTCTCTCTCTACAATAGGTACTTTAAGCTCTATAATTCAAAATCTAAAACTTTTTACTGATTGATTCTTACTTCAAAATGATCTTTCTTAGAGCTCTTCCATTTTCATTGATTGATTTTTTTTATTCCTCCTCTTTCTTCCTCCAACCAACAACTGAAACTCCTCTATTTAAAAAGCTAAAACCATAGAAAGAGAGCTCTAGATGAGGGGAGTAATCTTTCTAATTTAGGTTTAGTGAAAGGAATGTCATTTGGCTTGCTCTCTCTTTCTCTCTCCTCCCCTCTCTATGGATGCCATGGATGACTTGAAGATTAGTTGGAAATCTCATGAATGGCATTGGAAATAAGTGGTGGAGGAAGCACATGCATTATTATAAGGAATATTTTATTATAAAAAATTCTAAAAATGTCCTTTATGTCCTGTTCCTTTAACTTTCTTATTTTCTACATTTTAGCTCATTTTCATGTAGATTTTAGCCTTATAATCTATTTTAGAAGGTCTTAAATCCTTAGGCTAACTTTCTTGGGCTACAAGGGCTTAGAACAGTATAAAATAGCTTAAAATTGCACTATGTTGTAGGCTTTTTTATTTTTCGTGCCATCAGTATTTTGACCTATTTTATGCCTCTTGGGTCTTTTGGTTAACTCATTTAACTTATATATAGAGATAAGTACCCTTAACTCACTCTAGTTTGCTTTTATTCAACTCCAAGCATTTTCAGTTTATGTTGTACCATTTTGGTCAAAATTACAATTTTACTATTGCATTCATTTCATTTTGATTCTAGCTCTAAAAAATCATTCTTTATGGATAACTTTAAGGCAAAGGTTATTTAAAATCTTTTTTACTCATTTAATCTTTCTCTTGGTCTACAATGACTAATAATAATTTAAAACAGCTCAAACTACACCTGTGCTACTAGTTACCTCGATTTGCATGTAATCAAGGTTTTGATCAATTTTATCAGCTCTAGTTAATCTAGTTGCCTCATTTAGTCATATAATAGTGGAAAACATCTTCTCTTAGTAAATTGTTAAATATTTAAATTCTTGATTTTCTCTTGTTATGCAATTGGACTTGTTACTTTTAGGCCTAGAACTTGTCCCATTTATCTTTTCTAATTAGGCTTCTATTCCTTTTACTTAGATGGTTTATTCTGATTTGGGTTCTACTCAGTATAAAATAACATTTTATTTAGTCTAGTACCGAAATGTCAAACATTACACAAGGGGCAAGATGACAACTTAGAATTACAAACTAGCCAACCGTCAGAATAGAAGTTTAAGTCATTAATCTATAGGTAGATTCCTAGTTTTGAGGCTCAAGATCCCTTGGTGGATGTCAACTTTTGTATTGATGACAAACCTAAGTTAATAAGAATTAGGGGCTTGTTATTGTAAAAAGGACCAAAATCAGCTAGTCAATCTTATGACGAAGTACAGAGACTATTTTGCTTTAAAATATCATGAAATGCTTGGGTTGTCTAAGTAATTAGTAGAGAATTGATTGCTAATTAAGGAATGGGTTAAACCATATAACTAGTAAGTTAGATGGTTCAATCTAGAATTTCCACTTGAAATTAAGGAAGAGATGGAAAGACTATTGAAGGCAGGGTATATATGCACAATTAGATATGTGGAATGGTTCTCTAACATAGTTCTTGTCATTAAGAAGAATGGACAAACTTGAGTTTGCATAGACTTTTAGAATTTGAACCTAGCCATTCCCAAAGATGAATACATCATGCCCAAAGTTGATATGTTGATTGATGTAATAGCTAGTCACAGAATTCTTACTTTTATGGATGGATATTCAAGATATATAAAAATATCTTTGTGGCTAAAGAAGATATCCATAAAATTGCATTTTATTGCCCTGTTGCATTGGGAATCTATGAATGCTATTCGGTTTGAAAATTGTAGATGCTAGCTATTTACTAACGGGTGATGAATGTTGTCCTGCATTACTTAATTCACAAAAACATAGAGATCTACATAGACGATGTGATGGTGAAATTTAAAGATATAGATAAAAATTTAGATGATTTAGAGTAGGCATTCAAGAGGATAAGATTTCATAATCTCAAGATGAATCCAGCAAAATGTGCATTTAAAGTCTTAGCTGAGAACTTCCTTGGTTCCTTAATATATCAACAAGGAATTAAAATGGATAAAAATAAAACTAAGGTAATTTTAGAGGCTAGACCACTATAGAGTAAGGAGTTATAAAGCCTAATTGGTAAGATAGACTTTTTTAGAAGATTTATTACTAACCTAGTTAGAAAGTCAAAACTTTTTGCTAAAATTGAAAGATGTTGATAAGTTAATATGGGGACAAGAACAACAAGCAACTTTTAAATAGATCAAACAAAGCTTGGCGAATCCACTAGTTTTGGTCCCTTATGAGCCTAGTAAATCAATAAAGCTCTATATCTTAGCTATAAAGGAATCTTTTGACTACCTTCTTGCACATGATGCCAAGGATGGAACTGAAAGAGCCATTTTCTACCTCAACTAATTACTGAATGATGCTTAGACTAGATATATTGAAAAGCTATCTCTTTCTTTATATTATGCATGTACTAAACTTAAATATTATTGTTTGCCAAGAGAAGTTTTACTTATATGTAAAGTTTATGTCAAATATTTACTTAATAGGACTATCTTGCAAGAAAGATTAATGAAATGGGTCATTGAGTTAAATATTTTTACTTTAAAATACATTCCCTTAAGAGTCGTCGAAGGATAAGCCTTAGTTGATTTCCTAGCCCAACATCCATATGTCAATGTCAATGATCTGTTAGTAGAGGCTTATGCTTACATAGCCCTTAAACCATGGATATTGGCATTTGATGGATTAAAATCCCAGAAGAGTGCTGGGGCAAGGTTTGCCATTACCAATTCATTAGAAGAGCTTGCTAAACTTATGATCTAATTAAAACAAGCTCACTTTATTAATCAATCTGAGTATGAGGCCTTAATTATTAGGCTTAGAATTCTAATATAGATGAAAGCTTTATTTGGTTAAATAATAGGTGACTCCTGACTAGTTATTAAATAGCTCATTAATGGATACAAATATAATAATTTGAATTTACTACAGTACTATGAAATTGTTATTGCTCTTTTTTAGCAATTTGCTAATGTAATAGTTATGCATGTACCCAAAAGAGAAAATGAAGAAGCAAATAATTTAGCCTAAAAGGCTTCTGGATTCAAACCTATAAATATTGGAGGTGATTAGGAAATCCTCCAAATGTGGGAATTTGTAGCCATTGATCAACAACTAGCTATCGAAGGTTGGATGACATAATTGATCAACTATTTGAAGAGCTTTAAGCTCAAACAGAAAGCCTTGAGGTACTTTTTAATTGATAATGAATTATACAAAAAAAAAAGGGATGAAGGCTTGTTGCTAAAATGCTTAAACAAAATGAAGGCTTGAAGGTTATGAGGGAAGTCAATGAAGGGGTTTGTTGATCTTATAGATTAGGGTCTAATATGAGATGACTAATTCATAGACACATTATTACTTGCCAACCATAATGGTTGACTGCTTCAAATATGCCAAAAGGTGTAAAGCCTATTAGTTACATAGTCTTATACAAAGGCTACCTGTTGATAAGTTACATCCAATCATTAAACCATGGCCATTTAGATTATGGACGTGATAGGAAAAATTCATTGAGCGATTGTGTCGTGCAACCTCAAAATAAACTAGATTGATTAAAGGTTTGTAATTAATAGTACAACCTAAGTTATTTTTTAAAGAGTTTTTGCTTCCAATTATTTGTGAAAAATTTCTCCAAGTGATATTCAGTAAGAAATGTTTAGGGGGTATTTGAATTACTAAATTTTTATTGAATTAAATCAAAATAAAAAGAACTACAAACTTAAGACTAGAAGATGTTAACAATTAGGAAAGATGTGGTAACTAGCATTTAGATAAACTTTTTAGAATTCAATTATCCTTACTTCCTTTTTAATGTACCAAAATTAGACTTAAAATTTTGTTTCTTAGTATATTCTTTATAAGGATTCTTGAATTATCGTCCAATACTCAAATCACTAATGATTCAAGGAAGTTGCAATCACAAGAAACCTTGAATAATTAATCACTTGATTTAGGATAAAAATAAAACAAAATAGAACCTAAATGCTCATTAAAGTAGTTGAACAATTCACTTAAAATTACTAATTAACCAATTAGTTTAAGGAATTCCTCAAGTACATTAATCACATGAAAGTCTAGCCACTTAATCCAATAACCATTGCACTAATTGGCCTAAAAATAAGAGGAATTAACTAGCAAATTGGACAACCATTAATTCTGGAATTTCTACAAAAGAAATTAACTAGCAAATTGGACAACCTTTAATTTTGAAATTTCTACAAACACTTAGGCATCAAAATTAACATTCAAATATGAGATTATAATTAAATCACACAACAAATTAATCCAGTACATTCAGCCACCAAATTCTCTAATTAACAAGTTAAACCAGTCAAATTAACAAAGAAATTAATGCTGAAAGTAAAGGATGGAGAGAAGAGAGTTTATCCAATTTGGAGATGCAATCTTAGAGCTCAAATCTTCATTAGTGGAAGTCTTAGCTTTAGCTAAGTACCCACGAAATTTTAAGCTATCATGGAGGAGATGAATGGAAGAAAGTGGATGGAAGAAGCTATGGCTATTGCTTGATTGATCAATGAATTTTTCCTTCATGTATCCTCATGTCTCTAGAGCTCCTCCCAAGCCAAGAGCTATCATGTTATTTCCCGTGTATCCCTCTTCATAATGTTCTTCCCCCAATCACATGCTCCCTTATTCTTTTTCATGTGCTCTCTAGACCCTTAAACTCGTGCCAATCATTTGTTGATTTGGCTCATTAATTTTACTGCTACCCCACATGTTTTCTTTTATTCCACTATGTCAGCTTCCTTCAATTAAACCTGAGCTTCATTCATGTATTATTCACATGTTCTACTGCTAATGTATATTGCTCTTTCACTCTTGGAACCTAAGAGTCCTCTTCCAGCTCATTCCTATCAAAATTGAATTGTCTTCTCACTTAGAATTCATCCTTTAATCCGCTTCAAATAGTAGCTTTAGACTCATGACTCTCCTCTGCCTCAGCCACATCTTCCTTGTGCTTCTTTCTCTTATTCATTCCCTTCTGCCCGAGTTAGCTTCTTGCTTCCTTCCATGTAACTTTTACTTATCTTCTATTTCCAAAATCGTAAATAAGAGCACTTTGCCTTCACTCGAGCTTCTTACTGAATAGACGTGTTTCCATGTAAGCTTTTAGCCATTGAAACCTTCTGCCCATGTGTGTCGTGCTTTGCTCCCAATACTTAAGAGTGTAACATGTGCTAGATAAGGATGTGTGGGTTGTATGTGATAACCTGTCAGTAGCCCATGTGTGCTAGCCCATGCATCAACGTGTGATATGTTTTGCTCCCTAGCTCCCTTTCTTTTACAAGTTTGTGTGTCAACGTGACAGTATTTGCTACTTGTTAGTGTGTGAAGCTTCAAGTGGGTGTGCTGCAATGTGAATGGACATAGGAGTGTATAACCATACGTGTGTGTAGGAGTGAGTGAACCTGTGGTTGTGTGCATGAATAAGAATCATGGAATGTGTGTTATGTGTTTATGTGGAATGGATGATATGTAGTGTGAGGGACACGGGATTATGTGGGCTAGACCTATGCCTGATATGTGTGAATGACGTGGATGTAGAGAGCTACTTCTTCACATTTAGCCTGGTGGATGGTTAAGAGAACTTGAGGAAGCCCATGTGTGAATAATGAATCTACTTCCTTTTGCACAAAAAGCCTTAAGTCAAAAAATAAGACAAAATTAATGGCCCATAGAATACAATTATCATCTAGGAAATAAAAATCATTAAAATGTCTAAGTTATTCACTAAAAGTCCAAAAGATGAGATTTTATTTCCTAGACTAAATAATATCCAATTAAAGTTCAAAGTCTCATCAATTCATGAATAAAAAGTCCAAAATTAATGAAAAAAATATAGGAAACATATGAATTATCATTCATCCTCCTTCGTATAAAAGGTATGCCTTTATTATCATAGCAATGAATTACTTCACAAAGTTGGTAGAGGCACAGCTAATGGTAAACATCACACATGCATATTTGATTAAGTTCATCAAGCAATGAATCATCTATAAATTTGGCATACATTAAACAATTACAATTGATTAGGTATAGTTTTTACAACGGATAAGGAGGTGGCCTTTGCCTAAGAATATAATATTAACATGATTCATTCAACTCCTTATTATGCTCAAGCTAACAAGAAAGTAGAGGCTACCAACAAAATCTTAATCAACATAATCAAGAAAGCCTTAAAAGATAAACCTAGGAAGTGACATGAAGTTTTATCTAAGGTACTTTGGGCTTGTAGGAATTCTAAGTTTAATATAATTGGTCTTACTTCTTTTTGGATAATTTATGGCTAAAATGCAATTTTGTCTCTTGAGATAGTTATAAGATCTCTTACAGTGGCAAAATAGCACAACTTAAAGCCAAATCAATACCATGAATTGCTTTACATGGAATTAGAGTCAGCTAATAAGGATCAACTAATGGCCCTTAACAATATTTGGTCAAATAAGATGAAAGTGGCAAAAGTGTATAACAAATGGTCAAACATAAGAAATTTACTAAGAGAGGTTTGGTTTGGAAAACCATTTTTCTTATTGGAATTAAAGATCCTAAATTTAGCAAATGGTCAGTAAAATTAGGAAGGGCTTTTCATCATAAGTTAAGTAATTCTTACTGGTGCTTATCAACTAATCAATGTGTAAGAGTGAGAGTCAAATAGAAGCATCAATAGGAAATATTTAAAGTTGTATTACCCATCCATATGGGATAGCAATCAAGATAATAATTCTTAAATGGCAGTTATATGCTAAGCCCTCTTTACTTGCTACTGAATCTCTTTCTAACATCTCTTTTTGTTGAAGTAGGTAACTAATCTTAAAGTCCAAATTAGTGGATTGATTATATAGCTTGAGGCATGAATCTAAGTATGACTTCAATTTGGTTGAAGTGCTTGTCAATTAGGATTGTAGAATGGTAATTTTAGTCAGAATCCTATTAAGCTCAACATTCAACTCTTTGAGTTTGGTCAATGCTCAAGCTCGTTCTAATGAATGGGTTTGATGCTCTCTCTCTATAGCCTCATATTGGGCTTGAAAAAATGCTTTCTTAACCTATAAATTAGCAATCTAGCCTAAATCTCTTGCACTAAGATCCTTGCATTCCTTGTTCACCTTATAAGAGAAAAATATATCACATAGAATTAGAGCCATCTCATTATAAGCTACTTTAATGAAAGAAGCTACTATGGTAGGATTAGTTGATTTGACAACCTTAATCATTGAAAGTTTTAAAGTAGACACAATCTTAAGGTCATCCAGAAACTCTTTAGAGAGGTGCGTCTTGATGAATCTTTTATACATGGGTAGGGATGAGAAGTCATCAATCCTAGAATTTGAAAAAGAAGTCTTGAAAACTTCATTTAAGAGGATACGAGCTAGACCAAATGGGGTCTTAATTGGCAAAGCCTAAGGTGGTTTATTGGAAGGTTGAACTACTTTAGGGGTTGAAGTTTGAAAAGTCTATGTTGTAATATGGACAACTAAAGATGGTGAATCTAGAAGCTAGGCAACAAATTGTGTAGTTTGAGGTGGAGAAACTATTAGAGGCTTTAGGGAAAAGTGAACTTCTATTTTTGTTTTTATTTTGTTTTTGTAGAAGCAACAAAATACTATTATCCATTTAGAAAGGCATGGCCAAATTCTATAATTTTGGCCAAAAATTTAGTTTGACGTAGTGGAAATGTTAGGCTCAAATGATGGCCTTTTGGGGTTGGAAACAATGATGGAAGCAAGAGTAACTACAGTACAATGTTTAGTTTACCTCTTGATGGTACTAACCGAAATACCTTTAAGGGAGTCTCTTAAGGACTCCAAGTTGATCATGAGGGAAGCTATTTTTTCATACATAATGCAAAAGAAGAAGTTAGAAATTATTGCTATAATTTTGTCAAGGTAAAATAATCGAAGTCTTTCCTTTAACAAAGAAGTTGGTAACATAGGTTGTTAGTGGATCTTTTCTCTCAAGGGATTAGTCTAATTGTTTAGCAATCAATCTTGTCAAATAAATGGGAAATGTGGCATGAAAAATGTTAGAAAAAATGACAAGCCACTAGTTGACAAAATTTGTAGTCTCCTCAACCTAGGAAGCAAACAAGAAGAACATGAAGTTATTAAGCTTTCTAAGGTTAGCCATATCTAACTCTATGATTTTATTAGCAAAAAGGGTAGGCTTGCCAAAGTAACTAGTTGGAGATTCAAAAGGCATAAGTATACCCTAGAATAAGGCAAATTGTTGAGCAAAGCATTGCAGGCTGTAAGGCTTAATAGATACCTTGCTGTGGCGAGACAGAGGCTTTACACCACAAAAAAGATCTTTAGTTGATAAGAAGATAATTCCATCTTAAAACCATATATGATAGTAATGGGGGGTTTGTACTATTAAGTGTGTCTACATGAAACCAAGTTGGCTTGTATTCTTTTTGCTAAAAAGCAAATAGTTTAGGGGCACTTCGAATAGGTAGGCTAAAAAGGATGTTGGCAACCTTAAATGCAAATAGCTTTAATGTAGGAATCAGCTGGAGAACTTGACCATAAATAGAAAGGTTGTGAGATGTCTTAGTAGAAATGGAAATGGTATGGACAAACTTAGAAAAATGTTCAAAAATCCACAATTGTAAGAACCATAAAGGTCCTGGGATAAACTTGATGTATTCACTAGTCTATAAGCATTCAATAATAATAAATAAACTTTTATACAATAGAGATAGAAAAAAGGGAGCTTAAGCTAAGGTTTGACTAATAGCTATAGCAATTATGTAGTATGAGTATTAAAAAACAATGGCTATCATGTTAGTGCAAATGAAATATTTACAAAGCCAAAATAACAAAAAAGCATGATGCTTGTAGTTAGAAATAAGACCTTTTGATTTAGCATTGGTAGTCATAAAGGCTAAGTATGAAGCTGCAGCTTTGGAAAAATTTATTTCCAAATTGTCAATTGTGGAGCTAAAGAGAATGGGAAACTCCTTTCTATCAACAAGAAGGCCAATTTTGGCCACCATGTCCAGTAAAGTTGAGCTTATCATGGTGAACTAAAAGATGGACCTATTGATCGCCATTGACTAGAAACTAATGAAGCTGAAAAGTAACTTAGCATTGGAATAGATGTCATATTTAGACATCATTATAAGGTCAAAGATACCTTATTTTTTTCTAGCATCCCCCTTCTCCTTGCTTTGGCGATCCTCTTGGGCCAAAGCACATAAGGAGTCTTTTGGTGCTATGCATGAAAATTAACAAGACATTTCAAAATCAAAAAATAATTAAAGGTGATTGGTAGAATCCAACCCTCAAGGCAAATGAAGTGATCTAACATCAACTTTGATTTCAGCCACATTAGACAATATAGGATCCATAATATAAGTATGGTTCTTAAGGATGAATGGCTTTAAAGTAACAAGGCTTACCATTTTCTCTAGCTTTAGGGTTAAGCTTGTTGACTTAAATAAGTCACTATCAAAAGGTCCCTTGCAAAGAAAGTAGCTTCAGTTTTGGGAATCAGTGTTAAAGACATGTATAAGGTAAATTGAGAAGCAAAATATAGCAATGAAAATAGGAGAATTAGGGTTGTTAGGAAAGCAAGGTGCCATGAAAGGGTAAAACTCCAAGTTTTAAAGAAGAATTGGAATTTTGTCGAAGAAATCAAGTAGTGGCATAAATTATTGGATACTCAATTTTTACTAGGAGCTAATACCAATAAATTCAAATTTTTGAATTTCAAATTTAAAAAAATACCTCCTTTCAACTTCCTCCTGTTATCACCATCAAGTAAAAGGATGCATGAAGACAATGTGCTAGCACAAAAAAATTTGGTTTGGACTAAGTTGTGGGCCTATGATTTGGGCCATTCTTTAGAGCAAGCCATTGGAAAATATTAGTTGGACTGGGTTTTCACTGCTAGAAATTTGTGAATTTTAGATGAAATTTTTGGACGGAATATATTCTTTCTAAAATCACAAACAGATTTCAGACAAATTTTCTATGAAATAAAGCATAAAGTGTAGGAAAAAACTTCTGTCCTAAATCCGTTTAAAATCCATCCTAAGAATTCACACCAAGTTGTAGCCAAAATATTTTTGATGGCTTTTAGATAGATTTCTAATAAAATATTTGCCATACAATGTCTGTCTAAAATCTATCTCAAATTTGAGACAATTTTTAGACAGAATATTATACAAGAAGAAAAGCACTCTTAAAAAGTTTTTCTGTCTAAAATTCGTCCCTAATTTGAGATGAATTAGGGACGTAATATTATATTATAATATTATTTTGCAAGACTTGTTTTTCAATTTTTTTTTTTTGAATTTGGAGAAGGAATGTTATATAAATTAAAATTATACGTGTACAAAAGTTATGTTATCTAAAATACATCTCAGGTTTTAGACAAATTTGGAACAAAATAATTTATAAAATTTATAAAATAACAAGTTAATGAAAAGGATTTTTTTTTAAATTTAAAAAAAAAACTCAAAATGAAGAAAAAGTTTGTAAAGAAAATAGTAAGATTAAATAATCCCAAAAATTAACATACAGTTGTGTTTGTAAATATCAATTTGCTAAATGAATTCCTAAACAATATAATTTAAGAATCAAAACTCCAAATTAATAGAAAATTTAAATTACTATTCATCAATTAAATATAGAATAACAAGGAAAATTAAATAATAGCTAAATAACTAAAAAATAATAAAATAAAAATAAAATTACAAAATATGCCCATAATAGGCCTACACAATGGATTTTTACCCTAAAAATAGCTTCAACCAAGTTCCATCTTGGTTGCCACATCGAAGAGCTAAAAAGGAGCTTTCTATTGATATATAATAAGTATCATTCTATTTTATAGATCAAAAGATATGATAGCTTAAAGTTAAAAAACCAAATTAAACTTTTTAACTTAAACTTTTAACAATTTGATAAATTCATAAAATTGCAACTAATAATATTTTCTAAACTATCTTTCACATTTAAAGGAAAATTACAAAACTATATCCTTATCAAGCCACAGTCTTAAGACCACAAAAATAATCAACTTGTTCAACGCCTATGGCTTCCATGCTAACTTATTCTAGTTATTGTTTACTTTTCATAAAGATCAATTAAACATGTTTATTACATACATAATATTTGTACATTTAAACTCATCCAACGTCATAGTTTACTACATTTATAGGAGGGAATTTGTTGTATATAATGTCAATTGTATAATTTAAATTATTTAAACGAAAAAAACCTTCTCCTATTCCACCCCAAGCTATGTATAAAGAGTGCTAATTTATGTATAAAGTTTGGCTAAATTATATTTAACATTGTCTTGATTAAAATTAAATTTGATTTCTCTACTATTTTTATATATATTGTACAAAATTGGATTTGTGGGATTAATATGCATATCATACTCAATTTAAATTATTTTTAAAAAAATTCAATAAAATAAAGTGAATTAATAATTGATAACCCATCAATTATTAGTTACTTGGTGTACTGAAGAGAAAAAGTTGTGTTTGCATTAATTAGCCATACAAATTTCTTTAATCTACACATATTTTGCCTTTACTTCAAAATTTAAGAAAAAAATTCTCACTTTATTAAAATATTATACACATAACTCCAATCTTTTTTAAAAAATTTAGTATAATTAAACAATATGACCAATTAATCTTAATTATGCATATAAATACTTGGAATAAGAACATGAATGAAAATTTTATATTATTAGTTTCCATATAAATTGCAATAAATATAAACCTTCAATATCATATTGCATATAATATATACTATAAACATATAGTATATATTATAGGTATTATATATTATAAATAATATATATATATATATCTTATATGTATTATATATATGTGTGTGTGTGTGTGTACATATGTATTATATGTACATATATATATATATATATATAAAGACACCTGGAACCAACGTTGCAATGTTATATGTATTATATATCTGTTATATGTCATATGTATTATATTATATAAATAATACAATATAAGATAATAGGTAGATATATAAAGAACCCCTACACCCAACGTTTGTTCATATCTTTTCATATATGCCGTGTTGTTCCAAATTTAATTCGTCTACCAAAACCCTTTAGAACTCGATGCAGCACCTGGTTTTGAAATTCCTAAAACTTTCGATGCATCCAGCAACTGAAGGGGAGAAAGCAAACCACTATAGAATCTCTTCTGAGAAGAAAACCTGAGAGGTGAAGAAGGCTGAAATGTAGAGACTTGGTTCATTATACTTCTTTTGGTTTTGTATTTGCCATTTTCCCTTTTCCTTATTGTAGTTCCATTTTATTGTTTTTTGAAATTTAGTGTTGAAATTTCTGGTGTTTTTTCCTCATTTGTTGTAGATCTAGCATCTTCCTCTCTTCTTCTTTAATAATCCTACCACTAGCAAACGTTAGTCCCAAACTAGTAACTCTGTAGATCTGTTGAGAAGAAACAACCATCCTTAGAAGCATCCTCCATTGTAGAAAAGAAAATTTTGATTAAGGGTAAATTTGTTCCCCAATTTTCAAATTTTCTTTAGATCCTTTTATTAACTCCAAATAAGGTTATGGTTGATCTACATAAGCATGGTTTCATGCCTAGATTTTGGTGTTCGAATTCACATAGGAAAAATCCCGCAAGTTTCAATAACAACAATGCTAATAATGTAAATTCAGAAGCCATAAGCAGCCATGCATTACATGATGATCTACAAAGAAATCTATATGAATCTATGGTTTTTGATATTGTTGGGCCAGATTTAGAATTGCAAGAATTAAGTGGTGGGAGAGTTATAAAACCCAATGCAAACTACACATTTACCATAGAAGAAAAAAGAGCAATATGTGAATAAGTGAACGACTTAAAAATGCTAGATGGATATGCATCAAATTTGGCAAGATGTGTGGACCTAAAAGAAAGAAAATTATATGGAATGAAAAGTCATGATTATCATGTGTTTATGGAGCACTTGCTTCCAATTTCATTCATTTCATTGCCAGAGCAAATATAGAAGCCTTTATTTGAGCTTAGTCAATTCTTTAGAGATTTATGCTCAACATCAGTGCAGGAAGATGAGCTAATTAAACATGAACAGAATATTCTAATTGTCTTGTGTATATTACAACGCATTTTTCCTTCAAGTTTTTTTGACTCAATGGAACATTTACCTGTTCACTTGCCATATGAAGCATTGGTTGGTGGTCCTATACAATATCGATGGATGTATCTTTTTGAAAGATTTTTTTTAATTTTTTTTTCTCTATTTTGATCTTTGAGCTAGTCACATGTGAAACTCTTTTAATCTCATAGGTTTCTTCATCGCCTTAAGAAGAAGGTTAAGAACAAAGCTCATGTTGAAGGATCTATAATTGAGGCATACATTGGTAAGGAGATTTCTCACTTTAATTCTTTCTATTTTTAGCCACACGTGCACACCTATCACACTAAAGGTAGAAGAAATGATGATTAGGGTGAAAATGATTTGACCCAACCAACTTTGTCCATTTTCAATTTGCCTCGTTGCCCTATTGGTGAATGCAAGATTCATTTTTTAGATGCAAGAGAATTTAATGCTGCCATGAATCATATATTACTCAATTATGATGAGGTTCAACCATATATAGAGTGAGTGTTTTTCTGATTTGTACATTATCATTATTTTATGCTTAATTTTATGGAATTTGAGTTATCTATTATTATAAATAGGATGTATATTAAGACATTACAAATGGTTCAGTCTAATCTAAATGATGAACATGTTGATAGACTTATTAAGGAAAACTTTGCAATATGGTTAAAAGATCATGTAAGTCTATAAACTAAAATGTTTTACTATAGATGCTCAAATTTAAATTATTTCTATTAACCCCCCACTTTTTAATGACGTGATATAGGTAAACAACCCTACAAATCATGTGTTAGATTCCAATATGCATGCATGGGGTCTTTTAAGAATTATGAAAACTTGGCCTATTTACTTTGTAAATGGATTTAAGTTTTATACAAAAGTACACTCATCTAGAAAGTCCACCATTAATTTTGATATATATGTTAAAGGAATTAGATTCAGTGAATATGAAGATGACTTCTATAGCCAAGTTAAAGAAATCATTCAAATTGAATATCCTGGGTTACCATTAAAAAGGATAGTATTATTTAAATGTAAGTGGTTTGATCCTATAATTGGTAGAGGAACAAAGGTGAATAAACAATATGGAATTGTTCAAGTTTGGCATACCAAGTCTGATGACAAGTATGATCCATTCATTGTTGAACAAAAAGCAATTCAAGTGTTTATGTACCATATCCAATAAACACAAAGGACAAAGTAAAATGGTGGTTTACTATCAAAACTAAAGCAAGAGGCATAATTAAGCATGAGTATAAGGATTACTTTGCTTATTAAGAGGATTACATGAGTCAAAATATCAGTGACTTCACAATTGACCTTGATCTACCTATATTTTACTAGACAATGATGGAAGGTTTGATGAAGTTGATGCAATTAATGATGTGCATCGCATATTTGTTAATAAGGAGGAGGGGGAGGAGGAGGAAGAAGAAGAAGAAGAAGAAGAATTAACTGACGATGAAGAATATGACCATAGTGATTATCACATAGACAATGATGATTAAACTAAAATAATTGCAAGAGTTATTTATGTTGTCTTTCTTGAGTTAGTCTTGCTACGCCTTTCTTTTTTTCTTTTATGTAATTTGAAATATTGCACTTTTTTAATATATTATACCTAAATACTTTAGTTAGTATTTTGAATTTGTATCTTTTGATTTGTATTTTAGTACTTGGGTAATATTAAACTATGCACATGCCTTAAATATTGTTGATGAGGAAAATAGATGTTAATGTTCTTGTAATTTTAGATGATAGGTAGAGGTAGAGGTACAGTTAGAGGTAGGAAGACTCTATCATTTAAAGGTCAACATTCATCTAGTAAAGAGGAGGGGGTTTCACCATATATTTAGTTTTGTCCAAATGTCTTACCTATACAACCATCAATTGCAACAACTAGATTAGCACCTACAGATCTATAACACCATAAATTTTAGCTCATCTCATGCCTTTAAATGACTTAATATCATGAAGAATGTAAGTTTCTCATGGAAAGGCAAGGAAAATAATGAACATTTTCGCGTTGCGTCGTATCTAAAAATTCATTTCGGCGTCACATGGACCATATGAGCTCATACTATGCCTCCTCATATTTAAGTACATTATTCCAATTCATTTGTATCACAAAAACCCACCTACAACTCTTGGAAACCGAAAAGAAACATGTAAAGTGAGTGTGCATTCTCGGCCAAAATCGGTCTCATTTCTGGGCAAATTTTGGAAAATCATAACTAAATCTAGAAAAATTGAAAACATGCAATCTTGGTCCTTTTCGAAATCTTAGGATGTCTAATGCATGGTAAAAATATGTACAAGTGATAACATCCCACAAAAAGGACGTTTGACATGCGAATTGGTCCAGAGGTTGGACTGGGTCCTGATGCTATCACAGTTTACTGATATGAACTTCAAAAATATCCAATTAATTCCAAACAAAATCCAATACATGCAAATAATACCAATATGGAAAGCTATAGATGTTAACTAGAGAAAAAAAATATCTTCAGATCAGTTTACCAAGTCCAAATCTCAAAAATCGATGGAACAATACTTTTGGTCAAGCAAGATGACTAATACTGGGTAGAAATTTCGAAAATTCATATCTTTCTCTCTGGACCTCCAAATGAGGTGCTTCCTATTGGTACAAGTTACTGTGATTGCCTAGTTTCTGTGTATAAATTTTTGTGGAAATTGGACATCATTTAAATCTTGGATGACATAAAACACTTTCGGACCAAATGAATAGTGCAGCAGACCAAATCCATAAAATTTGCCAATTTTGAAAAATCATCAAGTATTCTGTAGATCTCCAAAAATTGTGATCTTTATCTTCTCAGAAAGCTCTCAATGAGACCAAATTTCATGCCAAATTTCAGATCAAGACTAACTCATTTGGCTAAAAAGTGACATAGGGTTCTATATTGGTCAAATTTGGCTCCATATGAGGTACCAAACTTGCCAAATGATCTTCCCTTGGTGTTGGCACCTTTTGGGCAAGTCTAAAAGCATATTTAAGACTTGTGTAAGCTGCCCAAATGGTCACAAACCTCATACATCTCATTTTGACCATTCAACCCTCACTTATACACATATTCATCAAACTTTAAATTCTCATTCTATAGCCTTACATACTCAAAACAAGTGCTATAGGTCATATATCATTTTCATACATCTAAACATCACATAATAGTATATTTACACATATCTTATGGTTCATGGTACATATATAACATCATATACATTACGAACCATCATTATAGTTTCAAAATAGGCAAAATAATACATAGGCTTGTCAATCATTGCCCTTCATGGTTGTTGACTCCTTTCACCATAGTTATTTGGCCCACCTAGCATGTTAGATCATTGGAGAAGAGGGGATGAGATTCCAAGAATCCCAATAGCTCATCTCCCATTCAATCATACATAATATGTGCAAAGTAAGCTTTTCAAACACATGTATGGAAAAATGGAAGTCATGGACATTTTAAAAGCAACCTTGGCATGTGAGTCAATCATACAAGATATTCAAGAGTTCCCCAAGTGTTTGGATTGGCCTCACACTTATCCTCTTGGATTTTGGACTTGCTCACCCATTCTTGAGTACTTTAGACTCAACCATACTCTTGGGAGCCCACTTTTCTTTTGGGAGACTCTTTGCTTTGTCTCAACCAAGCTCGAGGGTTCTTGGCTCATCCTCACCCAAGGGAAGAGTTCTTGGCCTTTCCACACTCAAGCAAACTTATACAAATATCATGGATTCATTTAAAATATAACATAGCATCAAGGATCATGACATGTAAAGGCATGCTAGCATACTTTTCATAACTTGAAAATACATATACACACATTCTAAAACAAGCTAAACACACATCCATGCATGAGAGAAGGTGGAGAGAGCTACCTTGTATGCAAACACACAATTTTTCCTTAGTTTCCAAGCCTCCTCTTTCAGCTACACACCCACAATTTGATGAGGATGATTTTTCTTGGCCTAAATACAATATATGGGAGCCAATTAGGTTTATGAAACATATTATAAGGCTACATAATTTGCTTAAACCCTAGATTGCTCTACAACTCTCATTATGATCCATAAAGATATCTAATGAAGCAACACCCCTCAAATGACTTCTAAGCCTTATTCTTTTCTTTCAAATATGATTCTTAACTCCTTTTAAGTCTCTTGGAGTCATCACATCATTAAGACAAAAGGCCTAGTATCATGTTGCTTCTTTTGGTCATATTATGGAACCTAAGACACCAAATCACTTTCCATGAGTTTTAAATTTTTTCCAAGGCTTCCCTTCATCTTTATTCATCAAATATGACTCAAGAATGGCCTTAGAAAAATTTAAAACTCCCTCCACCTACACAAACAAGCCTAGGTCGAGACATAGGGTTCCTTTGGGCTTCTTGGAGTTCTCTTGATTTTCTTGAAGGAAGAAGCGTGTGGGGAGCATCTTAGGTGTCTCAAGAACTCATTAAACTCTTACTTAGACTTAGGAATCATCATACAAATTCAGAAATTGGAAGGTGCACTTAAAGCCCTAAGTTTTGTATCTTGAATCCTAATGCCTATTTCATGATTTTCTTTGTATATTATTATTCCTCTCCATCAAATACCTAAGAGTCACGCTTGGTTGGGTTAAAAATCTGACTCCTTAGGTCGGAACACATGTGGGGCGAAATGGAAAAGAAGGGCCATGGAAGATATCAACCATAGGATACAGTTTTACCTTGTTTCCTTGGTTAGTTTGGCTTGAATCTTGATTTCTCCAAGCTCCTCTCTTCAAATCCGAACTTTCCCTTGAATATCTCCCTTGAATTATATTTATAAACACCATTTTAATCCAAGGAAAGAAAGGAGAATGAAGGAGAGGTGGTGGAGATGAAGAAAAGCAAGAAAAATCACCATGAAAACATACCTTAAGCTTAGCTTTCTTCCTCCTTCTTCTTCCTCTCTTGGGTGCCTCTTCCTTAGAAAAATGGCTTTGGAATCACTCAAATCGGAGCTAAAGCCTTTCCGAACGGACCCGTCAAAGTTCGGGCACACTGACGTTAGAAAACATCCACCGGAGGGGAATTAACTGTCCCGAGGCTTTTCATGATTTTTAGGGCCTCTGAGAACCCCAGATAACTCAAAACTTTCATTTAAAAATCCCTCCTATGTAAATTCCAAAAATTGCTCGAAATTATAAAAATGCCATTACGTTTTGTAGGCTTTTCGTAAGAAATTATTTCTTCATTCTAGCTCCGTTTTTCTTTTTGTCTGAGCTTGGGATTCTCATATTTAAAAGTCTAGAATGCTTTCCAAATTTTTTTGGGACCTTAACTACATCATTTCGGAGGACTTCTTTTTGTATCTGGTGAATTTTTTTCGTTTACAGAGAAACAGTATATTACGTTTCTCATGTTTTCTCTCGTTTTTAGAAAACTGGATGTTACATTAGCCTCCAGACGTATTGTCCCTCGCTTGCAGGTTCCACAAACCGCACTCACGTGGGTTTTGTCACTTTCCCGTGCTCACCCATAGGTTCGCTGAGAAAACGCGCATCTGATGAGGAGAGCTTCGCTCCCACTTATAAGGCCTTAGCATAGGCCCCTTCCAGTCGATGTGGGACTTTATAATCCATTCCCCTTTTGGGGCCAACCCGTCCTCAGGTCACACATGGGCCAGGATTGCTCTGATACAAATTCCCTACAGAGCCTCTAGACATATTGTCCCTCGCTCGTAGGTTCCACGAACTGCGCTCACATGGGTTTTGTCGCTTTTCCATGCTCACCCGTAGGTTCACTAAGAAAACGCGCGTCTGGTGGAGAGAGTTTCGCTCCCACTTATAAGGCCTTAGCACAAGCCTCTTCCAGCCGATATGGGACTTTACAAGATCCACCATTAGATTTATCATTTACACCATCACCAAATGTCCCACCTACACTTATACTTGCACCATCACCAAATGTCCCACCTACATCTACATCTACACCTACACTTATAACTACACCGTCACATATGCTTTCTACATCATCACCAACTTTGCCACATACTCAATCATCAATAGCTAATTCTTAAGAAGAAACGTCAGTAGCTCAAGAAAGGCTTCTAGAAATAAAGCCTTATGGAAATGAGTATGTATTTGGACACAATTGTATTTAGTAATCTATATTGTTTATTTACTACATGCATGCATATATCTTTCATTATAATATTTGTTAATAGGTTTAATCTATCAACTGCTGTGCACTTCTTGACCTCTGCTATGAAGAGCAAATTTGATTAGTTTTGTCCAACTTGAAAAAAAAATAACTAAGGATATTTGAGACTTATGATTTAAAGAATTTAAGGTAAAATTAATATTGGGTGATAAATCTTATTACTATTATGTGCATCTATGTGTATATATATATATATATAACTTTTTTTAATACTTGTAAAATTATTGTACATGGAAACCTCAATATACTACAAGGATTTGCCAACATTTTAAAATTAAGGGAGATGCGCGATTTAGGAGTATGATGTATCAAGAAAAGGAAAATTATGGGAAAAATTCAAATTATAAGCCCCAATACATGTCTGAGGTAATATGGAAGCAGTTACTACATCATTGGACATCAAACAACAAATTTAAGAATTTGTCAATAGCAAATACAACAAATCATGCTTCAAGTCAAAGTGGTTCATTGCATACAGGTGGTTCTATATCTACAGGTGAACATGCACATAAAATGGTAAGAAAGACAATAATTTGCTTATGTGATTTTAATTTTAAGTATTATGAATTTACTTGTTCAACTTATGAAAAATGCAGAAGAAAGCTACAAGAGTGGATCTTGATATTGTAAAGGTGTTTACTAAAACTCATTCAAGAAAGGACAAGTCTTGGGTTGATGAAAGATCTAAGAATGCCATAGTATGTGATGTTAACTAACTTATGATTTTTTATAAATCTTTTGTTCGCTTAATGTTTGACTAATCATACTTAAATGCATGATTTTATAGGAAAACGTTAAAAATAAAAGGACAAAGATTTCGCAAATGGCCTTATCTAATGGTGATGTAGAAGAAGAGTCATCCCATGCAAGTTGGTCTATACCAGATGACTTGAGCATTTGGAAAGAGGTAGTCTCTAAAGGGAAGAAAGGAGTTGTCTATGGTTTAGGTTCTATGGGGTCACGTCTCAGTGCAGACTCTTCTATTGGCACATCTTGCACATTATCTATGGATAAAACCATGCAGCAAGAACTTTTAATGTGGCAAGAAAAATATGAGAATCAAGAGCAAATCAATAAGGAGTAGGCACATAAGATAGCTAAACAAGACCCAAAAAAATAGTTAAATAGGAAAAGAGAATGTTGTTAAATGAAAAAGACTTGCACTAGTATTACAAACTTTGAATATTCCGCCAACTATGGAGGAGGATGAGGGTGATGAGGATGATGAGAGTGATTTGCATTGACTAGGTTATATTTTCTTTCACTTTGTTTTTGTTGGACACATATTATAATTGAACTTTTATATAGTATGCCACGTTTGTATTTAGTCTTTTGGGTATTACTAATCTTATATATTTAAATTTGAATGTTTATTATTATTATTATTATTATTATTATTTCAAAAAGTTATTCTTATACCATTTTGGAATCCAACAGGTTCAAAAAATTAACCCTGAAAAAACAAAAATTCAAAGTCAAATATTTTCCATCCCAAATTTGTTTGAGAAGCACAAGTAGTTTCATTTAAAATTTTTCTTAAATATATAAATATTTTGTATTACATTTGTCTGAAATTTATAAATCAAATAATTATTATTTTTTATTTTTGTTTGAAATTCCTTTGAAATATTTTTTTACTTTTGTCTGAAATCCGTCTAAAATAAATATAGTTAACAAATAAAAATTATTTATTTCCATCTGAAATCTGTCTCTAAATTAGTCATATTATTCAAAATAATACCCTTACAAAAATTTGTCAAACACAATTTTTTTGGTCTAAAAATTTGTTTGAAGTTATTTTCGGACAGATTTTCAGAAGCAATTAATTTAGCAACAGCGTTTTTATGGACAAAATATATTCTGTCTAAAATCAATCTGAAATAGAAATTCTGTCAAAACTTCATTTGAAAATTATCTAAAAGTTGTCTAAAATCCATCTAAAATGCTGTCTAAAAATGTGGTTTTTCTGATAGTGTTTATTTGTTGGATAACTTAGCCAAATTAGGCTTTTTAAAGTAAAAATGAGCTATAGTTTTTGGGCTATGTTTTATCCATTAGATATTTTAAAAATTTTGAATTAAATAAGCTCAATAACATGTAACAAGGAAATAGAAAGATATTCCTTTGATTTTAAGGAAATTATTAGTTGGTTAACTATCT
This sequence comes from Erythrophleum ivorense, assembly GCA_026724425.1. Classification (NCBI taxonomy): domain Eukaryota; kingdom Viridiplantae; phylum Streptophyta; class Magnoliopsida; order Fabales; family Fabaceae; genus Erythrophleum; species Erythrophleum ivorense. Next base: position 3,238,993 of record JAIUCV010000036.1, on the reverse strand, counting down.
TCCTACAAAGTAAGGATCAAGCTTGCGAAATATCTTAAAAATAGTTAACTAAATCAACTACAAAATAGGTAAAGGTTCATGTGCTGATCAAGTTAAAGAACATGCAAAATGTGTTAGAAATCCATGACCTTAAAATTTTATGGGTAAGGACATTATGGTCAATTGATGTGGCAGTAGTCAGGAGATAAATAATTGTTATTATTTTTAGGAAGAGCTGACGTGGCTTCCATTTATAATAAATTGTTGTCCATGATTCCACATTATTGTAAACATGGACCGAAGATTCAGGGGAAAGTAGGAGATAGGTTTAGAAGAGTTAACAGCCAATATAGGACTATATAAGTTGGTTTCACATATTATAAGAGGCTACACACATTCAATTAATCAAATATGAGTCTTTATCATTTACATTTCTTTACATTCAAACCTTTATTTTACAGTACTTTTCCAATTTTATCTTTCTTTTCAGCTTTATCTGTTTTTCATGTCATTTACTACTTTTCCTAGTCATAGCATTTAACCATTAGTCATATATTCAAAGTAGTCACTTCCCTCACATTTTGAAGAAAGAAAGCAACCAAAGTTGAGGGATAAAACCCCTTCCTTATTATATTGCTTGAACGCAGAGATATTTGTGCAAAGTTAGTTTATCTATTTGGCTATTCAATTCAACTTTAAAACAAACAATGTGACATCTGTGTGAAGTTAGCTAATCCATTAGCTAATCATTTTCTTTTTTTCTTCCAGGGGCATTGCAATCATTTTGTAAGACTTTCTTTCCGTTTAGCATTATTTTTTTCCATCCAAATATGTAATACCAAACATATCTGACGCAATTACATTACTTGACGCATTTCCTTTCCTATTATGTGGTTAACAATTCTATGTGGCCCTAAAAATCTATATTCACTACAATAGCTAAAAATAAAGACCACAGTCCTTTAAGTGTATATTGAATGATGGATGTGCTGTATATTAGTGAACGTTGATTCAATAAGTTGACTAGATGCCTCTTTACGGCTTGCTTGTCATAATCAGGATGAATAACGGAGATGTTTATCTGCTTTCATGCTAAGAATGTTCTGCGCAGACCTATTTTAAATTTGGGTGTTACGGACACGCTTTCATGTTAAGTATGTTGAAACATGCTTGTCAAAATTTCAAATATTTTAAATTTGGGTGCCAAAAATTGGCATAAAGCAACGTTGGTGAGTATTCTAATCTATGCAACTCCAAAGCCTAGTACTCAAGATCCCATTCGGGATCGAATTTTTTAAGGGAATAATGTCTATTACTACTGCAGCTGCTGCTATTCCTAATAATAATAATAATAGAATAGAATTAAAATTCATGAAGGTAAAACTTAATTGAAAAAAAAAAAAAGAAGATCTACCATAGCTTTAGTGGATGGAATTTTACACCACATTCCGTTAAGGCCCAGCCTCTTTGAGACAACTATTGGTACTTTCTTCTATATATAATTTTTTCCTATTATTTTCTCTTTCTTCAAAATTACCAAGCTGCTATCTAAATGATTTGATTAAAAGACAAAAACCAATTCCTTCCTGCATTTTTCATCTGATGCCCGTATGCCACTGTGCGTGACCACTGCCTCATTTTGTTTTATTTCCGGCCCTTGCCATTTTCCACAATTGAAAACTGATACCCTAGATATTCTAGCTATATGAGCACGTGATTTCTCTGTTTTTGTGTTTTATTTATTTTGGATACAAAGCCAACTGGAAGGGAGTCGGGGAATGGGCAGAAAGGTGATATGCAGTCTCCATTTTTTATGTAAAATCATATCTAGCACGTGATTTCTCCCAGAGGTGTGGTCCAGAAGCTTTTCCCTTCGTCTCAAATTTCTGCTTGCTGGTCAAGCGAAGATACTGGCTCATTTTCTCCTCTTCCTCGTGGATCTTCACCCCTCCATTTGTGTGGTATTTCTTCCTTAATGCGTAGTAGTTATGCACCTGGAACTTCTCAGCTAGCACCCTCCAAACTTGTAGGATTATTTGTTCTTGAGTTGCTGCCCGTGTTGCCCTTCAATTCCCTTGGTCTTGGACTGTAGTGTTCTGTCGGGAAGGTAGCTCCTCACTTGAGTTCCGTGTTAGCTTTTGGGTCAGCCCCTTAATTGCACTTTGAAACTTCACCAATTTTCTGATTCATTCTTAATTGTTGGATCGCTTTTAGTCGTGGAATCCAAGTACAAGAGTTTCTGTCGCATCTCCCAGCCGTCAATACACACAGATTTCTCACAAAACCCATAAATATAATTCAAATCTCATATCAATTAAAAAAATATGTTTTAAAGGCCGCTTAGAGGTTATCATGCAGTAAACTTACCTGCTGTCTGGATGTTCCAAGCCTCCAACAATCACAACCACACAATCAGCAACATGTAATACTCTCAAGTAAGACATTAGAAAGACAATGAAATAAAATCAAATGATAGTTGAAAAGCTTACTTTAATTAGCTGCAATCGACACACCAATAAAAACCCACAGACCCTCACTAATCAAAGACATAACTTTTCCACCATTGATTCGTGACACCAGGATTTTTTTATTATGTTTTTGGACAAGGAGCAAGACAAGGTGATAATGAAAGTGAAAGTGAGAACTATGATCCTCTACGACATTCTACAATGTGGTGATTTTAATTCTCTCTTTGTAATAAGAATGTAAATATACTTTTATATTATCTAACTTTTTTCTTTAATTTTCTCAAGTAACATTGATATGTTAGTTCAAAATAATGATTTATTTAATTAATATTGATGTTAGGCATGATATATTTATGTATATGAAAGTTATAATGATTATATACATTTTTAAAATAATTTGTGTAACTTGAAAAAAAATTCACAGCCGCAATGACCGCAACTCGCATTATGGCACCCGTAGCATCCGCAACTGCAATAACCGTAACGCAACCGCAACCGCAATTTAAAACCTTGTCTAAGACCACTCAAGAAGTCATCACAAAGTATTCAAAGTTAGGCATGGATATTTATCATAGAATATCCTTTCAATTCTTTTAGCTGCCTTTGTATCCATACTATAAAACAAATTGGAATAATATCCCAAGTCAAGCAAATTGGATGAGTAAGAGGTGTACAGAAAACGCAGAATAAGTTTTAACCATAATGAAAAATCTCCTAATTGCCATATTATTATTACCAAACACAAGACAAAGTTATAGTGACCCATCTGATCAACATAAAACAACATCATAGCATATCAACTTGTTCCAAGAACCTTCAATCTTTCAACTTTTAAAACAACAATTGAGGTGAATGAAAAACCAAATGACTCAATTGTTGAGCTAACAAATTCACAATACCAATACCTCGAGCAACTAAGAGGAACACTAAGTTGGAGTTGTGCAAGCTTGATTCTGAAGCAACTTGATTTGAAAATTTGATTTTGGTTAAATGTGAGTTTGCATGACCATGATTTTTTTTTTCTGGGGCCCATGGAGGACCATGATTTATGTATGAAAACTTTTATCTAAAAAATTATTTTAAGGGAATTGATATTACTTTTGAATGTATAATTACCAAAAAAGGTATGATTTTTATGTTCCTTTGATCTACCCATATTCTTTCATTTTATTAATTGTTAAATATAATTTAATAAAATATATGAATGTTGTAATAGTGTTTTTTTAAAACTTTTGTGCTAGTATTAAAATAAAAAAAAAACGTACACTATTTTATCTTATCAAAGGAAGTGCATGGCCTGAATAAAAAAAATAACAATTTAAACAAAAATAGAGTTTCATTCAAAGAGCTGACGTTGCGGTTCTCTTTCGACTTCAGCTTGCAGGAGAGTATGGGAGCTGGCTATACTAATAAGTAGTAGAGGGAGAACTCGCCCAAAGCTTCATTCCTTCCCTACCCTATTTATAGGTGTGTTGACAAAGGAAGGGTGTAACCCAACAAGGAAGGGGCGCATTGCTAGAAGGACACATTGCCACTCTTACCATTACTGAAAGCAAGGATGAAAGCAAGGTTAGCGTCCTACCTTCTTCTTTGTTTCCGTTCTTTCCTCCCCAGCTAAGCTAATTGAATACCAGCTTCTGAGTGGAAAAGAGAAGAGCTGCAAGATAAGCTGCAAGACCAGATACCAGAGAATCAACCAAAACAGGGGAATCAACAGAAGAAGCAGAAGAAAGAAGCTCGACCAGGGGTTTCAAACTAAACTGATTGACAACCAAGGGATGAGGGGTTTCCCACCTCAACAGGAAGAGAATGAGGTAGCTCAGCATCTAGCTCAGTAGCAGCGAGAGAGGAGGCACTCATACTCACACGGATTGGACTTCAACCGTGCTACTAGGCCTAAAAGCTTTCCCGGCAATGTCAGATCAGGAACACTCTGATAAATGATTAAATGAATGATATTAACACAATTACTAATATAAAGTAACTAATTAAATGTTAAATAAAAAGTACAAACAAAAAATATTGTTTACAACGCCGTACAATACTGCAATTGTTATGTGATGAGCACACGTATCTAAATGTGGAAATTTTCAGTTTGACATAGCTAGATCGGAAAGCCTCGTGCTTATAGTGTCATTTTCAGCTTGTACGCATGAGGCTCTTCTAACCATGGTTTTAAATTACGGTTGCGGCTGCGGTTGCGACTGCGTTGCAGTTACTGCGGTTGCGGACATTGCGGGTGCCATAATGCGGGTTGCGGTCACTGCGGCTGTGATTTTTTTTAGAAGTTGCACAAATTATTTTAAATATATATATAATCATTATAACTCTCATACACATAAATATATCATGTCTAACATCAATATTAATTAAATAAATTCTTATTTTGAACAAGCATATCAATGTTATTGGCAAAAACTAAAAAGAAAAATCAGATAATATAAAAGTATATTTACATACTTATTACAAAGAAAGAATTAGAATCACCACATCGTAGAATGTCGTGGAGGATCATAGTTTCCACTTTCACTTTCATTATCACCTTGTCTTGCTCCTTGTCCAAAAACATAATCAAAAAATCCTCCACCTGTGTTCTCCATTTGCTGATAAGGAAAACTTGGTGCTTGGTGATAATAAGGCTCTTGATAATTTATTAAAGGTTGATAATATGGTGGGGCTTGAATTATTGGATAATGATCATGTGACATACGGGGAGGTTGTTGATAAAATGGAGGATAGTAACTTTGACTACTTTGAGACGAGTCACCAATGCCAAAATCACCAAAACTTTGCGAAAAACTAGAGGAAGAACTATCTTCTAGTACACCACTTTGCTGCTTTCTACCTCTTATAGATTGATGACCACCTCTTCTATTATCATCAGAGCCTTTATCTTGAAAAGATGTCATATCAACAACAAAACCCAAATCACGCATAGTATATGGAATGTCTTGATATGGATCTTGTTCTCTATCTTCATCTATGTCATGATCACTTTCTACTGTATTACCACCATCACCACCACTATTGTTGCTTGGTGGACTCAAACCACCATCACTGCCCTGACTATGACCTTCATGAGAACTTGAATCAACATCGGCCTCTACCTCTTCGTCATCAGTATCCACTCTTGGAAGCCATTCTGAATTTTGAAGTCCATCTAATAATGGGCCTTCTCTTTCCTCAATCCATGGAGACAAGGTATCATCTTCTTGAAATATGTAATCAAGATTAATTGGATTGAAACTATTTTCTATCTCTTCCTGACTACGCCTTTTCTTCTCCCTCATTCTTAGCTTCATATTGTAAAAAGTAAAGACAAGTTTTTGTAATTTTTTATACTTTAGTCTATTTCTTGTCTTTGTATGAATATAGCTAAATGTACTCCAATTCCTTTCACAATTTGAAGCTGAAGTTGTTTGGCTTAAAATTTTTATTGCAATGCTTTGAAGTTCAGGAGCACACGAACCATATATTATCCACCATTCAGCTATTTAAACAAATAATACACAAATTTAGTCAAGTTTAAATTATAAACAAAATTAATCATTTTGATTGAGTTACATATTCTACCATGTATACTTGTAAATAAAAAATGAATTATATCTTACCAGGATCCATTTGAGACCATGCTCTCTGAGCTTGTGGCGTTCCAAAGTTCTCTCTCTTTTCTCGAAAGAGTATTAACTATGCAAAATCATATTAAATTTAATGTAAATATATAATAATATATTCCAAATATTCATTATATAAAAAATAACTCACCTGATTTAGTGCTCTAATTGCAACATCCATATTTCTTTCTAATTTAGAGATTGCACTTTTAGTTCCATCAAATGTTTCTTTATAAACTGAATGACCATGCTCAACTCCAAATTGAAATTGAGGATTAAGAAAATAACCTAAAAAAAATAGAATTAATTAGTTAATACACAAATATTTCTCTTTTTGTAACAACATAATATATATATATATATATATAAACTTACCTGCAGAATGTAAATCGGTATGTAGGAATTTCCACCTTTTATCTATCATGTCATTATAAGTTGAGTGATAACGACAATTTTGTTGTATAGATAGTTTTGCTCTATCTATAGCTTCATAGATAAAACCCATGGTTGGTTTTTCATCACCGTCAACCAATCTTAACACCTTGACAATTGGCTCAAATACTTTTAGTATTTCATTAGCTTTGATCCAAAAGTCATTATCTAAAATTTTTTTTCTTGCATCATGGGCTGGTCCGGATTTTTCCTTGCCAAATTTAGACTTTTTAAACTTTTCAGAGTTGAACATGTTCTTCAAAGCCTGCTTTTGCTTTACAAGAGATTGTAGTTGCAAGAATTGTGTAGCAAAGCGAGTAATGGCTGGACGAATAATTTCTCGACCTCCAGTATATTCTTTCATCAAATTTACAGTCCAAATGTGGTTATATATAAAGGATGTTATCATCTTTGCATCCTCTAACACCTTTTGTACATTGCTCTTTTTTCCAATGTCTTCTAAGCATAGATCTAGACAATGAGCTGCACAAGGTGACCAATAGAGATGTGGTCTTTTTTCCATCAATTTCTTTCCAGCTGCCTTTAAAACTCCCTCATTATCTGTAACCACTTGGACTACATATTCTTCTCCAACTTCTTCTACCACTTGGTCAAGTAATTGAAGATAGTAATCAGTATTTCTGCTAGCAACAGAAGAAACATCAATTGATTTTAGAAAAATAGTTCCTCTGCTACAATAGACAAGAAAATTCATTATGTGCATGTGACTAATGCTATTAGTCCAACCATCACACATTATTGTAACACCTCTTTCCTTCCATGCACTTTTCAACCCATTTATCCATTCCCTCATGGATTGATATTCAGCTTCCAAATACACATCTGAAATCTCATAAGGAGTAGGAAATTTAACCCCTGTTGTGCCTATCTCAGTAGCTGCAGTAATTAAATTATGTAACCAAGGAGAATTAGATAAATTCATTGGAAGACGTTCATATATAATAAGTTTTGATACTGCTTCTCCTAGTTTCTTCCTTAATGTTTTCATCAAACCACCAGAAATTTTTGGTTGTTTCATGCTTTTACTCCTTACAAGATCAACATTTGTAGATCTTAAATTGAAGGTAATATCTTCTGATCCTCTTGCCCTTGCATGAGAGCTTCCACCCTCTTCATACACATTTTGCCCTCTTCTAGTTTGTTGTCTAAATTGTTGTCTATCTTCCCATTCACGATGTGATCTGATGCTTTCTTGCGTTGCACACCTCATTTGCATTTCTTCATCAACAAATGCTTCTATTTCATCATCTTTATCGCCTCTCAACCTTGCTTCAAATTCTTCCTTTCTTTTTTTTGAATCATTTCTTTTATCTTTATTATCTAAAAGAAGTTTCATCATACCTTCCCGAATAGTAGTCGTAACTCTAGGACAACCAGCTACTTGTCCTTTAAAATGAGCAATATGTTGCTTCAATCGAGTAATTCCACCCTTTATTACTTTTCCACAGAGTTTGCAAATTATATTGTTTCTATTTCCAGCTACAGGTGTTCCAAAATGCCAACCAATATCATCACTAGGAGCACCTTCTAATCTTTCTGTTGGAAATTCCTCTCTTGGTGGCATTATTTATATTTTATAGTACCTATTGATTAAATGAAATTGGTCATATAACATAATATAACAAAACTAAAAGTACAATTAAATAATTAAAAAATTAACCAATTAAACAAATTTAGAATAAACATTCAAAGTTCACTAATAATCATCCCAATTCCACCACTAACATCAACAACTCTTTTTTGATGCTCGTATAATGATAGTTATTGATTGGTAAATGATATTTAAGTTTGTAAAAATGTAAATTTGTTACTTTCAATGGTTGGTATTTTTATTTTCTTTTTTTGATACGTTAAACATTTAAAATTTAATGAGTTTATAGGCTAAATGACAAAGGCTCAAAGATGGGATATAATAAAAAGATGCATGGCTCAGTAATCTAAGGAAAAAGATGCAATACTCATGTTTTCTTATAAAAATTATATGTTTATGATATGATCCTTTCTCTATCCTTGCTATTATAGTTTCCAATTAATTTGTTGACTTGAAAATTTGATCACAAGAATAAATACTAAAATTTCCCTTAAAAAAAGTATTGCATCCTCCTTTTCCTTTAAAAAAGATCAAACAAAAGAATAAGATTAATAAGAGTAGCCAAATATACTAGTTGCAAAGAATCTTAATTATAAAAAATATTTATCAAGAAAAATATTTTAATATTTTTAAACTTATAAAAGATATCTCAATATTATCTTTTAAAATAATCTTATCTTAATTAATTAAAAAATTTTAATATATATGGATACATATGAATTCCCATACTATATAATATATATATATATATAAATATGTGCCTGATTTAATATATATTATATTATATATAATATACATATATATATATATATAAATATATGATTCAAATGCGTAGCTTCTCTTCCTTGAATATATATTATATTATATATAATATACATATATATATATATACACAATTCCAATGTGCAGCTTTTTCAATTAAATAAATATTACATTATATATAATATACATATATATATATATATACAATTCCCATGTGCAGCGTTTTCAATTGAATAAATATTATATTATATATAATATACATATATATATATATATATATATACGATTCCAATGTGCAGCTTTTTCAATTGAATATATATCTTATATTATATATAATATACATATATATAGATTCATAGCTCTCCCGTTCAATATATATTATATTATATTAATATATGAATCCCAGACAAATCATGCGTGGCTCTTTGCATTAATATAACTTACCTGCTAAAGAATTGATTTTACGCCTGTCAAAACACTGAACCTCTTTTACGGATTTTCCTCCAAGCATGGATTGATTGACTACTCGTTGAGCCAGTTCCAGTCTTTCTCCTTTCTGATCGTAGGCGTCTAATGGTGAGGAAGTGGTGGATAAAAGATCAGACCTACGGCTTCTCGGCTCCTCCTATTCCATATACATTATATTATATTAATAAGATCAAAATATATAATATATATTGCATTGAGTTATCAAAGTAGTACGTGGCTTCTCCTCCTCCATTCCATTAGTAGATATATATTATATTATATTAAAATGATATCTTTGTTAATTGTGTAACTCCACGGCATGTCTCCTTACTCAGATTCATTTAACTTCTCAAAAAATCGAGGAAAGCCAAAGCAGAAAAAAGCAACGGAGCAGATCAAGAAGAAGAAGATGGCTGCATACCTCTGGGCGCTTCTTTCTTCAGATTTGAGCGTTCAGTGGCTAACTGGCTCTGCTTCAAGACTTCAGATTCGATTTTCAAATCGCTGTGCTTCAACCTTCAGCTTCAGGTATGATTTTAGATTTCAGAGTTTCAAATTTATCAGATCAAAACTCTTTCTACTAGTTGCTGTTGTTGTTCGCTGGCTTTTTCTCTTTTGTTGTTTGGGAAAGCAGATCTAGGGTCGGCTACTTTATTCAGAGCTCTGAGTTTTTAGCTTTATATAATGCGTTGTGATGGAACCGTAACACCGTTCCGTTGCGGCCGCAATAACGTTCTGTTGCGGCCCATTAGTGTAATATTTAATCTTTCTGTAGTTGCGGACTGATGCGGATGCGGCCCAAGCCGCATCCGCAATATTGCAGCCGCATTTTGTAATGCGGCCCGCAATTTAAAACTATGCTTCTAACTTGGAAAAAATAAGGGAGAATTATAATAAAGGATTAAAAATAAAAAAATTATTTTTAAAAACTTATTATTACTTATTTTAAAATAATTACTATTAAATTTAATCACAAACAATTGAAACTAGTAATTTAAAAATAAATTTTTTCACTTCTTAGTTTTTAAACATAACATAATTTTTCTAAAAAATAAAAAGAAAGTACAAGATAAACATTGTTCACTGGTAGGTCTTCTGTACTATCCAATCTAACCATTTTTGCTTTTGCTTTTTCCTAGTAGTATGGGGAAAATGGAATTCAGTTTCATGTTTCTAATGGTTTAATATTTTTCCCAATTGGTTGCACGGCAAAACTCTACAACATATGGAAATTTTGTTCAAAGATAAATCAGTGATTCTAATATATTGATACAACTTTTACAATTAGATATTGTTCACAGAAAATAAATACCTTTAGCCATGTCCTAATAATGATGGCAACCAAAGAAAGAATTGCAATTAGAATATATCTATGCTGTTTTTACAAATAGAATTGCTCGGAGAAAAATAAATACATAGTTCATAAAGATGAAATCTTGGGATCCAACTTTGGCATATCTATTTCCAAACCATCAACAATCAGTATTGTCTCCGATGAAAAAGAGACCACCAGGAGTTATTTCAATTGTTTGAACTTCTTGTTTCAAGAATAATTGACACCTTTGAGAAAATCTGAAAAATAAGACCTGGTGAAGAACATGCTACACTAAAATTGCAGCAACAAAGTTTTAAATTGACTCACAATGGCAATTCATATAGTCTAACAGAATGGTCGTTGCATGAGTAAAACAAAATGGGTTTTTCTTGAAAACCTACCAAGTGCAATGATTCCTTACGGTAGATAAATAAAATACATCAATTGGCGAATAACCTAACTCCTTCCTAACAATAAGAAAAGCTAACATTTCTACAAATGAAAACACATGCAAGTAAATTTCTATAACTCCTAGGGTGGTAGAATCAGAAGTAACATGCAATCGCTTATTTTTCATTAGCAAATCTCAACCGCACACAAATCTAACAAATTCAAGGACATTTTCTTAACATTTTTTCTAATAAAAACTTACATTCCAATATCTTAATACAAATTTTAAAAAATTTAGATAAGTAAAATGTGATTTCATAAATTAAAATATATATATATATATTAAGAGGAACACGGAGTAACTTACATTGCGTTCCTCATATAATATATATATATATAACAGAGCATGGAATGCCTTATCCCATGTTCCCTTTAATAGGAACACATTCTTATTTTAGAAAAAAAAATTAAGTATTCTGTTATTTGTTTTTGCTGTTGAGCACTGTGGTTAGTACTTTTTGACATTGTAGTAACAATGTCAAAAGCCCCACTTTTTATTTTACTCATCCTTGCTCCGTTCCTTGCAAGTACTTTGTTATTGTTTCTTCTTTAAACGTGGGTTGGTCGAGTCAAAGAGGAATTTCTGTAGGATTTTGTTTTGTGTAAAATAAATAAAAGTAATTTTTCATTTTATTTTATTAAATATAATTATGGAAAATAAGCAAAAATAATATATCTTTGAAGATAAACTTAGACTGAGAGAGTTTGAGAGTTTGAAAAATCGTGATCTTTTGTTGCTAAGCAACAATTTATGAATGAAGTTGTATACGTTGGTTTTTTCTTATCTCCTTTTGGTTTAGCTTCTAATGTGATAATAATAAATGTGATAATCAATAGGGATAAGAAATATCAATCAATAAAAAATTACAAAAAATAACATTGAACATATTTTTATTGAAAAATAATTTTATTAATTGTTACCTTTAAAATTTGTAGGCTACCACCATTTGCTAAAAGTTAGATCAGCCAAGAAGACTAGTCGAATAAGACTAGCCAAAAGGAAGTAGTAGATAAAATGCTAGCTGAAAGCCAAGTTGAAGACCCGGATTCCCCATAATAAAATGCTAGAAAAATAAGAGAGTAAGGATCCATCAAGCAAGCAACCTTAGAGAGCAATTGAACACTCTGATCTTTAGCCGTAGGCCACCATACATACACAAACATGATGAACAAGGACATGGCCAAGAAGAGAACATGTATGGCCACCAATGAAACTACAAATGGGAGTAAGGAAAACTAAGCAACACATATATAGAAACTGTAACACCATAATTTCTAACTTAATTATATCACATTTACATACTCATATAATACATTCCATAAGAGGAAGTAAGAAAAATTCATTGAAATACTACATCTCCTTGCGTTGCGTCATATTCAAAAATTCTATTTAGTGTCACGTAGACTATATGAGCTCATATGACACCTTCTCATATTTATTTACATACATACAACTCATTTGGATTATAAAATGTGGCCTCCAACTCATGAAACTCGAAAGGAAGCTTAAAATAGGCATATACATTTTTAGATAGAATTTGGCTCATTTTTGTCATAATTTTGAAAAATCATAACTAAATCTAGAAAAATCAAAATCATGCATTCTTGGTTATTCTGAAAAGCTACAGATGTATAATTCACACTAAAAATATTTCTAGACCATAACATCCATCACAAAGGATGTTTACATCCGAAAAGATCCAAAGGTCAAATTGTCTTCTGATGCTATCACAGATTTCTATAGCAAATTTTCAAGATGTCCAATTAATTTCAAAAAAATTCAATCCATGTAAATGATACCAATTTCAAAAGCTGTGGATGTCAGCTAGAGGGAAAAAATAATTTTAGACTAGCTTAGCTAGCCAGACCTCAGAATTTAATAAAATAGTAATTGGACTCAGGGGGCACTACTGCTATGGATAGCAGACTTCAAAATTGCATAACTCTTTACTTAGACCTCCAAATGAGATAACCTTAGTGGCCACAAAAAGCTTATGACCTCTAGTTTATGCCTATAAAATTTCAAAATCATTAGACGCCATTTGTCGATCAGATGACACAGAAAACAAATCTGTCAGTGTGAATAGTGCACATACCAGAATCAATTGAAAATTCCAAATTTAAAAATTCATCAAATATTCTCTAGACCTCTGAAAATTATGTTCCTTAGCTTCCTAAAAAGCTCTCAACAAGCTCTAATTTCATGCCAAATATCAGATCAAGAAAAGGTCATTTGGATAGAAAGTGACATAAGGTTTTATTATGGTAAATTTTGACTCCATATGAGATGCCAAAATGTCCAAATGGCTTTCCTTGGGGTTTAGCACCTCTTGGACAAGTCCAAAAGTATAATTAGGATTTGTGTGAGCTGCTCAAATGGTCCCAACCTTCATACATCTCATTTTGGCCATCTCATTCACATATATGCATAATTCCATAATACCATCAATGAAGCTAGTTTGCCATCATATACTCAAATCACATTCTAATGGCTACATGACATATTCTATCATTCATACATGACATATTATCATGACTACATGTGTTCATAACATCATAATACATATATATTCATCAATTTCATCAATTGTCACTTGCATGGCCTTAAAGTAGAAAAATTCACACACTTTATGCCATCCTCTCATCTTTAAGGTAGTTGGCTTCCATTACCTCTCTTGATCCACCTAGCATGTTAGAACATTGGAGAGGAGGGAATGAGATTCAAATAACTCCCAATAGTTCATCTCTCATTCAATCATACATAATAGATGAAAACAAGTCTCATAAATGCATATATGGTCATGTTCACATGTGCAAACATTCAAGAAGCATTTTCATCATTTGAGAATGCCATACTGATAAGTATGATTTTTATACATTTTAATCCTTTTAACTTAAACATTTTAGTGTCCAAATATGGCTTTAAGGGTTTAATTAGGTAGAACTTGATGTTAGTACCCATTTGTGCATTCAAGGAAATTATTTACAAGATTTTAGAATTTTAATGCATAAATTTTGTAATGAATTTTGTAAAATCTTTCCCACTTAATTTGGTCTATTATTTTGTGCAGATTTTCAATAGAAATTGGAGCTTGAATAAAAAAATTTGAATTGAAGAAGAAAAAGAGAAGAGATGGGCTTCAAGTTTGTTAGTGTGCAATCTCAAAAGGAAATAATTTTCACAATTTGAATGCATTTGTTTAGGACAACAGAGTTACTTGGAAGCACAAGCAAAACAGAGCCATGCATGTGATTTAAGAAGGAATAAGAAGGAGAAAAGCACGTGGAACATGCATGGAAAATATGTGGAAGAATTCATGTATAAGTTGGAGATTGGAAGAACAAAGAAGAAGCTATGGGCTGGACTTCTCAACATGGCAGCAACAAAACAAGCACGTGGGAAAGCTGCAGAATAACGAAGAAGAAGTAGATGCATGAATGCAGAATCTTTACAAGGAATGGGAGCTAAGAACGAGAAAAGTAACGAGTAAAATAGAGCATGCAAGGGATTGAAGTTTGTGAGAAGATGCTACAGATTGGAAGGTCCAGAATGTGGAATAGAGCACGTTTTTCTTAGGGAGCTGATATGGGAATGATCAAATAACTCGTGTGAGGCAAGAGCTAGGTGCTTGGCTGGAAAATAATTAACAAAGCTACGTGGTGAAGGAGAGGGAGTTTCGCGTTAACTCACACAGCAGCCAAAGTGGAGGAAAGAGCGTGAAGAAGCCAAGCAGAATGTATAAAAGACGCTGGAGTAAAACGAGCTAAGAGTTTTAGCTGGAATGAGCTGCACGAATAAGTAGGAAAGCCTCGAGTCTTGAGCTGAAACAGAATAAGCAAAACAGAAGTTTAGAACTAAATGAATGGATGAAGCAGCTGTAGGAAGAACCACGTATGGGCAGAACCATGCATAAAGAACAACGTCTTTAGCTCGAGGAAGAAGCAGCTGGATAGAGAAGAAGCGCAGAACCAAACGAAGCACAAGGGAACTTTGGCTGAACGAGGAAAACGAGCTGAAGCTTGCATGAGCTGGGAGAACTAGCTACGAGTAAAAGGAGAAAGAAGGAGCTGAAGTAACGAGCTGGAGTTCAAGCAAGAAATCACGTGGAAGAATGCATGCAGAAGCAGTTCACGTTGAGGAATTACATCGAGAAATCACGTGGGAGAACAGAACGAGCTGAATAAACGCAGAAGCCATGATCAGAACAAAGAGAAGCTGAAACAAGAAGCTGCATGGGTATTTGAAAGAAGAGAAGAATCATGCATGAAGAAGACGTGGGAAGCTTGCATGAATCTTAATATTATATTCAATATGGAATGAAGTGGGGCCCATCTTATATATATAGAATAAAGAAGCATGAATGAGAAAGGCTGGAGACGTGGGAGGGGCTGACGTTAAGAAAAACACGAAAAGAAGAAGCTTGGGCACGTGATTTTTTTTATGAAGAGATGGAGGCTTCATTCTATCACGTTTCCTTCATTCATTCACACCTCTGATCCATTCGCACAGTCCAACTCATTCACGCCTCAAACTCTCAGCAAATTCTCGCCTATATATAGATGCATCCACTCATCAAGGATGGAGGTGGTCTTTCAAACGAGAACGTGAAGAACGCAGAAGGAGAACATAATAGCAAGGACGTGGAGAACGAGATTCCTGGAGCATTCTTCCAACAACTCTTCTCCAATTAAATTCTCCATGGCAGCTTAATTCACCCATGGTGGCTGGCTGAAATTTGGAAACTCCCAGATGAAGATTTGAGCCCTATCTTTTCCCACAAAATTGGATAATTATTCCTTACTATGTCTTTTAAATTCCAACATTAAATCTTTTTGTTAATCTGACTAAGTTTAGTTGATTGATTTAGGAATTTAGTTGCTTAAAATTTATTAATTTGTTTTATGAATTGAATTTGAATTTGGAATTTTAATTATGATCATCATATGTTTATAAAAATTCTAGAATTAGTGCTATGCAATTTACTTTCAAATTCCTCTTGAATCTTGAGTTAATCGATGCAATGGTTATTGGATTAATTAACTAGAATTTGTGTGCAATTAATTGTTTGAGGTATTAATTAATCTAATTGGTTAATTAGTATCTTAAGTAAATTGTGCATGTGATTCTATTAAAATTGGTTAAAGTGTTTTCTTGATTTTAATTCAATTAATTAGTTATTCAAGGTTTCTTGCGGTCGCGTATTCCTTGTATAATTAATAAATTGAACCTTGGATGGTTATTCAAAAATCTTTATAAGGAATACACTAAAGAGCAAGGAATTAATTTTAAATTTGGTAAATTAAACCAGGGGCAAGGATAATTGAATTCTAGGGAGTCCAATGCAAAGCTAGCTACCATATTCTCTCAATTAATCATCTCATTTAGTTTTAAGTTCTTTTGGTTTTTGTCAATTAAATTTAGTTCAATTAAATTTTAGTACTTTAACCCCAAGATAAGTTTCAAGTAGCAATACTTAGAATACCCCTTCCAATAAACAAATTGAGGCATAAACTCCAAGGGAGATGACCTAAGATTGCACCATTAACTATAAAAATTAAATTGCTTCCTAGTTTTATTTGAGATTGAATGACACAATCGTCACATACATAGTATACAAAGGCTTGCTAAGCAAGTGGATTGGCCTCACCCAATTTCTTGTGAATATTGGACTTGCCTCATCCATTCTTTAAGAGATTCTTGGACTCAACCATACTCTTGGGAGCCCATCTTGCTTTTGAGAGACTCTTTGCTTTGTTTCAACCACTCTCAAAGGTTCTTGGCTCATCCTCACCATAGCTAAGGGTTCTTGGCTTTACCATACTCAAGCAAACCCAAGCATACATCATAACATCATATAAAACATAATATATTATCATAAAATTATGGCATAGGAAATCATGCTATCATACTTTTCATGGCTTGAAAATACACATACACACATTCTAAGACAAGCTAAGCACACATCCATATATAAGAGAAAGTGGAGAGAGCTACCTTGTATACAATCACACATTTTTTCTCTTAAAATTCCCTTCCTTGCTTTGGCCACACACACATAGAAGTGTGGAAAATATTTCTCTTAGCCTATACATAATTTATGGAAGCCAATTAAATTTATGAAATAAATTTTAAGGTCACACAACTTGCTTGAACCCTAGGTTGATCTACAAACCTTATTATGGTTCCATAATTGCTTCATCACCCCTCAGATAAATTCTAGACTCTATTCTTTCCTTTCAAATATGATTCTTGACTCTTTTTAAGTCACTTGGGGTCATCACACAATTAAAACAAAGAGCCTAATTACATGTTACTTTTTTAGGTCATAATATGAAACCTAAAGCACCAATTCACTTTCTATAAGTTCTAAATTTTTTTTCTAAGGCCTCCTCTCATATTTACTCATCATATATGACTCAAGAATGGCTTTAGAAAAATTTAAAACTCTCCCTAGCTAAGAGAACCCTTCTTGGCCAAGACAATAAAGTATATTGAGTTCCATTGAGCTTTTTTTGTTTTTTCAAGGGGAGAAGCACATGGGGAGACTTCTAGGGATTTTAGGGGCTCATTTAAACTCTTATTTAGGCCTATGACTCATCATACAAAATCAGATTTTACAAGGTGTAATTGAAACCCTGGAACTTGCATTTTGAAATCTAATAATTTTTTTTGTTGATTCTCTTTGTATATTCTTAATCTTCACACCCTTTTTTCTTAGAATCAATCTTGGTTCTGCCTAAAAATCAAGTCCTCCTAGGGTTTTCTCATCTTAGGCAAAATGGAGGAGGAAGAAACCAAAGATGACAACCATAAGAAGAGAAATTACCTTGTTTTCTTGTTTTTTCTCACTTGAATCTTGCTTTCTCCAATCTCCTCTCTTCAAATCCGAAATTTCCCCTAAGTTTCTTCCTTAAGTTAGATTTGTAAACTTCATTTTAATTATACAAAACAAAGGAGGATGGAGGAGAAGAGGTTTGGAATGAAGAAAGTATGAAAAACCATGAAAATTCATACCTTTCTACCTTGAAAAATATCCACCAAGTACACTGACGGTAAAAATTATCCATCAAAGAGGTTTTAACTGTCCTGGGACTTTTCATGGCTTTCAAGGCCTTTGAGAACCTCAGAGAACTCAAAAAAATTCACTTAAAAAGCCCTCCTATATGAATTCCAAAATTTACTCAAAATTACAAAAACGTCATTACGTTTCATAAGTTTTTCGTAGGAAATTATTTCTTCATTCTAGCTTCATTTTTCTACCAGTCTGAGCCTATGATTCTCATTTTTAGGAGTTTAGAATGCTTTTCAAATTTTTCAGGACCTTAACTATCTCATTTCGGGGGACTTCATTTTGTATCTGGTGAATTTCGTTCGTTTACGTTACGTTTCTCACGTTTTCTCTCATTTTCAGAGAACCAGATGTTATAGAAACCTCCCAAGAAATTTGCATTATAACTTTCTTTATCTTTGAATCATTTACTTGCTTTTTTTAAAGCTTTACTAATTTCTTTCTTTATGATTGTATTTACTATTTTCAACTGAATTTCCAATCAAGTTATAGTTAGTTTCTTTTGTAGCCTTTTCTGTTGTGAATTTAAAGTTTGTACAATTTGTTATTATGAATTCATGAGCAATTATTTCCATTCACAACTCTTTAGCTTTATTATTGATACACTTTTAAGACTCCAATCATAAGCTTAGCTATGTTTAGAACTACAAGGGACCCTTCTTTACAACCAAAAAAAAAAAGAAAGGACCCTTCTTTGGGGAAAGTTGTGTCTTAACTCCTCTATTGACTTATAAAACAAGGGCTAAAGGTCAGTTTCTAGGTTCAATTTCACAGCTATCTTAACTATTCAACTAATCTCCTTTTGAAAAATTACGCCAACACTAAATCAATAAGGATAAAAAGCATTAATGTTACACCCCAAATCAAGAGATGTGACCAACTCAGGTATAAGATGAATCTTGTATCCTTAAGTCTCATGAAATAATACTTCATTACCATGCCAAATGATTAAGAAGAAGAAGATTCAATTCCTTAAATTAAATCCTTTTGTTTCAAGATTTATTTAGTCCTATCATCCTATAGAAATTTTGAAAAAATATCCCTTAAAAATAAGATATCCCAAAATTTCTAAAATAGCCTAAACACAATAATAAAATAAAATAGAGCTTCACTCTCAATCACTATTAACTATATCATCTACACTAGGATGGGAGATCCTACCTATGGTTGTTGTGGTGGTGAATTTAGATTATACAATAGGTTCATATACAGATAATAAAATAAGTAATACCCACATAGAGAAAATGAAAGGTTTGCCATATGCCAAATATTTACCAAGTAAATAACATCTCACAAATAGAATAAATAAATAAAAGAGCAAGTATGTAATTAAACAATCAAATGAAACACTATAAATGAGTAACTTTGCTTGATGTTCAAGTTGTAAATTCAAGCTTCTTAATAAATGAACAAATTCTAAACTTCCAAACATGAAAACATGTAATGAGTATTTATTGTTATGATGACTATGATCTAATGAGAAAATGATAATATTAAAGTAAATAAGCAACTTTTGAAAAATGTTTTATGAAGTTTCAAAACCATATTTTTCCTTTTCAAAAACTTTTCCATTAGAAGGACTTCCTTAGAACTGTATAGCCATTATGGGCACACAACCTATGTGGGTAAGTAACAAAGTGCATTGTGTGCATGCAACCCATGGTCTAGCATGTGTAAAATGACTTATGAATGATGTGCATATCGTGAGATTAGAATTAGAACCAATGAAATGCAATATGACCACCAAAGGTGCAAGATAGCAAGATAGAAGTTTAGGCAAATTTAATAAGCAGTATACTTATATTTTGATGTAAGTCATATTTTATGTTAAAGACTAATTAGATGAGTTAGTTGCTAGTTAAAAAGCTTGCTAAAAAATTTCATCAATAACTAATATGGTAAGTTTATGGATAGCTAAAACTTAAGTGTAAAGTATATTTTATGATTGATTAGGGAATCATCTACCTCTTTCTTGATTAATTTTGTATAAATTTTTATTCAATCAAAGCAAATAAATAAAATATAACATTTGCAGTATTTTTAGTAGTTTTGAGTTTTATTTTATTTTGATTTTAATCTCAGGAGAAAGGTAGAGACTTACTAGAAAGGAATAAAGAAAAGCAGAAAGCTGGAAGTGAAAAGCAAGTTGTTCAAGTCTCCTCAGTATAATAAGGATGCTAGTTCACTATAGCAAGTTCGTGACTTATACAAAATCTAAGAAACTTCTAACTATAGCACAAGCTATGGCAAGAACAGTAGAGGTCTGGAACTGACAAGCTCTCACAATAGCAAAAGGTGCTTCTTGTTATAGCGATACTCATTACTAAAACGCACAGCTTCGACTTTTAGGTTTAAAACACGATGGGTAACTAAAGATTAGGGATTTTGAGCCTAAGAGGAGAACTTAAGAGGAGAAAAACACACCAAGAAGCTAGGATTTGAAGGTAAGGAGCTTGGATTGAATATTAGAGGCCAAATCAACACAATTTCACTAAGTTTTCTAATATTCTCCATCTTTTCTTCCATGAACTCTTATTTATTCGAATCTTTAGTTTTGTTTGCAATGTGTAAAGCCATGTGTGGCTGTACTTATTATATCATAAGTTTACTTGAACCAATTGCCATGTGAAGGAGATTTTGTGAAGTTAAATTGGTTCAATTATTGATTTAAATGTTTAATCTAGTTATTATTATTCATTTAAGAGTTTTGTTGCCTCTTTTATGGATTTGGGGGTTTGAGATTAACTCTTAAAAAAGGAAAATCTTAATGGACCAATTGATTGAACAATGTAGGTTTAGGTTGTCCTAATTTGTTCCTAGGTATAGAAATATATCTAAGAACCCTACATGATTTGAAAGGATTGAACATAATTAACCTAATTAATTCTGAAAGAAATCTGCAATTAAATAGGATAAAAGTCCGAATGATTCGAGAGACACTTAGGCTCACTTAATTTCCTTAACCTTCAGAACAATAATTAAACTAATTAATTGAGTAACTTAATTCTTAGCAATTAGAGGATAGAAACCTAGGACTCTTCTTAGGGCTTATTCTCATTAGAATAATTCTAACACTCAGTATTCTTTTAAGTTCATTTTTATTTTCTTACACTAATATTTTGGTTGTCTTGACTTAAACAAAAGTGAAACTTCTTAGGCCTAATTGGGTCTAAACCAATTTCCTATGGGACGACCTTGATTTACTATATTACGTAAGCAATCCATACGCTTGTGAAATCTATTGCAAAAATAATGGCTATCAAGTTTTCAGGTGCTGTTGCTAGGGAATTGAGTTAGATTGCTTTGGACTAAGTATCTTTTTAGTAGTTTTAGTTCAAGATTTTTATTAATCTAGTTACAACCTTTTTGTTATTGGGATCTAAATTTTGGACATATTGTTTAGTAGGTACTATAGTTTGTACCACCTAAGGTGAAATTTAAAGTGAGAGCTAAGTCAAAGACCAAAAGTATCCAAGATATTATAGTTGAGAGTTTACTTATAGAACTCACATTTACTAAAGAAAAAAAGCTAGAACAAATTGAGACTCAAAAGAAAACTCCAGTTAAACCACAAGGGGCGGCTTATATTAAGGAAGAAAATTCAATTTTAGGAGAATGACAAAAAGGAGTTCTAGCCATGGCAAAAGAGGAGTATAAGAGGTTAGGAGTTAATGATTTCCTCAATCGCAACAATCGAGGATATCAATCGAGTATCAAGGTCCTAGAATTTCAAGCCAATAATTTTGTGATCAAACAAACGATATTGCAAATGTAACAAATGAACAGACAATTCAGTGGTGCCTATCATGAGGATCTGAATAAACATCTCCTATCCTTCTTGAAGGTATGTGACTCATTCAAGCAAAATAGTGTGCCAAAAGATATGATTCGATTACGGCTTTTCCCCCTTTCTCTATAAGGGAAAGCCAAGGAGTGGTTGAATAATTTGTTGGAAGGTTCAATAGAGACATGGGAGGATCTAGAAGAAAGATTTCGATCATGATTTTTCTCTCATGACAAGATGGTCGATGCTAAAGCAGCAATTACTAATTTTAGACAACAATCGGGTGAGAATTTGTTTGAGGTACAGGGAAAGGTTTAAACAATTGGTCAGATAATGCCCGTTATAATCAGGACAAATGGGTCCTAGTTTAAACATTTTGTTCACAGTTAACTCTAGAGTCCAAAACATTAATGGATTCTATGACAAATGGAAGCTTTGGAAGGAAACCAGTGAATAATGTGTTAAAATGTCTAGATGATCTAGCAACAGAGCATGCATAATGTTCTAGTGAGCAGAGACTGGTAAAAATGGTTGAGAAGAGTTTTGATGATGCCATTTCTCAAATAGTGGTAATGCTTGCATCTATAAACAAATGTTTTGATCAGTTGGAAATCCAAGTTTAGAAAAATAACAATTATACAGGAGTTAATTCAGTACAAATGCTGACTAATTCTTGTGACTATTATGGGGAAATACATCCTTCTAAATTCTGTCCAACTGAGACTACCCTTGAGCTTGCAATTATGCTAGAAATCCATGAAGGGGTCCCAACAACCTATACTTCAACAAATATAATCCTAGTTAGAGGAATCACCTAAACTTCTCATAGAGCCAAGGTACATCTCTCAATCAGGCATCATCCTCCAAATCCAAACTAGTAGCTCCTATACGACCACCAGGATTTACATAAGAGCCAAGGTAGCAAGTACCCATTCAAGAAAAGAAATCAGGGATAGAAGAGATGATGATGCAGTTTATGGCTGAGCAAAAGGCGGCAATGTAAAACATGGAAATGAAAATTGGGCAATTGGTATCATAGTTGAATAAGATGAAGCAGGGTGGATTACTTAGTGACACAATTCCTATTCCTAAAAAAGAAAGGAAGTAGGAATGTAAAGCAATCTCTTTGCATAATGGGAAGCAATTGCTTAAAGTTCATAAGTCTAAAGAGGAATTATTAGGTGAAAGAGATCAAGTCATTCCAAAGGAAGGTGTAGAGTTAACTGAACTATAAAAGAAAAAGGAAGAGTTAAGGAAGAAAGAGAAAAATAGAGATGTTGAGAAGAAAGATAAAAGTAAGGATAAGATAGTGGAACCTTATAGAAGAATGCCTCCACTTCCTTTCCAGCAAAGATTTCAATAGAAAGCCTTAGAAGAGAAATACAAGACATTTCTCTAGATATTCAAACAACTTCAAATTAACATCCTATTTGTTGAAACTTTAGAGAAGATGCTTCTATACACTAAGTTTTTGAAAGAGATGTTAAGTAACAAGAAAAAATTGAATGAGTTAGGCACAGTCATGCTTACAGAAAAATACAGTACAATAATTCTCAATAAGCTTCCTCCTAAGCTACGGGACTCAGGTACCTTCTTAGTGCTGCGTGTCATTGGAGATAAATTTGATAGGGGAGCTCTTTGTGACCTCAGATCAAGTGTGAATTTGATGCCAGTTGCAATTTTTGAACAACTTCAACTTGGGGGAGTACAACCCACTTCAGTTACTCTACAACTAATTGATCGAAGCTTGTCTAAGCCAAAATATATTATTGAAAACGTTCTAGTCAAGGTGGATAAAGTTTATCTTTCTAGTTGACTTTATCATCTTGGACATACCAGTGGACAGAAAGTTACTTCTTTTGTTGGGTAGACCTTTCTTGGCAATAACTCAAGCTCTAATTGATGTAGAGATGGGTGAAATCAAGTTACGAGTAGGAGATGAAGAGATTCTCTTTAATATAAGCAAAGCTTTGAAATTCTTTGATCAAACAGATGACTATTTGCGGGTTGAGATTTATGAAAAATACATTCAAGAAGTACTGGAAATGTATAGAGAAAAAGAATCATTGGAGGTATTACATGAGATAGACATAGTTGAATAGCAAGAGATTAATGAATGCAAGATGATGATACATGAAGATTCCTTATGGTTAAGTTCTTTGAGGAAATTTGAACCATTGTAATTGGAGTCTTGAGTGGTTCCATCAATGGAGTTGTCTATTGAAGAACCACTAAGGTTGGATTTGAAATCGTTGTCGTCTCATTTAACGTATGCTTATTTGGGTACAGACAATTCTTTACCAGTTATCATTTCCACATCTTTGAATGATGAACAAAAGCAAAGGTCAATTGATGTACTTAGAGCTCACAAATTAGCTATGGGTTGGACAATTACAGATATCAAAAGTACTAGTCTAGCAATAGTGATACACAAAATCTTGTTAGAAGATGAGTATGAGAAATCTATTGAGGGGCAAAGGAGACTAAACCCAATCATGAAGAAAGTGGTTAGGAATGAGATACTTAAGTGGTTGAATCCACGGATCATATGCCCTATCTTTGATAGTAGTTGGGTTAGCCCGGTACAATGTATACTTAAAAAAAAAAGGAATGACAATAGTAAATAATGATCATAATAAGGTTATTTCCATTAGAATGATTACTGGGTGGTGGATTTGTATAGATTATAGGAAGTTGAATGCGTCAACATGAAAAGATAATTTTCCCCTCCTATTCATTGACCAAACGTTTGATCGTTTGGTTAGAAGTAATATTTTTATTTCTTGGACAGATATTCCTGATATAATCAAATAGCAATTGTCCTAGAAGATCAAGAAAATACAACATTTACTTGCCCTTACGATACCTTTGTATTTCGAAGGATGCCTTCGGGCCATGTAATGCTCCTGCCACTTTTCAACATTGTATGATTTCTATCTTTGCAGACTTCATTGAACACACTATAGAAGTTTTTATAGACAATTACTCTATTTTTGGAAAATCATTTAAGGTGTGTTTGGCAAATTTAGAACAAGTCTTAAAGCGATGTGAAGAAACAAATTTGATGTTGAATTGGAAGAAATGTCATTTTATAGTCACTAAAGGAATTGTTTTGGGCCATAAAGTCTCTAAACATGATCTGGAAATGGATCGTGCTAAAATTATAGTGATTGAGCAACTTCCACCACCCAGCAATGTAAAGGGAGTTCAGAGTTTTCTTGGTCATGCTGGTTTCTATTGCCAGTTTATCAAGGATTTCTAAAAAATTGCAAAGCCTTTTGGCAAACTTCTGGAGAAGGACATACCCTTTCAATTTATTGATGAGTGCTTAAAAGTGTTTGAAGAGCTAAAGCAGATGTTGATCACTGCGCCCATCATTATAGCTCTAAATTGGAGTCAACCATTTGAACTCACGTACGACTCAAGTGATTATGCAGTATAAGCTATTCTCAGTCAAAGGAAGGACAAGGTATTTTATCTCATTTACTATGCTAGTCAAACCTTGAATGATGTTCGAGTAAATTATTCCACAACTGAGAAGGAAATGTTAGTTATAATTTTTGCTTTTAATAAATTTTGTGTTTATTTAATGGATGCTAAGATAACTATGCATACTAATCATGTAGCCATTAAATACTTGTTAAGTAAAAAAAAGTTAAAACTTAGGCTAATTAGATGGGTCCTTCTTTTGCAAGAATTTGATATGCATATAGTGGATAGGAAAAGGAGTGACAATCAAGTTGCTGATCATTTGTCTTGATTAGTTCAAGAGTCTGAATGTGTGGATGGGGCTGTGATTGATGAATGTTTTCTTGATAAGCAATTATTTTTTATTACAAGTTTGACTAAAATTCCATGGTATGCTGATATTGTGAATTATCTCATGTGTAATATCTTACTACCTAATTTAAGTCATTACTAAAAATGAAAATTTTTTCATGATGTGACTTACTATTTGTGGGATGAACCTTTTCTTTTTAAAAGGTGTGCTGATTCCGTGATTCAAAAATATGTGCCTAAAATTAAGCAAGAAGCCATTTTGTACGCTTGTCATTCATCTACCTATAGGGGTCATTTTAAAGGTCAAAAGGCTGCACATAAGATGTTAGAATCTAGTTTTTTATTGGCCTACATTATTTAAAGATACTCACAATTTTGCTATCAAGTGTGATAAATGCCAAATAGTAAGGAACATTTCAAGGCAGCATGAAATGCCATAGTCTAGGATTTTAGAAGTTAAACTCTTTGATGTTTGGGGCATAGACTTCATAGGCCTATTTCCTTCATCCTGGGGTAACCATTACATACTTTTAGCTATAGAATATTTGAGCAGATGGGTTGAAGCAATGGCTTGTATAGCCAACAATTCTAACACAGTGATCAGATTCCTCAAGAAGTACATCTTTACTAGGTTTAGGGTGCCTTAAGCTATTATCACTGTAAAAGCAATCACTTCCACAACAAGCAATTAAAGAATTTATTGTGTTGAGATTGATACGTTGTTGGATAATAAAACCAATGATCTCCCTTAATTAACTTTGATGATTGAAGTTAGAGTAGATAATTAGAATTGGTCTTGGAAATGTATTGTGGTTATTAATAAGATCACTTGATTGCTTCAAGACTGTTTGTTGAAACACACACACACATTTTAAAATTAAAAAGATGTTGTTATTATTGCATTATTTATGTAATTCAATATTGAGTTTAGTTGATCTCCTCCTTCTGATGCCAATTATACTCTAAGTGTGGGGGGAATTCTTAATCTTGGTAGATTGGATTTTAATTGTGGAAGAGAATTAAGTTAGTGATCACTTTAATTGATATTTTTGAGGATTGTTTGAAGACAAGCAATAGTACAAGTGTGGGGGAGTTTGATAACTCCTTAATTTTGGTAAGTGTAAGATATATTTTATTATTGATTAGAAAGTCATCTACCTTTTTCTTGATTGATTTCATATAAATTTTTATTCAATCAAAGTAAATAAATAAAATATAACATTTGCAATATTTTTAGTAGTTTTAAGTTTTATTTTATTTTGATTTTAATCATAAGAGAAAGGTAGAGACTTGCTAAAAAGGAATAAAGATAAGGACAAAATTGGAAGTCAAAAGCAAGCTGTTCAAGTCTCCTCACTAGGGTGAAAATGCCAGCTCATTATAGCGAGTTTGTGGTTCATACAAAATCCATGGAATTTCTAGCTACAACATAGGCTGTGGTGAGTATAATAGAGGTCTAGAACTGACAAGCTCTCGCAATAACAAGAGGTGCTTCTTGCTATAGTAAGACTCATTACTAAAATGCACAGTTTCAACTTTTAGATTTAAAACACAATGGGTAAAGAGAAAAATACACCAATAAGCTAGGGTTTGAAAGCAAGGAGCTTGGATTGAAGATTGGAGGCCGAATTAATGCAATTTCACTGAGTTTTCTGATATTCTCTATCTTTCCTTCCATGAACTCTTGTTTATTCAAATCTTTGGTTTTTTTGCAATGTGTAAAGCCATGTGTGGCTAGATTTGCTATATTCTAAGTTTACTTGAACCTATTGCCATGTAAAGGAGATTTTATGAAGTTAAATTGGTTTGATTATTGATTTAAATGCTTAATCTGGTTATTATTATTCATTTGGGAGTTTGGCCACCTTTTTTATAGATTTGAGGGTTTGAGATTAGCTCTTGAAAAAGGGAAATCTTAATAGACCAATTGATTGAGCAACTTAGGTTTAGGTTGTCCTAATTTGTTCCTAAGTATAGAAATATATCTAAGAACCCTAAGTGGTTTGAAAGGATTGAACATAATTAACTTGATTAATTCTAAGAGAAATCTACAATTAAATAGGATAGAAGTTTGAGTGGTTTGAGAGACACTTAGGCTCGTTTAATTTTCTTAACACTGAGATAAGTAATTAAAATAATTAATTGAGCAACTCAATTCTTGACAATTAAGGGATAGAAACCAAGGATACTTCTTAGTTATTCTCATTAAAACAATTCTAACACTCAGTATTTTTTTAAGTTCATTTTTATTTTCTTATACTAGCATTTTGATTGTCTTGAGTTAAATGAAAGTAAAACTTCTTAGGCCTAATTGGGTTTAAACCAATTCTCTATGGGACGACCTTAATTCACTATATTATGTAAACGATCCATACGCTTGTAGAATTTATTACAAAAGTAGTGGCTATTAGTAGCCCATGGTCTAGCAAGTGTAAAATGACTTATGAATGATGTGCAAGTCATTAGATTAGAGTTAGAATCAATGAAATGCAATATGGCCACCAAAGGTGCAAGATAACAACATAGAAGTTTAGGCAAATTTAGTGGCATACCTATATTTTGATGTAAGTTATATTTTATGTTAAAGACCAGTTAGATGAGTTAGTTGCTAGTTAAGAAACTTGCTAAAAAAATTTCATCAATAACTAATATGGCAAGTTTATGAATAGCTAAAACATACTCATAATGAGTATTAAAATGTATATCTGCCCATGGAGGCCTTAATGGATGAATTTGGATATGACACTTGGTAGGAATTTCAAGAACATCCTAAAGTTTTATATGAGTGAAATTTTGTAATTTTTAGGTTAGTACAAAATATTTTATGAATTTTGAAATTTACCTCAATAAAATTGCCTTATATTTGTTTTGGTCTCTAGTGCAACAACAGTTTCCACATTTTATGAAGGGCCAAATGGATTCATTCTATCTTGAAATTTTCATAATAGCTAGGGTATATTAAGAGCTTTTCATGGAGTCTTAGTTTACCTAATTTGGACACTCTTAGCCGAGGTTATGAATTTTCAAATTTAGCATTAAAAAATTGTCTTATAGTAAGAACTAGCCACTATTTTGTCATTTTTAGAGATTCAATTAATTCTAAGATTTTTACAATAGAAAGTACGTATTCTGAATTTCCAAAAAAGTATTATTTACCTAATTTGGGAGTCTCTAACCGAGGTTATGCATTTTTAAAGTTAAACCATAATATGTGATATATATATATATATATATATATGGAAATTAAGGGGTATATGAGCAAGTTAGCATAGATATGCATTGGTTACCTCTTTTCCATGTTTATTATAATATTTTAGGTATGTGGAGATAGCTAGAATGGTCTTTGAGCAAGAAAACCAAGAAGCAAAAAATTAAGCTAGTAAAGGCCAAGTAAAAGAGACAAATGAAAAGAGTTAGACCAAGCAAGAGGCAAAGAAAGAAGTTTAGCATCAATTTTTCATCTCCCAAGTAGCATCTCTCTCTTCTTTGTATGCATGCTTATAACCTTGAGTGTTTGGATACTTGTGTGCTATGACATCTTATATGATGCTATGCTCATATATTTGAGCTATTTTGATGTAATGTGCTTTGTTTATTATGTGTTATAGTATTAATGATGCCTAAAGAGAAAATTGAACATAATATTTCTTTTCTAAGTGAAGCTCAATTAATTTATGTTTTAAGAGTTGTGGTCACTAACTGATTGAGCAAGTATGTATATATACTAGTCTTAGTATTTCGTGAATTATGTCATGTGTGCACTTGTGTTCTTTAAGCTTGGGTGACTTGATATATGCATTGAATGTGAGTATGCTACTGAGATTCTTCCTAAAATCTCACCTTATTTATCTTCCCACTAACTAGTGCCAGGAGAAAGATCAAGCAAAGGAAAGGAAAAAGCTAGCTTGCAATGAATGTAGCTAAAGTCAGATATGTGCTAGCAATATACCCTATAGTTCTTACTCTTAAATGTATAAATTTTAGCATGATTTATGCTATATTAACTAGTTTAATTTTAGCAAGTGATGTAAACTTAAGTATTAGTTGCTTATTACTTTGTAGCATTGAATCATATGTACCTAGGTTAGTTTATCATATTTCTATCTAGTTTAGATAAGTTATGAGGTGTTATATGTTGTTAATAATACTTTCATTTTTTATAACCATTTCATAGTGGTTGTAATATGACTTTTTAAAGGTCTGGATGATAAAAAATTTAAGGGAAAATGCTGTCAAATTTTTCCTAGAAAGCAATGGAATTTGTTAATTATTAATTAATGGTTTACATTGGTACAAAGATTTACCAATAATGTGCCATATGGTTTTAGCTAGAACTGGTATCATATTAAAGGTTTAAAAAAATTTCTCAAGATTTTTTTTTTTTTTTTTGGGTTTTGAGATCTATATCTACAATTATAAGTAACTGGACTCGTAAATGAACCACAAAAGAAATAATAGGTTAAGGTGTTACATTTTATGGTTTGATAGGTTAAGGTGTTACATTTTATGACTTAAAACCATGTCTTTAACACTTACAAATGATAATGTAATGGTGGAAAAGCACTTATAACACTCATATGCTCACTTTGGTTAAGTTATGCATTACCATGCAAGAATGGAGGATCTCTTAGGCAAGTGATGATAATCTTTTTTTATTTGAAAATATGCATCTATAAGTAAGAAAAACTAATTTTGTTATACCCATAGTATCATATATATCTAAGATGAAGGTTTAGGGATGAATGGATGAAGCTTGCCAAATAGCACAAAATAATATAAAACATTTGGCTAGATGTGTACTTCTACATTATTGTGTGCTATTTGCTATAAGGAAATAAATACATTCTTTTTTAGTAATCGAATTTCATGTCAATCTCTTTTAGGTGGCCATAAATTGTTATAATACCTTAAGTTTTTGGGCCAAGCTTTAGTATCATGGCCATTGGTTTGATATTCCTCTATAAAACCCAATGAAGTAAGATCTCCCAATGTTGTTGGCTTGATAGGAGGAGATTTGCATGATGAAGTCACACTTGAAGGAAAGATTACTAAGATTTAAGGGTGGGTAGTAGAATGTATCCCTTCTTATTGTGGAACTTTAGTGTATATATTCTACATTGAAATTTTAAAGGGCCACCACCAAAATACTTTTCATGGTGAAAATTCTATCACCACAAAAGACTTTAGTCACAACTTATCTTAAGTTTCCATAAAAGACTTTTATTGTCGACTTATTTTGTATTGCCACTAAAAGTTTTTGCAAAATAAGAAATATCTCTTTAACTATGATCTTTTATGGCAATTTATTTGTGTTGCCATTAAAAGTGCATTTCTAGTGGCAACTTTTTTAGTTGTTACAAAAAATTGTCATTAAAAGCATTTTTTTTAATGTTAATTTCTTTCAACTATATACAGTTTCAAAATCAAAAGGGAGTGGAGATAAGCCATATCTAAAGTACAAGTACATCCAATTTACAAATAGCAAAACGCCTATGTAAAACAAATGAATAGATTACCCCTTCACATGCCTTGCGGTCCAATCCCACCATCTAAAATGTAAAAAGAGAGGGTGAGTTGTGAAATTTGGTGAGCAAATGATAAATTATAATAATTGAACATGAGATGAGTGGGCGTGAGTTTTCAAAGAAAATAAATTTAAATAAAATATATTGTTTTAAAATAATGATCATAATTTTGAGGGGTTGGGACGCGTGGCAGAGTGGGAGACGCAAATGACTTGGACGGTTCCGATCTGTCAAAAATGACTCCCTCATTTTTGCGCCCAAACTTAAGGGAATCTGGACGCCTGAAATTGAATCTGCATTGGCCTGTCTCTCACATTTTAATATCAATAAGGTTATTCAATTCTTTGTGTCATTTATTTTTTATAACGATTAGCCAATGAATATGAATGATTTGGCGGAAATGATACTCTACTACAAAATTCGTTTTACTGAAGGTACTAGAATACTATAAATTATTTGGTGTCATTTATTTTTTATTGTTCCTTCCACACTGAATGTACTAATAGACAAATGCTGTCTAAGTCTATAATAGGACCAAATTGAGGAAAAAAAGAGAGAGTGAAGAGTCATGAATCATGACAGAGAGAAAAGCTCCAACAATTTCTTGTTTAATCTCTGTAATTAGACTAACTAATTCAAGTCAACTTTCATCCACATTTTATTATTGATTGTTTTCCACCAAGCGGTTGTCGGTAGGAGATATTAAATTCATGCTGTATTATTAATTGATACCATGTATTCTTTCTCCTACCGATAATTATTCATGCAAATAGTCTAGCTGTGAATTTTTTTTTATTTGCTTAATTTATTAACAATCAACTATCTTATAGTGGAGACGTGGACCTTGACTGATTTTTGGTTTTTGTAATCATTTAGACAGCGAGGTTAATATATGTGTGTGTGTGTGTGTATAATCCTATAAAAAATATTTATATATAAAAAATGTGTACACATAAATCTCATTGGTTGATTTATTGTAATAGGGATCACCTTAGGGAATACTATGATGTAGTGTTTTTCATTTAGTATGGGCTATAATTCTAATTCACATTATGTGAAAGTACTAAATTCATCGCATGCCTACAAAATTCAATTCAAAGGCGGTTGAGTCAATAAGAATTTGGTTATTTTATATATTTTGAAAGTGTTAAGTAATTTCTCATTACATTATCTTAAAAGCACCTCACAAAGCAATCAAATGCGTCCAAGGATCCAACTCACTTCCCTCGCTTCCTTGAGGTTGTATTTGGTTTGACAGTATAAAATAATATAATACATTATAATTTATTAGTTATTTAGTACTTTTCATGTATTATATAATTAGCTAATATATCAAATTCCTTATATACATCAAAATGATGTATAAACTAATTTAAGAATTAGACATGATTAGATTTTGATTTATAAGATCTAATATTTTTCTGTTCTAACCCTCCCGTGTAAAGACGCACATGAGATGAGTATTCATCTAGCCTCATGCCTAAGTCAATTTAGCGCTAAGTTAATTTTTTTAAAAAAATTAATAATATTAGAAAAGGTCTCGCTAAATTGTCCTATTTTTAAACTAGATTATATATAAATATATATAAGAACAATGCTTTTTTATTTTTAAAGTAAGGACCAAATTAAAATTTTCATAAAATTATAGGGACCAAAATTGTATTTATATTTTCATCGTATGCTAAAATAAATCATTTATATTTATTGTCTAAATGACCAAGTCAATTTAGAGAAAAATGGAGAGAAGGAAAAAAAAATTGAAAGAAAGAAAAAGATAGGGAGGGAAAGAGAGACCCACTCATTTCTCTTTTATCCTCTCTATCTCTCTTCAAATGATTTGAGGCATTAAGATAATAAATATAGAGAATCTATGGGCCTGTTTGAAATTGTTTTTGTTTTAATGTTTTCAAAACATATGTTTTCAAGAATAAATTTTTTAGAACAAAAAAGTAAAAAAATCTGTTTGAATCATTATTTTGAAAAGTAATTATTTTTTGTTTTTTACCTGATTTTATAGAATAAAAATTACATAACACTTAAAAAGTGTTCTAAGTTTTTTGTTTTTGAAAACAAAATTTTATTTTTTTGTTTTACAAAACACTTCATTAAAAACACATTATCAAACAAGTTTTTTTGTTTTTTTATTCTTGAAAACAAAAAAATTGTTTTGCAGAATCAAATCAAACAGGGCCTATGTTTCCCAAGGCATTCGACAACTATGTGTCAAAAGAAAAATAATAAATAATTAATGAATTAAAGAGTGAGGGAAAAAAAAAAAGAGTGGTAACATAAAAAAGTAGCTGGAGTTGCGCTGCAGTTATATATAAAGGCCATTCACTTCGCATTTTGGTGGTACCTATCAAGGTTCCAGAGAAAATTTACTAATTTAATAACGAAGAGAGAGATAGAAAATAAAGAGAGCCAAAGAAAAATCTCGTAATAAGACACAAACTTCCCATTATAGTTTCTGCTCTGGTAATTATCAAGGTTGGCCTTTGTTCCTCAGAAAATAACTAGGATTTTCTTTCCGGGTCTTCATGTTTAATTTCGTTCTTAGCATCTTAACAGCATTATCAGGGCTCATAATCATAATGTCATTCTGTTCTTCTTCTGCAATGAAGTTGCTAACTTTTAATTTGCAGGTTTCATAATTCTGAAAGATGAAAAAGGTCGGTGAGATAAGGAAACAGGTTTTCTTGCTGTGGTGGTTTGGAATGACTGTGCAGCTCTGCTTCTTGCTGGGTCGTTGTTCTGATGAGAAGACTTCAGATAGGTCTTCCCTCGCCGTCTGCTTCTTTTTTTAACTGTATAGCTTCGATGCTTTTGCTTTACCTGACACAGAGAAAACAGAAGAGGGAGAGAAAATTAAAAACGAAGACATTCTATATTGATGTCACTGTTTTTATGCTTTCCATGGTAAGTTATCATTGAAAAAGAAATGAGAAAGAGTCACGCTTACTTGTCTTATGTGTTCCTATTTCTTCTCACATGAAAACTTCTAAAGTTCGATGCCCTTTATAATCTTTTTATGGCTATGGTTCCAATAAGCATTATGAAGTTCCTTTTCACTTGTCCATCTTTATGGTAAAGAAAAGACATTTTACAAGTTAGCCATTGAGGTACCTCGCTGTTGCATCTACATCTTCCCCTGTAACATCTGACTCTTTCTCCTTCACAAGTCTCCTGTCTACTTGTTAAGAAGTCTTAACCTGTAGGGTCACATAACTTGTATCCTTTGCCAAAATAACCAAACTCTGAACTTAATCTCTGCAACTTAATTGCATTTTCTCTATCCCCTACTCTGCTTCATAATGGTAAAAATAAATAAAATAAATCCCTCTCGTTCTGTTCATGAAAAATAATATTGGTTTACAAGTCCATTCATGCACCCAAAAGTCTCCGCCCTGACAACAAATTTCAATTCTCTTTCTCTCCTTCTCTCTCTCTCTGTCTCTCTCTCCGTGTCTCTCTCTTTTTCTTGTTGGGGAATTAGATCTCTCACTTTACTTCTAATAAGGACCTCGTGAAGGGGCAGACGAAGAAAAATATAAGAGGAAAAAAGACAGAATTTGTTATATCTCTACCTTGAAGAAAACACAGAACACAACCCTCTCATTCAAGTTGAGGGAAAGTCCAATATCATATCATTCTTTTCATTGCCTCATTCACAATAAATCACAAGTTTATATACGGCAAATTTTGGTAAAACGGCAAAATAAAGCATAAAAACGCAGCAAGCCACAAAACGCACAAGGATAAGACAGATAGCAGATGGCATATTCTCTACAGAATTTTGGCCTAAACATATTGCAAATTATTTCTGAGAATACGGTTGATCATCGGATGGTATGATCAGCTAGCCATTGTTGGGACCTCCTCTCTTCGGTTGATTGTCTCACTGCAATATTATTCTCTTCCTCTAGACGCGCCGTCTGTCCATTCTTGTTGCTACCCCTTAATTCATAACAGAATTATTAATCACTAGAAACATGTAGTTGTCTATATCTATATTCAATCAATTTGATGTCATGCATGCTTTGAAATAGTTGTACCTTTGGACATGATGACGTAATATATATACTCCATAATGCTCTTTTGACTTCATGATTATAACCTTTCCTTTTGCAGGCATGTTTCCAATATCAGAAGAGATTTGTGGGGGATTAACACTCCAAAACCCAGACCTTCTGTTTCTGCAGTTAAGGTGAATGCAGAACATCATGGGCAAGTGGTGATTGACAATGGCATCGTCAAAGTCACTTTGTCGAGACCCGAGGGCTATGTTGTCGGAATATCATACAATGGAATTGACAATGTACTAGAATCTCGTAACGAAGAACAAGACAGAGGGTACCTGCCTCAGACTTCTTCATGAAATGAATCCAATTAAAGCTCAACTTCTCTTTTAAAGAAAAAAAAGAAATTAATCCGGCAAAGTTTATCATAAAATTGAAAGAATTCCCATGTTCATATTCGCAGGTATTTTGATGTAGTTTGGAATAAACCTGGAAAAAATAGCACTTTTCAGAGGTATAATAATGTTTGTCCTCTTATTAATGACAAATAAAGTAATGCAAGCTTCTTGCCCCGAATTGATTTAAGAGATTATTACATATACAAACACTGCAGAATCGATGCGACCCATTTTTCAATTGTAGCAGCGGACGAGAACCAAGTGGAGATTTCATTCATAAGAACATGGACATCTGCCAGGGAAGGCACAGACGTGCCCATAAACATAGACCAAAGGTGGATTCTAACATGTTTGGTATCACCATGGAAAATAGGAGGGAAATGAAAAATTTTATGTAATTTTACTTTTGTAATCATTACTCAATATTATTTATTGATTATTATTCAATATTAAAGTTATTTTTTATTTATAAAAATCACTTTTTTCTATTTTTATTTTCATACTTAATTTTTTTGCATTTCATACAATTTAAGAACAAACAGAGACATCCATGTTACATGTTAATTAACTAAGTATGAGATAAAAATTAAATTTTCAGGTATATATTGCGAAGAGGCGATTCTGGATTTTACTCTTATGCAATTTTCGAGCGCCCGGAAGGATTTCCAGCAGTGGAGATTGATCAAATTAGGATTGTTTACAAGCTCCAAGAAGACAGGTAATGACCCAAAAGATTGGTAATTAAGTAAATTTAAAGAATTCATTCTCTGAAACAAATGAAGAAAATTATATACTGTACAGGTTTCATTATATGGCTATATCAGACAATAGGCAAAGATTCATGCCAACCATGGAAGATAGAGAACGCGGGCAAATCCTAGCTTATCCTGAAGCTGTTCTCTTGACCCAGCCATCTAACGAAAACTTCAGAGGAGAGGTACCTCTTTCTCTCCATCTGAAAACTTACTTTCTGCACCCTATAGTATTTGGATATATCTGTGTAGGCCCACATGAATTTAATCTGAATTCTTCATTGTTAAAATGTATATTATTCCTACGTAGAGTACTGTTTGTTTTGATATGATTATAAAATGCCCGTGAATGGCTGAGTGTGTGGGTTCAGGTGGACGACAAATATCAGTACTCTTGTGAGAATAAAGACAACAGAGTCCATGGTTGGATTAGCTTTGATTCTGATGCACCCATGGGCTTCTGGTTAATAACACCTAGCAACGAGTTTCGCAATGCGGGGCCCATCAAGCAAGACCTCACCTCTCATGTCGGCCCCTTTACTCTTTCTGTAAGTCTCCAACTTTTGAAACAGATCGTTTGCAGTATCATATGAGATATAGTTGGAGACAGAAAGATTGAGAACTTACTATGGTTAGAAGCTGCATTTTGATATTATCCCACTCCCTCAATTTATTTCTCTCTAATTGTATAGTATCGATTTTCTCCTAAACTGCAAAACATCCTCCAACATCACATAAAACTTTGTAGCTACAAAATGTAAAGTGTAAGTTAAAATATAATAAAATGATACCAGCAAAAATAAAAATAATAAAATGAGTGCATTAATTGCAGGCAAAAACAAGAAGTTACTTAAATTAAAATGATGTGCCATTATGTTATTTCATTGTTTATCCGCATGTTTGGAATCACGTTTGAAACCACGTTTATCTAAAAGCTTCATTTTATTACTTCCTATAAAATCACGTTTGGAGATTTCCAAACGCATTTCCAAACGCAGCATATGTTAGTCCAAACAAAAACAAACCCAAATCCTTATGTGGTGAAAACAAAACTCATAATTGATATGGCCAGATGAGGCAGAAGCCATAGGTCCCTACGAGACACTAGGCAACAAAGCAGCGTTTTGTTTCCCCATTTAATTTGCTAAATTTGAGTGATTTGTAGACGTTTGTGAGCACCCACTATGCTGGGAAGGAGGTAACCATGGCATTTCAAGAAGGGGAGACCTATAAGAAGGCTTTTGGCCCCGTTTTTTTGTATCTTAACTCTGTTTCAAGCAATAAGGATGCACAATCGCTCTGGCCAAATGCTGTACAACAGGTAATTAAGTACTAATTTCCCTCGAGTTAATTTGCCCAGAAATTAAGCAACTTTATAATGTGTTGTTTGATTCAATTAGATGTCTAAGGAAGCCCAAAGCTGGCCTTATGACTTCCCACAATCCCAAAATTTCATTCCACACACTCAACGTGGAAGCGTGGCCGGAAGATTACTAGTTCAGGATCGGTATATCAAAGGAGGCAAATTACTATATGGTAACTCTGCTTATGTTGGTCTAGCGCTGCCTGGTGCTGCAGGATCATGGCAAAGAGAAAGCAAGGTATTTCTTGTTACGAAGGGTTATTTGCAACAAAGGTATATTAATTTTGAACTCAAAATTTCAATTTTGTGGTACCTTATAGGGTTATCAATTTTGGACCCAAGCTGACAAGGAGGGCTATTTCGTGATAAAGAATGTTATACCAGGGTACTATAAATTGTTTGCATGGGTTCCTGGTTTTATTGGTGATTACAAATATGATGTTACAATCACCATCACGCCAAGTACAACATTTTCTTCAATATCCTTTTAGTTTCGCCTATATCAAAATTTCAATACTTGCTCATTCACTTGTTTTGTATTTGTAGGGTGTTTAATCAAATTAGATTCACTTGTATATAGGCCTCCAAGAAATGGTCCTACCCTTTGGGAAATTGGAGTCCCGGATCGCTCAGCTGCAGAATTTTATATCCCAGACCCTTACCCTACACTTACGAACAAATTATACAATAAACAACCCAAAGAAAAGTTAGGTCATGATTCACAGTTGCTATCAATATGCGCACTTTCTTTTCCTTTTACGCAGACAGTAATTTTTACTTTCACAGGTTTAGGCAATATGGATTGTGGGAACGTTATGCTGATTTATATCCAAAAAATGATCTAGTTTACATTGTTGGCGTTGATACATACGATAAAGATTGGTTCTTTGCTCAAGTTACAAGGTATTTTAAATAATGTAATCTTTTAATGTAGCTATTGATTGTTAAAATTTTGTTATTTTTGACTCTATAATAAATTTTTTACAGGAGGACAGGAAATAGGATATACCAACCAACGACATGGCAAATTATATTTGAACTTCAAAATGATACATTTATTGGAAATTACACCCTAAAACTAGCCTTAGCATCGGCCACTGATTCTGAATTGCAGGTACATTAAAACACCTTGTTTGGAGCGTCTTTTTTTTTTTTTGGGCTATGGATGGATTATTTCACTAAAAATAAGCATGATTTTGGAGCTTTTATTGTAGGTTTGGTTCAATCAGCAGGATAATAATCCTCCCCTGTTTGAAACTGGAAGAATAGGAGGAGACAATGCCATAGCAAGGCATGGAATCCATGGATTATATTGGTTGTTCAGCATTGATGTTCCAAGTGATCATTTAGTGGAAGGAAATAATACTATTTATCTAAAGCAGTCATATGCCATTAATGCTTTCCAAGGAGTTATGTATGATTATATACGTTTAGAAAGACCTCCAACTTCAAGGACTTGATTGTGTTGACACAATAATTTGATATGTAATTAGTTTATCTCGGTTGTAATTATTTCATTTTACTCTTAGTAAGAATGGTATATTATAGGTTACAAAATAATATTGGTTTTTAGATGAAGATGGTTGTTTCATTGTTGAATTATGTTCTTGTTTTTCTGTTTAAACAAGCCATACAAGAAATTCTTTGGTTTTTTTCATTTTTCTTGATCAATTTAGTGATTCACAATTGTTTTTGGTTTAAAACAATCAAGTCTACAAATGATCTAAAATTCGTCACCTTCCCCTCCGAAAGCTGTTGAAAAAGTTAGGTCATAGACCTGCATAGAATGGGCTTGGCCTAGATATCACTAAAATTCACTATGAAATGACATAGAAGTTTCTAGGCTTGAGCAAACTTCTTTAGATAATTAAAAATTGTTTAAATGTTTTTGACAAATTTAGGAAAAGTATAATGTCACGACCCAATTTCTGGGCCATGACTAGGGAATAGACTAAATGCAATTTGACGATTAGTTTAACCTAAAAAGTCTCAAATATTCAAACTCAACTATAATACCATATTTATAAACTAGCCCATACAACCATCAAGTTTTTAAAATACATATTCATTCAATTATTTCAATTAGAGGAGGTTATCGAAAATCTGGCAGCATCTTCCGTAAAATCAGGATATCCAACCTATATAACAACTTAATTCAACATCAGTACCAACAATAACAAATTACATGCAACAAAATACTTTGCTAAGAAACTATAAGCAATATTTACACATGTTTTAAGTGACCATATTGACCTCACAAAAAGACAAAATACATATCATTCCCAAAATACTCCCCTACACTTATATGCTATCACATCATGGCGTCTGACACCAATGCACAAACATTACAAAAAAATTAACTTTTAGCGGCGACAAAAGTTGCCGCTAAAAGCCAAAATGTCATCACTAATAAGTTTTAGTAACGACATCTTTTCTGCCATTATACTCCAGTAATACTAATACTTTTTAGCCGCGACAAAGTGTCGCCACTAAAAGTCAATGCTACAAATATATAGCAGCGAATATAGTCGCCACTAAAACTTATTATAATTTACATCAAACAAATGTCGCCACTAGTGGCAACAATCGCCACTAAATCCATATATTTAGTCGCCACTAATTGTATGTCATCGCTAAATCTAAAGTTTTAGTGACGACATAGGTTGTCATTATAAGTACACTTTTAGTGACAATAATTAGTGACATTACTAAAATCGTTACTATATATATTTAGCAACGACTTATTGTTGTGGGTAAAAATTAATGTCATTTGTCACTATATGGAAACCTTTAATGACAACACTTATTGTCAGTGAAAATGGATTAGCAACATAGTCTTAGTCGTCACTAAAGACTTTTAGTGGCAACACGTGGTCGTCACTAAAGAGTTTTAGTGACAACATATTCTTGCCACTAAATGCATTTAGGAACGATCTCATACTTGTCACTAAAGACATTTAGTAACAAGAAATTATGGTTACAAAAAAGTAAAAGTGATGGCATTTTTGTAGTAATTAAGCTTTAGCAACAACTTTTGGTGTTACAATAAAGCTTTAGTGGCGGTCATTTTGTTTTTGATATTAAAAATAAGCTTTAGTGGCAAAATTTGTTGCCACTAAAGGTAAGGAGACTAATTATATATATATATAATGGATAATGTACATTTAAACTAAATTAACATTGAAGAAAATTAAAACAAAAATAAGAAGCAAAAATTAATATATATATATATATACACTAATTGACTTGTACAAGAGACATTAATTTCTTAATATTATATATCATAATTAGTATTATAACTATAAGTACTCTCATAATGTCCTACATGTCAGAACCTATATTGAAATATCTATTAGAACATAAAGTGATGGCATAAATTGATACATCAAAATGACCATCAACAAAAAACCCAAATTCACCTTCTCTTCACCTAGCTTGTCCACAAAAAGAGTCATTGGTTAGAGCATTCTATCTTTGTTGATAAAAAATAACACTAATTATATACTGTTATTGTTTAACATAACATTAAGGTAAAAGATCATTTACAAGTACCTGTTGCATGGTAGCCATAAGGCTAGCCAATTGAGCTTGAATCTCTGACTAAACCCGTTGTTGCATTGTAGCCCGCTCTTCTTGAAGCTTCTTTTCCATCTCAACTTGCATTTTCTCTCGTAACTTTTCTCGCTCTTCTTGTAATTTTCTCTCCATTTTAGCTTGCATTTGTTCCATCCTTGTTGAAACCCTCGAATCCACTTCAACTGAGTCCATAATTCTCTTTTTTGTCGGTTTCTTTCCATATCCTTTCCCCCTAACATACCCTGACCTCTCCCCCAATACAGTGGCCAAAATTTGATCTCCCATTAATAGATTCTCATTATCCTCTACTTCTTGCTCATGAACTAGTTCTTAAATGCGCCCATAAAGGCATAACAATAGATAAACATCATAAACAATGAGGAAATGGTATAAATAATTAAATATTAATGATCTATAGCAACTTACATGGATTTTTTGTGACTTAGGATCTACCCACTCCACCTCTCCGTCCTCGTTCTTACAGGTGTGTTGAAGTTCCCAAACTCGGTCGGGGGGTGCCACTTCTCTAGTGATGGG
This sequence comes from Erythrophleum ivorense, assembly GCA_026724425.1. Taxonomy (NCBI): domain Eukaryota; kingdom Viridiplantae; phylum Streptophyta; class Magnoliopsida; order Fabales; family Fabaceae; genus Erythrophleum; species Erythrophleum ivorense. The sequence continues at coordinate 3,197,092 of JAIUCV010000036.1, read as the reverse complement.
ATCTCTCTACAATATTCATTAGAAAATAATCAATGCTACTATAGAGGGAATGACACAAAGAGAAATTTTTATAAACTCAAGTACAACACAAATACTTACCATAGACTCCTCAACCTCAACAAATGAATGGGTACAAAGCATGTATGCTTTGTCACTTGCCTTGCCCTGTTTGCCTTGTTCCTGCTACTCGTAGCCCATAATTGGATGGTATTATAATCATGAAACCTTAAAATCATATGAACACAAACAAAGCAAGTAATCCTTTAAATTCATGTTAGAAACACATTACCTTGAACTCTGGACTTTCCCAGTAATGCATCAGCCACTCCCAATCATCACAGTTGATGTTACTTGGTCGAACAGCCTCCTTCTCTGCATTTGTGTCACATTTAGCATAATCTGCATGTAGGTCAGCCTTCCAAGATTGGTATAGTCGTCGCATTGTCTCAACAGAAGTTCTATTTAATCTCTCTTCAAGGCACCCATCACGAACATCAAATTTATCCTATATAAAACATAAGAAACCAAACTTATTAACTGATTGAGGAACACTATGAATGTTATATAGAGAAAAATGGCCCATAAATATAATGTTATACCTTTACTTTCAATAATAAAGTTTCCCCATATTTGGCGTAAACTTTGGCCCAATCACCATCCCTAAGAGAGACTGTGGTTCACACCACATGTCCACAATAGTTGGCAAAGTCACGGGCCCCATCTCCAACAGGTCTATCTGAGTTTTCAAGGATGTAAACTTTGACTTTTGAACCATATTTTGTCTTCATGTCCACTAATATACTCTTATATTTTCCCCTACCCTTCTTAATTGTGCTGCAAGAAGCTGCTGCATATGAAAAAAAAAAGGTAAACAAATTAGACATTGATGTATATATATGGTAAAACATAATCTAGAAAACATTATTTGCATGAAGTGATACCTGAACTACTCGGCACCTGTGATTGTTGTGTTAGAGGTGAATCATTATAGATAGTTTGTCTATCTGTCTATGGTGGGAGTGGTGAAAGTGCATCTCCTGACTCCAAATCCCCCTATGCATGCTTAGGTGAGAGTGCACCTCTTAGCACCAAATCTCTGTGTACGATTAGTGATGTCACTTCTCCAGTAGGGTTATGTCGACCTCGGCCATTACCTCGCCCAATGCCTCGTCCTCCTTGACCTCCTAACCTACCTCGTGCAGAACCTAACATTTGCTACCTTTTGTCCAAATATAGTATAAATAACAAAATGCAATGAAATAAATATTAATGAAAAATAAAAGTAAACAATAAAACACATACATAACAAGCACAAAAAAGAAAAAAGAAGTAAAATAATATAAAAGTTAATAACATAAAACATATATGACATAAGAATATACCAAATTTCAAACACTTCAACCATTTGATCATATAATAGGGATGTTTGTACAATAATTGTAAATTTTTCAAATGATCAACAAGATTGATACTAATATTGATCACACTCAGTGCCCACAGTGTCATTCACATTGTCATCATCAAGCAAATCTTCCCTTTCTTCTTCGTCGATGGACCCAATCTCATCATTGTCATCAATGAAATCATCAACCACACCCCTTGCATTATGCCCACTTGTTTGAGTATGTATACTTGTATGGCTTAGTATTTCTGGTTCAACATCATCTCGATACAAGAGGACTACAAGGTCAATGCCTATGTCATCATTCCAAATTGGATTTAATTGGACTACATCTTATTGATATGCCTCATCAAGAAGGAGACCATCATTCTCACTACTTTCTTCACATTCTTCCACCTCTGAAAGGTTAAAAAGGTCACGAGGATTTGTCTTCACTACAATTAGCCACTCCATGTCAATAATATCTTTTAGATAGAACACTTGTTCTGCTTTGCTAGCCAAGACAAATGGCTCATTTGTAGCCAGCGAAGGCCGAACATTCACACTTGTAATGCCAAACTTGTCAACCTTGTATCCTCTTCCTAAATGACCCACATCCCACCAATAACACTTAAAGAGATATACTTTCTTATTCCCAATATATGAAAGTTCATATATGTCCTCTAAGATGCTATAATACTCTTTCCCTTCGTCTGAGCCATCCCCTTTCACTAGAACTCCAGTATTGTCAGTTTTCCTCCCTAAGGCACGATTTCTTGTATGAAATCTAAAACCATTCACTAAATAAGTAGAAAAATAGTGCACTGTTTTAGCAGGGCCAAGTGCTAGATAGATAAGGTTGTCATTAACTTGGCCTTGTGTACATAACTGTAGAACCTGCATAAATTAACTATACTCTATTACAGTTTATTTGGATAAAAGCTCATAACTCAAAATATACTACTTAACAAAGTAAACTATATTAACAAAGGAATCTACTCGTGCACAAAACCATTTGGGAAAGTCCTCAATAGTTGAAGTTTGAGTTTCAATCTCTAATTGGTACTCCCTACATTGTAGTAGTGATAGTTAGGAAATATTTGCTTGCTAACTAATTATTGTCATAGAGATTGGCAAAGAAGTGATAACTTACTCCATGAATGGCAAAACATCTGCACAATTTTGTAGTACATACATATAAGCTTGATGGAACTGTATCTCAGGTAAAATAATAGACTCATAACACCCCCTTGCCCTTCCAATTTGGTTGAAGATAGACTTGTCACCATTATCCATGGGTCCGTTATCATTTCTAGGAGGTTGATTAAATTTGGTTGGCATATTCTTTAAATAACGAGAGAAAAAGGTAAGACATTCATCGGCTAAACAACCTTCTGCAATTGAACCTTTTGGACGAGACATGTTATGAACATAAGATTTAAGCATGCGCAAATACCTACGTAAAAGGCAGATAGTGGAGAAGAGCAATAATTTGCAAGATTTGAGAGATAGAATAAAATATATATTAAAACATAATACCTCTCAATAGGATACATCCATCAGTATTGCACAGGTCCACCAAGCATTGCCTCTCTTGGCAAGTGAATGGGCAAGTGAACCATAACATCAAAGAAAGCCAGTGGAAATACCATTTCCAATTTGCATAATATGAGTGCAATTTGGGTCTCAAGTTATTCTAGATCCTCGATTTTTAGGCATTTAGAACATAAATTTTTGAAAAATTTACCTAGCTCTATTATCGGCTCTGACACTTCCTTAAGCAACAAACTGCGTATTGCAATTAGAAATATGTCTTGTAACAATATGTGGTGGTCATGGCATTTTAATCTAAATAATTTTTTATCACGGACATGTACACACCTTGAAATATTTGATGAGAAGGCATCTAGAACCTTTAAATTAGCCAAAAAGTTACACACTTTTAATTTCTCATATGGAGACAAGGCATAGCAAGTTGCAGGCATTAATACTCTATTCCCATACTCGATTGGATCAAACTGTTGTCTGATTCCTAAATCCACCAAGTCATACTGACTCTTTAATGTGTCGTTGGTTTTCCCCACAACCCCCATCACTGCTGAAACAAGGTTTTCAGACACATTTGGTTCTATATGCATGACATCTAGGTTGTGTCGAAGTAGGAGGGTTTTCCAGTATGGTAATTGGAAAAAAATACTCTTCTTCCTCCAATTATAAGCATTGGTTGGGCGATCACACTTTCTTTTTTGTCCTTTCCCAAAGGTTACATTACCTAATGCTTGTAATTGCCTTAGTGCTTCAACTTCAGATAAAGGTATAGGTGCTCTTGCAGTTTGAACCTTCCCATCAAATGCCCTTCTATTTTGCCACCAAGGATGAGTAATAAGTAAGAAGCATCGATGGCCCATAAAGCATACCTTGCTATGTAAAGAAACTGAATGTGTGTCCTTATGACAACAATGGTATGCTAACTTCCCTTTAGTTGACCACCCCAAAAGGTTTCCATATGCCGAGAAGTCATTTATTGTCCATAATACAGCTGCTCGCATCCTAAAATTGGATTGTGAGTGGGCATCTTATGTCTCCACCTCTTCCTCCCATAAATGTTGTAGCTCGTCAATCATTGGTTGTAGATATACATCTATTTCATCACCTAGACATCTAAGGTCTGGAATTAGGAGTGTCATCATAAAGTATGGTTGTTTCATGCAATGCCAAGGTGGTAAATTATAAGGAACCAACACCACTGGCCATATACTATGTGCAGCACTCATATTGCCATAGGGTTGGAACCCTTCACTTGCTAGGCCAAAGCGAACATTTCTAAGGTCCTTAGAGAAGTCGAGATGTTCCTCATCAAAGGTCTTCCATGCAATGGAATCAGATGGATGTCTTAACACACTATCATGCTTTCATGCATCCTTATGCCACCTCATCTCTTTAGCCGTGTTACGAGCTATATATAGCCTTTGTAGCCTAGGCGTTATGGGAAAATGGCGTAACACTTTGTGTGAGACTTTCTTGCCTTTATGCCTATCTGACTTCCATTTGGATAGGTTGCATCTAGGACATCTTTGGGCATCAACGTGCTCCTTCCAATACAAAATGCAATTATTTTCACATGCATCAATCTTGGTATAGTCTAATCCAAGCTCTCGAATAACCTTCTTTGCTTCATAATAAAAGTTTGGTACTAATGCTTCTTCTGGAAGCACATCCCTGAATAAGCTAAGCAAGGCATCCATAGATTTGTTAGTTCAATGGTTGAGACATTTCAAGTGAAGTAGCCTTACAATGAAAGACAACTTGAAAGCTTTTTTACAACTTGGATACAGATCAGTCTTAGCATCCTCCAATAGCTCGAAGAAATGCCTAGCTTGCATATTTGGTAGGTCATTATATTTAGAGCCATATGTCCCCGCCTCTCTTTCTGTATGCCAATATGCATCGTTTATCATCTCAATAATGTCATCATTATCTTCTTGCACACCTTGATCAACCTCCTGCGGGTGACTTTGGGCATGATGACAAAGTTCCCTATATAACTCCCACACTTGGTAACTCTCACAAAAACCCTTTTTGAATAGATCTTCCCTTACTCTATGTCTTAGCTTGAACTCTGTGTTCCTGCATGCTTTACATGGACAACGAATCATATCATTAACCCCCGATTGATTAAATGCCCATTGGAGAAAACTATCCACTCCTCGTATATATCTTGGATTAGCTTTGTTCCTGATCATTATCCAACTTTTATCCATCCCTATTCTCTTTCTCTATTTCCTACATTAGGTAACATAGGCAATAAAATTTTAGCAATAAGAACCATATCATAATCAAGCCATACCTTCAGTTTCTCTTATAGTTGCAAGGAACAAACCACATTATGTATAAGAAATTGTAATTCAATTAGAACTAAGTTTAATTTTCCACACCTAAAAATTTGAAACAACAATCAAAATTCAACTATCCACTATTATAAGTACCATATTATCCAACCAACGAACAAGCTGAGAATGCTTCTTGAATGTTTATGTCACCCATTCTACTCATGCATGCATTTTTAAGACTTGAATTGCATATTCCCTCCTCTCCAATGTCTTAATATGCTAGGTGGAGCTAATGAGCAAGGAAATGGAAGCCAACAAATGGGAAGATGAAAGTTTGACAACAATATGTGTAGTTTTGTCCATTTTGTAGCTATATGGGTGGCATATGATGTAACCTTATGTGGGAAATGTTTTGTAATCAGTTGAACATATGTAAATATCCAAATATTTGATGTATGTATAGAACTTGATGCCAAATGAATGGAAGTGTAGACTTTGAACATTTGATGGCCATATATGGTGTATGTATTCTTGTGGGAGTTGGAGATTTTGATTTCTGGGTTTATGCTCCTTTAAGACATGTTTAGTAGACTATTTTAGTGCATTCCCATGTGCTCATATGGTCATGGATGTAATTAGATGGTCTACAAAATGCGAAATAAGAAATTTTCCTTTTGCACACTTTGAATTCAAGCAAATTTTAATAGAGCTTTACCATGTATTCTTGCTTTGAACTATGTCAAATGGTTATGAATGAGTAAGATAAGCTAGATAATGAAGGTTGATACAATGGTTGAAGCTCTGGTAGAAAGTAAAGTTCAATTAATTCAGCTAATCCCTAAGTCCTTAAATGATAAATGCTAGTTTATAGAGGTAGATAGGAGATCAAATGTCAATAAAACCAAGTAATCTAGTCATTAGAGGGTGTACCAAATAGTTGGGATGAACATTTAAGCGTTTAGATCAAAAGTAATTAGAGTCTCGACCAAAACTATTGAGTCAGGGCTAGAGTTCAAACAGAACTGAAGAGCGCTCCGGCAAGGAATATTGCGCTGCGGTACAATGCTTACAGAACAAAGTTGCGCCATGGCGTGGTCATCTCAAGTTGCGACGAGAATCGTGATTTGGAATATGTTAGTTCCAGTAGGGGAGTTGCACCGCAACGTGGGTATTTTAAGTTGTGGCGAGAATCGTGATTTGGCATATGTTAGTTCTAATAGAGAATTACACCACAGCGTGGTCATCTCAAGTCGTGGCGCAAGTTTAATATTTTTTTGTCAGAGTTACAGAATCTAACTACGTCGCGGCAAGGAGCATTAGAGTCACAGTGTAATTGCATTAGAATGTATTTAAAAGGTTTTAGTAACCATTTGAACCGCGGCGGAGATCCACTAAGCCACGGCCTAAATTCCTAAATTTGTAATTTAACTTTCAAATTTTTAAAAGTCATAACTTTAAGCATGGTAGTTTGTTTAAGGTGATTTTTTTTTTTTGAATCTGGATATTTTTTTGAGATCTATGCAATGGTGAATGCCCAAAGGCGGTTCGGTCACTTATTTTCCTCAAAAAAGCATGTTTTGGCCTTCAATTTTGAGATTCTTGTTTTAATTTCTTCTCAAAAGAGCATATTCTGATCCAAAAATGTAAAAGTTTATAACTTGAGTAAGGGATCTCTAAATTTTGTAAACTTTGACTTTAATTAAAGCTCCATATATCTACTTTATATTGTAAAGATTTTAGCATAATCCTACATCTTTTGTTCCTAAAAAATTGCATGACAATAGAATTGGTCAGAGTCATAAATTCTGCAGATTCACCTGATTCATCTTTTGTTGTCATGAATTTTGAAAATTTTGAAAATATTCCATATAAATCCAAAAATTACCATCTTAAGTTTGAATTAAACCTCTAAATATCCTCTTCCTATTTGCCAAGTGTTAGACCTAGACTCAACCATTTGATTCTGTAAATGCACCCCTTTCCAAACCTACCTACTTAGGTTCTGAATTTGACACTAAAGAGTATATATGTGAAAATAATGGCCTTACACCATTCCATTAACCACCACAACACTTTTAACAAGTTTCAACTCATATTTCAAAACTACTTGAACTTCCTAAACTCCTAAAAAATCTCTAGATCAAAATATGACTACTTAAGTTCCTTATATTACATACAAGTCACCATGCTACTTAGAGCTTTAGAGAACCCATAACCAACCATCATACATTCAAATTAGTAATATTAAGAGTCCACAATAATATCACAAGAACCACAAAACACTAATCAAAATAATTGCATTTATGTCATACCAAATATATCAAAGTATTAAATTTTTTCTCAAATCTTCCTTCATTGCCATAGGTATATATTTCAAATTAGCCAGGAAGTTACATGTCATATATGCATTTTACAAAAGAAATTACATATATCACTATAACACCTAGCTTTACTTGCTACTAGCTTTCATGGTCTTCTCCTCATTGGAGGAGCTAAGATAGAAGAAGGGATGAGATATGCAGTGCCCGATATAATATAATAACATAACCATGCAATATAGAATGTAATGTCTAATAATAATGATGCAAATAAGCTTGGGCATAATGTAGAGAGACATCACAATCACTTTAGTCATTTCACATGCAATACACAGCACATAATGCATATAAGAGGAAATAACTTTAGGTTACCTCTGTAACTCCAACAAGGTTCTAACAAGGTGTCCAATAATCAATCCAAGAAAACTTAACCTATTGAACAAGAGAAAATTCAACATCATAATCAGTTTCATTCTTTGAAATTCTTTTCGTATAAACTACCCTACTATATTTCCATCCTAACTAAACCATTTAAAGCTCTTAATCTCAAACATCCTCCATCCTCTATCCTCTATCCTCCATAGAATTCGCATATGTGTTTGTCTTAATAGTAAACTCATGCTAAATTTCCACATTAGGGCTCATCTTTATTAAAAATCATCATTTAAGGTCTACCCAAGCTTAAAGAAGCATTATGTAACCATTAAAGTATCAAGATTGAATTTGAGGTTCCAAATTCGCATCCATGGCTGCCCTCCCTAAGAAAACCATAAAAATCATCATATTTTTGCTCATTCTCATTAAAAATTATTAATTAAGGCTTACCCAAATCAAAAGGAACCATTACAAGGCATGGAACTGGAATATTAAATCAAAAATCTGAATTTACAAAACTTAGAGTTTATACTTCCTCCATAAATCAGAACCTAGGGAATTTATGGATGTAGAAGCATTTTAAAGGCTTACCCAACTAAAATCAGGCTTACAATGACAAGAGATTCAATCTTTGCTCAGCCTTCATTCTTCTTCTCCTTCATTTGCTCAGCCTTCGTTCTTGTTCTTCTTCTCCCTCATTTGCTCAGCTTTCATTCTTCTTCTCCCTCATTTGCTCAGCTTTTGTTCTTCTTCTCCCTCTTCTCCCTCATTTGCTTAGCTTTCATTCTTCTTCTCCCTTATTTGCTCAGTCTCTTTTGTTTGCTCTACTTCAGAAGTTGGGGCTTAAAACTGGAGCTGCTACAACGTTGGTGTTTGTGGAGGGAATTAATGAGTGTCTGCAGGGAATTGAAAAAAGTTAATAAAACTGATGAAATGTTGCTGCAACATGGAGGGAGGGAATTGATGAGTTTTTGGAATATTGAAATTTTTGATATATTAATTTAATGAATTCTAATTTTAATTTATTACTAAACAATTATAAATAATAATCTATTAGTTTCTTAAAACTTAACTAAAAAAACTTTAGTATTTGATATTTTGTGATGGTTTTATATATAGTTTTATTTTTTTAATTAATGAGTAAATAATTCATAAAATTAAATAAAAAAATTAAAATGTTTAAAAAGCAAATAGATTGTAATTATTTATCTAAGAATTATTTATAGTTTTATTTTTTAATTAATGATTTATTTTGTATGTTTGATTAATTTTTATATAATGCTAAAATCTAGATTTTGAATTTGAGATAAGAAGCATATAAGTAGATATATAGATAACCTGGAGAAGAGAATCTAAATTTAAAGATTAAATAAAAAGAAAGGAATGATTGAATGAATAAATAATGGAGTTTGGAATTTGAATCTGACAGAAGAAACACATAACTATGCAAATCCTTTTTTTTTCCTTTGATTTTTAAATTTAATTTTTAATCTTGAAATTTTATTAAAACTCTATATAATTTTTAATCTTGAACAATTAATTAAAATTTTAGCATACAATAATAATTTATGAATAAACTCTGTAGCAAACTTTAATGAATAAACCTTTTTTATTTCACAAATAAGTGCTATTATAAATATTTTAGGGGATAAACCCTTGTATAGTGCTGTTACATTTGATTAATGATTAAAAATTAGATGAAAAATAATTAAAAAGAAACTTTCAATAAATGTTATATAACAACTACATTATTTGACATTATCTATTTCATTTATTTTGTATATTTGATTAATGATTATATAATGCTAAAAAGAAGGATTTCGAAAAAGATGGAAGTAAAATAGAGATGACATTTTGAATTTACATAAGTAGATACAATTTTAGTGTTAATTTTGATTGACACATAATGAGCACACGAGTAATGGAATTTTGAATATATTTTCTTTCAAGCATTCCCACTCTATCCTATTTTTTCATTTCTTTTTCATTTATTAATGTATTTCATTGTTTTTTCAACCCATTCCATTCAGGATACTAAAATTTTGCCATTCATTCAATCGCTTCCATCTTCATTTTCTTTTTCAGGATAAATTATTTTCTTTTGTCTTTAAAATTTTATTAAATTTTAAATTTAATATGTATGATTTTAATTTTTTTTATCTTGAATATGTATGATTTACATATTCAAGACAATCATAAAAATTAAAATAATATATAATTTTACATAAATAATAAAGTAAAATTAACTCAATATATAATTTGCAAAACAATCATATTAAATTATTAATACAAATTTGATAACAAAGAGTAAATTAAAAAAATTAACTCAAGAATCTTACAAAAGTATAAAGATTACAAGAATAATTTTATTTTACCTTTATAATTTTAAAAATGCATTCCATCTCTGTTGACTATAATTTTCTTAAACGCTAAGTTTGATATGAAAAAAAAAGGAGTTTAAATTGTGGTTTAATAATATATTACACAAATAAATGACAACTACCCCTCTCACTTTGTGGGTGAGCTATGCGTTTTAATTAACAATTCCAAATAAATGAAAAAATATCTTTCTCACTTGACAACATCTTTTCATTTTACTCCCCCCTCCTCAATTGCTTTGCCTTTTATTAGAGGATTCTTCTAATATTTATTTTCCTAAGTTATGAACACATGCCTATTTGTCCCCTTTTTTATCAACAAATGATAAAGATAAAACATATTTTGTCAAATTAATTATATTTTTAATTAAACAAGATACATATGCATCATGTCCATAAAGGAAAATAGGCACGTGTTCATACATGATCTATTAATTGGCCATGTGCACATATATGGTAAAATTTGTTGTAATTAAGGTCACTCATTATGAATCTCAACACTAGTGTCATCACATCTGTTAGCGAGCTCTAAAGTTCATAACACGAGGTGATTATTATAAACTCAACTATATTACGAGTATTAATTGGGCTACAAATTACATTAATGTGTATTTTTAAAATAAAACACTAAAAAAAAACCTACTTCAAAAATATTAGTATCATCCGTTACTAAGCAGGCTATAGTTGATCATCATCAATGGTCTCTAATGTAGGTGAATTTGAAGGTTTGAATAGGGACAACCTCCATCCGCAAACTCAGTCAGGTCTCTAATTGCCTTAAACATTCTCACAAATTTGATACCAACACTTGTCGCTAAATCTAGAGTTAAAATGACTAAATGCACTTGGAAGTGGAACAATTTTCTCTCCTGCCCTGCTGCTATGCTTGAGTTGATGTGAGATTTAGAAACATGGGAAGGATTTTTTTATATATTTGAATAATATTTTAATAATTATCTATTTCATTCATGATCTTCTTTATTACACAGTAGAATAGAAATTGAAAAGATGAGGAAAATGATTAATTATGTATTATTTTTATAACACTCTTTTTAAAAAAATGATATATATATATATATAATTCTGAAGAGACTTTATCATACATTATTAAATTATAAATAATTAGCTCTTAAATGTGTAATGTTTTTAAAACCAAACTAATCATTCAATTAGTGAAAACAATAGTTTAAGGTTCATTTGTCTCAATGTAATGAAGTGTTATTGCACCTACATATAAAAATATTTTTTTAACTTATTTGTATGTAAAAATATTTTTTTTATTTTTATTAAAAAATTTATAAAAAGATTACTTCAAGTTATTTGTATATAACATTTAATTAATATTAGTAACATTAAACATTTATTTTCTTTGATAAAGTTATATTTATAAGTATAATTTATTTTTTTAATGTATTTGTCTATTTAAAAAAAATTCTAAATTCAAATTAATAAAAATTTTGCACTAAAACTTTTAGTGACGACTAAAATAGTTGTCACTAAAAGTTACTTTTGACAAAAAAATTTAACAAAAATTTTTTTAAATTTTTATAAATGATGCAAAACTTTTAGTGACAACAAGTGTCGCCACTAAAAGTGACTTTTAGTGATAAAATCAATTTGTCGCTACTAAAAATTAGTTTTAGTGGCGACCTTGCAGTTGTAACTAAAAATCGTCACTAAATGTGACTTTTTAGTGGCAATAGTATTGATGTCGCCACTAAAAGTATTTAGCAACGATTTTTTATTGCTACTAAATAGTTTAGTGGCAATTTTTTTTGTCATCACTAAAACTTTTATCGCAATTCAGAATAGTATTTTAATGACAACTTTTAGCAACAACTTAATAAAGTCACAGCTAAAAATATTTTTGTGACAACTTTTTGTAGTCGCCGCTAAAAGCCGTCACTAAAAATCTATTTTTTTGTAGTAAAAATTGGACACATACTCTATAGGTCTAGTAGCACATGAGCTCCCAAATCACTTCACTCCTCTACTTGTTGGTCTGTGAAATAATAAAAGAAAAGGGATAAGACTAGTACTAGCTCAATAAATGCATAAATAATAAAGTGCACGTAGGGGAAACAATCACACGTCTAAGTTTTTAGAAATCAAATAGTTATTGAATAATTTAAGAAATAATAATTTATAATTGAAATAAAAAACAACTATTTAATAAATAAGAAACTTTTAAATAAAAACCATATTTTCTAAATATTAAGAAAATAGGTATCATAAAAAGGAACCAAACTATCAAACCATAGTATCATATTTCTTGTCATTTCTTTGAATACATTCCATCTTATCGCTTTCACTATACATATCTAGCATGTCAGTTCACAGCACTAGATACATTATATTGTAATGCTATCACAATTCACAACTTATTCTATATATACCGAAGCCGTCATCTCCACTAGTGGCTATGGGATCCTAACTAGATTCCCATCCATTATTTAAAAAATGGAAGTAAAATAAAATCCACTAAAATAACATTTAGGTAACTAATGATAAATAAAGAATCAAGAAAATAAATAGTTAATTAATAAGATGAATTACCTTTCAATAGACCCACCATAAAAACATTAAATTAACAAAGCCACATAAAATACTTCTCATAAATATATATACCCACATCACTACTTTCTTTTTTTAGTTTCTTCTTTTGCACTCCACAATTATGTATTATTGCCATATTTCAATCATTCATTTGTTTATTAATTTATTTATTCCTTCATCCTATGAATATGTATACACACCTATGTTGAAGTTTTAAAAATACCGATTTGTTTCCCAAAGAGCAAAGCATATAAATCACAAAACAAAATTTTAACTATTGAAATATAACATGGGATAAAATAAAGATGCCACTCTATTATTTATACACTCACTGGTAGGGATAAATAGTAAGTAGAGGTCCCTAATTCCTATTGTTTAATATTGAATCTCAATTAAAAGTCTTCTCAGTATCACGTAAAATTATAACCAATATAAATTAAATAATTTGACTACTCAACTAACATCTATAATTATTTATATAACCTAATATGCTCTCTAAAATATAAACACTTAAATTTTTGTATATTTTATTAGCCTAAATGCAAATCCTAAATTTAAGTTTTTCAATCTAAATTTTCATAATTCAAATTAAACTTGAAACTTACTTCTTGAAACTTGAAAGATGAAGTGGAAACTATTAATTCACGCTTTAATGTTAGCTCCCAAATTTGGAAGCTCGCCCATAGCAATAGGAAGTAAGAGATCTGTACAAGGGATTGTGATTCAATAAAGCATGTAAAAAGGATGAATATTGATGGAAAAAGATGAAGGAAGGAAAAAAAAAACTAACCATCAAATTCCACAGAACCCATGGCTGAACAGTGAAGGAAAATAAGAAGAAGATGAAGAAAATGGAGTTACAACAATGGGGAAAACACACAGAACTATAGCATGTCGGAACAGTAGCTAATGGGGGCAGGTGCATGATTGGAAGTGACCGAAAGGGAAGAGAAATTTTGGAGGATGAAGAAATGTGGATCTTGGTCGAAGAGTGCAGACTTTCGATGAAGAAGTGAAGAAAAGAGACGCAGCAGAATTGAAGGATAAGTGGAGAGAGAGTGCGTGAAAAGTATTAAAATATTTTCTGCTAATATTGCACTTTTGCCACTAGAAAATTTAATATGTTTTAATTGGTATCTAAAATATTTAAAAAAAGTTCTTAAAAAAATTTATAAACTCTAAAATTAATTTAAAAATTATTTTTTTTTTTTACTTTAATAACCTAAAATAATTTAATTTAATTTATATTTTTAAGGTATCACATATAATTCCATTTAAGTATGGCACTTGGTGATTAAAATTGAATAATTTCCTTGTCATTTATATGTTGTGCATTTAAGGGAATGCGATAGGGTCAAAATCCAAGACTTGAAATTCTTCTAGTTTGGAGGAGCTCCAAGCTTATTTATGTTCATTTAGGTGTTAGTCATGTTCATTTTCAAACCTCAACAATTCTCCTATTCAAATACCAATATTAATGAGATCTCCACTACACGTCTTATTCACCCAATAAACAAATAAATAAATAAATGATGACCATGACCAATGAAATTGTTCTAGTGCAACTTTTCAAATCATAATGATTCTCGTGTTCAAGTCAAAAATTTGATGAAAGTCCATCGCACCTTTCTTGTTTACCAAAAACAAATACAATAACAATCATGACCAATAAAATAGTCATCTTATTGATTTGAGCATCAACTTTTCAAAGCTTAAGAAACTGTATTTAATACAAATTATTTGTTGTCTCTAAATATGAAAGTTGAAACATCATACTAATTTAGTGTTATAATCTCAATTGTCAAATATAGTAGTTAAGTTTCACATAGGAAATATGAATTTTTGTGTAAAATATATAAAATTCTTGAAAGACTGCAACTTTACGAGCTAAGTTTTGAAGTAGGGTTCTTTCAAAAGTCTCCACCAACTGCTGTGAGAGCCTTCCAAGCAAGGTTTTAAATTGCAGTTGCAGTTGCGGTTGTGATTGCGTTGCGGTTGCGGGTGTTGCAGAAATTATAAAATGTGTTGTGGGTGTTGTAGACCATTACATTGCAGATTATTGCATATGCGGAGCGGACCGCATCCGCAATATTGTGGCCGCATCATGTGATGCGGTTCGCATTTTAAAACCTTGATTCCACATATTACTTGCTACAATTGTGCAGCACAAGTAATGATGAAATGTCAGAATTCCTATAACAAAGTACAAGACTTAAGCGCCACGTCAAAAGTATCGAACAAATTTTGAGCATTAACCTCGCAAGGTTAAGAACTTATAATGAATCTTTCAAATCGGTAACATGAGAAAGTTCTCTACTAAGAGCATGCCTAGAAACAGCAACAACATAATCTAGTCGTATGCTCGGTCTAGTTCTTTTACGTAAGTTTTTACTCAGAACAAAGCATTAGGAAATACAGTTCTAGAAGTTTTGCCTTGCACAACTACGGTCCACCCCTTCAACACTTCTGCACATGCTTGCCGCCATACAAGGATGCCTTCTGTAAAGATCTAAATTAGGTATCAAATGAAGTGAGATACAATTGTCCTAATGGCAGGTAAATTATAACAGAAAACTTTAAGTTTACAAAATTGATAGTGAACAATTGTATTATAAATAGATATTCTCAAAGTTACAACTAAATTCTTTTAAATTTTTTTTAACTTAAGGTCTTTCACTATTTAAACCAACTACAAACAAGTTCACTCTTTCATTTCATGTATTCATCAATATTTTGAAAGTTGTGATGAAAAAACAAAGCATGACTTTAAGTGAACATCATTTCTTGAGTCTGTTTTACACCTATGCCTCTACAAAATTTGAAAAGCTACGATAACAATAGTAAACTTGGGATCACAAAGTATGATTGAAATAATATAATAGTAATTTACTTTTGATATCCTTAATTTTTGCTATAACACAAAAACATCTAGATCTTTATAGAAGGAATGTTGATTACACTAGATATTGAGAAGAACTAGCACTTATAAATGCTATTGTAATAACCGACGTGAATAATGCAGGGAGGAAGTTAACTTTTCAACGCCGCTTGCAGCTGCCACGCACCATTTTTCCCCTCTGCAATTTTACGTATGTACCCCTCCTCTCATTCTCTTTCAACTGGTTTTTCGGTCATTATCCTTCTGATCTCTGCAGCTCATATCCCTCCAGCGAAGCACTTGCAGAACAGACTCAAAAATTCTACATCTCCATTCTCTGTTTTGCTGGACGCTGGTTGTCATGCTTCTTCGAGCTACTGGACGTTGGTTTGGCTGCTTCTTCACGCTGTGAATTTGCTGCAGTAGCTGCTTCATTCAGTCGCACAACGCTTTCTGCTGGACGAAGGCTGGATTGATCAGAAAATTGCACTGTAATCCTCCCCTGTTCAGCGCTGGTCTTGTTCGAACTATGGCTGCAGACTTGTTCCTTGAACTTTGTTAAGCCTTTGCTGCTGGTTGCTGGTGAAACTAAGCCAGAAAAATTAATTTCTCAAGTCTGAACTTTCTGCTAGATGAATTGCTATTGCTGGGTTCATTTTTCCCCTCTGTTTACGTTACCTTGTACTGCTGGTTTGCTATTCAGGGCAGCCTTCCTCCTCTTGGTTTAAGCTGAGCTCGTGGCTGTGTGTGTGGTAGGAGAGCAGCGCTTATAGGTATATCTAGGCTTGAAATTCCCGTTGCATGTGTTACTTCTTTAAGCCTAATTATCAGCGTTTCTCTCCTCTGTATCTTACTGCTGTAATACGTTGTGGGGTGGCCAGGAAAGGGAGGTCCTGCGCAGGAGAAAAGTGAGGCAGGAAGATGATCTTGGATGTAAAATTCTGACTTCATTCAGGCTTAACTGTATGTCTATTCTCCTATACATTAATGCCTCCCAAAATTCTGCATATATATATACCTATTTTAATTAAAGACCAAACCCCACTGTACTCTTTTCTTACTTGTTAAATTATATGTATGCAGAATAAATTTCCCTTTAAAGTGTGGCTGCAGATTAAAGATGGTATGCATTTCCTTTAGTTTTCAAATTTGGGTTTAGCTCCTAAGTGGAACCAAGGAAATGAGAGCACAAAATATGTATATGGAATATACTGTACAAGTTGGAAGGCGTAAAATTAGTAGAGGAATAAATTTTAAATTTTGATAAGTCCAAGTCCTGTATGAAATTAATTGAAGTGATTCATCTTCTAAAATCTGTGAATGGGTCTTGTAGGGTATTTAGGAGATTGAGTTATAGCTGAAAAAGGGTCAGGGAATTTCTGTAATATCTCGGAAGGTGAGTAAGTAATGCGGACCGTGAGACACGGAAAATCTTTATTTGGTTACTAAGTTTCCTTGCAGTATTTAAAAAAAAATTTGATTATCTATTTATAGAGATACACATTTCAATATTTTGTCATATGCATGTTTACCAAAAGATCGGTTCGAACCTAAATTTTTCAAATTTATAGATGTTTGAATTATTTGGAAATTTTACGATGAACCCGATCTGGAAGGTACTCTATATAGGAGATTAAACGAGAACATTGCATTGTTTTATGAAGTCATCTGTTCAAAACCCTGTAGCTAACAGCAGTAGATATTAGCTTTGGTGCACCATGATCTGTACCTCAGCTAGCAGGGGTGGTGCTAGCCCCGTGTGCGGGCCACCACACGTGGAGTTATATTATTTCCGCAGGCTGAATGCTTTGCGTCTGTAGTGACCTTTCCCCGCGAGCTGTGTGATCAGCATCTGCTTAAATTGGTTCTGCTTAGATACTTTCAGTGCATTTGTACGAAAGAATTTGCATAAAACATGTTTTACGCGGTATACCTGTAAAAATGTATCTATATATCCGTGACCCTACTTTTATTTTAAAAGGGTCGGCATTGCTTATTCATTGAGTATCAAACTCATTTTTTTAAATTATTTTTTTTCAGAGAGCAGTACGGGCCCTACCCTACCCCCAGCAGCTTTCTAGTGTCATCTCTTAGGTGCTTCTTTTGACGAGCCTGCAGTTGCTCATGTGGGTGTATTTTGGTTGTGTGTGTATTTTGTTTGAAGCTTTGTAAAACTTTGTAAAGTTAGCTCCACTGACTCATGGATGGGTCATCCCCACTCCCCGAAAATTTTTTTTGATTTGATTGGATATGGGTCATTCCTTTTGTTGTATTGTGCTGGCTGACAATTTGTAGAAATATCAAGAGGTCTAATTTATAGAGGAGACTCTGCCAAAATTTCTACAAATGTCCTTTAAAGAAAAGCTCATATGTTTTATATGATTCAAATTAATGCCATAAGTATTTTCTCTATGTTTCCATTTCTGCGTCAGAGTACTTAAATTGTGGGGTGTGACAGTTTGGTATCAGAGCTTAGGTCTTTCTGTGATCCTGTGGAGCAAGAGTTTTCTGTGGGATCTCAATTATGGTTATGAACCCGGGCGTAACTATACTTGAGGTGTCACTGAAAACCTTATAGGGTGTCTTAAGTCATTCCTTTAAGTATATTGTCTTGTTAAATGTTACTTCCAATCTGGAGAATGATTTGAATGATGATCATATTTTTTTTGTAGTGTGTGGAGATGCCTCCCAAAATTTGTTCAGTTAATAGATTAGCAGCTGTGGATGAGGCTGTAGATGAGGCTTCTGCAAGTGCATCAGCCCAACAAACTACCCCACCTGTCAGAGGTCGTGGTCGAGGTCAGGGTAGGGGTCGAGGAACTATTTGGCCCCCTAGGCAGGTCTCACCTGCGGACCAGGTAGAGCCTCCACAGCCTGTGGAGGAAATTGCACCACCAGTTCAACCAAGACCGATCGGGCCTCAGGTGATGAGGGAGGAAAGGGAGGTCCCGGTAACCCTCTCCCAGTTCTTAAAATTGAAGCCTCCCACTTATTCCGGGACAGAGAGTCAGGAGGATCCCCAGCTATTTATTGATGGTATTGAGAAGATATGCAGAGCTTTGAGTTGCTCAAGTGCAAAATCCGCTGAGTTTGCCGGGTTTCAGTTACAAGATGCGGCTTACATATGGTATCAGACCTTATTGGGGGAAAGGCCGGTTAGAGCTCCTCCAATGATATGGGAAGAATTTAAGGGACTCTTTATGGATCGCCTTTTGCCACAGAGTGTCCGGGATGCTAGGGCCAGAGAATTTGAAGGTCTCAAGTTAATTCCAGGCATGGGCGTTTCTGATTATGACATCCGGTTCACCCAGTTGTCTCGCTACGCCCCACACCTAGTCCCTACTGAGAGGGATAGGATCAAGTGGTTTGTGAATGGGCTACCTCATATGTTGTATAGGGTGATTGCTCCATAGATGAACCTCTTTCCTTCATATTCAGCTGCGGTGGATTGTGTACGTATGATAGAGATGAGAGATAAAGAGGAGGACATTTCTCAAAGAAAGAGGAAGCGTGACGGTGATGGGAGACAGGGAGGTAGTTCTTTTGTGGCTGGACCTTCTTATGGTCTCAGACCTCAGAGTCATCAGAGATTTACTCAAGCTTTTACGGGGCCTCCGACCTCATTTTCTACCTGTACTGACCGGCACAGAGCATCATTCCGAGGGGTTAGCACGATGTCTACCCCAGTTACTGCTCCATCTCGTCAATCTAAAGGTCCCTGTTCCATTTGTGGAAAGATACATTCAGGCACTTGCCACAGAGAGACGGGGGTATGTTTTCGTTGCTGGCAAGTGGGACACTTGGTGAGAGACTGTCCTCAGCGCTACCCTAATTCTAGTTAAGCATCAGTTCGACCTACCAGGAAATTTTCAACAGGGACTCCATCTACCAGTGCAGTTACAGTTCAGAGTGGCTGAGGTAGTAGCAGTGGGACGGTAGTAGGCAGAGGACAGGCGACTGTAGGATGAGGTCAGGCTCGGGTTTTTGCACTAAATAGATAGGACACACAAGCATCTAATGCCGTAGTAACAGGTACACTTACGGTTTGTTCATATGCTGCTTACTCCTTATTTTATCCTGGCTCTACACATTCCTATATATCTCCCTACTTTACAAAGAAGATTGGTAAGGACTCTGAAAAGTTAGAGTGCCCGTTGCTTGTGGCAACCCCAGTGGGGGAATCTGTAAAGGTAGATCGGGTATATAAGGCATGTATGATTACACTGGCCGATTGCGAGATGCTAGTTGACTTGATAGTGCTTGCGATAGCGGAGTTCGATGTAATACTCGGAATGGATTGGTTAGCGTCCTGCTATGCAGTGGTGGATTGTCATCTTAAGCAAGTGAGATGTAATTTTCCTAAAAAATCACCCTTTGTCATTCAAGGTGACCGAAGTGAAGCACCAAACAATTTAATATCTGCGATAGAAGCTCAGAGGCTTTTAAAAAAGGGGTATCAAGGATATTTAGCAATGGTTCGGGATATAGAACTGCAAGTCCCAGCATTGGAACAGGTTCTTGTAGTAAAAGAATTCCCTGATATTTTCCCCGAGGAATTACCAGGATTGCCTCCTGAAAGGGAAGTCGAATTTTGCATTGATGTGTTATCAGACACTCAGCCTATATCTATTCCTCCTTATCGAATGGCACCTCTGGAGCTTTGTGAACTAAAGAATCAATTGCAAGACCTGTTGGACAAGGGTTTTATTCGCCCTAGTACGTCCCCTTGGGGCGCACCTGTTCTTTTTGTTAAGAAGAAGGATGGTTCTCTTCGCTTATGTGTAGATTATCGACAGCTGAATAAAGTGACAGTGAAGAATAAGTACCATTTACCTCGTATAGATGACCTATTTGACCAATTACAGGGAGCTCAATACTTCTCAAAAATTGATTTAAGATCAGGTTACCATCAGCTACGAATTAGAAGGGAAGATATTTCAAAAACTGCTTTTAGAACCCGTTATGGTCACTATGAATTTCTAGTGATGCCATTTGGGTTAACCAATGCCCCAGCTGCCTTTATGGACTTAATGAATCGAGTGTTTAAGCCATTTCTGGATCGATTTGTTATCGTGTTCATTGATGATATTTTGATTTATTCTAAGGGTTATGAAGAGCATGACAGCATCTGAGAATGGCATTACAAGTGTTACGGGTACATCAACTATATGCTAAATTTTCTAAATGCCAGTTTTGGCTCAAAAGAATTACCTTTTTGGGCCATGTAATCTCAAGAGATGGGGTGCAAGTAAATCCTAGTAAAGTGGAAGCGGTTCAAAAATGGCCAAGGCCTACTACAGTTACAGAGATTCGTAGTTTCTTGGGCTTGGCAGGTTACTATCGTCGGTTTGTTAAAGACTTTTCAAAAATAGCTGCGCCGCTGACAAAACTAACCCAGAAAAATGTGAAATTTCAGTGGTCTAAGCTGTGTGAGGAAGGGTTTCAGAAATTGAAGGATTGTCTAACTTCTGCACCAATTTTGGCATTACCCTCGGGATCGGGAGGTTATGTTGTATACTGTGATGCTTTTGGGATTGGCCTAGGATGTGTATTGATGCAGCATGGTCATGTGATTGCTTATGCCTTTAGACAACTTAAGAAGCATGAACAGAATTACCCAACCCATGATTTAGAAATGGCGACAGTGGTTTTCGCTCTCAAAATCTGTAGACATTATTTATATGGGGAGACATGTGAAATTTATACAGATCATAAAAGCCTTAAATACATCTTCCAATAGCGGGATCTGAATCGTAGGCAAAGAAGGTGGATGGAGCTACTCAAAGATTATGATTGTACCATTTTATACCATCTAGGTAAGGCGAATGTAGTAGCAGATGCTCTGAGCAGGAAATCCATGGGGAGCTTGAGCCATATTGCGAAGACACGGAGACCACTAATTTTAGATCTTCATAAGATTGAGCGTTCAGGAATCCAATTGGAGATTAAAGAGCCAGGAATGTTTTTGGTGCATGTGCAGCTTCATTCATCTTTATTTGAGAGGTTGAAAACTGCTCAAGCCAGGGATGCACAAATTTGTAAGTTGGTGGATGACGTCAAAAGTGGAAGAAAAAATGAATTCATTTTATATTCAAATGGCGTTTTATGGTTTGGTACTCGATTGTGTGTGCCAAATATGGATGAATTAAAGAGGGAACTTATGGAAGAAGCTCATTATTCTCGATATACGATCCATCCAGGTTCTACCAAGATGTACCAAGATTTAAAGCAAGTGTACTGGTGGGAAGGCATGAAGAGAGATATAGCAAATTTTGCCTCTCATTGTTTGGCGTGTCAGCAAGTTAAGGCAGAACATCAGAAACTTGCAGGGTTACATCAACAGCTAGAAATACCCGAGTGGAAGTGGGAAAGGATCACTATGGACTTTGTAACGGGGCTACCACGAACAGCAAGGGGTTATGATTCCATCTGGGTGATTGTGGACAGACTCACTAAAACAGCTCATTTTCTCCCTGTGAAGACAACCTATAATGTGGCAAAATATGCACAGCTTTACATGAACGAGATAGTGAAGCTTCATGGTATACCAATGTCTATAATTTCTAATCGAGGACCCCAATTTACTTCTAAGTTTTGGAGAGTTTTTCAAAAGGCTATGGGTACCCGATTAGATCTTAGCACTGCCTTTCATCCTCAGACTGATGGGCAATCTGAGAGGACGGTACAAATAATAGAAGATATGCTAAGGTTGTGTGTTATGGATTTTGGTGGCAGCTGGGATAACTATTTATCATTAGTGGAATTTGCTTATAATAATAGTTATCAAGCTAGTATACAGATGGCACCCTTCGAAGCATTATATGGGAGACGGTGCAGGTCTCCCATTGGATGGTTTGAAACTAGAGAAGTTAAATCATTAGGACCGGAGTTAGTGCAAGATGCCTTAGAAAAGGTGAAAGTAATCAAGGAGAGATTGGTAGCAGCTCAGAGCAGGCAAAAAGCGTATGTGGACCGTCGACGCCGTGATTTGGAGTTTATGATTGAGGACTATGTGTTTCTCAGGGTGTCTCCTATGAAAGGTGTGATGAGATTTGGGAAAAAGGAAAAGTTGACCCCGAGATATGTGGGACCATTTGAGATCCTAGAGCGAATTGGGGCTGGAGCCTATCGATTAGCGTTGCCACCGGAATTATCTAATATCCACCCAGTATTTCATGTTTCGATGTTAAGGAAATATCTGCCTGATCCTTCTCACGTGTTGCAGAACCAAGATGTTTCTTTAGGTGAAGGTTTATCTTATGAAGAAGTTCCTGTTGCAATTTTGGATAGACAAACGAAGAAGCTACGTTCTAAAGAGATTATGTCAGTGAAAGTTTTGTGGCGTCACCATACACCAGAAGAAGCTACATGGGAGATGGAAAGTGAAATGCGTGCAAAATACCCCTATTTATTTGAGAACTAAGGTTAGTATGTATAGGTATATATAAATTCGGGGACCGAATTTTCTTTAGGGGGAGAGATTGTAATAACCGACGTGAATAATGCAGGGAGGAAGTTGACTTTTCAATGCAGCTTGCAGCTGCCACGCACCATTTTTCCCCTCTGCAATTTTACGTATGTACCCCTCCTCTCATTCTCTTTCAACTGGTTTTTCGGTCATTATTCTTCTAATCTCTGCAGCTCATATCCCTCCAATGAAGCACTTGCAGAACAGACTCGAAAATTCTGCATCTCCATCCTCTGTTTTGCTGGACACTGGTTGTCATGCTTCTTCGAGCTGCTGGACGTTGGTTTGGCTGCTTCTTCACGCTGTGAATTTGCTGCAGTAGCTGCTTCATTCAGTCGCACAACACTTTCTGCTGGACGAAGGCTGGATTGATCAGAAAATTGCACTGTAATCCTCCCCTGTTCAGCGCTGGTCTTGTTCGAACTGTGGCTGCAGACTTGTTCCTTGAACTTTGTTAAGCCTTTGCTGCTGGTTGCTGGTGAAACCAAGCCAGAAAAATTAATTTCTCAAGTCTAAACTTTCTGCTAGATGAATTGTTGTTGTTGGGTTCATTTTTCCCCTCTGTTTAAGTTACCTTGTGCTGTTGGTTCGCTGTTCAGGGCAGCCTTCCTCCTCTTAGTTTAAGCTGAGCTCGTGGCTGTGTGTGTGGTAGGAGAGTAGCGCTTATAGGTATATCTAGGCTTGAAATTCCTGTTGCATGTGTTACTTCTTTAAGCCTAATTATCAGCGTTTCTTTCCTCTGTATCTTACTGCTGTAATACGTTGTGGGGTGGCCAGGAAAGGGAGGTCCTGCGTAGGAGAAAAGTGAGGCAGGAAGATGATCTTGGATGTAAAATTCTCACTTCATTCAGGCTTAACTGTATGTCTATTCTCCTATACATTAATCCCTCCCAAAATTCTGCATATATATATACCTATTTTAATTAAAGACCAAACCCCACTGTACTCTTTTCTTACTTGTTAAATTATATGTATGCAGAATAAATTTCCCTTTAAAGTGTGGCTGCAGATTAAAGATGGTATGCATTTCCTTTAGTTTTCGAATTTGGATTTAGCTCCTAAGTGGAACCAAGGAAATGAGAGCATAAAATATGTATATGGAATATACTGTACAAGTTGGAAGGCGTAAAATTAGTAGAGGAATAAATTTTAAATTTTGATAAGTCCAAGTCCTGTATGAAATTAATTGGAGTGATTCATCTTCTAAAATCTGTGAACGAGTCTTGTAGGGTATTTAGGAGATTGAGTTATAGCTGAAAAAGGGTCAGAGAATTTCTGTAGTATCTCGAAAGGTGAGTAAGTAATGCGGACCGTGAGACACGGGAAATCTTTATTTGGTTACTAAGTTTCCTTGCAGTGTTTAAAAAAAAAAATTTGATTATCTATTTATAGAGATACACATTTCAATATTTTGTCATATGCATGTTTACCAAAAGATCGGTTCGAACCTAAATTTTTCAAATTTATAGATGTTTAAATTATTTGGAAATTTTATGATGAACCCGATCTAGAAGGTACTCTGTCTGGGAGATTAAACGGGAACATTGCATTGTTTTATGAAGTCATCTGTTCAGAACCCTATAGCTAACAGCAGTAGATGTTAGCCCTGGTGCACCATGATCTGTACCTCAGCTAGCAGGGGTGGTGCTAGCCCCGTGTGCGGGCCACCACACGTGGAGTTATATTATTTCCGCAGGCTGAATGCTTTGCGTCTGTAGTGACCTTTCCCTGCGAGCTGTGTGATCAGCGTCTGCTTAAATTGGTTCTGCTTAGATACTTTCAGTGCATTTGTACGAAAGAATTTGCATAAAACATGTTTTATGCGGTATACCTGTAAAAATGTATCTATATATCCGTGACCCTACTTTTATTTTAAAAGGGTCGGCATTGCTTATTCATTGAGTATCAAACTCATTTTTTTAAATTATTTTTTTTCAGAGAGCAGTACGGGCCCTACCCTACCCCCAGCAGCTTTCTAGTGTCATCTCTTGGGTGCTTCTTTTGACGAGCCTGCAGTTGCTCATGTGGGTGTATTTTGGTTGTGTGTGTATTTTGTTTGAAGCTTTGTAAAACTTTGTAAAGTTAGCTCCACTGACTCATGGATGGGTCATCCCCACTCCTCGAAATTTCTTTTAATTTGATTGGATATGGGTCATTCCTTTTGTTGTATTGTGCTGGCTGACAATTTGTAGAAATATCAGGAGGTCTAATTTATAGAGGAGACTCTACCGAAATTTCTACAAATGTCCTCTAAAAAAAAGCTTATATGTTTTATATGACTCAAATTAATGCCATAAGTATTTTCTCTATGTTTCCGCTTCTGCATCAGAGTACTTAAATTGTGGGGTGTGACATTATTAGTCAAACATTCCTCTAAAAGGTATAGTCATATCCCGTTATACATGAAACGACAGTATTCAAAAGAACATAACTGGGATAAATGATAAATGGAATTGTCAACTTTATCTCCTTGTCATCATGATTCCAAATTCGGTACTTATTTTTCCCAGCTTATTTAAGTTCTTCATAACACATACCAACATTCAGCATATTGATCAACGGATAGAAAATATAGTAGTTGATGCATTTTTCACTCATATAATTTGATAAAAAGACATAACGTAAACACGTTCCTCATGGTCTGCAATAGGAAGCAATACATACTAACATCACTTTTGTCCCTCCTGGTCATGCAAATGTCAGAAATAGTGGAAACCGTACACTATTTCTATCAACTTATATTGTTTAGGTGGGACAATTTAAGAAAGTGTAACATCCGGTCCCTCCATAAACGTGAGAAACGTAATGTTCGGTTTCTCCGTAAACGTCAGAAATGGGCCAAATATAAAAGGAAATCCTCAAAATAGAAGGAATTGGGGCCAACTAAAATTATGATAAAATTTTAAATATTAGAAAATGAGGATTTGAGGTTTGAGATGCCCAAAAACCAAAGCTAGAAGAGCTCAGAAAATTTGCCGAAGAAAGTAGGGGTATTTTTGTAATTTTTGAAAAATTTTGAAATCTCATAGGAGGGCTTTTTAAATGGAAAATTTGAGCTTTTCAGGGTTCTCAGAGGCCCCAAATACCATGGGAACCCCTAGAACAGTTGAAACCCCTCCAGTGAGTAATTTCGGTCGTTGGTTGACCGAAACTTTGACCGAACGGTTTGGAATGGTTTTAGATCCTTTTTGAGTGATTCCAAAGGCAATTCTTATGATTAAGAGCCTAAGAAATATGATGGAGAAGACAGATTTTAAAAAGGAGTTGAAATGAGCCCAAACAAACAAAACTACAAAGAGGGACTAAATTGCAAATTCTGAAAGTTGCTTAAATGAATCCCTAGCTTATAAAAAACGTCCCTCCTTTGCTCAGATCTCCTCACCCACTCTCTCACACGTTAAAATAGAATTAAGAAGGGCTAAGAGTGGTGCACAAGAGGGGAGGCCAAGGAAGGAAGAAGAAGCTTTGAAAAATGTAAGTTTTAGCCACTTTTTCCTACTCCTTGCCTTGTTAAACTTCTTCCCCTCTTCTTCCTCTTCCTTCTCATGGTTTTGGCATTTAATTTGGTGCTGTTTTGAAGGCAGAACAGAGGTGGAATTTTCGGATTTGGTGAGGGGAGGCTAACCAAGTGAAGAACAAATCAAGAAAACTAAGAATCCAAGGTATTTTACTACTTCCTAAGCTTAGGTCTCCTTGCTCCTCTTCTCTTCAATTTCCCCCCATGTAAGACCAGCCATAAGGGATTAAATTTCTGGGCAAACCAAGAATGAATCACATGAATTAGGGTGTGGGAATTTAGAATATGCAAAGGAAACCAAGTAAAAGCCATTGAATTTTAAGTTACCAAAGTGTAGGATTCTTGAAGAGTTTGTAAAATCTGTTTTGATTCATGAATTTCCTAGGCTATGTAAGTGTTTAATTGAGCTTCTAAGACCTCTAGGAAGCCTCCCAAGTGACTCTCCCATCAAGGAAAAATTGGAAACTCCTTGAACCCCAAATACTTCTATAATGTCGACCTAGGCTAGAAAGAGTACCAAGGGGAAGTTTTAATTTATTTCAAGCTTAGTTTTGAGTCATGTAGGATGGAAGAGGATGAGAGAAAGCCTTGGAAAAATTTTAGAAGCCCTAGATAGTGAGATGGAAGTGTAGGCTCCATAATGTAGCATAATGAAGCAACTCCTAGTTAGGCTCTTTAAAATAATTGTGTGATGACTCCAAGGAGTCTAAATGGAGTCAAGAATCATAGATTAAAGGAGAAAAGGGAGCCAATATCATAAATTCTTAAAGGTGTTTCATTAAGTGCCTTATGGAAGCATAATGGAGCCATAAACCAAAGTAGCATCATGTAAAGTGTGTATAATGCCAAGGCTTGTTCCCATGAGTAATTCATGTTTCTTTTGGTGTGTCTAGGCCAAGAGAAATGGTCTCCACCTCCTTGGGTGTGTGACGTCAAGGGAGAGGAGTCAAGACTTAAGGAAAAAGTGTGTAAATGCAAGCAAGGTAGCTCTCTCCACCTTCTCTCATGCATGGATGTGTGTTTAGCTTGTTTTAGAATGTGTGTATGTGTATTTTCAAGCTAAGAAAAGTATGCTAGGATGCCTTTATATGCCATGATGCTTGATGCTATGTTATGTTTTCAAATGATTACATGATATTTGTGTGAGTTTGCTTGAGTGTGGAAAGGCCAAGAACTCTTCCCTTTGGTGAGGATGAGCCAAGAACCCTTAAGCTTGGTTGAGACATAGCAAAGAGTCTCCCAAAAGCAAAGTGGGCTCCCAAGAGTATGATTAAATCCAAAGCTCTTAAAGAATGGGTGAGGCCAGTCCAAAATCCATGAGGAGAAGTGTGAGGCCAATCCAAACACTTGGAGAACTCTTGAATGTCTTGTATGATTAATTCACATGCCAAGGTTGCTTCGAAAATGTTCATGACTTCCATTTTTCCATACATGCATTTGAAAAGCTTGCTTTGTACATATTATGTGTGATTGAATGGGAGATGAGCTATTGGGATTCTTTGAATCTCATCCCCTCCTCTCCAATGCTCTAATATGCTAGGTGGACCAAGTAGCTATGGTGAAGGGAGCCAACAACCATGAAAGAAGGAGATTGACAAGCCTAAGCCTAGTTTGTATTCTTTTTGAACCATAATGATGTTCAATGATGTATATGATTATTGTAAATAGCACATGACCCTTGAGACACATGTAAATATAATATTATATGATGTTTAAATGTATGAATATGATGTATGACTTCTAGCCTACATTTTGAGCATGAGATGCCAAATTATGCAATATGAAAGTATGATGGAAGTGTGCATAAATGTGGGTTGAATGGCCAAAATGAGATGCATGAGGTTTGGGACCATTTGGGAAGCTCACACAAGTCTTAAATGTACTTTTAGACTTGCCCAAAAGGTGCCAAGACCAAGGGAAATTCATTTGGCAATTTTGGTACCCAATATGGAGCCAAAATTGACCATAATGGAATCCTATACCATTTTTTGGCCAAATGAGTTAGTCTTGTCCTGAAACTTGGCATGCAATTAGGTCTCATTAGGAGATTTTTGGGAAGCTAGAGATCATAATTTTCGGAGACCTAGAGAATATTTGAGAAATTTTCAAAGTTGGAATTTTTCATGGATTCTGGTATGGGTACCGTTCATACTGACAGTTTTGAATTCTGTGTCCCCGATGGCCAAATGGTTTCCAATGCTTATGAAATTTTACATGCATAAACTAGAGGTCATAATCTTTCTGTGGCCCAAAGATCACCTCATTTAGAGGTCTAGAGAGGAAGATATACAATTTCGAAGTTCCTGCCCAGTATCAGTCATCTTGCCTGACCCGAGGTACTGTTCCATCGATTTCCAGGAGTTTGGCTTGATGAAATAATCTGTAAATATTTTTCCTCTCTATTTAACATCCATCTTTCCATAGTGGTATCATTTGTATGCATTAGATTTTTGTGGAATTAGTTATACATTTTTTAAATTCATATCAGTAAATTGTGACAGTAACAGAGCCCACTCCGACCTCTAGATGATTTCGCGTGACAAACGCTTTGTGTGTGGGATTTTAAGGCTGATACATATTTTTAATATTAAGTAGACATTCTAAGCTTTCAAGAATGACCGAGATCACATGTCTTCGATTTTTCTGGATTTAATTGTGATTTTATAAACTTTGCCCAGAAATGAGGCTAAGTCTGCCGAAAATGAATCTACATGTCTCATATCTTTGTTTAGTTTCCATGGGTTCAAAGCATGTTTTTAGGATTGCAATGAGTTGTAATGGTGCAATTAAATATGAGGAAGCAAAGAATGAGCTCACATGGTCTATGTGACACTGAAATGCATTTTGAACCCCGTGCCGCAATGTTAAGAAAGTATAAGATTCCAATGAGAAAAATCTCACTTTATTCTTCTTATATCTCATATGAGCATGTGAGGCATGATGGGTATGAGCTAGAAATGATGGTGTTACAGAAAGCGCTTGCTAACCATTGATTTTTGACCCAAATACATAATTCAACAGTTTCACCCACTAACCTTTTCTTTATATGGGGGGAAAAAAACTTCATAAGAAAGAGAAAGTTTATTGGGGAGGAGCGAACTTGGACTCATTAATTGGAATCTTCTCTCATACACCCCCTTTCTTGTTGCGCATGAGCGAAGATTTAAGTCATCCAAATTTGATATGGACAACCTATATTTTAATTTTTTTGATTTTTTGTTTTTACTTTTTTTAAGAACAAAATCCAAAAATGAAAATAATATTTTAACTATAAACTTCAAAAAATGATGATTAATATATATATATAATCTTAAATTTCAAGTAATCCAAATCAAATTTAGACGATCTCGCATGCATACAAGAGAGGAGCACATGAAAGATGATCCCAATTTTGGATTCTCTCTCATACCGAAAAGAATTATATGGGAGAGAGAAAAAGAGAGGAGAGATGGGGTTCATATGGATAAATCCCACTAGCCATATCTCCTTTCTCTTTTTCTATCCAACAGATCCTCTTCAACATGAGAAAGGATTTGCTAATGGGAGGAAGATAAGAGATCCTTCTATATAAAGAAATTAAATAAAAAGACAAAGACAAAGACAAAGAATCAAGAATACAACAAAGCTCCCAAGTTTTTCTACATATTTGACAAAAAAGACTCACTCTTTGAAGAAAAAAGAAAAGGGAAGCCAAATATACTAACATGTCCCTCACCAACCAAAGAAGCGATAAAACACTGAAACAAATCATATCTTGTAATAAAAAGAATCTTGTAAGAGAGAGATAAAAGGAATGTATGAGGTCCACCCAAATGATCCTACCCACCGCTCTCAAAACTCTTTTTCCTTATTCTCACCAAAACCTTTGTACCTTGTCAAGAGAAACAAATCCAAAGCCAGACAATCATTTATTACCAAGAACACCAGATAGCTTTTTCCTTAAAAAGACAAGTAGCCAATAATTAAAATTAAACATGCTTCTCATTCAAAATTATACATACACATGTTACATTATCATAGGTGCCCAAAATTCTCACAAGTTCACAAAGGTCCGATATCCACATTATTTAACCCAAAGAACGTGCTGCCACATGGCCCCAAATCTTGCCAAGCCATATACAAGGTGTGACAAGTTGCTCTTAATAGCATAGCTTCGAACAACTAAAAATGACAAGTTGCTTTGAACATCATGGCTCTATTAAGAACAAGATGCTGACTTAGTCAAATTTATCAATTAAAGGTATAAATAAGACACCCCTGTTACAAGTTATCTCTTATACATCCCATAGATCACTTAACATTAACATTCTTAGAATCAAATCGGACTAGTCAATTCGATCGATTGAACTTGGAATCGATCTCTAATCTAATTCAACTAACTCAAAAAATTAATTAACTAAAGAACCGGTTAAAAACTAACTGAAATGATTAAAATTAAACTGATAAAAAAATCGATTTAAACTAGTCTAACACTTTTTTTAAGATTTTTTTTATATAATAGAATAATTTATCTTAAATAAATTTAAAAAATTAAAAATAGAAGACATTAGAAGAAAGAGGGGATTGAAACAAAGATAAATTAAAAAGAAAAAGAGAATATAAGAGAACCAAAAGGTGCATACTTGATTATTTTTTGTACTTACTCTCTATTATATTCTATCTCATAGTAACTTTTTTTTTTTCAAATATTAAGGTATTTTACCAAAATTATCATTTTTTTATTTTTTTAATGAGAAGTGAAATCTTAATATAATTTGAAAACTCTAAAAGTTTAATATTAAATACTCATGATTTTGATCATGGAATTTTTTGTTTTTTAACTAAAAAATGATTTCTCAAACATCTTAAAATATATTGAATTAGTAGTCAAATATTTAAAATTTACTAATATTTATTTGTTATATTAAGATTTTAATATATAAAATTTTAAAAATATATTTAATTATTACTTGTTCCACCACAATTCAACTAATAAATTATAAACCAGTACTTCTATCATTTCAATAACTAGTCCAATTTTAAAAATATTATTTAACAATCTCACAATTATGATTTGGCACTATAATGTAACACTTTTGTCTTTAAACAATACAACTCTCTATTTCTCTCTAAGCCTTCTCTTCCTTGTAGTCATGCCCCATCCTCAACATACATTAAGAAAGAGTTATTTTTGCCCACCTGTAACATGTTATTAGCATTTATCTTATTTAGTATCGTTGTCCAAACAAATGGCTTGACTTGAAGAGGAGCCTTATATTTCCATATGGGCTTATCAAGAAGAATTCTATCCCTGTCGTGGGAATGAGTAAGAAGATGAAAATAGGTCTCATAAGAGCGTACGGTAGAAGAATCCGGAGTCCACATTCTCCTACCTGGACTAGATGAAATGTGTACGTGTGGATTCTAAGAGAAGCAATAGAGATTGTACATTCTAAATATTGTTTTCACTAAGATTCCAAAAACAAAAATGGAAGCTGCAAAAAAAAAAAAAAGAAACTAGTCTTAAGTCTCAAGAGGGAAGCGACATAGTTATTTACCAAATAAGAGTGTTTTTTGGATATCAAATATAAACTCAAGACCCAAGCCCCCCTTCCTTTTGTGGTGTACTACAATCCCCTAACCAATAAGGCCATCGCTTTCGGATGTGGGAGTAATTTCGTTGGGAGTCACGTAGTTGTCCCTTTATAAATACTTTAAAACAAGTTCCTAAAGTTGTAAAGGCTCTTCCATCTTTAGCATTTCTGACCACTTAAGTCCCTCTCTTTACGGTAAAAATATTCAAATATAATGCTATGAGCCTTACCCCAAAAAGGAAAAATTCCTCTTAATGACCATAACTTCATAAAAATAATACTAAAAGATTTTAAAAACCAAAATTCCTCTAAAAGACTAAAGACCAAATTTACCATTGATACTTTCCATAGTTTCCATCTACCTTCTCTAGACTTACAACTTAGGTTTCCAATGTTACAGGTGTCTTTATCCAAAAGTAGTAACAAATCCAAAGCATCCTTGTAACATCATGAAGATTAGGTTATATTTTTACAAAGCATGAGTGGTATTTTAATAAGTACTAGTGATAACCTTGGTTTTTGGTCCTTCAGATAAATTTTGATTTTTAAAATTATTTAATATCACTTTGCAAAATTAGAATCCTTGGGTAGAGTAACATCTAAGGATTATAATTTGGTAAAAATAACTTTAAAAGACTTTAAAAACTAAAATTCTTTTGAAGAACTAAAAGAAAATGTTACTAGTGTACTTCTCAAAATTACTATTCATACTCTTTAAAGTTACAATTAGTCTTCTCAATATTATAAGGATATTTTCATCCTGGGATAATAATAAACCAAAACACTGTTATGACATAGCAAAACTATATTGTGGCTTTAGGGTAAATTTGGAAAGTATTAGTGATAATTTATATCTTTAATCCTTCAGAGGAATTTTGATTTTAAATTCATTTAGTTTTATTTTTACTAAGTTATGATCCTTAGGTAGGATTTTCTCAAAATTTTAATTGTGAAAAAAAATTACATTTCATTTTATAAAATTCATAAACTTTTTTTTACTGTTTATTCAATTTTTTCTTCTCATCCCAGCTCACCGCTGGTCAATAAATAACTCCTTATAGTTCGAATTTTTGAAAAAATTACATTTCAATATAACAAGTTAAAAATATTTATTGTAAATAATCTTAAATTTTGAAATTTATAAAGGGTCAAAGGACCGGAAATTTTGATTCTCGGGCAAAATTTTGTTTCTCTGCAAAGAATAGAGCTTCATTAACTACACCTCGTGCAGTTACAAGTGACTGCAAAGGATCTTAATTCCCTTTCATCTACCTTCAAATCTTCAAGACTAAACATATGTTTTTTATATATAAATATACTCTATAAATATATAACTTGAAATCATGTGTCTCAAATGTCTACCATCAGATTAAAATGGGACTGCAGTAGCACTATACTTCTGCATGTGCTGTGCTTCCCCATTTCTAAAGTTCAGAGTTTCTTCTAACTCATTGATTCTCTCTCTATTTTCTTTGTGTTAAATAGAAACAAAATTATCAAAGAACAAATCAAAAACGGTTTTCCGATCTCTCTCTGTATATCAACCTCACAAGCCAAACATGCCTAATTCTTCTCCTTCAACTTCCTCTATTTGGACATTGTCTCCAAAAAGCTTCAACTTTTTACCCGTATCAGACCTTTTTCGCAATCCAAATCTTCCTGAAAGTGTAACGACCTGGCTGATCAATTTAGCATATTAAAAGCCGAAGCCGAAAACAACAAGGAGGTTAAAAAGATTGAAATAGCACGAGTTAAGCAGAAACAGAGTGAGAGTAGTCAGGAGGAGTGTATGATTTTGTTGCAGAGGTCTGTGATGAAGCTTCACTTTGGTAACTGGGAATTGAAGGAATTAGTAGTAAAAGAATTGAAATTCTAGCTAAACAAGATGTCCTCACAATTAGTGGCGAAGCCACAACTTGGGTTAGAGGGTAAAAAAAAGTTTTTTTTTACTAAATTGTTATATTTTATTTTAAAAAATTATTTGTATAATATATTATTTAAATAAATATTTTTTCTTTAAACTTTTATATTCTTCTTCAAACTTTTATATTAATCTAATTAAGATTAACTTATTAATAATATTCTAACTTTTTTCCTTAATTTAATAAATAAATTTAAATATAAATAAGTAATGTATAAAAAATTGTTCTTCATATTAATATCAATAATTTCACTAATGCAAAATAAGCATATATTACAAAATAAATTATTACTCTACAACATCATAATAATTCAATAAAAAACTTAGAATATCATTTTGAAAAAAAGAAGAAAATGCTTATATAATGAAGTATAAAAATTTATCACTATCAATGTGTAAAAATCTATATTTACAAAGCAAAACAAATACTATTTTCTTAATAATATTTCAAAAAAATTTTAAAATATTTTCAAAAACAATTGTTTTATGTCCAATTGAAAACAATATTATTAACCTTTAAACTTCATGATGTTCTATTTAATTATTATGGTAAAACTTTTAATTATAAAAATATATCAAAGATATACATATATTGAATATACATTTAAAAATAAAAAAATATTGGACAATGGGCAATAGGAGAAGAGAGAAGAAGCATTGTGTAAGATCTAATAAATTAATGACAATTTGGGGGAAAAATGAGGAAGAAATGGGAAAAGAGAGCGAAAGACAATAAGAAAATGGAAAAATAGAAAAAAATTTAAAAAAAAAAAGAAGAAACGAATATATGTGTAAATTTAATAATTTCAATTTGAAATATCAAATAATAAAAAATACTACCTCCAATTTCATATATAAAAAAATTTTTTGGAGTTTGATTTGGTCTAAAATATAAAAAAGAAAAAGAAAAAAAAAAGAAAATCACTAATATATAATATATTAAATGAGTCTTCTCAAATTATGAATAATAACTGTCATTAATTTCAAAGAGAAAGTACACATATTAAATAGGAATATTTTTAAAAAATAATTTTTATTTGAGACAAAATTAAAAATATTAATTATTTTTAACTAACTTTATTGATTTTTATGAGTTAATTATTTGTTTCTTATATATGAGGTCAGATGTAGTCTATATGTATAAATTTAGTAAGTCTAATAGATTCAATGAATTCAAATTTAAATAAATAAATAAATATATATATATATAATATCAAATTTTAATATTATATATATAAAAATTTGCAAAATTGGAAGAGAAACTATCCTTCACAGCAAGATAGCTCGGCCAGCGCTTACATTAGTCCGAGAGTCACAGCTTGGAAGATACCCCAATGCTCACAAGCCTCCACAATCTCCTTGCAAGTCTCAACTCTGCATCTCACGTGTCACGTGATATAAGGGGATTGCATATGTGGCGATTTTTCTTCAGCTTAGCTTACCAACGGAATCCTTAGTATACGTATATAATCTGTTATCCCCGTCAGCAAAAATAACAAACGGTTTTATGACACCTCTTAATAGCAGGGATCATGTCTTGAACATTTTAGGAAAGCAGAAAGAGCAATTTGAAAAAAAAGAAAAAAAATTATAATATCAAATCAAAAATTCAAATAATTTGCAACGTTATTCATGCACCGAAGGCAGTGGAGCAACGGGATAATAGACACGTCTTGCTGGGTCTGCTCTAGAGTTTCGTGTTGGTTCTCTGAATGGGTCTTCGCCTACACGTGTCCTTCCTGTGGAGGCCGTTGAATGTGCAGCGCACGGATGGAAATAAGAATGCTATTAATCGGGTTAGTGTGGTCCACTTGGCTTCGTTGGAATTTTCTTACACTACTTCCGTCATCGAAGAATGGTTGGCCCATTTAGCAAATGTTTTGGGCTTATTCATTTTGGAGGATGTGGTGCTAGGAAGGATATATGTGGGCTGGACCAACCTTTAATAATCTGAGAATTTTACCTCGCTATTTTAATGGAGGGGCCACACAGAGGGAACAGTCGGATCGGTTTTCGGGTTTTTACTTTAAGTCTTGGACGTGGACTCCCATTGTGCTCCATCCATGGCTTATTGAAACGGATAATTGGGGCTCATTTGCTACTGCTATCGCTCCATTTCTCTCTGCTCGTAAGACATTGGTGGAGTGGTCTTGTGGGACATTCTCTACACATCCCGCATCCTTTAAGCGAAATCTAAATCATCTAAATAAAAATTTGAATTATCTATATTTTATATTTTATATTTTTACTTTTATTTAGATAATTATTTTTAAAATGTTTGTAATTAAAAAATTATTTTTATTTTATATTTTGCATTCTTTAAAATTTTAAAAAAAAGAGTTAAAATCTTTAAGATAAAAAAATTGAACTGTTCAAATTAAATATGCACAAAAAAGACATGCGGAGAATTGGTTTCAGGCCATTGTGAGCCAACAAAGAAAAGGATTACGTGAGCTTCATCATGCTTCTCCTCAAAAAGAGGCGTTGGAGGGATGAGTCATTTGCACTCATGGCTAAAAGGAAAATAATGCCTTCCCTTGGGGTGAGGAAATATTGATTTTTTAGCTAAATCACTTGAAATGTTTGTGTAAATTATCACCATATTCTTATTTAGTTGGAATTGCATGATCTTGGTTAAGCCATGATAGTTCAATAATTACATATATTAATATGTACATGTATATAATATTGATTTTATCCCCCCCCCCCCCCCCCCCCTCCCCCTTCTCTTTTATGAAAACTAAATGGTCCATGGTTAAGTTGTCGAGGCACTTTCACTTTTTTAGATACACTCAAGCGTTTGGTTAAGATGTCGTTGGTCATAATGGGAGCCTTTTTCTAGGCTGTAGAGATGGATATGATTGTCAAGTACTAGACTTTTTCCATACTAGTTTTATCTACAGAGTTATGGACTCCCAAGGTTTGTGTTTTTCTATTATATTTGTTTATGGTTATCCTAAACTATTAAATAGATATATAGCTTGCAAGTGGTTTAAAGCAGCTGCATCATCAGTATCTCAACCTTATTTAGTTATTGGTAATTTTAATCAAACATTATACTTACAAAAGGGAAAAAAAAAATAAAGGGTATATTTCTTTGATACAAGGTGGAAGTTAGTTTTGTGATATGATAGATACTTGTCAATTTGTAAATATTAGACTTGGTAGATTGTAGTATATGTATACTAATAATAGATAGGTCATTGATGTAGTGTAGGCTAGATTAGATCAAATATTGTGTAACTCTCAAATGTTTGAGTTGTTTTTGCATTTGGGTTTGCAGACCTTTAATTACTTTAGCCACTTTAGATCATGTTCTGTTAGTGTTTAGTACTAACTTGAGGCCGCCTTTTAGGAAATGACAATTCCATTTTGAAGAGCTTTTATTTAATGTTTCATAATGTAAAAATAATGTGAATACCAAATGGAATGAATAGGTGATTGGATCTTATGTACATAAGGTTGTTAACAAATTAATTAATTTTAGACTAGCTCTTATATCTTGGAATAAATCCTAGGTTGGTAACATTAAGCATCATATATCAGATTTAGAAAGGCAATTAACACAACTTCAGGGTAGGCTTCCAATAGAAGAGGTGGAATTAGTTGAATAAGATATTCATCAAAATTTGGAATCCTAGTCTAATTGTGAGGAAGCATTATGGGTTCAAAAGGCCAACTAAGTGTGGCTATTACAAGGGGATAGGAATACAAAGTATTTTTCATATTCTAGTTAACAAAGGTAGAATGAATGATTTTATTTCTAGAATTAATGGTGATGGTGATCATTGGGTTCAGGACTTGCAATAGATTGAGAGTATTATGTGATCATATTTCTAGCAAGTGTTTGCATCTAATTTGGGTTTGTTAATGGAACAAATTTCTCAAGATTTAAATCAATTTGATATTTTTACACTATCATTGGGTTCAATCTATTTGAAAAATATTTTTGTTAAGGTCATTGCCCCTAATTTGAATGCATTTTCTCCTAGATGGTTGATTTCAAATAATATTCTGAGCCTTTAAACTACAGCACAAATTGTATCATACAAGGAATTCTTAAACTGGGTGGTGCAAATATAAGTTGGATATTACAAAGCATATGATAAAGGTATATTGGATTTTTGTAAAAGGTGTATTGAAAAAAAAAATTTTACAACACTAGATGCAGCTCCTAATGTAATGTGTAATAATTGTTTCTTATCAAGTAATTGTTAATGGCCATCCTACGAACTTTCAACCAGGGTTTAGATAAAGTAATCCTTTATCTCGCTACCCATTCACTTTAAATGCTAAGATTTTATCTTACATGATTCATAAAGTTAAGCAAAACAAAACATGGGAAAGGGTTTAAATTTCTCAAGATGATACAATTTTATTTTCTAAAGCCACAAAGTCTATGTATAATAAGTACATGATATTTTGCATCATTATAGTAGGATTTTGGGTCAATGTGTTAATTTGAGCAAATCAGAAATTGTCTTTAGTCCTTACGTACCGAACAAGTTGAAAAAGCATTGCATGGGATTTTTAGAGTTAAATTTAGATCTCACTTTTAAAAAAAATTAAGTATACAAGTCGATAGGGGGCAAGTTAAGACTCAATTATATAAGGAAGTATTGGATAAAATTGGCAAGAAATTACCCACTTAGAAGTTTGTCTTAATATCACAAGCTAGCAAGGTGACATTGAAAGAGTCTATTCTTAGTTCTACGTTGACCTATCCATTTCTTATTTTGAATTTTCCAAGAATTATTATCATAAAATAAACATAAAGATTTCCTTTTATTTTTTTGGATATTTTGAGTTTGAATTGGAAATGCATATGCTAAAATGGTTAGATATTTATCTTCCTAAACATTTAGGAGGTCATACATTTAAGCAAATTCAACTTTTTAATAAAAGCTTTATTGGCAAAACATATTTAGCGATTAGTCTTTGATGACTTAGGCATTATCGTAATTATACTCTTCAAAACATATTAGACAGTTTGTTCAAACATTATTTGTCTATAATAGGCTAAGCAAATTCCTTTACATGACTAGGTAATAGCTCCAGTAAGTATAAGGTATCAGATGGTTATAATTTCTTAATTCAGAGGTTGCAGTTTGGTAATCAAGTATAATTTACAACTTGGCATAATTTATGGAAACTTAGACTTTCATTTGGAGTTGTTGTATTTTTATGAAGATTATGAAATGTTCTTCCTTGAATGTCTAATCTCCGTAGGCATCATTTCTCCTTTTTGTCATAGGTCTAATGAATGAATAAATCATGTTTTTTTTTAGCTATGTCTTTTCGCTTGAGTAGTTTGGTTCAGTTCTCCTATTGATTTGCTAACTTATCAGATTTCTCCAATAGATATTGTGGTTCGGCTTCAGAAATGGCTAGAGTAAATAAAGTTAATCAAGATTCAAGGTGATGATCATGCTAGGGTTTTCATTCCTATCCTTTATGTTATCTAGTATTGTCAAAACAAGTAAACTTTTGAAGATCCTCATTGTGGTTTAGAGTTTGCATTAAAAATGATTCATCGGCTTTCCCCAAGATAATCCTCTTACTCAACAAGTAGAAAGTAATAGTTATAGAACTAATTTCGACTCTTTTTAGCTTGCTGTATCTTCATGTTAATCATGACAATTGGCAAATGTTATTTTGGAATGAAAAATGTAATATTAGGCAGAAAAAGCATCGGGTCCTGATTTCAACATGCTTTGCCCATAACTATTTAGGAAATGGGTGTAGATAGACGGTTGCTTAATGGTAGGTACGTTTATTAAGGACTGCTGTGAATCCTCAGGATTATTCTATGTCTATATTTTTGTTTATAAGGTCCTAATGTCAGCTTCTGTGTTCCCAAACTCAATTGCTAACAAAGTAAAATAATCTTTGGAAGAATATCTTGATTCTGCTCTCACAGTTCGTCTCATCTCAAATTATGTTAATTCTTGAGGTGCAACATCCTACGCTTCAAAAACAGTATAAAGAAAAAATAATTTTTTGTTCTTTAGATTCTTATATATGTTTGTAACTGTTTTTCTGATTATAAATCAATATATATAATGAATAAATAATATATATGTTCATAAAAAATATAACAAAAATCACTTCTATGATTTAAAATCAATTAAAAGTCATTCACATACTAAAACATAAAGATTTTGCATCCTATTGGCCAATACTTAATTCTGAAATTATATTTTAAAAATGTTTATTTAATTTATTTTTAAAGAGAAATAAGACAGTTAAATAAATAGTTAATTAATTATTAGTAAAAAAATCCGATATTATTTTAGATGTATATTTACTTATATTTATATAATATCACCTTGCGATTCACGGTGCTATTCTAGTTTAGGAAAAAAAAAATGGCATAATCTATTTGTTTTCCACATATGTGCCTTTCAACGTATAGATTCTAAAGTAACAATGTCGCTTTGAATGGTCGGTGCCAATTCCCTGATTCAGTTGCTCCTTTCGTCTGCACTCGGACATCGGCATTTCTCAAACAGTCCAGTATTTCACAACAGAAGAAGAGAAAACACACTGAAACGACCTTGCTGGTTTTGCTTTCCGAAATTTCATTCCATACCAATTATCGACCTCACCTTCGCGTAT
Source organism: Erythrophleum ivorense (assembly GCA_026724425.1). NCBI lineage: Eukaryota > Viridiplantae > Streptophyta > Magnoliopsida > Fabales > Fabaceae > Erythrophleum > Erythrophleum ivorense. The sequence goes on along the minus strand of JAIUCV010000036.1, from coordinate 3,156,279 downwards.
TCTGAAAATTGCGAGGTAAATCTTGCAACTTTGTTTCGGATTTTATTATCTTTTTCTTAAAGTCTTTATGGGATGCTCTCGAAAGGGGACTGTGCCTTTACGTTGCTGCTCCTTTATAGCAAAGAAAATTTGATAAACCCAATTACATTTGGGCTTCAGAGCATAGGACAAGATACTATTCCTTAATTAATTGTATGATTTTGAAGTTTCTTTCATCTGTCATCCTGTTTTCTCGAGGGCCAAACAGATCATTAGTCAGTCATAGGCATTCTTGTGTAGGCTCAGTTTACCTATACTCATTGATCAGTGTTTTGTCGCAAGATGCTCTCCATATTAAACGTGTAATTTTTTAGTGTTGATTATCGCTAATTTTTTAGTGTCATAAGGGTCCATAGATGACGTGGTAAGTTGAGGTTACACATGAAATTTTCTTGTGGTTGTTTGATTTTCCTACTTTTTAATCTAAGTCGTTATTTGAAATTCAATAGGCAGAATAGCTGATTGCTTTTTGAAGATATAAAGCATTTGGAAATACTGCAGAGTGTTAGAAATCAATGTTTTTTCAGTATAAGACTTTATATAGCTTAGTTTAATCTGCTGTATGTGCATATGCTACCAAGCATTTAAGTCCTATTTAATTTCAATTTGCTAACTTTCGTAGGTTTTCACATTTAATCTTTAGAAAATCATCCCTTTTTTCCTCTCGTGAAGCAACTGAATGAGTTAAAAAGGGATTACTCTGTAGTTCTTTTGATGTGACAGAGAGACCATAATTTGTTACTCATATATCTTTCTCCTCAACTGGTTAGTATTTGAAGAGATGTTGACGGGTCATACTGATATTTTATCAGAAATGAGGTCATCGAAAGATCAGATAGTTGCAGACCCTATATCTGAACTAAGTGATGATGAAGATGAAGATTCTGTGGAACAAATAATTTATAGCGCCTCCTTTCAAGAACTTGCAAGAAATAGCATTCAATATGATACTGTCATATGGCTCTCTGTATCGCTATTGCTGGTTTTAGCTTGGGGAGTTGGGGTTATTATGTTGCTTTACCTGCCCTTTAGGAGATATGTGCTTCAAAAGGATATATCTTCTCGTGAATTGTATGTTACACCTACTGAAATAGTTTACAAGGTATACTTCCATATGATCATGATGCCCTATTATATAATTTCTTAAAATGAAGAGTAACAGTGAAGTGGTTTTCTTTTGCTTTTCTTCCTTCATCAAGGTGTCAAGGCCTTCCTTCATACCCTTTCGGGGGATTGTTACAATTGAGAAGCACGTGCCTCTTACTTTGGTGATTGATATTATCATTGAGCAAGGTACTGATACGGGCCTTACCAGATTGTTTTTGGAATCCTATTTCAAATGGCTGAAAAATGAATTTTTTTAATAAAAAATTGCATTTATCTTCTTGTTTCATTACTTGAGATGCGTGTTTACCAAAATTCATCGTCTTTCATACTGCAAAGAGTCCTGCAGAGTTCATCATGCGCAAGCTCTGTGCCTTTGTGGTCTTATTGGAAGGACAATTATGAATGCTTTTCTTGACTTTGTATAAATTTGAAATCTAGCTCAAATTAACAATGACATAAGGTTTATCCTTTTGGTTGCTTCAGAATTTAAGGTAATGGTTAGCCTTTAATTTTTATTTTTTTCCATGTTTTAAAAATCCTTCAGAGAAGGGTTTTTAATGGCCAAAGAATACAAAATTTGACTTAATAAACATAGTAACCTTACCTATTTGACGTTTGTAGTGTCTCCTGATATACTCCCTTTGACTAGAAGGTATCACTGCTTGTGCTAGGTTTCCTGCAGTCTATATATGGAGTTCATACTTTTCGAGTTGAAAGTATAGCACATGGAAAAGCTGCACCTGTTGATGAACTTCAAGTTCAAGGGGTTTCTAACCCTGATATATTGAGCAAGGTAAATCAATATATGTTTCTCAATATCATTTTCTCTTTTATTATATATACATGTGTGTGTGTGTACATATGTATATGTTTGTGACTGACTTATTTATATTCAATATCTTTACTAAGTATGGATTCTTATCATATTATGTTGTATTGGTTTTTATCATATTATTTAGCATTATACTACTAACAGAGGAAGGAAAAGATCATCTTCTCAAAATATTGCAGTTAATTTGCAGGTGGTCATAACAGCAGCTTCAAATATCTCACAAGATGGAAGAACAACTTGGAAACCAACTGCTCAGAGCATAGATGTGGAAAAAATGGCTGGTATGGGAGCATTAACTGAGGGATCAGTTGGTTTGAGATCACCATCTAAAACTTTGAAGGTAATGGTAGACCTACTGGCATGCATAATTCGCCTTTTGTTTATTGAACTTGTTCTACCAATATTATCACCCAGGACCCACCCCAAAGGGAAAAAAAAGAAAAAATTAACACTAGTAACTAAAGGCATGGAAGGAAATAAATGAGAAAGTGATACAATTTGTTGTTCTAAGAGTCATACAGGAAATGATCTGGAGAAGAATGTAGTTATCACTAAACCAGTAAAAATCTTGTAAAAAATAAAGTTCCACTGTTTTGTAAGTTTTTATAGATTTTCGTTTTCTTTTGGATGACAAGTTTGTGGTTTGGCCATATCATCACCTAGAGCTGAACTTGTTTTGTTATAGTGGCCCTTTTAGGAAGCATACTTAAAAGTCTTTTGCAAATTGTTTGAGTTAAAGAGGTCTTGTTAGAAGAAGGTGCACAACCAGTTTTGAGAGTTTACGTTAAACAATGCTAATTGGGAATTTTAGCTCTAGAGGATCCAATATATAGATACATTGTATCACTTCTTGAATTTCCTGAATTTTTTTGCGGTGAGGATCATTCTAAGCATCGGGCTTATGAATTTGCATAGGATTAACTCTGGTCTATTGTCATTTTGGCAACAAGAATTTATAATAGTATCTAAAAAAGAAAACAGCAGTGTTGTTGTTTATGTTTGACTAATTAACTGGGTAAATTTGTTTGGCTTCGCTGGGAGATTTTTATTATTGTGACCCATGACCTATGATCCAATAGTACTGATCTTTACCTTCACATACCAATTCATGGATGAACCTTCCCTTGCCTTGGTTTTTGTGGCACACGAAGGTAATCACTTATCCCTTAACAAATATAGACAGAAAGTAATCCAACCATACCTGCCAAAAGGGAAAACAAAAACACCACTCTCTTCCCTGATTGAGTTATCCTCTCCTTCGTCCCAGAAAAGATTGATTAAATTAGTAAACAATTGGAGCATGAAGTGTAAGTAGATCTGTTTTTTGGGGAGGTATCTAGATTAACAGAAGAACAAGAGACCTTGGACACATAATAGATCTTGAGGTACTATCTCTGCATCTAACACTTAAAGCTTGGAAGCAAAGTATTGGAAGATGTAGGAATCCCATGATTCTTTCCAAGAATCATATGGGATATTTGCTATTAATGGGACGTGATTTTTGGGCAGAATTATGTTAGTTTATTGTAGGCTGAAGTCAAATATTTTGTTTCCTTTTTTATTTATGTTTTATGAGGTTTTAAGATACATTTTTATTTCCTTTTATGTTAAAGTTGATTGTTTGATATTTTGTGGTCTTTATTTCTTTTTATATTGGTAGATATTTTGTGGCATTTATTTTCTTTTATGGTGAGGATTGATTGATTGATTTTCTATGACCTACTTTCTCTATATATTGTAGCTTCTATTTTGAAATAACATAAGAAATTTCAAAGTCCTTCATGGTATCAGAGTACCAAGAGGACTGGCCTATTTTGAATGGCGAAGTTCGACCAACACAAAGCATAGCTAAATTTGGCCAATGGGAGGTACCAAAACACATTGTTCTAGAGTTCTTCCTTCATCTTCATTTCAACAGAAACACTCAATTTGGAATTACCGTTCTGCTATCATGAGAAATACCACGCATCCCATCACTGTCCTTAAAAGACCCCAATCAGCCAAATCCTAGAATCTAGCAGTTGGGCACCCCTCAATGCTTTGTCACGTGCAACTGCAACCTGTTCCATGTGCCAGTGTGTGAGAGACTGTGATGTGCCGTCCTCTATCATTGTTCACCAGCATTGGTCGACTTGGCTACCTTTAAAAGTTTGTCGGTACAGTTGATAAAAAGTTAGTGCATTACAACACTGGATCAAAACTAAAGTTTTTTTTTTCTTAAAAAAATCATACATTGATAGTTCGTGTAAAAAATTGCACATTAGTGGTTAGCATGAGAAAAACATAAGTTAATGGTTAACGAAAATCAAGATCTTTATCTCACAAAAAGTTGGGAAGAGGATGTTTAAAATCAAGACTCTTGCTACAAAGGGAGGGAAAGAAGAAGTCAAAGGATCAATAATTAAAATAAAAATGTCAAGAATGAAGAAGATTGCTAATGCAAGCTCCAAGCTATGTTCAGCTTAAAGGGGAGTTTTGGAATCCAATGATTCTTAGTAAGAATCATATGGGATATTTCTTGTTAATGGGACATGATTCTTGGGCAGAATTATGGTAGCTTTTTGTGAGTTGAAGTCAAATGTTTTGTTTCCTTTTTTTATTATTGTTTTATGAGGTTTTAAGTTGCATGTTTATTTCCTTGTATGTTAAAGTTGATTGGTTGGTATTCTATGGCCTATATTTTCTTTTATATTGAGAATTGATTGGCTGATTTTCTGTGACCTACTTCCTTCATATATTGCAACTTTTATTTTGAAATAAAGTAAGAAATTTCAAAGTAAAATTCTTCAAAAGACAATAATTTATTTTTCCTATTATTTAGTTAATTCCTCTAAGCAGCTTACAAAGTTTGTGACTTCTTGATTAGCTGATAGCTCGGAGTTTGTTGACTGGCATTGATAGAAATGAAAATCTGTACCAAATTCTATTCCACAGAAGAATGATGGCTTGTGTTTTTTCTTTTTTAAATTCTGATATATTGCTATTTAGGTTATCATCAGATAGAACTAGTATCATATGCATTGCTTAAATTTGTCTAAAGTCCATTTGTTTCACGCTCTTCCATATAATGCAGATGACAGGCTCACCGCAATATGCTTCACAAGAGCGAAGGGCACCCAGTGGATCGCTGCTTGATAAACTTGAAGAAATCAATAGATCAGTAAAGGTTCGTATCTTCTCTTACTTGGGCTTGGAGATTTATATTGAACTCATTATATGTATATTTCCCTCCCCTCTCATAGCAGATACCATATTACAAGCCAAGGCAAACAAATTTTGGTAGTTTCATCCTGTTCCCAGATGCTTGACGATATTCTTATTTCTTTGGAAATTTTTATAATTCATTGATCAATCATTGACTCAAATTTCATGGCATGGTCTCAATGGATAAATTAATCTTCTCTCTCTTATAGATTAATTTGGTTTTTTTTTTTTGGAGTATATTTATAGGAGTAAAATTCTATTTTGGTTTTTCATTAAAAGGGTCTTTCTCAAGTTGGTCCTCCAAAAGGAAAAAACTATATCAGTATTCCTAACAAGATAATGTCTCCCCTCTAGTCCCTTGGTCAATGTGCTGATACCAAAATCGATGGAATTAGTGACCAGTACAATTAATGATGACAGCATTTGACTGGGTGTCTGAAGGGAAAAAAATTCCAAATGAGCACTTAACTGTTACACATCATAATCGGTTCAAGTCACTATCATTTTTTGTAGCAGCACATTGACTGCAAGAGACTGGATTGGAAAAGTTATCTTGTTTGGAAGACTGGTTTATTTTTATTTTATTTTAATTTTTTAGAGAACCAGCTTGACAATGACCCCTTTAATGAGGGAGTAAAATAGGATTTAGTCATTCATACTCATTTTGGTGGATAAAATAATGAGTAGTTAGTCCAACACTACTAATCAAGGCGTCAGGAACATGCACGAGATCCTTTTATAACCCCCTACCCACTTACCAAACCCGCGACACTTATGTCCGGCACTTTGGCATTATCATTCGTATTTCATGTGCCTTTTTCTTTCTTCTATTTTCTCTATCTCCATGAACAGAGTAGGTTATTTCAACACTACTAATCAAGGTGTTAAATAACATGCATGAGATTTCTTTATAATGCTGCCCCTACTTTTGCCAAACCCGTGACACTTATATTGGACATTTTGGCATTATCATTCATAATTTAACTGTTTTTTTCCTTTTTCTAATTTCTTTATCTCCATGAACAGAGACTTGAGCGGTATTTTGAGAAGTCATATGCTTCCCCTCACAGCAGCTGAAGTAAGGTACCAAAGGTCCACATCGCGGGAATTTCCAAATTTTTTGTACTTCGTTTGTTACTACTTTGGACTTTGCTGTGTAGAATACCGCCTGAAAGCTGTAGGTACATTATATATATATATATATATATATATATGTATGTATGTATGTATGTATATATATATAGAGGATGTTTTCTTTTAGTGGAAAGTTCAATCTTCAAATGATGATACACTTTACAATATGTTAGCTGAACTGGATTTAGGATGATTCAAGAGATGGATCAACCAAATATGAAACATTATAGTTATAAATTATAAATTCAGACTTTCTATTTTTTGATACAGTAGCATGAACCACTAGTATGTCTTTTGAACTTGGAATCCTACGATTTTATTTATTTATTTATTTGTGGACGGTGAAATCTAGGATTCAATTTACAGGTCTATGGTATAGTAAAATTCTCTCAAGGTCATGCCATTGCAGTTTTGGTACGTCTTTTGAACAATAAACAGAAGGAAGCATGACCAAAATATATCTATATAAATAAAAAGTACAAATGCATGAGAAGTTATTTCATTGATATATGAAAGGTAGGTGTTAAGCCAATAAGGCTGCTTTAATCGGCAGGGTCAAAATCAAAATGTCTTGAGCTTGATTTTCACCAGTGGTCCTGAGGCGCGTTTGGTTGCTTGCTTTGTAAAGGAATTTTTTTAAAAAATTATATGCAATATCTATTTTCTCTTAATAATTTTTAGTTATTATTATTTAACAATATTTATTCTTTTTATATTTAAATTGAAGCAAAGATACAAAAATATTTTCTTATTTATAAAATTATTATTTTTATTTTCCTTTTCATGTTGCTTATCATACGGAATGCTAGTTAGAGCATATCCTCTAATTTTCGTATGCTTAATTTTGGAATCAGAGCAATCTATGGGCCATGCATGTCCTAATGTTGAAAAAAAGAAAATAAAAAGATAGATTGGGGAAGGGAGATTACGTGTGAAAAGTTTAGTTTCACTTAATTACCTGTCATTCAAACAAATTAACTAGTCTCAAATTGTATATAGGCAAGTTAATTATTGAAATTCTATTTTCGCTATCACATGAAAGGAATTAAGATGAGATGACTTATTTGTATTATTTTAAAATATTGAAGGATAACATTGACTTAATTAAAATTAGAGAGATCAAATTAAAATTTTTATAATAGTAGAAAAACTAAAAGTGTATTAAAATAATCTTATGAGTAGTTTTTGGAGGGCTTCTGTAAAAACGAAAATAGTCTAAACTAAATAAAAGTAATTATGGTAAGTTTTTTTAGATTAAGTCTTCAGATATATTTTGTCATAGAAAAATAAGTGTCTTAAAAACAGAATTGTAAGCTAAATATTGTGAAATTGAACCTAGTCTTGGCTCTCATTTAAGTACTTTATTGCGCTATATGTGTATTGTGAAAAAGTTGCATTACTACTCAAATATAATAAAATATAAGACACTGTAAAATTCCATATTGATTAATAATTTTTGTGATAATTATAATTAATAAAATTATTGAGCATTTAAATTTTAAAAAAATTCATAAATTTGTACTAAAAAAATAATGATGCACAAATTTTTTTAACTATATTGTTGAGTATTGACGTTTACACTACTTTTGAAAAATACCAAGTACTCCTCAAATATGCTGTGTCTTATAAAATATCAAAATAGGAAAGGTTAAACATTTGGTAAAACATTTATAATTTTTTTTAAATATAAAAAAATTAGTTGACTTAGAACCATTTAGTATACAAAATTGTAAAAATGGAGTGAGGATATGCGTGGTGTCAAGAGTTCAATCCTTCTAATATACTATAAAAAAAAGATACAAAATTGTTAGAAATAGAATAAAAAATAAAAAGTAAAAAATGATTTTGTAAATGAAAAATAATTTTTATATTCTTACTTTAAAAAAAATTAATATTGTTAAGTAATAGGTACAAGGCTATTATAATATTGCATAAAACTTTAGGAAAAGAATAATTTTTCCACACACACACCAAACAACCTGTTAGTGGTATACAACCAACAGGAATCATAGCTACAAATGTCATCACCACCAGCAAGATATTTTAATAACTTCTTGATATCAAATACTTTCTCTTCATTATCTACCCTATGTATTAGCTTACCCCCATGACACTATCGAAATTCTAGCTGTAATTAAAAATGGTTTATGTAAGATTATAGGGGCTTTGCTATTAACTATCATATCTAAAATTATAAAATCCACAAGGAAAACAAAGTCCTTTATTTTTACCGGCACATCATCAAGATTGCACTTTGGCTTTTTGAAAGTGCGAACCGCCCTCTGAAGTGTTGCATTTGTGCCCTTCATCTCTCGCTCTAGTTTCCTGTAAACATAGAAGGGCGTCAAATTTACACTTGCTCCTAAATAACATGAGGCATTACAAGTAAAATCATTCATGGAGCAAGGTAAAGCAAAACTCCCTGAGTCATTTATGGAGCAAGGTAAAGCAAAACTCCCTGAATTCTCAAGCTCAGGAGGAAGCTTATTCTGAATTACTGCAATGCATTCCTTCTTAGGCTGTTCAAGCTCATATTCTTCAACTTTCCTCTTGTTGGACATTATTTCTTTAAAAAATTTAGAGTACAACGACATCTGCGCTAAAGCCACTAAAGGGAATAGTAATATGTAAATTCTTGAAATTTTCTAAGAAATTCTTGTATCGCTTATCCCTTTTGTCAGACTTAAGCCTAACTAGGTAGGGTACAATCTTACTATCTGGAGGAAACTTCATAGTCTTACTAGGTGTCCCAATCTCTTCCTCAGGCTCAGATTTCTTCACTCTTAGGTGATGGAGTAACTGATGGATCAGCTACTTCTTATATAGGAATGAGATACATAAACTACCAATTTAAACAAGAGGCACCAGCTCAATAACTATTTAGCTCCAAGTATGACCGATGTATGGCTAGAAAGTTAGGAAAAATTAGATTGTCCCATCTTGATAGCATCTAGAGTTATATTCAAACAAATAGCAAAATTTCCCAGCTGCCAACACCAAAACTTGAGCCCAATTTTTATCAAAAAACCTAGACATGTAACGGTACCCTCACACCAAAAGTAAAGGCAAAATACCATCGGAGCAATTCCCAAAATTTTTGCAAAGTACACTCTTATTCCATCAAAACAGAAAAACAGAGAAAGAAGGCCCTGTACAAAAGTGCAAAATTTTGTACAACTAAGTGTACTCCCAAAATTAAGAGAAAATATGCAAAATATTATAGATATGGATAGGAATTGTCACCAAATTTCATAGAAAACTAACATCTGTACAATTCCCAAAAAAATTTATAAAGTTATCCCCTGTTTCAATCTTGCAAAAAACAGAACACTTTGAACCAAGCCTAGAATTTCATGACTTCGCAATTCAAGGTGTATCCCAAAAATTTGCACAAAAATACACGTAATTCCTGACATGTAGAAAATAATGTGTGTGAACAGTCACAGCAAGATTCCACCATATGAACTCCAGGAAATTTCCAAAGTCAACACAAATGGTGTTGCTTAGAACTTAATGCAATGTTGTCACAACTTTATAAAAGAGCAAAGTATAAATGTATGACATATATAAAGAAAGATCAAACATGAAGAGTCCCTTTGTATGCAAAATATAAAAGGAATATGATCACGGAAAGAATGAAATAATAATAATTTTAAAGATAAAAATAATTTTTATATTCTTACTTTTAAAAAATAACAAAAAAGTAATGAGATATTTTTTATTAATGATTATAATGATATAATAGATATTGAATAGAAGTTATGTAAAAGTAGTCTCTTTACATAGGAATTACCAAACAAGCAAAACATATAATGCTAATATTCAAAATAGAGAAAACAATTATTGTACATATTTTACAACCTTACTACATAACCTATATGAGCTCATTCTATCAATGACGATGAACAAAACTTTTTCTTTCCTTTTCTTGGATCCTAGGATTACAATTAAACAATCTGTAATACCATAATGCTTCTAGCCTTACTTTAGCCTTTCTTATACATTTACAAGGATTCCACATCCTCAGCATGAAACTTCACGGAGAAAAAGGATTAAGACAATGCCATATTCCACATTATGTGGGATTTAAAAGAATTTTCTTTTATACTCCGTGGACCCCGTGAATTCTCAAAAATTATAATCTAATCATAATTCATCTATACAAGTTATAAATATCATAAAATATCTCATACAATTCAGATTTGGAGCCACACATCAAAAAAATAGGAGTTTAATTTTGGGTCCAAATTTCAATTTTTTGGGGCAGATTTTGAAAATTTATAATTAAATCTAAAAAAATAAAAATCCAACAAACCATAACTTTCTAAAAAGTTCTGAATGTTAAATTTATGTTAAAAATACTTCCATGACATGAAAATATCATTTGGACCACGTTTGACAATAGAAAAGCATCATAAAACTAGCTATTCTAGAAGTCTGATACAGTTTACTAATATATATTTCAAAAATTCATAACTAATTTCACAAAAATTTAAATTGAATAAACTATACCAATTTAGAAAACTACAGATGTCTCTAGACCCAAAAAATTGATAAAACAGTACTAAGGGTCTTACTACATTACTGACAATAAATTCCAAATTCAAAAATGCATATCACTCTCTACACACCTTCAAATGAGGTGCTGCCAGTGGTTACAGGTCACTGTGAATGTCTAGTTTCTTCATATAAAATTTTAAAACTATTGGACCTCATTTGACCCTTAGATAATTCAAAAATAATTCTAACCAAATAAACAGTAACTTATACCAATATACAAAATTTGCTAAACTTTAAAAAATTATAATAAATTCTATAGACTTCCAAATAATGTTGTTCTTAGACCATCAAAAAGATTTATATGAGATCTATATGTTTGTAAAATCTTAGCCTCAAAATCGTTCATTTAGTCATTTTTGTGATATAGGAATGTAAAATGACACTTTTAAGCCTTTATATGTGTCATTTGAGTATCAAATGCTCTTGTAATATCAACATGACCACTTAAGCATGTAGGAAAACATAAAAACAACTCTCTAAAAATGCTCAAAGGGTCCAAATACTTATACATCACAAATTCACTCTTTCAGTTACCCTCATACAAGAGATCTTACACGTATATCTTTGCATTTCAATGTCAAAAACATTCATTCTCATTCATATGCTTTCAATTTTTATACATACATCATATATCCATATATATATATATATATATATATATGTTCAAGTGTTTATACATTATATCCATCATGAGATTATATCATTTAACAACAATATGGTTATAAATGGCTAAATATTACAACTCTTGTGTCATTCTCTCATTTTCAAGCTTGGTGACTCCCATTTCTCGGCTCCCTTGGTTCACTTGGTCCACCTAGGCATGTTAGGTAATGGAAAATGGGAGAGATTCAAAGAATCTCAATAGCCCTTCTTTCTTTCAAATACACATAAAGGATGCAATTTCAAATCTAAAAATGTATGCATGGCTATCTTGAAAATCATGAATATACATGGAATATTTATTTCATTCAAGAGGTCACATAAATCATATATAGGCTTATCAAGACGATAGTTTAGTCTTACCCATTCTCTTTGAAACTTTACCCATTATCAAGGAACTTTTGACTAAGTCTTACTCTTTCTAGAAATTTTGGCTTTGTCTCACCTATTCTGAGAGACTTTTGGCTCATTTTCACCCTAGCCAAGAGATTTTTGCTCCTCCAAGTTCATACAAGCCAAATCATATTCATAAAACATCATTCAAACATATAAACAAAGCATCATGGTACCATGTCATATACATACATGCTAAAACATTATTCATGGCTTAAACATACACTCACACATTTAAGACAAGAAAACATCCACACACATATGAGAGAAAGGAGAAAGAACTACCTCGTACACAAGAACACACTTTTCTCTTTGTAATTTCTTCCTCTCCCTCAACCAAACACCTACAAGGAGGTGGAACTTGATTCCTTTGCCCTAAACATATGAAATAGGATCCAATTACACTCTTAAAATATTTACTAAAGTCACACACACACACACTCTAGAATAGCCTTGGCACTCGTAATGTGCAATTATGGTTCTATAAGGTACCTAATAAAGCAATCTTAGGAATTTATGATCTTAATTCCATTCTCTCCCTTAATCTATTACTCTTGACTCCATTTAGATTCTTTGGAGCCATCATACATTTATTTTAAAGAGCTTAGCTATGCTTCATTATGCTACAATATAGAACCTACATCTCCATCACACTTTCTAGGCTCTTTAGACTTTTTCTAAGGCTTCCTCTCATACTCTCCCATCATATATGATACAATTCTAAGCTTGGAAGAAGTTAAAATACTCTATGGGTGCATCAACCCTCTTAGGCCAAGACAATACTCTCCTTAGCACCAATGAAAGTGATGTTATTTTCCTTGATGGAAGATGCATGTGGGAAGCTCTCTAGGGGTCTTACGAGCTCATACAAACACTCAGTTAGTCTTAGAAACTCTTGGATAAAATTAAATTTTAGTCCAAGTTCTTGACTCCCTAACCTTATTATGTTGCATTTCATTAACTCTTTCTTTGTTCTCTTTGCATATTCTTATTTCCCACACTCTAATTCCTAAGATTAATCCTTGGTTTAGGTCAGATTTTACTCCCTCTTAATGGTTCTCTATAAGGCCAAAAATCATCTCTCAAGAAGCAAGAAGAAGAAAGTATGGAAAGCTAAGATACCTACCTTGATTCAAGTTTTTTCTAAAAGTCTTTTCCTTTGCTTTGGCCTTTCCCTTAAATTTTGAACTCCTCTCCTTTGGGCATGGCACAAAATAGAACCAAACACTTCAATAAATCCATGGAAGGAAATGTGGGAAGGAGGGGAACCAAGTTACAAAGGGAAGAACCATGAAAAATCATCAATTTCCTTACCTTTTCTTGGAGTCTTTCTTCCCCTTTTTCTCTTCCCATAGTGTGCCCTCCTCAGCAGTGCTTCTTTCTATTTTCAGCCAACCAAAAGTCAGTCTAGAGGTGGAGGAGAGTTCTAAATGTTTTTAAAAAGAAATTTTCACTTTTGCACATTTTTTCAAAAAAAATCTTGCTATAGTGGGAAACACTCCTCACTACGGCGAGAACTTATTAGTTCTAGGTCCCTCTGTTCTCGTCACAGTTGGTGCTATTGCAAAAAACTCCCTGAATTTTGTATGAGCCACAAATTTGCTATAGTGAACTGGCATTCTTGCTATGACAAATAGCCATCCTCGCTATAGTGAATAGACATCCTTGCTATAGCTAACAGGCCTCCTCTCTAAAGCTAGGGGACTTAAAAAAATTCTGAAATCTTGAGTTCTCATCTATGAAAAGTCAGATGTTACACAATCCACCATTTTCGTAAATGATTGCTCTAGAATATAAGTGACGAATAATCTCTACTAATGGTGTCAAAAACCTAATGCAAGCCATCTTTAAAACAGAAAAAAGTTAATAAGTATATTAATCGCTCAAGTAGCAATGAACCTGAGTATAAGTGTCCAATCTATAGGAATTGGTTACTTATAATTTTAGAGGATTTTTACATAATGTTAAAGGTTAGTTGTTAATTACTTACAATTATGAACATATTTATAAGCTAGTATTCTAGGTCTCCCTAATTACTAGTCACTTAGGCATTTTCATAGACACCTTAAAGGCATAAGATATAAAAACACTAACACTAAAAAAAAACACACAGATACTCAAAACACAATTTACTCAGATTGATTGACATCAGGCATACTAGATTCATAGCATTTAATTCTCCTATTTAATCAAGCCCCCCTAGTTCATACAACGTCATTTTTCAACACATAAGTCATAATCCTTAGGTTAATAACACAACTCATCATCTTTCAACACATAGAAATTGTTTCACATGTTGCGTAATAAAGCATCTTTTATTTAATTTTGTCTTTCAACATATCACTAAGCTGAAGATTCAATTAGCAAGAATTTTAAAGTGCAATTAATTAAAATGTTATATTTCAGTACATAATTAATTCACTCATCATCCTTACTAAATACAAAAAGATTGCAACATATAGGCATGAAAAGGGTAAATAAACACAAATGCATTGATGGAGTACTAAAGTCAATACTGTTGGCCCTAAGGTTTTGATATAATCTTAAATTATTTTAATGATAACAAAACTCTTAAGTTAAATTTATAAAAGCACTAAGTTAAAAATAGTTAAATATTATTTATTGCCTTATTGCATTAAAAGTCATTTAATTTATTTTTCATAGGCAATAATAATTATTGAAAGAGAAATAAAATAAATCAAAATGGAGTATTGTGTTTTGATCGGGCTATTTTATCTAAATCAATTTATTAAACTTCATTTTATTTATTTTATCTTATTGGCCATTTTAATCTAATTGTGCTTACAATTTGTTTAGATCATAATATTTGAAATTATTGTTAAGCTTCATTTGGCTTTGTTAATCTATACTTTAATATATAAAAAAATTATAAAATGCATTTAAATAAAAATATGAAAAGCTAAAAGGAAGTAACAAAATGAATATAATATATTTTGATTAATCTATACTTTAATATATAAAAAAATTATAAAATGCATTTAAATAAAAATATGAAAAGCTAAAAGGAAGTAACAAAATGAATATAATATATTTTGATATAAAAGTCAAATGTGTAGATATATTAATGAGCTTTGAAAATAAATCAATTATATATATATATACATATCACTTTCTTGCAAAAACATGATTTGATTGGAATATACATTCAAATATGCTACTGCACCTTTATTCTCTGATTTCAATGAGCATTAGATTATGTTTTTGAAAAGTCAAAAATATCTGAACATGTATTAAAGTTTTGCACATGATATCATTTCCACATACAAAAAGTATTATATTATATTTTGTGAAAAGTAACTTTTCAACTACCTTATTTAAAGTATTTATTGTGCTTTTATTGAAGAAAAGTATAACAAAGTAAACCATCATTTCTTCTCTCTTTGCAACTACTGGAACAGTAAAAAGAAAGAAGAAAAGCAAAGTCCATGCAAGTCGAAAGCTATTTTCGTACTCATCTATGTTTTATGATAAGCAAGACGTAAAAAGACAATAGATAATCTGCAATTTTCTCTTTCTTTCATAATGGCTATTTTTAGTGAAGTTGAACTTTAACAGATATATTTTTTAAACTTCTATATAAATGGAAAAAGATGAACAAAAGAGTCAACAATGAGGGAAGCATAGAATGAAAAGAAAAATTACATTATAGTTCTCCTAAGCTAAGTTTTTGGTATCATCTAGCTTAAGCTTTAAAGAAAGAGTGTGCTTATTGTAGTCCCTTTTTCTAATAAAGGTTCCAAATTATTCTCATATCATTTTGTAAATTGAGTTTAGGGTGAGTTTAGTAGAAAACCCTTAAGGGGAACAAATTTTGTGCAAGTTTATATGAAACCCAAGTGTTATATTTGTTTGAGATAAGCTAAGAAACCTTGTGTTGGTGGTGAGCATGCTAAAACTATCACTACTATAATATTATTCTAAAAAGTGAAAAAAAATCCCTTAAGTATTATAAAGGGACTAGATGGAGATCAAGTTAAATCAAACCAAGATAAATCTTTGCATGCAAACTCTCAACTATGCTATCTTCTAGTCCTCCACTTTTGTTATATCTTACTTTGATTTTGTTTGCATCATTAACTACATTCATAAAAACTATTTTACTACATCACTTTCACCTCAGCATCAGCATAATTGTTTTACTTATTACAAATTGTTTAGTATAAAGGTTATCCACCTTAGAAAAAGCATTAAAATTGCATATTCTACATATCACACCTATTCACCCCCTTTAAGTGTGATTATCAATTAGTATCAGAGCGAGTCTTTTTTTTGTGTTTAACAACCAAGAGAAAAGGTCTTTTGTTATTTTTATAAAAAAATTATGTATCAACCACTTGAAACATGCTATACATTTATGCAAAGTTTTGATATTACTAAACCCCTTTTACTTAGAGCAATTAGCTTTAGATTTTGGAAAGTTAGAATGGAAGCCTTTCTTAAATCTCTTAACATAAATATATGGGATGTAATAGAAAATGATTTTGTGCATAAACCAAGAAAAGATTGGGATGAACATGATAAGAAGTTATTTTCCTTGAATATTAAAGCTATACATATGTTTTACAGTTCTTTAAATTGTCTTGATTATGTCAAAACAAAAAATTGCTCTGATGCTAAAGATATATAAAATACTCTTCAATCTTTATATGTTGTTGAAAATGAGAATGTTAACAATTTTCATGAAAGTGTGCAAGAAAAGGAAACATGTTGTTTAGCACTTGAAGATGATCAACATCAAATTAAGGAAGATGTTATTAAAAGTCTAAGTGAGAAGAAACATCTCCATGAACCTATTATCAACAACGGAAAAGAAGAGGTCTCACAAAAAGAGCTTAGTGAGCAAGAATTTAAAAATTCACAATCCATAGCTCACAAAGATTTAAAGGTATATGGTTCCAAACTTACTACTAGTCATGTCTATACAAAATTGCCATATGCTTTTAATGTGCTACATGATACAATATCTTCCAATTCTGACTATTCAAGTTGTTATAATGAAAATAATAATATTATTGAAACTTCAACTACCTCAATGCATGTTAAATAAAAATAAAAATATATTTTTTGGAAAGTATTTTGAAAGAAATAATTTGAAAAATTTTCCAAATAAAAGGCAAAAGTGTTCTAATGGCTTTCAAAATGCTTATACATCAATTATTTGTAATTATTGTGGTCGTCAAGGACATATTTCCCACTTATGCCCTCTTAGAAGAAATTTTTATGTGAAAAAGAAATATATTTAGATTACTAAAAATTTTAAAAGTCCAAATACTAACATTCAAGGACCCAAGTTAAGATGGGTGCCAAAATGCCCTTCTAGTGCTTCAATTATGCAAAATGTTTCTCTAAAGAATGGACAAATTAATCCAAAGAAGGAAGAATCACCCAAAAGAGATTCTCAAGTACCAAAAGTAGCACTTGTAAAGTCTAAACCTTACAAGGAGAAGCAAAGCATAAGAAAAAGGTATTCTCCATGCACAAAGGTCAAGGTATTGAATTATGAAACCTCCTATGTTACTATATTTGATATTCATTTAGGTATATTATTTGTGGCCTTAGATATAAGCATTGCATTGTTTATGAATATATAGTCATTAATACATATTTTATCATGACTCATATCTTGAGATTATTAATTACTTGTAATGCTTAGTATCAATATCTATTATACCTTATGCAATTGTGCTTTAAAGAAAAATCAATATGTTTGTCAAAAAAATTATAGGTATCTAAATGTACTTATGCACTTAATGAAAAAGAATTTAACCTTGTAGGACTTAAGAAAGCTTGGGTACCAAAATTTAAATGATCTTTACATATAAGTATATGCTTAAGATTTGGATTCAAGATTTGGATCGGCTTAAGAAACTCTCGAAGCAAATAAAGAAAATGTCATATTGAATAATTAAAAAAAAAAAAGGGCCAAGGGTTAAACTATGATAAATTTGGTTGTATTTTTTTCTCTTTAAATCTTTCTCGTTTATAGTTTTATTTTCAAAGCTACTCTAAAATTTGGAGGATGAATGCTCCTCCATTATTGTTAAAGTTCCTCCACCTTCCTTTAAGCAAATTGATCCTCCACCTTTCCTTCAGCATAATGATCCACCACCTTTGCCTTGTTCAAATTGATCCTCCACTTTTTGTGTCTAAAATTTAGAGGACAAATGCTCCTCCACTATCGGTAAAGTTGATTATTGTTTTATTTTACATATACAGATATATCTGTGTGCTTCCTCCACTTGCTCCTTCATTTGTTAATTGTTACTACTTGCTTACTCTACTTTACGTGTGTTTGAAAATTAAAGGTCACTGCTGTAACACCTTAACTTCTAGCTCATACCCATCATGCCCTCATACTCATATGCACATGTTAAGCTTACAAGGGAGATGATTAACTCTACCCTGGTGTTCTTTCTTCTTGGCATTATGCATGGGTAGATAATTACTTTGAAGTCACATGGACCAGGTGAGCTCTTTCTATGCCTCCTCATGCTTAATTGCACTATTAAGACTTGTTTCAATCCCAAACATATGCTTTAAACTCATGGAAAGCAAAAAAGGATATGAGACATGCATTTTCGTTCTTGGCAGATTTTGCTTCGTTTCTGGGCTAAGTTTGAAAATCCATAACTAAATATAGAAAAATCGTAACTACATGATCTTGGTCATTATAGAAAGTTTAAGACGTCTAATTTATACTAAAAATATGTAGAAGTCTCAATATCTCACATATCATGCGTTTGACATCAAAAATCGTCCCCTGGTCAGAGGGGGCTCTTTTGCTGTCACAGTTTACTGATATGGACTTTGAAATTGTCTAACTAATTCCAAAAAAATCCAATGCTTGCAAAAAATATCTCTATGGAAATATGTGGATGTTAGTTAGAGAGAAAAAATATCTCCAGATCCGTTCACCAAGCCAATTTCCCGGAAACCGATGAAACAGTACTTCGGGTCTGGTTGGGTGTCTGATTCTGGGCAGGAACTTCGAAATTGCATATCTTCCTCTCTAGACCTCCAAATGAGGTGCTTCCAGTTCCTACAAGTTACTGTGACCATCTAGTTTCTGTGTATAAAATGTCGTAGCCATTGGACTACGTTTGCCCCTCGGATGACCCGATTCTCAAACTGACCAAATGAACAGTGTTTTCTAAAATCCAAATTTCTGATGTCAACTTTGAAAAATCATAGAAAATGCTATAGACCTCCAAATGACATGAACTCTAGCTTCCCAAAAAGCTCTAAACATGATCTAGTAACATGTCAAATTTCAGAACAAGAAGAGGTCATATGGTTAACTCTTGACATCATGTGCAAAAAGCCACTTTCTTGGCTAAAAATAGGGCTCATGGGATCCAATCTTGGTTCTTCTACCTCTATGACCCTTTGAGCACATGAGAAAGCATCTCTAGGGGCCATCAATCATGACTCAAGTGTCTGACAACTTAGATTGGATAAACTCACTACCCCATGCCCACTTATGCACCCATATAGCCTATACTGACATTGAGCATTTCACATCAAAATTGCCTCTTCATTCATAATAGGCCTCATTCTCATACATTCGTCATACATGCATTAGCTTACAATCATTCATAAAGGTTACATCATTACATTACATCACTTGTCTCATGTACAATGTATTTACAAGAAATTCCTTTATACTTTTCTGTAGTCTCCCTAGCCTCATGCTTGATGATGGTTCCCATCTCTTACCTCACTTGGTCCACCTGGCATGTTTGGATGGTGGAGAGGGAGGGTGAGATTCGAAGAATCTCAGTAGTTCATCTCTCATTCAATCATACATATATAGCATGCAAACAAGTCTTATTGTGCATGTATGGCATGTTAGCATATAAAATCATGATGAAAGCATTTAAAACATGTGAATTGGCCATGCATAAAGGAAAAATATTCTGTGAGTAGGCCATTCATAACATTTAGAAGCTTGCTAAGTACTTGGATTAGCCTCACCCACTCACTTGTGGCTTTTGGACTTGCCTCACCCATTCTTAAGAGGTCCTTAGACTCAACCCTTACTCTTTGGGAGTCAACCTCACTTTTGGGAGACTCTTTACTCTTGTCTCAACCAACTGGAGGGTTTGACTCATCCTCACCTTGGCTATAGGGTTATTGTCTTTTCCATTCCTTAAGCAAACCAAAACAAATCACATAAATCATCATTTCACTTCATAACATATCATCATGCTAACACACTTCTCATAACTCATATCATACATACATACAAGTAAGACAATGTAAACACACAATTATGCATGAAAGAAGGTGGAGAGAACTACCTTGTTCGCTATTCACTACTTCCTCTTTTACTTGTCTCCTCCCTTGTGGATTTCACTACCTCTTCTAGATGGGGGACTTCTCTTGAGCCTAACCACACAAAAGCATGGAATTAATTCCTTAATACTTGATTCTTAAGCTAGGGATCTCTTCTAATCAACCCTACTGAGCTTCTCAAACTAGGTTTCTTTCTCTCACTAGAATCCATTAACTAACCTCTCTCTTTTCTCAACCTTCTCAAGCTTTTAAGAAGGGAAAACAAGAAAGAGAAGACTACATAACTTCTAATCTCTCTCTCAAGAGTGATTTTCCACTCTCTCTCTTCTGAACCAAACTCAAGACCTAAACATCTTTGCTATCTAAACCGTGGAAAGAGAGGGGAAGGGGAGAAGGGTAACATATAAAGAGAAAAGCCATGAGAATTCTTACCTTTCTTGTCCTTTCTTCTTCTCCTAAGCTTCTCTCTCTCTCCTCCGCCCTTTTCTCTCTCCTAAAGTGAGCTTGAGTCGGTTAGAAGAAGAAAGAAGAGACTTGGAAGGTTTTAAAAAGTCAAATTCTCTTTTTCTCGTTTTTCTGGACTGCTCTCGCTATAGCGAGCCATTGCCCTCGCTACGACGAGCTCGTGTCTGTTCCAGACCTCTGCCTTCGCTATGGCGTCGCTACGGTGAGCAACTCCCTGATTTTTGTATGGAATGCCCGCACTCGCTATAGCCAGGAACATTTTCGCTACGGCGAGGGGGCATTCTTGCTATGGCGAGGCCATTTCTCGCTATGGCGAGAAGACTTAGAAAATTTTCAGCTTTTCGAAAATTTTCAACTTTCTCTTTTCCTTTTCTTTTCTCTTTTCTTTTCTTTTTCCCTTTTTCCTGGCTGTTACAACTGCCTCCTCCACTTTTGAATTGGAAATATTTTAATACAAAAGTAAAAAGTATTATATGAGTGATAAAGGCCAAATGTGAAAGCAAGTTAATAAAAGCAATATAAAGTGACAAAAATTAAACTAGTATTGTTGCCTCAAGGTTTCAAACTTCATAAAAATGCTAAGTACTTTAAAGATAAATTCATTATGGTTAATCATTATGGCATATTGAATTTTTTTTGAATTGGTTTAAAAAATGCTGATCAAAATCAAAATGTATGTGTTAATCTATTATGAGTTTTAATTGTTTAAGTCTTAGCAAATTAATTGCTAAATTTTTATGACTTATGTATTTGTTCGTTTAATCTCTTGGAATTATTACTCATGAACTTTACCTCATATTCACATACATAAAATTTGTTGACTCAGTATTAAAATCACATAATTTGCTTACTTTATTGTTTATATATAAATTTGGAGTTAACTATAGTTCTTGTACATATTGGAGTTAACTTTAAAGTGAATTTTAGTTAACTACTATCTGAAACTTTGAATCATTTTAAAGAAAATGTAGAAAGTTAGTTGTTGATAAATATTTGTATGTGACATTCAATGAAACTTACCCTTCTTTTAAAAAAAATTGTGAATTTAAATGAAAATGGAGCTAGTGCAAAATTAAATGCTTCAAAGAATTAAAAAAAAAAGTGTAGCAAACTCAAAACAAAAAAAAAGGAGAAAAATCTATGAAATTCTTTAAACTTAGCTCTAAAGTTCAATTATTATTACATATATGTGCACTTGGTATCTCTTGAAAATATTTTTTGGTGTACATAAAAGAGAAGCTTTGATGAAATATATGCAAAAGAAAGGAAAACTCACTAGGCATTGGATAGGGAATATATAAAATTTTCTTCAATCTTATTTTGTTAAAGCTTTTATTTTAAAAAAAAATTGTTCACCTTATATTAACACTCTATTCAATAATCTTAACACTTTGTGCTTCATTGATATATCCTTATACTTTAAGATTAAAACATATATTGATGAAAATATATTTGATTTGATAATCCCTTTGACTGACACAAACATGCACTTGTAAATATCATACTTTATTTGAATGATTGTTTGTATAGTTTAAACATATTATAACTTGTTTGGACTTATGGTTTTAAATTTGAAGTGAATATTTTGATTTGCTTTTGTTACTAGTTGATATATTTGATTTGAATATTTTATGCCCATGATTATATTGATTGTTTTTGTTTCACTAATTCCTTTTGTTATTAACCAAAAAAAGGGGATTAACTTAAGCAAAATTTTAACATGATTATACTTGGAGTTTGTGGCAATGTTACTACTAAATATTCCTTATGTTATTCATGTTTTTGCCTTTGTGCTTTGTACTTATAAACTATCATCTATTTTATGGAATGCTTATATTTAGGGGAAACAAATGCAAATTTCATTACTATTATATTGACCACATCTTGTTGAAACTTATATAATTATAATTTATAAAATATTTGGATAACTCTTGTCCCTTAAACATTTATTTATTTATTTTTGTGAGAGCTTATCTACTCTTTGATGATAACAAATGAAAGAAATTTTGCATACACATTATCTAATGATTTTGCATAAGTTTCTTTGAGAAATTAGGTATGAAAATGCAAAGAACACCAAGGAAGATTCTTTAAAATGGCAACTATTGCACTTTTAATTGACCCATAATGTTTAACTACCTTTTTGATGATGTCAAAAAGAGGGAGAGATATGTATAGTACAAAACTATATTGCAGTCATCCCTATAGCGAGTTCAATGGAGTACTCTCATGGTCTTATCAAGCATATATTCAGGGGGAGTTTCAAAGGGAGTACTTTAAACCTAAATAATGATGATTTTATATTGCTACTCCTTATACTTAATGTTTATACAAAATTTTGTATTTAATAGTTTTGTCATCATAAAAAATGGGAGATTGTTGGCCCTCAGGTTTTGATATAATCTTAAATTATTTTGATGATAACAAAACTCTTAAGTTAAATTTATAAAAGCATTAAGTTAAAAATAGTTAAATATTATTTATTGCCTTATTGCATTAAAAGTCATTTAATTTATTTTTCATAAGCAATAATAATTATTGAAAGAGAAATAAAATAGATCAAAATATAGTATTGTGTTTTGATTGGACTATTTTGTCTAAATCAATTAATTAAACTCCATTTTATTTATTTTATCTTATTGGATTTTTTAATCTAATTGTACTTATAATTTGTTTGGATTATAATATTTGAAATTATTGTTAAGTTTCATTTGGCCTTGTTGATAAAAAATTATAAAATGCATTTAAATAAAAATGTAAGAAGCTAAAAAGAAGTAACAAAATGAATATAATATATTTTGATACAAAAGTTAAGTGTGTAAATATATTAATAAACTTTGAAAGCAATATATATATATATATATCATTTCCTTGCAAAAACGTGACTTGATTAGAATATGCATTCAAATATGCTACTACACATTTATTCTCTTATTTCAATAAGCATTAGAATATGTTTTTGGTAAGTCAAAAGCATCTGAACATGTATTAAAGTTTTGCACATGATATCATTTCCACATGCAAAAAGTATTATATTATATTTTGTGGGAAATGACTTTTCAATTACCTTATTCAGAGCATTTATTTTACTTTTATTGAAGAAAAGTATAACAAAGTAGAGCATTATTTCTTCTTTCTCTACAACTACTAGAACAATAAAAAGAAGGAAGAAAAGCAAAGTCCACGCAAGTCGAAAGCTATCTTCGTAAATGATGGAGGTGAGATAGGAGATTTGAAGAAGCTTGAACAAAATCAAGAGCTTGGAAACAAAAGGGCTGGACGTGACTCTAAAGATGGCCAACTAAAGATCCATTGCAAGGTATGGGAGGCCCATGCACAAGATTAAGAGCCAAAGCTATGAAGGAGGCCTTGAATGGAGTGATCCAAAAACTAATAGACTTGGAGCCTATAGTCTTAGCTGAATATGAAGCCCAAAATGAACAAATTGGCATAAAGATTATTTCATTTCTACAAGATGCTAGCCCAAGCCCAAAGGGAGCCTAATTGAAGGAGTCTAGCCATTTTCCACAAAATTCTCTTAGTTTTATTTTGTTTTAATTTGATTGTTGCTGTTTCAGATTTTTAGGCACCATTCTTGTTGAATTTGTTTAGATTTAAATTTCTTTTATGTAACCTAGGAATTATTCTGTTTAGGGTTTTATTTTTCAAATGCCTATATAAGGCCCACTTGTACTCCAAGAATGGTAGATTGAATGAATTATCTTTTCAGAATTATTTTTGATTTGTGAGGTTTCTCTTGTGGCCTTTGTGTGCTAGAGAAAATCTTTGACTTATCAAAGGAGTGGTTTCCTTTGTGGTGTCCCGGATTAGGGTTCTAAGAGACGGGTTCTCTTAGGGTTCAATTCCATTGACCAATATCTCTTCTTCTTCTTCTTTATTCTTTGTTCTTTGTTGCTTATTGTCCATATTATTTGTTCTTGTGTTGCTTGCCAAAATTCGATCACTGATCCGTGTTATTTGGGGTTCCTAGAACGGGTTTCTACGGAGTCTCACATCACGTACTCATCTATATTTTATAATAAGCAAAACACAAAAAGATAATAGATATTTTACAAATTTCTCTTTCTTTTACAACGGCTATTTTCAGTGAAGTTGAACTTCAACGGATATGTTTTTAAAGCTTCTATACAAATGAAAAAAGATTAACAAAAGAGTCAACAACAAGGAAACCATAGAATGAAAAGAAAAATTACATTATAGTTCTCCTTTAATCTCTTCATCTTATCTGAGCTGAGTTTCTAGTATCATTTATCTTGAGAGAACTTTAAAGAAAGAGTGTTCTTATTGTAATCCCTTTTTTAATAAGGGTTTTAAATTATTCTCATATTATTCTGTAAATCGAGTTTAGGGTGGGCTTAGTAGAAAACCCTTTAAGGGAACAAGTTTTGGGTGAGCTTATGTGAAACCCAAGTATTGTATTAGTTTGAGGTGAGCTAAGAAACCTTGTGTTAGTGGTGAGCATAGTAAAACCATCACTGTTGTAATATTAATATGAAGAGTAAAGAAAAATCTCTTAAGTGTTATAAGGGGATTGGACGTAAGTTAAAGTAGACCAAATCAGGATAAATCTCTACGTGCAAACTCTTAACTGTGTTGTCCTCTGGTCCTCCACTTTTGGTATACCCTACTTTGATTTTGTTTGCATCATTAACTACATTTACAAAAGTTATTTTACTACATTACTTTCACCTTTACATCAACATAATTGTTTTACTTATCATAAATTGTTCTGTATAAAAGTCTTCTACTTTTCTACATACTAAGATAGAGGACCATTGGTCCTCCACTTTCAAAAAAGCATTAAAATTGTATATTCTGCACATCACACCTATTCACCCCATCTAGGTGTGATTGTCAAATACAACTCATAGTTCAAACTCATGCTATTTGCAACACTGAGGTCTCAGGAAGATAGCACAAAAACTTGATCTTGAGTATTGCGACTAGCATTCTTGTTTAGTAATGACACTGAGCTTCCAGGATTTTGTATGGGCGTTGTAGCTTTGGCATCACAACCAACAATAAATTTTGGTCATAGCCTATGTATTTAGAGCTTTTAAGAATGGTGTCTGTTAGGTTTTTGGCTCTGGATCTTTTTGGAATTAACTTTTGGGCACCAAAACATTTGTTATTTATTCACACTTTTGACCTACAAAAACACAAAACTTAATTAAAAACTATTTGCAAGCATCAAACAAAACATAAACACAAAGTAAAACATAGTTAAACTACTAAACTAAGGATTAACTATTCTAAACTACTCATAACCACCAACATGAGGCTTAGGCTAGGCTCTATTACTTAAGGTCATGCAATTTAACTATGGACACTTAAGAACTCGAGTCTTTTCACATCAATTAGATCTAACAACGCATGTCAGGCCCAAATTTAAGGGTTTTGCCCAGAAATTTTCCTATTTACCCTTAATTCCCTCTTATGTAAATAACTCTAAAATGGGGATAATCAACTCAAAAAGCATGACAAGTCCTTATAAAAGATATAAATATATATACATATATATATATATGCTTGTGTGTATACATTTACATATGTGTCTATATATGTATGTATCTATGGGTGTGGGTGTATATATATATATATAGGATTTATCCAAAAGCTTGCTAAGTCAAGAAAAACAAAATTTATCATTAACCAAGTTATGAAAGCTTAAGAAATGGGAAATGCAACCAAGTTAACTCCTTTCTCAAGAAAATTTTAAGAAATTTTCTTCTCTCTCAATCTCCTTTCAGCCAAGAAATGAAAAAGAATGAAGTGATAAAGTGGATGAAGAATATTTAAGTGGAAAGATGATGTGGGCTTGGTGGCATGTGAAGAAGAAGAATAATGATGATGGGATATATGCCTCTTTCTTCCAACAACACCTTTAAGGCGAAAGAGATCTTTCTTTACCTCCACATTTACCTCTGCTTTTCCTTTTTTAATTTAATTAGAACCTAAATTAAGGAAAAGACAATTTTTAAGAAATGGTCACACTAATTACCTAGACATAAGCATGCTAAAATACACATAGTAAGGAAACATTAATAAAATTAAGTTTAAAATGTATAGGTTACTCTTAAATCTGACAGATTCTAGCTTCATCATAGAAATAGGGAAAATATAAATGTTTAGATACTACATTAAACTTTGTTATATTTTTATATATGTGGCACGAAATCTTATGACATTCTCTCTCTCTCTCTCTCTCTCTCTCTCTTTATACCTTTTATCCCAAAATAGGATTTCCATGCAATGTAGAGACAAAGAGTTTGTAAATAGACTTGTCTATTGGTTAAGCTATGCTAACTTGACCAAAGCTAGTGGGCTTTAGGTTTGCATGCTTAAGTCCTAGTCCACATCCATTTTAGTTTTAGTCTAGTATCATGAGATCTGCTTTGGCCCAAGCCCATAGGCTAAGCCTAGACTCCTCAAAAAAAAAATCACTAAAAGGAAGGAGACAAGAAAATTATGTAACTTTTCAAAATATAAGTGAAATATACTTTTGACAACAAAATTGATCATCATATAAACATTACATGATTATTTATATTTAAATTAAAAAATTTATGTGATAGTCAAGTAAAAACAAAATAAATCACATATGAATTGAATGGATTACTTTAAACTACAAGGGGTAGGCTTATTTTAAATCAAATCTCAACAAGATAAATTATAAGTTATCCTAAAAAATAAATCTATTATACAATATTAAATCATAGTAAAATACTAAAGTTTATCCTTAGGTGATTTGTAATTAATTAATAAAATTTATTTTCTAATCATTCAAAAATAACAATTATATAGTCAAATAGTTATTTTTTAAAATTTAACATATTAATCCAACATCATAATTATTTTTTATTTAAGAATTAATATGGATAACAATTAATTTTTATATAAAATAGTTGATAATGATGAAAAATTTAGGCTTAAAATTTGACTTTACATTCAACTTCATATCTATAACTAAGTAGTCATATTTAACTCAACATTCAATTTCATAGTTAAAAATTTTATAAACATGTTCTTTCTTTTTAAAAGAAAGAAAAGGATGTGATTCATGTGGACCTTACTATTGAATGATTGGCAAGTCTAAGAGTCAAGGGCAAGCTTATTTTAAATCAAAGTTTCTTCCAAAATTAGACATATCCTAAATTTTTGTATAATAGCCGATCAATAATGAGACGTCTAATCTCAAAGTACAAATGTTTGGGGGCTCCACTCTTTAAATGAAAAACAAAACACATGTTCAACATAAAAATGTGACACAAAATCATAACTGACCACAATCTTTGTCCATCCAATTTCAAGCTTATTTCTAAGATGAGTTACTTGCCAACAAAGAAGATTGGCAAGTCTAAGAGTTAGGCAAGATGACGGGGTGAACTTGAAACTAAAAAAGGAAAATAATAATAATAATAATAATAAAATAGTGAGTCAATGAGTGGATGCCACAAATAATTTTTAATACAAATGAAAATTAAATAATGAATAATAAATAAATAGTTTGGTTGACGACAATGCACATACATAATTAGAAAATGAAGTAAGGTAAACTCTTTGCACATAAACAATCTTGAGGCGCACATAGCATATATATAAGCAGGATTATCATTACGATACCTAAGGGTGAACATCCATGATTATTTATTCATATCTGGAGCCAAGGGTTATACCTCTTCACTAATCACACTTATTTGGTGGAAGTTAGGGAATCATTTGTCCTAACTAATTAGGAGTTAGAAAATCAATTGTATTAACTAACAAAAGTTAGGGAATTACTCATTTTGATTAATTCATAGAAGTTCAGTTAGCATAACTAAACTAAGGTGTTCAACCTTGCATTTACACTTATCATCCTAGATATGCCAATACAAGAACAAACAGTGAAAAAATAGTCATAACATTAATTCAGACATACATTTTAAGCCAACATGCATATCTAGATATTACCACAAAGCTACATAATTCAAACATAAGTCAATACACAATACACCATAGCTATGCAATATCATAAGATTAATTAAGAATAAGAAAATTAACAATTCATTATCATTCACATTTATAACATCACAAACACTAAATGAATTTGCAATAGGGGCACTTTCTGTGACACCTTAACCTCTAGCTCATACCCAAGGTGCCCTCTAGCCCATATGGCAATGCGGAACTCATAAGGGAGACACTTTCTCTACCTTATGCTTGGTCTCTCTATGGCACTATGTGTGGGTAGAGCTCCACTTTTGAGTAATATGGACCGGTTGAGCTCTCTCTAATGATTCCTCTTGCTCAATTACTCTTTGAGACTTATTTCAATCCCTACTACATGCTTAGCACTCATGGAAAACAAAAAGGGATTGGAGACATGCATTTTCGCTATGGGCAGATTTTGCTTCATTTCTGGGCTAACTTTGAAAATACATAACTAAATGCAGAAAAATCGTATCTGCATGCTCTGGGTCATTATAGAAAGCTTGAGACGTCTACTTCATGCTAAAAATACTTAGAAGTCTCAATCTCTCACTCATTCTGCGTTTGACATCGAAATAGTTCACTGGTCAGAGGGGACTTCTTTGCTGTCACAGTTTACTGATATGGACTTTGAAAATGTCTAACTAATTCCACAAAAATCCAATGCTCATAAACTCTATCTCTTTGGAAATATGTGGATGTTAGCTAGAGGATAAAAATATCTCCAGATCAGTACACCAAGCCAATTCCCCGAAAACCGATGAAACAGTACTTCGGGTCTGGTTGGGGGTCTGATTCTGGGCAGGAACTTCGAAATTGCATAACTTCCTCTCTAGACCTCTAAATGAGGTGATTCCAGTTCCTACAAGTCACTGTGACCATCTAGTTTCTGTGTATAAAATTTCGTAGCCATTGGACTACGTTTGCCCCTCGGATGACACGTTTCTCAAACTGACCAAATGAACAGTGATTTTCTGAAATCCGAATTTCTGATGTCAACTTTGGATGCTCATAGAAAATGCTATAGACCTCTAAATGACATGAACTCTAGCTTCCCAGAAAGCTCTAAACATAATCTAGCTACATGTCAAATCTCATAGCAAGAAGAGGTCATATGGCTATTCTATGACATCATGTGCAAAAGGCCCTTTCTTAGCCAAAAGTGTGGCTAATGGGGTCCAATCTTAAGTTTTCTACTTCTATGACTCTTTGAGCACATGAGAGAGCATCTTTAGAAGCTATCAATCATGCCTCAAGTGTCTAACAACTTAGATTGGGGAAACTCGCTACCCCATGCCCACTTATGCACCCATATAATCTATAGTACTTTGAGCATTTCATATCAAAAGCTACCTTTTATTCATCATAAGACTCATTCTCATACATTCATCATTCATATATACATTGTCTTACAAAACTATAAATGTACATCATATACATCATTTACATCTTACATCTCATGTACAATGTATTACAAAACTTTACATTTTTCTGCATCTCTATCCCTAGCCTCATGCTTGGTGGTGGTTGCTCCCATCTCTAATCTCACTTGGGCCACTTGGCATGGTTGGATGGTGGAGAGGGAGGGTGAGATTCGGGGAATCTCAGTAGTTCAAGTCTCATTCAAACATACATATATTGCATGCAACAAGTCTCATTATGTATGTATGGCATGTTAGCATATAAAACATGATGAAAACATTTAAAACATGTGAAATGGCCATGGATAACATTCATGAGCTCGCTGAGTACTTGGATCGGCCTCACCCCTTCCCTTATGGCTTTTGGATTTGCCTTCCCATACTTTAGAGGTACTTGGACTCACCCTTACTCTTTAGGAGTCAACCTCACTTTTAGGAGACATGGCTCAACCAACTTAGGGCTTCGGCTCATCCTCACCTTGGCTACAGGGTTCTTGGCTTTTCCCATTTCCTCAAGCAAACTAATCAAGCATTTAAAACATCATCTCAATCATATCACATAATCATGCTAACACACTTCTCATAGCTCATATCATTCATCATACACACAAGCAAGACAATATAAACACACAATTATGCATGAGAGAAAGTGGAGAGAACTACCTTTGTTAGTTATTCTCAACTTGCTCTGACAATGGTCTCCTCCCTTGTTGGTTTCACAACAATTCCTAGATGGGAGAGTTCCTCTTGAGCCTAACCACACAAAAGCATGGAATTAATACTTCAATACTCAATTCTTAAGCTAGGGATCACTTCTACTCAGCTCTACTGAGCTTCTCACTCTAGGTCTTTTCCTCTCACTAGGGTCCATTAGCTATCCTCTCTCTTTTCCCACCTCTCAAGCTCTTAAGAATGGGGAAAAGCAAGATAGAGAAGACTATCTACTTCTACTCTCTCTCAAGAATGGTTTCCCACTCTCTCTCTCCTCTGAACCAGACTCAAAACCTAACCATTTCTATCATCTAAACCGTAGGAAAGAGGGGAAAAGGGGAGAAAGGCAACATACTAAGAGGAAGCCATGAGAATTCATACCTTTCTTGTGCTTTCCTCTTCTCTTCAGCTTCTATCTCTTTCCTCCGCTCTTTTCTCTCTCCTAAGACGAGTTTGAGTCGGTTAGAAGAAGAAAGAAGAGATTTGGAAGCTTTTTAAAAAGTCAAATTCTCTTTTTCTCGCTTTTCTGGACCGCTCTCGCTATAGCGAGTTAGTGCCCTCGCTACGGCGAGCTCGTGTCTGTTCCAGACCTTTGCCTTCGCTATGGCGTCGCTACGGCGAGATCGTGTCTATTCTCGACCTTCGCTATGGCGTCGCTATGGCGAGATCGTGTCTGTTTCAGACCTCTGCCTTCGCTATGGCGTCGCTACAGCGAGCAACTCTCTGGTCTTTATATGGAATGCCGCACTCGCTACAGCTAGGAACATACTCGCTACGGCGAAGAGGCATTCTCGCTATGGCGATTCCATATCTCGCTATGGCGAGAAGACTTAGAAAATTCTCAGCTTTTCGAAAATTTTCCAGCTTCTCTTTTCCCTTTCTTTTTTTCATTTCTTCTCTCATGTCTTTTTCTGGGTTATTACACTTTCTACCCTTCATGGCTGAACCCACACTGTAAAGGTATCCACTAGGTTATTTATAACCACAATCAAAAAAAATTTAACATTCAAGTAGTCCATAATTAATACCCAATATTTAAATGAATTCACCTTTTAATATCAAAAATTTTAATTATATCTCAACTTTCTTATTCTTACTACAATCCTTAACTCTAGGTTTATGTCATTGAGATTTGGAACTTTAAATTGAGCTTAAATATTATCTCAAAAAGCTGAAACGTTCATATTAGAAGTATGAATAACTTGTCAAAACATTCCAAGACCCCCAAACTTTGAACCTTTGTATTTTTCCCCTCGTAAGAACTGATCTGATGCCATCCAGAAGAAAGAGAGGTGTGGTCGCCTGAAAGCCACCATCAGAGGAGAAGGAAGACAAACAAAGAATAGGGGGAAGCTCACCACTTTGATCGTTTTGCACAAAACGACTCTTCAATCATGGCTTCAAACTATGACGAAAACCAACGGCATGTTGTGGTGGCTATGGTGGCACAACATCGACGAGAAGGGAGAAGGACAAAGGCACAATGGTAGTGGAGCTAGAAAGAGATGAATGAAGCTTGAAGGAAATGGGTGTGAAGCTTCAAGTAATATGGGGCATTTTTTAGAAGAATAGAAATATAGGTTATATTTATCAATGAACCCATCAAAATTAAGTTTCTTGTTAAAAACCTATTTACAACCAATAGGCTTATCTTCTAGAGGCAAATCTATTAAAACCCAAGTTTTATTTTGACTAAGAGAATCAATTTTAGCCTTAATTGCTTCTGTTCAAAGATGAGCATCTAAAGAAGGAAACAACTTCATAAAAACTTAAAGGATCATCTTGTACTATATAAATATAAAAATCATTTCCAAAAGAAAATTATTTCCTTTGCCTCTTACTTCTTTTTAAATTTTCAACCAAATTTTCATTTGAATTACGTTCAGGACAAGTAGAAATTTTCAATTTTCTAGAATTATGTTCAATTTTCAAAGGAAAAATATGTTCAAAAAATTATGTATCTTTACTTTCTATAATAGTGTTATAATCCAAAATATTATTTTTCAAAATCAGAGATCTATAAGTTGTACTATGATCAACATACCCAATAAACATGCAATCAAAAGTTTTAGACCCAATTTTTTTTTCTTAGGATCAGGCAACATTACTTTAGCAAGACACCCCTACACTTTTAAATATTTTAGATTAGGTACATAACATTTCTATAATCCATAAGGTGTCTTATTTGTTTTCTTATCGGGTATTCTATTTTGCAAAAAATATGCAGACAACAAAGCTTTAGCCCATAAATTATCTGGTGCAGAAGAACTTATAAGCATAGCATTCATCATCTCTTTTAAAGTTCTATTTTTCTTTTCTGCAACACCATTAGACTCAGGTAAATATGGAGGAGTTACTTCATGAATAATTCCCTTTTTTTCACAAAAATCATTTAATAAAACATATTCTCCTCCTTTATCTGACTTTACTCTTTTAATTCTCCTATTTAGTTAATTTTCTACCTCTACCTTATACAAAAGATATTTTTCAAATGCTTCATCTTTATTTCTCAATAAATATACTTTAGTATACCTTGAAAAATCATTAATTAAAGTAATATAATATTTTTTACCACCTTTAGTCATTGTTTATTTTAAATCACCCAAATCAATGTGTATTAAAGAAAGTAATTCAGTTTCTCTTTGTGTAGAAAAATGTGATTTTTTAGTTATCTTATCTTTCGCACATACTTCACATTTGTTTAAACAATCATTTTTAATCCCAGAAATCAAACTAAGTTGTTGCATTTTCTTAATTTAAGACTTACTAACATGTCATAATTTAACATCCCACACATCAAATGAATCAATCATATAAATAGGCAAGTAAGCAGAAGAGGATGCATTTTCATTCATTTCAGCAACATTCAGCATAAACAATCCCTGGTTACAATAACCCTTTCCTATAAAAACATTATTTTATGTCATCACAATCTTGTCAGATTTGAATGACATTTTGACCCTAGCCTTTTCTAATAGAGCTACATAAATTAAGTTTGTTTTAACATTAGGCACATGCAAAACATCATTGAGAGCCAAGGTCTTTCTGGATGTGGGTTTAAAAACTACTTTTCCTTTCCTAAGAACTTTTGCGATTTAGGAATTAGCAAGATAAATGCAGTCTTCTCCTTCCTTGATAGAATCAGAAGAGGTAAACATTTCCTTATTTACACAGATGTGCTTAGTAACTTCAGAGTCTAGCATCTACTTCCTCACATCAGAGACAATAAGAGTTTGAGAAATAACCATCATAGTGACCTCATAATCATTATTCTTATCTCCGTGAACTAAATTTTCATTCAGCTTAGGAGGATTATTATTTCTAACTCTCTTTCTACGTTGAGTAGTATGGTGCCCTAGCTTGCCACAAACAAAGCAATTACCCTTCTTTTTGAATTTAGGATTAGAATTCTTAGGATTATAACCAGGTTTTTTATGAGAATCATACCTCTTGTTATGCGGCTTTGTCTCTACCAAGTTTGCCTTTAAGGTTATTTCCTTGTCTTTTGCAGCTCGAATCTCTTTTCAGTTAGTGTCTTCGATGATGATATGAGTGATGAGATCTGACAACGACAGTTGCTTCTACTTGTGTTTGAGTTGCTATTTGTAGTTTTTCCATGAATTCGGCAGTTTCTCAATTAGGATCCTAGTTACAAATTTATCTGGAAGGTTGATCTTCTCAGCACAGAGTTCTTCCAGTAGCTTATGGTATTCGTTGATTTGCAGCTTGATGTCTTTGTCTTTGGACATCTCCCACCAGTAGTAATTTCCTATCACAAATTTCTATTTTTCAGTATCCTTAGAAATGTACTTTATGATTAGTGACTTTGAGATTTTGTTGGCTTCCTTGTAGACACAATAGACATCGAACAAATCATCAGATAACATGCTAATGATAGTATTCCTGCATACCTTATTGGCATAAGCCCAAATATCTTTCTGGGTTTGCTCAACATCTATAGCAAGCTCAGTTTGAGTGAGGACCATAGCAACTCCGTGCATATCTAACACTAAGAAAATACATTCTTGCCACCGTTTGAAGTTCTTACCATCGAACACCTCAATTTTCAAGATGTCTGGGAACGGCTTAGAAAGCGGCATTACAGTAGGCACAAAGGCAGCCGCACCACTACCACCATTAACGACCCCATCAGAAACAACATCATGATGTAACTCTATAGCTCTTAAGATTGTTAGCTGCAATTCACAATCAAGTTAGGAAAATCAATTCAAGTCGTCCCAAAGGACACTGTCCTTAAGAGCTATTTTGGCATAAGTCAATAGTTCCCCAGGATTAAATGGATCCCACCTGCAGAAACCTGCAGGGAAGTGCTGGTATGGGGCATATTCGAGTGCCCCACTGCCAGCATTGCTCTTCTCTCCGAACAGAAGCAACTCTGTAGGGAGGAGAGCCTGCCGATCGAGCGAAGGGATCCATAGAACAACAAAGAAAAGAATACTTATAATAGAAAGAAGAGAGGAGGAGTAAGGGAACTTAAAAATGGTTCGGTACATCTTGAATTGCACCACGCACTACCTTTTATAGGTTGACAACGCAGACAAAACACTGGGCAACGTTAAAAATGATTAATGGCAGCTTAATTACGATTAATGAAATCAGTTTTGCACATTGGGATTAAAAGCAAATAAAGGGAGACCATTTCTGAACGTTGAGATTAAAAACCGGTTAATAAAAAATTAAAACGATAAATTGAAGGCCTCAACGTTTAAGGAATTCAAGGTCCCAATTTAAAAACTGCTAAAAATAAAGTTTTTCTAGTAAGTGATAAATACTATTTTTATATGTTTTATTCCTCCTAACTTAGTCATTTTAATAATTAAATGTGGCTTAATGAATGCAATTGAATGGAATTTGATTTTATTTGGCCATTTTTACACTTGAGGAATTAATTTGCAAATTATCGGTTCTTAATGCTTAAATTTATCTTAAATAATTTTCGGGTATTTCTACTTAATACTTTCCATTCTTTTGTGCAGATTTTAATGAGCAAATGATGCATGAATGAGAATTTGGTTTAAAGAAGAGAAGAACCTTCCACATCCAGCACATGGCACGTGGATTTTGTTTGAGGGAAGTGAAGAACAGAGCAAGCCACTGACTTGTGAAGCAGTCCATCTTCTCTTTGTTTTGTTAAAAAAAATTGAAAATTTTTTAGAAAAATTTTGACAAATAGAGTGATTTTTTTTTTAAAAAAAATTTATATGAAAGTTGCAAGTTGAGATGATTATAGCTTGGACTCACTTAAACATGAAAAGCAATGAATCTTGTGTCTTGATTCAAGTGAAGTGGCAATGAATTTGATTTCAATGAATTATTTGATAGCCATTAGCTAGTGAGGATTTGAGCCATAATTGTTCATTTCTAGTGTGTATTCACCTATCACTGCTTTTACTCTAGAACTTGTCTTGATTCTTTGTTGAGACCACATTTGCATTTGCATGCATGAAAATGATGAGGCATTCATTTCTTTTGTAGCTAGATAGCCAAAAAGCCAACCTACATACATCTTATCGATTGTTTTAGCCACTTTGAACCTTGGTTTTCATTTTCTTGTTAGCCCATAGCTATTAAATATGTTTTCCACCTTGATTTAAGATGCCTTAGAGACTTTAAGGAGCATTACACTTGTTCAGGATAGATGAATGTGTGCTTTGCATCCATTTAGGCCATTGTTATTCAAAGAATTTGCTCTAAGAAAAAAATACTGCAAAAGCAAAGAAAAGATAGAAAAGCAAAAAGAAAGAAATTGAAAAAAAAAAAGCAAAGAAAAGAAAAGGAAGCCATAGAAAATCAAAAAGAGAAAGTGTTTCAAATTGAGTTGTAGTTGCCTATTGCTAGCCAGAAATAAAGCCTTGAATGCATATTCTTACCTATCTTAAATTTCCATTGATTGCTTGTAAAGTCCTAAGGTGTTCCATTTGTTATTTGTTTTTCCTTTATTCTTGTTATCCATTTATTTCATTTCCCTTAACCCCATTACAACCCTAAATAAAGTCCTATTGATTTGTGTTTTGCATTTGGCATGAGTGGTGGAGACTTAGAAGCTTAACAAGCTTATGGTAGTGAACCATGGATAGGTGAAATTTGAGTGAAACACATCCCTTTAAACACTAAAAAGTTAAGAATAAACACTAATCCATGTGAGGGGCTATGCATTTTCAATTCATTCTTTTCAAATAAAATTGCCATGGAGCTTATTTCTTGATGCAAGTGAAGTTAGCTTAGATTGTTGAAATGTTGAAAAGTTATGATTATTTCTTAGCTTGTGATTTTTACACCTTTCTTTTTCTTTTCCACTCTCCGCTTGCCATTCCACTAACTTTTCCTTTGATATTGAGTTTTGCCCAGGAGTGCAAAGGTTTAAGTGTGGGAAAATTTGATAAACATGAATTTTTATATATTTTATTCTCCTTATCTTAGACATTTCAATGATCAAATATGGCTTTAAGACTTTAATTAGATAAGATTTTATTTTAGTAGTCATTTTTGCACTTTATGAATTAATTTGCAAAATTATTAAGCTTTAATGCATGAATTGCTTTTAAATAATTTTGTGGATAATTATATTTAATATTTTCCATTGTTTTATGCAGAATTTTTGATGTGCAAATAGCTTGAGTGGGAAATTGAATTGAAGAAGAGATGAAGACTTTATGTGTGAATTTGAGGGAAAGAATAAATGGTATTTATCACACACATGCAACGAAGTTGGAGAAAGAAGCAAGGAGAAAACAGAGGAGGAAGCATAAGTTGTTGTGGAGTGAAAGTGTTTGGGTTTAACGTGGAAAAGCTGGGAAGCAAACACGAAGAAAGCCATGGGTTTTGGAGGGTCCAAGAGTGAGGAAGACCATGTTTCATACACACAAGGGTTCAATTTCATGAAGCAACTCACAAATGAAGCCACAGGGTCTAAGAAGACATGACATAAGCAGAACAAAGAGGGAGATGGGCTGAAGTTTAAATGGAGATAGAACCTTTGAAGAAAAGAAGCTTTGAGCTGGAGATTAACTAGAAAAATATAAAGCAGCTTGGGAGCTTGTAAGGATAAGGAAGAGATGTGGCTGAACAGAGGAAGCAACGCGTGAAAAGCTTGCATGGAAAACATGAAGAAAAGCAACCAATGTGGGGGGAAGAGCGTGAAGAAGCCACAGAACCATGCAGCAACATCCTGTTGTACGTAGGAGCAGCAGAAGGAGCCAACGTGGAAACAAATGAAGAAAATGCGATGAAGAGCTAAAAAACCACGTAAGATGAAGCAACAAGCTGAGCCGGGAGCTGGTGCAATAAAAATGTGAGAAATAATTAAATAAAGAGCTGGAAGCAGAACACAAAGGAGGAATTACGTGGTTTAGCAGCAGAAACAGAGAGCTAAATCGCATGGGAAGCAACAAATGTTCTACTCACATACCACGAGCAAAACGTATGAAGAAGCTGAAGCTACAGACATACATAAAGCAGGGGCAGTAGCTGAACAAGGAAGAAGTAAACACGAGCTACACGTTGGACTAATTTAAAGCAATGAAGAACAAAAGGTTGGAGCTCAAAAAGGTACTCAACGAGGAAGTTAAGAAACGTTAAAAGTAGGCTAAAAATTATGATATTGATATGGCTTGATTAAGAAATAAAATGAAGGCTAAGATTAAAGTTGAGTTGAGAGTGCAACTATGGATTGAGTTTGAGCAACAGAGGTAGGCTACATATGTAGGTGAATTTAGGGACAAGGTAGAAAAAAGTGTTGTATAGAATTAAGTCTTTGTGATAATATAAAAAATTTACTAACATATTAGTATAATATGTAAAAAGAAATCCTTGAAATCAACTAAAAAATTTTATGAATTGATGCAAGATTTCATTTTTCTACTTGTTTTATTGCTTTCTCTTGTCTCTTTCTTTTTGTAAATTGGTTGAACATGTTGAAATTGTTATTTGCAACCTTATAATTGCATAAACAAACTTTTGTCCATAGGCAAAGCTAGTTAAAATTAGAGGTTTCTATAGTGATTTTAATAACTTCAAGTAGAACAAGTAGTGTTACCTTACTTATTCGTTGATTGGATAATCCTTGGGAGGCATCGAGCTTATCCTACCTTCACTTTGGATAGGTGGCATTGCCCTACCTATATGTTTGGGCTAATGTTTTATGTGGGAAGTTAATAAAGTCTCTAAATATAGTTATTTAAATTGTGAACTTAGCTAACTTTGTGCCACGAATGCAAAGTAAGTGTAGCTTTGTCTTCATGCTATGGAAATATGAAATGGATGTAACTTTTTTTTTTCTTTTTTCTTTTTTCTTTTTTCTTTTTTTGCCTTTTCATGTTTTCAAAGTTGTGGGTGCCTTTCCTTTTTTGTTAGGTTAGTAGTGCTATTAAGTGGTTAGACCTAACGTTCATAGGCAGTTAAACTTATGGTCTTTTTGTTTGAGTGATTAGTTTGTTCTTTGAGATTATGTATATTGTTGTCGCTTTTGCTTTTTTCATTTTTTTAGTTTTCCCTTTTTTAAGTTTAAAATTGTTTTACCCTTAAGTAATTGTACTTTTTTGCCTTTTTTGGTTGATTTAAAAGGCTAAAGGTAGTTGATTTCCCTGTACTTAAAACTTATACAAAAAGTTTAGAGGTATGTTCTTCTTTCTTCTTGCAGCTTAACATATTTGCATTTTGCTTTTTTCTAGTATCTTTGTGTACTCAAACCTTTTGAAATGGCTAAATCTTCATTGTTAATCTCTTCTAAGGTTGTAAATGTTACTTTAGGGGAAGTATTCTCATCAAGTGAGCTTGCTATGCTATCCATGAATCTAGTAGTGAAGCCAAAAGCCAACAACTCTTCAACCTTAGAAGTTGCCTTTTAGTAAAAGTAATGGCTCAAGAGGTTTTTAGATATTTCATAAAGTAGGTCATTATATTGGCAAAGCTTTGCATTTATCTTAAGACTTTGCCCTTATTATCCTTGAAAGAAAAGTTGCAAACCATACTTTGCCTAATGCCTATACATTTTGTTTGTATGCCCATTATGCTAATTTTGGCTCCATTTTCTTAATCCCATTCTAGTTCTAGTCATTATTTGTTATTTTCATTTTTATTCCTTTATACTTTTTTTTCTAACTCCTAGAAAAAAATGTAGATTTTTTATTGCACTTGTACATAGACTAGGGTTAAACCTTCTCCTCTATTGTTTAGGTTAAACTCCTTTCTTATAAAATCTTAACTTCTACGAAGCCTAAAATCTTCTCTTTACCCTTTAGACCAACAAATGTCGATGATAGATAATGGCAATAACAAAAGTAAGATGGATTAGAAAGAGAAAGAGAATCATATTACTTAAAGATGAAGGTATTACAATAGCAAGAATGCCAAAATCAATATCATAAGTGTTGTTGAAGACTTTGAAAATAAAGGTAGTTATGTTAAAGATGATAGTCCTATTCGTACAATAATTAGTTTACATTTTTTTTTCATTTATGAAAAGAAATCTTTATTTAATTCAAAAGATTTTTTTTCCATGTGAACTATGAGAATAGTTCAAAAGTATATACTATGAACGAACTCATTTAGTGCCAACTAAAATTGCCTTAATAAACTTTAGGTTAAAATGAACAATTTCTACCTTAAATTTCTTGGCCTATTTAATAAACTAGGCAACTAATCCTAACTTGCTTTATAACTAACTCATGATAAGTTCAACTTTAATAAACTAAATTAACTCTTGTGAAAGTTGTTAACTCTTATCCAATGAATTGTTAAGTCTACTATTATTTATCCATTGTCCTATTTCAGCTAACAAATACTATCATCAAATTGATCATATGATTGCTAATTTCTTTTGAGGATTCCATCATGCTAAGCCACGAATTCATTTGTTGAATCAAACCAAACTTTGTGACTCTCAAGGAAGGGACAACTAGATCTAAAGAAAGTGCATGATATGAATATAGCTTTGTTAGCCAAACATACATGTAGGTTATTAGATTTAGAGCAAAATATTGCAAAGAGCATAATAGTGGTTAATTATAATCCCATTATAATATGGACTAGATATAGTAGGGTATTAGAAAAAAAAAAGCTAATCCTTTAAGTTGCTCACACTTGGAAGGATAGTGGAAAATGGGCACTATATTTCATTAAAATACTACCTTTGGTAGCCAACATATTTAGGTTCTGTTGACTTAAATAGATTGGCTAAAAATCTTATTCTACGTGATTGAGGAGTATGGAATATCTTTAAATTGAATATGATATATTCCCCTGTTGCGATTGGATAATCTGATGAAGCATGATCTGCAATTAGATAATCTATGTCCTTTCTACCATTAGAATGCAAAATCTCTTAATTATGTATTTATTTAATGTTCTTTTGCAAGGGCAATATAATTTGAATCTCCGTTATCTTTTCACATGAAATTCTTCCATCCTTAAAGTATACAACTTTGATTATAGGAATGGTTTGTCAAATACAAAAAGGCCCCATAAGGTTTTAATGATTATACAAGATTAGTTATTTTCCCATTGTATGGCATTTGGTTTTTCATAATAAAATTTTCTTTGAGAATTATAGAGACGTACAAACTAATTTGGCCTAGCAAATGGTGGATATTCCAAGCTGTTGACGAAATACTAAACAAGAATCTTATGCAAAGACAACACATATTCAAAATATGGGATGGTTTGTCTTGTTATGGATGAAGAAGACTAGAAAAAATTTGAGGTACTAAGTAGTTATTTGCTTTATATGAAATAATTAGTATCTTATCAGGAAATAAGGTTAGGAGGATAGAACCTCTCATGGAAAAGGTCAAGCATTCCTTTTTATGACATATAAAAGTTACTTCAATAAGAGGTATCACTAGTCCAACTTTTACCCTTTAAGGTTCTTGGTTTTTTTAATTTAAATTTTAAGTTTTTAGTAGAAAACTACGAATGGGATAAGGAGATGCATACATTGGGTAGCAATTTTCATATTCTCAAAAATAAATTTGTGGTGGCTCAAATTCTTGTACTAGATCCTACCATATAGGAAGCCGTGGGGGAAGCAATCACCAAGCAATATGATTGAGATGTGCAAATGTTGTTGAGACATAGATTGTTGGCAGCAATGATAAGAAAAATTGGTTTGAGTTATACTCAAGAATATTGTCCTTAAGAGTTATTCTGCCACACACAGTCACAAATGCGGCAACTTCCTAGGATTAAACGAATCCTTCCTGCAAGGGTAGGGGGACAGAACAACAAAAAATAAAAGAAGAACTTAGGAGGAAAAGAGGAAGGAAGTTTAAGAGATGAGTGCACTAGAACATACAGAGGGCATAGGCTTTTATAGATTGCAAATATATATGAACATTTGAGAGTTTTAAATTTGAAACTGCCACAAATAAGGATTTTCTGGTAGGCTTATTCTAAACAAAATTAACTTTGTATTTTGAAAATAATTTTGAAACTGCCACAAATAAGGATTTTCTGGTAGGCTTATTCTAAACAAAATTAACTTTGTATTTTGAAAAAAATTTTCAACAAAAAATGCCCAACATTGTGTATATCCTCGGGTAGAGGGGTGGAGAATCGACAGATTTCAATTGTATTGGCCAATTACTGCATGCACGAGTTCACTTCTTTTCTTAGTCTATTTACTTGCTCAAGTTTTCATTTTAGTATATATACACTAAGACTTTTTTTATTTTGAACAATGCGAGACTTCTTTTAACGCACACATACACCAAAGTTCCAATATAGATATCACATTTTACATTAATATTTTTTAGCTTTCTATTTTTAGTTTAGCTTAATATTTGATAGATGTATTAGAAAAACTTAACATCCAAGAATATATATATATATATATATTATTTGTAATTACTTATTTAAAATTAAATTTTTTAACAACATAGTTTATTAAATTAAAATATTATTGATAATTATTTTAAAATTATAAAAGTCACACAATGATTATAGACAAATTATATAATACAATCATAGACAAACTATAAAGCATCTAGAAAAATTAAAAGACTAAATTAAAAAAATTTCTTTTAGTTTTGTTAAAATTATGCAAATATTTTTTATTTTTAAAATATGTAATTTAATCCAATTTTAAAGTTTTTGGTTAAAATAGTTTCAATTAATTTAAATATACAAAGATATATTATATCCAAATATACACAAATAAAACTAAAAAAAAATATTTTTTTATTAAATTTAATCCCAAAAAATATGTATTTAAGTTAATAAAAAATTTAAAATTACAAAATTTGTTTTAGGAGAAATTTATATATTTTTTAAAAATAAAAAATCTATATAGTTTAAATCGTATTCATAGGAAGTTTGCATAATTTATTTAAACTAAAATTTCATTAAAAGTTATTTTTGGTAAGTGTTTACAAAATTATATATAATGCATAATTGTTGTTTTTTATATTACATATTTATTTACTTTTGACTTATTATAAATGTCCATAAAAATATTTAAGTAGAATGTGTAATATTTAGATAATACCTATATTAAATATTTTATTCTTTACTATTTGGTTAAAAAACCTTATTATAATGTTTTATATTAGTTATTTATTGATCTAATTTTGTATTTTTAATATTTTATATTCATTTTTTTTATTTCATGACAGATATTTGAAAATTGACCCTTTTTGTCTTTTTAGAGATCAATCTCCATGACTGCCTCGTGGGAAACGCTGTACTAGATTTTGATAGTGATGGAAAGCTCGCGGCTATGTAAGGACTAAGGAATCGAACGGTTGCAGTTGCAGAAAATCCCCCAAATAAAATTTTTACAGATTGAGATTCGAGCAAGGAGATGAGTAAGAAGAAAGTTCTGATAGTGGGAGGCACTGGATATTTGGGTCAGCATATATTACAAGGGTATGCTGAGATTAATGGAAGGCCTTACGATCTGGCATTCACCCACCACTCCGCTCCCCCACCTCAAGCCTTGTTGGACGCTATTTCTGGTTCACTTGCTTTCCCCGTAGATTTGCAATCTGGAAGCGGATTTGAAGCCATTTCAAATACATTTGGTCAGGTTTAGGTGTCAATACCCCACCCAAGAGCTGGAATGGTTCATTGTTTTTTGTCTCATGTCTTCTGTCTAATTTGGAATAAAGAATATGAATTTGGTAAATGGTTTTTTTTTTTAATATGCTTGTCTAAGAGTTATGTGATTCTTTTTTGGATAAAATTTTTGGCTTGTTGCAATTGCTAGCTAGTTAGGGGCCTTGATTCATCGTGTCAATGGAAAAAATTTAGTCCTGGATTGACAATGTCTAAGACATAAAACTCGCACTTAGAGTGGAGTCTCTTCCCTGTTATCGGCCTGGCTTTGAGGAGAGGCTTCTCCTCTGGATAGTGGTGTTTCATTTAATGGATTTTGAATATTCATAAAATGTTCAGTCGAGTGCAATCGGTTACAGAATTGTTAACCTTTCATCCCACTATATATATCTCTCAGGGGTAATGTAGTCCCTATATAAAAATAAATAAATAAGGAAAAAGACAAGTACGACTGTTCATGGTTATTATCTTAGACCACAAAGCATGTTAAATAGTATATAACTTGTTTCTTTCTACTACTAACAATTCTATTTCCCTACTTTTTATTTTCCCTAATGGCAGCCTGACGTGGTTGTCAATTGTGCTGCCATCTCAGTACCTCGTGCTTGTGAAATTGATCCTGCTGCTGCTCTTGCTATTAATGTGCCATCATCTCTTGTGAAATGGTTGCAAACCTTTAAAGAGAAAAGTATTCTTCTCATTCATTTGTCTACCGATCAAGGTAAGGGAACCTTAACATGGCTGAGGAAGGTGAAGGAGGACATCAGATGTAGAAATCTGTTTTTAATTGCAAAACATATTGAAGTTTTAGCTCGATTGAAATTCATTGAACAAAAGCAGACCTTCCTAAGATTTGTTAATGTATTAACTACTTTCTGACTTTTATTCTACAAATGTCAATACCAATGGAA
This sequence comes from Erythrophleum ivorense, assembly GCA_026724425.1. Classification (NCBI taxonomy): domain Eukaryota; kingdom Viridiplantae; phylum Streptophyta; class Magnoliopsida; order Fabales; family Fabaceae; genus Erythrophleum; species Erythrophleum ivorense. The sequence continues at coordinate 3,111,463 of JAIUCV010000036.1, read as the reverse complement.
CAAGTGCTTTCTTAACAAAGTGAATCCCACACACAGTGCTTGAGTTGCTTGCTAAAGTTCTCATTTCTTTGAATTCTTCTACTACGTTGACCTCCATGCCATTTCAGCTTACCATGATGATCTCTCCTTTTTTATATTGTATTGCTTAAATCTGTTGAGAAACTATTTTGTATGCTTGACTAACCACAACTTGTAGAAGCCAGTGGGATCTCTACCACCAGTATTCTGAATGCTCCTTGCAATAATAATTCCTACCAAAATGACTTTTGAAGAGTGGGCTTGCATCATTGCAAATGAGTCTCATTTCATTAACTGCATATGCTAAGAAATGGAAGTGAATAAATCAAATAAATACAATATTGACCTCTCTGAGCCTCTTCTTAGTTCTCATTATCTCTCTCTTGTTCTATGGTTTATTGTTCTCAACTTTTATTGTCATTTCTAAGTGTGGGAAATTTTGAATATCAATAACCTGTGTGCATGGTTTGCTTTCTTTTATCCCTTTAAAACATCAGGAGAATAGATCATGTTTGTTGCTACTTTTTCCTGCATAATCCACATATTGTTCCCGTAATCCATTTACACTTTGCTTTATGACTAGATTGTAATTGATGCTCCTCATTAGTTTATGAAGGGGAGAAGTCCTTTTACAAGGAGGATGACATTGCTGTTCCAGTAAATGTTTATGGAAAATCTAAATTGGCAGCAGAGCAATTCATTTCAGAACAGTGTTCAAACTTTGCAATTTTGAGAAGCAGTATCATCTATGGCCCACAGACGATCTCACCTGTTCCAAAATCTCTTCCCATTCAGGTGCACACGCTGTATGTGGACTCTGTATTGTATACCATATTGGAAAACTAACGCTTCTAGCCTCTGGCCAATTGACGAAAACTATAGAGAACCCAATGCTTGTCTACTTTTCGCTTGTTTTTTGTTTTCCCAGTGGCAATTTTTCTCTATGGAAAATTACAGAGCTTTTGGTTTCCAGGTTCAGGTTAAACTAATTGCACATATTATAGCTTTACATTATTAGTTGCTTCATCTAATTCTTCTCAATACTTGAAAATGCTGGAGATATGAGGGCATGTTCTTGTGAAAGACATGTCTATGAGGAAATTTATGATGACTTGATGTGTTATTTATACACCATATTTAACTGATGCAGTGGATTGATGGTGCCCTGGCCAAAGGAGAAAAAGTGAATTTCTTTCATGATGAGTTCCGTTGTCCAATTTATGTGAAGGATCTCGTAACTATTGTTCTAGCTTTAACAAGCCGATGGATGTCAGGTAGAACTTCTAATATTTATGCCACATTGGTTAGACATATGGTATTCTGCAAATTTATTTTTCAAATTTGTGTGTCCTTTGGCATATAAAAACCTAATTCTCAATGACATACTCTGTTGGTATTGTAAAATACAATTTAGAATGCTGTTTTGAATATGTTATAGCAGGAAGGGTACCTAGTAATGTGAAATTTTTTTTTTAATTATGGCTGGAACTCAGGTTTGACATTTTATAGTATCTTGTAAAACTCATTGCCTAGCATTTATTCCCTCTCTTTTCCTTTCCTTAAACACCTTCAGATGTTCTAATCTTTCTGTTTACTACTCTTCCACTTTCTTGTGTTGTTTATTCTAGTTTAAGAAGGTGAGGCATCTCTCATCTATGTTCATGAATATGGCATTTCTGATTCTTGCTGCAGAGGGCAAGCAAATTCAATTGGTACTTAATGCTGGTGGAGCTGATAGGGTATCGCGTGTTCAAATGGCTGAGGCTGTTGCACAATTTAGAGGGTATGATGCCTCATTAATCAAATCAGTCTCTGCATCTTCGGTACGTATTGTGCTTTACTTGATGAAATAATTTTGTGATGCCTGCAATGCAGAATTGGTAAATTGCTTTCTTTGTTTATCTGCGTTATCTGTGTATTTATGAACTTATTAACCTCTCTTTTTCTCATGCCTTGATCACCCTTGCGTCCTCATTCCATCTCTTCATTATCGAAGTGTCTGCTGGCATTTGAGCAACTTTTAGCCAGTGATCGTTTGTCTTCTCTCTTTCATTTTTCTTTTTGAGGCCACAGGGTGGGAGAGAAAAATTCTTACACACACTTCTTACAGAACCACCTAGAGCAAGGAGTCCATAGAAGCTCTTTTAATTGGACTGTCAGTCAACACCGTCACCACCACCTAAAATATCCACTTTGATGAGTTTGCATTGGCTCTTTACATTATTAGTACATTATATGTATGTAAAAATTTCTTGGGTGGGGAAAGGAGCTTTATAAAAGTTCATGCTTTTTTTATTGGAAACAGACTTGGTGAAATTCTATAGGTATTCATTAGGCTCTTAAAAAAACACACATGACATAGGAAAAATTTTTTTAATAAAAGTATCTTGATGGACCCGTGGCTATTGGGCCAAGGGTGCTAAAGACCTATGAGGAGAAAGATAGGGCAAGAGGGCCCAAGACTGCATTATTGGCTGTTGAGGTGGCCAGAATGGAAGAAAGAGGAAATAGAGCTTGTAACAAACTAGATGCTTTGGGCCACATGGGGTATGAGCTGGGAGAGAGAGAGTAGACCGTTAGAGGGGTATATCTGTAGGCGAGGAAGGTTCAAAAGGAGGTAGGCAAGAATTTGGTGTGAGAGGAGAGTGCTCTGGTCTCTCAATTACCAGAGGGGTCTATTCTTTTCTGCATTCCTTTTCTTTGTTAGCTTGTTTTACTTCATTTGCTGGTTGCTGCAACCAGGTTATAGAATTTCTATCTTTGCTTTTGGTAATTCAAAAACAGAGGACCATTTCAGTCTAGTTTTGGTGTTGGGTTCCATAATATTTACTTGTTATATTTTTATTAAAGAACTTAAAACTTGGACCCAAGTTGGTCCAAGTTTTATTCTTCTTTAATTTATGAGACTTCTTGAAATGCACTTTCTTCGGATTTATTATTTATATATTTTTCCTTATTTTCAGGTTGACCGAGGTGTCAAGTCCCCAGCTGACATATCCATGGATATCACTAGATTGGTTCAGACCCTAAAAATTTATCCTGTTTCATTTAAAGATGGGGTCAGATTAACACTTACAGCTGATGCTAAACAGTGAGGCAACAAAGGCGTCAAATATTGCTTCGTTGTTAGCATGAGTGTTGTTACCCTTCTATGGAAATGAAATGATATTGTCAATAACTCCAACTACATTGGCATCAAAATTAGATGGATGTGAATTAATTCTGGAGAAATCCCATGTTCAAAATGAACTAAATAAGGTCAATGTACTATTATTAATGTATTTGTGGATATGTAAAAAAAAAACAGAAATTAAATTACTAAATAAATGTTGAATGAACTGTTTGATGGGGATCATCTCTCCTCGTCATACTAGATGAAGGGGAAGTACAACAAGAAATAGAATGGCGAGTGCGATTGTATTTTTTCTTCCGGTGCATATATAATTCGGGAAAAAGATATGTTGTTCTAGCAAGATGAGCATAATTAATGGATAGAATTCGATCAATCAGAAAGTGCCCAGATCAATGCCCGCTATTTTGTTTATATCGATGTGAATGTGCCATCCAGAGCTAGGCTTTTAGATTTCAGGTTATATGGTTGTTTGATGATGTATGTAATGATGTGGATAGAGTTTGGAAAAGCCGGCAGAGCTCTTATGCTTATACTTAGTATTCTAAAAATAAAAATGTTTGCTCTGCTCTAAAAATCTGGAATAAATCCCATTTTGGTAGAGTACTGGAGAATTACTAGCCATTCAACAGAAATCTAGAACGTTAAGATGTGGCTCATGAAAAGCATATCAAAGAGAACTTGGAGAAAATGTTAAATTGGGAAGAGATGTTACGGGCTCAAAAAACTAAGACAGGAGTGGTCAATTAATAGTGATTGGAATACTAAATATTTGGTATAATTGTTCGTAAACGTAAATCAATAATCAAGTTACAAGGATGCATAATGCAAATAGGAAATAAATAATTCTGTGTTTAGTATAGTAGGAGTAGTCAAAAAAAAAAAGAAAAAAAAAAGGAAAGAGAAGGGGAAAGATTTTCAAACATATTTGGTAGTGTTAAAATGCTTTGTTGATGGAATGTACGGTGGAAGCAACTGAAGGACAGTGCTCCCCTTCACCAAAGTGATGGAATGATATTGTTAGCTAGAGAACAACCTTGAAAAAGACCATTTTGCAGCATAACCTGAGTGAAAACAAAGAAATAGTGCAACGTCGAGCAGAATGCTCTTTTCTAGTATTTTCACTTTTTTTTAATTATTCTTTCTTTTCTATATTATTTAAGTTATATTTTTTTTATTTTAAAAAATACACTATTTTTTCATCAAAATTAAAATATAAGTTATTTTAAATTATATTTATCAGTATAAAAAATATTTTTAAAATGTAATAAATTGTAAAAGTATTTAATAGAATAATCAATTATCAAAAATAAAAAAGAACATATTTAAAAAAGGATTTTAAATTTACATAATTTATTATGAGAGTATTTTGATCATTTATCTATTTAAATATTTTATATTTTAAAGGTCTTTTGACAAACTTTTTTTTCATTTTTTTATTATTTTCATGTTATCAAACATACAAATTAAAAAAAAAATTATTTCTTTTTATGTCATGCTAAACATAATTTTGAATAACCAAACTCTATTCTATTTTCCTTCTTATTCTCATTCCCTTTTCCTTAAAACCTTTTCATTCTACTTAAGAGAATATATCGAAATTGAGAGGATGGTTTTGCATTACCTTGAGGATGTTTACAAGATTGATCAATCTCCCAGTATTCCAGATTGTCAACATGTTGCTCATTATGATATTACTTCTTTAACTGAATCTCCTATTAATATTTTACAGAGATCATCCACTTGTATGGAAATTAAGAATGCTTTGTTTCACATCAAACCGTATAAGGTTACCGATCCTGATTGGATTTGCTTTACTCTTTCATTGGTACTGGGATTTGGTTAAAATGGATATGCTTAATATAGTTCATGCTTTTTTCAGGCGGGGATTTTAGCTTAAAGAACTAAATCAAACTTTGATTAGTTTAATCCCAAAATTCCAACCAGTTTGTTCTTCAAGGATTTTATACTCATTGGAATATGTAATGTTGTTAAAATAATTTCCAAAGCGATGGTGAATAGGATGTATCTGTTCAATGTTGTCACATCCCTCGATAGAAGGAGTGATCGGCCCAAAACATGAGATTAATCACCATCTCATAAACCTGCAAACTGAGACATATACCTATGTACATGTAAAATATGTAGAACAGTTAAAATTATCATTAAAATAATTTGCAAAAATGTTGGCCTATTATTCCTGAAAAATTGGACTATTTCAAATTTTTACAACAGCATAATGCCAATCAAAAACCTAAGAAACATTTCAAGAGATTCTCGCTCTCAAATTTTAACAAACCAAAACAATAACTAATCAAGATAAAATACTCTACAAATGAGGATTATGCCTATTTTTTAAAGGAGTCACAATCTAGGTTTAAAATAACAAGTTTATCTTCAAAGAACAAAACAATAATACGAGGCCCACACAAAACAAGTTATGGGCCCACCACACAATTACAACATGAACTACACTATAGATGACGAACCAAACTCTACATTGTTATTCGAAACATGTAAAACGCGGGAGTCAATTTGAGAAAGTAAGCAAATAATATGCACCATAATAGGATAAAACAAGCACAAGTGTTTTAATAAAAATGATTTAAATAAGATATTACAATGTCAAGAGAATAAAAGTGAGCTTATTTGAAAAAATAATGTATAAGATTTATAATGTTACCAAGTGATTAATAACAAGTGTGGAAGAGATTAATATAAACACTCAAATCAAATTATTATATTAGCAAAATAAAATCTATCTATTAGAAAAACTTAAGGTAGCTAAAGAAACTAAATTGAAGCAAAAGACCAATTTATTTTGTTATAAAAAGAGAGAAGCACACTTAAATAAAGAGCATTTCCAAAAATAATTAAAGAGAGGATTATCTAACAAAATCAAATATAAATATAAGCACACAACTCATTAGAATAACTAACTAAATGCAAGCACAAACCCACAAACAATAGTTTGATACAACCCCAAAACTCTTAGAATAAATAACCAATATGAGCATCTTGCTCAATTTTATTCCCTCCAATATTATTCAACCAATCCACCTATGCTAGCCACTACACAATGCTAACATCATCTTACCCTACTAACTAGGATTCTAGCCAAGGTACACTGAGTGCTAATAGTTGTTATTGTTAGCTATAATGTTCTAAACAAGACTCCTCCCCATAAAAACAACTTCATCTAGATATAATATAAATACAATAAGTTTAGAAAAAAAAAAAAGAAATAGAAAATATAATCAATAACTACCAAGCCATATAAGTTTTCCATCATGCCCATTAACATACTAAACATAATTTGCACATTTCCTTTCCATAATATAGTTCCAAATGAAATTTCCATCACAAGTCTACAATGAAAATAATATCAAAACTTTGAACACATTAATCATATAAATATTTGTAAAGCATCCAATGAACTTAAATTAATAAAGAAATAGTCACATTTTGATCTTGTAATAAACTCTATTTAAGCCATAATCAAAATTTAAAATTTCATTATTCAAACCATTTGTTTTTATGGAAGTATCAACCAAAAAGCTTGTCCCAAGAGATTAGCATTTGAAATAAGTGGATAATAATAATTTGAAAACCATAAAAACACATTATGGATATATTATCTACTTATAGATAATGCTAAGCTAATGAAGAACTTTTTCATCTCCAACTCAAAGTTAAACCTCACCTATAGGGGCATTCTCGTAGTTACCTAAGCATAATCAACATGCTATCAACACTTTGGCATTTCAATTTATAATAGATATTGTGAATTTAAGTAAATTTACTCTCTAGTATCAAAAGTCCCAATTGTAGCTCATGTTCAATACTTTTTATCACAATAATCATATTGTAAACTTATTCTATTGGTGTTTAAATCAAAAATTGATCTTAGAAGTCACGTTAGGAAATAGAAAATTGCAATAAAGAAGTATGGATATCACATTTCAAGGACACACACCAAAATCCCTCTTTGGTAGCTCTCCTAAAGTTATGAAAATGGAGGAAGTGAAGGAAGCCTTGAAACTCCATTTTCCAGTGACTTATGGAAAAATTGGTAGCACAAGGAGGAGGGATGAGGTTGTGGGTGACATTGTAGCTTAGATGGAGCTTCAATATCCTCCATGACATCAAATTGTGTGGAGAAAGAAAGAAATATGTCCCACAATTGATAGCAATGATAACAACAAGAATTCGATAGAGACTCAATAGCTATGAGCTAAACAGCAATGGGGCGATGGTGTGTGCTTGGCTGGATGAAGGGAGGATGCTCGATGGGAGAGAGATGCGAAGGAAGAAGGGAATGCACAAGGGGGAAGAAGAGAAATAGGAGAAAGGAAAGAAAAAGGAAAGACAACAAGGATACATGTATAATGTTTTTCCTTTGGATTCAAAATTGAATGCAAGAACAAATTTTAATGCAAGGGAAGTAGACAAAAAAGTCCCCTTAAAGATTATGCACACTAAAGCAATTTTACTTTAAATTCCATTGAGCAAAATATCAATATCAAAATAGCTCTCTAATATAACTTTTTAAGTTAAAAAATATTTCAAAAAAAATTATTTAGACAATATTTTATACCCTATATAATTTTTTATATTTATTGAGCATTATTCTTTATTTTCTTATTAAATGTCTAATTAGTAGGGAAGTACTTGAAGATAAAAACCTAGCTTATTATGTTGTGGCATTGGATGCAATCTTCCCATGTCCAACCAGCTTGCTTCAATCTTCCTTCTTTAAGTCTTGTATCTATTTTGCTCCAAAAGGAAGTTTTGTTTTGACCGAACAATTAAGAGTAATGGCAGTGAATCAACTTTCAAAATAATACCGTCAACAAAATATTGATGCTCATAAATTGCATTTTAAGCAAAGTTTTGTTGTGATAAAAATTTCATAGCATAGCTTGTGAGAAACCTTGGGGCTAATAAATTCCTTATTGATTGGGACAAAAGTATAGTGGAATTACTTTACTCGAATCAGATGGCTAAACAAGTTTTGATTGCACCCTATTCTCTAACTCGGGCAAAAGATTAATTTAATTTGCAAACTAGCTCCAAATGGCATATAACAAGTGTGCTCCGCGACCAATTCCTTAGTTTTCCATAGGCAGTGTTGTGGAAATTAAAGGTACCACAAAGATTTATGTGGAAATTACATTCATGGTGCTTTTCCAGTATCCATTGTTCTCGTCCAACATCATTTTGTGGTGCCCTGTACAATGTATTTATTGTAGCAACATGGACGAAATATAGATAATTTGTTTTGTGGTTGTGATTTTGCAAAAACTATTTGGTTTGGTTTTGCTTTAACTTTGAGAACTAATTCTATACAATAATCATCTTTATTTAATTAATTAGATTAATTAGATATCTGGTTTTAGCATCTCGAAACCTATTTGAGAATCTTCTGTTTGAGTCTACAATACTAATTATTACCACGGTAGACAATATTTGGTTTGCAAGGAATAAACGGTTGATGGAAAATTTATATTTGTTCCTAATGGATCTTTTAATGCGCATTAAATCCCAATAGAGACCATATTCTAGCGTTGTCAACAATGGGAGAAAGGACTTCCAAAAGAAAGGATGACTACAGTATTGGTTCTCCCAATCAATTTGTTAGTGTGTGGTCCAGGTACCTTTTATATCTCTTTTTACCCCCAAAAAAAAAAAGGAAAAAGGAGAAGTAGAAATATGGATTTTGATTTGTTTGCTTTCAATCAATATTTTTAAAATTAAATTGATTTTTGATATAGTGGAAACACTAATTTTTAATTTATTAATATAACTGTGATTGAATTATGATTGAATTGATAATAATTATATATATATTATAATTTTAATATAAAAATAAATATTAATAAGTTTTAAATATTACTAATTATTAATTTTAAATGTTGTTAAAGAAGAAGAAATAATTTTAACTAAACATCTTAATATTTGAAAAAGATGCAATTAAAAGATAGTGTATAACTGAGAGTATGCATTGAAAATGACTAAGGACACGTTTTTTGTTTCATATATATATATATATATATATATTATATGTTAAAATTTTTTATTTTAACATTTTCTTTTTTTTGCTACCTTATCTAGAATGCAACATGGCATACCCAAAAGTTAAGATGAAATAAGAAAGAATCTAAAAGAAAATTTTAAATTGGATAAATTATGAATTAATCTAATTTTAATTGAAAGTTGTTGACTGATTTAATCAAATTTTTTATTAATTATTTAATAGGTCAATTTTATAAGTCAATCAAATTGATTTAAAAATTAATTTATTGATTTTTAACTAATTTGATTTGTTCAAATTTAATTTTGATTACAATATTTTTAACTCTTGTTGTCTTTGTTTACAAGCCTTTTTAGGTGAGTTAAAAAAAAAATAGAGGAGAAAAGAGAGAAGGGGGGGGGGGGGGGAGGGGGAGTCCCTACTCTTAAAAGCTCCAAGATTAATTTTACTTGCTTTTAACTAAAGATATAACTTTGAAATTGCATGGTCTTGCCTTGCCCTGCCCTTCCTATACGAAGAATCTCACAAATTAGAGATTTGTTGTTAAGAATTGATAAATTTGTTCTTTCCCTATTCTAATAATTTTAAAAAAATCAATTAACAAGTTATCATAAAAAATATCAACAAGTGATTTGTTCATTGCTTCTCCAATGGCGTAAAAATAGTACCAGCATCAACAAAACTGTAGTTATTAATGGGTGGGTGGCACCATTTAAAATTAAGTTTTTCCTTATTAACACACAACATTTCTTAATTTGGTCTTTTTATTTTTTATTTCTTAATCAAACTTAAGGAGCCATGCACGAACGGCAGAGCCAATGCCAAGATAACACTATTTAAAAAAAAAATGTACAAAAGTTTTAAAAAAATTGGCGCAGAGTCTAAGGCAAAAGCAAGTCAATACTGTTTCAGTTTATATATATATATTAATATTGATTTTGGAATGTTTTAATTTGTTTACGTGAAATAAAACCCAAAACTCAATGAATTTAAGGTCACAAACTCGGCCCAATCTTATTTTGGCTTAAAAAAAATTGTTCAATTTGTGTTACTAAAAAAACCCATTGAATTTGAAACTCAACTTCTTCTTGAAGAAAGAAAAATCCCATCTTTTATGCAGTAGTTTCTTTTATGTATTTATTTATTGGTCAAATTACCTTCCCGATTATTCGCCCAAAAAAATAGTTGCCTTGAGGATTTGAACGCTCACTGAGCTCCCTAGCCTCCACCGAGTGCCAAGGCTTGTCCACTACCACTTTCAGTGCGTGACTCATTCCAGGTACGAGTCCAATTAAACCATAATTCCTCACCCACTATTCGATTGAATCATATTGTGTGTGCATTTGATGATTTTGTATTTAGCTAATTTAGGGTTGCATTTGTGTCATTTTTCCTGATCCTTTCGACGAAGAAAAGATAATCAGAAGCGATGGGAGGTGGAGCTGATCATGTGCATGGGCATGGAGAGGCACATGGGGATTTCAGGAACAAGGTTTGGAGTATGTCTGGTGGCCCTTATTGTCGCCCCAAGCACTGGAAGCGCAATACCGCCATCGCAATGTTCGGCGTTTTCCTTATTTGTATCCCCGTCGCCATGAAATCCGCCGAGCTTGAGGTCTGTCCTGTTTATTTCTGTGATTGCTTGACTATGTGTGAGCTTGCTTAAGATCTTGCGTTGTTTTTTTCTGACGAAAATGAGAATTTTTATTAGTGAACTTTTTAGAACTGATGACAAGTTAGAGGGTGTAGACAACGATTTCAAGTCGTATTTTGCAGTTTCTTGATTTCTTAATGTGTATCGAGTGTAATGTGTTGCGAACCACATATATACCTAATTTTGTGGCCCTGCTTATTCTAAAATATAAGCAGAGGAAGGAATTTTCAGCATTTCAGGTGACTTCAGTGGAGGTTTTATTGAACAATTCTTTTACAATTAAAGAAGGGGACACACAGTTTCATACTTGTCAGAATATTTGTTGTGTGGACTCATGCTGTATATATCATAACTAGATTGAGACCCATGCTATGCATGGGTATTGTTTGATAGGATAGCATTTAGGATTACATTTAGTGTCCTGCTTGAATAACTATTGAGCCGGCTGATATGCTCTAGCGTTTAGTGGTGGAAGTGTCTGGTATATCTACTCATTCTGTCTGCAATGTCTAAGACCTTTAGCAAGTTGAATCCTTGCCTTCTTTTTTTCCCCTGCTTTAGCTGTAGAATTGCCTATCCATGTCAAGCAGCAATATGCCTTTTATCAGCAAATGTGGCAGCATGAAATAACTTTCTTACTCTCCTGATATTACCCAATTTCTTCTCAAGAACAACCCAGCACTGTTTTAAGAGATTTTTTCACTTGTTAACTTATGTATAAACAAATGTCAAAATTCAATGGGCTCGTTTGGTTCACTGCGAAATGGATGTAATACATTTACATAATTTGTGTAATGTCTATTATACCCTTATTTTATTATCCCACTTATCACGTTACCATTTTAACCATCAAATCAGCTTTTTAAAAGTAGGGACATAAAAGTTATTTTTTATCTTACCTACCCACTTTTTATATTTCCTTCTCCTTTACATTATCCAACCAAACAAGCCTAATATATCACAACAATAAGAAGCTTTTTTCCACTAAGTGGGATGGGTTACATGGATCAATCAACACCACAAAGTTTTATCGTAAGTTATATTTTTAGACAAGTTATTTAAGTCTAAATCTTTCTTAATGATTTCTCCTATAATTTTTTTTGGTCTCTTTCTACCTATGACTATTAGACTACTTTCTATCTGATTTACTTTTTTAGCTGGGGCTTCCGTAAGTCTTCTTTACACATATTCAAATCATTTAAGTCGCGATTTTACAATCTTTTTCACAATAGGTGCGACATTCACTTTTTCTCTAATGCATTGATTTCTAATTTTATTTTGTCTGGTGTGTCTACTTATCCAACGTAACATTTTCATCTTTGCAACATTGAACTTATTCTCCTAATGACTTTTTATTACCCACCACTTAGTTTTATACAACATTACAAACCTTATAGCTATGCGGTAGAATTTATTCTTAAGTTTGAATGGAACTCTTCTATTACAAATAACGTTCAAAACACTCATTCATTTCATCCACCTCACTTGAATTTTATGTTTTACATCTTCTTCTATTTTTCTGTCATATTTTATGACGGACCCAAGATATTTAAATCGTGTGACTTATAATATGGTATGGTATTCAATTTTTACTTTTGCATGAAAACTAGTGCATCTTTTACTAAACTTATATTCTATATACTTCGTTTTACTTCTACTTAAATGAAATTCATGTGCTTCCAAAGTTAATCTTCACATCTCTAACTTCTCATTCATTTCTTTATTTGATTTCCCAACTACATCTATGTCATTTGCAACAAGCATGCATTGTGGCACCGACTCATGGATATGTTCAATGAGCACTCCTAAGACTAAAGTAAAAGGATAAGGACTCAAAATTGACCATTGATGCAGACTAATACTTATTGTAAAATTTGTTGTAGATTCATCTTTTGTTATAACACTATTTGTAAACCTATCATACATATTTTGAATTGTTCGAATATAAGTCATATGAATTTCTTTTTTCTCTAAAGCTTTCCATAAATCCTCTCGTGGCATCCTGTCATATGCCTTCTCCAAATTAATGAACATTATGTGTAAATCTCTTTGATTACTTTGATATCTTTCCATCAATTTTTACAACAAGTATACTGCTTCCATGGTTGATTTTCTTGGCATAAAACCAAATTGATTCTCTGTAATTTAAGTCTCTTGCCTTAATTTTCGCTCAATTATCTTCTCCCATAACTTTATAGTATGGCTCACAAGTTTAATTCCCTTATAATTTGCATATTTTTATATATCCTTCTTATTCTTATAAATAGGGACTAAACTATTTCTCTTCCACTTGTCTAGCATTTTCTTAGACCTTATAATTTTGTTAAATAATTTTGTAAGCTAACGTATGCTTTTCATTCCTAAACTCTTCCATACCTCAATGAGTATATTATTCGATTCAACTGCTCTGCCATTCTCCATTCACTTTAATGCTTCTTGTACCTTTGACTCTCGAATCCTACGATAAAAAGTATAATTTTGGTCCTCTTCTTTAGTGTTTAGCTTATCCAAGTGCAATAACATCTCGTGTTCTTCATTAAATAGTTTATAAAAATAACCTTTTCATTGTTTCCTGATATCTTGTTCTATAACTAAGACTTTCCTTTCTTTATTCTTAATGCATTTTATTTGGTTCACGTCTTTTGTCTTTTTTTTCTCTACTTTTGGTTAGTTTGTAAATATTTCTTTCTTTAACTTTAATACCTAAGGATTAGTATAACTCATCAAATGTCCTATCTTTCGCTTCGCTCGTCACTTTCTTAGTGTCTTTTTTAGTTACTTTATATTTTTTCTAATTTTCATCACTCTTACACAAAGACCATTATAATACTCTCATTTAACTTTAACCTTATCTTGCACGCTTACATCCTACCACCAAGATTTTTTATCCCTATATCCAAAACCTCTTGATTCCTCGAGTATCTTCTTTGTCACCTTCCTACTCTCTTTAGCTATCTTATTTCACATATCGTTAGCACTTCCTTGTACTTCCTAGGATCCTTCCTAAAAAATTCTTCTCTGCAAGCTCTTTTCTTTATCCTCCTTCAATTGTCACCACTTGATCCTTGATACCCTATCTTGGCTTGTGCTTTTTACTCTTCTCTTAACTCGAAAATCTATAACTAAGACTCTATACTGAGTAATCAAGTTCTTTCTAGGTATAACTTTGCAATCCATGCAAAAAATTTTATTCGATTTTCTCATAAGAAAAAAATCAATTTGAGAGCATACCCCTACATTTTTGTACATGATAAGATGTCCTAACGCTTCCTAAAATAAGTGTCAGCTAATGTGAGATCGAATGCTAATGGGAAATTTAAAATAGTTTTGCTCTTTGCATTTGCTTCCCTTAAGGTATATCCTCCATACATAACCTCGTAATCTCTAGATGCACTCTCCATATAACAATTAAGATCCCCTCCTAAAAGAATTTTTATGATATAGTATTGGATGCATCACTCCTTATTTAGAAGATGAATTACTCCATATGTCAGATCTAGTGTAGTATCATCCTGAAAGATCTTGGTATGCCAAGAGTCAATCATAGGCCTAGGTATGGCTTAGAAAAGCCATGATTTTAGATGAAATGAAGGGGAAAAAATTGTATAGCTACTAGATGCAATAAATTATTGTATAAGAACAGCCAAGAGTCAGCCAAAGGGATAACCATTAATTATTTTTTAATAACTTACTGATGTGCTTGGAAATATAAGTAGTGAAACTTAATATATCAATAAAATTTCATGGTACAACATTAAGTTTCTACAGTAAATATATACAAAGACACTACAACATAATTTATTTAACCAATTTACCAATCATAGTGCTAAGAATAAAATAATACAAAATTTATTTTAGCAACATATTATTCATTATATGAGCAAATGTGTCCTTGAGAAACATTATTAATGTTTTCATAGTGTGTATGGAGAAAGAAAACACCCATGTAATTGATATAAGCAATCAATTAATTGTAATGCTGAAGATAGCTAAATGGGAACTGCACTTAAGTAATATTCATTCATTGCTAAAGCAAATATGCAATTGAGCAACATTCATCAAGGTCCCATAGTAAATACATATTTACAATCAAAATATCCACATAACTATTCTTGAAGGATTGAATCATGAAACCCTGATAAAAATAACATTCCACTTACAGAAGCACAAACACTAGTGGAAGTTTTCCTATGTTCTTATGGCCTATCCACATGTATTAACATAATGTATATACGTATATATTTTACATAATAATTGCAAATTACTATAAAGCCTGTTATATGCATTGAATATCTAAGAATAATATCTAAGAATTCCATATGCGGTGACCTTCTCCTATAATTTCAGAGATAGAATTTTCCTAAGTTGCACCCCATAGTAAATTCTTCAAAGTGTTTATGATCATAAAGTTCTTAACCTTTTGCAACTGGAAAACAGTTTATTTCACAGGTTCCTTGATCAGAAGAAAAAAGATGATAGCTCATCTGCTAAGTCATATTACTCCTATATAACAGATAAAATCAAATGTGGAAAGAAGGACTTATCTATCTTCATATTGGCTTTAGCCAAACAGAAAATTTCCATCTTCATTCCTGTCATATTGCCACTATCCCTAAAAGCATACTCAACCTAAAGTGCATTTACAATATCTGAACCAAGAATATGCAGCAAAAACTCATAAAAGAAAAGAACAAAACAACCAAGAATATGAAATAGAGAAAAAAAAAAAAAAGGCAAGCAAAAGAAGAACCCACATAGAAAGTCGGAAACCCATTACTAACCCATACCTCTTTAAGTTGAAATCCCAAACTCAAGCTCTACTGCACACATCTTTTATTTTTCTCACTTCTGCCTGAAGCCATTTGCATCTTTTTTCCTTCTTGCTTCAACTGTTCTCTTTTTCCTTCCCTGTGTGCTCTCTTTGCTTCCTGTGCTGCCTATTTTCTCTTTTTTTTTTTTTAAATGTGAGCTTCTCTTATTATTTCTTTTCTCTCTCTGTTTTGTCTTTTTTCAAAACTTGTGCTTGTCTCCTTATCTCACTCTTGTTGACTCAATTTAAAATGTGGCAAAAGAAGTCATGTCTTGAATAGTGAACAGTAATTGAATGGAAAACACAATAAACAGTGAAGAGAGCTTATAGCTTTTCTAATATGATAGATCATGTATGAAGTAATTTTTGTTCATTTAGTTAGTGTAAATCATCATTAGCAAGAATTTGATGTGAATTTGGAATCATATCATTCTCATAGTTCATGCATTTTTTCGATCATATTCACTAATGAGTAAGCCTTGTTAATCAGTAGCTGAATAAATCGTAACAAAAGGAATTTGGTGCTTTAATCAAGGTAGTCAAAAGGTAAAGGGAGTCCTTAAGGTGCTAGAGGGGGGTGAAGCTGCTAAGAAAGTGCTTGCCTGAAGTAAGGCACTAAATTTAGGGGAAAAATAAATAATTCGATGGAAACAGATAACTATAGGTTACATGATGTTATCATGTAAAAATAACTACTCAAACAAAAGATATCTAATACAGTTAATGGTTTGGGATAAAGTATGGCAGTAGAATTTATAACCAAATAAAGTAAAGAAATTTTGATTCATAATTTTTTGACTCAAAAATCAATGTAGGCATGTTTAAATTTGTTATTCTTTATACAAAAAATAATAATTGTGTTTACATAGCAGGGTCTGCCTACAGCTTGTAGTTCTCTTGCTAAGCATGATGAAGGGTTCTCAATATTATTTGTCTCTTTTGATTCAATACTTCAATGGAGATAGACATATATTCTACTGGTAAAATAAAAGGGCAATGGAAGCACCGGTGTGGAACAGCCCTAAACAGAACCATAACATCTACGAATTTTTTGTTGGATTCTTGAAAAGTATTGAACAAATAATGAGAAAATTGAATCCCCGGCAGCCTCAAAGTTGGGTTGCATGAGGTATTGAGGTCTGACGTGAGCAAGGCTGAGCAACCCACTACACAGAAAAGTGTTACTAATCTCAGAGGGCAAGCCCTTGACTGAAGTGAAGGAGTCTTACCTGTCGTATTAACCATTGCAGTGTAGTTAAAGGCCAGAAGGCCCTAAGGCAAGGTGCCAGAAGGGGTCCTCACGGGTCCTCACTCCTCACCTCTTGATCACTCAGGTGATGCACCTTCAGCCAGGTGCTTGCCTAAGTGCCTTTTGGCACCTTTTTGAGGGAGGCAAGGTGCTCACAGACACTTGAGTGAAAACTCTGTTGATCTTGTCATTCTTCTTTCAATCATTTCAAAGTAATGCAATAATGAAGTTATGAATATATTTTAAATTCCTTGTTGTACTTGTAAAATGCTAGTGTTTCACCTCTATTTATCCAAACTAGATGAACCATGCTATCTTCAAATTCCTTGTTAGTCAAAATGAAAGCAATATAGGTAGAGAGAAGGGAGGTGGGGTAAGGGAGGACGGTTTGAGCAATGACTAGTGATGCTAGCTGATTTAGCATATTTTCAATTTTAATATACTAAATTTCTAATGTGCATACTTAAACTATAATTTAATTAGCCATGGAAACTTCAAAACAAAATCTGAAGGTGAGAACCTACAAATAAAATTATAAAAAGAATTCCTTTAAAACAATAAGTTCTACATGTCATAAATGCATAAGATATTTCTTGTCTGAAATTTAGTGCAGCCACATCTTTTTTGTTTATGAGTTTAAATCCTTTATGGATTATTATAATTTTTTATCTTAAAAGTTTACTATTTTATATAAAATTTATGCTTTATATGAATTTACTTTATGGTTATATATTATATATTACAGCAGTTAAAATTTACATATTCTCTATTTATATATCGTTTTTTCCTTTTCTCCTAATTTTAGTGCCTCACGCCTCGAGGTGCTGGGGGAGGTTTTCTAGTGCCTTTCACTTCTGACTATCTTCAAGTGGTGAGGACTTTTTGTTGCCTTGCCTCAGCAATTCTTTTAGCACCTTTGACTGCACTGGCTTTAATTTCAGTGATAGTTGTTGTAGGAATGGATGGTGACCATGACATTATCATGCTGGCGGTACGCTAATTTTTGCTTTTGATTTATTATCATATTGGTGAAGGGATGAAAAGGAGTAGAAATGATTGTGGAAGTAATGGAAGTTAGGTGGTGGTAAATTAATAGACCTAAGATTGTGCTCAAGGTGACGGCGAGCTGCAAAGTTGGTGGCCAAATTGTGAGAATAAGGTTGTAACATTGTTGCTTCCTACAGTTGCTACAATGGTGCAAGATATGGACTAGGTAGTATGGGATATCTAAGTCCCACATCAAATAGTATGAGATGTTTGGTGTAATACTTAAGAAGAGTGGTTCTTCCTCCTTGATAGCACGCTAAGGGTGAGTTTCTCACACCTCCTTGGGTCCTATTATTTGGTATCAAAGCCGGTTGGTAGACGACATGGAGAGAGCTACTTGTGGAGGGTTCTAACTGGCAAGAAGGCCAAGTGAAGTGTCACAAAATGCAGTTGCTAGGACGTTAGCTCTTCAAGAGTATTGCTATGATAGGGATTGGGTAGTATAGGATGTCTAAGTCCCATGGTGAGAAGTATGGAATGCTTGGTGTAGTATTCAAGAAGAGTGATTCTTCCTCCTTGATAGCGTACTGCTAAGGGTGGATTCTCCAGGTCTCCTTGGGTCCTATCAGTGTTGTAGGTTGTAAAACTGATAATGAAGATTGAAGAGTGATTGAAACTTGTAGTGAAAGTAAGATGATTATATTTAACACTATCATGAAAATGCTGATTATAACAGCAGAAACAAGTTGGGCTCAGTCACTGAGGTGATGGGGTGTTATTAACTAGCTGTGTTGTTAGAACATATCCACTTCGTAGTATTTATTCCCATGCTTAATTGAAGGAATTTGTAAGTTAACAATAATGCTACACCTATCCATCCTTACAACCCACTCTCCCAAGTTTGTGTAGATTAGCAATTTTGCTTACTCTGAACTTCTTGCTTTCCTTCTGAATTCCAGCAATATTACTGAGAAAGATTGGATTGTGAGAGTTTTGGTTGATGCAATTTGTGCAAATAGAGTTTTTTATCAGCTTTTATGTGACAGACTTTATAAATGAAAGATGAGACAGCTCTGAAGATACACTTTGAAATTAATGGGGTGCCGGAATTCTTGATCACTCTCCCAACTTTGTCGAGATTAGCAATTTTGCTTACTCTGAACTTCTTGTTTTCCTCCCAAATTCCAGCAATATTACTGAGATAGATTGGATTGTGAGAGTTTTTGTGCTTACAATTTGTGCAAGCTGAGATTTTTATCAGTTCTTATGTGACAGACTTTTTAAATGAAAAATGAGAAAGCTCTGAAAGATGCACTTTGAAATTAGTGGGGTGCCGGAATTCTTGATCAATCCATAATGTCAAGTCTTTTGCTTTCGCCTCATCTTTGGGTTGGAGGAGCTTGCTGACCTCTCCCATAAATCTTTACCAATCCTTACTAGGTGCTCTTTAAAACATGCTTTGTCTCCCATACACTTTAAAATATGCTTGTTGTTTGAAAAGGAAGACCATGTCATAAAGTCAACTAAATTTTTCTGTTGGTCTGCTTGCTATTGTGCAAAATTTGTTGGATTGTGAAATAGCTTCAGCAGATAGAGATTCCTATACTGTTTTAAACGTGATGTACTCTGATGTAATTAAATTACTTATTATTAATAATGTTGTAAAAATAATTGTAATTAGTGTAATAATGTACTTGTTCTTATGAATTATCAAATTTTCTTAGTTATCTTTAATATGAAATGAAATAGGAGTAAGGGTTGGTAGACTACTTGTCATTATAAAATGCATTTTTTCCCCTATGGTTTCAATTGTCATTATAAAATGCATACAATTTCTGTATTTCTACTACAAACAATAGCTTTCCACAGATTTTTGCCAAATATCATTACCATAGCTCTTGTGCAGCAGCCGGTTTACAGGCAGAAGTGACAGCTTTTGATAGTTGTGAAATTCCTTAACTCACCTTTAAGTTAGAGTAAATTACACATACCTCCTGTGAATTGTGTCAGAATTTAACAAATCTTCCATCTATTTTCAAAATATACACTTTGGTTTAATTTAAAATTTTTTTGACTAAAATATTTTTTATTAAAAAAAATATATATAAGAATGGTTAATAAAGGGTATTTTAGTCAAAACATTTAAAATTGAACTATAGTGTAACATAACTTTTAGTTTTAAGAGAAATCTGTGTATATTTTGAAAATAGAGAAGAAGATTGTATAATTTTAGCAAAACTTAGAATAAGTTTGTATAATATATTCTAAATTTTACTTGACCATTAATTCTCACTTCAATTATTTTATTTTATTTTTATTTCTTTCACTTTTACTCTTATTGAACACACCCTTGGCAGTGGTGGCGTCAAAGTTCACGTGTCTTAGCATATACTCGAGTTGCAAGCTACAGTGATAGAGTCTGTTTGTCTAATTGGCAGTTAGCTGTGTGCATATTCTTTCCTGTATGTAATAAAATATTATCAGTGTTTTTATCTTTCTTTGATGCCTTCTGGACATCAGATATGTCTTTTCCATACTGGAAAGCGTTAGCTTTCTTTACAGAATCCTTGACTACCCTACAATTATTGGGGATTAAGATGATGCTTAATAGTTGTTGGCATGGTGCCTATTCCCATTTCAATCTCATTCCGATTTTATGCGCCCTACATTTTAGAATTCAATGCATGCAAAGCAGAATGCTGATTTACCTTTGCAGCAAGTCAGATAAAATTCCCCTTGGTTTACTTTGAAATGGTTTAATAGATGGTTGAGATGAATTTGCTTGATTATTGAAACTGGTGGAAGGAGCTCGTTCAACTTTTCGAGTTTGTCCTTTATTCTTTTGTTGTGCTCACTAGTTGTGATGCTATGTTGTAAAAGTGTTTGTGACTTGTGACAGTGCTTGTGATCTTACAGTTATATGGTAGTATTGTGTTTACTGTGACTGGGTATATTGGCTAATATGGATTTATTTTCTTTCAGCAACGACCACATCATCCTGTTCGCCCGATCCCTTCCCAGCTCTGGTGTAAGAACTTTGGAACTAAAGACTATTAAATAATCCAGGATTATCTTCTGGATTGCTGGCGTGGGTTTTGCAATTTGTCAAACAACTTCACATTTGTTTGTTGATTTCAGAAAGGATAAGCAACTTCGAATAATTGCTGTCATCATTGTCATGGATTATTGGAATCTAGGATCTTGTAATGGGCATCTATGTCATTAAATTAAAGAAAGAATAATAAGTTGGCCATGCTTGTTTACTTTCCTTGAAAGCGTGTTCAGTGTTACCAAGTGATAATTGGTGGTGTTTAACAATTTGGTCCATACCATGAGTTGTTTAGTTTCTAACTCAGATTACAGCACATATATTATATATTACGTGGGAGGGGAGGAGGAATAGGGAACCAAGGAAGGATAAAACTTAAATATAAATTTTAGTTGTTATTTGCTATAACATTAGTAATAATATAGCAAATAGTTTTTTTGTTTGTTTAAATACATTTTTTATCTATCTAATTTCATATAAATTTCTATTTGGTCACCCTCATTTAAAAATAAATAATATTGTCTTATTTTTTAATATGATTTAATTTTTGTCTATCTCTGTCATAATTCATATAAAATTTAATGCAAAATTTTAAAATTTATTAATTTAGATATTATTTATTTACTTACTATGATGACTCGTATTCAGAATTGATATTTAGATTAATATGTTATTAAATTTAATATTAAATTTTAAATGGATTATGAGACAAACAAGCAAAATTAGATCATTTTAAAATGTAAGAAGATAAAATTACTTGTTTATAAACCAAGGGAACCAAATTAAAATTTTTATGAAAGTAAATGGACCAAAAATATGTTTAATTGTTTTTTTCCGCAGTTAAACATATGATTGGATTTCTTAAAATACTATGCATATTATAAAACATGTTAGGTACCTTGGCCAAGTATTATTAAATTTCGTCATCAAGCTTCCTTTAATTTTGAATTTGTTAGCATTTTTCCTGAGGTATTTTCACTTTAAGCCGAGAGATATTGAAGAAATAGTATTGAAACTGTAAACTTTAGCCTGCAGATTTTTGCTGGTGAAGATTCTACAAAAAGTATAGATTGAATGAAAAGTGACATAAATGTGGTACTTACAAATTAGCATTATCTAGGCATTTGTTCTCTAGTGGGTCGCTCGCAGATCGAGCGAGGCGTAAGTGGAAAAGAGATTGAAATGTGAAAGATTTTGTACCTTCCATTGCAATTATGGAATTGAATTCGTTAAATTTCAGTCAAAATTTTGTGTCTTTTATCATCCTTCTCTTCATTATGGAATTGAATTCTTTAAATTTCAGTCGAAAATTTGTGTCTTTTTATCATCCTCCTCTTAATAATGAATAAGGAAAATTCTTTCATTATGTTCTATCACCGAATTTTGACGTGTCTTGAAACTGGTTATGTCGAATGTATTCTATTAAAATTAAATGCCCTAGAAAATAATAATTTTTAAAGTATATACTATTAAATTGTTTAAGAATTATTGTTAAAACAATGAATAGTTAGGAATGGCAACCTCGCATGGGGGCGGACGGGTGCCTAGCGGTCCCTATTTCTGCCATTTAACTTTTTTCTCGTCTTAATCCCCGATTCTCGTTATAGGAAAATTTTTTTTTTTTCTTATTTTCATTCCTAGCATCTCTGCGAGGATTCCTACCATAGAAAGGAAGTGAGGGTTGAAGGTTAGCTTTGAGGTTAAAATGACTTTTTTAAAAAATTTAAATTAATATAAATATAAATAAAAAGTAAAATAATTAAAAAGAACAAAAATCAGTAATACATGTGAATAAAAGTTTTAAGAATATTTATATAAAACTGATAGAGATAAGAGCCCACAAGACAAGGAGTATAATCTCGCTTCCGTTTCCAAATTACCATCAAGAAGATTTTCCCTCTTGAACTTGTCCCCGTGAGCCTGTTTGATTTGATTCTGCCGAACAATTTTTTTGTTTTTAAAAATAAAAAAATAAAAAAACCTGTTTGATAAGGTGTTTTTAATGAAATGTTTTGTAAAACAAAAAAAACAAAATTTTGTTTTCAAAAATAAAAAACTCAGAACACTTTTTAAGTGTTTTGCAATTTTTGTTCTACAGAATCAGATAAAAAACAGAAAACAATTACTTTTCAAAATAATGATTCAAACAGATTTTTTAATTTTTTTGTTCTTAAAAACTTATTCTTGAAAACATATGTTTTGAAAACATTAAAACAAAAATAATTTCAAACAGGTCCAAAAATCTCCAAATACAAGCCTTAAATAAGATAGTCCCTGCAGAGATATTTGAATTTAAGAAATTTTTGTCACTCCTAATAGTTTTATTACTAAAATTCTGTATTATTTATATTTTAAATAATTTTATAATATTCTAAAATTAAGTAAATAGTTTCAACATTCAAATGATACTTTAACAGAATAATAAATTTAAAGATTATGAAATAATTTAAGATATAAATAAAAGATACTTTGAATAATAAAATTATTCATTATTTTAACTTTTACATAATTATTTTATTAGATACTAAACGAAGATATTACTAGATAATTAAATGATAATAAAACAAATTATGAGAAAGTTGAAGAATATATCATTAAGGGACAAATTAATTTTGGGCCAATTTAAAGGAGTACAAATTATAATTTACACATAAATTTTTTTTTACATGTTATAGTATTAAAAAAAAGCTACTGAAACTTTATTTAAAAATTAAATTTATATGTAGTTTCTTATATCTTTAATATCAAAATTTTTAATTAAAATATAACAAATATATAATTATTTAATAATAACATTATAGATATATAATTTAATTAAAAAATTATATAATTATTTATAAAAATTATACACCTATTATATTCTTATAAAAAATATATATATTTGTCATATTATAATTAAATAATTAAATAATAAAAATATAACTAATTATATATAAATTCTTTCGCTTACTTATATCTTCATTTTTTAAATATGATGTTCTCTGAAGGAAGAATTTTATTGTTGGTGTGGAAATTGCAGACGCTGTTTGATCTTCCTGGTAGCGACATGTTCGAGAAAAAGATTGAGTTTGCAGGCCATCAAATGTGGACACAGCATATTCTTGCCTTCATCGCCTCAACATCATACAATCCCTTCTAAAAAAGTAATATCAAAAAGAGAGAGAAAGCAAAATGAATATCAGATAGCACACTTATTGAGAAAGATGACCCAGAAGCAACCTGAGTTCACTGTTCAGAATCTGGTGGTTTGTTTAGAAAATTAAAATGATCAAAGGTCCGACCATATCGGTATCAAAGCATCAGATTTCATTGGAATTTTCTGTTAGTGAGAATAATTGTAAATGAACTCTTCAAAAGTTTTCCGTGTTTCATCCGTGTTATCAGAAGTTAGTTCAAGTATTTGAATAAGAATTAATTCGGAGAATCACAAGTTTTTTTTTTGGGTAATTGTTTCCAAAAAATTGAGATCATTGTTAATTTTATTTAAATATTTATTTTTGTATTAATTTTATTCTACATATTTGCCATAATTCTTAATACGATCATAGAAAGGCTAACTTTGTTGTTTAAATTAACAGAAGTTAATAGCGTGTTTTTACATGTGAATTGATAGTCATTGTCTATATGAGATAAAAACCTAATTTTATAACCTTAGCTTTTAAACGGCGTCATTTTTTTATTTTTTATTTTTTATTTTTATCTCTAAACTTTTGTTATCGAATAATACTCTTTCTTCAAGTTAAAAATCAGAACTGATAAAAGTCCTTAATTTATAATGTAAGATTTGATTTGTGTGACATAATCAATTTTTTATTTTAATTAATAAAGCCTGCGTTTAGGATGTAGGATAAAATTGATATAAAATAACTACTATTCAAGACGAAATTAACAATACTTTCAAACTTCTAAGAATAAAGAACCTTATTTTATATTTATTTTTTTAGAAAAATAAATTTATACATAAAGTAATTATGCATGACGATAGCATTCTTTTGGTTGATGGACTTCCATTTCTTGCACCATTCATCGCATAGGAAAAGTTCTCGATATTCTCTTTTAATATATCAAAGAATATATCTTATAAATTCCAATAGTTCTTTGTTTTTGGGCAGATATAAATCCCAATAGCTTGATCTCGGATGTCTATTTTTATTTTGCCTATTTAGATCTCGAATGACCTATAAATTAGCCACAAATATTCTTATAGCACAAACTAAAAACAATATAACTCTTTTTAATATAATTTAAAATAAATAGAACAAGTAAAGGAATTCACATAAGTATTGACTATGAATTAACATATTCTTTGCAAAATTATTAATTGTTTTTTTAAAAAAATTTCTCAGAGTATTTCTCTATCTACTTGGATAAGAGATTAAGGGACTCGGATAGTTGACTATTTTTGAGGTTCAAATAACTATTATCATTACAACCAGTCAATTTTAAATAATTTAATTAGTTTAAAAAGAGTTGTATTTAAATCTGCCTAACCTTATAATAATTAAAAACAATTTTTTTTAAAGTCGTATTACCAATGGCTTATTTTTATTATTATTATTATTATTATTTAAGGGCCTTATAATTTTTTTTTTTGACAGCAGTGCCTTATGATTGAGATGTGCTGTTTAGCTTAAACAAATTTACGTGATGTTGAAATTGCCGTTGTTGGGCCATCTCGTGGTGTTGGACCTTGAAAAGTATTTTATTCATTTCTTATGGTAAATATTCTTCCTGGCTGGTTTGCTTCTTCTACTTTTTTTTCATCCTCTTTCCTGCCTTAGATGTCTACTAAAATAAATTTGCATTCCTTTTGTAACTCTTTAATAGATGAAAATACTCACTCCGGCTCCGTTTGTTTTGTAAAAGATACTTTCTTTTTCAACGATTCAAATTTTATTTCACTATTTTAACATTTTCTAAAATAAAAATCATTTTCATTTTTCCTTCAATTGACTACTATTAACTTATTTCTACTAGTGTTACTTATAATATCAAAATTAGATTCTTTATAATTATTACACAATAAAAAAAGAGAATGATACAAATGAGTGAGAATATATATAGAACTAATTTTCTTTTTGTGTATAATTTTTTTTTATAATTTTTTGATTACATTACATGCAATCAATTTATGACTATAAAAGGATTTAAATTCCATGATATACCAATATCATTGGGGGGAGATTACTGTGGACTACATTTGGGTCAAAATTGAGTCATGTCTTGAATCTCAAGTTTGTTTTTAGGGCTCAAATATTTTTATTTGAATTAAAATAAAAAGTTTTTGAAGTGAGATGAATTTAAATTGGGCATTAATTTTTTTAAATTTAAATCTTAATACAGAATTTGGAAATAACTGGGCCTAGTCGCAACTTATAGGTGATAAATTTGAATTTAGGTGACCAAGAAAGTTTAAATCATAATTTTGATATAGAATGTTTTATATTTTTATTATTAGATTTTTCATTCAAAATATTAAAAATATATGATTTTTTAATCATAATACAATAAATATATTATTTTTATAAATAAGTATATAATTTTTCAATCAAATTATATACTTGTTATATTTTAATTAGAAATTATATATTTATTATATTTTAATTAAAAAACTTAATGACAAAAGATATAAAAATACTTCATCTAAATTTAATTCTAATTAAAATAAGACTTTCTTTATAAAAAAAAATTCTTATTTCATGATTAAGCCAATCAACCGTTATCATTATTATGGTTGGTATCTAACTTGTTATCATTTCTTGTGTCCTTGATCAACCATTCTCTATCATTTGCCACCGACAGCTTTTCATGTAATTCAAACAATTTTTTTTTCAAAAAAAAAAAAAAAACAAAGAGTGAAAAGTTTTGCAACAGAATTATTATTAAGAATTTAAAATAGTATATTTCCAAAGATTTTTATCTTCTGACAAAGTAAATGGAGCCTAAGAGATTTAAAAATAAATAAATTTCTTATATTAGATTCAAATATTTTTTAATACATAAATTCATGATGAAATAAAAATATAACTATGAATCTATGATAGAACCTTAGGATTTTAATGTAATTTGTAGAAGTTTTGAACATGTAACTCTCAAAAATATTTTCTTGCAAACAAAAGACAAATATAATTTTTATAGCTTTATTTACATAAAATTTGTAATAATTATTCTGTATATATTTCAAACAAAATTTAACGATAGTTCTCATCGTAATAATAAAAAAATGATCTTGAATTAATTTCTGTTGACAAATTTATGTAATTATCACTACTTGAAATTTCAACAACAAAAACATTTATCACATGGCATGAATCAAGGAAAAATATCAAAATTCTTTTATAACTTCTAAAACTATTTAAAAATAATATTCAACATTCATATCACTTCAAGTGTTGAGACGATGCCAAAATTATATTTAATAAAGCTTCACTTTTTTCAGTAGTCCCATCATTATCTCATTCTTTCTCAACCTAGCCCCTCTTTTATCCCGAAAGAGAATTCAAGACAATATTTAAACATAAGTAATTGCAATCACTTTTTCTTAACCCAAAAAAAATATAGTTAAGAATGCTGAGTTAAAAATATTTGTATTAAAGGATTTTAAATTTTAAAATTATTCTAAAAGATTCAAAAATAAAAAATTTTAACTTAAAATTTTGAATCATAATTTTTCTATACAATTAAAATATTTGATTTTTAAAATTTAAGATTTTTTTAATATAAATATCTTTAACTTAATATCATCAATTATAATTTTTTCTCAATAAACATATAACATATAAATATTTTTTAAATTGATAATATTTGTTGACTATTTCAAAAGATTTTTTATACAACTTTCAAATTTGCTGCGAGGCCGTTTAAAAAACAAAATACTACAGTAATAAACGAAATGAATCCTTTAGAGGGTCCTGCTATGGCCCCGTGTGAGTAAGTTAAAGAGAAAAAGAAGTGAAGTTTTAAAAAAAAAAGTGTCCTTTACATACGAGAGGCGTGGCACCATGGCACGGGCCCTCTGCACATAAGACGATTTGTGCTTAGTTAGAAAGGGTACATTTTAAGTAGTGATAAACAGTGCCAATTACAATAACTTAGATATATATATAATATAATATGAAAAATACTTAAAAAATTTATTTATTTATTTTTTTAAAGAAAAACACAGCGATTCTTCTACTCTGAGTAGGAGCAGAGCGTGGGCCACATGGTGACCAACTGTTCGAAAAATTGAAAACCATTTTGACCAATATCTTCGCATTCTATCCTCAAATCCTGGTCCTTTTCGGGCAGCTTCCCCTCCACCCATCTCACTCCATTTCCCACTCTCCTCTCTGCCCGAATATCCCGGGCAGCCTTTACTCTTGACTCCAAGGGCCAGCTTCAAATGTTCCAGTTTTCGCAAACAGGCAGTAATACAAAAAGGGAAAGAGAGAGAGAGAGAAAGCGAGATAAATATTTATATTTTAACCCTATAAATACAATCTGTCATAGTCGAAGAGGTTGGGCTTTCATTCCTACTATTAATTTTCTCGGGAAAATGTGGTTCGGAGCACTGAGAAAACGACTCTAGCAGAGCATAAAAAAGACTTCCGCTCGCTGCATCTTGAATTTAGCTTATAACTAGAAGTGGTGCGGTTGAATTTTCTTTTTCTTTTTCTTTTTTCGATTTTAATTTCTTTCGAGTGGCAAAGAATGTGGAACCTCGCACGATTCGCCGCTTCCAATTTGAGCCGATCCCGGCGGTTCTCGACGGCGATTCCTGGACCTTGCATTGTTCATAAGCGTGGTGCTGATATCCTCCACGATCCGTGGTTCAACAAGGTTCACAATCCTCATTCTGCTACGTTGTCGGCTTATATTGCTTTTACTTTTTATTTTCTAGTTGTTAGCTTCTCATATCAGACTTGGCTTTGCGTTTGGAGGTTGCAAAAATTTCAGTTTGAGTTTTGATTGAAAGAAACTTGCTTCGTTGGATGCTGACTAATAACTTGCTTCGTGATAGTAATTGTTATGAATAGTTTGTTTGGTTCCGGGGATTTACTTGTTTTTGTAATTACCAAAACTTGAGGCACGTTATGAATTGGTCATGATGTCATTTCGAATGTTCAGTCGCTGTTCGCTTAAAAAATCAAAATCTTGATAAATTTGTCATTTGGAGTTTACTTGATGATTACAAATGTCAACAGTTTGGACTGCATAGTTCAGCAAAAGTGTGGTTGCTACACAATTGGTTGTTATTGTGCTCATATCAATGAATGTGAAATTTAACATAGAAGCTCATTACTTGACTAATAGTAAGTTGAGAAAAGCTTAGTGCGGGGAGTTTGTACAACACTGGCGGAAGTTTCATCTACTCTAAAGGGGCAAAGTTACCTACAGATACTTTCCACGAGATGCATTTTAATTTAGATGTATGTAGATTGTTGGTTAGGTTTCCTATCAAAATGCCGCTTGATAATATATGTGCTATCCAACTCTAGATATTTATGCTTCTCCATGCTTTGTGTCTTACGACATATTGGTTATGAAACTTCTGCTCATGGTCTTTGTTTTGGATCCTCCCTCTTAAATCGTGTTAATTCTTTTACCCCCTCTCAATGCAGGATACCGGGTTTCCTTTGACTGAAAGAGATAGATTAGGCCTTCGAGGCCTTCTTCCTCCCCGTGTCATATCATTTGAGCAGCAATATGATCGATTCAGTAAGTTTGAGACCTAATTTTCTGGTATTATATGTATCTTTGTAGTTAAGTCTCGGTAATTCTTGCCTATCTGCACCAAACTATTTCCTGTACTTTTCTTGGCTTCATGCTTGTTGCTTAGTTGTAATTTTCTACTTGTGGAATTTGATATGCATATATTTTATTTGCTTTTCTTTTCAGTGAATTCATATCGATCTCTGGAGAAGAATACTCAGGGCCAATCAGATAAATTTGTTTCCTTAGCCAAATGGAGGATCTTAAATAGATTGCATGACAGGAATGAGACTTTATACTACAGAGTGAGTTACTGGCTTGTTAATATGAAAGTGTTATAAAATTGATTATTATCTGAAATTGTTATCTTCCCTTTTGTTCAGGTTCTTATTGATAATATTCAAGAGTTTGCTCCAATAATATATACTCCTACAGTTGGATTAGTGTGTCAAAATTATTCTGGCTTATTTCGAAGGCCACGAGGAATGTATTTTTGTGCCAAAGATAAAGGAGAGATGATGTCAATGATCTATAATTGGCCAGCTCATCAGGTATTACATTAATCTTGGTAAACACTTTACTTCTTATCTGTTTGTTTCATCATTGCAAATGTAATTGACTTTTTCCTTATATTTCTTCCCTTCTCACTTCTACACAGTATCCGTCAAGATAGTGATTTGTAGAACTATTGATACTTAATAAATTTTGCACCTATAAGAATTCCCAGATACTGAATTCTTATGCTAAATTTAGTAAATTTGCACTTTTTGAGGGATAGATAAACAGAAATGAACTGGCTTGGACAATTAATATTCTCTTGTTTAGTATCTTATGAAAAAAAATATATCTAAGTAACATATTGACATTTTTAATTATTTCAAAGGAACCAAAGAAGTACATAGATATATGGTTTTCTATATCACAGCTTGTGTGGATCCAAATTAATGTATCCAAAGATATTAGTTTATTTTTGGAATTGAGGACTTCATCAAACTTTCTACAACATGATTGTTCATATAGCTATGTTACAAATATCATTGTATTAGTTAGTAATATATTGACATTTCTAATTATGTAGAACCAAAGAAGTACATAGATTTATGGTTTTGGACATAGTGTAGGTCCAAGGTTGAGGCTTTTACTATTAGGTTTTCTGATAAAAACATTGCGAGTTGATGTTTTTTCTAGCTTAGCATTA
This sequence comes from Erythrophleum ivorense, assembly GCA_026724425.1. Classification (NCBI taxonomy): domain Eukaryota; kingdom Viridiplantae; phylum Streptophyta; class Magnoliopsida; order Fabales; family Fabaceae; genus Erythrophleum; species Erythrophleum ivorense. The sequence continues at coordinate 3,080,640 of JAIUCV010000036.1, read as the reverse complement.
CATAATTGGGTCTTTCAAAAAAAAAAAATTATCCATATTTCATATTTTATAGGAGAATCTCATAGCAAACACCTAAGAAACTTTACCTAATTCTAGTCCTATGGTTCTCTTTGTTACAACACGTATGGATGCAAATTAATGTATTCTCAGATATTTGTTTTATTTGTGTAATTGAGTACTTGATTTAACTTTCTAGTTTCTGCAACATGATTGTTCTTATAGCTATGTTATGTAGCTACTGTGGGTATGACATATGGTAATTTTTAAAAAATATGGGGTGCAGTACTACAATATAGATTATATAAATGATGGTTTCTTTATATTACATAATAACTCTTACAACAAAAGTAGATAATGAACAATATATAATATAAAATCAAGCAAAATAGTAACTCAAATTTCTTAATATGATTCTAAAGTTCCATAACTCTGCTAAAAATAAACCAGAGTAATATATAGTATTAGAGTAGTGCACACAACTTTGTGTAACCTCGGATTTTTTATTGTTGAGTTACTAAGGTTTCTCCAAAATCTAGAGCTGGAGGTATGTTTGGAGATGGGGAATGGGCATGTTTCCACTTACCCAATTTGTATCCAAAACCAAAATTTCAGACAAGCAAATGATACATAACTGGTATGTATGTTGCCTGTACCCTGTACGCTCCTGTATGGGTGTGGCTTGAATATTTCCACACCCATGCTTCACAGTCTTGTAGCCTCTTTTACATAGTATTCCTCTGAATTCTAGTTTTCAAAATGGCGAACATATGAACAATATAATAAGGTATGTCTGTGGTCTTAATTTTCAAATTCTCTTATGAATCTCTTCTCTACTTGGTCTCATTTTACTTATACAAAACCTTACAATGCTTGTGTAGTATTTTCTTCTTAATTTCTTTCTTGATAAACGGAGATTCTTTTGTACTGTTAAAATCTGTATCCTGCATAAAGTTAATACTCATTCTTAACATTTATGGATTTTATTATTTTAATGATTTAATTCCTTTAGCATTGATTTGGCTTACTGAAATTTTATTGATATTTTTAAAAAAATACTAACTCTGGATAGTGTATTCCTAACCACAATGAGTAAATGGTTGCAGTTCAATTATTATGTGATTGTATACCTTGCCCTGATATGGGAGCTTTTTTGTTCTGAAAATGGACAAACTGTAACTTGCCTTGCGTATATTTATTTTATTTTTCATAATCTTATCTGTGTTACAGGTGGACATGATAGTCTTGACAGATGGCAGCCGTATTCTTGGCTTAGGTGACCTTGGAGTTCAGGGAATTGGAATACCCATTGGAAAACTTGATATGTATGTTGCTGCTGCTGGTATCAACCCGCAAAGAGTATGATTCTATTTCTTTGTCATATCTGCTTCTCTGTCTATCTATCTATTTATCTCTCAATCTGTGTATTGGTGTCTATGTGTTTGCTGGCATGTTTGGTTTAACTTCTTACTTGTAAATTGTAATATTTAAAATGTTAACACACATCTAGTGGCAGCTAGCTTCAGGGTTTTACCATGGTGATCTTGATTTAGAAGCATTCTTAACATCTAAATAATGCATGAGATGGCTACTCATGCTAGGATCCTTGGCATCTCAAATTTCATTTATGTTTATTGGTTATCATTTATGTGTATCTCTCAAGTGTAGTTACATGTAAAACTACACATGAGCTGAGAGCATGTTTGTGATGTTTTCACTACATGAATACTACTAATTTTGGGTAATATTCTACATTGTAATTAAGTTTCTTTAGCTTACCAAGTATTTCTTGGTATAGCCACTATCTCTGTTATAAGTGATACTGTATAGTATGTTTTATTCATGACAGATTCTTCCTGTTATGTTGGATGTTGGCACAAACAATCGGAAGCTACTTGAAGACCGCCTTTGTGAGTATAACTGTATTCTCTTTTATCCTTTGTTAGCTTATTTCTACAGCTGTCTTTTATCTCATTCTTACATTTACTGAAGACATGTTTTTACTTGTAAAACTGAGGAAGATGTCACGTTTATCATTATCTTACATTTATGTTGTTGCAGTTGAATGATACATCCTTGTAGATAATGGCTGCTGTGGATTGTTTGTATCTTGCTGTTTTCTTGTTCCATAGATTTTTGGATCTTTGAATGAGATTTTTCAATAGGTTTGGCATTCATGGTTGTTTGAGTGACAATCTTTCTAGCTCCTAATCCATTTATATTGAGATTTTGAATGAAATACTTTTTTTTTGGTGGCTAATAAGATTGGCTGTATTCAAAATCCTAATTTGATTGCACAGATTTGAATAATTGCTGATATGTTCTATATTTTTGGTTAATTTCTTGGCATGCTATTTATCAGTTTGTCTTTGATCTTTAACTTTCTTCACAGAATGTGTAAACCTTGTAGAAAGCTAGATACTAATTCCTTCTAGTCAACATCTTGAAAGATATATTATTTTCTGACATGGTTTTCATGTTACAGATTTAGGACTTAGACAGCCTAGGTTGGAAGGTGAAGAGTATCTATCAATAGTGGATGAATTCATGGAAGCCGTTCATGCTAGATGGCCTAAGGCTATTGTACAAGTTTGTATTTCTTCCAGAACATTACTCCCAATGTTCAATCTACATTTTATAAATTTTGGAACTTGATGATTTGGCTAATTTTATCAGTTTGAGGATTTCCAAATGAAGTGGGCTTTTGAAACCCTGCAACGTTATCGCAAAAGGTTTTGCATGTTTAATGATGATATACAGGTGAGAAAGTGATATCATATTCTGTTAATGTAAGAGCTTATAAAGGTTTTTTTTTTTTTTCTCTCCCCCTCACTTTACTCTTCCTTCATGTCCTAAAGGGAACTGCTGGTGTTGCACTTGCTGGATTACTGGGAACTGTGAGAGCCCAAGGTCAACCATTGTCTGACTTTGTGAAGCAGAAGATAGTTGTGGTTGGAGCTGGGAGGTATATGCAGACTTATTTTAATGTACTCCATATTTGGTGTCCTGTTTGCTTTGTTGTTTTATCATGCTTTTTATTATAGCTATTTTCTGCCTTGAAAAAATTTTCTTGTCTGGCTTGCAGTGCAGGGCTTGGTGTTCTTGACATGGCTGTCCAGGCAGTTGCAAGGAGCGTGGGGTGCAGTGAAAGAGCTGCCAAAACTCAGTTTTATTTAATTGATAAAGACGTATGCTTCTACAATTTTTATGTACATTGTTAGTCCTTTAAGTTGCAGCTTTCCAACTCTATGAACGTGTTCGTTACCCAAATGGAAGGTCTACTTATTAGTGCCCTTGTAATATTTATTTTTGACTGAACTTCATATCCAAACATTTCTCATCACTTTTTTATTATCATATTCTCTATCTTAATTTGTCTTCATTTCTCATGTTAAATGGTATGAGAGAACAGATTCATATACAGATGATTCTGTAACATCATTTTTTGGATCCTGCTATTTCATCTATTATGTTATTGGATCATTGAATTTCATCTTGTGTTTAGGTCTGTTTACAATGACATGTTTGAATACAGGGTCTTGTCACAACGGAAAGGAGCAATCTTGATCCAGCTGCAGCACCATTTGCTAAAAGTCCAGGGGACATAGAGGGGCTTAGTGAGGGTGCTAGTATAATTGAAGTGGTAAATGATGTGGGATTCATCTAGGAAAACTTCATTGGCTTTACTTTAATGACATCGGGAAGATTTATATTGATCTAAGAGGACTGAGATACTTTGCTACAGTTATGCTATTTTTCAAGATTATGCATACTCATCCGTGTACATATTTTAACAGTTGATCCTACTGATCTTTAGGTTAAGAAGGTTAAGCCACATGTGCTTCTTGGATTGTCAGGGGTTGGTGGTATTTTCAATGAGGAGGTAAATTCCTTCTATAAATAAAATAGCACTTTTATCATGCCTTAACTTTCAGTGATGTATGTTAAAATGTGAAATGTAATAGACATGCTTGACATGTGTCTTGTGTTGACAGCTTATGGTTCTGCACTATGCATTTTATTGTAATTGAGTTTCTTAATTTTGATGGTTGAGATTCGACTCAGGTGCTTAAGGCAATGAGAGAATCTGTTTCGACAAAACCTGCTATCTTTGCCATGTCTAATCCCACCATGAATGGTTTGTTTGTACAAGGCTGAACAAGCACTCATAATTCCTTTATGATGTCTATGTTTTTAATTTTGACAATTTTTTCTTTTTCTAATCATTGGAACAGCCGAGTGCACTGCTGCTGATGCTTTTGAGCATGCTGGAGAAAATATAGTTTTTGCTAGTGGAAGTCCCTTCCAAAATGTAGATCTTGGTAACAACCTCTTCTGAATATGATTGATTTTAAACTTTAAAACTTGAAGTATCTCACCTGAATCTGATTTTCCTCAGTGGTGAGGCTATATAGGCTCATTTTAGTTTGATTTACTGGCACAATAAATAGCATAATTACCTTAATCCTCCAAATAAACCTGTGTGCAGGTAATGGAAAGGTAGGTCATGTAAATCAGGCAAACAACATGTACCTGTTCCCAGGGTGTGTCTTGTTGACTCGTAGTTTTTCATGAATCATACCTATATCTGAAGATATTGGTGTAATTTGTATTGTTACCTTTCAATTTCAGGATTGGGTTGGGAACTCTGCTGTCAGGTGCTCGTCTTATAACAGACGGAATGTTGCAGGCAGCCTCTGAATGGTATGCACCAGAACATGTTAATTTGGACACTTATATCTTTTTCTCTACTGAAAGCTATCTGAACTAGCGGTAATGGAAGTTTGGGAAAAATGGTGTTTGATTTCTGTAAATCCTAGCTTGATAGAATTCAAGGGGCTGCTTTGCTCTTTGGTTTATTAGTTGAGTAGTTGTCCTAATTGTATGTATTCTCTAATCATTCTACTCGTTTTTCTCTTTCTTCTCTAAACTATGGTATGTAGGTCTAATCTTTGGCAATAATTTTTCTAGGGGTTAGCCCTCTGTGGTAACTCTGAACTTTCTAGTCCTATCCACTTCACCTAGCCTCTACACTACTTTTAATCTTCATCGAACTTTATTCTGCAAGTTTTTATGGTGAAATTTGATTACATTGGTTGGATTACTTCGCATCTTTCGAATTTTTTTCGATCTTGATGAGATGTTTAATTTGGCTCAATTCCTTCCTTTACAATAAATTGCTGACATGCTGCCATCCTTACAGCCTTGCTTCATATATGACAGAAGAAGAAGTTCTAAAAGGAATCTTGTATCCATCCACTAATAGGTAATATTCCTTTTTTGCCTTGTTATCATGTGATTTTTGTTCTCTCTACACTGCTTTTTTCCTGTCACCTTTACTAAGTATCAGAAGTAAAATTTCAAATTTTTGCAAACACACTAAACTGTAAGTATGTTTATTTCAGGATTTGCATGCCAAGTTTGGTGACAAATATAAATCTTGTTCTACCCATCGCTCATTTTAAAAATAAAAAATTCACTGTTCAGCCATATCTTAGTAAAATGGTTATAGTGGAGTTATGTTTTTGTATTTTAAAGTAGATATCTACGTGATATTTTCAAAAGAAAAAAAAAAATGATCTTAGCGATTTAGTTGTGAGGGGGGGGGGATAATTGATAGAATGGCCTTCTACAGTTAACTAACTCTACTTCGCATGCTGCAGTATCCGAAATGTTACAGCGGAGGTTGGAGCAGCTGTTCTGCGGGAAGCAGTTGCAGAAGGGCTGGCTGAAGGGCATGGTGATATAGGGGTCAAAGAACTTTTTCTCATGTCAGAAGTATGGAATACTTCTAGCTCATAAAACTTATGATATATTACAATTTTTTCTGGTATAATGGCCCACTATATGTCGCATTCTCTCAGGGTAGAATTAGTTGTCTGAGATTACCCACAAAGGAGTGGCTGAATTGGTAAGGCATGCTTGAACCCAACTGTTGAGGGACCTCTGCAATGTGAGGGGTTTGAACCCACTAAAAGGCATTTGTGAGGTGGAACCAATATGAACCCTGAACGAGATTAGTTCCATACTCAATGGGTTTAGGGATACTCATGGGAAGCCAAAAAAAGAGATCCAAAGATGAAAAAAAAAAAAAATGCCAGTTGACATCTGAACTTTAAAAATGTACAAAAACCCCTTGCAATCTTGTTATTTTTTTCATTGGGAAAATGATGGAAACTTCCAACTCTAGTATTATTTATGAAAACAGAATACCACTTCCTCTCCTTTAGCTAAGGAAGAAGAAAGGAATTCACCATTACTGAGCTGAAAATGGAAGAAAAAAAGGTAACAAGGGACTTTTGGTTTTCGAGAGGCCAGGTTCTCTCCAAGAAGATTCTGCTAAACTTTTCTGCACCCTTCCCACTCAAGCCAACCTGCTATAATCCCCCTCCCCACAACACAACAATCAAGCACAACACGACAAAAGTTAGTTACTCTCTTCTAATTTCCTATGCTGCCCCATACTCTGCCACCTCACCTCTAATACTCTTCTTTGTTTTTCCTTTCATAAACTCTTTCCCATTTTCTACTGATGCATCCTTGTTCTGTCTTCTCTTTTAGACCTGGCCCATTTCAACAATGGGCCCATCATTTCCCTCCCCAGCAGGACTCACCTTGTCCTCAAGGTGTAAAGAGGGAAATTGTGATCTAGTAACCTAAGCATCATCCCATGTACTCTCACATTCAAGTAAACTTGCCCACCTTATGAGAATTTGCTGCTGTCCATCAGTCATTTTTCTGGTTTTTTTCCCCCCACACGTACTCAGGTTGTACTTGTAGCTCCAGCTCCTCAAAAAGTGGGGAGGGTATAGATTGTGCAGGAACAGATGGATGGAGGGACTTTTTGACTTGTGAAATGTGGAATACTAGATGTATTCTTGCTGTACTGGGCAAATCCAGCTTGTAAGCCACTTTGCCATACTTCTCCATTACTTTATAGGGCCTGTATAACCTTGAAGCTAATATTTCATATTTCTTCTTGGCTAAAGTTCACAGTTTGTCTGGCTTGAGGCATAGATATACCATATCTCCAGTCTCAAATTCCACTTCTCTTCCCTTCATGTTAGCCTGTACTTTATGCTGTTTTGTGCCTGCTCCAAGTGAACCTTCAAATTTGCCAAGATCAGATTCTTTTCGTTCTAGTGTTCATTTACTTCTTCCACCATGGATAGATCATTGAATATAGTAGGTGGATCTCTTCTATATAGGGCCTCATGGGGAGTCATTCCTGTAGACTGGTTATAGGTGGTGTTGAATCAAAATTCAGCCCAAGGTAACATCTTAACCTATTGTTTGGGCTTGTCACCTGCAAAACATCATAAATAGGTCTCTAAACTCCTTTTTACCACCTCCATTTGGCCATTAGTCTTGGGGTGACACCTCGAGCTATGTTTTAGAGTAGTACCAGCCATATTGAACATTTCCCTCCAAAATTGACAAATGAAAATTCTATTCCTATTAGAAACTATGGTTTCTGGGAATCCATGTAGCTTAACCACTTCTTTTATGAAGATTTCAGCCACTTCCTTAGCTGTGAAAGGGTGGGACAGGGGTATAAAGTGGCTATACTTGATAAATCTATCTACAACCACTCTTATAGTGTCAAATCTGCTGGTTTCTGGAAGCCCCACCCCAAAATCCATGTTAATATCCTCCCACACCTGTTGGGGAATGGTTAAAGGTTGTAGCAAACCAGTTAGATGTAACAATTCATATTTGTTTCATTGGCATACTTTACATCTTGCCACTCGCTTTTGAGCATTACTCATTATCCTTTCCCAATAAACCACCTCAGCCAAATGTCTATAAGTTCTTAAGTAACCCAAATGACCTCCCAAAGGTGAGTTATGAAACTCTTTAATGAGTACTTTAGTCTTGGGAGATATACATGGTAGGACCAACCTGTTTTTATACATGAGACAGCCACTTTTGAGGCTGTACCTGTTTGGGACCTCGGAACTAGATATGATTTGCTGTACTATGGCCTGTAACCTGTCATCCTTATTGACCTCAACCTCAAACTCCTCTATGCCTTCATATTGCCACAATGAATATGCCTTCATTTCCATTTCAGTAACCTCCCTTCTAGACAAAGCTTTAACAGCCCTGTACTCAGCTCCTAACTTGTATTGTATTTGGAACTTGTAGTCTATCAATTTTGAGACCCATTTCTTCTAGTCAGGGCCTATCACCTACTGCTCCAATAAGAATTTCAAAGCTTTTTGATTAGTGCAAATTATGGAAGGCTTGTTGGATAAATAATGCTGCCACTTTTTTACTGTTATTGCTATTGCCATTAGTTTCCTTTCATACATTGATCCCTGTCTTGGTTTCTCAAATAGTTGCATACTAACGTAAACAATAGGCTTCCTTTTTTGCATTAGGATAGCCCTTAATCCACTATTTGATGTATCAGCTTCTATTTCAAGAGGTAAGCTAAAATCAAGTATTGCCAAAATTGGTACAGTCACCATGGCTGTCTTGACTTGATCAAAAGCTATTTGGGCCTTTTCATCCCATTTGAAAGAGTCCTTCTTCAATTGCTTAGTGAGTGGGACTGTTACATTCTCATAATTCTTGACAAATTTTCTATAGTAGTCTGTCAAACCTAAAAACCCCTCCTTGCTCATAAATTATTTGGGTTAGGACATTTTACTGTGGCTTCAATCTTAGAAGGATCAACTTGCACTCCTTTTGAAGAAATAATGTGCCCTAAGTATTCAAGCCTCTTTTGTTCAAACACACACTTCTTAATGTTGATGACCAACTAATGCCTTTGCAGCACTTCCAAAGCAATCCTTAAATGATTTAGGTGCGAGTCCATATCCTTGCTATATATGAGAATGTCATCAAAAAACACCAATATAAACATCCTTAAGTATTCTTGAAAACTGTCATTCATGAGAGATTGGAAAGTAGAGGGTGCATTGATTAGCCCAAAAGGCATAACCAGGGACTCATAATGACCATCATGAGTTATAAAGGCTATCTTAGGCTCATCTCTTCGCTTAACTTGTATTTGGTGATACCTTGACTTGAGATCTGACTTGGAAAATAGGGTAGCTCCCCTTAGTCCTTCAAGGAGCTCATCAATGGTTGGTATTGGATATTTGTCAGGGATGGTGATCTTGTTTAGTGCATGGTAGTCCATACAAAATCTCCAACTACTATCTTTCTTCTTGATTAGCAAGACTGGGCTTGAATATGAACTAACACTGGGCCTTATTATCCCTGCTTCCATCTTCTTCTTGACTAACTTTTCTATTTCTGTTTTCTGTGCATGGGCATACCTATAAGGTCTAACATTAGGTAGCTGTTCACCAGACTTCATCATAATAGAATGGTTTTTTGAACAGTGGGGAGGCAATCCTGTTACTAGTTTACACACTTTCACAAATTCCCCAAGTAATTTTTGAATTTCTTCAATAACTGTAAGGTCCCTCCTTTTTCTTAAAGGTAGTTGCACCATATTCTAGTAAATATCCTTCTTAAAGGAGGCCTTGGCCAGGGTTACAGTTGGATTCGCCTTGAAACAGACCCACTTTTTGTTTATTTTCACCTTCATATATGATTGGCCCTAGTTCACCCTCAATTCATCCAAAGGTTCCAGCCACTTAATCCCTAACACCAAGTTAACATTTCCCAAATTGAAAGGCAAAAGGTCTGAATAATATGAACACTTTGTAGCTCCAATTTAATGCACCTACACTCTCCCTATGTGAAAATTTTCCTCCTATCTCCCACTATTATATAATAACTTGAAGTAACATGTACTAGTAAACCCAACCTCTCTACCAACCTTGTTGAAATGAAATTGTGGGTGGCCCCACCACTATCAATCAGTACTAACACCTCCACCTTGGGTTTTCCCCATTAATTTCAGTGTTTTACTTCCTGTGATACCTGCTATTGAAGTCAATGATAACTCCATAGAGACTATCACCTTCTTTGGTGTCTCAATTCCTTGGCCCTCTAACTCCCCTGTTTCCTCCTCTTCAGCTTCTTCCTCTTGTGTGAGAATTATTATTTGGAGCTACCTATTCTTGCACTTATGGTTAGGACTAAACTTCTCATCACATTTGAAGTAAAGTCCCATCTCCCTTCTTGGCTTCAAATGATTTCTTTCTTCCACTGATACTGCTGCTTGGTGATAGGAGTACTAATTTTGCTGCTCACATTTTTAGAATCATCTCCCCTTTTATTCTCAGCGTTCTTGCTCACCACACTATGCTTCGGGGAACCTCTTCTGTAGTTGAGAATTTTGGGAAGTTGGGTTTGATCCCAGTCCATTGTGGACCCAAATTAGCTTTCATTCCTTTTGCCTTTCTCTCTTCCCTTGCCTTCTGCAACACTAGGTTTTTCCTTTCTATTTGAAATGCACAATACATGAGCTGTTTTAGAGTCTTGGGTTGCATTAGTTAACTTTAGCCCTTATCGCTCCTTCAACCCATTTTTAAACACTCCCACGAGTACCTCATCAGGGACATCACCCAAAGGTGCTGAAAGCAACTTAGATCTCTCTCTAAATTCCTCCACAGTACCATCTTGTTTTAGTGCCATTAATTTCTTATAACCATCCCCTAGCTGATGACAATAAAATCGATCAAGTACCTCCTTGAGCTCCTTCCAAGTTTTCATTGGTGCTCGAGTTTTCAGCTATTGAAACCAATTTAGTGCTCTCCTTTCAAGGCCAACAGCTGCAACGTCCAGTTTCTCATTCTGATATTCCATTAATAGAAAAATAAAGCTCCACTTTAAATAATCACCCATCAGATCCTCTTTAGAGAAAACAGAGAGCTCTAAACGTCAAAACTTACTCCCATTTCTGTCCCCCACTATTTTGACTTCCTCTGACCCATTTTTAGGCCGCAACGTGGTTTAGCCCCTCCTTGTTCTCCAACCATTTCAGTTTGCTTTGTCTTGTTTACAACTTCCTTAGACCCCATTGGAGCTTTATGTCTCTCGTTGGCCATGGGTCTCTCTTTGCTTCCAAAGCTACGTGAAGCACAAATCTCACTCAATTGGTCTTTTGAGGTCCATAAGCACGAGTTGCATTGTCGACAGCATTTCCTTCATTTCCCTGTGACTCTTCTGCAGCTCCCCTACCACCCTCTCCACTAACCCTATCTGTGTCTCCATTCTAGTACTGACTATTCCCCAAATCAATGGGACTTATATCAAAATGAAAGAAAAAAAGATAACAAGGGACTTAATGGCTTTCAAGAGGCCAGGTTCTCCAAGAAAATTCCCCAAAACTTTTCCACACCCTTCCCACATGAGCCAACCTGCTACAACCTCTCTCCCAATAGCTCAACAATCATTAACTACACGACAAAGTTAGTTACTCTCTTCTAATTTCCTATTTTGCCCATCCTCTGCCATCTCACCACTAATATTCTTCTTATTTTTCCTTTCATAAACTCTTCCCTATTTTCTGTCCAATACACCCTTGTTCTGTCTTCTCTTATAGACCTGGCCTATTTCAACAGTGGGCCTATCAGAAAAACATAAGTGCAGTTTTAGGGTGTATGTCGTCAGGTTCTTCCGTAAAATTATGACATGCAGATAGTCTTTTTTTAAGGAATTAATAATAAGCTGTATTGTAAAAATATTCACGTGTTATATTTTTATTGAAAATTCTAATAGCAGACGAGACACCTAAGAAATTTAGTCAAGTGTTTGTCCTTTTTAATTTATTGAGACCTAAACGTAGCATGATGTCATCTTGGTTTCACCTTAAATCTACTGCTTCATACTTATGGTTATTGCACTGGTTGCAGGAGGACACTGTGGAGTACATTAGAGACAATATGTGGTACCCTGTATATAGCCCTCTTGTTCATGAAAAATAAGCGTCCTGAATTTTCCTGAACATATTTTGAAGGCCTTGTGCAATCACGGAGCAAGGTGCTTCGGCCAAGCCTTCTATATTATTGGTTTCTAATCTCTTCTCAAATGACTAGCAAGCTTTTGTAATTAAGGGCGAACAGTGAAAAGGGGAAAGAGATGTCTCCATTTGTTGTAACCCTAATCTGTGGAAATGCCTTAGTCCTTCGTTTGATCTTAATGAAGTTCCACGGATGTGTATAATATTGGAGATAGTTAACTTATAGTTCTCTTATTTATGTATGAGCATCAGGGTGGGGATCTTATCCTTGATGACGCTAATTCTATGGGATCTACTGGCATTGCATTAATATTGATGGGTATAAAAAATTTTTGGAATCAAATCATGGTAATTATCCTTTAAATTGATGAAATATGCATTATTCAAGGCCTTGATAAAAGTTTACATATGGATTCAGGAATTCTAAATTTGGATGATTGGCTTTTTTGAGGTGAAGCTATACAATTATATCAAAATGGTAATCAAAATAGATACGAGAAATATAGGAGAAATAGGAAAAATATAAGAAGAATTAAAGTAATTCATCACATATTAACAGAATGAAGGGCAAACTAAACAAGGCAGATGATCATGACCTACTCAAAGATGAGAAGACTGAAACCAGATCATTATGAATTGTAAGATCAAGTTTCATCGTTTAGAGTTATATAATTCTTTCTTGGACTAACCGAGATTTATATACTTTAAGTGTGAAGTAAATGTCAGTTTTCGTACATAACTATTTCCGATCAGGATTAGTTTTTTTTATTCTCTTAGATATGATGTGATCTCAGGTTCATTGTAGACTGATTCAAGCAGATTATAAAATTGTGGAGTGGCTTGATTCAGATCTCAAAAAGTATATACAAAGAACATCATTTGGGGTTTGAGTTAAGGCAAATGTGAACAGGAAGGCAAAGCATTAACAAATCTTGTATGCACTTGATCTACTAAAAATTGGTAGATTAAATTAGTAAGAAGTAATGTGCAATTAAGAGATCATTTTTCAGTCAATTTCATTTCCATTGCTGTACTTAAGAGTTATCTATTATTTAGTGTAAAAATTATTAGTATAATTTATATTAAAATCTACGTAGAGCACAATGGTTCATTTAGCTGTTAACTTCTAACTCAATTCCTTATTATTATTATTATTTTTAATGGAAGAACCTATAGAGACATCTTTAATTCTATGCTGCCCTTGCTTGCTTGTTCTAACTTTCAACCACTTTGTTGAGCAGTGAGAAGATTTTTAATAGCTTTCAAGGTGAAAAGCTTGAGCTCTATATCGATCACATATTAAATTTTGTGTGTGATTATAAAATATTATTTATTAACATTATAAAATAGTGGACGGCAGGGAAATGTAAGCTCTTCTGTGAAGAGACCATTTTTAATCAACAATTTTTCGGAGTGTACATTGTAAATTTTAATGTGACTAACATAAAAATAATTACGGATATCATGTATACTATTTAGAACACTAATTTAAAATCAATGAGTACAAAAAAATGTACTTATTTTAGCCGTTGTAGCAAACTAAAAATGTTAACACAATAATGTGTTGATAGGCTTGGTTATTTTTCTATCACCATAGATTTGATAGCGGTTTTTAATTAAAAAAATTTACAAAATTAAAGTTAGAGAAAGGATATAGTCTTCCCTTAAATAGTATCTTACTCCCCTACTCTATTACAGGATTTAATAATCTAATAGTTTATATTTTTTTACTGTTGATCATATTTAAATTATAAATGTGTATTAATTTCAAATATTATATGATCACTTAATTAATTGTCCTATAATATATTTCAATAAATCATTAACCTATTCATATTTTAAAAAATAAAATAATACAATAAAGGCGAGTTCACTTACAAACTTTTTCAACGTACATGTAATGTTAAGGATACATTATATAGTTTGTCTAATTACAAAAGTTTGAGATGAAGTTGAACGAGCCGTTTTCTTGGGGTGGAAGAGTTGAACGAGTCATAACATTGCAAATTTCCTACTTTTAATGGATTAGAAAACAATAGTTCATTTGTTTAGCTAATTAACCAACATGACTAATTGCAAAAGAAGTCAACTTTTGATGGCTCTATAGTTTTTCTTTTTTTTAGTGTAATACATCATTGGTTTATAGAGAAATAATTATTTAGTTAATACAAAATTAGAAGACCAAAAAAGTTAGTTAAGAGTGAAAAAGACCATTAAAAGAAATTGAAAGTGTTATTTTCACATGCCTTGTCTCTTTACTCAACCTTTCAATAATGGCCGACATAATTATAATCAATATATTATAATTTAGTTATAAAATGTATAGATATCAATCATTTACAAGATAGAAAGTTAAGATTATCTCAATTATTTATTGAAAATTTAAAAATAAATACAATGTTACAAATCCACAATATCTTTTTTCTTTTCTTTCTTCTCTATTTCTTAGCTATCTTTCTCCTTCCTTCCTTCCTCTTAGTTTCTTTTATTGATAATAAGTTTTTATTTTATTTTTCTCTGCCTCTTTCCATTGCTTTCTTAATTATCAAAATTAATTTTTCCTCATTAAGAACATTCTGGCAAGAAATTGGAACATTAAAGTAACTCATGTTTTCAAGAAGAAGCCAATAGACATACTGATCTCTCAACTAATTACAGTTTTAATTTATCAGTAGGCATTCATACTTGAGAATGTGTTTCTCCCTTCCTTAACTTTGTGTTTAGTTCTAACTGTATAAGAACTATTTTGCCCCGAAGTTTTTACTTCTTTCTTGTTTCTCTGGGCTTAGTGCCCCATTTGTTTTTTTACCCAATAAAAAATTATTTTTTCCTCTCTTTATTTTTTTGTTTATTTTTTAATCTTTACACTTTTCACAAATAAAAGTGTCTTGAATTTTTTTTGGTTGGTGCATGTGCTTAATTACTTTGTTAATGCACTATTTTTTTTCCTGACTAAAATTTCTTTTTTTTTTTTGAGTGTGCAAGTGAACCAAAAATAATTCGCAACAAATTAATACGTACAATTTAGAAGCATAAATGCACTCAAAACAATCATACTTTTTTATTAAAACAAAACAAGAAAATGATGCAATAATTTGTGTAGCCCTCAAGCAATACTTTTCATATCCAAACGCAATATATTGAGAGCTCCGGTTAGAGAATTGCATTGACAGCCTTCAAATCTTGCACATACACAAATGCGTCGTTGCATTCACGGCCTCTCATAAAATATTTTAATATTAAGAGGAGAAGAACGGTAAAACTATAAGGATAAATTAGATAAAGAAAAAAAAAATTTGTTGGATGATAGAGACAAAAGTTCTAGTCATGCAAGATGAGGAAAAAAACAAAATATGAGAAAAGATAATAAAACAGACAAAATTAAAAAGAAAAGAAAAGCAGATGTCAGTTGTAATACTATAATTATTTTTAAATTTTAAATATATAAGTGAGATAGTTTCAATTATTTATTTTAGAATAAATTACACTTTTCTCACACGAGAATTGTTTAAATTACATGGCACTTCTCTTTAGTTTGAAAAAAATTTATATATAATTTTTTTTTATATTTTTATTATTAAAATTTTTAATCAAAATATAATAGTTATGTATTTTTTTAATTAAAACATGATTTTTACATATAAGTATATGATTCTTTAATGCAATTATATTTTTATTGTGTTTTAATTAAAAGATTTGATAATAAAAATAAAAATAACTATATCTATACTCCCCTACCGTGGAATCACAAGATATACTACATTAATCTCTTATATACTAAGATGAGTTACAATTATATTTATTTTGATTAAAATATATTTTATATCAATTATTTATATAGTATAATAAGTATTAAACATATATTTTAATAATATAAAAATATTTAATTTATTAAATTTATAATAAATTAAATTATATTTTTAACACAAAATATATAACATTAAAAGTTAAAAAACATTTTTAATAAGTAATATTTTTAATAAAAAAATATTATACTTAAAGATATTTTAGTTATATTTTAATATTAAGGGAATTTATATATATTTTTACAATAAAAAAGTCCTGTAATTTAATTATTTTATTTTATTTTATAAATAATTAAAATTTATATTCTTTATTCTCTAAAGTTAGAGAATATTGATCCTATAATTTATAGTATACCTTTCATCTAGAAGAGTCAGAAAAAGTGAAACGCCGAAAGTCAGAAACGTTCACTCCTAACCCCTTTGACTCGGATTGGCCCAAAATATCCCTTTGACTCAGAATTCCTCTAGGGAAAGGGCGGACGTTTGTTTAATTTAAAAATATTTTATTCAATGAATATTTACATAAAATATTATATTTAATAAAATTATTTGATAAGACTTATTATTAATATATTATATTTGATAAATTTTTAAAAATCTTATAGTGTCAAATTAATAAAATGGGTATGTATAGATTTGAGTGAAATATGAGCTAGGTTAAACAAAATTAAGTGATAATTAATGATATTAAATAAGAGTATTTTTAGTTTTTAAAAAATATTTTTTAACTGTTTTTACCATAAAAAATTTAAGTTTTTTCAACTTCCTCTGCAAAATTAAAAATAATAAACTCAGTTTTTTAAAAAATTTTTATTCTTTTTCTTTAAAATTAAAACATGCATTATATTGATCTCCCTTATAATAAAAAAAATTTTAGTTACATTTATTTTAATTAAAATCATTTTATATCAATTATTACTTATATAATATAATAATTATTAAATATATATTATTTGTCAAATTTTGCATAATTTTTTTAAAAATCTAATTATATAATACTTAATTATAAAAATTATACATTTGTTTTAAAAATCAAATACTTGTTATATTTTTATGAAATAAAAAAAATATATATTTATCATATTTTAATTAAAAAATTTAATAACAAAAATATAAAAAAACAGAAGATAAAATTTTTCACTAAAAAAATTAATTCTACAATCACTCTCAACTCATTTTTTCTTACAGAGCTTGCATAAAACACAGTTTTTTCAAAATAAGTAAT
Organism: Erythrophleum ivorense; assembly: GCA_026724425.1. Lineage (NCBI taxonomy): Eukaryota > Viridiplantae > Streptophyta > Magnoliopsida > Fabales > Fabaceae > Erythrophleum > Erythrophleum ivorense. Next base: position 3,063,725 of record JAIUCV010000036.1, on the reverse strand, counting down.
TCCATATATCTCTCCAGCTAAAGGCCAAAGTCTGAATCTTGTCGCAAAAATTATATATATCTTCTAGCTGATAGAGCCGTCATCCAATCTCCTTCCATCTTGCGCAGTTTCTGCATCAATGGCAGAAACTAAAGGAAGGTACTACCACTACTGCATCTTCTTCTTCCTTATTTTTTTAATTTTCAATTTCTGTTTTCACCCCATTTCAACGCCCCATCTTTAAAAGATCTTTTCATTTTGTTCACTGTATATGTTGATTTCGTAGTATGGATTGTGGTTTCAGGTATGCTGTTGTTACAGGGGCGAACAAAGGGATAGGGTTGGAGACTGTCAAAATGTTGGCCTCAAATGGAGTCAAGGTGGTTCTTGCGGCCAGAAACGAGAAGAGGGGCCTCGAAGCTCTTGAGAAATTGAAAGAGTTTGGCTTCTCTGACCTTGTAATTTTTCACCAGCTTGACGTGATGGACCCTGCTAGTATTGCATCTCTAGTGAATTTTGTTAAAACCCAATTTGGGAGACTTGATATTCTGGTAAGAATGAAATGCTGATAGTACTGAATATTTTGAACTCCGTTTTTGATTCATCATTTATTTATTTATTTGCTTTTTTCTTTTTTCAGTGAAAAGGAATTTGATGAATGGGAATCTTGTATGCACCTAAGTGTTTTCATGAGCACCAATTCCTCTATATTTCTCCACAGTATTTTCCCTTGAGATTAATCAACAATTATAGTTTGCTACGGCTCTTTACAGAAAAACGAGTGCTTGGAATGATTTTTCTTACTTTTACATGCTTCTTGTACTTTGGTAGGCCGATATGAAATCTTTAAGGGCCACGAAATTTACTGTTTGATTGCTTTTTTGCTTTTATGTTCTTGAAAACAATTACTTTAAAACTGTTCACAAAAAGCGTTTTCAAAGACAGAACAACAAAATAGGTTTGGAAAATATATTCTAATAGATAATTTTCTCTATATCTTTTTAGAGAAAACAGAGAACAAAACAAAGTTGTTTACTGTTCTAAAATGTGCAAAAGATAAAACAGTTGTATTAAATGGTAGAAATCATAAAAAACTTAATGGACATTTTTTATGTTGAATTAGTCCTTGTCATTGCATTAGAGCTTCAATGACTAGTGATCAAGAGTGCGATCTTTGCCATCCCTATTCTTTATAATTAAATGAAGTTTTAGTAGAAGGAACGATAAATTTGTGCTTTATTCTCACGTCAATCCCTAAAGGCTTTCATGTGAGGAGGTGGGTTAAGGATAATAATAAAACTATTCATGAGCCTAGAAACTTACATTGAATTAGTTCAAGACACTAAATAGGTTCTTTTTTTTTTGAAGAACAGAAGATTATTTGAAAACAGTAACCAAACAGGATAAGTGCTTTTCTCTTTGTTTTTTGGAATGTCATATAAGGATATCTGACTGGTTGTAACTTACGTTTTCTCCTGCCGACCATAAGTCTTGTAGGCTTTGAAACACCCAAAACCACTTTAGACTGGAATTCTCGATTGCAGGCCAAACTAAAACCACTGTTAGCTCTATTATTCGTCTGCAGAATCAATGGCTGAATCTGATCTTATTGATACCAACCTGATTCAGATAAACTAGTTGGTCTAGTATGATAATCTGCTTTGGTTTATGTGGGGGTCTAGGAGATTTCAAAGAGTTCATTGGATTAGAAACTTTTCTTTTTTTGTTTACCCTTTTGCTTTAGATGAATGTGAGTCATTATTTTGCAGGTGAACAATGCAGGAATCAATGGAGTTAACATGGATGAGTTGGTCAGGGAGCTTATTTTCTCTACTCTTTCTACAGTATTGGTCTATATTTATATAAATCCCCTAGAAAAAAGATTGAGTTTCATCTACGTTAATGCAGGGGCTGGGACCAAATTTCAACTGGAAGGAACTGACTCAAACTTATGAGTTGGCTGAAAAATGCCTAAAAACAAACTACTATGGTGCTAAGGAAACAGCCGAAGCATTTCTTCCCCTTCTCCAGTTGTCCAATTCACCAAGGATTGTTAATGTTTCCTCCCAAGGAGGGTTGTTAAAGGTACATTGGTAACTAAAATTTTTGGGATGGTTTAAAAAAAAAAGAACCTGCATATGCCAGTGTTTTCTTATAAGAACCAAATAACCATCACGATATTAAATTCATTTAACAACCCCATGAAGGACTGACACTTTAAAAAAGGAGTTTATCTATGTTGGACATGTGTTAGCATTTTAAATTACACAATGAGTATTTTAAATTTTGTCATATCTAGTGTCTGTGCTTTCTAAGAATGACCACATAGTGTGGCTATTCGGTCTTTATAGAGAAATAACACTACAAAAGGGTATTTCTTTATAATATTTCCAAAAAAATTCTTTTGAACTCTTCTTTTGAGTTGTCATTTTAGATTACCATTACAACAATGACAAATTTGTTTTGTGGTGTTGTTTCAGAACATATCAAACAAATGGGCAAAGGGGGTGCTTGATGATGTTGAAAATCTTACAGAAGAGAGAATAGACGAGGTACTGAAGGCGTTTTTTAAAGACTTCAAAGAAGGTTCAATAGAAGCCAAAGGATGGCCAACTTATCTGTCTGCCTATATAGTTTCGAAAGCAGCCATGAATTCTTACACAAGGATTCTGGCCAAAAGGTACCCAAACTTTTGCATTAGTTGTGTCTGCCCTGGATTTGTGAAAACAGACATCAACAGAAACACTGGCATCTTATCTGTGGAAGATGGTGCTGCTAGTGTTGTGAGATTAGCATTGTTCCCAAATGGTTCACCTTCCGGCCTCTTCTTTGCTCGCCAAGAAGTGTCAAGCTTTTGAATCATTTTTAGTTGCATTATAATTTTGCTGATCACTTGAAAGAACTTGACAGAATGTGTATCTATGCTGCCATTTTTGACTTTCCTTAGTATGTCTTAATGAAATGTGAAAAATACTTATTATGAGCACCGGTAATTGCTCTTTGATGCGCCTACTGTACTCTGCCATGTGTTTTTTTTTTTTTTCTCATGGCATATGACGGCAAGGAAGATTCGTTGAACTTGAAACTTCCTTCAAAGTAGATCATTATTACACCACGCCTATTGACTTTTATTTTTGTTTACCTAAAACGTTTTGGGCAATGCCAAAACATTTGAAATGGGCTGATACATTTTGAAGACAAATATTTTAAAACTAGTAGGTGACTCCTACCAAAATTTGATGGCCCTACACTGAGAAAAAAAAGAAGAAACAATCATATCTGTTACGAGATATGAATAGTAAATAAAACCTTACTTATATATATATTGATATTTTCAAAGATAGTGAAACCTGTAAAGATAAAAAAAATGTCTTCAAGATACATTGAAATTCAAAAATATATTTAAAAAGATTTGGAAAAAGAGTATCAATCATGCTAAAAATTAAATTCAGAATTAGTTAATAGCAAATATAAGTTATAATATTATATAGTATTTTTTAAAAAATATGTTTCAATATTATTTAGTCACTTTTTTAAATTTATTTACCATTAAAATTTCATTATTTTACTAATACCATTTATTCGTGTAGGTCATGCTTCATAGCTTGCAAGTGGTATGTATATATCATCACATTGTTGAAGTTTTAAATTGATGCTTTTTTTTCTGGCCATTGGAAATGATATAATATTCGTACTAAAAAAATAGTCTGAATAAACCAGAAGTATCGAAAGGAAATGCCTATGAGATCCATGATAATCTATAAAGATAGTTCGTGGTATGTAAATTATTAAGAGTGTCTTGTGAGCTGGTTAAGAGAGTTCGTACTAATTAGTTAAGAAAGCCCTACTAACTAACTAAGGGAGCTGCGCTAATTAAGAGACCGTGCTAATAGATTTCCCTTACTAGGGGCACTATTGACTTTATTCTCTAGAATGCCAATGAACTCATCTTTTAAGGGTAAGTATTTTTCAAAAGACAGTAACGTTAAGGTAAAATGGCGCCAAGATTATAAAAATTTATTGTTTTACCTGAGTTCACTTCCATACTCCTTATTTTTTAGAGTTCTTAATGAGTTGAACTCAAACCAGTAGGTTGCATTTAAATTTCATCAACCCATATAATTTTGGCTTCATGTTGATCTAACCAAGTCAAGTGGGTCAATTCAAATAACCTAAGGATTGACTTTTCTTTTTTTAACTAATCTTAATAATTTAAAGAATTAAGATGATATTTAACTTGTGTAATAATACCCGAATTTTCAAGACAAGATCCAAATACTTTTGATGAAGAAATTTAAAAATTTTCATTACTTATTTTACTTTATTTTAGTTGTTTAATGAGACTTGAATTAGTTAAGTGTTTAAAGTTTGGATTCTTGAAAGAAATCAAGGTTTTTCATGCAAAAAATTCTTATAGAATTAGTATAGTAAGAAATTCTTGAAGAATTTGTAACAATTTACAAATCTTTCACTATTTTTGTTGCAAATTTTCACAGTTTCTTTTATGAGAATTTCAAGAAAAAAGACCATAACAAAAGTATCACAATATGGCAAGAATAAGGCGCCATTGATTCTAGTAGAATTTTTCTATGGGGACGATTCTCACAAAAAACTACCTAAAAAATAAAAAAATTGAAAAATTTTCAATTCTCACGACAAATTATTGTGAGAAGTTTTTACTATGAGAATATGAAAAAGTTTAATTTTTTCAATTCTTATAATTTTTTTATGAGAAGAAAGAATTTAAAAAAATTACAAAATATAAAAAAGAAAAATTTATTTATTCTCAGTATTTTTTGTGAGAATAATCATGAGAATTTCGAAAAAATATTTACAAAATTTAACAATGAAAAAATGATTTATTTTCAAAGTATTTCTTTGTAGAAATTAAAAAAAATTCAATTTTTTTATTTCTCACTAAAAAATACTATAAGAAAAAAATTTACAATGTTTTTTTGTTTCTCATAAAGGAATATAATGAGAAAAATATTTTCAAATTTTTTATTTCTCACAAAAATATATTGTGAGAAATAAAAAAATATAATTTTTTTTTGTTTCTCATGATATTGTTTAATGAGAAGGTAAAAAAGTTTTCAAAAATTAACAATTTTTTTTAATTCCTAAACCCTTCTGCCTTATGTTTTTCATGTGGCCTCCTATACCATTCATGTTGCCACCACCATCTTTGACCACTTCCTACCATTCTTGCCCAAATCTAAAGATTATCCCCCTCTCAGTGTCCTCTCTCTCTCTCACACACACACAAAACCTTTTTTTCTCTTTGCTAAACAAATTGAATAAATTAAAAACCCTTAATTTTACCAGATTCACTCATTTAAGGATAATTGCACTAGGGTGATAAAATATAACAACCAAAAGAGTAGGTTGCAAAGGTAGGGGGAAGAAATGATGTGTAAGCAAAATAGAAGTGGTGGATTGAAGGGAGAGTAGTAACACAAAATAAATAGAGAAGACAATTACACAAACAAGTAAATTCCTACTCTCTTTCTTTGCATTACTCAAATTGTGTTTTCAAGTTTCGTTGATATCTAGTATTTCTTATTGTTGGAATTTGTTGTGATTTTGTTTTTCTATGAATAAGGAATTTCGCTCGCCTCTTGTTATGGTAAAATTTGTTGTAAAACCTTGAATTCGATGTTGTCCTAAGTTGTGGGTATAATTGGGTTTGTTCCTTGTGATGTCTTAGTTTATTTTGATGATGTGCCTTTTATTGTGATTTGTTATCATATCTCCTTTATGTTTCATCTTGTTGCTTCAGTCCATTCTAACACTTTGAATTTCTATATTTTAGTTGAATAATACTTTGCTTCTTTGTTGTATTTGGTTTGATTAAGCTTAAGTAAATTTTGACTACGTTTCTTTGTCTATGCTCGGGAATTCTTTAATGAATTACATGATTTGGTATGAATTTTTAAGTGCTACCTTGATTGATTTGATCACTTTGCTATGCTTGAACATTTTCCTAATTAATTCATTGTATGTTTCTCCATAACCTTATACTAGGCTTGAAAAGATGCTTTCTTAGCTTGCATATTAGTGAGCTGGCTCAAATCTCTTGCATTAATGTCCCTGTTTTCCTTATTCACTTCATAAGTGGAAGATACATCACCTATAATCAAAGTCATCTCATTGTAGGATACATTAACTGAAGGACCTGCTATGGTAGGATCAATTGATTTAACAATCTTAATCATTGGAAGTTTTAAGGCAATCACAATCTTGGGGTCATCTAAAAATTCTTTAAAGAGGTAGGTCTCAATGAATTCTTTATGCATGGACGGGGGTAAGGAGTAATCAATCTTAGAGCTGTAAAGAAAGGAACAAGAGTTAGACGAGATGGAGTTTTAATCAACAAAGCCTAAGGTGGTTTATTAATAGACTAAACTATCTTAAGAGTGGAGTTTGAGAAGTTTTGATTATGGTATAAACAGTTAGGGATGGTGAAGTTAGAAGCTTGGTAGTAGATTGTATAGTTCTAAATGGAGAAACTATTAGAGGCTAATTCTAAATGGAGAAACTATTAGAGGCTAAGAAAAAATGAACTTTCACTTTTTTTTTTGGGTAGAAGTAAATATATGTTACAATGTTAGCCACTTAGTAAGGCATGGCTAAGCCATATAATTTCAACCATAAATCCATTTTACCTTGGTGGAAATGTTAGGCTTAGATAATGGCCTCTTAGGGTTAAAAGTAGTGGTGGGAGTAAGAGTAACTGTAGCAGAATGTCTAGTTTGCCTTTTGAAGTTACCAATCAAAATACCTCCAGGAGAGTCTTTCAAGGACTCCAAGTTAATCAAAGAGGAAGATATTTCTTTCTTCTTTTTGATTTTTCAAAATGCAAAAGAAGAAGTCAAAAGCTATGGCCATAATTATGTCTTGGAAAAAATAACCAAATTCTTATCTTTGACAAATGAGTTAGTAACACGAGAAGTTAGTAAATCTTCTCTCTCTAGGGACTAGTCTAAATTTTCATCAATCAACCTTGTCAAATAAATGGGAAATGGGGCAAGAAAAATGGTGGAGAAAATAATGGCCCACCAATTGACAAAATCTATAGTCTCATTAGCCAAGGAAATGAATAGGAATAATTTGAAGTTGCTAAGTTTTTTGAGGTTAGCCATACTTAATTTTATGACCTCAACAATAGAAAAAGTGGTCTTATTAGAGTAATTAGCTAGAGATTCAAATAGTATAAGTATACCCTAAATTAAGCTGAACTAGTGGCCAAAGCATTATGGGTTGTTAGGCTCAACAAATACTTTGTTGTGGCAGGAAGTAGGCTTTAACACTACAAAAAAAAAAAATCTTTGGCCGACAAGAGGTTGGTTGACAAAAGGTTACTCCATCTTAAAACCATGTCTTGTAATATTTGAAGGTCTACATTATAAACATGTTTACACAAATCTAGGATGGCCTAAACTCTTTCTATTGAAAGGCAAACAATTTAGGAGCATTCTAAGTTTTCATGCTAAAAGAGGTTTTAGTAACCTCAAACATAGATAGCTTTGATGTAAGAATCAACTAAAAAAACTTGGCCATAAATGAAGAGGTTGTGTGGTTTCATAGCAGCTATAGAAGTCGTAGGGATAAACTTTGAAAAACATTTAAAAATCCATAATTGCAGGAACCACAAAGGTTTTGGGACATACTTAATGTCCTTGCTAGTCCATAAGTGTTCAACAATAATAAATAAACTTTTATACCACTGAGATAGAAACAAGGAAGCTAATGCTGAGGTTTTACCAGTAATTGTGGCAACTATGTAATATGAGTATTCAAAAACAATGACTACTGAGTTAGTGTAAATGAAATATTTATAAAACCAAAGCAACCAAAAAGCATGATGCTTAAAGTGAAAAATAGAACCTTTTGATTTAGCATTAAAAGTCATAAAAGCTAAATATGAAGCTACATATTTGAAAAAGTTGATTTCTAAATTGTCAACTATGGAGCCAAAAAGAGTGGGAAGCCCCTATCCATTAACAGGAAGGTTGATAATAGTGATGACATCCAGCAAAGTTAAACTTATTATAGTAAACAAAAAGATAAATCTACTGATAGCCATTGACTAAAAGCTAATAAAACTGAAAAGTAACTTGGCATTGGAAGGAATGTCATGCCTAGACATCATGATGAGGCCGAAGATAGCCCACTTTTTCTGGTTATCCCTCCATTTTTTTGGCAATCTTTTCAAGCCAACTCATATAGAAGGGCGTCTTTTAGGGCTAGGCATGAAAATCAATAGGACATTTCAAAGTCAAAAAACAATATGATGTGATTGGTAAGGTCCAACTCTTAAGGCAAATGAAGTGGTCTAACATTAACGTACTTATGACCAAATTAGACATTGCAAGGCCTAACACATAAGTATGGTTCTCAAAGATGAATGGGTTCAAAGCAACAGGGTCCATCACTTCTTATAGAAAGTTGCTATAGAAAGATCCCTCACTAAGATAATAGCTTTGGTTTTGGGAATCAGAAGCTAAAGACATGGTTAATATTAAAGATAAGTAAAGAAAGAAAGTACAATAGTGAAAAAAGGAGAATGAGGGTTGTTGAGGAAAGTAAGGTGTCGTGAAATGCTAAAACTACAAGCTTTTAAAAAAGATTTAGAATTCTATCGAAAAAATCATGAAATGGTACAAATTACAAGGCACTTAGGTTTTACTGAGAGTTAATATGAGTAAATTCAAAATTTTGAATTCTAATTTCAAAAATACATCTACTCAGCTTCCTCTTATCATTACCATCAGTTGAAACAATGTAATAGGCAAAGTGTTAACATTAAAAAAAATACTAACTAGGCCAAGAAAGTGGACTTGCTTCTTGGGCTAATAAATTTAGGCTTTTTAAAGCTATTTTGAATTGGGCTTTAAATCTTGGATTGGGCTAGGAATCACATGTTTGGTTTTTTTGGATTTTTAATGGAATGTTAACAAGGATTGGCCTAACAACTTGTAGCTATGAATGAGGGGTATTTAGTAACAAGGTTTTAAATCTTGGATTATGCCAAGATTCACGTGTTAGGTCTTTTGGATTTTCAATAGAATGCTAATAGGGATTAGCCCAACAACTTGTAGCTACAAATAAAGGATATTCAATTAGCCCTTGGTGGTTGCAAAGCTTCTTAGCCATATCTTTATAATTTATGGATAAATTCCAAAAATTATGGTTACTAATGATTAATTGCATAATTAAGGAAAATAATAGAACTAACCATGTTAAAAAAGATACAAAAAACATTGAAGGATCACTCCCTAAATTCTAGGGAGAAGTTTGACTTGGTCAGCTAAGAAAGCATTTAGTTAGCAAACAAAATATTTATCTCATCTTCAAAGAAAATTGACATAGCATAACACGATCTTAAGGATGTTGGCCATTACTCCACATGTACGAAAGCATATGGAGGAAAATTAGGAGAAGTGGCAAACGTGCTTAGTAGAATTAATGACTAGTAATAAGCATCACTTATAAAGGCCAAGTGCATAAACACATCCAATCAATCAAACCCAAATCTTTACAATTTATCCTTAACATTCCTTTACATTCATGCCTTTAATTTCTAACAGTTATTGCTTTCTTTACAACCTTTTTCATGGCATTCATGTTCTTAATTGCTCTTCCTAGTTGTATTATTTAGCCATTAGTCATATCTTTGAACTATGTGCCTCCTTTAGTAGCTTAGGGACTTAGAGTTAAGGGATAGAATCCCTTCCTCAGCACATCATTTGAATGTGGGAATCATCTATGCAAAGTTAGCTGATCCGTTCAACTAATCATTCCAAATTTATAAGCAAACATTGTAATACAAAATAGTCAAGTCAAAAATGGAAGTTAATTAATGCTTCTTAGTCTGTGGAATTATCTCTTGCTCTTAAGAAGAAAGAAATGGTCTCGATTTTGTCCCTTAAGAAAAGGACATGGTGGAGTGAAATTTCTATAGTGGATTCAAAGTGCATCAAATATACTAAACACTTACTTAATTCTATTCTTAAGAACAAAAAGGTAGTTGGTTGAAAAGTTTTTTATTCTCAAGGGTTTTGGAAGCTTCCTAATAAACCTTCCCCAAGTGCCATGATCCTTTTAATGTTAGTATGTAAATGTAACCTAATTTATCGTTTTTCTTACTAAGACTTCATAGTCAGATTTAAGGGTGGGAAGGTATTTTAGCATTTTGGCGGTTGGAGTTTTTATGGAGTTGATTCAGTAGGAAAGAATGATGGGTTGTTCTTAGCTTAGAAGGATGTGTTGGATTGCTAGGTTATAGATTCCTCTACACATTAGATTCTTGATAGATATGAATGATATAGCTTATGAGATTAGTTTGAACAAACTACTCATTATATTCGACATCCATAGTTAACCATTGGTGACTTTAATCAGACTTTATATTTGCCCAAAAAAAAAGAGTTATGTTTCTTTGGTACAAGGCAAGAGGCTTTTTGGGAGATGATGAATAGTTGTCAATTTATAAATCTTAGGCCCAACAAACCTTGGTTAACTTGGACAAATAATAGGCAAAGCCATGATGCAATTTGGGCTCACTTATATAAAGCTATATGCAACTCACAATGGCTTAACCTTTTTCTTATTCAAGCTTGACCAGCCTTACACATAGTTCTTCCAATCGTACTCCACTTTTGCTTAATACTCACTTATGGCCTCCATTTAAGAAGCTTCCTTGTAGATTTGAAAGCTTTTTTGTTTTATTTTACATAATGTAAAGATATTGAATACAAAATATGGAATAATTGGGAGCTTGGCTCATTGGATTTTATAGTAATGAGTAATGACTAAGTTATCTAATATTAGGAAAGAGGTAATGCAGTGGAATAAAAATTCTGTTGGTAATTTAAAATTTAAGATTTTGGAGCTCAAGAATCTTTTAAATGAGGTTCAATCTGGCTTATGAGACAACAATTTGGAACATGTTTGTTCCGCTACTCTTGAAAAATGGTTTCCATAGTTCGACTTTCATCGAGATTGGCGCAGTCCTTAGGCCGAGATCAAAAAATTACGAAGAAAGAGGACAGAGCCAATTCAACTTCTTCAACAGAAGCAATCGCAGCTCCTAGTCCTCCCCTTACCCTTATCATGCTTGCAGCCCTTATTCGTCCAAGACCGCTTCGTGACCCACAGAAAAAAAGAAAGACGAATCAGAATGAAAGCTTCATTCCCTGGGTACTTGACTAGATATTGAACTGATAGTTATGAAAAGCATCTCTACTATCTGGCTCCCTCTCAAGAGTCAAACTCCTCCTCGCTTCCCTTCAGATCCGGGTCTTGCTGCGTGATGAGTACCTTTGGGGTATTTTACCCTATACATATCACTCCCTCTTTAGATAAACATATTTGGTAAGAGCTAGAATTTTTTTAATGATTGTAAGGAGATTTCATGGGCACAAAACGCTAGGTAGCTATGGTTGGTTGATGGGGATAGGATCATAAAGTGTTTTTTTTTTTTTGGGTTAATTAATCAGCAGTGCACAAATAACGCGATTTGTCATTTGAAAATAGATCAAAAGCTTTGGTTTGAGGATTTTAGTTAGATTAAAACTCTTATGAGTGCATATTTTCTAGATTTTACACCTAGTATATTTTCAATAGATATTACCTCTTAGAATCAAGATTTTAATGATTTTATTAAGCAATTACGTCAGTTTTCTATTCCAATGTTATCTTCATCTTAAGTGGAAATTCTTCAAGGTAATGTTGGTGTTAAGGAAATAAAATAGGCAATTTGTAGGCAATTTTCCAGCTTAAAGGCGGTAATGCTCCTAGTCCTGATGGTTTCCATTCTAAGTTTTTATTACACTTATTCGGACAATTTTAAGGATAACATCACTAGTATGGTCTTATCATCTTTTTAGGCGCAGATATTTGTTGCAAAGCCTTAACCATAGTTGTATCACCTTAATTCCTAAATGTGATTCTGCTTAGTCTTTTAAGGACTATCAATGTATTAGTTTTTGTAATGTAGACTATAAGGTTGTTGCTAGGGAGCTCTGTATATTAGGTTGATGACCTTACTTCCTAATTTGATTGCATTGAATTCTATTGCTTTTCTCAAAAGTCGCTCTATTTTTGATAATATTATCTTGGATTTGGAGTTGAGGCCCCAAATTCATTGGGCCAGGCGATCAAAGAGAGGTTGACGTAGTTATAAAATCAATATTACCAAAGTATATGACAAACTTTCTTGGATTTTTTTATAGGTTTTGTTATTGGTCATAGGTTTTTTAGCTTATTGGATCTTAATGATATTTTGACTGTCAACAATTAGGTCTTAATTAATGGTTATCTTATTAATATTTTTTTGGCCCAAATAAAGATTGCAGCCAAGGATATGTTATTTCCCAATCTATTTATTTTACGACGATTTCATGAATGAATAAGTTATAGTTAGATGTTAGTTTTTGTATTCACAACTATAATTATCTAATACACACTAGTAGCCTAAGTATCTTGACCGAGCAACTAAGGACAAAATTCAATATGAAAATAAAAGAAACAAGACTTAAGACTAAAGAGTCAGACCCAAAAGAAAAAGACTTAAAAAGCATGATAAACAATCATATTGAGTTCTTTAATAATGTAATACTCAATAGGCTTATGTCACATTACTATGGATAGCTATATCCTATAGCAGTAGCTGCTGACAACCTAGACCCACTATATTATCCTAATTCCTAACGTACCTTAGGGAACCAAAAGTATGTCTTCCCCTTATGTTCAATTAGTTGTGGGATGCATTACTGTATACAAATTCATAAATTATTAGATGGTCGACAACATAGACCCGTCCGAACTATTTTGTAATCTCACTTAAGTGACCGAATACAAATCTCACCTAGATTCAATTAATTATAAAATGCATTAAATATTAATGAATTTAAGATTAATTGTAGTTGATTAGACTCCTCAATAGATGAATTAAATCACAATTTCTCTAACGTACATTTCATCGAACAACTTGTGAGTGACATTGAAACGACATACATTCTTCATCTAACATTCCTACACAGCCAGTCCTCAATGGATGCAATCCCGTAAGAACTCAATTGCACCATCATTTACAATACTAAATTATCATCACTTAACAACTCCGCACCGGATGCCATCAAATAACAGAGGCATTAAATATGAATGTATACTCCATCAACAAATAAAACATAATGATATATTATCACAACAATCCAAATAATAATTACTCAAGACAATTCATCTAGTCCTCAATTAATAAAATAAAATCAAAAGACAAAGATAAAAATAGAGACCGAAGAGAGTGAAGTCCTAAGCAACTAACCACAAGAGATAATAAATCTTCAACCTTGCTTCACTCCCCGCAGTTCTTCGGCATTACCGACACCCCAGACCTTTGAATTAGAACTCTAACAACACACTGATACTCTACTGACGTCTCTCCCCTTCTCTATGTCACAATGGGTATTTATAGGCATAGGGCTAGAATCACATCTACGTTACCGCTGAATCTCCATCATATAGCAATTGCAATAAATCCGTGTCTTGCGTTCTAGAGGCTACTGTATCGTAGTTGCAATACAATACTGCTATGATATGGCCTTGATGCGCAGCTCTTGGTCAACCTTTGACACTCTTAACTGACTCAATCTTGACTCTATCATTGCACTAATAAATGCAATCCCATCGAACTTATTTTTAACTACAAAATTACTAAGTATTTAATAAAAATTAACTAAAAATATATTTTATTTAATATTTACATCAAATATCAAAATAATAGAAAATAAACTAAAACCCTAAAAAAATCAACTGAAAACCTGGGATAAATCTCCAAAATAAGCACAAAATATAGATAAATTTGGGACTCATCAATTAGTAATTGGTGTTTTTGTTGTCTAGAAGAACAAGTCTGGCAGTGGCATGTAGTCCTTTTCGACCATAAAGGGTGAAGATTGACCTGATGGCTCCTACATGTTAGTGGGTGTATCCTTCTTGCACCCAATGCCTGATAAGTTGTTCTAGAATATGAAGAGTTACGTACTAGTTCTCAGGGGTCGCTACCAGAGCACTGTCTTCGACTAGAGGAGGCTAGATTCCTGACATTCCATATGCGATAATGCCTTTTTTGGTAAATATTGGAAGTGTTGAGGAGAGAAGCAATAGTATCAGTAATTTGTGTTGTTTCTGGGGTATGGAAAAATTCCACAAGTTTTTCTATTCTTGAAGAAAGAGTTCTGGGCAGGGAGGGGGATGAAGAAAGGCGCATTAATTCACGAGGAGCTGGTGAAGATGATTGGGATTCCATGGTTTTATGTGGTCTTCCTTACTTCCCTTTATTTTCTCAATATTGAATCAAGTTATATTCTTGGTTTCTCCTTCGGTGTCACATAGAACTCGGCAAATCAAACATCTACGATGCAGCTTATTTTGGAAGTAACCTAGCATTCAGCAAATTTGTTTGGCCTAGAATGTTATTTGTTGTCCTACAAATGTTCCTTTTATCTTTTGTGGTTCTTTGTCCTTTTTAATTACAGGTTCACTGCTACAAATCACAAAGTCCCACCAGCAATGCAGGTGCTTCATGATGACTTTTGGCATTTAGCAAATCATTTTAGTAGCACAAGATTATGTTATTACCAAAACCTTTACAAGTTCAATATGTCAAACAAGCACAATCGGATGTGATGTTTTTGGTTTCGAATCTTATAATGTTATGTTGTAGTTGTCTAGGTTTTGATGTATGCATGCGTGTGTACACTTCCTTCAGTATTTTATTCATGATATAGAAACATATAATTCTTTGTTCTTTGTGTGTGTATATATATAATTATTTATTCTGTGGGTGTGTGTGTATACACTTTCTTCAGTATTTTATTCATGATATTGCAACATAGAATTCTTTATTCTTGTAAATGATTTAGGGAAAGTTTGGTTTTCAGAACCATAAGTTAATTTTTAAAAAAATATTTTGTTACACTCTAAAAAATTTAATATTCTTATGTTTAGTTCATATCAATTTTTAAAAATTACATATATCATATTTATTATTATTTTATAATTCATATAGTATTTTATAGTATTCTATTATATTGAATTTTTTATTTTGTAAAATATTTTTATTTTAATATGTATCAAAATTATATTTATTTTTGTGTTGATTTTATTCTTTTATAATTCAATATAATTTTTTAGATTTATTATTTATTATTTTTGAAAACATTTTAGGATGAAAGAGGTAAAATAGTCTTTTACTATATATGAAATATTCTCTCCTTATGGGAATCCTAAATTCCTGCCTCTTTGGTGGAAATGAATATAATGAGTTTTGTAAAAGCATTAAATTTCAAAAAATGTAACGTTTTCAAAAATATCTTCTTAAAAAATCTAAACTTAATGTAAAAATGCATAATTTCTATGAAAAAAATTCCAAGAATCCAAAAATGATTCAGATAGTGCTGTTTCTCCTTGCCAATCACCCGAAAAGTGTCCTGTAATATCCATGCATGCCTCAGAAGAAGTTCCAATGTGTGTACTGGGATATCTTTTTCATCAACAAGAACTGCTACCAAACAAGTGCTCCAAAATTCCTGAGAAGCATGAGTAAATTCTGACCCAAAATGGAGCACCATAGGATATGGAATCTTGTCGCTTTTCGCTACTGTCTATCCAAGCATATCACCTTGCCAGGTCACGTGGCTTAACCATCATATGAACTAAATGGTATAACAGGAAGAAAAAGGAAAAAATAATAATAACATAAGAGGAAAAAAATAAAATGAAGAGATAGTGAATAAATTACCTCTTGCTTTATTTGGTATAATAAAAAGAAAATGAAGAGGCATCTTTTTTCTTTTGTTTGATTTTACGAAAGAAAGAAAAATGTAAATTTATCAAATTACTTTATTATATTTTATCTGATTAAATATATTTATTATGAATATAATATATCTTATCTCTATTTACTTATATTAATATAAATATAGATTTTATTTATCTTACTTTTGTATTGTTTATTTATAATATAAATATACATTTAGCGTGGGGCTCACAGTAGATTTTTTCCCAAATTTTTTTCTCTTTTTCTTCCTTCCCTTTCCCCTGCTTCCTAATCGGACTGTGCATGGTAAAAAAAGGGTTTATGGCTTCCTATGTTTTTTTTTCCCTTCTTATTTATACAAAACAAAGAAAAAATGAGAGATAGAATTCCTCCCTTATTTTGTTTTCTTTCCTGTCTATTCGCCTATCAAACGAAGCATGAAGCACAACAAAGACCTAAATTTTAATGGTGGCAGCAACTTGAGTAGAGGAAGAATAGAAAACCAAACTTAAAAGTTCCTAAAGACCAACAAAGTTAAAACCTTTCACCACCTGGGACCACAAGTAACAAATAAAAAACAAAGAACACTCGATACCTGTAACAGACGGCAGAAATAATTCCAAATAAGATCTTCCACTGTACTGTTGCTTTTAAAAAAGTAAATTTAGATAGTTTAGATTATACTCAGATTATTTTGTTGTTACTTTTAGATTATTTAGATCTTCTACTACTGTAGTGTTATTTTTATATTATATTTAGACTATTTAAATTTAAATTATTTTATTTTAAAAAATATTAATAAAAATTAAAAGATTCCCTTTATCTTATAACTTTATTTTTTAAATTAAAAAAATTTTAAAATCTAAATCGCCTAGAGTAAGAAATCAAATTTATTTTCTTAAAAACTACATAGTATGATGCTTCTAAGAAATCTGTGGAGGATGTGGGGCTTCGGAAATAACAGAGGAAAGAAAATCAACACTTAAAACCAACATGCAGAGCACCCAAACCATCTAAGATAGCACAGGACAATGAAGCTACAGAGCTATAAGAACCACCTACTCTTTTGACTAGAGAGAGAAAATCAGGAAACTTCCTCCTTACCCAGCATCGGGTAAAATCATTAAATCATATCTTTTAATACTTAATAAATTAATATTAATCTTGTTTATTCTGAAATAAATTATCAATTTCCTATTTTAAAAAAAGGAATGAGTATATTAATTTAATATAACAATTCATTAGTTTTTTAAATAAAATTTCCAATTATTTGTCATATATAAAATCAATTCAAACGGTTCTATTAGTGAACCACCTAGGGGTTCAACTCGTAGTTCAATACCTCCGTCGACTCGATAGTTGATGTGTATAGTTGTGCTTAGATGATGTAACTCCAATTTATTTTGCAAAAGCTTCTTGAAAAAAAAATAATTAATAAATGAAATTAATTATTATTATTATAAACAAACTTTACTTTTCCTCTGATTAGCTGATATAACGATATGGTGAAGCCTTTAATTTAAGTTGCTAATGGTTAAGGAGTTGGAAACAAAACTCTATTTTAGGCACTTAAGAAAAAGTACACAAGGAAAGTATTACTTTAGAGTTTAAAATTAATTTCATCATCAACTCCATTTGTTAAAAATTTTTATAGGATAATTGATCATATTAATTGGTTCATGAACTTGTAGGATGAAGTGTATTGGGATAAACATAGAAGGAATCGCAATGCGATATTTGCTCTACCTCCATATCCTAGAAATAGGATATGTGGATTAGGATAAAAATTATGGCAAAACAGGGAAGATTTGCTGTTGAAAACTCCAAAATCTCTCTATATAAACAAGTGAATTCTCTTGAATTCTCATCAAGCAACAATCTCTGTTTTTGAAAAAAAAAATGTTGGGAAGAACATTAAAATCTGCTTTGTTTTTCTTTGTCTCTTTCTCTGCTCTCTTCATATCTCATTCCAGTGCTTATCCTCTCTCAACCCAAAACCGATGGATCATCGACGATTCTAATGGCGAACGAGCCAAACTCGTTTGCGGCAATTGGGCGGGTCACCTTCAGCCGATGCTTCCGGAAGGGCTCGACAGGCGGCCATTGAAGGACCTCGTGGCTCAAGTCGTGAACCATAAGTTCAATTGCGTGCGTCTCACATACGCAATCTACATGTGGACTCGCTACAGCGATCGTAATGTGGGAAAAACCCTTGAGGATTTGGACATTCCGGAGATCGTGGAAGGGATTTCGAAGAACAATCCTTCGTTGCTGAATATGACCCACGTTCAGGCGTTCGAAGCTGTGGTTCGCGAACTTGGGGTTCAGAACGTGAAGGTCTTGCTCGATAACCATGTGAGCGAGCCCAAATGGTGCTGCGGCGATGACGATGAGAATGGGTTCTTTAATGACAGGCATTTCGATCCGAAGGAGTGGGTGAAGGGGCTTAGTTTGGCAGCCAAACGTTTTTCTGGAAATTCTGCTGTATGTATTTTGTTGCTAACCCTGTTTCATTTTGCATTCTCAGATGATATATTAACTGATTGACGTGAATTGAATAGTTTTATTAAAAAGAGATTATTAGGAATATTGAGTTTATTAAAGATGGGTAAATTAAGTCTATCATGAAGTAGTGAGTTTTTTCAACACGATAGAATCATAGTAAATATTTTATATAAATAAACATGTTAAGTATATAAATAAACATGCGGGGACTACCACTCTAGAGGATATGATATGAGTCCCGACAAAGTGGGCTCGGATCCTCCCGTACCTCTCATTTACAAAAAGAAAGCAGGAGGAGGTAGCACCCACATAACTCCTACTTGAATGGGTCTGCACTTCTTTTTCTTTCTCAGAACCCAAATTCGGACTTGGAACAGTTATGGGACCCACTTTGTTGTTATGAACAATTCAAACTCAGAAAAGGTCGAGTGTTTTCACCTTTGAATTACCATTTTGGTATGAGAATATCATTTGTTAAATAAAATAATACTGATATATCAACAAATATAAGAATCTAAAGTTGAAAACCAAGGTTTAGCTTTTATAGCCTTCTGTCAACACAAAAACTATTTGGACTTGGATTGAAGTATGGATAGAGGCATAGAGCAGTAGCACATATCATTATAGTGGTAATTTTAATTAAGAAGATGAGGATCGGCAATGATCCAATTTTTAACGCCACGTTCAAAATTACTTCAGTTCAAAAACCTGAACTAGTAAGAGTTATGAATAATCTTATTTAACATATTACATGTATAACGCAACCATTTAACTTTCTATTGCTTTTATTCACAACAGGTGGTGGCAATGAGCTTGAGGAATGAATTGCATGGTCCCCGCCAGTATCTGGCTGATTGGTACACTTATATGAGCCAAGGGGCAACAGCAATTCACAAGGCGAATCCAAATGTACTAGTGGTTGTGTCAGGCTTGAACTACGACACTGAGCTTCAATTCTTAAGGGAAAAGCCCCTCAAGATAGATTTGGGTAAGAAATTGGTATTTGAGACACATTTGTACTCATGGTCTGGAATCGGAACACTCAAACTGAAAGATATCTGGACTAAGCAGCCATTAAACAGAATCTGTGCCAATTCCATAAGTGGGATAGATGACAGAGCTGGGTTCCTTACTTTTGGCAAGAATGCATTTCCTCTAATTTTTACAGAGTTTGGGTTTGACCAGCAAGGTTCTACTGAAGCAGACAACAAGTTCTTGACATGCCTTCAAACCTACCTTGTTGGGAGAGACATGGATTGGGGCTTATGGGCATTGCAAGGTGGCTATTACCTAAGAGAAGACAAAGTTCAACTTGAGGAGACATTTGGTGTAATGGATGCCTCCTGGAAACATCTTAGGTTCCCAAACTTTACTGAAAAGTTTCAACTTCTTCAAAGGAAGAATCAAGGTATGCCTCGAGTTAGTAAACCAGGATTTTGCTTCTCTAAAGTGCACCCTGCTTTTTTTTTTGGCTATTGAAGTGGTATGCAGGCCATCTTGTGCATACTTTAATTAATCTAACCTTTTGGTTCGGTCAAAGGCATGCCATTTGCGTTGGGATTCAACAAGGAAATTGCATGCAGCCTAATCCAAAGCAATTGGCCTAGCAAGAATCAAAACATATTACAATGGGCCTAACCACACTTCATATGCTTGCATCCAACTTGCATTTTAGACTTAAAGAGAGTAAAACGCAAGTAGAAAGCTGTTGATGAGAAAAATACAAGAATTGCTTTTTCCTCATTCATTTGTAGTTATCAGGTTGTTTCTGTTATATAACAATTTTAACCCTGAATTTTTTCCTCACCTGTTACCCACTTGCCGGGTTCACGCAACATGTTTCATTTGCACAAGAGCTAATATACCCTCACACCTAACTATGTCTGTGCCTATAATGCAGATCCCACCTCCAAACTCCCCACTGCAAATATCTTGTACTACCCACTAAGTGGCCAATGTGTCCAAGTTAACAAGAAGAATGAGCTTGAAGTGGGAAAGTGTGAGAACAAGAACAGATGGGTACATGAAGATGGAGCTCAGATTCTCTTGAGTGGCACCAAGAAATGCCTAACTGCATCAGGTGAAGGGCTTCCAGTAGTTGTCTCCAATGATAATTGCCAGAGCAAGAAGTGTAGTTCTTGGAAATCTGTGTCACTCTCAAAGCTTCATTTGGCTACCATGGACCAGCATGGCAAACAATTGTGCTTGCACAAGGATTCAAACTCTACAAGAATTGTGACAAAAGAATGCGTCTGCATAAAAGATGATTCTACTTGTTTGGACGATCCCCGAAGTCAGTGGTTCCAGCTTGTTCCCACCAATGTGTAGTGTTAAGATTTTTGGAGATTGTCTGCGTAAACATAGGCCCATGTTTTTATACATATATTGATGATCGCGCCAACGTCAATTGGAGCTCCATTTGTGTCCCTTTTTTGTTTTGCCTTGTTTTGCTTTCTTTTTTCTTTTTTTTTTCAAGTGTGTTTGACTCTTTATAGTTTTAACAATTTTTAATTTAATCCCTATATATTATTATTTTGATGCCAGACCAACAAAAACCAATGCAAAAACAACATTACAATTAATACATTATAACTGCAAATATCAGTGATCCTTGGTTGGAGATGTTAATAAAGTAAATTGATGTGTAAGAAATGACTCAGCCGTATGCCTTATATTTTTGCCAATCAGTTGAAGCCTGCTTGAATTGAAATATCTCAGTGA
This sequence comes from Erythrophleum ivorense, assembly GCA_026724425.1. NCBI lineage: Eukaryota > Viridiplantae > Streptophyta > Magnoliopsida > Fabales > Fabaceae > Erythrophleum > Erythrophleum ivorense. The sequence continues at coordinate 3,042,697 of JAIUCV010000036.1, read as the reverse complement.
TATAATGCTTCTCCTCCAAGAACAGAACCTGCATTTTTATGCTATTGCTCTAGGGATGATGTCCCGCTGCATTACAAAAGCAAAAGCCTCCCCAGTGGCCACCAATATAAGGTCAGTTCTACCCCTTCTCTTAGCATCTTCGCAACCCATTTTCAATCTCACCTAAGGTAAAAAATCAAAGGAGAAGAAATACATTATATATTATCTAGGTTTAAACTCATTGTCCCACGTCTAGTCTTCTTACAATCTTAAAAAATTATTTTATTAACAAATTAAAGTTATATAACAATGTATACATTTAAATTTTCAATTTTATCTAAAACTTTTATAAATGATTTTCTCAACTCACACACAAACTAATTTTTCGACAATTGAAAAGATTACAAAATAAAAATTTATAATATAAAGACCCTTATCAATTAAGATTTTATATCAATTAAATTGTTCTATTTAATTCCCTTACAATCTTAAAAAATTATTTTACTAACAAATCAAAGTTATATAAGAATATATACATTTAAATTTTCAATTTCACCTAAAACTTTTATAAGTGGTTTTCTCAACTCACACACAAACTAATTTTTCGACAATTGAAAAGAGTTACGAAATAAAAATTTGTAATATAAAAACTCTTTTCAATCAAAATTCTATATTAATTAAAAAATTCGATCACTCAACTTAAAATAATTGGAAGTGCAGAAAAGATGAGAACAAGCAAAATTATAATAAAATTAGAATAAAAGGCTTTCAGTTCACTTATATATATATATATATATATATAATTCTTCATCTCCTCTTATATATAGAACTCCATTTTCTTCTAGCTGTTAAAGATAAGTTCCCTTCAAACTATAACTGTTACAATAGCAGGAGAGTCATCATAAAAGTTGAATAGCTAGGAATGGTAAGGGTATTCTTCTTTTGGCTACCTTTAGACGTTCCCCATTTTATTTCGTGGTTTGAGACTTCTAGAGCACATTAAGAAAGGGATGGATTGAGCTTTTACTCAAGTTATCTTTTCTCCATTAATGATAATTAATGCATTAGACTTAAGAAACACATACAGTAAAGATAAACCATACATTTTTTATGTGACTGATGTAGAGAGAGCATGAGAGAAAAGTAATAGAGTACTTTTTACACCTTTCTGATTTGGTTGACTTGGGCACAGCTATAGGAATAAGAACAATGTATTCAGTTTGTCTTATATTCCTCTAGTTTAGGGTAACTTTGGGCCAAATAAAAAATAGTTTAAACTTATTTAAAACTATTGGGTTTTCATCAAAATTTTGAATTTTATTATTATCAAATATAAAGAGAATTAAAAGAAATCATTGGACCAAAAAGAGATCTATATTTGGTACAATGATAAATAAGGAACCTTATTTATATCCTTAAAAAAGGTATGTTAATCATGATTTTGATTAAGTTGATATGTTTTCTTTAGTAGATCTTGCTCAAAGTAGCCTTGCGATTGGTAGGGTTGCATTGTTTAGAGCAACTTCTTGTATCAATATATTGCATGTAGCTTGATGTGACTCGAGGTGTAAGTTTTTGTTATTAATGTAGATTGGACTGTTTTAGATTTATGAGGATTTAAGGTTTGTAAGGCACTCATCACAACAGCCGATAGCAAAATAGCTTTTTTTTTTTTTTATTACATAGAAGGTGTTAATACATAAAGAGAAGAAAAAGAGGCAAATATTTATAAAGAGAGAATATCTAGTAATTTAAATATCACTCAATATTTTAAATACTGAAGTTGGTGCGACCATGAATTCCTAGACCTTCATTAGTGTCAAGAACTCGTAACATAAAAGGAGGTGCTTTTTCTTTACACAAAATGCTTCCCATCTTTATAAAGATAAAATGTAATTAATGGTGAAAGAAACTTAAAAAAGAAATTAATGCTGTTCTTAGTGTGAAGTTCAATATCTGTTTTGGTTACAAAACAACGTTATATATGCGCTGGAAATCTGGGAAGGAGAATGGTACTAATCGAACCAGTGACATAAAGTCTTCTCATACTTACGATCAGAATATAAGTGTAGTTTGGCCCGCTTTCTCTTGACACTTAATATATATGGGTGTGTGTGTGTGTGTATGTGTATATTCTCAAAGCAAGGATTGAGTAAGAAGCACAAAAATTTCCTTCTTTTGTCAAACAAGAAGCTAATGAAACTGAGTAGATCAGTTGCAAAAGTTGAAATTCTCACCATTTTGATGAAGTGGTAAAGGTCTAGAATTAAAGCTTGGTGGTTCACATTCTTAATAATTTGGTTCGATATAATTGTTTTGGGCTAAAAATTGCTCATTCAATCATGCATAGAGCAGAATTCCTTCTACTTAATAAATTGTTTTGGCCAACCCATTGTCCTATTATATATATTCTCACTAATTTTAGGTTCAAGGGTTGATCAATGATAGACAACGTACATGGAAAAGGAGGGGTAGATATCGATTTGAATGGTCCCAAACCTGACATGGTAAACTATGACAAAAGAAAGAAAGAAACAGTAAATGTTGTATTAAATTTCGTGGTCTACTCTCAATAATTCCCACAACCAAATACCAACAAAATTCGTTGAAAAAGATTATCACGGGCTTGTTGACGTGAGTGGGGAGATAAGGGATTTTCTTTTTGAAAAATTACCTCAAGGACTCTTCCAAAATGTATAATAAAAAATCTTAAAAATTAAAATTACTCCTAAAGACTAAAGATATTATCAAAATTTTAAAAAATTACTATTAATATTTAAAAAAATTACTATTAAATTTTAAAAAAGATACAATTTAAGTAACTTTAAAAGTAATTTTCTTAAAATTTAATAGTAACTTTCCTAAATCTTAGTAATAAGTCTTAGTAATTCTTATGAGTAATTTTAATTTTTAAGATTTTTTTATTATAAATTTTATAAAATTTAGATCCTTAAATGTAATTTTTTCTTTTTTTCAATAACATGGAAAAAGGAATCTGATCAGCGATGCATAAATCTAAACAGAAGCTGCTTGCATAATAAGGCTGTATGTGTCCTTGTAATGATTTAATAACATCTATATAATAATATAGTTGATTAATTTTCATTACCATCCACAAAATAATTATCAGATCTTGTTTTCTTCATAACCCTTAAATATTTCCTTAAATTCAGATTGAGGAAGACAATTGGGCAATTTATATTGTGATTAACAGTTCAATTATTGTACATACTCGATGTATAATATATAAAAACAGATGAAGAGTATGCATATTTATGTACCTTCAAATATTGAAGGAAGGAAAAAGAAGCAAAGTTGGAGCAGCTTCATTTTAAGAAGAAGCTAATAGAAAACACAAACCAAAAGCCTCCTCATAGCTAGACGATTATTACTATGGGAGAAGAAGCAAAAAGTTATATAATTTGCTACTAAACTAATGGGGGTTCCCCCCCCCCCCCCCCCCCCCCCCCCCGCGGGGTTACATTGGTATAGTTAATCTATTTGCATTTTGGCATGCAATCATTTTATAACCCCTTATTGTTTAAATATTCATGTAATTTGTTCAATCATCATTCAAACACCTTTTGAATTTTATATCTAAATTTTATAAAAAAAAATCACTCAAATGTTAAAAAGATGAACAGTTTTACTGATAAATGTGTTTAAACTGTAATTTTCCTCCCCCCCCGCCTCCCAAATTTTTTAAGTGGTTTCTTCAAACTGAATTTACTTAAAAATTAAATTATCCTTCAGTTTTCAAGCAATCTCAGAGACGCACTTTTTAACATTTTATTCTTGAAAAACTTTTCAAAAGAATTGAACCAAATTATTTAAAATATCTATCCATATATATATTAACTCTTTTTATGCATTGAACTGACCCTCTTAGACTGCGTAGAAAGATTTTACTCTCAGAACACATAAACCTGATCCTTCTGTTTTTGTGTTTTAGGTATGCTGTTGTGACAGGAGCAAATAAGGAGCTTGTTAAGGAATATGCAAGAGGTTGGCTTCAGGAGGGGTCATCCGGGTGCTTACTGCCAGAAATGAGAAGAGAGGCTTGGAAGCATTTCAAAAGCTGAAACATTTTGGTGTGTCTGACTTTGTGGTTTTTCGTCAGCTTGATGTGACTGACCCTGTAAGCATTGCTTCCATAGCAGATTTCATCACACAACCCACTCGGGCAAACTTTTTTTTTTGTAGGAATGACAATTATTTCAAACTGCTTTTCACTTTTTTTTAATATCTTTTTTTCCTTTTAGTATATGTTTATTCATTTATAATACATAACTTTATATTCAACTTTAATCATATAAATAGTTAACGAGTAATTATATAACAATTTGTAGCTTTCTATTATTCTAAGATTTAAAAATTCCTCACTAACATAAAATATGAGGTAGTTAAAAATTTGTTTATTATGTTTTAATAAATGATATATACAACTTAATTTTTAAATTTTAATATTAAAATTTATTATTAAACACTAATTAATTATTTAAATTTTTAACAGATATAAATTATGTATGTTAATTTTTCTGAAATTATGGAGAAAAGATAAATTTTTAGAACCCAATCTATTTTATATATATAAAAGCCGTGACTCGACTACTGTTGATTTGTTATTGTTCCTAACGTCGCATCATGTGCACTCTTTTTGTACTGTTTTACATGTACATATACTATTTTGTTATGTTCATTCATCCTATCTTTTTAAAAACTTTTTTTCATATTTCTTTTTTTTTGGTTGTGAGGCCCACCTATTTTTTACGACTCTGGATTTGTGGAGATTATTGCTAGTAAATAGTATTTCAATTATTTCGTTTGTCAAAGATTTATTTATTGGTAAAACCCAAGACTTAATTAAGTATAGCTAGGATTTCTACTTCATGATATGTTTCCACACAGATCATACATCACATGGTATATAGGAAATGTTGGTATAGTGGGATATAGATGCTGCCATTTCATATATTATGATATTTTGAGATTTAATGATAGTGTTTGATACGATGCTATATGCCATAACAGAATGATATCTAAGATAACACTATATTATATCTTGGGCGAAAAGATATTATATGATGGCAATGTCATCATACATTATAAGATAGAGTGCAACAAATTTTTTGTACGTTACAAATTTTTTTTTATCTTTTTATGCTAATTAATTTTACAACAAATTTATTTATAAAAGATAAAGAGTATGTACATATATTACATAATTTTTAAAAAATTATATTGCGTTTTATTGTTTTGAAAAAAAAAGAGAATAAAATACACAAATTTTTAAATTTTTAAGATTATATATCTGTTCACAAAGAGTAAAAATAATATAAATATATACGATACATGTATATTATTCAACCAAATATTCTTATTTTACATCATTGAAATATAAAATATTACTAATTGCCTAATTAAACACATGTATATTATAATATTTTATACTATAACATATAAAATGTTATATTGTTTCATTTCGTAGTAGATCAAAGGCTTAAAAAAAGAGAAAACTATAAATAAGGATCCGAATTTTACAATATTTATAATAAAAGATTTTAAAAACTAAAGTTATTTTTAAGGACCAAATATTAACCTGAATTGGATGAAAATACCTTTACCTAAAACTAGGTTGTAATTTTTTTTTAAAATTTGGTAGGAAATATAACTTTTATAAAATATAGTTATAACTTTCTTCAAATTTGATCGTAACTCTTTTAGAACTTAATAGAAATATGTACTTTCCTAAAACAATTACAAATTATTACTGGATTTTAAAAAAATTATAATCAAGTTTTAGCAAAGTTAGTTATTATCAAATTTTAAAAATTTTATAACCAAGTTTTAGATGAGAGTATTTTTGTCCAATTTAAGTCAATATTAAATCTTTAATTTTTAAAAATAATTTTAACTTTTAAAATCTTTTATTATAAATACTTGAAAAATCTGGATTCTTATATATAACTTTTCCTTTAAAAAATGCAGAGACGCTACTTTGGTGATTTGTACTTAGCATATATCCTTGCAGGTGAACAATGCAGGTGTCGCTCCGTGCACGGTGAATGGCGAAGCTTTATTCAAAAAAGTAAGCTTACAATAACAATCTCCCGCATGCAGTAACTAATTTTTAAGTTTTTTTAAAATTCTTTTTAAGGCTTAAAGGTTAATATAAAAGACAAAAATTAAGACTATAAAAATAAAATATTTAAATGTAAGAAAAAATTATATTTTAAAAATTTTAACTTTGTACTTATTCAAAAAAATAAGCTTAGAATCAAGATCCCCTGCATGCACGCAGTAACTAATTTTTAAGTGTTTTTAATTTTTTTAAAGCTTAAAGTTTAATATGAAAGATAAAAATTAACAATATGAAAATAAAATATTTAAATATAAAAAAATTATATTTTAAAATTTTTAACTGTATTACATAGTTAAATTTTTTAAAATATAATTTTTTCTCATAATTAAATATTTTATCTTCAGTGTTACAACTTTCACCTTTTATATTAAACTCTAAACTTTAAAAAGTAAAAAAATAAAAATAAAAAACGGTTGGAATTTTCAGTATTGCACGAGATGCAGTAAGATCTTCTAATGCAAAGGATCCTACTAGGTAAGCTTATTTCTTTGAAACACTACAAAACTTACATTTTATTTTTTATAGTTTACAAATATATTCTTAAATTTTTTTTTAAAAAAATACTATTGGAATATATGAACCGTTCACGATAGATTGACACATAATCTAATAACCCAAGAGTTAAGATTAATTAATTAATTCATTAACTAACTTTATTTCATTTGAATTTTAAATTAGAAGAATCTATTTTTGTGGGTTACCATTTTTTAAAAAATAAAACTGATAAAAGGAGTTGAGCAACGTACAAATTTTAAATGTACATTAAAATTAAGGGAAAATTATAAAAAAAGATCTAAAAGTGAAAAAATTTACTCTAAAAGACTTATTATTATTGGGTTCAACTATTTTTTTTGTTAAAATCAATAATAATTAATTCTAAATCAATGGTAATAGGTCTTTCAGAATAAATATTTTTAACTTTGGATCCTTAAACATAAGTCTCCCTAAAATCAAAGTCTTCTTCCTTCAAAAAAAGAAAGAAGATATAAAAAAGAAAATAAAACAAAAAAAGAAGTTTTTTTTTTCCAAATCTTCTTTCATTCTCCTAGACTATAGTGAATTTGTTGTGAAAAAGTAGCTAAAGTTCATCCTATAATTCTAGTCTGAACTATATAAGATAGAAGATTCGTGAAAGATATGTTTATGCAAAGGTAAATATTCTAAATCTCTTCATTGGTATCAAAACTTGATTGGATAATCTATTAGAGAGAGATAGCAAAATTAAGATTTGGACAAAATATGGTTAAACAAACTAATTTTGAAGGCCAACGTTCTCACTACAAACCACTAATCAATGCAAACTATACACTAGAAATTTTGTTGAACAACTTTTTCAACACCACCAATTTTGTTTAAATCCAATGACAAATGACTCAAATATAGCTTCACAAAGTTGGCTAGTTGAACATGAAAATTTGTAAAACATGATCAATGACATAACTTTTGAGGTTATGCATTCTCTTTGACTACCATTGTAACACTCGGTATTTCGTAAAAGCATCAAAATGAGTTAATTATAAAAGCAAGTCCTCTGAGATGAATGATTTAAAGTTAAATAAAATTAGAATAAAATTTTAAATAATAAAAAATGATGATTTGAGTGTTGAATTGCCCAAAAATAAGAGATAGAATGGTTCGATAAAATTGCCAAAAGTATAATGGCATTTTTGTAAATATGTGCACTTTTTTAAAAATTTACATGAGGACTTTTTAAATAAAAAATTTAAGTTTTTTGAGAATTTTAGAGGCCTTGAAAATTATGAGAACCCCCGGGACAGTTAAAACCCCTTTCGGTGTATGGTTTTGAACGTCGGTTGATTCCAATTTTGACCTTTTCATTTAGAAAGGTTTTAAATCCAAATTGAGTGATTCCAAAGCCATTTTATAAACTAGAGAACCTAAATTTTATAATGGAAAAGACCGTTCTAAAAAAAGGACTAAAATGAGTCCAAAATGAAAATGCCATGAAAGCTGGACGTAAACGGCATTTTTAATGAACAATTTTTAATCTTCTTTCCTTATAAGAGGCGTCCCACTTTTTCTCTCCTCTAACCAACTTAGGGTTCTGTCCAAATAGAGAGAGAGGCTAGGAGAAAGCAACGCACAAGGAGGCTTAAGGAGGAAGAAGAACAAGGAGAAAGGTATGAAAATTCAAAATTTTTTATGGTTTAACTTTACAAACCTTGTTTTCTCTCATCCCTCTTTCTTTCCATGGTTTATTTTGGTAATATGGGGCTCTCTTGGACTTGATTTAGAGGGAGAAGGTTAGACTTTGAAAAAGGAGGTTATAACAAGGAGAAAGACTCTTGAAGAAGCTAGGAAATCAAGGTAATCTCTTTGCCTTTGTTGCTTTCTCCTCTTTGCTTCTTGTATGTGGTGGTTCAACCAAGTGAAAAGACATTAGGATGGAATAATTTCTGACTTAGAGCAAGTATGAAACCTAGGTTTTAGACTATGGAAACGTAGGAAATGCAATGAAACTTAAAGGAAAACTAGTAAAATTTAAGATAGCAAAGTTAGAGATCCTTGAACATATTCTAAATCTGGATTTTTTTCAAGAGTTTTCTAGCTTATGTGAGAGTTTATTTGAGTTCCTAAGACCTCTAGGAAGCCTTCCAAGTACCTCTTCCTTTAAGGAAAAATTGCAAACTCTGTGGGCCTAAAATGCTTTACATGTCTTGGGCAAACACACTTGGAAGGGTTAGGGAGTGTTTTAAATTTTTTCAAACTTAGTTTGGGACTATATATGATGGGAGAAGATGAGAGGAAGTCATAGGAAAATTTTTGAAGCCATAAATTGAGAGATGGAGGTATAGGTTCCATAATGTGATTTAAAGAAGCAATATGTATCTAGGCTTTTAGGAATGATTGTGTGATGGCTCTAAGGAGTCTAAATAGAGTCAAGAGACCTATATATAAGAAAAAAAAGGAGCCAAGATCTTGAATTATGGTAGTTGCTTCATTATGTCTTATGAAACTAATATGTAACCATAGAACAAAGTGTGCTTCCTTAGTGTGTATGTAATGTTATACCTTGTTTCAATAATGTAATTAGATCCTATTTGTTATGTCTAGGCCAAAAATATCAAACTTCATCTATTTGCAAGTGTGTGACCTTGAGGGGAGGAGATTAGTTGAAGAAAAAGACTTGTATTTTGCACCAAGGTAGCTCTCCACTTCTTCTTGTATGCATTCTTAGTTATATGTATGTCATTAAATGCTTGTGTGTGTATTTGCATAATGAGACATGCCATTTGATGTTGTCTTGTTGTTATGGTACCATTATATTTTCTTAAATTGCTTTTTTAATGTGAATTATTTTCTAAGAGTGAGGTGGTGCTAAAAGTTCATTGAAATGGATGAGGTGAAACCTAAAGTCCCTAGGAATAGGTGAGACAAAGCCAAAAGTTTTAAGAATGAGTGAGACTAAGTCAAAAGTTCCTAGACCAATGGTGAGACTAATCCAAAAGTCCCAAAAATAGGGTGAGGTTAAACCAAAAGTCCTTGGAGTTTGTTCTTAGCTTTGACATGTTTTTTTGGCATGAAAGTTATGGATTGAATGATTCTTATTTATATTGGATGCATATTTGTGTTCCTTGATATGATTATATGCCTTAATTGCTTATTTAAATGGGTGTTTGAGCTATTGAAATTATTTGAATCTCATCCCCTTCTCTCTCCCATCGCACCATGTCTAGGTGGTACTTAAAGAGACAAAAATGAAAGCCAAAGAGCATGATTGGCCATACTTTGACACTAGTGTAGCTTTTGATGTAATTAAATATCAAAAGATGTATGTATAAACTATTTTTGAGATGTAAGCCCTTGGGCAAATACAAAAGTACGCAAATATAATGTATGAACCAAAGTTAAAGGCAAATGAATGAGCAAATGTGATTTGACCACTTAGGAGCCCATTCTTAAATGTGTATGTATGCATGTGGCCTAGTGAGTTTAAGATATATGGTAGCTTGGACCATTTGGAAAGCTTATACATGATGTGTTTATGTGACGACCCTAATTTCTAATCATTGTAATTAAGGTTAAATATGTAACTAATAATTATGAATCGGGGTTACAAGATATTACGACTAGTTACATTCAGAAAATACAAGAAAATTTGAACCTTAATATTATTAAAGTATCAACCATATAATTACAAGTACTCACATACATAAGAGAAACAAATATTCATTTATAAGCCTTTGATTCTATTACCTATCAATTCCAATTCACAAGAATCTTCTACTAATGTTTCTAAGTCATCCCTTGAGATTACCATATGAAAAACCAAGGTCTTCTGGTTAATATAAAGGTTTTAGGATGTTCGCTGCGGGTAAATCACCCTTAGCCGCAGCCAATTCCTCTTGGTTTCACTCCTTACTTTATTACTGATTTTGCCGCAGCTAGTTGGACCTTTGCCGCTGCTAACCTACATGACATTGCGGCGAAGAAACCTCTTGGAACCTACCTTACTTGCTTCTCACTATTGGTCATGACCAATTCCTCCTTTCGCCGTGGCCAATTCCTTTCTGGAATGCCTGGCTCATTTTCACAAAAGTTCATCGTGGCCAATTCCCATTTAGCTGCCACGAATTACCCTCTGAATGACTCTCAATTTTTTCTCTCATATTTTGCTGCAGCGAACTGCTCTCTTATACTCTCCCTGGACAACTTCGCCTCTATTGGCCGCAGTTAACAATATTTTGGCAATGGCGAAATGCCTTCTGATTCTACAACTCCTAAGATCTTGTCTCCTACTCCTCACTTTCTATCTAGGAGTTCTCTAGGGCTACTCTCCTACTTGTTATGAGATTCTAATATCATCTATCTAGCTAATTTGCCCCAACCATTATAACATTACTCATCCCACATTTAAAGATGGATTCTCTTACTCATTCATTGGTTTTATAACAGCAAATTTATAAATTTCTCACAATGGTCATTCAATCATGTTTTCGTCAGATAATTCATGCATTGCTAGCCCAAATCCACAATCTATATATCACATGATTTCATTATTCAAATAGTCAGTTAAAATGCAGGTTTACAAGGCATAATAAGTGTCAAAACTCATACATCCATCAACAACTAATGTGAAGCCTATTTCTCATTGGTTACATTCCATGTTATCACAATACAAACTCCTACACTTGGCAATATAAATACATGATGATGCTATATAAAGGTTAACAAAATTAGCATTTACTCTATTCTACTCAGACCATGTGTAGCTTCCCACACCAAGCCTTAGCTCATGGATGTTCATCTATTTGCTTGCCCTTACCTTTACTCGAAGAACCTTCACCTAAAATATTTAACCCATGAAACGGGGTGAGATGCGAATTTCAATAACCAAGGAAAAATTCCATCATATATTCCAGTTTAATTAACATATATGCACGATTCCACATAAGCATCAGAAAACATACCAGTCACATCAGTAAATGAAATAATTAGGCTATCATGATTATTATCCCATACTAACAATCATATTTTCACATGTTAAAGGCCAATAACACCGGGAGAGGCCCATCCACGGCACCTACTTCTTATTGAGTACAACTAGGGCTCAGTGCATCTGGGGTTTAATTATAACCCAATGCCCGATAGAAGCACATACATGGGTGGCAGTCGCACCACAGCTCCACCATAGACTCACAAGGTCTAATCATAATACAATAGATGACTAACCAATTTATTTAGCATTTCAAATCATTTATATACAACAAATATGAAATTAAATAGATATATGCATGAAATTAATATAGTCCCAGTACCTTACTTGTAGCCAATCCTTTTAAGAGCCAATTGAATGTTACTTCAGCCTATAGATACAAAATCAAGCCATTACTATCCCTAATCACAATTTGTATAAGCAAACCTATCACTTAAAAAAAGTGTTAAGCTATATAGGATGTAACAACCAAGAAAAGGAAAGAAGAAGAAAAGAAAAGAAAAAAGAAAAAAAAAGAAAGAAGAGAAAAGCTGAAAATTTTCAAAGGGTTGAAAATTTTCTAAGTCTGCTAGCTACAGCCTGGCTATAGCGTATATACCTGTTCGCTATAGTGAGAAATGGTCTAGCTATAGCGAGAATGCTTCTAGCTATAGCGAGCTCGGGTACCCTATACAAAAACCAGGGAGTTGCTCGCTGTAGTGCACGCTGTAGCGAAGGCAGAGGTCTGGGACTTATTCGAGCTCGCCGTAGCGAGGGTTATGGCTCGCTATAGTGAGGGTTAGTCCGAAAAAGCGTGAAAATAGAGAATTTGACTTTTTAAAGCGTCCCAACTCCTTCTTTCACTCTGTAACCGACTTAAGCTCACTTTAAGAGAGAGAAAAGGGCGGAGGAGAGAGAGAGAAGCCTAGAGGAGGAAGGAAGAACAAGAAAAGTAAGGATTTCCATGGCTTTTCTCTTAGTATGTTGTTCTTCTCTCCTTATCTTCTCTTTCTATGGTTTTTGTAGTAAAAGTAACCATGTTTTGAGCTTGGTTTAGAGGAGGGAAAGTGAAAAACCACTCTTGAGGATGGTTAGAAGTCATGTAGCCCTCTCTTTCTTGCTTTCTATTCTTAAGAGTGTGAGAGCTTGAGAGAGGAAGGAGAGTGGATAAGTTTCTAGTGAGAGAGAGAACCCTAACTCTTACATGCTTAGTAGGGTTGCTAGAAAGAAATCCCTAGCTTGTGAATAAGTATTCAGAAAATAATTCTATGCTTCTTGTGTGGCTAGGCTTAAGAAGAGCACTCCTATCTAGAAATGGTTGTGAAACCAATAAGGGAGGAGACAATTGAAAAAGAAAGTTGTGATTAGCCAATAAGGTAGCTCTCTCCACCTTCTTTCATGCATAAGATGTGTGCTTACATTGTCTTGCTTGTGTGTATGTATGTTTTGAGCCATGAGAAGTATGTTAGTATGATGATGCCTCATGTATTTCAATGATGTTTTATGTGATTGTTTGGGTTTGCTTGAGTATGGAAAAGCCAAAATCCCTTTAGCCATGGTGAGGATGAGCCAAAAACCCTCAAGTTGGTTGAGACAAAGTAAAGAGTTTCCCAAAAGTGAAGTTGACTCCCAAAGAGCAATGGTTGAGTCTAAGAACCTCTTAAGTATGGGTGAGGCAAGTCCAAAATCCATAAGTGAGTGGGTGAGGCTAATCCATGTACTTGGCAAGCTTCCATATGTGATGTATGGCCTACTCACATGTTGAGAATGTTTTTCTTTTATGCATGGCCAGTTTAAATGTTGCAAATGCTTTCATTATGATTTTATATGCTAACATACCATACATACATGGTGAGACTTGTTTGCATGCTATATATGTATGATTGAATGAGAGATGAGCTATTGAGATTCTTTGAATCTCACCCTCCCTCTCCACCATCCAAACATGCTAGGTGGACCAAGTGAGGCTAGAGATGGGAGCCACCAAGCTTGAAGCTAGGGAGATTAATGAAGACTTGTAAAGGAACTTCTTGTAATTATGTTGTACTTAAGACAAGGGATGTAAATTAATGATGTACATGATGTAGTACCTACAAATGCTTGTAAATCAATGTATTCATGATGTATGTATGAGAATTAGAATGATTTTGAATGAAGAAGCAAGTTTGATTATGAAATGCATAATATTAGTATAGGCCACATGTGTGTATAAGTGGGTTGTGGGATAGTGAGTTTCTCTAATCTGGGTTGTTAGACACTTGAGCCATGATTGATTGCCCATATAGATGCTTTCTCATGTGCTCAAAGAGTCCCAAAGGTAGAAGAACTAAGATTGGATCCCATGAGCCCCTTTTAAATCAAGAAAATAGTCTTTTTGCCCATGATGTCCAAGTCTGACCAAATGACCTCTTCTTGCCTTGAAATTTGGCATGTGACTAAATCTTGTCTAGAGATTTTTGGGAAGCTAAAGATCAAGTCATTTGGAGGTCTGTAGAATTCCTTATGATTTTTCAAAGTTGGTATCAGAAATTCGGATTTCCAGAAACATTGTTCATTTGGTCAGTTGGGGAATTGTGTCATCCGAGGGGCAACCGTGGTCCAATGACTACGAAATTTTATAGGAAGAAACTAGATAGTCATAGTGATTTATAGGAACTTGAAGCACCTCATTTGGAGGTCTAGAGAGGAAGATATACAATTTCGAAGTTCCATCCCAGAATCAGTCATCTTACCAGACCCGAGGTACTGTTTCATCGGTTTCCGGGAGTTTGGTTCGATGAATTGATCTGGAGACATTTTTTCTCTCTAGTTAACATCCACATATTTCCATAGTGTTATCATTTGCATGCAGTGGATTTTTGTGGAATTAGTTAGACATTTTTGAAGTTCATATCAGTAAACTGTGACAGTAGCAGGAACCCCTCTGACCTTCAGATGATTTCGCATGTCAAACGCGTTATGTGTGGGATGTTATGAGTTGCATATATTTTTCCCATGAAGTAGATAGTCTAATATTTCTAGAATGACTGAGATCATGTGCTTTCGATTTTTCTGTAATTAGCTATGAATTTTCAAACTTTGCCCAGAAATGAGGCCAAATCTGCTGAAAACAAATTTGTATGTCTCATATCCCTTTTTGCTTTCCATGAGTTTCAAGCATGTTTTTGGGATTCAAATAAGTTGTAATGGTGCAAATAAACATGAGAATGAATAGAATGAGCTCACTCGATCCACGTGACACAAAAACCCATTTTACCATGCCATAATAATAAGAAAGGGGTAGCATCTAAGGAAGGGAGATCCCACTTTTATGTTTCCCATACGTATATGAGCATGTAAGGCATGATGGGTATGAGCTAGAAATGAATGTGTTACATAGGACTACTTAGAAACACTTACCCATTCACCACTAAACCAAATTCGAATTCGGTTGCTCCTACCCCAGAAACCTCAAAATAACACCTTAAATTCTGAGTAAATTTGCACAAAAACAATACCCATATTATAAATAAGCTATAAGGGTCTCAAACTAGCAAAGAAAACATCAAAATGGAGAGTTTATATTTACCTAATAACACCTTAGTCTTAACTTACGAATTTTTACCATGGAGACATCAAATAGCAAGTTTTAGATTTTGGGTGTGGGTGAAAATACTCTAAATGAAAAACTAATCTGGTCAAAATAAAGAGAAAGAAAAATGGATTAAGTTATATAACTATTATCTTGGCTGAATCTTACTCTAAAAGTGAGAAAAGATGGAAACATACTAAGAACCCTAGCCTCTCCTTTGGATCTTTGAATTTTGTGTGTGTCTCTTGTGGTTCTACAGAATGGGAGGTGGCTATGTTAGTTTTTAGGGTTTAAGTTGGGTTTCTTATGGGTTATGGGCTGTTTCAAGATCCAACTCCAAATGGGCTTCAGATTTTAACTTTGTTGGGCCAACTTTAAGGTGTTGGGTTGCAGAATTTTATTGGGCTAAACCTAGTTTTAAGAACTCTATTGTTTTGAGTCTACACAAGGTTTATTGGGCCATTTATAAGAGCCTATACAAGGTGGATCTTGGGCCTCTATCATATTGAATTAGATTGGGTCTGCACCTAACTTATTAGGCCTTCATTAGTCTCTTATTATGATCTCTTATATTAATTTAGGCCTAGATGAAATTTTTATCCCAATAAATTCTCAACTCATATTATTAATTTATTTCTCAAAATTTTCATTCACTTAACTTACTCGATTATTCTATATTAATTATTCTTAATTAACCAAAATCCATGATTAGCACCTTAATTAATTTTGTGTTACAGTTTAGGCTTTAAAACGTGCTCAAGGTGTGGTAGAGTGGTTAGGAGGCCATTTGGAATAAGTTTGACTCTTGCATGATACCAAATTGCCATATTCTTGAGCTATAACAAAATCTGAACAAATGAACTAGTCCTTGCATGAAATTTGGCATGGATATAGGTCTCATCTAGAATTTTCCATAGAGCCAAAGAACATCCAATTTGGAGCTCTAAAAAATTTATTATGATTTTTTAAAGTTAGCAAAATTTGATAAAAGTGGCAAATATACTGTTTATTTGTTCAGTTGTTCTCTCTATGTCATTTGTGGGTCAAAGGGTGTCCAATGACTATGAAATTTTATAATCATAAACAAAACATGATAAGCTTTTTGTGACCATTAAGATCATCCCATTTGGAGGTCTATAGAAGGAGAACCAAAATTTTGAAGTTTCATATTAGTATTAGGGATGCAACCAGATTTCTATTACTATTTCATCAGTTTTCATAGGCTAAACACTTTTGTTTTGGTCTGGAGTTATTTTTAACCTCTAGTTAACATTCATAACTTTCTAGAATGGTATGGTCTGTTGGGTTTTAATTTTTTATAGAATTAGTTATGAATTTTTGAAATATATATCAATAACCTATGACAGCAAACCTGGGCAATTAGACATTTGGTGCTATTCTATTGTCAATCATGGTCTAGTTGATGTGTTCATGGCTTGGAATGATTTGTAACATGTAGTTGACATTCATGGTTTTCCAAAAAGCTACATATACTTAATTTTGATTTTTCTAGAATTTATTATGATTTTCCAAAATTGATGTCAGAAATCTATAATTTGGACCTGAGAGCATCTTTGCATTTTTCTTATGTGTGACTTACAATCCGAGAAGCATGTGCTATTTCTTGATGTTCATGACTTGTATGGATCGATTATAAGTAGAGGATCATATGGATGGATTTGTATGGCCCACGTGACATGAAACAAAAATTTTGGGCCCTACGTAACACAAATTTATTCATTAAATTTATTGTTTTTCTATGTGAGAGTGCTAAATTAAGCTCTTAAAATGAAGTCAAGCATAAGTAAGAGTTTATAGAGGTTAATAAATATGGTGTCACAACCACTGTGTTCAAGCATTATACCTTTGGAAAGTTCATTCTACAACCTTTCTAATGGTATAAATTTTGTTCAATTCTAACAAGAAACAAAAAAGATATAAAGCTTTGAATTTGATAGTTTGATTAAATCAATTTCAAAAATTTTTGAAAAATGACTTTAGGGGTTAAAGATGAAATACATACCTACTTTTGGGATAGCCACGTGAGGCTTAACTTTAGCCTTAATGGGCCACTTTAAAAGCTAAAAAGAAGAGTAAGATATTAGAAGACCAATGGTGAAAATTCCATAGCCTAAATCCACCTAACAATAGGCAAGTGGAACTCACTCTCCACACCCAGAGAGTGGATTTAAGATTTTTCCTTTTTTTTGGAGTTTTTAATGGCAGAACCTTGCATAAGTTCATAGGGGCAGATGTGTAGCATGTTGTTTTTTTTGGGTGTTTTTTTAAAAAACATTTGGACAGTATTGGTAGGACATTGAGTTTAATATTGATGACAAAAATTTATAACTTACGCTAAAGGCCCTAAGTATCATAACAAGACTAAACACACACACACACACACACACATATGAGAATAAGAGAGATGCAATGGCCTAAAAGAGTGTTATTTCCTAATATATTTATGCATAAGTTAATCCTTTGATAAAACCCATACCTAGAGATGTACATGAGGAAAATGTAAATTCTCTTAGTAAATGTAGAATATAACGTATCATAGCCTATATACAACTTAATTGTTGACTAAATCAATGTATTATGCCATAATCATAGATAGCATATATACAATGATAGTATGTCATTCAGGTTGATGAGGTTGGCTCTCTTACATGATCAATTACCTTTGGCACCTATAAGAAGTGAGTAAAGATGAGATATTTATGTTCCCCATACAAGATAGTGGAAGCGCCAATATGGCAAATGAAGAACATAAAATATAAATATATTTCTTTAACATAAGGAAAAAAAAGGTCAAGATAAGTTACAAAAAAAACAAAAAGATTGAACTCTATATTCCTACCATCCATAATACTTGTACCTATATTCAAATTCTCTTCTAGGTGCCATGGGAAACGAGCGGAATCATAAAATTCGAGTTAGGCACTATGTGTATGTAGAATATGATATATATGGTATTGATAAATCAAATCGATTTACACTCTTCTAAGATAAGAGAGATATCATAACATGCAATTTATACTGCATGTGCTTAATAACTACAATTGGAAAGTAATTAAGTAAATATCTACTTCATTGTTGTGTGAGTCCTAAAAAGGAACAAATTCTTTTTATTAATACATTTATGACTTTGATAATATTATAAGGAGATGAATTAGTGTTTGCTATTTTAGTATATATCTTATAATTATGGTAATTTAATGCAAAAGGAGTATTTTTAGGAAAGCAACTGCTTCTAATCTAAGTGATATGTTGATGAGAGGAAGATTATTCAAAATATATAAAATTATGCTAATGTCTAAGGTACTCGTTATAAAGTTGTTATGATAATATCATAAATATAGATACTGTGTATATGAGAAGAAAATTTTGAATAAGATTAAAATCAAGATGGATTAGATTGCCATGAGTATAGAATATACTATATATGGGTGGATTTAGAGCATTTGAGGCATAAATAATTGTGTAAGGTAAATCTAAGAGATGTGTCTCTTACATTGATCCTATTATGATATTTAGTGTAAAAGCTCTCAAAAGTTATGCTTAAGTGGTGACGACAGGATACTTGGAATGAAAGTCTAGATAGCAAAAAGTTTTCAATTGTTTTTCTCATTATATGCAAGTGAAAGATATTGAAATACATAGCTTGCCTATGATGGACTAACCCTTAACCCAGTAACCCACAAGTTTATATTAATTAATTAATTATTTTATTTGAATTTAAAATAAAAAAATAAATTTTGTGAGATGCAATTTTTTAAAAAAGAAATATGATAGAAGGGAGTTGAGCAACCTACAAATTTAATCGTACGTTAAAATCAAAGTCTCCATTCTTTTAAAAAAGAGAAAATACCCAAAAAAAGAAGAACACAAAACAAAGAATAATTTTCTCCTAATCTTATTCATCCACCTAGACTATGGTGAATCTATTGTGAAAAAGTGGCCAAAGTTGATCATGTAATTTCGGTCCAAAATTGTGTGAGAGAAAATTTGAACAAATTCACTTAAGTATTCCAAATCTCTTCAAATATTTTTAAATTTTAAATGATCAATTTTCTACTTTTCTATTAACAAAGATAGGACAAGATATACTATCATAATCAATATGTTCTTTGCAAATGAACAAGAATATTTTATCTCACAAACTCGATAAAATTTGATATATCATCTCCAAATCATAGAAAATAAATAAAATATTTCAAATCTTAAAAAATAATAATTGAAGAGAGTATTTTCAACTTTCAATGGTAAAAGAAAAATTTGCTTAATGCTCAAAATGAAAAGAGAATATTTGCTTTTTTTTTTAAATAAAAGTTTTGGTTATTAAGATAACTCCCATGACATCAGCATAAAAATTTTAAAAATGTATACTTATATTTTACCTTCAACTAATTAAATTATGCAATTAACTCTTTGATTTATTCACTTTCCAAAAATTCCCTATCTTTTTAATTGAAGATTATTTTTAATTAGCTTAACACTAGAGGAAAAAAAAAGAAAAAAAATTACAACCAAAGATTCAAATCTTGTAAAATTTATAACAAAAGATCTTAAAAATCGAAACTACCTTTAAGGATCACAATTACTATAAGGTTATAGGGGATTTATTACTACGTTTAGGAAAATTACTATTAGGTTTAGGAAGACTCACATCTTGTAAAATTTATTATTAATTTTTAGAAAAATTTCTACCTTTAAGGATCATAAAATCTGGGTCCTTGGTTGTAATTTTTTTTAAAAAAAATTATATTTACTCACTCCACTCTTTGTTTCCTAATTATAAATTTTTTCCAAATCTACCAATTGTAATAGGTTAGATAAACATGTTGATTAAATTAATCGATTAATAGAAAAATTAGAATTTGAGATAAAAAAGACATTGAACACATTAATTTTAAAATAAAAAACTCTATTATTTTTTAATAAAAAACAAAAAAAAGTTAATTTTCAATTTATTTAATGTACGTTTGTGTTTTTTTTAACATTAGA
Source organism: Erythrophleum ivorense (assembly GCA_026724425.1). Classification (NCBI taxonomy): domain Eukaryota; kingdom Viridiplantae; phylum Streptophyta; class Magnoliopsida; order Fabales; family Fabaceae; genus Erythrophleum; species Erythrophleum ivorense. Next base: position 3,022,561 of record JAIUCV010000036.1, on the reverse strand, counting down.
TATTATTTTGTTATATTTTAAAATTAATGATTAGAGATTATTTTGTTATATTTTAAAATTAATGCTTGATTAAATTTTTGTTTAAATTATTTCCTAAACTAGCGATATTTGAATGTGCCGTTGCAAAATAGTGGGGAACAAGTAAATCAGAATGAAGTAGTGGAATGCAATTACAAGATGTCTAAATAGTGTGTGGAAACAATCTGAAGGGTTTGAGTGTAACCTTGGAGTGTGTTTCATCATGTGCGCAGAGTTGTGGGGAATTCTATGGGGTTTGAAACTCACTTGAAAAAACAATCCAAAGAAGGTGACTATGCACACCAACTCGAAAGTTGTGCTTCTCTTGATTTGAAATAGCTGTGATGGTGTTCATCTTTGCCATAATTTGGTGATGGAAGTATGAAGTTTGCTTTACTGCAATGAGTGGTCAGCTCATATTGAGCACTCATATCAAGAGGCAAATCGATGTACTGATTGGTTGGCAAGATATAGCCATAGTATCCTTTTTGGTGTCTAAGAAATGGCACAGCCTTTCCCAGGCATAGGGTAGCAACTCCTTGAAGATGCCCAAGGTGTTTCCTTTTGGCATTCTACAATAGTTTAGTTGGTTGTTTGTTGTTTCTTTGGGGCTTGCCCTCTTACCTACTCCCAAAAAAAAAAAAAAAACAATGTGTGGAAACTATAACTACTTCAATGCCATGAGAGTGACCGAAGCTCTTCTTCCGCTCCTTCAGTTATCCACTACGCCTAGGATTGTTAATGTTAACCTTTGTAGTTGGACTCTTCAAGGTAAACACTTTGGACCTAATCAATTCTTGAAAAAAAAAATTATAGGAGTACATTATATCTTTGTTATTTGATTGTTTTATTAAAATATAATAAGTGTATGGTTCTCTAATAATAATAATATAATAACTATATACTTTTTTTATAGACAATTGTATAATTCTTCAATTAAATCATATACATATCATATTATTATTGGAGAATCATATACTTATTATGTTTTTGATTGAATAATTTAATAATAAAGATATAAAGAATTGCATATAAATTTAGTCCTCAATTATTTTCATAAGAAATTAATTTGAAAAGACTTTGAATATTATTTGATAATGAAAATGATTTTGTAAGAGAGAGAAAGAGAGATAATATATGAGACTTATCCTATATATTCTATTTTTTTCTTTCTCTTATAATTTTTTTTTTTAATTTTGAGAGAAGATCTTGTTTCAATTTGATTATATGAAAAATTTTGCCTTACATCAACATTATGTGAATAACTTTTAAACTCCATTTGTTTTTGATAGGAATTTTTGGAAGTACTTCCTTCTTCAATGTTAAACTATACCCAAAAAAAAAAAAAATCAATACAATAGTATGTGGTCCTAAATATCAGTATTGTTTACTTTTTTGAAAAAAATAAAAAGATAAAATTTAGGTAAAGTTAAATCTTTATTACCATTGGCCAAAAAGAGTTTTATGTTATTAGATTATACAAAAATTTTCAGTTGTATTTATTACATAATTTAATAATAAATATCTAAAAGTTGTACTCAAACAAATTGTGCACCCATGAATTAATGGCATAATCTTAAAATTGTAATCAATTTATGTTTGAAAAAAAAAATTCAAAATGAACAATGGGTAAAAAATGATAACATTTATCTTCTTAATTATTAACATTAATTATTTTTGATAATTTTTATTTTTTATCAAGAAAAATAATTTACAATATATAATAAAAATAAAAATAATTTAATTTTATAATAAGATAAAAGTAAATTATATAAATTTCTCTTAAATTTTGTTGAAATTACATGAATTTCTTATTTATTTTTTTAAAAAACATATAAATCTCTTTTAAAACAAAAAGTTACGCTATATTTTTATCCAATTTTAAAATTATTAACTAAAATAACTTCAATTAATCTATATATATATATATATTGGGTTATATTTAATGAAAACAAATTTTGTTCTTTTTGACTTTTGTTTGTGCACATTTAAAAAAAAATTATTATTATTTATTTTAATTGGTGCATGTCAGGTTAAAATACATACTTTTATATTTAGATTAATAGAAAATATTTTAGTCAAAAATTTAAAATTAAACTAAAATATATATATATTTTGAAATAGAAAATAGGTCTATGCAATTTCAATAAAATTTAAAGAAAGCTCATATAATTTACTAATAGATAATTTGAAAAAGATTAGAACTTTTACAATTGAAAACACAATTAGATAAAAAGATTAAAAGAAGAAATTGAAATTAGATAATGACAATATAAATCATACTAAGAGAAGAATAAGAAATAAAAATTATCTTTAGACCTTAGTTATTATCTTTAAACCTTAGTTAATATATAATAACTCAATATATAACTGAAAAAAAATTTAAAAAGTTTAGTTTTCATTATTTTTCTTCTTAATTAACTTCTTGTGTTTTGCAATACATACAAAACGAGTGGGCAAAAGGAGTGTTTAATGACATTAAAAGCCTCAAAATAGAAAATGTGAATGAGGTAGTGAGAGAGTTTTTAGAAGATTACAAAGAAGGGTCGTTGAAAGCCAAAGGTTGGCCAACTATTCTTTCTGCCAACGTAGTCTCAAAAACAGTGCTAAAAGAATGGTGGGTAAGAAGTATCCTAGTTTCCGAGCAAACTCTGCATGCCCTGGCTTTGTCAAGAGTGATATGACTTAGAACTATGGATTCTCAATTGTTGATGAAGGTGCTGAACATCCCCTCAGGTTAGCACTTTTGCCTCATATAGGTCCCATTGGTCTCTTCTTTGATAGAGACAAAGAGACACCCTTAGAAGAATGAACACTATATTTATCTTTTAGTAATATATAATAAAGCTTAGGAGTCATGTAAATTTATGAATTTCCTCTGTGTTGGATTATGAAGGTCACTTATAATAATGAATATTGTCCTTTTGGCTTTGTTTAAGGGTGTTTTCTTTTATGTCCACGTGGTTTGTAATAAAGGAGAATCGGAGTTAAGAATCTAAAATTAAAAATATTTATTTTAAAAGATTTATTGTCATTGTTGTAAAATAGATTATCATTGATTTTAAGTAAAATTCTCTAAACCTGATAGTAACAAGTCTTTCACAGTAAATATTTTTAACTTTGGATCCTAAATTCTAATTTTTTCTTATAATAATACTACTTCTGATTTTATATATATTATGAAATCATTTGGATAGGCTTCCACCCCATACCTTTTTATTTTTTTTGTGGTTATATAGAAGGCACAAGGCTTTATAAGGAGTTGCAAATAGGAAAAGGATCAGGGTAGAAATTAAACCCAGGTACGTCAAATTTCTCTAACCCTAAAAATCCGGAAGTGCTCTTTGGGTAAACTTTACTTCCCAATAAAATCGTCTTTTTTTTTTTTTTCATTCTATTGGACGAAAGGTGATTCTATAAGCATGTTTGTTTGAAATTTTAAGAAGTGGAGTAATAAAATTTGTTATTGTAAGTTTGTTGTGATATTTATATTGGTGTATGAAATTGTTAAGATTAATTATTAGCTGAAATATATTTTTAATAAAAATAATTGTTTCAATCAGATTTGACCAATAACTCAACAGTTTTATTGGTTCAATGTTGGTCCTAATTTTGATAACAGTTAAAGTAATGTACGTGGATAGTGAATTAGGACAATTCTGCTAACCTACTTAAGTTCGACTCTATTTAATTTGAATTTAAACTTTATTTATAAATTCAAGAGTAAATTTAGACAAAAATTTAAACTCAATTTTAAGAATAAATCTCTTGGAGTTTCATTTTACAAACAATGTCGGCCTAATCAGATCGATTCAATTATATATAAAAGAGGGAAATTAATCATTTAATTCTTATAATTTATCTTAATTTCTCATTTGGTTCTTATAATTTCTTCTTTTTGAATAAGTCTTTACACTTTCTTACATTTTAGTATTAATTCTTACCGTCAGCAAGTGTTATAACCCCGTTCATCTTAGTCTGACATAGCAAATGATAAGGTGACACGGAGAACTAAGATGCATCTGACTTGCCACATAGCCGCCACACACGCATCACATACTTCTCACTTGGTGCAAAATACCAAAGCCCAGCACAGCGTTGACCCTAGAAGGAAAAACACCAAGCGGATTGGAAGCCTCCATAACGCGGACAGGTTCACTGCATACTTATCAGAAATCTGCTTCTCACAAGCCGATTAAGGTTCCAAGCCTCCATAACATCTTCCTCTGCATATTAGCAAGAAATCTTCAGCAAGCTCCTTTCCTCTGCTTTCATTCTTTAGATTTCGTGGATAGCAAGGTCCATTTTCTCCATCTCGTGCACCAATTTTTTGTCCCATTTTGTGGTGCTGTCAGCCACTTCATTTGTAATGTGTGATCCGATTATATTTTGTCTGAGTATGAAGATATTGATTGGCAATAGTATCCATTTTTTTATGTCCTTGTGGTACTGAATGAGTAGTGATTAATTTATGCAGTAGCTTTGTTTGTTTAGGTGCTGTACAGTCCCATATATGACAGTTTTGATTAATTTGTTTGTAAAGAAAAGAAGCATTCTGACATCTAGTAAGAGTTTCTCAAATGCTGTCACATGCAATTTATGCAGTATTGATTATTTAATATAAAATCACTCTGTTGACATGCTGTCACATGCATTCTGAGTTTTTGACCACTAAAATGCTATCATTCTGCTGATTTTGACTTTTGAAGAAGCTGATTATTTTCAGCTGTGCAAATAAAATGAAAAGGACAAGCCTTAAACCTATGAAGACGTATAGTTTTGACAAGATGAGGTTTTAAGTTTAATGAGTGCTTCAGCTAAATGATGAAAGGATAGTTAAGTGTCTTCATTTATTTATTACCATGTGCTTTACGCGAGACAGAAGAGAGATAAATACTTCATTTATCATATAGAATAATTTTTATAAATATTCCATGTTGATTCTTTGTTTGTAAATGAACATATGCAAATAGGTCTCCAAAATATTATATTGCTAGTTGATATAGTGCCCACTAGTAGGGTCCATATATTTTAATAGCCAAAATAGAAGTTAAAGAACTAACACTTTATCTTATTTTATCTTATTTCATGCAACATTTAGGTTTTTCATATTACCATAACTTTAAAGAATAATTATATGTCTAGTTGGGGCCACTGGTTTTTTAGATATCATTTGAAGCTAAATGCGAGAAACAAGGACAAACTTTCATTATTTAAGCATTTGGATACAAATCTTACTGACCATAAATACATAGCATTTTTCACTTTTTATAAAATTTGTGGACTACCTCCAATTTTGTTTTGACCAATTAGATATATACTTATTTGCAACATTACAACCTGACATATTCGATGTAACTAATGAAGAGATGTTTGTAGCTAAGGAGGATGTGCAGGTAGATAATGAAGAGATGCTTGCTTTTGGAGAGACAGAGAGAAATATAGATGGCAGCACTACGGATATTCGCTTTAATGAAAGTGAGGATGAAATTGATTATGACTATTTTGACCAATACATGGACAAAAATGTGGTTGAGAAAGTTGGGGAAGATAACCATGTAAATGATATTTCGTACCTAGCTATCATAAATCATTTGATATATTACCTTCATCTATGAAGCTTGATATAGATGTAGGGTCAATTCCAAACTATTATGATATTGATTAGTTGCATTTCGACAATGGTTTAGAGTTGGATGAAGGCAATGTAAATAGTAGGTACATCCAATGTAACCCCACTAAGATGCATAAGGACTTTAGTTTAAACTTGGAATGGAATTCACATTGATTGATCAATTCAAGGAAGCTATGAAAGAGTGATCATTGCTCAATGATTATGATATACAATTCCCAAAGAATAATAATTTGAGGTATAAGGTGGTGTGTAGGCTTGTGTGAGTGGTTGATGTTTGTTAGTAAGGTTGGGGGTTCCATGACATATAGACTGAATATGTTTAATCCTAGACATACTTACAAGGTCACATTTAATGCAAGAAGGGCAACTTTAAAGTGGATTGTTAGTAAAAACACTTGTGTCCATTAAGTCTAACAAAAACATGAAGTTGGCGAATGTTATATCCTTAGTTAGAGAGACTTGTGGAGGCATGAAAACTTCCAATCATTAGTTTGTTTAAATGGATTTGAACTTCATGATGACAAGATTTGCTAACAACAAGATCAAAGTAGAGAAGTATAAGGATAAGGGGATTGTGTGCCTGAAGTCAATGAGAAAGTTGGATAAGGAAGTTTAGGAGCCAAGAAAGTGGATAATAAAATGGGCTGGAGCTATGAAATATAAAGTGTCACATTACACTTGTGAGTTCATGGTTGGTCTCGATGCAAGAAGTTGTTTTTGTAAATGGAAGGCGTTGATTGGATTATTGTGTAGGTTTGTGATTAATTCATTGATTGTATTAATTAATGAAGAAAAGTATTTAAAGTACAAACTAACGTTGCTCAATTATTACCTTGCAAGCATACAATTAGTTGCATATACGCCAAGAGGGAGGATCCACATGATTATGTGCATAAGTACTTAAGGCACTAGTCTTATGGAGCATGTTATTGTCCCATTGTACAACCAACAAATGAAGAAAACATATAGGTTGAAATACATATGGAGCCAATGGAACCTCTAACATACCATAACAAACTAGTAAGACCAAAGAAGTTAAGAAGGGCAACTCATGAGTCTGCAACTTTAACAAGGTTAGAAAACTCAAATCTTAGATGTGCTTATGGTACTTATGGTCACAACAAGAGAACTTGCAAGCAACCATTAGCTCAAACCAGCATGCCATGTTCCCAAGAGTCAATAAATGTAGCCCTATAAGTTAGTAGCCAGCAATAGAGAACTGGTCTTGTGAGAACAAATTGGTTAGTAGTCAGTAAACACTAGTATTTTTTGACTTTTTGTATATTGTGCTCTATGTGTGAGCCATTTCTACTTGTATTGTGAGGTCCCATTTATGCTTGTATTTGTGGTCCTAGTAATGACATTGGTTTTTGTATCTAACTTTGTGAACTACAAGCAGAAAAGTATAATAGATCTAGTTTTGTATTTGGTTCATCTCAAATATGTACACCAAGTTGTATCTAACTTTGTGAACTATTGCCTTTTGTATTGTGATCCCATGTGTGAGCTATTTCTTTTTATATTGTGTAATCTCGTTGTTTGAGATCTTGATTTGCAAAAAGGTATAACAAATCTACTTCTCTTAGCACATTACATATAAGTGTGTTTCTCCTAGGACAAATATGGTTCTGCAGTGTATAACCATGAGGCATAATTATTCTGTGCTTTAATTAGAATTACTAAAAAGAAAAAAAAGTATATAGTAAAACATAAAATTAACATCTTCAAAGACAATGCTAGATAAGGATAATCTTATGTTCCCTAGATAGACCAAAGTCCTACAACGTTGTTAATTGCTAAAAATAAATCTTTATAAGGATAAAAGAATGGCTGCTTGTACATCTTGAATAATTGCAAGGGAAGGTAATAATTAACAACTAGAACAACGCATTCGGCTTCTCTCCAGTAGCACGCGAAGGTTACGTCTATCTTGTCCAGTGAATCTAAGTTGTCTAACAAATTCGAGCGCTATCATCATGCCATGCATCCTGGGCTTTGAAACACAACATTTCACTTTAATGAAATGCTACGTTTTGACTCAGCTTTTCCTCCAATGAATTATGGTTGTCGCTTGCTCTGCTTCCGGATTATAAAACGTTGCCTCCCTACCATCTTCACCCTCTATGCAGTGTTTGAAGCAGGAAACCCAAAACGCGACTCTGCCTTGCTCTTAGCTGCTAGCTGGGAGAAATCATATGGCGATGGAGATTCAGCCAAAATGAATGGTAAGTTGCCTTAGATTTGGAAGGAACAAAGGAATCAAATGCTTCTTGTTGTTGTTGTTGTTATTATTATTATTATTATTATTATTATTTTCTCTCACAAGTTTAGTAAGTGTTGCACATATGGGAATTTGTGATGAACTTATGATATGAGAGAATGCAAAGTTTACAAATTGAACCAGCTAATGGTGTTATCTTCTGAATCTCTTTGCCTCCATTTTTCTCTACAAAAGCTAGACCAATGGTGGGAAGCTAATGCATGCCTACTTGTCTCATATTGTGGTTTTGATTGTGCCTTTGCTTGCTAGTATGTGTTTGGTAATGCACATCATCACAAATATTTTCATTATTTTTTTTCTATAATTTGGTTTCTATTTATCAAGAACAGTTAGGGTTGATTAGATTCTCTCAATGTAAGGCTTCATTATATGATTTTTATGTCGTTGTTAAGTTTCGTGTTTCACTAGGGGTTCTCAATAAATTGGATTTGATTCTTGGTAGAGATTAACCATTGCACATGTAAGATCTAAATTATCCTATTTGAACTCTTTTTTGGTCATTGAACAAGCATTCTCACCTACAATGTGTTAAGAGAACTCGTAATGTCTAGTTTTTTGAAAAATGACAAAAATGAGTCAGTTTCTAAAGGAAGTCCCTTGGATAGAGAAGTTTGATGCCAACTAAAATTAGGATCAAATTTTAAATTATAAAAAATGAGGATTTGAGGTTTAAGATGTTTAAAAATTAGAGCCAGATGAGCTCAGAAAATTTGCCAAAGAAAGTAAAGGCATTTTTGTAATTTCTGAAAAAATTTGAAAACTTACAGAAAGGATTTTTAAATGAAAAATTTGAACTTTCTGGAGTTTTCAAAGGCCCTAAAAGTTACGGGAACTCCTAGAGCAGTTAAAACCTTTCAGGTGAGCGAGTTCGGCAAAGGGTTAACTAAAATTTTGATCAAATGGTTTGTAATGTTTTCAGATCCTTTTTAAGTAATTTCAAAGGTAATTCTTATAAATAAGAGCCTAAGGAATGTGATAGAAAAGATCAATTTTGAAAAGGAGTTGAAATGAGCAAAAATGACGAAAGTGGAAAATGGGGACTAAAATGCAAAAAAAAAAGTTGCTTTTTGCCTCATAAATCATGTCTAGCCCCTTTCTCCTTCTCTCCAATGATGTATTTCTAATCTGAAATAGAGTTGAAGCTGACCCAAAGACATGCACCATGAGGGAAGAGAAGAAAGATTTAAATGGGTAAGAATTTCTAGTTTTTCATATCTTTTGCTTCATTAAACATGTTTCCCTCTTCCTTCTGTCTCTTTCTATGGTTTTGTTGAGTGATATGGTGTTGGTTTATGGTTTAGTTAGGGGAGGGAAGAGAAGAATTGGGAGAACTCTTGGGAGCATGAGAAAGAGCTCTTAGGATGATTGAAAACAAGGTATGTGACATGATGTGATTTTGTTTCCTTGTGCTTTTCCTTTTCTCTTGAATTTTGGCTAAATTTAGGGATCCATGTACAAGGTTTAGTTCTGATTCAAACATGATAGAGGAAGGAGTTTTGAAGCCTAAGGAACCTAAAGGAAGCAATAGAATGCAAAAATAAGCCATAGAAATCAAATTGTGTCAATTAGGGAAGTTGATATGTAAATGGAAATAAAAAACTTCCTAAGGTTAATTATGTTTATGTAAGAGTATAAACAAGGTCTTGAGATATCTAGGAAGCTTCCCATAAACCAACCAATGCAAGAAAGTAAGCCAATTCCATGGGTCCTTATGTGAGTGTATGGTTTGGCCACTTTGGAGTTTTCATGCCTAGGGAATGAATTTTTGTGTTCTAAGGAATTTAGAGGCCTATATATGAATTATAAGAGTTAGGGGAACTAATGGTTTGAATTTAGGAGGCTTGGTTTGAGAGTTGATATTTTAAGGTCTCAATTTAGCCATAATGAAGCAACATAGGCTTGGGCTCCTTATAATGAGTTTATGAAGGCTTCAATGAGTTTATGTGGAGCCAAGAGGTCTAGAAAGAAAGGAAATGGGGAGCCAAGATCAAGATTTAAAGTAGTTACATCATGGTGTCCTAAATGAGCATTATGTGTAACTTAGAGCCAAGTAAGCTAGCTTAGCCTTCCTTGAAGCTAGAATAGGTTCATAAGCCTAATTTATGTCATGTTTATTGTGTTTAGGCCAAGAGAGGCAAGAACCCCCTTCTTGTGTGTGCATGGCCGAGATGGAGTAAGAGAAAGGCAAAGAAAAGTTGTGAATTTTACTTCAAAGGTGGCTTTCTAACCTTTCACTCATGTTTGTGTGTGGATGTTTTCTTGCTTTGGATGCTTATATGTGTGTTTGAACTATGAAAAGTATGCTTAGCTAGTAGGGACATGTGTGGTGCCACTTATGTGTCTTAAATTGCTTTTATGTGTGTATGAGACTTGCATAAACTTGGTGATGCCAAAAGTCCCTTAATAAAAGTAAAAATGAGCTAAAAGCCCCTTAGCATGGATGAGATAAGCCAAAAGTCTCAAGAGGAGTGAGGCTTAGTCAAAAGTCCAAAAGCAAAATGGGTGAGGCAAGTTCAAAAGTCCTAAGAGAGATGGGTGAGGCTAATCGAGGTCTTAAGAGTTTACTTTGATGTGTTTGAGATTGTGAAATGGAAATGATGTTCTTGATATGCATATGTAGTTCATGGATCATGGATGACATCCCTTTGCATGAAAATGCATCCATTATGTATGATTGAAAGTGTAAAGGGCTATTGAGATTTTTTAAATCTCACCCCCTTCCTTATCCCAACTCAACATGTCTAGGTGGTCCAAGTGAGTTAAGAGATGAAAGCCACTACACTTGAAGATGAGAGAATGACAAAAGAGTTTTGTTATCTAGCCATTTATAACCATATTGTTGGCAAATGATGTATACATGTATATATGATGTATGTATGGAAATTGAAAGCATATGAATGAGAATGGATGTTTTTGACATTGAGATGCATTGATGTGATTGTAAGATCATGTGTAATATGGCTTGTGGCATAGTGAATTTGAGTTTCATGGCTTCTTGAATCAGTTGGCATGTATATTGAGGATATTATAGAGCTTTTAAATGTGTCCAAGTGGTCTTGGTTCAAGGGGAAGACCATTTGGCACCAAATTGAACCATTTTAGGACCAAAATGACCAAATTTGTGAGCTAAACCCTAACTTGACGAAAAGAATGATTGTGAGGCTAAGATTTTGCACACATATAGATCTCATATAGAGCTTTTTTCTAGTCTAAAAACCACATTATTTGGAGGTTTATAGAATTTATTATAATTTTTCAAAATTCAATAAATTTTGTATATTGGTATGAGTTACTGTTTGTTTAGTTAGAATTATTTTCATGTCCTCCAAGGGCCAAATAAGGTCCAATGGTTGGGAAATTTTACATCAAAAATCTACACATTCATAGTGACCTATAGCAATTAGAAGCATCTCATTTGGAGGTTTGTAGAGAGAGAAATGATTTTTTAAAGTTCTATGTCAGTACTAGTGGTACCAACTGAGTTCAAGTATTATTCCATATATTTTCATTAGCTTAATGTTATTTTCTTGGTCTAAAGTTGTTTTTTCCTCAAAGTAAACATTTGTATCTTTCCAAATTGGTATATTTTGCCTAAATTGGATTTTTGTGGAATTAGTTATGAATTTTTGAAATTCATATTAGTAAATTGTCTCAGAACTCCAGGACAGCCGAATCTACATTGCTGTTTTCATGGCTTGGAACTATTTTTAACATGAAGTTAACATCCATGGATTTCTAGAAAGCTATAGTTTGTTGGGTTTCAATTTTTCTATGATTATTTATGAATTTTCAAATTTGATAACAGAAACTTAGTTTTGGAACCCGAGACTGATTGTTGAAATCGTGGGGAAAAGCTTGAAATTCATGTTTCTTGTTAGATTTTGTGATGAATATGAGTTGCTATGATATGTTAGGAATATATTTAAGTTGGGGAAGAATTAAATGACTCATATGTTAAGAGTTGGATAATTTTGGTTACCATTTGTCTATTCTCCCGTTGCCTTACAAGTGCATATGTGATAAAACCATGGTAAAGTCCTTTAATTACATAAATTGAGATGTATGAATATATGGTGTTACAGAACCTAGTTTTACCTCCCTCTTCCCTATCCTTGCCTTTGTAAATGGTCTGACTCAAGATCTGAATTAGAAGCTTTGCACCATGCCAATAGACGAGATTCCTTTGTTCCTTAATAAACATTGATCTTAGATGTAAAATCAAATAATGAAAGAAGTTGTGGAGATCTTTATTGACTTTTTTTCATTTGTCTTAGATCTTTAGGTGTTGTTATCTATTTGTTTCCAGTTAACAATCCTAAATCCTGATGACCCTTTGGTCCCTAAAATTGCCCCCATGTACAAGGCAAACAGGGACAAGTATGAGTCAATTGTAAGAAGTTACACTGAGGAACAAGTATGGATGGATTAAGGTCCTCCACTTGGAGATGTGTAACACCATAATTTCTATCTCATTTCATATTATATCTATGCTTCTCATTATGCATCTCATGGAAGAACCTAGAAAAATAGCATAAAAATAATGAATATTTTTGCGTTGCGTCGCGTATAAAAATTCTATTTGATGTCACGTGGACCATGTGAACTCATACATCACATTCTTATATTTAATTATATGAATACAACTCATTTGCATCACCAAAAGTGGCCTACATATCAAGGAACTCAAAGGGAAGCATGAAATATTCATATTCATTTTCAACTAGATTTTACTCATTTCTGTCAATAATTTTAGAAAATCATAACTAATTCTAGAAAAATAGAAATCATGTATTCTTTGCCATTATAGAAAGATACACATGTCTAAATTATTTTAAAAATACGTCCCGACCATAACATCCAACACAGAGGACATTTGACATTTGAAATGGTCCAGAGGTCAGGCTGTCCACTGGTGTTGTCACAGAATTCTGTAGCAAACTTCAAAAATGTCTAATTAATTCCTCAAAACTCTAATCCATGAAAACGATACCAATATGAAAAGCTGTGGGTGTTAGCTAGAGGAAAAAAATAACTCCAGACCAGTTCAGGTATGCCCAGACCTCGAAATTTAATCAAACAGTAATTGAGGTCGGGTGGAGTTCCTAATACTGGGCAAATTCTTTGAAAATTCATATCTCCCTCTCTAGAACATGGTGCTTCCAGTTGGCACAAGCAATTGGGAATATCTAGTTTCTCTATATAAAATTTCATGGCAATTGGACATCATTTGAGCCCTGTGTGACAGATTTCATTTTTGGACCTGAGTGAACAATGACATTACTAAAATTAGAAATTTTGTCAACTTTAAAAATTCATCAAATATTCTATAGACCTCTAAAAATTATGTTCTTTAGCTTTTCAAAAAGCTCTCAACAATTTTTAATTGCATACAAAATCTTAGATCAAGAAGAACTTATTTGGATAAAAAGTGATATAGGATTCTAAATTATTAAAATTTGGCTCCATATGGGATACCAAAATGTCCAAATAGTTTTCCTTAGGGTTTGGTACCTCTTGGGCAAGTCTAAAAGCATAACTAGGACTTATGTGAGTCGCCAAAATGGTCCTAACCCTTATGCCTCTCATTTGACTATCTCACCCACACTTATACACATTTCCATAACATTATTCAAGATGCTACATTGAGATAAAAGCTCATTTTACATTCTAGTATTCACATGCCATAATTTCTCACTTCTACCTGATACATTAACACATTTATATATATATTTATGACTTCATAAAACATGTACAACTATGGATTACAATATATGCCATTCTTATAGCCTTAAAGTAATAAAATTTTTACATTTTAATGTCATTCCTTCATCTCTCATGTGGTTGGCTCCCATTACCTTATTCTTTGGGTCCACCTAGCATATTAGATTATTGAAAAAGAGGGAATGAGATTTAAAGAATCCCAATAGCTCATCTCCCATTTAATCACACATAATATATGTAAAGCAAGCCTTGAAAATGCATGTATGGATATAATAGATGACATGAACAATTAAGAAGCAAGCTTAGCATGTGAATAAGTCATACAAGGCATCCAAAGGCTTGTCAAGTGGATGGATTGGCCTCACCCTTTTTCTCATAGATTTGGGACTTGCCTCACCCATTCTTTAAGAGATTCTCAGACTCAACCTTGCTCTTGGGAGTCCATCTCATTTTGGAGACTTCTTTACTTTGTCTTAACCAATTCTAAGGGTTTTTAGTTCATCCTCACCATGGCTAAGAGTTCTTGGCCTCTCCACACTCAAGCAAACCCAAACAAACATCATAACATCATTTAGAAACATATTATGTCATCATAAAATCATAGCATATGAAATCATTCTAGCATACTTTTATTGGCTTGAAAATACACATACACACATTCTAAGACAAGCTAAGCACACATCCATACATGAGAGAAGGTGGAGAAAGCTACCTTGGAAGCAACCAAACACTTTTGCCTTTGAAAGAATGCTCCCTCTTTCGGCCTCACACACACAAATGTGTGGGGATGATTTCCCTTGGCCTAGATACAATTTGTGGAAGCTAATTAGGTTCATGAACTCAATTCTAAGGCCATACAATTTGCTTAGACACTATCTTGACCTATAAACCTCATTAGGGTTCCAAAATGGTACCTAATAAAGCAACACCCATCAAATAAATTCTAAGCTCCATTTTTTCCTTTCAAATATGATTCTTGACTCCTTTTAAGCCTCTTGGAGTCATTACACAATTAAAATAAAGAGTCTAGCCATATGTTGCTTTTTTAAGTCATTTTATAGACATAAAGCACCAACTCACTTTCTATGTTTCTAAATTTTTCCCAAAGCCTCCCCTCATTTTCATTCATCATATATGACATAAGAATGGGCTTAGAAAAATTTAAAACTTTCCCTAGCTATGCTATCTCATCTAGGCCAAAACTAGGAGCATTTTTGGCTTCCATGGAGTTTGGTTTGTTTTCTCAAGGGAAGATACATATGGGAAGCCTCTTAGGGATCTTAGGAACTCAATTAAACTCTTATTTAAGCCTAGGAATCATTGTAGAAAATCAGATTTTACAAGCCGCACTTGAAACCCGAAATTTTACATCTTAAAATCTAATAGCTAGTTTATTATTTTCTTTGCATATTCTTGTTCTTCTCCCTCAAATTCATAAGATTTACCCTTGGTTTGGTTGAAAACTTAACTCCTTAAGGTTGACCATATATGAGTCTAAATACTCACAAGAGAAGGGAGGAAGAAGATCAAGTGGAAAGATTGCATGATACCTTGATTTCCTTGGTTTTCCTTGCTTGTTCTTTGCTTTCCTTGGCTTGCTCACTTAAATTTCAAAATTTCCCCTCTGTTCTTCCTTCAAAATATCCCTCAAAACTTCAGAAAAATCATGGGAAAGAAGGGGGGGAAAAGGAGGAGAAGAGATTGGCTAAGAGAAAGCATAAAAAATAAGCAAATTTCCATACCTTATGCCTCGAATTTCTCCTTCTTCTTCTCTCCCCTTGGTGCTCCTAAACCCTAGCCTTCTTCTCTGAAATTAAAGAGAAAAATTTGAGACTAAATGAAGGAGAGAGTGGGGCCTCCTATTTATAGGGGGAGGAAGATACACTTTTCAAAAATTTTCATTTTGCCCTTTGTTCTTGGCATTTTTGTTTCTCTTTTGTTTTAGCTCATTTTTTAGAATTGTCTTTTCCATTATAAAATTTAGATTCCTAATTTAGTAAAATGCCTTTGGAATCAGTCAAATCGAGGCTAAAACCTTCCCAAATGGATGCATCAAAGTTTAGGTACATCGACATTGGAAAACGTCCACTAGAGGGGATTTAACTGTCCCGGGGCTTCCCATGGTTTTCAAGGCCTCTGAGAACCCCAAAAAACTCAAAAATTTCATTTAAAAATCTCTCTTGTGTGAATTCCAAAAATTGCTCAAAATTATGAAAATACCATTACGTTTTGTAAGATTTTCGTCAAAATTTTTTTTTCTAGTTCTGTTTTTCTTTCTGTCTAAGGCTAGGATTCTCATTTTTAGGAGTCTAGAATGTTATTCAAATTTTTTAGGACCTTAACTAATTCATTTTAGGGGACTTGCTTTGAAAACCTGCCCATTTCTGTCGTTTAACAAAAATCAGACATTACAAGATGAATGGGGGGAAAATATATTCCCTTGTTGCTTGTATTGCAAATGTTATTTTTAAAACAGTGAGATATGGTACAATTAAATTATTATTATTATTATTTAAATTACCCTATTTTGACTGTGCAACACAATTTGTTTTAATCAATTTATGAACTTTAACCTTGCATAAAGAAATCAAGGACTGCTCTTAACTATTTATTTTATAGGTTTTGACCCCTTACTCCTGGCACTATGTAAGCTTGATGCTTTTATCCTAGGATTCTTGGGTTTGAGTTTGCAATCTATGTACAAAAGAGAAGAAAGTTGAGTCCTTTAGTTTGACTATCATGGGTCGTAAGATATGGGATGATGCTCTGTGTCATTAGGGGCAATTGCTGTAGCTAGATTAAAGAATGCAAGTTATGGTGGTGCTTTGTGCATATGGTACTATAATGTTTCAATTTTAAATTTTTGATAACTTTCTAATTTGCATTGGACTTGGTATCTTGCTTGTATTAGACTATGTGAAACTTAATATTTAAACGCTTGTGTTGTATATAGTATGGTTCAAGTACTGCATTATAGTTAGAATAATTATTCCATTTCATGGTTTAATCACAGATCAAGAAGTTGCTTATTACTAACTTTTGGAAGATTGATGCATGAACATGATGACCTATAATGTTGTTTGAGCATTGTTTGTTTAAACAAATGAAGACAAAATTGCATAGGCTAGTTACAATATCTAAGCAACTTCATTTCTAGAGGTTTCAAGCTGAGAAATTAAAGATATGTTGTGCATTGTACAAATGGTATATTTCCTAGTTTGAATGGAGTGGTGTGCTATATCATTAGCTGTGGAGACTTGTCACCCACAAAATAGGAACAAAAATGGGGAAAACATCATTATGAGGTCTAAAGGAAAAATTTTGGCAATGAAATTAAGAATCATGTGCCTTTTGTAAGCTTTTATAAAATAAACTAATGTATTAATTATCTTCTTTTGTTTCCAAGGAGACAAATGTAATTTGGTGTGATTTTAATGAAGGCAAATATTGAATAAAATGACTTCTTTTGTTTGTCACTCTTTTTTGTGGTTAATATCACAACTTTGTGAAATACAAGTTCCAAAATATGACTACGATATACAAAATACACAAAATCTATATCATGTACAATTTTCAAAATATAAGTTTCATATAAAACTTCCATAAATGTTATATGCTATATCACTTCCAAAATATGACTATCACAAAAACTCCAAAAAAGCTATATCAAGCACAATGTGCAAAATATGCATTTGTATCATATACCAACGCTTAATTGATGTTTGAGAAATTTTCACTAAATTGCATTGCTTTAAGTGATGGCATAGGATGATCTAGAGGTGCTACATTGCAAAATGTCCTATAAGCATAACATAGTAATTGTCAATAATATGGTTATCATATAAACTAAATGCTCTTGCCATTATCATTTGGGTGAAAGTCAAATCACCCTTGTGGACCTGTGGTTGTGCAAAAGGCACCAACGGTGCTAAGGTTGATACCCTAATAGACATCGAGCTAGGTGTTAAGGTTAATACCCCAACAGACATCTGACTATGCGCAAGATTACCTTGTAATAAGTACTCATAAATACTAAATCTTTATCAAAAAGTTATAAGTTGACATTTATACATACCAAAGATCGTTGTACTTGCGAATTTTGGACACTTGGACCTTTTCTTCTTTTCCTACCATGACACTCAAGATAACTCTTAATGCGGTTCCTAGTTTTAATACCAATTCACTTCTTGAAACCCTTGGCTTTTTTTATACAATCACTTGGTGATAATGAGGTGGAACCACCTTCACTCGCTTCACTTTTCTAACTCAATTGAAGCTCTGTTACCTATTTGTCCAACATAAACATAATGTGTCAATTCATATTATAAAAGCAAATATTATTAGTTAGGTTGTTGAAATTGCCATGGCAAAAAATAAATAAATAAAGTTTGCACTAATTTTATTTGTTAAGGAAAAACAACAATTTTTAATTATTATAAACTAGGTCAACACAAAACATGGCAATTAAAAGATGACTTTATTAACCTATTTAGCCAATTAGATATAACTTCATTCACTAATGTAAAAGCTTTTTCACATTCTGACGCTTTAGATGCTATTCTTATTAGTATGGGACAGAGTTGTTTGTATCGCCGCTTACTTTCCAACCTTATATCTCCTTGAACTTCCTTTCCCTTCACATCATATATGATACCACTTCTCACTTTCTTTGTCCATCTTTTGAGAATATATTGATTTGGAAGTGTTTTAATATCCTTGTAATCAAACACTTTTAGAGCATGGCTGCATAGTATTCTGAAGGACTCGAACTTCATACAACTATAAGATATCGACTTATCTAAAGGATTAAATACCACTCTGTAATCTCCCTTTGTGCAATCTCTCTCTATGCAATCGGTATCTATGCAATCTCTATTCATATTGACCATAGAAACAATGAATTCAATTTGGGGTAGAATTTCATTCTTGTGCTTTATATAGGCAGCTACATATCAATCAAACTTCTCTTGGAACAACCTAAAGATAGTAGGTGTGTAAAGTTGAAGCAGCTAGTTGCTTCAACATAATTGAATGTTCTATTTTCAACCTTAGGATTTTTTGACGTGATTCAAACTCACATTGTAATTCATTATACCGCTTGTCTTCTATCACCCTCTTAAATGTCTTAAAAAATTTAATGATGTCTAAATCTAGGTTTATGAAACTTTCAACATCTGAATTTAAGCTTTTGCTTAATTGGATGCTTCACATGCCCATGGTGATAGCTTTTTTCATGTAACAAGCTGCCTATTTTTCTTTCATATTATACATATGACTTAGCTAGTTATTATCTTGAACACTATAATTTACCAACAACTTACTCCATTCTACCTCGAATTGCGCTTCCTTATCATACTTGTACATGCATCTCTTAAAGTTTCTTTAGAAATGGTATCCATATTTCATCAAATAGCTTAAATGCTTCTTGCCATTTTACATCAAATGCCATGTGCATAATCCATGGGACACATTAGGCATCACATCACATAATGCTTTGGCCATTGCTGGATCTTGATTAATAAAAATAGTTAGGGATTTATTTTGTTGGTGACAAGCCAAGAAAGTCTTAAAAAGCCATTTAAAGGACTCCGTTATTTCATCGTATAGCAATGCTGCCCCAAAAATCACTATTCTCTTATGATGATTAAATGCACAAAATAGAGTAAGTGGTCAATTTGTTTTATTAGTACAATGTGTTGTATTAAAAGACACCACATCACCAAAATATCCATAATCAATCAACATCTTTGCATATGCCCAGGAGACATTAGTGATTTGTTCCTCCATATCCATCTGATAAGCATGAAAAATGATGAATTTTTTACTAATTGATCTTGGAAATATTGTAGTAATGCCCTAGCATCTCTATACATCATACTTCTTTGTATTTTTGCGATAAGATAATTTTTGACAACAGTACAAGTAAAACCAACATTTGCAGTAAGATTCTAATGAACCCCAGAATCTTTTGCTAACTCAATTTCATGAGCTTGAGCTTGAGATATTTTACGATATGAAGTAAGCATATGAGTAGTTTCTGCAAGATGTAATAGGTGATTATGTTCCTTAATAAAGTCATGCACTTTATATTTTCCTTTCACAAGTGTTATCCCGATTTGACATTTACAGTCTATTCTAGTCTCATGCTGAGGATTTATAGTCATAAAATCTCTTTTATCTTTCTTTCTAACCCTTTCTTGCAGCATACATATCTACACGATGTTATAGGGCCATCTTTTTTCTTATTGAAATATTGTTTTCAAACTCCAAAACCAACTTTCCTACTGTAATTTACCCAAGATAGCCATGTCGCCTCTAAACTATTGATTCCATCCCAAGTTTAGGCTTAAAATTAATTTCCATAGAAGGATCCATTAAAAGGATTGGTACCTACAAAAAATCCAATGTCATTAGCTTCACCTTTTGAAATATAATTTGTCATCATATTTAAACAAAATATATAGATTAAACTTATATACTATTTGAATTGGTTTTTTTAAGATAATCAAATAATATCAAAAGTATTCAAACTTATATATAGTTTTTTATTTTGATGTATTTTGTTTTATACTTTATATTTGATTTGAAGTAATTCTAATATCAAAAATATGAACCCAAAGTTATATAAACTCACCAAATAAACTCAAGAAGCCCATGACTTCTCTCTAGTTAATGCATAAATATGATGCTCCATTCAAGGTATCTTACATTTTTTCTTTTTTCTTATTTTTCTATTTTAAGTTATTAAAAAAAGAACAATGTGGGACTGCCTCCCTTATTAAACTCTTTTTTTTTAATATTTTTTCTATTAAACAATGTGTGCTTCAGCCTTTCTTATTAATCTCCTTAAAAACTCTGTTTAAACAAAAAATATTGGAATAACAAAATGCTATACCCATGGCAAATTATCAATAGGGTGCCACTACAATACCAGTGGGATGATTTCTCTACACATAAGATAAAAAATGATCCTATGGTTCACACTTGTGTTTGTGGGACTGCTTGATTAGTTTGGTTTGAGGATTGGCAATTTAGCTCTATCTGGTCTAAGGAAGAGAATCAAGATTTACACTATGAAAAGGAGAATCAAGAATGTCATATATTTCAAGAGTTAGGATGGCTCACACGCATTGCATCAAAGTTGTTTCATGATCACCCTTGGCAATAAGGTTCCATTGCATCAGGTTCCATGGTTTGAGGGTGTTCCAAAGCAATAGCGAAGCTTCCTCCCTATAATACATTGGAATCAAGTTTATATTAAGCACTTTCAACTACAGAGCTATATGCTGAATCTTCCAACTATAGGGGCCAATAATGCTTCTATTGGTGCACCTAGTTTCCTCATATTTTAACTCGTTAGACTGTCATTAGCTATGCTATAGGAAGCTGTGGCTTTGAAGTCATCAATGCACTAGTTTTTGGATTGAACTCAGTCTTGGAGATGATAATATGTTTTTCCACCAAAAGCTTTATTCTTTTGCAATCTAACAGGACAACATGTATATGAACGTGGATAACTTCAGACACTATATAGGGGGTGAAGATGCTAGGGAGACAACGTGTCACAATCCACAAGCAAAGCAAGCAACAACCACGATTTGTTGGAGGGGAAACTACGTCAAAATGCAATGTTTTCACTTAGTGAATACTATGTTTTGAAGCCCAGGATGCGTGGCATGGTGGCATCGCTCAAATTTGTTAGACGACTTAGATTCACTGGACGGGACAAATGCAACGTTCATGCACTACTGGAGAGAAGCTAGATGCTAGAACAAACTCATCACAACATTTGCTTCTCATGTAATGTAGTCACAATTACAACTCACATGATTGAAGCAAAATAGAGAAAATAAATAAGAATGTTAAAAATTAAAAATTTAATTTTGATTTCATTCATTAAAAATTCTATCTTTATTGTATATTTTTTAGTAATTCTAATTAAAGCACTAATGCAAGTTTATTGCTAAACTATGCATTAGTTGCACTAAAATTAAGAGGCCTTTTTTCAATTCCTTTTTTTTATGTGTGTTTATGTAACTGATGCAGTTTCAACAACATCATTTTGCTGCACTATGGTTTAGTGTAGCTGCTGAAAGAAACGAACTGTACACGTAGCAGAATTTTAATTCGTTTCTTCCATGGATCCATCAACTTGATTAAATTGAGTATGAGATAAGTTATTACCTTTTTATGGTGCGCTTTCTCTTTTCAGATCTCTGGAACTGACGTCTATACGCAGTCCCCTTTATCGGTATCCACACAAACGATCTGGCAACTTGAAAGGCGTGCTAGCACCTTTGTTCACAACGTCCGTACGCGAATTGAAGAGAAGACGATCTTCTCTCTCTAGGGTGTACGGCCGCTCTCTCTCTCTCTCTAGGGTGATGGCTTAGGGTTTTAGAAATCTAACCCCTTTTTGTATGTTTCTAAAACCTAGCCTACCTCTCCTTTTATAGAGGTATATTTAGATTAAATTCATTAATTTAAATACATTATTTAAATTAATCCAAATTAATCTTAAACAAATTAGTTAAAATTTGAATTTATCTCATAAATTCAATTTAATCTAATTCATTTATAAATATATATATATATATATTGAAATATACGATACAATATATATATTTATATCAAATATAAATATATATAATATATATATATACATATATTCCGAATTAATGACATATATATATAACATATTATATATATATAATTATCTCACCCTAATTAAGCGTAACATTAATCGAATCTAGACACTGTTCTAGGTTCAATGAATTTGGATATTCTTGTTCAAGTTGATTCATTTTTGTGTGCGACCCTGTAGGCCTATATGATATTGGCAGTGGGCCAATAACTTTCTTGTATCTACAAGTCACTAGCGGCCTCTAACAAGACATAGTAACTACCCAAATCACATAGGGTTTGGTGATCCGATACAGCCTATCGTATACCCTTGTCACATCCCTTTTATCACACGATATCTTGATCAAGCATGAGGCATGGAATTGTCATCCTTATCTTATTCGATCATTAGTTTCTCGATTTACTTGTAAACTGATAGAATGAATGGAAAACCCTTCTATCCAAGCATGGCCATGCATTTCTCACTCTCACTCATCGAGAGGCCTAGAGATATCTCTCCGTTAATCAGAGGACAAATTCCATTTTGACCACTCATCATCCTCTACATGGAGTCCACTATGCCTGACAATAGTCTTTATGATCAGCCGATCAAAGGTGACTTTTGACAATGCCAAAGCACAGTGTCTTTCATGTTGGAATCTATGATGATCTCAGGTATGAAGGATTAGTGACACAGTTATATATGAGGTACGCTTATGACCTAGTCCATGAAGCTACCTCATGACGGGTCGATCTAGCACCTTGTTTCCAACAGGCGTCTATGATTTTGATTTGTATCTCCATACATGATTAACACATAACCATCAATCAAAATCATACTCATCTTAATTCATCATCGTTCCCACAGTGATGATCGATTAAGGATATTTAGGATAACTAATATAATTTATCCAAGGATATATTTATTATAGAAACATACAAATATAATAATTGTAAAAAAAAACTTTTATTCTTAATGAAGCACAATGTTTACAAATGATTGGCCTAGGGCATAATCTCCAACAGCTACAACAAAGTTTCTTAGTTCGATAAGACCATAAGAAAGGATAAGAAATATGGTTTAGTGTAGTTGTACAATATAGGGACTATAAAAGGCCAAGATAAAACCAAGTAAGTTACATGTAAAGTAATAGTCAAAATCATACCAAGTAAGCTGTACTTGTATGGTTTACACAAGCAAAGTACATTTGTCTTAGAAGTTACAAGGTAGTTTTTGTGATTATACCTGCTATTAGAAGTATAGTTGAAAAAAGAGAGAGGAAGAAGTACAATAGAAAAGAGAGGGAAGTACAACAAAAAAAAGGCATTGCAAATGAATGGGCATACAATATATACACGACACATAATCAACAAAAGGTTCTTCACAGTACTTAAACATAATAAAAAACTATTTGCTTCCTCTCTAATCTCTAGAGTTTAAGGTAGCATAAGTTTGATACAAGATACTGTAAAAAACTGTTTGACAAATTAAGCTACATCCACTGGTCTATCAGAATTTAAGATACAAACTTGATGCTAAGTCCATGAAGTAAATGTTGCCCTTTGGTCACTACAATTGCAATAAACCCTTCCCTTTCTTCCAATTGAACTAGCTTTTGATGTATGTGACTCCATCAAGTAACCTAAGTTCCTCCTTCGAATACTAGTAAAGAGGAGCAAGGATTCAAGAATTCAATGTATAGAAATTGTATTCATTATTACAAACCATAGACATTCCTTATTAGTCACCTTACTTCTATTTATATCATAGGAATAACTATTTGATACAACTTGAGGCTACTAACAGAAAAACCCATCAGCAATGGAATAACGAAATCTTAATAGAAACGAAACAAACCCATAACAATAATACCCAACTACCCACTTACACTTACTCCCATCCATTTATCAACTCCTTCCCCCTATCAATAGAATCCTTGTCCTCAAGTAGCATCCTCTAAGGAGGTATATTTCCACTGAAATAAGACTTGATTCAAAGGTAAATTGTTTTTTCTTGATAACATTTTGGGCTAAGATTTTTTTAGGTCCCAAGGAAAAATATCCATCCTCATTGAGGTGAGGCAAATTAGAGTGGGTTGGAACTCACCCAACATGCTTCTTTAAAAGGGACATATGAAAGACAAGATGAATTCTTATCTTTTTAGGTAGATCCAACTCATAAGCTACCAGGCCAACTCATTTTATAATCTGAAAAGGCCCGTAGTACCTTGTTGGCAGCTTGTGCAAAGGTGAGTTATAAAGAGAATTCCATCAAAAGAGTTGCAATTTAAGATACATTAAGTCACCTACTCCAAATTCATATTCAAACCTATTATGACTAGCCAATTGCACCATCCTATTTTGAACTCTCTGCAAATGATGCTTAAGTAGCTATAATGTAGCCTTACGATCCCTCAAACCTCCATCAATAATATCATTATTAGAATCTCCTACTAAATATGGCAAATGTATAGGAGGGTAAATGCCAGAGACAGCTTCAAATGGTGTCATGTTAATAACTAAGTGGTATGAAGCGTTGTACCATAATTCTACTAAAGGTAACCATTTCGCCCACTCCCTTAGATGGTCACCTATCATATACCTCAAATAACATTCAAAATAATGATTCAAAACCTCTATTTGACCATCGGTTTGTGGATGGTATACAGAGGAATACAATAATTTGACTTTGTTAATGCAAAAGAGAGGCCTCTAGAAATTACCACAAAATATCGGATCTCTGTTAGTTATGATGGATTAAGGAAATTCATGCAATTTGACCACATGATCTAAGAAAACCTGAGCTACCTCTAGTGCTGTGAATGGATGTTGTAAAGCCATGAAATGGGTAGCCTTGGAAAGTCTATCTACTATAACTAATATCATTGTTTTACCATGAGATTTTGGTAAACTAGTGATGAAATCCATATTGATATCCCTCTATATAGTTGTAGGAATAGGCAATGGTTGGATAAGCCCTAGGGTTGCCACAAATTTTGGTTTAAATCGTTGACTAGTAAAACACTCCTTCACAAACATTCTAACATCATTTTTTTATGCCTTTTTAATAAAAAATGGCTAATAATCATTTATATGTAGCTACCATACCAGTATGGCCTCCTATAGGATTATTGTGGAAGTGTTTAAGCAATTTTAATCGAAGGAAAACATTTGCTCCCACCACCATTCGACCATTTCTTCACAAAATGCCATCATGCTAAGTATACTTGGGATGTGAGTGTGGATCCTTCTTTAATTGGGAGACAATGGTCTGTAGGGAATGATCATATTGACAAGAGGTAATAACCTTCTAATTTAGGCTGGAAACAATGGAAATAACAGCCAAGCAAGTAGCTTCTATATCATAAAGTGCAAGAGGACACTTGGACAATGCATCGGCCATAGTATTTTCCTTTTCCTTTTGATACATAGTCTTATACTCCAAGCCATATAACTTGTTGATCCATTTATACTACTTAAGTATGACATTGTTTTGCTCTAACAAATGTTGAATGGTAAATGACTAGTCACAATGAGAAATTCTCTCCCATATAAGTATTGGCACCAATGTTTAACGACAAACACTACTGTTGTGAGGTCTCTTTCATAAGCAGAAAGATAATATTTTTGAAAGGATAAAACCTTATTGATAAAGGCTATGGGATGCCCTTGCTGAGTAAGGACAGCATCAATGCCTGTGTTAAATGCATCTATTTCTATGATGAAAGGAAAGGAAAAATTTAGCAGTGCAAGAATAGGGGTTGAAGACATTGCAACCTTAAGATGATTAAAGGCCTATTCCATTGTTGTAGTCCAAGTGAAAGCACACTTTTTTGAGTAAATTAGTTAAAGGCTTACTAATTGCTCCATAATTTTTTACAAAACATATATAATAACCCGTAAGGCCAAGGAAGCCTCTTAAAGATTTAATGTTGGTTGGAATAGGCCAAGAAGACATTGCCAGAAGTTTTTATGGACTTGCTGATACCCCATTCACTGAAATGATATGGCCGAGATAATTAATACTAGTAGTGCCAAAAGTACATTTTGATTTCTTAGCAAAAAGGATGTTTTGTCTGAGTACTCCTAAGTTCTATCTAAGATGCTCAATATGTTCTCCCCATGACTTGCTATAAACTAGAATATCTTCAAAGAAAACTAAGACAAATTTTCTAAGCAATAGTTTAAAAATTGTGTTCATTAACCCTTAAAATGTGGCTGGTGCATTGGTTAGCTTAAAGGGCATTACCATAAACTCATATAATCCTTTATAAGTGTGGAAGGCAATATTGTGTATATCAGTAGGGTGCCTCCTTATTTAATAATATCTAACCCAAAGGTCTAGCTTGGAAAAATAGGAAGACCCATGTAATTCATCAATCAATTCTTTAATAAGAGGAATAGGGAACTGGATTTTTATAGTTTAGGCATTTAATCTGTAATAATCTACACAAAAATGCCAGATGTTATCTTTTTTTCTTCATAAGTACCACAGGAGATGCAAATGAGCTTTGGCTAGGCTTGATGATACCATTGTTTAACATCTCCCAAACTAATGCTTCCATGGCATTCTTCTGGACAAGGTCATACCAGCAAGGCTTCAAAGTACTTAGCTTATATTCTTTCAAGGGAATTACATGATCAAAATCCCTAACAGGAGGTAACCTCGTAGGAGTCTAAAATACATCTTCAAATTTTTGAAGAAGGATAGCTAGTGTACTATGTTGAGACTTTATCAATTCCTTATCATTGATCCCTAATTGCAGTGGGATTTTATTCGTGCCATCACATGGTTGAATTAGAAAAACCTATTTTGAGTGTATCAAATTTTTTTTCCTTTAGGTTGTCATCTTCCTTCACTAAAACTGGTGTATTAATTCCATATAGTTCATACAATTGCCTATTTATCCAAAAGCATAAAAAGTGCTGCTTGAAATCCCATAGAACTCTGCAAAGAGTCGACAGCCATTGCATACCCAAGATCATATCTTATCCTCTTAAAGTTATGACTAGAAAATCATCATGAAACAATTGTTTATTCATATGCTAGTGCAGCTATAAACATCTAGCATTTACTATAAACTAATCTCCATTAGCAATTAACACCTTTGTCTCTTTAGTCGAATTAGTTCTCAATTTCAATCCCCTAACCACATCAATATCTACAAAATTATGACCACTACTTGTATCTAGCAAGATTAAAATAGGTTGCCTTTTGATATGACCATGCACTTGCATTATAGAGTGCTCATTAAAAGTCAGTGTGGACCTGCTAATTGCATTCAAAGAGATCTTAGGCTATAATGTGTCATCCTCTTTCACATTCGTATCAATTTCCATGTAATTTGCTTGATCATCTCCATCAACCATCAGCATGAACAAATGAGAATTTTTGCATTTGTGGTTCGGTGAAAACTTCTCTAGACACTAATAACATCACCCTTTCCATCATCTTTCATACATTTCCATTTTTGACAGGTGCTAAATGGCCTTCTTAATAGTAGTAGACTTTGGCTTTGATGCAATGGAAGATGCTAATGGTTCTTTTTCTAGAGGAAGGTTACCTTTTGTAGTAGTAGCTAAATTCTATCTCTTAAAAGATGAAGGTATTATTGGTGATTGTGCCCCAAACTAATCATTGTATTGCAAATATTGTACTTTATTAATAAATAAGAGTTTTTTTTATTTCATTATTATATTGTTTGCATGTTCTATATAATAATATCCTTGGATAAATCATATAGATTATCCTAAATATCCCTAGTTGATAATTATTGTGGGAACAATAATGAACTAAGACTAGTATAATTTTGATTAATGATTATGTGTTAATCATGTATATAGATACGAATAAAAAATCATAGGCATTTGTTAGGGAACAAGATGCTGGATCGACCTGCCATAAGATAACTATATGGATTATGTTATAAGCGTATCTTATGTATAACCGTATCACCGAGCCCTTAGACTTGAGATCACCATAGTTTCTAACATGAGGAACACTAATTTTGGCATAGTGAAAAGTCATCTTTAACTGGGTGATCATAAAGACTATGATCGGGTATAATGAAATTCATGTAGAAGAAGATGAGTGGTCAATATAAGATTTGTCCCTCTGATTAATAGAGAGATATCTCTAGGCCTCTCGATGAGTGAGACTGAGAAATGTATGGCCGTGCTCTAATGGAAGGGTTTCCATTTGTACTGTCAGTCTGCACATAGATCGAGAAAGTGACGATCAAGTAACATGAGAATGACATTTCTATGTCTCATACTTGATCTAGATATTGTGTGACAAAAGGGATGTGATAAGGTTATATAACAGGTTGCATCGGATCACGGATTCCTATATGATTTAGGTAGTCATAATGTCTTGCTAGAGGCCGCTTGTGACTTATAGATAAAATAGTGTTATTAGCCCACTGCCTACATCATATGAGCTTATAGGGTTATATATAAGAATGAGTCAACTCGAGCTAAAATGTCCAAATTCATTGAATCTGAAATTGCATCTAGATTCAATGAATGTCACATCAATCTAGGATGGAAGAATTTTATAAATAAATATATATATTTGATATATATATATATAATTTATAAAATTTGAAATATATATATTTATATATTCAAAAAATATATATATCCTTCAATTAATTTAAATCAATTAGTTTTTGTAACACCTTCATTTCTAGCTCATACCCATCATGCCTTACATGCTCATATGAGGTATGGGAAGAATAAAAGGGAATCTTCCACTCATTGGGTTCATACACTTTCTTAACGTTGTGGCATGGGGTTAAAATGCATTTCAGTGTCACGTGAACCATGTGAGTTTATTCTATATAGCTTCATATTTAATTGCACCATTATGACTCATTTCAATCCCAAAAACATGCTTTAAACCCATGGAAAGCAAAGAGGGATATGAGACATGCACATTCATTTTCGGCAGACTTGGCCTCAATTTTGGGCGAAGTTTGGAAATTTATAATTAAATCCAAAAAAATCAAAAACATGTGATCTTGGTCATTCTGGAAAGCTTAGGATGTCTAATTCATGGTAAAAATATGTGCAAGTCATAACATCCCACATGTAGGACGTTTGACATGCAAAATCATCTGGAGGTCGGAGCAGGCTCTGTTACTGTCACAGTTTACTGATATGAAATTTAAAAATGTCTAACTAATTCCACAAAAATTCAATGCATGCAAATAATACCACTATGGAAATATGTGGATGTTCACTAGAGAGGAAAAATGTCTCCAGATCAGTTCATCAAGTCAAACTCCCAGAAACTGATGGAACAGTACCTCGGGTCAGGCAAGATGACTGATTCTGGGCAGGAACTTCGAAATTGCATATCTTCCTCTTTAGACCTGCACATGAGGTACCTCTAGTTGCGACAAGTCTCTGTGACTTTCTAGTTTCTGCCTATAAAATTTTGTAGTCATTGGATCACATTTGTCCCTCGGATAACACAATTCCAAAATTGACCAAGTGAACAGTGCCTATGCAAATCCGAATTTCTGATACCAATTTTGAAAAATCATAGAAAATTCTACAGACCTCCAAATGACTTGATCTTTAGCTTTCCAAAAAGCTCTAGACAAGATCTAGTCACATGCCAAATTTCAAGGCAAGGAGAGGTCATTTGGTCAGAATTGGACATCATGGGCAAAGTGACCCTTTTCTCTTGCTATAGAGGGCTCAAGGGTTCAATTTGACCTCTTCTACTTCTAAGGCTCTATGAGCACGTGATGAGGCATCAATATAGGTTATCTAACATAACTCAAGTGTCTAACAACCCAGGTTGGCAAAACTCACTTTCCCACACCAACACATACACTCATGGGAGAATGCTAGATCTTACCATTCATTGCCACACTTGCTACATCATACACCATGGATTCAATTCTCATATATATATACATTGAATACATTGATTTACAATTATTCATAGGTGCTACATCATGTACATCATATCATTCGATTACATTTCTTGGCTTAACCTCAAAATAGAAACAAAAAGCTCTTTTACAATCCCTTCATTGAGTTCCCTAGCTTCAAGCTTGGTGGCTCCCATCTCTTGCCTCACTTGGTCCACCTAGCATGTTTGGATGGTGGAGAGGGGGAATGAGATTCAAAGAATCTCAATAACTCATCTCTCATTCAATCATACACAAAGCATGCAAACAAGTCTCACAATGTATGCAGGGGCATATTAGCATGTGAAATTATAAGAAAAGCATTTGCAACATTTGAGTTGGCCATACATAAAAAAAAGTATTTTCAACATGTGAGTAGGCCATACATAACATAGAAAAGCTTGCCAAATAAATGGATTAGCCTCACCTACTCACTTGTGGATTTTAGACTTGTCTCACCCATTTTCTAAGAGGTTCTTAGACTCAACCCTTACTCTTTGGGAGTCAACCTCACTTTTGGAAGACTCTTTACTTTGTCTCAACCAACTTGAGGGTTTTTTGCTCATCCTCACCATGGCTAGAGGGTTGTTGGCTTTTCTATACTCAAGCAAATCTAAACAATCACATAAAACATCATTGGAATACATGAGGCATCATCATGCTAGCATACTTCTCATGGTTCAAAACATACATACACACAAGCAAGACAATGTAAGCACACATCTTATGCATGAGAGAAGGTGGAGAGAGCTACCTTATTGGTTATTCACAAACTTTCCCTTTCAATTTGTCTCCTCTTTTGTTGGTTTCACAATCACCTTTAGATGGGAGTGCTTCTCTTGAGCCTAACCACATAAGAAGCATGGAATTATTCTCTTAACACTTTATTCATAAAGCTAGGGATTTCTTTCTAGCAACCCTACTAAGCATACAAAGCTAGGGGTTCTTTCTCTCACTAGAATCCCACTAACTCTCCTTTCTCTCTCAACTCTCAAACTCTTAAGAAGGGAAAGTAAGGAAGAGAGGGCTACATGACTTCTAACCTCCCTCAAGAGTGGTTTTCCACTCTCCCTCTTCTGAACCAAGCTCAAAACTTAACTATCTCAATAATCAAAACCATAAGAAGAGATGGCAAGGAGAGAAGAACAATATTCTAAGGAGAAAAACCATGTAAATCTTACCTTTTCTTGTTCTTCCTTCCTCCTCTAGGTTTCTCTCTCTCTCCTCCACCCTTTTCTCTGTCTTAGAGGGAGCTTAAGTCGGTTACAGAGTGAAAGAAGGAGTTTGGACGCTTTAAAAAGTCAAATTCTCTTTTTTCACGCTTTTCTGGACTAACTCTCGCTACGGCGAGCTCATATCAGTTCTAGATCCCTGCCTTCGCTACAGCGTGCGCTACGGCGAGCAATGCCCTGGTTTTTGTATGGGGTGCCCGAATTCGCTATAGCTAGAAGCATTCTTGTTATAGTTAGAAGGCACTCTCGCTATAGTTAGACCATTTCTCGCTATAGCGAACAGGTACATTCGCTATAGCTAGGCTGTAGCTAGCAGACTTAGAAAATTTTCAGCCTTCCAAAAATTTTTAGCTTTCTTCTTTTTTCTCTCTTTTTCTTTTCTTTTTTTTTTCTTCTTTCTTTTTTCTGGTTGTTATAATTTTAAATTCAAAATCTATATGATAGATTTAAATTTAAACTAATATAATGATTTAAATTTAATTTATGCGATAAATTAAATTTGAATTAAGTTCTAGATTGATATTAAATAGTTAGTTAAAATTTAAATCTATTAGATAGACTTAAATTTAAACTAATATATTTAATTCAAATTTGATTTGATTTAAAATAATGTATTTTAAATTAATCAAATATATCTAAAACCCTAATAAGATACTTCTATAAAAATGTAGGAGGCTTGAGTTTTCTAGAACTACAGAACTAAAGAAAAACTTTAAAAAGAGAAAGCATACAAACAGTGTACGAACACTGTATGGACGTCTAGAGAGAGAAAGTGTACGACACTGTACGGATGCCTAGAGAGAGAAGAAGAGGATACCATCTTCTCTACCAAAAATGTGTACGACACATTGGTAAAAGGCACTAGCACGCCGTTCGAGTTGAGCATTCGTTCGTGTGGATATAGGTAGAAAAAGCAGATTTGTATATCAGTTTTGAAGATTTGACAGAAAAGGTAAATATTTTTTAGATCTACTTGATTTAAACAATATTGATGGATCCATGGAAAAGGATTTGGGGTTTTAATTTTTCACTGCGCATCCTGAAAATTCTCAACAGGTATAACATTCTTAGAGGATTTCCAAGTCTAGTGCATTGTAGAACTAAAAGGGTAAGGATGACTTCCCCTTAGATTTTGAACAAACTGTATTAAAGCCTCTTATAATCGAGCAAGATAAATCGTATTGGTAAGGGACATTGACTTGAACATACATACTAGAGCTTCAATCTTAGTCTTTAGACCTTCAAGAAAGTAGCTTATTGCATGTTCTTCAGCTAAATCTACTTTAGCCAAGAGATCTTTGAACTTTTCTTAATAGTGACTAATTGCATCTTCTTGCCTCATATTTTTTAATTCAGCCACAGGGTCGATCTTTAAGACATCACTGAGCCTCTCCTTTATTACTTCTAAGTATTCTAGCCATCTTATCTCCATCATGTTTTTCCTTCTCATATAATTTTGGTGTCATTACAATGCCTTTCCTTTTAAGTGCAAACTAATCAAACAAATTCTTTGATCCAAAAGAGTCTTGTCGATGTCAAAGAACTACTTGCAGTGGAATAACCATGACTTGAACTCTGTGCCGTCAAACTTTAGAAATTCAATATGGGTGAGTTTTATTGGAAACTAGTAAGATTTATTCTATGATTCGTTATAGGAACTGAATTGTGGATAAAAGCCATGTGTTCAACCTCCAATTATATGTGTTTCACCAAGGGCACCATTAACTTTATCCAATGATGCCGACTACAAGGACATCTTGTTACCATCTCCATTAACAATTTCTCTGTTCATAATTGTGAAGAGCGAAGCTCATCCAAATCGGTGTGAGCCTAAGCAACTTCCTTTTCTAACTTACAAATGCATTCCGAAGAGCAAGTTTCCATGGGTAGAATCAAGTGGCTTTAATACCATATTAGTACAAAGGAACAAGGATTCAAGAATTCAATGTACAAAAATCATATTTCTTATTACCACAAATCGTAGACATTCCTTATTAGTCACCCTACTCCTATTTATATCATAGGAGTAGCTATCTAATACAACCTGAGGTGGCTAACAAAAAACACATTAGTAATAGAATAATAGAATCTCAATAGAATTGAAATAGACCCACAATAATAATACCTAACTACCCACTTGCACTTACTCCCTTTCATGTATCAAACACAATATAGGAAAAGTCCTTCTTCCCATAAATTCCATTCTTCAAACAAACCTGAGGAGGTTCCTTTGAACTTAATATAGCTTAATAATGGAATCTGCTTGAGGAGAAGTCAAGGTGGACAAGTTTAAGATAAGAAGAACGAAGCATACCCTAACTGCTTCCCTTGGGTTATATGTTCATTATATATTCGCTTCAGTTTTTTCTCACACAAATGCTCATATAATATATATATATATATATAAATTTAATAAAGTTAAAAATAATAAAAGAAAACACCATCCAAAAGACATTCTCTTTGTTTTAAATTATATTAATAGTTGTTTGTGATTTTTTTTTGGTGATTTTATATTAATATATTTCATATAAAAAATTCTTGACTTAAAAAAATTATTCATTTTGAGATTTTTTTGCATAAAAGAGTGTGAAAAAGGCAAGTTAGGGCAAACTTGTGTATTATATGTTTGCTTTAATTAATTTATGAAAAAAATAGATGAATTTAACAATTACTAGTGAAAAGGGCAAATTACATTCAAATAGTTATGCATAAGATCTTACCCAAATTAAATTTTAGAAAAGTTGTTTGAATTGGTTTTTAGAATGAAAACTAAATTTCATAAGGGTAAATATTTTTCTCCTTGCCATAAATTTACAAATAATCCTTGGCTTCAAATACTTTGAGTTGGCAAAATTTCATCCCTAAATCTATCTTTGCTCTTAATTTTATTCCTATTAAAGAAAAACATATTAGAGACAAGACTAGTTCTTAAAGAATAATTTTTCTCACAATGTCTCAGTCGCAACCTGATTCTTCACTTTGTAGCCTACAGAGCGTAGCATCTTTTGTGATAAAACAACATTGTTTGATTAGCATAATCTCATCTATTTGTAGAATCCAAATGTCAACATTTAGCCATGCAAGAGAGGTATAAAATACATTGTTTCATATTTAATGAAATGATGTGTTTCATTAAGGTCAAAATGCTGCCGTAGAAGATCTTGGCCATCCATTTGCAAACATTGACAGCCATCCATTAAAGCCTTCAAAACATAGCATGAACCTATCTTTGCCTTTAGCCAATTGCCTTGTTTCATTAAATGGGAGAGCAACATTGATGTGGGTGTTTTTTCTCCATCTTCATTCAATGGGAAAGCAATACAGGTTTGAAGCTTCATCGTCAGGCACTTCACGTTATCAATGGATTAATAAGCAATGCTTGTAATAGCTTTGAAGCTTCATTGTTTTCAAGGGTTCCATCTTCATTCATTTATTAAGTGTCAACTCTTCTTTGTGATTTAGATCTCAAAAACTTTTGAGAGAGATAGATTCGAAACTAACGGTTGATATATATATATATATATATATATATTTATTGTAATATAATGTAGAGTACCACAATGTACACATGTTAATTGTTTATTCTATTATCCTCCTCATTGAACCCTAGGAGTTGAAATACTCTACTTCTTAGTGGTTTATTAGTTTCAAATGCTATTATAATTGTACCAAAAATTTGGATTAAGAAGCACTCATTCAATGAAAAACCTGCAATGATAATATTCACTTACTCAAGCATATTAGGTTTATAAAATAGTTTGATATTTGATATATTAAAAAAAAAAAAAGAGCTTTAGAATGGAGCAATTATTTTGTTGGAATAATACAACAATTTTTTATGATAGAATGGTCTTAAAATATAATATTTATAGTTATGTAAATTAAATATCAGATGTAACATTTATATTGGAATACTGCTTCATGTTGTTGGAGACATTTATAGAGTTCAAATATTAATTTATAGAATGTTGATTCAATAAGAGACACTTTTTCATAATAGAATGTTGTTAAATCCTTAGCAAATGCCCATTGTTTAATTCTGTTGAAATATAAAGTGGGACCACTTATGTTTATATATATAAAACTTGCTGAAAAGGATTCTTTTAAACTAATATTTATTGATATAAAATTTGATAACAACATTGATAACTACTATCGAATAGTTACAAATAACTTGGTTATAAAATAATTTTGTAAATAGTGGTGCAACCAAGATCGTCTCCCACGGAAATCTATTCCAATTACTAAAAAGAGTTTTCCAAATATCAAATGCAACTTAAAAACTAATAATTTCATAAATCAATTGGGGGTTTAATGACTAAAATTAAAACCAATTCAAGGAAGTAAAATAAAACCAATAACTAGAATCAAAAGAAGTGACAACAATCAAGCAAATGAATGTAGTTAGCCTTGAGTAAATCCTTTGAAGTTTGATTCTCATTATCCAAATTAGATTTCACTAAGAGCTGGACCTAATCTTCTTTAGTATATTCCTAATTAATTTGCCCAAAGTGATCACTTAAAAGGTAAGAAATTAGCAAATTAATGACTCTTGAAACCTCAAGATTACACTAACTTGTTAATCCTTGAATTAAGCTACTTGAATACACCAAAACAGAGATCAATTGCTTTTTATAGGTTCTGCACTTTCATTCTAGATGTCTAATTAACCAATCAAACATTAAGATTCCTCAAATCAATATTTGAGCACAAAATTTCAACAAGATCACACAATAACCATTGCATTAATCAAGCTGAAAATTTAGAGGAAAAGAGAATAAAATGTATAGCCACTAAACAAAACAATTAAACCTTCAATTCATTCTCCAAAATGTCAATCCAATAACTCAACAATTTCAAGCATCCAATTTTAGCCATAATTCTCAAGCAATTACAAGCTAAACCTAGACGTATAAAACCAAAAAATTGCAACATTAAAAGGAGAAGAAAAGGAGAAGAAAATTAGCCAATTTTTGGAGCATTTGTCTTGAATTTAAATATGCAAATTCAAAGCCTTCAGCCCAAGCTAGCTACATGGGCTCTCATTAAAGGAGAATGAATGAAGGAATGATGGTGAAGATCTTTGACCATGGAGCTTTATAAAATAGAAAATGAATTAATTGCTTCTGATGTGATGCGTGCCTCCCCCCTACAGAACCCGAGACTCCACTTTTTGAATCCTCTCTTCGTTCTCACCGCTCTCCATTCAAGACAACCCCTTTTTGCCTCTGTACCCCTTTTAGTCCCTCTCACGTGAGTGAAACCCTTGCCATGTATGCATGTTTGTGTTTTTCTCCTTCTAACTCATGGCTCGTTCCTCACATGAGTGCTAATGCTGGAGCCCATGCTTACATGTAATTAATGCATGAAATCTGTGTGTGCTTCATGCCTTCTTCTCACATGTGATGTCCGTGAATGAGTGATGCTTTACGATTTGGAAAATGGAGTGCCTCGTGTTGAATGGAATCCCAGGCATATATATGTGAAATTGCTATGTGGAACATGTGTGTGTAATTGCATGAATGCTGGTACGTGATTATATGACATGAGAATGTGTGAATGATCCGTGTAACATAATGTAATGGATCTGCCAGCTAAACCACGTGCATTGATGTGAATCTGGTAAGAGAGCCCAAGCCCTCCCATTCATCTACGTGAGAGTTGTGTAGTATGAGTGAATGGAGTGAGCTGTCCCGTGGAGTCTTTATGAGTTAGTGGGCCCCTTCCATTCATTTGTCAATGTGTGAATAAATGGATTACTGTGTCATAAAAATATAATATTGTGGATGTGTAATTGGCATGGAATCTAAGTGGGAAAAGTTTGTGCATGTGATGTGTGACTGGATGTGATTTTGTGTATTAAATCCCGAGCTTCCTGGAGTGAGCTATCCATTTATCACTCGTCCATGCTTCATTGTGCGTGTCAATGTAAAGGAGTGGGGGACGTCTACGTGTCCTGGATGTGAATGCTGTGGAGTGTATGGGAATGGAGTGAATATGTGTTGATGAGAGATCCACGTGAGAGTGTAATTGCAATTCCTTTTCACATCCAAAATCAACACCATCTCCTCTCATTTTTTTCATTTTTTATCTTCTAAAATTCCACCTTGATTCAATCTTCATTCTCCCCCAAGTTAATTTCTTCCTTTAAGTTCTTTTTGTCCATTAAAGATCTGCAACAAATAATGAAAAATATTAAATAGAAAAATTCACAAAATTACTAAAAAGAATTTATGCATTACAAACCAAGAATTTTACAAATTAATTCCTACAGTGCAAAAATTTGCCAATAAAATCAAATATCATCTAATTAAATCCATTAAGCCATAATCTATTATCAAAATATTCAATTTAAAAGGAATAAAATATATAAAAATTGACATTTATCAAACATTCTGGTGTTTATATATATAATTATATTATGTTGAAATTGGCTTTTTTTTATACATATATGCCTATAAAATTAATAAATGCCAATGTTTGTGCCTTCAAAGTACTTATACATAGTCAAACAAATTGTATGTGCTTATTTTTTTTATTTGCTTTATTTATTTATCTTTTTTAAAACAAAAATTCAACTAACTTTCTCTTTTTTTTTCTTCAAAGACAATTATATAGAGGTTGACTTGACCCTTAAACTAGGCAAAGAATATGATAGCCTAGAGGATGCATGGAAGTTTTGGGTTGTTTATGCTAGGAAAACTAGTTTTGGAGTGAGGAAACATACTTTCAACAAGAGTAAGAAAGATAGTTCTATAACTTCATACAGATATGTCTGCTATAAAGAGAGGTTACAAAAAAGAAATAAAAGGGACTTTATAACCACTAATCTACAGGTTGAAACAAGGACATATTGTAAAGCAAATATAGGAGTTGTATGAAATGGTGGAAAATAGAAAATTGATGTCCTTGTTAAGGAGCATGATCACCCATTTTAGCTTCTAGAAACAGTTCACATGTTGTCTTCACAACATAAGTTAACCAAAGTTCAAACCCATCAGATAAATTTAGCAGAGGATGCTGGGATCGAACAAAAATTTTCATTTGAGTGGATGAGTATACACATCGAAGGAAAAGCTAACCTTGATTGCACCTGGTTGGATGCTAAAAACTACCTAAAGTCTAAAACGCAGAGAAGTAGGGTCTACAAATAAGCTAGATGTCAATTATGATATTTCTAAGAATAATACATTGTAAATCCATCTTTTTATCATATTTACCATATGAATATGGAAGAGCAAATAATAAATGTTTTTTGGGCTGATGCACACATGTTGATTGATTATGTATATTTTGGTAAGATAATATCATTGGACACAACATATAGCACCAACCGTGATCATAGATCACTTGCTATATTTGCAAACTTTAATCACTATAGAAGACTGGTCATTTTTGGAGCTACATTGTTATATGACAAAACAACATAATCATTCAAGTGACTATTAGAACTTTGTTGGAGTCTCATAAGCATAAAAGGCCTCTTAGAGTCTTTACTGATCAAAATCAAGCAATGAAAAGTGCATTATATGAGGTGATTCCAGAGACAAAGCATGGATTATATACATGGCAATTAAAGCAAAATGGCATTAAGCAACTCTATCCCATGATGATTAGATTAGCTTCTAATGCATCTAATTGTCCAGAAGTATTCTCATTAGTGCATAAGGGTGTGATAGAGTTGAGCAAGCAAACAACAAACCTTTGTTCTAGTTTACAACATCCAAACAACAATGGTAGAGTGAGAAAACACCTTTAATAGTTCATGTTGCACAACCAATGGGATTTAAAAACAAAGATAGCATTAGGAGGAAGAATCAACTAAAAAGTTGGCTAGAAAAACTACAAAAAATAAGAAGACTAGCTTCCATTGTTGGAAATTCACATAATCGCTTAGCCATAGTATGGACATATAGCATTCATCCATAATATGATTAGTGTTCAAGAAATATTAATGAAACTTTTTTCTTCCAAGACAATCAAATGCAAGCAAGTATCTCTAGCACCATAGCTTAAATGTAATATGGAATAATTACTTCAGCACCTCCAGCATCAAATGAATTTACTTTTTCTCAAATGTTGATGGTCAGTGTAGATTAGATTTTTTAAAAATAAAATAGTTATGCAAGGTATTTAGTGTTAATGATGTGAAATATATTTGTTTATAATGTAGGCGCCATTGGATTGTATGATGCCATCACTAGAAACATTATAGTGAAGATATCTCAAGAGGTACATAATAATAAAAGAACTTTAAGTAATCACATCTTTGATAGACATAATACAAATTAATCAACTTTATTGACACAAATGATCACTACAAGAAATTGACTAGTACAACTAAATGTTATGACCTAAAATAAAAAGAAAAATTAAAACAAAAAAAAAATGACTATGCGATATAGAAGTCCCTACCACAGTTTTTTTCATTTACAGTACATCCTAATCAATAACAACTATCTTCTTTGGCATCATGCAACATTATTTATCTTTTATGCAAATGTATGTTCAATAAACTTTCTAGCAAGAGAGACAAGCCATGGTCAGGTTCATGCACTATCACAGAACATGCATTTCCACTTCTTTTAATTTCAATTGTTCATTTGTTCTTTTACTCATACTTATACCAGTAATTGTTCTTTTGTTTGCAACTGTATGTGCACTTTCATAGGAGCTAGCAACAGATTGATGCATTAAGGAGGCATAACAAGCCTTATATTGGCATAAATGACAATTATATGTTATATGTGACAAACTTCCATGCATTAATTATAAAAAAGAAATATAGAAAAATTAAATGGGCACTTTTATATATCACAACAGATTCGAGTCAGAAATATGCCTTCATAATTCAAATATTAATACATAGATACAACTACAATAACATACCATTTTCAAAAATTTTCAACCTAATATTTATTAGGCTTTCAGAACCATAGCATGCTAGCTTTCATTACTGAAATTGCATCACAGTCCTAGCAAATTGATGACAACAAGAATTAGTTATACATGAAGTTTTGATGGACTATATTTACTTTGTCTTGGTCCTGTAGCCCTAGGACATATACAGAAGAACTATGAAGGTATAAATAATAGTAACACCTACAAACAAATGGATTAAGCATTGACAGCACAAATAAAGCAATTTGCTATTGTGTGACATTATTTTGGTGCAAAATGAAGATAGTGATTATTCTATGAGCTTGGCCTTTTAATCCTTGGGTTCCTATAAAGAATCTTTTTCTTTGTTGTATTTTTGTTCTTTAGTGTTCTCATTTTTTTTATTGGAAATCTCTTTAATATTGTTTGGGCTTTGATACATGGTTAAGGAAAAACTTTTGATTATTTGATTGCTATAACTTTAGAAGCCGAGGGTTCTACATTATACCAACATTTACAAAGATTCAAATGCAAGTTATAATGTTTACCCTTTTAGGAATACTCAAATAATATTCTATAGACTTTACCAAGTGCGACAACAACACCTATTAGATGCCCAAACAAAGTGATTTACTTAAAACACCATGTTTGCTGTCTTGAACTTATAATTTAATTGCAAATGAATATAGCATATGGAGTATAGGAATTTTATATACTTGTTTCTACAATTAAAATTTGTGCCTCTTCTGCTGGAAACCCACAAACTACAAGACTTGGATGAATTGATAACAAAATTTCAAACTGGAAAAGAAGATGGGGAGCCTAGATAAATGATGAATACTTAATAATGATCATGCAACCTATAATCAATAGCAAAGTATATTGAAACAAAAGGAATTTGATTTAAGAAGTCTATAAATTGAAATAAAAGAGACAAAAATGAAGCAAGGTTGCTCAAAAAACAACATAAAACCTTGGAGAAGTATAAGTAAGGCCTGATGTAGTTCTTAGAAAAGAAAGAGTTTAAGGCTTCCTCTAATGTTGGGTAATGGAGTACAAATCATCAAAACTTGAGATTAGTGAAGAACTCGTGGATAATCAATCCATTTGAAACTAATAGATAAGGGACTAATAGCAATCTGTATCTAGGATGAGTATAGTAGCTTTTACCTAGGAGTACTGGTAGCTTTTAGGAGAGAACACCAACAGACTTCACCGTGGATGTAGATATAATCGATAAGGCATTAGTCTTTTTGTTTGGTCTAAGCACCTTTATTTGTGTGTGCTTTCTCACAACAAGTCAAACATCCTATCTTTATGAATCTTTTGGGGCAAAATCATTATAGAACAATGACTGATAAGACCAAACTCAAAAGTAGTGAATGGATAAGTTCATTTTTCTTTGCTTTGTCTACTCGCAAAGGATAAGAAAGGAAGAATATATGAAAAAGACTTTTGCTTCTTCTAGATTGTAAAAAGGAGAGAGAGAAAGTGTGTGAGACAGAAAGAAAGAATCAGCATGTAAATTAAATGGGGTCAAACTTGGTCATTACGATGATGCTTCGGAAAGATGAAGTCTCAGATTAAGAACCACTTGGACCGTACTCTTTGAGTCAACAAGAAGGAGAGCATGGCGTTGAAGATGCAGTTCTTAGAGAAGAAAGAGTAGGACCAACGCATGAAGATTGTGAAAAAGAATGGACAACTAAATTATGTTTGGAAATAAACAATTGAGATCTCTTCACTAATGCCTAAAATGACATAATTTCTTTGCAAAGCATAGTGTGCTTGTCATCCAGCAAAGTAGAGGATCCAGATGTATCTCAGTCTAAGAAAAAATTAGAGAAGAAAACTCTGTCTCTAATATTTAAAAGAACGTTAATAAAAAATCTCAAAATTTTCAATGGATTAAAGACATACAATTTTGGATCCATTTCCAAACTTATTTGCATTTTCCTAGAAAAAAAATTTGAATGTAAGATAAATATAGAGACAAAATTTTCCATATCTGACTCTTGCAAAAATAAAAAGTTAAAAAAAATAATTTTTGTGATGGATTAATGAAGCAAAAGTTCGTCTTAAAATTTTTTTTTTTTTATGTTTAAAAATTATACATTTCTAAAATGAAATTGAGATAGATATATTAGAGAAAAAAAAGTTTCATCTTTAACATTGCAACAATATAAGCATTTTCTAAAAAACCATTCAATTAAATTTTGATAGATGCTAAATTTATTTATTTTTTAACTTTTAAATTATCTTTTGACTAAATTTCAATCAAAAATCAAAAGGTTTGTCAAAAAATAATATTATATAATAAAAAGTAGTAAAAAAGATTAGCAAAATTGACAAAATTTAAAAGGTGGCATGGCCAAAATGACTAGGTTTCTATCTGAAAAAATTGTATCATCTATAAATAGCAACAATAAAATGGTTGGTTTGGCCAACTATTTCATATATAATAACATATTATATACATATATATATATATATATATAATTATATATGACATATGCTATAAAAAATTTGAGTAAAATATAAAATATAAAATTTAAATTAATTAATAAATAATAAAGATATAATAAATTAGAAATAATATATTCCAAACATTTATTTAATTTAAATTATAATTATATCATAATTTATATACTGTTGAATACTAAATATTAATTTAATAAATTAACTATTATATTATTTAATAAATATATAAATAATAGTTATTTTCATTAATTATTATAAGCTATTAGTTATAATAACTTATAATTATTATTTGTTATAAATATTCATTATTGATAAGTTTTACTTTTAATTTTATTAAATTTTCCATATTAGAATTTTTTTAATTTTTATATAGTTTAAATTTAAAATTTTTACTTCATAAAATTATATATAATACAAATTTTGTTTAAATAATATATTATATATTTTTGTAGGAAAATTTTTTCTACAAAAATATGATTAGATATGTCCAATCATATTTCTATTAAATATTGTCAAGATTTTTTTAAAAAATA
Source organism: Erythrophleum ivorense (assembly GCA_026724425.1). Taxonomy (NCBI): domain Eukaryota; kingdom Viridiplantae; phylum Streptophyta; class Magnoliopsida; order Fabales; family Fabaceae; genus Erythrophleum; species Erythrophleum ivorense. The sequence continues at coordinate 2,979,233 of JAIUCV010000036.1, read as the reverse complement.
AAATTTTATTTTTTAAATATAAATAATTAAAAAATAATTACATTCTTTTTTTCAAATTTTGATTTTTAATAGTCTTTAAATTGTTATTCATATCGATTAAAATAATTTATATAAGGTATATTAGATATTACTTAATAATAATATATAAAGTATTAATGAAATATAAATAGATTATATATAATTAATGTAATACTTGTTTATTCTATAAAACCCTAATTACTAAAGGAGCTTCCTTAAATAGAAGGATTTGAGGTCAAATAAAATTAGGAAAATAATCTAAAAAATTAAAAATAAAGATACAAGGCTAAAGATGCCCAAAAACTAGAACAAGAATAGTTAAATAAAATCAGACAAAAATTAGTGACATTTTCATAATTTTGGGTACTTTTTAGAAAACTTAAAAAAGAAATTTTTAAATGAAAAAATTGAGTATTTCAAAGTTCTTAAAGACCCAAAAACTAAAAAACCTTTAGAATGGTCAAAACTGAGTTTGAATTTTAGAGAATCAGTTGATCAAAATTTTGACTGAAAATTATTTAGTAAGGTTTTAAATCTAAATTGGGTGAAATCAAAGTCATTTTATGAATTAGAGGACTTGAACTTCATGATGAAAAAGATGATTCTCAAAAAGGCATTAAAATGATACAAATGGAAGAAATCAAAAAGAGGGACTAAATTGTAATTTTCAAAAGTTGTAAAAGTGACCCTTTGGCTTCTTAAAAAAAGTCCCACTTCTGCCCTCTCTCTTGATCGACTCTCTTGCACTCTAAAATAGATCCAAACTCTGCTCTTGAAGGCACACAAAAGTGGAGAGCTAAGAGAGGAAGAAGAAGCTTAAAGTGTAAGAATTCTTTAGTTTTTCATGTTTTCTTCTTCACTAAACCTCTTATCCTCCTTCTCCTTTCTTCTCCTATGGTTTTGGTGATTAATTTGGATGTGTTTGGTGGCTGGTCTAGTGGAGAGAGGAGAGAAATCGGAAGAGCTCTTAAAAACACAAACAAGCACTCTTGAAAAGCTTCCAAACAAAGTAATCTTTCATGGCTAAAGCTTGTTCCTCTTGGCTTTTCTTCCTCTCTACCATTTCAGTCAGAATATAGGGGGAGGTGTTAGAGACTTTATCTCAACCCAAACTTGATAGGAATGGAGGTTTTGAAGCATAAGGAATCCAAGGAAGCAATTAGGATTCAAACAGAACCATTAGAGAACAAAGTATGGCTTTTAGGGTTTCCATTGCTCCTTGGGAATTAAGAAGCTTTCTAATGATAAATTAGGTTGTTTAAGAGTGTGTTTGAGTTCTTAAGACATCTATGAAGCTTCATGAATAGAAAGTTCTCTAGGAAAACAAAGAAAATTCCATAGGATCTAAGTCTGGTGTGCATCTCGGCTTAAGGAAGGAAATGACACCTAGGGAGATTTTTCTATGATTCCAAAGATAGAAATGGTCAAGATATGATTAATAAATACTAAAGGAACTATTGGTTTGAATTTAGAAGTCATATTTTGAAATTTGGAAGTTAGATTTCCTTTTTAGGCATAAAGAAATAACTTGATATTTGGCTCTTTGGATTAAATTTGTGATGGCTTTAATGACTTTTTGTAACATCTAGTATTTCGTAAAAACATGAAATGAGTTAGTTTGAAAAGCAAGTCCCTTGAAAATGAAAGATTTGAGGTCAAATAAAATTAGAATAAAATTTTAAATAATATAAAATGAGAATCCAAGGTCTAAAATGCCTGAAAACCCAAGGTAGTTTAATAAAATTACCAAAAGTGTAATGGCGTTTTCATAAATATAAGAACTTTTTGAAAAACTTATAGGAGGGCTTTTTAAAAGAAAAAATTAAGTTTTCAGGGTTTTTACAGGCCCCAAAAACTATAGGAACCCTTAGGATAGTTAAAACCCTTTCTAGTGTACGTTTTTAAGCGTCAGTTAATCCAAACTTTGATCTCTTTGTTTGAGAAGGTTTTAAATCCAAATTGAATGATTCCAAAGCTATTTTATAAATTATAGGATCTAAATTTTATGATAGAAAAGACGATTCTAAAAAAGGAGCTAAAATAAACCTAAAACAAAAGAGCTAAGATAAGGGGCAAAAATGGCATTTTCAAAGAACAAATTCTCTTCCATTTGCTTCTTAAGGGCATCCCACTTCTCCTCCCTCATTTGACCAAATTTTTTCTGTGCAAAACAAAGAAAGAGGCCAAGGAGAGAGATGCACAAGGAGGAGGGAAAAACAAGGAAAAAGGTAAGGAAAACTTAAGGTTTTCATGGTTCTTGCTTTAGTAATTCTATTCTCCTCCTTCCCACCTTTCTTCCCATGGTTTTTGTATGTGATATGGATCAGTTTTGGGTATGATTCAGAAGGATAAGGTTAGACTTTGAAAGAGAAGCCTACATCAAGTGAGATAGCTCTTGAAGAAACCAAGAAACCAAGGTAAATATCTATACTTCTTTGCTTCTTCTTCTTAGCTTCCTGGTGGGTGAGTTTTGGCCTCATGTAGAATAGCCCAAAGGAGAATAATTCTGACCTAAACCAAGCATGAAAACTTATGATTTAAAGTATGGGAAGCTAGAAAATATAGATAAACTAAAAGGAAAACCAATGAAATTCAAGAGAACCAAGCTAGGGTTTCAAAGACATAGGCTAAAATCTAATTTTATCCAAGGTTGTTATAGGTGATGTGAGAGTTTAAATGAGTTCTTAAGATCCCTATAAAGCCTCCCAAGTGTCTCCCGCTTCAAGGAAAAATTAAAAACTCCATGGGTACAAATGAGAGGCATAGGCTTGACCAAGCTTGAAAGAAGGACCAAGGGAGTGTTTTCAAATCTTCTAAGCTTAGTTTGGGTCTATATATGATGGAAGAAGATGAAAGGAAGCCTTGAAAAAATTTTAGAAGCCATAGATTGAGAGTTGGAGCTATAAGTTTCATAATGTAACATAATGAAGCAATATATAGCTAGGCTCTTCAAAATGGTTGTGTGAAGGCTACAAGAAGTCTAAATGAAGTCAAGAGTCATAGATTGAAGGAAAGAATGGAGCCAAGATTATAAATTCTAATAGTTGTTTCATTAGGTACTTTATGGAACCATAATTGATACATATGAACAAGTAGACTTCCTTGAGTGTGTGTGGTGTTAGGGTTTGTTTCAAAAGTGTAATTGGGTCCTATTTGATGTGTCTAGGCCAAAGGAATCCTACTCCACCCACTTACAAGTGTGTAGCTAAATGAAGGGAAGAAAAATCAAGGGAAAGTATGTGTGTTTGCATTCAAAGTAGCTCTCTAACCTTTCTCTCATGCATGCTTAGTTGTTTTCTTGTCTTTAGATGTGTGTATATATGCTTTTACTATAAGAAATGTTTCCAGTGATTTTCTACATGCCATGGTACTATGATGTGTATAATATGTGTTTTTATGAATGTTATTTGGCGTGAATAGGCTTGGTGAAGCCAAAAGTCCCTTAATAAAGGTGAGGATAAGACAAAAGTCCATAGGATTGGGTGAAACAAAGCTAAAAGTCTCAAGAAGAGTAAGACTTAGTTAAAAGTCCCTTGAACATAGGTGAAGCAAGTTCAAAAGTCCTAAGGAAAAGGGGCAAGGCTAAACCAATGCTCTTGAAGGCCAATATATAATGTGTATGAGTTTCTTGCATATGAAAATGATTTTATGTATGGTTATTAGTAGCAAAATGTTCATATATGTATCCTTTAGCTTGAAAGCATGGCTATTATGTATGATTGAAAGGGCTATTGAGATTTCTAGAATCTCACTCTTTTGTCTCCATTACCAAAACATGTCTAGGTGGACCAAGTGAGCAAAGAAAAAAAAGCCCCCACACTTGAAGATAAGAGATTGATAAAAGAATTGTGTTATCTAGCCATTTTGTGATCATATTATTGATAAATAATGTAACCCCATATTGTAAATGATATATAGCCACTTGAACATATGTATATACATGGATATATGATGTATGTATGAGAATTGAAAGCATATGAATGAGAATAGATGTTTTTGATATTTAGATGCATGGATGAGTTTGTAAGATCTTGTGTATGTGAACAAGTGGGATAGTGATTTTGTGATGTATGGATATTTAGACTCCTTAGACAAGTTTAATGGACTATTTTTAAGTTTTCCCCTTGCCCAAGTGGCCTTGGACAAATTAGAAGCAAGAATGATTTATATTTGACCATTTGGATGCTTAAAAATGATCATTATGGAACCCTATATCACAAACTGACCAAATGAACTAATTTTCTCATGAAATTTTATTTGCATATAGGGCTCATCTAGAGCCTTTTGCAGAGCCAAAAAGCACCTAAATTGGAGTTCTATAAAATTTATTATGATTTTTCAAATTTGGAAAAAAAAAACTTCAGAATGGCTGGGCGTATTGTTCATTTAGTCATTTCCTTTCCTTATGTCATCCATAGTCCAAATGATGTTCAATGGCTATAAAAGTTTACCAACATAAACTGGATATGGTAAGCTTTCTGTAGCACTTGAAAGTGTCCCATTTTGAGGTCTGTAGAGGGAGAACCAAATTTTTAAAGTTTCATATTAGTATTAGCGGCATAACAGGACCTCTGGTACTGTTCCATCAATTTTCACAGCCTTAATGATTTTTTTTTGGTCTGGACTTATTTTTATCCTCTACTAGACATCCATAGCTTTCCAAAATGTATGGTTTACTAAGTTTTTATTTTTCTAAAATTATTTATGAATTTTTGAAATTCATATTAGTAACTTGTGATAGCAAAGCTGGGTAGTTGGACCTTTGGTGCTTTTCTATTGTCATCCATGGTCCAGATAGTGTTTTCATGGCTTAGAATGATTTTTATAGTTGACATTCAGAGCTTTCTAGAAAGCTATCGTTCACTAGATTTTGATTTTTCTAGATTGAATTATGATTTTCCAAAATTTGCATAAAAAATCTAGTAGTGATTTTGTGTGTGGTTGTCTTAAGCTCAGGAAAAATGGAACATTTTAGGATGGTTCTGACTTGTATGCATGTATTTGGAGTAGAAAATAATATGGGTGAATTCATATGTCCTTTGAGATGCAAAACGCAAATTTTGAGCCCTATGTAATGCAAAATATTACATTATTTTAATAGATTTTCTTAAGAATGTTGTTATGCCAAGGGTGTGGAACTAAGTAAATGAGTGAGAAAGGCTAGAGTAATATGGTATTACACTTTTAATGGAGTCATGTGACTCAGAATGAGTGAAAAATGGGAGCCAAGATCTTGACTTATATAGGTTGCTTCATTATGCCATTGTATGGGACCATGATAGTGTCATAAGCTAGATGTAGCTTGTGTAATATTTATGTGAGGCTAGAGTTGGTTCCAATGATATGTTTATATCTTGTTTGATATGTCCAGGCCAAGTGAATTAAGTCCCTCCTAGGTGTGGGTGTGAGGCCGAGCCAATGACATAAGAAAGCAAGGAAAAGTTTATGCTTCTTGACCAAGGTAGCTCTCCATCATTTCTTATATGTATTTCTTGGTAGTATGATTATCATTGAATGTTTGTATATATGTTTGAATCATGAACATGCTATTGGTTATTGGTTTATTGCCATGATACCACTATGCTTCTTGAATTGTTTTTGAATTGTGCAATTGCTCTTATGGGTGAGGTTATGCCAAAGGTCCCTTAGATTAGGTGTGGTGAAGCCAAAAAACCTTAAACATGGATGAGACAAGGACAAAAGTCTCGAGAATGAGTGGGGCTAAGTCAAAAACTCCTAGAAAGTGGGTGAGACTAATCCAAAAGTTCTAAATAATAGGGTGAGACTAGACCAAAAGTTCCTAGAGCTTGATTTTGACCTTAACATGTTTATGTGATGTGTAAATTATGATTTGAATGATTCTTGAAAGTATTTGGTGCATACTTGTATTCCTTAACATGAATAAATGCCTTGTTTGCTTACTCAAAAGGGTGAAAGAGCTATTGGGATTCCTTAAATCTCACTCTCCCCCATTTTCTATCTAACCATGTCTAGGTGAAGTTTAAGAAAGAAAAAATGGGAGCCAAAGAGAACGATTTGCAATACTTTGACAATTTTGATGTAATTAAATGTTAAAGTTTTTATGTATGAGTTATTTTTAGATGTAAACCCTTGAACAATTGTTAAAGTATGTAAACATGTTGTATGAACCAAATATGGAGTTAAATGAATGAGATTGTATAGTTTTGACATCATGGAGCCTTTATATTCATATGTATGAATTCAAGTAGAAAGTTGACTTTGAGATGTATAATGATTTAGACCATTTGGAAAGCTTATATAGGCTATGTTTATGCTTTTGGATGTGCTCAAATGGTTGTGAAATGATTAGAAGACCATTTGGTGCATTTTTTACTCCTTTATGGTTCTAAACATGACCAAAGCTTGAGTTGAATCACAAACTGATCAAATAAATGAATTTGTGTGTGAAATTTGGCATGTATATAGTCTCATCTAGAACTTTTCATAGAGCTAAAGAGAACTCAATTTGGAGCTCTAAAGAATTTATTATAAATTTTTAAAATTGGCTAAATTATGCAGATTTGTCAAGGTTACTGTTCATATGGTTAGTTTGCTTCTCTATATCATTGGGCCAAATGAAATTTAATGCTCATAAAATTTTACAAGCATAAACTAAACATTATAAACATTTCATAGTCATTAAGAGCACCTCATTTGGAGCTCTGTAGAGAGACATGATTTTTCAAAGTTTGAGTTCAACTACAGGACGTCACCTAAACCAATGTTATTGTTCCATCAATTTTTGTGGGCTAAACCTAGTTGTTTTGATATGAAATTTTATGACAATTAGGGGACATTCCAAACTTTCCAGAATGGTATAATTTGTATGATTTAAGCTTTTCTAGAATTAGTTATAAACTTTTTAATTTTGCATCAAAATATGGAACTAGAAAATTCTGCAACTTTGCTCTGAAATTGTGTTGCTTGTCTTAAAGCCAAAATGGGACCTTGGAATTGTGATGTTTCTGGTTCATTAAGTATAATATGGATGAGGCCAAATGGTCTTTATGATTAAAATTGAATTATTTTGACTTTTAATGATGATTATCTTCGCGACTAAAAGTGTGATTTCCATATAAATAGATGTTTATGCCATTTGTGATGTAAATTGAGAAATATCTTGATATGGTGTTACAATTAATCAATATAAATAATAATTAAAATTTTTTAAAACTTAAAATTAAAAAAGTAAGTAATTATTTTATATTTATTTATTTTGAAAAATAAAAATAAAATTTTTCTTTAAAAAATTCTACAAAAATACATAATATATAATTTAAATAAAAAAAATATATTATATATAATTTTATTAGGTAAAAATATTAAATTTAAACTAAATAAAAACTAAAAAGGCTCTAATATGAGATAATTTAAAATAGAAAATAAAATTAATACTTAATAACTTTAAATAATATTAATAATATTATGTATATGTATGTGTGTGCATATGTATATGTAAATATCTCTATTATCTTTCATCTAATAATTCATCATCATTTTTATCATTATTCCCATCTTGTACATCTATATGAAGATCCAACTTTGAAGAAGTCTCACATTAGATAAAATCGGACTTGAGAGGGGTACATAAGTAAAAAAAAATCCATAAACCTAACACCTTAAAGTTTTAGCTCAAGAGGTGATATCAAATTCACTTATATAATTTCTCTCAAAAGTTTAAGAAGAAGGCCCAATGAATTTCCATAATGTTTGAGATTCCCCTGAATTCTAACATTGGTATTAGAGTTTGGTTCGACATGAACAACAATGGAGATGACATTCTAAGTAGATGGAAACCCTCGTTTGCACACACTTAAAGCAAAGGACTTGATAGTTAGGCATAATTATATAGAGATCGAGAGGGCACTTAATGCTAAGGTGTCTTTTATTTGTCTAAGATGTGGGCCCGATGTTTTAGACTCATAAATAACCTTTATGTGCTCTATCATAAAAGTAAACTTTTGGTTTAACCACTCTTCTAGTAACTATTTCTTATAACTTTAAGTTTCTCCACCAAAAATAAGTGCACATTCACATTGGGCTTAGGGAGCTTTAGACATCGAAAAGATCTATTAGATCTTATTCATTGGACTTTTGAGAAGAGTTATATAAATGAATTTGATAAAACATCTTCACCTAAAATAAAGTTATTATATCTAAAAGTCATTTCCATTTACATACACACACACATTATTAATATTAATTATTAAATTATTATTCTTTTTTATTTTTCAATTTTTATTTATATTAATTATTTAAAATTATTCATTATTAAATATTGATTTTAATTGTATTAAATTATATCATATTAGTGTTTTTTATTTTTATTTAGTTTAAATTTAATATTTTTACTTCATAGAATTATATATAATATATAGTTTTTATTTAACTTATATGTTATATATTTCTTCTACAGAAAATTTTCCTACAAAAATGTGTCCAACCATATTTTTGTAGGAAAAGTTTTTTCAAATTTTTTAAAAAAGTTTCAATTTTATTTTTGAAATAAATAAATAAAAATTATTTACATTTTTTTAAATTTGATTTTTAAAAATTTTTATCATTATTTATATCAATTAAAATAATTTATATAAAATACTAATAATATATTAAGTATTAATAATAACATATTAAATATTAATAAAATGATAACAATGAAATATAAATAGATTGTATATGATTAATAATTAAATAATAAATTAGAATTCTCTAATTTATATTATATATTTCTATATTATAAATTTTCAGATTTCTTATAAATTATAATAATACTGAAGTTATTAAATGAATTATTAATCATCTATAAATTGATGGAATAGTACTTGAACTCGACTGGCTTTACTAGTATTGACACAGAATGTTGAAAAATCATTTTTTTCCTCTATAAACCTCCAAATGAGGTGTTTCTAGTTGCTATAGGTCATTGTGAATGTCTAGTTTCTTTATGTAAAATTTTAGTATCATTAGACCTCATTTGGCGTTTGGATGACACGAAAACAATTCTAACCAAATGACCAATGTATAGACCAAAACCAACTTCTGATATGAATTTTGAAAAAAAAAAGCATAATAAATTCTATAGACCTCCAAATAATGCAGTTATTGGACCAAAAAAAATTTCCATATGAGACCTATATGTGTGCAAAATCTCAACCTCAAAATCGCTCATTTGTTTACGTTGTGGTTCAGCTTACAAAATGGGTTATTTTTTGTCCTAAAATGGTTCAATTATGTGCCAAATGGTCTTCCCCTTGAACCAAGACTACTTGGGCATGTCCAAAAGCACCATAACACCCTAAATATGCATGCCAACTGATTCAAAATGCCATAAAGCTCAAATTCACTTCCTAGCTTTAACTCATACCTAAGGTTCCAAACTTTCTATTAGGCATCCAATAATCTTTTTTGCACAAATGTGTTTAAATGACTCTTTTAAGATTACATTCATCATAGATATCCATTTCTACACTTGTCTAGCCATAAGATTCATATACATAGGTTCATGTTGCTAGACACACATCTATACTCACACATAAAGGCTACCAAGTGGCAAACTTACATATTTCCATTTGCATAAGTGCAAAGAGGGTTCATACATCATTCATATACATTATATAAGCTATCCATGAGTTTACATTACAATTACATAGCTTGGGTACATCATTTGACTACAAAGTACATTTCAAAACCTATTTCTATACATCTAATCTACTAATCGTGCACTCTTCAGGGATTGTGTAATATCCAATTTTCTGAAAACGAGAGAAAATATGAGAAACGTAACGTATAGTTTTTCTGTAAACAAACAAATTTCATTGGATACAAAAGCAAGTCCCTCAAAATGAATTAGTTAAGATCCCAAAAAATTTGAGAAGCATTCAGAATCCTAAAAATGAGAATCCCAAACTCAGACGGAAAGAAAAATGAAGTTAGAATGAAGAAACGAAATGTAACGAAAGATTGACGAAACGTAAAGGCATTTTCGTCATTTTGAGCAAATTTTGGAATTTTCATAGGATGACTTTTTAAATGAAAATTTTGAGTTTTTCAGGGTTCTTAGAGGCCCTGAAAACCATGGGAAACCCTGAGATAGTAAAAACCCCTCCGGTGGACGTTTTCCAATATTTGTTGACTCGAACTTTGACTAATTCGTTTAGGAAGGTTTTAGCTCCAATTTGAGTGGTTCCAAATTATTTTATTTAATTAGGAACCTAAATTTTATGATAGAAAAGACAACTCTAAAAAAGGAGTTAAAATGAGCATAAACGGAGCAAACAGGCCCATAAGGGCAAAATGGTCATTTTGAAAAATTATAAAATAGGCTTCTTAAGTAAGATTACACCTCATCACCTTCTTCAAGCTTCCATTTGTAGAAAAATGGACAGCAATGGTATGACATTAAGAGGGGAGAGAGAGAAGAAGTTTAAGTTTCCGTTTAAGTAAGTATATGGCCCTGTTTCATCTTGCGTCAGTTAGGAAAGTTATTTCTCTTTCTAAGAGCTCTCTAATGGTGGTTTTCTTTTCTTAAAAACTTGAAGATTCAGGTCTAAGCCAAGCCAAAAAGGAACTCTTTTCAAGAAATCAATCAATGAAAAATAATCTACACAAAAAGATCTCCGTTTTAAGGTAAGACTTCACTTGAAACACTTACAAAATCTTGTGTTTCTAAGCCATTTAAGCTTAGGTCTATAGAGAGAAAGTGAGGAGGAGAGTTTTTCTTTATGTGTTCTTAATGGAACCAAAGGTTATGGAATGTGAGGATTAAGAATATATAACTAGAATTAAAAAGGGAGCTTTATAGTGCAAGTTGTGGAATTTAGGGATTTGATTGTACCTAGGCTAAGATGAAGCTTCCTAGAAGTAATTTAAGTTGCCTAAGAGTATATATGAGTTCTTAAGACACCAAGAGAGCCTCCCACATGCTTCTCCCATCAAAGAAATTAAAACAACTCCATTAGTGCCATATGGAAGCATCACTTTAGCCAAGGAGAGTTCATGCACCTAGAGAGTGTTTTAATTCTTTCCAAGCTTAGTTTTGTATCATGTGTGATGGGAGAATATGAGAGAAACCCTTGGAAAAATTTTAGAAATCATAGATAATGAGATGGTCTTATATGTTCCATAATATGGCTTAAAGAAGCAACACCTAGTTAGGCTCTTAGAATTGATTGTGTGATGACTCCAAAAAGATTTAAATAGAGTTAAGAATCATAAATAGATGGAGAGAATGGAGCCAAGATGATATTTTCCAAAGGTTGCTTCATTAAGTGCATTATAGAACCATAAAAGAGTCTTATGAGTCACCTAGCTATTCTAATGGTTGTGTGGCCTTAAAATGTGATTCAAGAGTATAATTAGCTTCCATATAATGTGTCTAGGCCAAGAGAAGTGATCTCCACCTTCTTGGGTGTTTGAAGTCAAGGGAGAAGATTCAAGATTCAAGGAAAAAGTGTGTGAATGCAAGCAAGGTAGCTCTCTCCACCTTCTCTCATGCATGGATGTGTGCTTACATTATCTTTGAATGTGTGTATATATGTTTTAAGCTATATAAAGTATTTTAGCATGATCTTTTATTCCATCGTACCATGATGATGTTTTATGCATTCAAATGATATTTTATGTGCTTGCTTTAGTTTGCTTGAGTGTGGAGAAGCCAAGAACCTTTTAACTATGGTGAGAATGAGCCAAGAACTCTTAAAGTTGGTTGAGACAAAGTAAATAGTCTCCTAAAAGTGAGGTTGACTCCTAAGAGTAAGGTTTAGTCAAAAACCTCTTAAAGAAATGGATGAGCCAAGTCCAAAATCCATAAGTGAATGGGTGAGGCTAATTCACTTACTTAGTAAGCCTATGTATACTATGTATAACTTGTTCAAATGTCAAGAATGTCTCTTGAATGCCCATACATGTTAATATGTCCATGCGTGCATTTTTAAGGCTTATTTGCATACTTTATGTGTGATTGAAAGAGAGATGAGCTATTAGGATTCTTTAAATTTTATTCCCTCCTCTCCAATATTATAACATGCTAGGTGAATCAAGAGAATAAGGTAATGGGAGCCAACACCTTGAAAGATAAGATATTGACAACAAAGTGCATGAATCTTGCTTCTTTAAGACCATATGAGTTGCAAATGTTATAATCTATTGTTGTATATGTCTTATGAAATTATGAACCTGTTTAATTGTGTTGATGTATCATGTACAAATGAGATTGAATGTTATATGAATGGTATAGTGCAATTTGAGTATGGAATGGCTAGACTAGCTTATGGAATTGTATGTAATAATGGAAATGGAGAGGCTAAATTGAGATGCATGAGGTTTGGAACCACTTGGGCAGTTTATACAAGTCACATTTATGCTTTCAAACTTGCCCAAGAGGTGCCAAACACCAAGGAAGACCATTTGGGTATACTTGGTATCTAATATGGAGCAAAATTGACCATATTGGAAACCTATACCACTTTTTATCTAAATGAGCTCTTCTTGATATGAGATTTGGCATAAATTTAGAGCTTATTGAGAGATTTTTGAGAAGCTAAAGTATAGAATTTTTGGAGGTCTATAGAATATTTGATAAATTTTCAAAGTTGAGAAATTTTCTAGTTTTGATCAAGGGTACTATTAACTCAAGTCCGAAAATGATTTCTATCACTTAGGCTCAAATAAAGTCCAATTGCCAGGAAATTTTATAAGGATAAACTAGAAATTCCCAATAACTTGTACCAACTAGAAGAACTCCGTTTGGATGTCTAGAGAGGGAGATATGAATTTTTAAAGATTCTACCCAGTATCAAGTGCTCAAATTGACCTCAGGTATTGTTTGATTAGGTTTCGAGGTCTGGACGTGCCTGAACTAGTCTAGAGTTATTTTTTTCCTTTAGCTAACATCTGTAGATTTCTATATTGGTATCATTTTCATAGATTGTATTTTTTTGGAATTAATTGTATAGTTTTGAAGTTTGCTGTAAAAACCTATGATAGCACTAATAGACAGCCAGACCTCTAGAGTTTTTTGAATGTCAAAAGTTTTCTATGTGATGATTCATGGCCTAATTATATTTTTAGCATAAATTAGACATGTTTATCTTTCCATAATGATAAAGAATGCATCATTTTTATTTTTCTAAAATTAGTTATGATTTTCTAAAGTTTGTGACAGAAAGGGGAAGTTTCTGGCAGAAATTGCAAATATATATTTTATGCTTCCCTTTGCCATGCATGACCTCTAGGTCAATTTTGTGATGAAAATGAGTTGTATCTATGTAAATAAATGTGAGAATGTGATACATGAGCTCACACAGCCCATGGGACACTGAATAAAAATTTTATATGCGATGCAACACTAAGAAATGCATTATTTAATGTCATTTTTCTTGCCTCTTATGTGAATGGCATGACTTTAGGTATGAAAATAGCATAAAATGAGCTAAGAATTTATGGTGTTACATTTATTAGCTTCTATTTCTTGCTCCACTCGGCCCACCTAGCATAGTTAGAGGGGAATGAGATTCAGGGGAATCTCAATAGCTCTAAATCTCTTTCACACATGCATATAACATGTTCATGCATGTCAAAGAATGCAAGTATGTCATGTAATGTTCTCAAATGATACATAGCCATAGATTTTCATATCGTAAATAAACAAATAGCACATTATGGACTCAAGAGAGCAATGTCTCAGCCTCACCCACAATATTGGGACTTTTGGATTTGTTTCATTCGTATCTTGGGACTTTTGACTCGGCCTCACTCTTTCTTTTGGCCTTGTCTCACCCTCTCTTGGGGGATTTTGGCCTTACCACCCTCATTCAAGTCATTTTCACATAACTTTGCAAGCATAAATCAAGTCTTGGTTTCAAAACATTCATCTAATAGCTACAAGCAATTTCCAAATATCAAACATACACACAAGAAATCCAAGACAAGTCATGAATGCATACATGTATAAAGGAAAGGATTAGAGAGCTACCTTATGAAAAACTACACTTTTCCTTTACTTTCTCTTCCTTCTTCTTGACTCAAGCATACACAAGAAGGGAGTTCCTACCTCTCTTGGCCTAGACACAATAAACATGAGATAAATTAGGCTTAGGAATCAATTCTAGCTTCAAGGAAGGCTAGGCTAGCTTGCTTGGCTCTATGTTACACATAATACTCATTTAGGACACCATGAAGCAACTACTTTAAATATTGATCTTGGCTCCCCATTTCCTTTCTTTCTAGACCTCTTGGCTCCACATAAACTCATTAAAGCCTTCATAGACTCATTCTAAGGAGTCCAAGCCCATGTTGCTTCATTTTACCTAAATTGAGACCTTAAAATATCAACTCTCAAACCAAGCCTCCTAAATTCAAACCATTGGTTTCCCTAACTCTTATAATTTATATCTAGGCCTATAAATTCCTTAGAACACAAAAATTCACTCCCTAAGTATAAAAACCCCATAGTGGTGGAATCATACACTTACATATAGACCCATGGAATTGGCTTGTTTTCTTTCATTAGTTGGTTTATGAGAAGTTTCTTAAGGGTCAATTAGGCTCATACAAACTCTCACATGCATTGAAAAATGTCTTACAAAAATAAGATTTAATGCTAAACCTTGCAACCCTAAGTTGTGCAAACTTGGTTTCTTTAGTTCTGTTTTAGTTTCTCTTGGCTTGAACCTTTTTCCCACACTCCTAATTACTTAATAACACTAACCTAAGATTAGAATTAAACTCTCCCTTTAATGTTCAGGTCTGACCAAAATTCACTCCATAAAGAAGCACAAAGAAGAAGCAACGAAAGTCATGAGTCATACCTTGGTTTCAAAGCCTTTCAAGAGCTCTTCCACTTATTTCAAACTTCTCCTTCAAAAGCTCTCTTCTTCTTACAGAGATGACCTCATCATAGACCCAAATCAGTAATCAAAGCCATAGAAAAATAGAAGAGAAGGAGAAGGAGAAGTTGGGATAAGCAAGAGGCAATAAAGGAGCTTAAATTTCTCACCTTAAACTTGAGTTCTCTCCTTTCTTTTCCTCCGTGGTTCAGCACCTTTTAGTTCATGAGAAAATCTGATTTAGATGTCTAAAAATATGGGTGAAGAAGGAGCTAAAAAAGGAACGTGCTTTAAGAAGTCCAAGAGCCACTTTATATACTTTTCTACTTTGCATTTTAGTTCCTATTCTTAGTTCTTATCATTTTAGCTCAAATCAACTCCTTTTTAAAATCCATTTTTCCATCATATTTCTTAGGCTCTTAATCATAAGAATTGCCTTTGGAATCACTCAAAAAGGATTTGAAATCATTCCAAACTATTTGGTCAAAATTTTAGTCAACTATTTACAAAACTCACTCACTGGAGAGGTTTCAACTTCTCTGGGGGTTTCCATAGTTTTTAAGGCCTCTGAGAACCTCAAAAAGTTTAAAATTTTCATTTAAAAAGCCCTCTTGTGAGTTTTCAAAATTTTTCAGAAATTACAAAAATGCCTTTACTTTTTTTAGCAAATTTTCTAAACTCTTTTGGCTCTGGTTTTCAGGTATCTTAAGCCTCAAATCCTCATTTTTCATTATTTAAAATTTTATTCTAATTTTAGTTGGCATCAAACCTCTCTATCCAGGGAACTTACTTTGGAAACTGACTCATTTTTTGAAAAATTGGACATTACACCAAGTTACCTAATTAAGCTATACTTTGAAGCTAATTTTAAAGATTACATATTATAGAGATTTGGCATAACTAAAACTCAATTTCATCTCTAAACTATCCAATTATGCCTCTTTTATCTCAATTAAATCAAATAATTCACCAGTCTTGCAATTAGCTTCTCATGGCCAATTATGCACCCTAGAGCCCCAAATGTGGAGAATTTCATTTAACCCACTCTAAAGTTATGTGTAAAACATACTTTTATTCTCTTAAATACTATACTCAAGTAAGAGAATCATCACATTTAGCCTTTGCCTTTATGACCAAAAATTCAAAGGAATTAGGGATTTCAAAGCACAAGTTTTTTTTTTTCAATGAAAAACTTTCATATAAATGCTTAATAATTTGCCTTAATCCATTTGTACCAACTTTTACCTCAAAAGGAGCTTCTTAAGGGATCTTGTCTAGCCATAAAACTTGCCCATTCAAGATGAAATTCAAATCATTAGAAAGCTCTTAAAGAGAGGAGAAACTTTTATGACTAAAGGAAGGCCAAAAGTGGAGAAATCTTACCTAAAAAGCTTAGTTTTTGTTTATATTTTTGCCTCCATTTTTGTGATTTAGTTTTTTTGATTTTTCTCTTCCTTGTTTAAGCTGAATGGCATGGTAGCCAAGGAGAAGAAGGAGACCAAAAACTAAGTATTAGGTCCATATTTTTTAAGACATGAAAATGACATTTTCTGGGTCAAATTCGCCCTTAATTTGAATTTTACTCTAATCTAACTCCTCAAGCTTGTATTTTTCTAAGTTGCTTTGCTAATTAATTTATTTTATTATCTCTCATGATTACAATAAATTATTAGGTCCACAATGCTAAAAATATCTAAAATTACTACTATGTATTGATTTTCTCAATATGCGTACAACTAAGGTTTTGGCCTATTTTAACTTTTTTGAGGTCTCAATTAACCCTATTTTCATATAAAATAATTCATTTTCTCATTACACTATTAATTTGACTAAATTATCATTCTGCTTCTATTGCATTGTATAGTCCACTCGGCATCGCTTTTGGGCCTCAAGCAAACCTTTTACCCTTTTTTCTTTCTTTCTTTATTTGGGCTTTTAGTCCATTTTATCAATTTCCCTACATTTATCTTGGGGTTAAGCCTATTAGAAAAGCACTAGTTATTACACTTCACGTCTTCGATAATTCCAATACCATCGCATAAGCTCAACAGAACTCATTAAGATATACAACTTTTGCAATCTTGGTGTAATTGGTGAATAATATATTTTTTTCATCAAAATCTCCTTACAACTTGATCTTCAACTAGGTTGGTTAGTTTTATATCGACCCACTTGATAGAATTTACATATTGTCTCATCTATATCATCTTTGTAATACAACATATATTGATTAACACAAACATCAATTTTTTTAACAAATGATCCATGTTTTGATATTAGCTTCTTTGTTTGGTACTAATTATTGAGTATGACAATATTAAATGGGCAACTACGTTTTATAATACTTGACATATTAATCTCAATTTTAATACTTAACATTTTTATAACAACAGATAATTCAAGCTGATTACTGCATCCTAGCCATGGTAGTTATTGATATGCATTTAACAAATTATAACATTTTTAGGCTTCTACATTTAGCATGAACATGACTAATATTATTATTATTATTATAATCTACTTCATCAAAGTTATCAGCATTAAAATTAGGATCAATTACATCAAAGATCATTATTTTATAGCTATTATTATGGTCTTTATTTATAATCCAGATCTAGATGTTTCAACATATATGTTAGTAAGGGATGCTTTAATTTCACTATGGCATGCCTAATACTAATATCCAGATTGAAACCATCTTTTATATAGATCAACCTTTACCCCATCAATATTCAGATATGCTTTATTTTCAAGTTTACAATATGAACATCTAATTTGTTGATTTCCTAAACTAGGTCCTTTTTCACAAGTAAAAGCAATAAACTCTTTTACCCCTTGCAAAATTTCATCAGTACATCTTTTATGTCTAAGATTCAACTATTATACATCTACCTTATATTCTCAAGAATTTCTGTTTTTGAAAATTATCATAAACAATTTCAATATTATCTTATTAATATTTATCTAATAAAAAATTTCTCTATTGTACTGACACAAAAATTATCAATAATAAAAAATAGTCAATAACAAAATAATTTATAAAAATGTTATCAATTAATTATTTACATGTCCCTTAACTATTTTAATATTAACTCACAAATATTATCAAAACAAAAATTATTTTTCCACTACATCATCATAACAATAATCAATAAATAATAATATTAAATAATTAATAATTTTTCATAAAAAAATTAATCAAAAATTATTTATACATGCCTCAACAAACAAAAATTTCAATTCAATCTAGAACTTTAATCTAAAACAAAATAGCTTGAATAACAAAATTCTGACACAAAAAATATGAAGAAGTTGTGAGTAGGAAGGGGGAGGGAGAGAATGAGAAAAAGAAAAAGAATAGAATGGACAAAAAAAACTTACCAAGAGAATACTTTTTGTTAAAAGCAATGGCTTTTTTTTTAACAATGGCTATTTTTAAAAGTTTATAAGGTAACAATTAAAAGCAATAGATAGATAAAAGCATTTCATAATAAAATTTTTTTAAAAGGTTAAAAGAAAAAAAAAACTTATTAATTATAAAACAAAAAAATAGAAAACTAAACAAAATATATATAATTTAAAATTTAAAAATATTATTAACTATTTAGTTTAACTATTATTTATTAATCCAGAAAAATAATTATCAATAATTATTATTAATAAAAATACCTAATTTTAATTTTTCAAATTAATTAGTAGGATAAAATTTGTCCAAACTCCAATTGATACCATATTTAAAAGCCTTAAAAAATATATCTCAATTATTATTAATTAATAAAAATTAATAATTATTGTATATTAATTAACATAAATTAATCATAAGTATTTTTGCTATATTATATTATAATTAATATTTTATTATATTATATTAATTAATAATTATAGTATATTTATTAATTACATTAATCATAAATATTTTTTTAAATTTTTTTAATGTTATTATATATATATTAAGTATTTATAAAAATAAAATAATTGAAAACTTTAGCTAGATGGATAAAATTCATCCAGTTGGCAATGTTTTATTGCCATGTAGTCAAAACATGTTTTTGATTGCCTTTTATATTTTTTAGTTATATATATATATATATATCTCTCTAATTTATAATTTTTATTAATTTATGTCAATTAATATAGTAAATTATAATTTCAATAGGCCAAAAGTTTGATACTATACAATGCAACTTTTAAAAAATGTGTCTAGTGTTTTAT
Source organism: Erythrophleum ivorense (assembly GCA_026724425.1). Classification (NCBI taxonomy): domain Eukaryota; kingdom Viridiplantae; phylum Streptophyta; class Magnoliopsida; order Fabales; family Fabaceae; genus Erythrophleum; species Erythrophleum ivorense. The sequence continues at coordinate 2,960,157 of JAIUCV010000036.1, read as the reverse complement.
TTTCTTTTTTATTTTACATTTTATTATTTAGCTTTTGAAAATTAGTCAAAACATAAGTAGATGTTTAGAAAAAAAAACACTCATATTAGTAAAAAAGTAAAAAATTAGTAACATTTTTGTAGTGTGATAAGATTAAACTTGAATGGGATTATATTTGCTACGAGTAGAGTGTATGTACATGAATCTATGGTATATGAGACACAAATGAAAGTGTGATACATATTGTAACACTATAGTAACTTAACTCCAATTCATCTCCCTCTAAGCTTGATTCCATATGATTTTTCAGGAAAAGGACCGAAACCGTGGTATTTTACTACTTTAAATCGGGGTTAAACTGGTCATATTTTGCCCCGTGGGTCCCGTGAACCCATCATGCATATTCTCTACTCAATTACCATTTATAAGACTTGTACATAGCCTCAAACAACTCATAAACCACGGGTATGAAGCCAAAAACCAAGAAAATGCCATTTCTCAAATGAGCCCAAAAGTCAGATTTTTGGCTCCAACTTTGAAAAATCATAACTAATTCTAAAAAAATGAAAATCAATAAAATCATAGCTCTCTAGAAAGCCTTGGATGTTAAATTTACACTAAAAATAACTCCCAACCACAATCTCCACGTTTGGACCATCTTTGACATCGAACAAGAGACAGATATCCGGCTGTCCCTGATACTGGTGCAGTTCACTGTCATGAACTTTGAAAATTCGTAATTAATTGCAAAAAAATCCAATCTAGACAATCTATACCAATTTGGAAAGCTACAGATGTTATCTAGAGGATAAAAATAAGTTCAGATCAGTTCAGGAACTCTTGGACCTCGATACTGATGGAACAGTAACGAAAGTCAGAAACTTCCCTGATGCTGATACAGAACTTCAGAAAGTCGTTTCTCTCTCTACAGACCTCCAATTGAGGTACTTCTAGTTGGTATAGGTCACTGTGGATATCTAGTTTATGCTCATTAAATTTCATGACAATTGGACACCATTTGATCTATGAATGATATGGATTCATTTTCAGACTTATTGCACAGTACCATGACCAAACCATTGAAATTTCCCAACTTCAACAATTCGCCAAATATTCCATAAACCTCCAAATATTATCCCCTTTGGCTTCTCAAGAAGCTCTCAATAGACTCTAGAGGCATGCTAAATTTCATGTCAAGAAGAGCTCATCTGATCCTATTTCAATGGAACTTACATAATTGGCGGTTTTGGCACCCACAATGGTTCATAATGGGTCCAAATGACCTCCCACATGCTCTAGCCTCTTTTGGGCAAGTTTGAAAGTACAAACATAGCATATATGAAATGTCTAAGTGATCCAAAACATCATACATTTCAAACTCACTATGCTACGGAACAAAACGCATCATTTCATATAAGCCACAAAAGGGCCAATTTCTACATTCTCATTACTTGGGCTCTTTACACAATTCATACATCATCTATACATATGGTTACATGTGCTCACATATTTACAACTCAAAAATAATAGGTGCATATCTATTTTGGCACCTTTTTACAACAAAAGAACTAAAAGAACTATACATTTCTCTAAGTATGCTCACTAGGCTCCATGAGGTGTACTTGATTCTCCTTGGACTCCACCTGGATGTTAAGATGGGAGGGGAAGGGGGTGAGATTCGGGGAATCTCAATAGCTCATACTCATTCAAGATGCAATCAAGGCATATAAACTAGTCAAGCATGCACACAAGTCACAATAACACAAAAGATGTGTTTCATGTCATGATAACAAATCAATGCCAAGAATAGGCTCTAGGGACTTTCGGTCTAACCTCACCCAAGTTTTAGGACTTTTGGATTGGCCTCACCCTTGGTTCAGGGACTTTTGGCTCCACCTCACCCGTCTCAAGGGACTTTCGGCATCACCTCACCCGAGCAATTTCCACAATTCATATCATAAGCATATTGGTACCAATGCATCAATGCAACATCAATGACATATCTCATCATACAAGCACATACACAACATACAATGACTATTACACATCCAAGAATGCAACGAGAAAGAGTAGAGAGTTACCTTATCGGATAACACAAGTCTCCCATTTCAATTTATCTTCTCCCTTCTTGATTTCACACTCACAACTAGATGGAGTTGCTTCCTTTGAGCCTAAGCACAACAAAGAGCATCAAATTACTCTCTTATAACTCAAATAAACTTTCACAAAGCTAAAGGGGCTCTTTACCGAAACAAAACCCTTACTACCCTTGTAAGATCTAGGGATTCTCTCTCTAGAACTCTACTCACTCTCTTTCCTCTTTCAAGCTCTCAAGGAAGAAAACAAAGAAGAAGAAGTGAAGCTATATGAGTTCTACCCTTATTCTAGAGTAATTTTTCACTTCCCTCTTCTGAACCAAATCCAAATTAACGTTCAAAACCTTAGAAAGAGAGGGCAAAGAGAGAAGAATAGCATGCTAAGGAGGAAAGCTATGGAAATCTCAAGATTATTTACCTTTTTGCTTGGTCTCCTTACTTCTCTAGGTCTCTCTCTCTCTCCACAACTCTTTTCTCTCTCCTTGGTCGAAGCTTAGGTCGGTTCTAAGAGAAAGGAAAGTTTGGAAGATTTTAAAAAGTCAAGATCTCTCTTTTTATGCTTTTCCGGACTAACCCTCGCTATAGCGAGCCATAACCCTCACTACGGCGAGCTCGTGTCAGTCTCAGACCTCTGCCTTTGCTATAGCTCTCGCTACGGCGAGCTACTCCATGGATTTTGTATGGGATGCCCGCACTCGCTATAGCTAGAAGCATTTTCGCTATAGCGAGAAGGCATTCTCGCTATAGTTAGCCCATTTCTCGCTATAGCGAACAAGTACATTCGCTATAGCTAGGCAGTAGCTAGCAGACTTAGAAAATTTTCAGACTTAGAAAATTTTTAACTTTTCTTTTCTTTCCCTTTTCTTTTCTCTTTTCTTTTCTTTTCTTTTTCTGGTTGTTACACATATCTAAAAGTTGGAGTCTCTAATGTTGATTATATAATAGGATTATAGTGTAAGAGATCCTGAATATTATACTTGAGCAGTCATGACATAACACCTTGTATGAAAGTCCAAAAGGAGTGGAAAGTTCTATATTATTCATCTCATCATATGGAATGGGAGATGTTAGAATTTGGGTTATAGTGATTAACCCATGACCTAACGCAACAATCCAATTTAGTTCATGAATTAATTAATTAATAATTAATTTTAATAATTAATTACTTACTTAACAATTAACTAATTAGTTTTGAATTTTAAATGGGGTTGTTTGTTTGTTTAAAAAGGTGAGTTATTAATAAAAAAAGAAAATTGATCATGAAAGTAAACATACTTTTTCCCTATACAAAAGGACACAAAATACAATGAAAACAATGACTCCCTTTGTTGAAGCTATACTCTTCTCTTCTAAATTATGTTACATTTATTGTGAAAAAGAGATTATAATTTTGTTAATGATTTCAATTAAAACCACGTGGCATAACAAGTTTAAAGATCATTTTCACATTGCATTTCATAGGATCACTTCTAGAGAGTAATCGTGTCATGACTCAAGCTTTTAGGTCGCAATGCAGCTCCTGAAAATAGGGATAGAATTGGTCCATAAAGCAATTGTGTTGCAACTTAAGCATTTTAAGTTGTAGCACAAATCATGACAATTGTGAAGTTTTGCATGAAACCCATGTTGAGTCGTGACTTAACTATTTTATGCGATGACTCAAATCTTGAAATCAATATACTACTTCTCAGAGATTGGTTGCTTGATGCTATTGATGAATATGGGTTAAAGACTCAACTTATATTTAATTTAATCCTTCTAAAAGGTATTAAAGAGAGGTAGTTAGACTTAATGTAAATTATAAAGTTAAGTGAAACTTGTTTAACAAAAGTTTTAATTTTTTCATATTTTTATATCCTGGTGATTCATTAACCAATCTTATACCTTAATTACAACTAATTTAGAATTTAACTACGTTATTTAGTTTAATTAGAGTTTAGAGTCATTATAGTGGGTAAGTGAGATAAGAAATAACCATTGTGCCCATACTTTTAAAAAGATAATTTGATAGTTAAAATAGTGATTTAATTAATGAAGTAATAATAATAATAGCATAGTAGATATTGCACAAATTATGTACACATATTACGTTTGTGTCATGGTAAACCAAACAGAGAATAATGTAAATCTTTGAATCATATAAAGAGATAATTAAAATTTGTTAAATATTTATAAATAAAATTTGAAGGATATTATTATTACTTTGTTTTAAGAAGAAACCATAGGAGTTTCTTTAACTTTTAAACTTTGATTACCAAATAAAAAGAGAGTAAGAGAGAGAGAATTGAAAGAAAAAGCATCTTTTTCTTTTGGCCAATGAAATATATCCTTCAATAAACAACAAAGAAACCATAGAGCAACAATATCCTAAAAAAAGAGAGGGTAAATGCAAATAAATAATGATATTTCTCACCCTCCTTCCATCTCTTTCTCTTTATTTCAAAATAATGTGAAGCTTGAAATCATATAAAATGATAATTAAAAAAATTTAGATTTTTAAAATTAATGAAAATATTTATAAATAAAATTAAAAAGATATTTCTATTTTTAAAAAAGAAATAATAAGATATTTTTTAATTTTTAATTTTGATCAATGAATTAGTTTATTTAATTAATTATTTAATACAAAAATATTAATGAGTGGTTTCCTAACAAAAGTAATTAAAAAATTGAGTTCATAGTCGATGCAACAATTTGTCTCACAATTGCTCAAGAGGCAAAAGCTTGCTTGTCACTTCTCTAGAAACAATTACCCACAAAACCCATAGCCATCATCACACTTTCTATATGCAATCCTAGGAGTATATCAAAAGGATAACCTGCGACTATCTCTATTTCTTGTCCCTATAAACAACAATTAAAATTATAAATGCAATGCGATATAAATAAAGTTCAAATATGTCATAAAAATGTAGTAAAATTAAGGTGAAAAAAGTAACCAAAGATTATTAATTTAAATATTTCAATATAAACAAATTTTAAGTAAAGCTCTTGATAAATCCAATAGTAAAGATATATATAATATTCCATTTGAAAGACAGTACTGCAACTATATCAACACTTCTGATCAGTATAGTTAAATGAAAATATAGATTGTGTAAAATATTAAATGTTAACACAAAAAAAAAATTCAAACATTTTCTGTAGATAAAAGCGTAGGACTTGAGCTAGAGTTGTTTTTGTTCTCTACAAACATAGACCAACAATTTAAATTATTCAAACCTTATACAAGAGCACTTTATTCTTTCTTGAATCATAACATATAAACACAATTTCAAGAAACTTTGATGATGTAATCAAGTTGGAATATCAAAATACTGGGACATAGTAAATATATGTAATATTGTATAAGCGTTGCTGTGAATATTGATACATTAAATATAAGTAATCTATAGTACACATAAATAGCCGTTCAAAGAGGAAAATCATTAAATATAATTACAGAGTTCGATACATTCATAACAGAATCCATACACAAATAAAACTTGATCAAAATCTGCATATAATTTTTTTTTTTAATTAACAACCACTGTTATAATCAAATAATTTTAACAAAGCTCTTTGTAAACCCATTGTGAGGCAATACCAAAAGAAGTCATTTGAAAGAGGAGTATCAACAACTGCTAACATCTTTGTCCTTGTATTGAATCTTCGAAACTATGAATAGTTTGACATAGTCATTGCAATTTAGCCTAGATAGTATATTTGAGTATCCATTCCTTTTATTTCAATAAGGGCCTATGCTAATTTCTAATACATACAATAATGACAAAAAGTGACGGAAGCATGTGGCCTAAACTCACTACAAAAAAACAAATATTCAATGGCAATTAAAAAAATTAATTGCTAAAAGTATATTTTAAGTGGCAACAAAATAAGGTCATCGCTTAATGCTATTATCATTTGATAAAAACCCTCAGTGGCAACAAAAAAATCATCATTAAAACAAACTTTTAATGGTGACAAACAGTTGCTACTTAAAGGTCTTTTTTGGTGGCGACCTTAGTTGCCACTAAAAGCATGAAAAACTTTTGTGTTTTTAGAGTAAAGATGTAATGTCCCACATCAGGTAGGAAGACCCTAGCTAAGGCTTTATAAGTGGGAGTGGTACTCCCCCTTCCGATGGTGTGCTTTTGTGGGACAAAACCTCAGACCTAGATCACTAGCTAAGGCAAAGTGTATAATCAGGGACAATATAGTCAAGGGCTCTATGGGGAATTAGTATCATAGTAGACCTAGCCGCATGTGCACCTCGAGAATAAGGTGGCCCTGAAGGGGGAGGATTGTAATGTCCCATATTGGATAGCAAGACCCTAAGCTAAGGCCTTATAAGTGGGAGTGGTGCTTTCCCTCTCAATGACACACTTTTGTGGGACAAAACCTTGGACCTAGATCGTGGGCTGAGGAAAGGTGTCTAACCAGGGACAATACCATTAAGGGCTTTGTGGAGAATCGATATCAGAGTCGACCTAGTTGTGTGTGCACCTTGAGGATGAGGTGGCCTTAAAGAGGGATGGATTGTAATGTCTCATATTGGGTAGGAAAACCTTGGGCTAAGGCCTTATAAGTGGGAGTGGTGCTCTCCCTCTAGATGGCGCGCTTTTATGGGACATAACCTCAAACCTAGATCGCTAGCTAAGGCAAGGTCTCTAACTGGGGACAATACCACCGAAGGCTCTATGGGGAATATTGTGATGTCCCACATTGGGTAGGAAGATCTTGGACTATGGCCTTACAAGTAGGAGTAGTGCTCTTTCTTTAGATGGCACGTTTTTGTGAGATGAAACCTTAGACCTAGATTGTTAGTTGAGGCAAGGTGTCTAACCGAGGACAATATCGTTGAGGGCTCCATAGGGAATTTGGTATCAGATCTAGCCTAGCTATGTGTGCACCTGGGGGACGAGGTAGCCCTAAAAGGGGGTAGATTGTAATGTCCCACATCAAGTAAGAAGACCCTAAGCTAAATCCTTATAAGTGGGAGTGGTGCTCTCCTTTTTGAAGGAGCACTTTTGTAAGGCAAAACTTCAGACCTAGATTGTGGTCTGAGGTAAGGTGTCTAATTGGGGACAATACAATCAAGGTCTCTGTAAGGAATTTGGTATTAGAGTCGGCCTAGTAAGGTGTACACCTCGAGGATGAGAGTAGTCCTAGAGGGGGTGGATTGTAATTGTAACAACATACTTTTAGGACTCAATTCATACAATTCCCATGCCTCATCTTATGTTTATTTTATGGAAACAATATAGTGGCATAGGAAGTTATAAATAAAAGTACATTTTTCTACCGGTAAAATTTTTCTTTCGGAGTCCCGTAGGCCATATGAAAGCATCTATCACTTTATCATACTTAAACACATGAATATAACTCATTTCCATCATCAAATTTGGCCTACAACTCGTAGAAAGCAAAGGAGCATATGAAATCCATGTTTGTATTTTCGGCCAGAATTTCCTCTTTTCTGTCACAAACTTTGGAAATTCATAAATAAATCTATAAAAATTAAAAACATGTAAACTCAGTCATTATGGAAAGCTTAAGACGTCTACTTTATGCTAAAAATATGTAGAAGTCTTAAAATCTCATATATAATGCGTTTGACACGCAAAATTATCTACTAGTCGGAGGGTTCCTGATACTGTCACAGTTTACTGATATGGACTTCAAAAATGTCTAACTAATTTTACAAAAATCCAATGCTTGCAAATGATATCACTATGGAAATATGTGGATGTTAATTAGAGAGAAAAAATATCTCCAGATCAGTACATCAAGCCAAACGCCCGGAAATCGATGGAACAGTACCTCGGGTCTGGCAAGATGTCTGATACTGGGCAGAACCTTCGAAAATGCATATCTTCCTCTCTAGACCTCCAAATGAGGTGATCTCGGTGGCCACATAAATCTTATGATCTCTAGTTTATGAATATAAAATTTCATAAGCATTGGATACCATTTGGCCATCGGGTGACACAGATTTCAAAACTGCCAGTATGAACAGTACCCATACCAGAATCCATGAAAAATCCCAACTTTGAAAATTCCTTAAATATTCTCTAGGTCTCCGAAAATTATGATCTTTAGCTTTCCAAAAAGCTCTTAATGAGACCTCATTTCATGCCAAGTTTCAGGGCAAGACTAACTCATTTGGCCAAAAAGTGATATAAGGTTCCATTATGGTCAAATTTGGCTCCATATGAGGTGCCAAATTTACCAAATGGCCTTCCCTTGGTTGTGGCACCTTTTGGGCAGGTCTAAAAGTACATTTGAGACTTGGGTAAGCTACCCAAATGGTCCCAAACCTCATGCATCTCATTTTGGCCATTCAACCCACACTTATGCATACATTCATCAAAATCCCATATTGCACACTTTGGCCATACATACTCAAAATATGTGCTATAAGGCATATATCATTTTCATACGTCTAACCAACACATAATAGTATAATCACACATGTCTCAAGGTTCATGGTACATATACAACCTCATATACACTATGAACCATCATTATGGTTCCAAAATAGGCAAAATACTACATAAACTTGTCACTCCTTACTCTTTATGGTTGTTGGCTCCCTTCACCGTAAGTGCTTGGTCCACCTAGCATGTTAGATCATTGGAGAGGAGGAGATGAGATTCAAAGAATCTTAATAGCTCACACACCATTTACATCATATTCAAGGCATACATATACCAAATGCATAACCATACAAGCATAAAGTGTGCAATAAATTCCATTCCATGCCACATTCACATGTCAAGATTACTTTCATGCTCTAGGGAATTTTGGTTTAGCCTCACCCCATTTCTAGGACTTTTGGATTTGCCTCACTCTTGGTCTAGGGACTTTTGACTTTGCCTCACCCATTCAAGGGACTTTTGGCCTTGTCTCACCCATGCCATGAGACTTTTGGCATCTCCTCACCTTCATCAAGGGACTTTTGGTATCACCTCACCCTTATGGGCTCTTTCCACAACTATAGTCATTCAAGACAACACATTGGTACCAATGCACAACAAGGATCAAGTGGCATATTATCAAGCATCAAGAATGCATGCAAGCACACTAAGACATACATATGCACACAAGAATGCAAAGAGAATGAGGTGGAGAGCTACCTTGCATAATTTCATACACTTTTTCTTTAGCTTTCAAGCCTCTTCTTTTGGCCATACACCCACAAATTGGTGGAGATGGTTTCTCTTGGCCTATATACAAATTATGGGAGCCAATTAGGTTCATAAAACACATTCTAAGGCTACATAACTTGATGAACCACTAGATTGCTCTATAGGCTCCATTATGGTCCATAATCACACCTAATGAAGCAACACCCATCAAATGACTTCTAGGCCTCATTCTTTCTTTTCAATTATGATTCTTGACTCCTTTTAAACCTCTTAGAGTCATCACATCATTAAAACAAAGGGCCTAACATCATGTTGCTTCTTTAGGTCCTAATATGGAACCTATGGCACCAATTTACTTTCTTTGAGTTCTAAATTTTTTCTAAGGCCTCTACTCATCTTCACTCATCACATATGACTCAAGAATAGCCTTAGAAAAATTTAAAACTCTCCCTAGCTATAGGAACTTGCCTAGGCCGAGATTACGGGAGGAAGAAGAGTTTATGGCCTTCTTGATTTTTCCTTGATGGGAGACACACTTGGGAGACTTCCTAGAGGTCTTAGGAGCTCAATCAAATACTCACACATGCAAAGAAACTCATATATCAAATCAGTTTTTGCAAAGTGTTCAAGAGCTCTACACTTTTTCTACTTAGAGTTCATTAATTTTTCTTGCAATTTCTTTGCTTTCTTGGATGGGAGATGCATGTGGGAAGCTCTCTAGGGGTCTTAGGAGCATGTTTAAACATTTAATTAAGTCTAAGAACATTCATATAAAATCAGATTTGCAAGGGAGCATTTGGATCCCTAATGGTTCTATCTTGTCTCTTAATGCTCCTTTCTTGATTCTATTGGTTCCTTCTTAATCCTTGCCATCTAAAACCTCTAATCCTTCCATAAATTGGGCAGAAAACAGCCCCTAAAAATTGGGCTCATGATGCCCAAATTCGTGCAAGAGAAAGGGGGAGGGAGAAACTACCAAATAATGGAAGTTTTACCTTGTTTTCTTGCTTCCTTTGGCTTGTTCTTCCACTTGGTTGGCTTACTCCCTCAATTTTCGAAATTTCCCTCTATGTTCTGCCCCAAAAACAGCACCAAACTCCCCATTAAAATCATAGAAAGAAAGCTTGAGAGGAGAGGAGCAAGGTTCAAGAAGGAAGGATATGGAATTTCTTAAAGTTTCTTACCTTTTTCTTGAATCTCTTCCTCCATAATCCTCCTCCTCTTGTGCGCCTAAGAAGCTGGAGTTTTCCTCTGAAATTGGGCAGAAGCAAGTCGGTCTTAGAGAGGAGACAAAGAACGTGGATAAGAAGGAGCTAAAAGGCACTTTATGCAACTTTTTACTTTTGCATTTTAGTCCCTTTTCTTGGCTTTTTCATTTTTGACTCATATCAACTCCTTTTTGAAATCCATATTTTCCATCATATTCCTTAGGCTCTTAATCATAAGAATTGCCTTTGGAATCACTCAAAAAGGATCTAAAACCATTCCGAACTATTCGGTCAAAGTTTTGGTCAACTTTTGCCGAAATCGCTCACCAGAAGGGTTTCAACTGTTTTAGGGGTTCCCATGATTTTTAGGGCCTTTGAGAACCCTGGAAAGCTCAAATTTTCCATTTAAAAAGCCCTCCAATGAGATTTCAAAATTTTCCAAAAATTACAAAAATGCCCCTACTTTCTTCTGCAAATTTTCTGAGCTCTTCTGGCTCTGGTTTCTGGGCATCTCAAATCTCAAATCCTTATTTTCTAATATTTAAAATTTTATCATAATTTTAGTTGGCCCTAATTCCTTCTATTTCAAAGACTTCCTTTTATATTTGGCCCATTTCTTATGTTTACGGAGAAACTGAACATTGCATTTCTCACGTTTACGGAGGGATCGGATGTTACAGTAATGTCTCACATTAGGTAGGAAGACCCTAGGTTAAGGCCTTATAAGTGGGAGTGGTGCTCTCCCTCTTGATGGCATACTTTTGTAGGGCAAAACCTCATACTTAGATCTTGGGCTGAGGCAAGATGTCTAATTGGGGACAATACCGTTGAGAGCTCTGTGAGGAATTTGGCATCAGAGTCGGCCTCGCCGCGTGTACACCTAGAGGACGAGGTAGTCCCAGAGGGGGTGGATTATAATGTCCTACATCAGGTAGGAAGACCCTGTGCTAAGGCCTTATAAGTGGGAGTGGTGCTCTCTCTTTAGACGAAATGCTTTTGTGGGATAAAACTTTGAACCTAGATCATCAGCTGAGGCAATGTGTCTAAACGAGGACAATACCATTGAGGGCTTTGTGGGGAATTGGTATCAAAGTGGCCTAGCCGCGTGTGCACTTCGAGGATGAGGTGGCCTCAAAAGGGGTAGATTGTAATATCTCACATCAAGTAGGAAGACCCTGAGCTAAGGCCTTATAAGTGGGAGTAGTGCTCTCCCTTTCAACGGCACACTTTTATGAGATAAAACCTCATACTTAGATTATTGGTTGAGGCAAGGTGTCTAATCAGGGATAATACTGTCGAAGGCTCTGTTGGGAATATTGTAATATCCCACATTAGGTAGAAAGACCTTGGGTTAAGGCCTTATAAGTGGGAGTGGTGCTCTCCCTTATGATGACATGCTTTTGTGGGATAAATCCTTAGATCTAGATCATCGGCTAAGGTAAGGTGTCTAATCGAGGACAATACCATCGAGAGCTCTGTGGGGAATTTGGTGTAGTTGTTGGGATTTTCCCATAGAGCCCTTGATGCTATTATCTCCGGTTAGACACCTTGCCTCAGCTAATGATCTAGGTTTAAGGTTTTGTCCTAAAAAAGCACACCGTCAAAAGGGAAAGCACCACTCCCACTTATAAGACCTTAGCCTAGGGTCTTCCTAATCAAGGTGGGATATTACAATCCACCCTCTTTAGGGCCACCTCATCCTCGAGATGCACATGTGGTTAGGCCAACTCTAATACCAATTCCCTATAGAGCCCTCGACGGTATTGTCCCTAGTTAGACACCTTGCCCCAACCGGCAATCTAAGTCCAAGGTTTTATCCCACAAAAACGTGCCGTCAAAAGAGAGAGTACTACTCCCACTTATAAGGCCTTAACCCAAGGTCTTCCTACCCGATGTGGAACATTACATGCTATCAATCATATATTTATCAATTGTGATGAGGTTCAACCTCATATAGAGTGAGTGTCTTTTTTTTTTCAATTTTTACTTTATCATTATTGTATGCTTAATTTTATGGAATTTATGTTATTCATTATTATATGTATGATATATGTTTATACATTGCGAATGGTTCAACCTAATCTAAGTGATGATCATGTTGATAGACTTATTGAAGAAAACTTTGCAGTATGGTTAAAAGATTATGTAAGTTTATAAACTAAAATGCTTTACTACACATACTTAATTTTAAATTACTTCTATTAACCCCCTACTCTTTAATGATATTATATAGGTAAACAATCCTGCAAATCATGTGCTAGATCCCAATATGCATGTATTAGCATGGGGTCCTTTAAGAATTGTGAAAACTTGGCCTATTTACTTTGTGAATGGATTCAAGTTTCATACAAAAGCATACTCATCTAGAAAGTCCACTATTAATTCTGGTGTATATGTTAAAGGAATAGGATTACATGGGTCAAAATATTAAAACTAAAGCATGGGGCATAATTGAGCATGAGCATAAGGGTCACTTTGCTTATCAAGAGGATTACATGAGTTAGAATATTAGTGACTTCACAATTGACCTTGATCTACCTGATACTTTACTAGACCATGATGGAAGGTTTGTTGAAGTTGATGCAATTAATGATGGGCATCGAAGATTTGTTAATGAGGAAGAGGTGGAGAAGGAAGAGGAGGAGGAGAAAGAAGAAGAAGAAGAACAAGAATTAACTGATGATGAAGAATCAAACCATAGTGATGATTAAACTAAATTGATTGCAAGAGTTATTTATGTTGTCTTCCTTGAGTTAGCCTTGTTATATCTTTCTTTTTGGTTTTTATGTAATTTGAAATATTGTACTTATCTTTTAATGTATTATACCTAAATACTTTAGTTAGTATTTTGAGTTTGTATCTCTTAATTTGTATCTCAATACTTGGGTAATATATAACTATGCACATGGCTTAAATGTTGTTAATGAGAAAAATAAATGTTAATGTGCTTGTAATTTCATATGACAGGCAGAGGTAGAGGCATATTTAAAGGTGGGAAGATCCCATCATCTAAAGGTCAATGCTCATCTAATAAAGGGGAGAGAGTATCATTATCTATTCAATTTCATCCAAATGTCTCACCTATACAGCCACTAATTGCATCAACTAGACTAGCACCTACAAATCCACCACTAGATTTATTATCTACACCATCACCATATGTTCCACCTACACTTACACCTACACCATCACTAACTATCCCACTTACACATACACCTACACCTACACCTACACCATCACATATGCCTTCTACCTCATCACCAACTTTGCCACATACTTAACCATCAATAGCTAATTATCAAGAAGAAACATGTGTAGCATAGAAAAGGCTTCCAAAAATAAATCCTTATGGAAATGAGTATGTATTTGAACACAATTATATTTAGCAATCTATATTGCTTATTTACTACATACATGTATATATCTTTCTTTATAATATTTGTTAATAGGTTTAATCCATCAACTGTTGTGCACTTGTTGACTTCTGTTATAAAGAGAAAATTTGATTGGTTTTGTCCAACTTGGAAAAAAACAACTAAGGATATGCTAGACTTATGGTTTGAGGAATTTAAGGTAAAAATAACATTGGGTGATAAATCTTACTACTATTATGTGCATGTGAGGTATATATATAACTTTTGTTAATACTTGTAGAAGTACTGTAAATGGAAGCCTCAATATACTACAAGGATCTGCCAAATTTTTGACATTAAGAGAGATGCTCGATTTAGGAGTATGATGTATCAAGAAAGAAAAAATTATGGCAAGAATTCAAATTATAAGCCCTAATACATGTATAAGATAATATGGAGGCGGTTGCTAGATCATTGGGCATTAAACAATAAATTTAAAAATTTGTCAATAGCAAATTTAGCAAATCGTGCCTCAAGTCAAGGTGGCTTCTTGCATATAGGTGATTCTATATCTGCAGGTGAGTATGCACGTAGGATGGTGAGAAAGACTATAATTTTCTTATGTGATTTTAATTTTAAGTATAAAGTATTATGAATTTATTTGTTCAACTTATGAAAATGCCAAAGAAAGCTACATGAGTGGATCTTGATATTGTAGAGGTTTTTACTAAAACTCATACAAGAAAGGACAAGTCTTAGGTCGATGAAAGATCTAAAGATGCCATAGTATGTGATGTTGACTAACTTATATTTTTTATATATCTTTTGTTAGCTATATGTTTGACTAATCATACTTAAAATGACATGATTTTATAGGAGAACTTAAGAAAGGAAGGACAGAGATTTCACATGTGGCCTTACCCAATGATGATGTAGAAGGAAAAGGGTCATCCAATGCAAGCTAGGCTATACCAGATGACTTAAGCATCTGGAAAAAAGTAGTCCCTATAGGGAAGAAAGGGGTTGTCTATGGTTTAGGTTCTATAAGATCACATCTTAGTGCAAAACCTTCTATTGGCACATCTTCTTGCATATTATTTATGGATGAAACCATGCAATAAGAACTTTTGATGTGGCAAAAAAAAATATGAGGATCAAGAGCGAGTCAATAAAGAGTAGGCACGTAAGATAGCTGAACAAGACAAAAAAAAATAGTTAAACAAGAAAAGAGAATGTTGTTAAATGAAAAAAAAGACTTGCACTGGTGTTACAAACTTTAAATATTCCACCAACTATGGAGGAGGATAAGAAAGATGAGGACGATGAGGATGATGAGGGTGAATTCCATTAATTAGTTTATATTTTCTTTCACTTTGTTTTTGTTGGACACTCATTATAATTAAATTTTTATAGAATATGTCATGTTTTTGTATTTAATCTTTTAGGTATTACTAATCTCATATATTTAAATTTTAATATTTAATATTATTATCATGACAAATTAGTTAAAATGATTATTTTTTCATTATTTTAGAATTCAGCAAGTTTAAAAAATTAGCAACTAAAAAAAAATCCTTAGTTATCTATTTTCCATCCCAAATCTATTTAAAAAGCACAACCAATTCCATCCAAATTTGTCTAAAACATATACGTATTCTGTCTCAAATTCGTTTGAAATTTATAAATCAAATAATTATTTTTTTTCATTTCTATATGAAATTCATCTAAAAAATATTTTTATTTTCATCTAAAATTCATCTAAAATAAATATGTTTATTAAACAAAAATTATTTATTTCCATATGAAATCTGTCTCTAAATTAGTCATATTATTCAAAAAAATGCTTTTACAAAAATCCATTTGAAACAATTGTTTTCATCCAAAATCTTTCTAAAATTAGTTTCAGACAAATTTTTAGACGAAATTAATTTAGCAACAAGTGTAACAGCTGGTATTTTGTAAAAATACCGAAACGAGTTAGTTTGAAAAGTAAATCCTCTGAAATGAGATATTTGAGGCAAAAAAAAAATAGTAATATTTTAAATAATGAAAAATAAGGATCCAAGATTTAAGATGCCTAAAATCCCAAGCCATGATAGTTCAATAAAATGGTTGAAAGTATAATGGCATTTTCGTAAATATGAGCAATTTTTGAAAAACTCACAGGAGGGTTTTTTTAATAAAAAATTTAAACTTTTTGGGGTTCTCAGAGGGTTTGAAAATCATGGAAACCCCCAGGATAATTAAAATCCCTTTGATGTAAGTTTTTGAATATCGGTTGACTTGAACTTCGACTTCTTTGTTTAGAAAAGTTTTAAATTCGATTTGAGTGATTCCAAAGTTATTTTATAAATTAGAAGACTTAAATTTTATGATGGAAAAGACAATTCTAAAAAAAGAGCTAAAATGAATCTAAAATGAAAATTTCAAAAATGCGGGATGTATATAGAATTTCTTTACAACAATTTTAAGTCATCTTTCCTTTATATGATGTGTCCTTCTCTCTCCTTCATCTAATCGACCTATTTTTTACCTAAGACCAAAGGAGAGTTTTGTTAAGAAGGGCACACCATAAGAAAGGAAAAAAGGAAGAAAGCTTTAAGAAAAGGTAAGGAAATTGATGGACTTCCATGGCTTTTCCTTTAGTAACTTGATTCTCCTCCTTCCCACCTTTCTTTCTATGGTTTTAATGATGTGTTTGGGGCTTTTTTGGGTCTGGTTTAGAGGGGGAAGATTGGAGTTTGAAGAAGAAAAGTTCACCACTTGGAAGAACACTTGAGAAAAGCTAGAAACCAAGATAACTTTGTTGTCTTCCATACTTGGTTTTTGCTTTTCTTGGTAGGGTGAGTTTTGGCCTCATATAGGACAGCCAAGAGGGAGTTATTTTTGAACCAAACCAAGTATGAAACCTATGGTTTAGAGTGTGGGAAACAAGAGAATGCAAAGAAATCTAGGAAAGAACTATTGAAATTCAAGATATCTAGCCTTGGGTTTTAATTGTACTTTGACTTGTAGGAAGCTTTATAACCATAATTTAAAGTGTCAAAAAGTTTGTGAGTCCTTAAGATATCAAAGGAGCCTCCCATATGCATCTCCCATCAAAAAACAAAACAAAGTCCATGGGTACCAAGAAGAAGCATGGTCTTGGCCTAGAGGGTAAGTAGCACCTAGAGAATGTTTTAAATTTTGCTAAGCCTAGATTGGCATCATATATGATGGGAGAATATGAAAGGAAGCCTTGGAAAAAATTTAGAAAGCCTAAGATGTGAGATGGAGGTGTAGGTTCGATAATGTGACTTAAAGAAGCAACATATTACTGGGCTCCTCAAAATAAATGTGTGATGGCTTCAAGAAGTCTAAATAGAGTCAATAGTTATAGATTAAAGGAAAAAATGAAGCCAAAATCATGAATTCTTAAGGTTGCTTCAGTAGGTGCTTTATGGAACCATAATTGAACTAAATAAGAAACCAATCTTTTTTAAAGTGTGTGTGATGCTAAAGTTTGTTTCAAAAGTGTAATTGGGTCCTATTGGATGTGTCTAGGCCAAAGGAATCATACTCCACCTACTTACAACTATTTAGCCAAAAGATGGGAGGAGCAATTAAGAAAAAGTGTGTGTCTTTGCACCTAAGGTAACTTTCTAACCTTTCTCTTATGCATGCTTAGTTGTTTTCTTGTCTTTGGATGTGTGAATGTATGATTTTATCGTGAGAAATATTTCTAGTGATTTTTTACATGCCATGGTACCATTATGTGCATAATATGTGTTTTTATGAATGTTGTTTGGCTTGAATAAGCTTAGTGAAGTCAAAAGCCTTTTAGCAAATGTGACAACGGCCAAAAGTTTCAAAAAGAGTGAGGCTTAGTCAAACGTCCTTCAAAAATGGGTGAGGCAAGTCCAGAAGTCTTAAAGAAAGGGAGTGAGGCTAGACCAATACTCTTAAAGGCCAACATATGATGTGTATGAGTTTCTTGCATATGAAAATGATTATATGTATGGTTATCAGTAACAAAATGTTCATATATTCATCCTTTAGCTTGAAAGCATGGCTATTATGTATGATTGAAAGAGTTAAGAGCTATTGGGATTCTTGGAATCTCATTCTTTCCTTTCTAATGTCTAACCATACCTAGGTGAGCCAAGTGGGCCAAGAAGTGGAAGCTAACAAGCCTAAGAAGCAAGAGTTTGAAATAGGCTTTATAAATGTATTTTGATGTCAAAAGTTGTAAATACATGTTATATATATGATGTAGACACTTGATTACACTCAAATATATGTAGACACAGTGTATGTAATGATTTTGAAGCAATATGAATGATGATGTATGATTTTGACACCAAAGACCCTTATGCATCTTCATTTCCAATGTGTAAGTGTGCATGTAACATAGTGGAAATAAGCTCTAAGAGGTTACCAAATGAACGAATTTTTTTATGAAATTTGGCTTGCATATAGGTCTCATCTAGAGATTTTTGGAGAGCTAAAGAGCACCTAAATTGAAGCTCTATAGAATTTATTATGATTTTTCAAAGTTGAAAGAAAAATGCTAAATGGTAAGATATACTATTCATTTGGTCAGTTTCTTCCTTTATATCATCCGTGGTTCAAATGGAGTCCAATGGATATGAATGTTTGCAGCATAAACTAGATATTATAAGCTTTCTATAGTCATTGAGATCACCCCATTTAGAGGTATGTAGAGCAAGAACTAAATTTTTAAAGTTGCATATCAGTATCAAGGACGCAATAGGACCTTTGGTATTGTTTCATAAGGTTTTATGGGCTAAACGCATCTATTTTGGCCTAGAGTTATTTTTAACCTCTATTAGACATTCATAGATTTCTAGAGTGGTATGGTTTGTTGGGTTTTGATTTTTTTAAAACTAGTTATAAATTTTTGAAGTTCATATCAGTAACTTATGATAGACCTGGGTAGCTGGACTTTTGGTACTTTTTTATTATCAATTATGGTACAGTTGGTATTTTCGTGGCTTGGAATAATTTTTAACCTATAGTTGACATTCAAAGTTTTCTAGAAAGTTATCATTTAATTTATTTTTATTTTTCTAAATTTAATTATGAATTTTCAAGGTTGATGACAAAAAACTGAAAAATGGAACCTGAGACTAAACTTGTGATTTTATGCGTGGATGTCCTAATATCGAGAAAAATGGAACATTTTGGGATGGTTCTAACTTGTATACATGTATTTGGAGTAGAAAATAATATGGGTGAATTCATATAGCCTAAGAAATGCAAAATGCAAATTTTGAACCTACGTAGCACAAAATATTGCATTATTTTTAGTAGATTTTCTTGAGAATGATGTTATGCCAAGGATGTGGAACTAAGTAAATGAGTAAGGAAGGCTAGAGTAATATGGTATTACAACAAGGCTTTTATAGACAAAATATATTCTGTCTAAAATAAAAATTTCTTCTAAATTCTGTTTGAAAACCATCTAAAAATCGTCTAAAATTCATCTAAAATGTTGTATGAAAAAGTAATTTTCCTAGTTGTGCAGATTGCACAAGGCTTCTTTTGTCCATCACCAATTCAACTATGAAAAGATCCCTATCATAGAATTGTACCAAAAACACAGAGAAAGAAGGCAAATAAAGAAGAATGAGTAAGAAAAGAAGACAAGTGGGAAGTGAAGGGAGAGAAACATGAAAGAAGAAGATTCAAATTTTGAATATGCACTAAGAATTGATGGAGAAGACTAGATGGAGGACCCCATTGTGTTTCCTACTCTTATGGACAAGGGTTAAAACTTGTTCAAGGTTTTTCGTGGCATCAGCAATGATACAACAAATGGGTTGCTTGTATAAGGATTATGTGGTGGAGGTGCAGTGCATGGTGGATTGTAGCATGTTGGAAAGGCATTCGACTTACTTAGAGAGTTTAGAATAATCTTTCTTAGAGGATTATGCCTCCTGGACAGATTTGATAAGTTGGTCTACTTATAAAATTGGAAGAGAGAGTTTATCTTGGAGGGTTTTTACCTCTTTGGCGTTAGCCATATGAAAACTTAGCAAAGATTAAAGAGGAAGCAAGAACAGATAGACCAATGATGTATATAATGTAGACCTTTGAACATATGTAACAACATGATGAATGAAAGGATTTTGGAGTCATATGTGCTAGTATGTATCTTTTTGACATTTAAAGGCCTAGATGTGTCTATGAGTCCTTGTATGTCTATGCATGTTAGGAAGTGATTTTGAGATGCATGGTGATTTGAACCACTTGTGTAATACCTTAGTCTCTTTAGTATTTCCATCCCATTGCAATGCTAAAGTTACATACACTTACAAGAAAAATAATGGATTTAATCACATTAAATGTGCTTTACATAAGGCCAAAAAATTACTTTACATGCTTTTATAGGTCATATGATCCCATCAATATCATCTTTTATTCATAGTACATCCATACAAGTCATAAACTTCACAAAACATCTCATGCTCCGTGGGTTTAGCATCATGCATCTGAAAAATAATGGTTTGCTTTTGGGTTTGCCATGATAGCTTTTTGGTAGAAATTTTGAAAAATCATAACTAATTATAGAAATATCAAAATCAAACAAAGGAAAGCTTTTTGGAAAGCGCTAAATGTCAAATAAAGATAAAAATCATTCCAGACTATGAAAATATCAACTGGACCACAAAAACCCATAGAACAATACCAAAGGTCCAGCTATTGGGTCTGCTATCACAGGTTTCTGATATAAATTTTGAAATTTCATAAGTAATTTCAAAAAATTAAAACTTAAGAAAAACCATACCATTCTAAAATGCTCTGGATGTCTACTAGTGGATAAAAATAATTCTAGATCACTTAGACACCAATTGGACCAAGAAAACAATAGAAAGATACCAAAGGTCTGTCTGCACTATTGGTACTATCCTCCAACTTTAAAAATTGAGTTCTCTCTCTACAGAGTTCCAAATGAGATGATCTTAGTGGATATGGAATAATTATGATGTCTATTTTATTCCTATAATATTTCATAGGCATTGGATTTCATTTGACCCATGAGTGACATATAAACAAAATATGACCATATGAATAGTATACATTACCATTCTGCATAATTTGACCAACTTTGAAAAATCATAATAAATTCTCTAGAGCTCTAAATTGAGTGCTCTTTGACTCTATGAAAAGATATTGATGAGCCCTAGTAGCTAGCCAAATTTCATCCAAAAACTCATCCATTTGGTCAGACTTTGGTTCAGCTCATGATTTAGTCACTTTTGATGATCAAAGTCAGTTCATAAGGCACCATTTGACCTTCCTCTTATTCCATAGCCACTTGAGCACGTCCCATAGCATAAATACAGCCTAGTAAAGCATGCCAAATGGTCTAAATTATCATAGAGCTCAAACTCACATGCCACTTGCATTCATACACAAGCACATACTAGCACAAGGGTGGCAAATTCTCACATTTCCATACATTTGGCTTCAAAACTCATACATACATCATAATTATATACATTTAATCTTGCTCAAATCGCTACATCTCATATACATCACATTGATAAATTTCTTAACATCAATATGCTATCGAATTGCTTATTTTTCTACTTTCTTGTTAAGAACCATGCTCTAAAGCATTTGGTCTCCTTTCTTTGGACTTCTTGGCTCACCTAGACATGAATAGGCATATGGAAAGGGAAGAGTGAGATTCAAAGAATCTTAATACCTTTTAACCCTTTCAAATATACATAATGGATGCATATACATATCAAATAATGCATGCATGGCTTTCTAGCTACTAGTGAACATATACATAACATTTTTCATGTTCAAGAAACTCATACATAACATAATAGGCTCTTAAGGGTATTGGTCTAGCCTCACTCATTTTCTTTTGGACTTTTGGATTTGTCTTACCCATTTTCAAGGGACTTTTGACTAAGCCTTACTCTTCTTAACACTTTTGGCTTTGTCTCATCCAATCTTAGGGACTTTAGCATTATCATACCCATTCAAGCCAAACCATATTCATAAAACATATTTCAAGAACATCATGGCATCATGGTATGTAGGAAATAGCTAGAAACATTTTTCATGGCATAAACATATATACACATATCCAAAGACAAGAAAACACACAAGAATGCATGAGAGAAAGGTTAGAGAGCTATATTAGAGCAAATGCACATATTTTTCTCTTAGAATTCTTCTCCTTCTTCTTAGCCAAGCCTTGCTACTAGGTGGCCCTTGGTTCTCTTAGCCTAGACACATTAAATAAGATATGGATCACTCATGGGAATGAGCTTTAGCCTTATACATTTACTATGGAAGCTCACTTGGTTCTAAGACACAATTATGGTTCCATAAAGGACCTAATGAAGAAACTATGGGAATCCATGGTCTTGCCTCTATTTTCTCCTTCCATCTACGTCTCTTGACTTCATTTAAACTCCTTGGAGTCATCACAATTTCATTTAAAGGAGCCTAAGTTGCTTCTTTATATCTCATTATGGAGCCTACACCTCTATCTCACAATCCATGCCTTTTAAATTTTTTTCAAGGCTTCCTTTGATGTTTTTCTATTATATCTAGTCCCATTCTAACCTTGAAATAATTTAAAACACTCCCTAGGTGGCCAGACTTACTTAAGCCGAGACACCTTCCTAGCATTGCACCCATGGAGTTTGCTTCACTTTCTTGAAGGGAATGGCTCATATGCAACTTCCTAGAAGTCTAAGGGACTCATGCCATGTCTTGCATAAGCCTAATTGTCCCTAGAAAAAAATTAGATTTTACTCTTTGTCTCAAAACCCTAAGATTCACAAACTTAGTTTTTTTTGTTCTCTTTTTTATTCCAATGGACCAGTCTTACTTCTCACACTCCTAAACACTTGTTTCTTTCTTGCTAAGGTCAGAATTCATTCTCCCTTGGCTGGGCCTATACTTGGTCAAAACACTATCCAAGAAGAACAACAAAGGAATGTAAGGAAAACCAAGAAAATCATCTTGATTCTAGGCTTTTTCCAAGAGCTCTTCCACTTGCTTTAGGCTTTTCCTTCAAACTCTAACTTCTCTCCTTTGAACTAGCACCAAAATAGTCCCAAATCATTCATGAAAATCATAGAAAGAAAGAGGAAAAGAAGAGAAACAACATTAATGAAGGAAGAACCATAAAAATCTAAGGTTTTCTTACATTTTTCCTAAGTTTTCTTCCTTCTTTCTCATTTCTCCTTAGACGTGATTCTTTATTGGTCTCTCCTCTATTTTAGGTAGAAATTTAGTGGGTTAGGGTGGAGAGAAGAGTGGAACGTGACTTATAAAGAGCCAAAGGGTCACTTTTGCAACTTTTTCACTTTTCATTTTAGTCCCTAAACTATGGTTTCTCCATTTGGCCTCTTTTCAAATCTTTTTTGAAATTCGTCTTTTCCATAATAAAATTTAGGCTCTCTAACTTATAAAATACTTTTAGTTTCACCCAAATTGGATTTAAAACCAATTAGAACTATTTGGTCAAAGTTTTGATCAATTAACAACCGAAATTACTCACCAAAAGGGTTTCAATTGTTTTAGGGGTTCTTATAGTTTTCAAGACCTCTGAGAACTCTGAAAAGTTTAGATTTTTCATTTAAAAAGCCCTCCTACGAATTTTCTAAAAATGTTAGAAATTATAAAAATACCCTAACTTTCTTTCACAAACTTTTTTAAGTCATCCGACTTCATTTTTATGGTACCTTTGGCCTTGAATCCTTATTATTTGAGATTTAGATTATCACTCTAATTTTATTTGGCCTCAGATCTTTCCATTTAGGAGACCTCCTTTTATGTTTGGTGAGTTTCCTACCTTTACAGAGAAACTGGATGTTACAACTTAGAAAACTTATATTGGTTGTATTTATGCTTTTTGATATATGGTTGTGGAATGAGTTTAGGACCATTTGGTGCTAAATTGACCCATTCATGGTTCTAAAAATAACCAAAAATTTGAGCTTAACCATAAGCTGACCAAATGGACAAATTTTCCTATGAAATTTGACATGAATATAAGTCTCATCTAGAACTTTTCACAGAGACAAAGACACTCAATTGAGGGCTCTAGAGAATTTATTATGATTTTTCAAAATTGAAAAAATTTTGTGAAAATGGTAACAACACTGTTCATATGGTCAGTTTTTTCCTTTATGTCATCCGGGGGCCAAATGATATCTAATGCTTATAATATTTTACAGGCATAAACTAGACATGAAAACCTTCTATAGCACTTGAGAGTACCCCAAATGGAGGTCTGTAAATGGAGAACCAAAATCTTAAAGTTGCATGACAGTACTAGTAATGCAACTCAACCTTTAGTACTATTTTATCAATTTTCGTGAGTTAAATGCCATTTTCTTGCTCTGGATTTATTTTGATTCATTAGTAGATATCTAGATCTTTCCAAAATGGTATGGGTTACTTGATTCTAATTTGCTTAAAATTAGTGATGAATTTTCAAATTGATGTCAAAAACTTTTGACAGCAAACTAAGAGCCATTTCTATTTTTGGTGTTCCTTGATTCCAAACCCAAGATGGATGAGCTAAAATGTGATGTTTTTAGTTTGTTTGGGTATGGTATGGATGAAAATGCTTTGAGAAAAATTAAAATGTCTCATGTGAGCAAAATTGAACAATCTCGGTATCCATACGCTAAATTTTGGGTGCTTAAATATGCAAACCCCTCTTGAATGAGTATATAATGCTTGAATAGTATGGTATGGGATGCATAAACTTATGATATTACAATAGGAAAGTTGTATAATAGGGAAATTTCTAAACGAGCTATAACATCATATATTTCTACCTTATTTCATATTACTTCCATGTCTAATATCATGCAATCCATATGAATGTAAGAAATATGGCATTAAAATAATGTATTTCTTAGCGTTGCGTTGTGTAAAAAACTTTCCTTCGAAGTCCTGTGGGCCATATGGACTCATGTATCACATTCTAATATTTAATTATATTGATACAACTCATTTCCATCACAAAAATTGCCCTACAACTCGTGGGAACCAAAGGGAAGCATAAAATACATATATACATTTTCGGCTAGAATTTGCTCATTTCTGTCACAAATTTTGAAAAATCAGAACTAATTATAGACAAATCAAAATCATGAATTCTTAGCCATTCTATAAAGCTACACATGTCTACTTCATTCTAAAAATATTTCCAGATCATAACATCCATCACAGAAGGCGTTTCACATTAAAAAAGGTCCAGAGATCAGGCTATTCACTGGTGTTATCACAGAATTCTGCGGCAAACTTCAAAAATGTCCAATTAATTCTACAAAAATCCAATGTATGAAAATGATACAATAAGGAAAGCTGTGAATGTTATCTAGAGGAAAAAAATAACTTTAGACCAGTTTAGTCATGCCTAGACCTTGAAACTTAATCAAACAGTAACTGAGGTCAGCTGGAGTTCCTAATATTGGATAGATTCTTTGAAAATTCATATCTCCCACTCTAGACATCCAAATGAGGTGGTTCTAGTTGTCACAAGTCACTGGGAATGTCTAGTTACTTTGTATAAAATTTCGTGGCAATTGGACATCTTTTGTGCCCTGTGTGATAGATTTCATTTTTGGACCAGTATGAACAGTAACATGACTAAAACCAAAAAAATTTTCAACTTTGAAAATTCATCAAATATTCTCTAGACCTCTAAAAATTATGTTCTTTAACTTCTCAAAAATCTCTCAACTAGCTCTAATTTCATGCCAAATTTCAAATCAAGAAGAGTTCATTTGGGCAAAAAGTGATATAGGGTTCCATTATAATCAATTTTGGCTCTATATAGGATACCAAAATGTCCAAATGGCTTTCCTTGGGGTTTGGCACCTCTTGGGCAAGTCTAAAACCATGATTATGACTTTTATGAGCTGTCCAAGTGATCTCAAACCTTATACATTTCATTTTAGCTATTCCACTTCAATTCATACATGAAATTTCATAATGCAAAATTATCATTACATGACCAAAATGAGTATTTCCATACATATAACCCTAGTTCTCACTTATACACAATACATTAACATAATTATACATGCTTATAACATCATAGGTCATATACAACTAGGGATTTCACCAATTGTTATCCATAAGACTTTAAAGTAACAATTTCAAGACACTTTGATGTCATGCTTTCATCTTCAAGATGGTTGCCTTCTATTACCTTGCTCTCTTGGTCCACCTAGCATGTTAGAACATTGGAGAGGAGGGGATGAGATTCAAAGAATGCTAATAGCTTATCTCCCATTCAATCATACATAAAGCATGCAAAACAAGTCTTACAAATGCATGCGTGAGCATGTTGTCATATGTAAATATTCAAGAAGCATTTTCATTATTTAAGCAAGTTATACATGGCATACAAAAGCTTGCCAAACAAGTGGATTGGCCTCACCTATTTACTTGTGAATTTTTGACTTGTCTCACCTATTCTTTAAGAGGTTCTTGGATTTAACCATACTCTTGGGAGTCAACCTCACTTTTGGGAGGCTCTTTACTTTGTCTCAACCAATCTTAAGGGTTCTTGGCTCATCATCACCATGACTAAGGGTTCTTGGCTCATCCTCACCATGGCTAAGGGTTCTTGGCCTCACTATATTCAAGCAAACTAAAGCAAACATCATAAACATCATTTGAAAAATATAATGCATCATCATGGTACCATGGAGTAAGAGCTCATGCTAGAACATTTTTCATAGCTTGAAATACATACACACACATTTAAAGACAAGTAAAGCAAGCAATCATGTATGAGAAAAGGTGGAGAGAGCTACCTTGCTAGTATTTGTACGCTTTTTTCTTAACCCTTGAATCCTTTCCCTTGACCTCACACACCCAAGAAGGTGGAGATCATTCCTTTTGGCCTAAATACAATTTGTGAAAGCTAATTAGACTCATGGAATTAATTCAAAGGCCATACAACTTGCTTAGACTCTAGTTTGGTCTATAAACTTCTTTATGTTCCAAGAATGCACTTAATGAAGCAACACCTATCAAATAAATTTTAGGCTCCATTCTTTTCTTTCAAATATGATTCTTCACTCCTTTTAAGCCATTTGGAGTCATTACACTGATAAAATAAAGAGCCTAACTACATGTTTCTCCTTCAACATAATTAAAATAAAGAGTCTAACTATATGTTACTCCTTTAGGTCATATTATGGAACATATATGGCCAAATCACTTTCTATGGTTTCTAATTTTTTTCCAAGGCCTTCCTTCATCTTTATTCATCTTATATAACTCAAAAATGGGCTTAGAAAAATTTAACCTATCCCTAGCTATATAAACCCCTTTAGGCCGAGGCTATGGAAGACTTTAGCTTCCATGGAGTTTGCTTTGTTTTCTTGATGGAGGAAGCACATGGGGAGACTTCTAGGATCTTAGGAGCTCATTTAAACTCTCACTTAAACATAGGAATCAAGGTAACAAATTAGATTTTGCAAAGAACATATGAAACCTTAGTTTTGCATCTTGAATTTCTATGGTTATTTGTTAATTCTCTTTGCATATTCTTAATCTTCACACTTTTTTTTCTAAGAATCACCCATGGTTCTGCCTAAAAATCAAACACTCTTAGGTTTTCTCAAGTAGGGCAAAATGGTGGAGAAGGGAAGCAAGGGGTAGCAACTATAGAAGAAGAAATTACCTTGTTTTCTTGCTTTTTCTCATTTGAATCTTGTGTTCTTTGAGTTCTTCTCTTCAAATCCAAATTTTTCCCTCAATTTCTCCTCTAAAATAGATTTATAAACTTCATTATAATCAAAGGAAACAAAGGAGAATGAAGGAAAAGAGATTTAGAAGGAAGAAAGCATGAAAAACTACTAAATTTCCTTACCTTTTAGCTTGATGCGCCTCATCCCCTAGGGTTTTCTCTGGTTTTCGGGAAAAGCTTAGTCGACCAAAATGAAGGGGGAAGAAAGGTGCCACTTATATATATAAGGGAGGAAGAAGAACTTTTCAAAAATTTCTATTTTTTCTTTCATTTTTGGCATTTTCGTTTCTAATTCATTTTAACTTCTTTTTGAAAACTTTCTTTTCTATTATGAAATTTAGTAAAATACCTTTGAAATCACTCAAATCGGAGCTAAAATCTTCCCGAACGAATCTATCAAAGTTCAGGTACACTGACGTTAAAGAACGTCTATCGGAGAGGCTTTAGCTATCTCAAGCCTTCCCATGGTTTTCAGGGCCTCTGAAAACCTTGGGAAACTCAAAACTTTTATTTAAAAAATCATTTTATGTGAATTCCAAAATTTGCTCAAAATTATAAAAATACCATTACGTTTTGTAAGTTTTCTGTCAAATTTTATTTCTTCATTCTAGCTCCATTTTTCTTTCTGTCTGAGCTTAGAATTCTCATTTTTAGAAGTCTAGAAAGCTTCCCAAATTTTTTGGGACCTTAACTAAGTTATTTCGGGGGACTTCCTTTTGAATCTGGTGAGTTTTATTCGTTTACAGAGAAATCGTACGTTACATTTCTCATGTTTTCTTTCATTTTTAGAGAACCGGATGTTACATGAGCAACTAGTGTGTGGCAAAACAGAAGGGGTTTTGTGTCATACCAAGGGCAATTATGGAAAAGAGGGGGAAAACCCTAAGGAAGAATTGGTAAAAACACTTTGGGAGGTCAGAAAGAGGGTGATAAGTTCCTAAACTATCACGGTTTTCTTAATATTTTAAAGAACTTATCATATGAATATTGATTTTATTTTATATTTTTAATATATAAAATTAATAAAATTTAGTTAAGCTAATGTTTAGTAAATTTTTGTTTTATTTCTTTAATTTTCAGTTAATTTTTGGTTTTTTTTGTATTATTTAAGTATAAATTGTATTTTGTGTTTTTATTTAAATTTTTAGGTTGTTAATTTGTTTAAGATTTGTTAGTAGATTATAAATATTAATTAGATGAATTTTATATTTTCGTAAGGTTAAAATTATAAAGAAATAAGTTTAGATGTCTTGGAATACAAAGCAACAGAGAGTTGAAAAGATTTGTTGAAAAAGGAGAAAAAGATAGCACTCAAGACCATTGCTAAAGAAAATGCAGCATCGTGGCGACAAATTTAAGTGCTATAGCACACAAAGAAACAAAAGCAAAATGAGTTATGACACAAATGAAATTTTTACTACAGTAGTAAAAATGCAAAACACACCATTTTTAGTCACTTTTTTTAGGGTTTTAAAGGGTTTTTAGCACTTCTTTAGAAGAGGCTACCATTTTGAAGGTGTTCAGGAAGAGAAAGAAGGGTTTGGAGCCTCATTTGCCATGAGAGAAGCTTGGATTTGAAGAAGATTCACCAATTAAATCAATTTTTCTCTTCTTTCCTTACTTTTTCTTGTATTTTTTTCCCGTTTGGTTTATACTCTACTCTTAATGTTGCTATTTCTTGTAGTTATGAGTTAAACTTGTTGATTTGGAATTGTGATAAACTATAGCTTGTAATATGTTGTAATTACTCTATTTATTTGCAATTAGTGGTATGATTTAATTACTTAATCCTTGTGCTTCATGCTTCTAAGTGTGTGGAAACCATTAGATGATTTGGGTAACATAAATGAACTTGACAAATAGATTTTAAGACTTGATCATGGATTTGGTAGTGTCGGTTCATGAAATTTGCAATGTTAAGTGGATTAATTCGCTTGTAGGATAGGAATATACCTACTGGCCTCACATAGCGATATTAGGACCTATTCTTGATTAAGCTTCTAAATTAATTACATAAGGAATTATGGATTAGTTAGGGAAATGCCTAGGCTATTAATGACATTAAGAGCAAGATGATGAAAGGTAATTAGTTCATATGAAATACTAGGGGAAGTCATAATCTTAAATCATTTTGCTTTCTAATTTTATCTAGAATGGTGTCTCTTATTTATTTTATTTTTATATTTTTATATTTTTAGTTTAGTTTAATTTCATATTACCTTTTTATTGTTGGCTTGATTTTGATTAAGGTACACAATTTTAGTATTTAGCAATTATCTTAGTGACAAATCCTTGTAGGAACGATACTTTATTTATCAATTTATTACTGTTGCAATATATATACTTGTGTGTATGCTTTCCAAAAGAGGGACACAATAGCCTTTAAAAAGCTTTGGAGATTTCAATTGACACTCAAGAAATTGAAAGTTTTTGCTCGAAGATTGTTGCATTGCTATCATAGTCTTCTCTTACTTGTTTTTGTCTTTAGTTATCATGGATCTAATTATTTTTTAGTTAGATTGTTATTTTTGAGTATGAGTAGCTAGACCCTTAGATTTGAGGTTTGGGTGGATGTGTTTTCTAATTATGATGGAATTATTGATACTTAGATCAATTTCTAATTATTTTTTCTAATTATTTCATTAGATCAATTTATTATTCATTTTATAAAGTTTTTTTACAATTTACTAGCCACTTATCATGAAGTCTAATCTATTGTGTGATGAAATGTGCCATACTACATATTTCCTACCATTATATCCACTTATTTAAGGTAGTTTGTATACATCCATAACAAGAAACCAAGCAAATTATGAGAATAATGCAATATAAATGTGTTATGTTGTGGTTCAAAAATTCCATCTCGTGTTATATGAGCCTTGTGGATTTCTCAATAACACTCTCTACTTATTTTCCACTTATACAAGTCATAAATAACTCAAAACATTACACAATCCATGGTTTCAAACTCAAGAACCCTGAATTCCACATTTTCCTTTCGGACAGTATGGTGGCAGATTTCAGGGGCAACTTTGAAAAATCATAACTAATTTTAGAAAAATCAAAATCAAACAAACCATAACTTGTTGGAAAGCTCTATATGTTAACTTTACACTAAAAATAATTTCCAGCCATGAAAATCTCATCTGGATTATTCTTGATATAAAAAAAGGCACAAAGGTCTAGCTGTCTAGAAACACTAATACAAATTACTGATATAAAATTTGAAAATTCATAATTAATTCCAAAAAAATCCAATTCATACAAACTGTACCAATTTGCAAAGTTATGGATGTTAGCTAGAGAGGAACATAGTTCTAGATCAATCCAAGAGCATTCAGATCCTAAAAATCGATAGAACAGTGATGAAGGTCTAACTATAAGCTTGGAATAGAATAGAAATTTCGAAAATTCATCTCCCTCTCTAGACATTCAAATGAGGTGCTTCAAGTTGGCACTGGGAGAGTCTAGTTTTACCCTATAAAATTTCATAGTAATTGGATATCATTTGCCCTATGAATGATAAAGATTCATTTTCAGACCAAATGAATAGTACCAGTAGCAAATTCTAAAAATTCAACCAACTTCAAAATTTGCTAAAAGTGACACAGCTCCACAAAATGGTCACTTTTGCTTCATATGAGGTATCAACTTGGTACAAATGGCTTTCTTTTGGGTTTGACACCTCTTGGGCAAGTTTGAAAGTATAAATACTAATTGTAAGAGCTGCCCAAATGGTCCCAAACACTATGCATCCCTATTTGACCATTCTATACCCAATAATACACTAGTAAACATAGGCTATTCAAGATGAAAAATTCACATTTCCATTGATTTAATGCTACATAAGGTCTACACAATATCCACACATCATATTACAATAACTCATGGTCTTACATCCCACAAAATAATATGTACAAACTCACTTTGACATACAATTCCAATTTGAATTACATAACTAACAAAGTATGACATATTAAGTCCCTTGGCTTGCATTCGTTTGGTCTTGAGCACCACTTATACATTTTAAGATGGAAAAGGGAAGGGGAATGAGATTCATGCAATCTTAATAGCTCACATACCAATTCGCACACACATTCAAGGCATACATACATCAATGGCACAAGTATGAAAGATACTTTAACTATAAATGCACAAATTCATAATTTCATGCCACACATTTGCAACAAGGTTAAGATTGAGCTCTAGGAACTTTTGATTTTGTCTCACCCCATTTTTAGGACTTTTAGATTTGCCTCACTCTTAGCCTAGGGACTTTTGACTTAGCCTCACCCATCTAAGAGACTTTTGGCCTAATTTCACCTATACCTTAAGACTTTTAGCATCTCTTTACCCACATTAAGGGACTTATGCTATCACCTCACCCTTATGAGCTACTTTCCACAACCACAGTTATTCAAGAAGACACATTGGTACCAACACAACATTAAAGTGTCAAATAACATATTTTCAAGTAACAGGAGCATACACAAGCCCACAATGATATACATACACACAAGAATGCAAGGAAATTGAGGTGGAGAGCTACCTTAAGCTTATTCAAGTTCTTCTTTGCTTTACTCCCTTCCTTTCTCGGTCTCACATGAACACTTAGGTGGGTTAGGATCCTTTTGACCTAAGCATCATAAATAGCACACCATTATACACTTGAAGCAAGCCAAGACACCAATTTCAATATTAGAAACATACTTAATCCTACAAGTGACATAATGATTCCATAATTGGCCTATTGAAGCAACCTTCATAATTCAAATTCTAGGCTCCATCTTCTTTTCTTTTCTTGGCCTTTTGACCTCATTCAAGGTCTTTGGAGCCTTGACACATTCATTTACACAAGTTGCTTCATAAGGCTCCATTATGGATACCATTGTCTCATCTCCCAAACCAAGGCTCTTAAAATTTTCCCAAGGGTTCCTTCTACCTTATCTCATCATATGGAGTCCCAAACCAAGGTTAGAATGAATTAAAACATCTTTTAACCTAATACTCTTGCCTTGGTCAAACTTATGTACAAGAATGAGGTTCTTGGAGTTTTAAATTTTTCCTTGAAGGGAGAGTCACTTAGGAGGCTTTCTAGAGGTCTTA
The DNA here is from genome assembly GCA_026724425.1 of Erythrophleum ivorense. NCBI lineage: Eukaryota > Viridiplantae > Streptophyta > Magnoliopsida > Fabales > Fabaceae > Erythrophleum > Erythrophleum ivorense. Next base: position 2,927,529 of record JAIUCV010000036.1, on the reverse strand, counting down.
TGAGCTCAATGGAACACTTAAATGACTTAAGAAATTAATGGATAAATCAGATTTCACAAAGCTCCCAAGGGCTCAACACTTTCCTAATTCAATTTCCCTTGATTTTTCTTGTAATTTCTTGGCATATTCTATTTCTCCATGGTTTAAAACCTTAGTTCCTATCTTGTTTTTGGACAAAACTCCCTCCCCTCTCATGGTTCTAGTTTGGGCCAAGATACACACATTCAAGGAGCAAAGGAGAAAAACAACAAATATAAGAAACAGCTTCGATTTCTAGCCCTTTTTGGATGCTTCTTCCCTTGCTTGAATTCTCCTCTCCAATTTTGAAAGTCTCCCCTCTATTTTTGACCAAAAATAAAACCAATCAATTCAAGAAAACTATAGAAAGAAAGCATGGAAGGAGATGAGCAAGATTGGAAAAAGAAAGAGCATGAAATTCCTTAGTTTTGCCTACCTTTCTTGCCTTGGTTTCTTCTCTTCTTCCTCTTCTCTTGTGCACCTCACACCCTTAAGTTTTTTTCTAGTTTTTGGGCAGAATAGAATCGTGGAGAAGAGAGGAGAAGAAATGTGAGCTTTATAGAAGTTTCAAGAACTAAACTTTTCTCCAAAATTTCCAATTTTGCCTTTTTGTCTTGGCTTCGTTTTAACTCTTTTTTTAGAACCATATTTTCCATCATAAAATGTAGGTTCCCAATTTAATAAAATTCTTTTGGAATCACTCAAAATCAGAGCTAAAACCTTTCTGAATGAATTCATTAAAATTCAGGTTCACCATCATTGGAAAACATACGTTAGAGGAGTTTTACTGGTTCCAGGGCTTCCTATGATTTTCAGAGCCCCTGAGAACCCTAGGCAACTCAAAATTTTCATTTAAAAAGTCCTCCTATGAGTTTTCTAAAAATTGCGTGTAATTATCAAAATGCCACTATTTTCGTCAGTTTTCGTCACAATTTTATTTTACCGTCCTAACTCTATTTTTCTTTTTGTCTGAGCCTAGGATTATTATATTTAGGAGCCTAAGACTCTACCCAAATTTTTTTAGATATTATCTAGCTCATTTTAGGGGACTTATTTTTATATGGTTCATTTCACCGCTTTTGGGATTTGCCATTTGTTACATTTTCCACCCCTCTTAAAATAAATTTTATTCTCAAAATTTAAATATGTACCTTAAGGAAATAGTTCTGGATACTTCTGTCTCATCTTATCTTCAAGTTCTTAGATTGTCTCCTCAGATGTCAGACCTCTCCAGACTACTTTCACTAGAGGGATGTTCTTGTTTCTCAACTGTTTCAGCTTTAGCATTCACAATTTTCTCTAATTTCATTACATAGGAAAGATTTTTCTGTAACTGAATATGCTCATATTCTATGACATGTGAAAGGTCTGGTAAGTACTTTTTCAATTGGGAGACATGAAAAACATTGTAGATTTGGGGCTAGGTTATGAGGCAGGGCTATCTGGTAGACCATAGGTCTAATTCTTTCAAGGATCTCAAATAGACAGTATACCTAGGACTAAGCTTCCTTACCCTCATAGACTGACCTACCCCAGTCACTAGAGACACTCAGATGAATTACATGGTCTCCAATCTCAAACTCTAATGGTCTCCTTCTCCTATCAGCATAACTTGTTTGCCTATTTTAGGCCGTAAGGAGTTTCTTTCTAATTAACTCTATTTGTTGGGTGGTTCGATCCACTACTTAGGCGCTATCAAGCTTCTCTCGCCTAGCTTAACCTACACAGAGAGGATCTACATTTTCTCCCATATAAAGCTTCATAGGGGGTCATCTGAATATTGGAATGGTAAATAGTGTTATATGCAAATTTTGCTAATGGCAGGTACACATCCCAATTACCCTTCATCTCTAATATCATGCCCTCAATGTGTCTTTTAGAATCTGGATAGTTCTCTCAGTCTGACCATCTATTTAACGGTGATAAGTAGTACTAAAATGCAACCTGGTCCCGAAGGCATGCTGTAATGACCTCCAAAAGTTCGATGTGAATCTGGGATTTTTATCTGATACTATGTTACTGGGTACTCCGTGAAGTCGCACTGCCTCTTTTATATATAACTGGGCTATTTATCTAACATATAGGTAGCCCTAATAGCTGGGAATGCATAGATTTTGTCAATCTATCTATAATCACCTAGATAGCATCTTGTCCAGAGGATGTTTTGGATAACCCCATGATAAAGTCTATGGTGATGCTATCCCATTTCTACTCTGAGATATCTAGGGGTTGCAACAACCCAACGGGTCTCTGATAGTTTATCTTAGCCCTCTGGCACACCAAACATCTAGCTACATAATTTGTAGTATCATTTTTCATTCCTGGCCACCAAAATATTTCTTCAAATCCTGGTACATTTTGGTGGCACTTGGGTGGATAGTATATTTACTCTTATGTGCTTCTTCTAAAATGCTTTCCTTCAATTCATTATTACTAGGCACACAAATTCTATTGTCTGTATACTATCATACCATCCTTAGATATCCTAAAATCTGAGGCCCTACCATAGGTACTTTCACACCTAATTTGTCTCAGGAACTCATCCTCTCTTTGGACATCTAAGATCTGGGTTTTCAATTTATTCTCAATTCGGGTCTCACTCAAATATAATCTACCCAACACCATCTGGCAAGAAAGGTTCAAATTTCTAAACTTTTCTAAGAGCTCTTACTCCGTAATCATATATAGGTTGCGTGGATAGATTTCCTACTCAAGGCATGAGCCACCACGTGGCCTTACCCAGGTGGTATTTCAAGGTGTAATCATAATCCTTCAAGAACTCCATCCATCTCTTCTATCTCATATTAAGTTCCTTCTAATCAAACAGGTATTTTCAAACTCTTGTGGTCATTATAAATCTCTCTACTTGCACCATAGAAATAATGCCTCCAAATCTTAAGAGCAAAAACTATGGTGGCTAACTCTAGTTCATGTGTGGGATAATTCTCCTCATGAGGCCTCAACCTTCTAGAGGCATGCGCCACTACCCTACCCTGCTACATCAGCACACATCCTAATTTTTTCCTTGAAGCATCACTATACACCACAAATGATATACTAAGGTCAAGGATAATCAATACAGGGGTAGTGGTCAATCAGAGTTTTAACTCTTAAAAACTCCTCTCACATCTATCATCCCACACGAAGGATGTATTCTTTCGAGTCAGCCTCGAAAGTGGCAAGGCTATTTGAGAAAAGCCCTAAATAAATCGTTTATAGTATCCTGCCAAACCCAGAAAACTCTTGACCTCAGTGATAGTCCTAGGTCTATCCCACTGTACCACAGCCTCAACTTTATAAGGATCCACCGTGACCCTGTCTCGTGATATCATATAACCTAAGAATTTCACCTTGGTTAGCCAGAACTCACATTTGCTGAGTTTGGCATACAATCTCTTACCTCTCAAAGTCTCTAGGACTAATCTCAAGTGCTTCTCATATTCCTCAAAAGATCTGGAGTACACTAAGATATCATCAATAAAGACTACGACAATACCCTGTTCATGTAATCCATAAACACTGCGAGTGCATTCGTCAGCCTAAATGGTATCACAAGAAAATCATAATGCCCATATCTAGTTCTAAAGGTCATCTTTAGGATGTCTTCAACTCTTACTCTCAGCTGGTGGTACCCAGATATAAGATCTATCTTAGAGAATACAGATGTCTCAACTAACTGATTTAGCAGATCATCTATTATAGGGAGAGGATATTTATTCTTGATGGTAAATTTATTCAATTCTCTATAATCTATACACAGTCTTAAGTTACCATCTTTCTTTTTCACAAGTAACATCGAAGCTCCATAGAGTGAAACACTAAGGCGGATAAATCCTTTTTCTAATAACTCTTATATCTACTTTTTCAACTTAACAAGTTTAGAGGGAGCCATCCTATAAGGAGCCTTAGACATCAGTCCAGTCCCAAGCACTATATCTAGGGGAAACTTGATTTCTCTCTTAAGGGGTAGACCACTAAAATCAAAGTCCTTAGGGAAAACGTCCGGAATTCCCTAACTATCGAGATCTCCTTTATCCCTTTTTCCACCTCAACTTGAATAGAGAAAAAGATTAGAAACCCCTAACACCCATACTCCAAGTGTCTCTCAGCCTGGGAAATAGTCATGAAAGATAACTTGGCCCCTATCCTAGGTATGGTCCCATATGAAGGTATAGATATGGTCCCGTATTCATAATCAAGAGCAGCATTATTAACAGTCATCCAATTCATACCCACAATCAAATCAATGTCATGGAAGGGCATACAAATCAAATCAATGGTAGTATATGTAACACCATATATTTCTAGCTTATTTCATACTATCTCCATGTCTCATGCCATAAATTCCATGAAGGACAAGGAAAAATGATATTAAAATAATGCCTTTCTTAGCATTGCGTCTTGTATACATTTTTCATTCGGTGTCTCGTGGACCATATGAGTTCATGTATCATATTCTCATATTTAATTACATAGATACAACTCATTTCTATCACTAAAAGTGGCCTACAACTCATGGAAAGCAAAGGAAACATAAAATTCATGAATGCAATTTTGGCCAGAATTTTGTCACTTCTGTCACAAACTTTGAAAATTCATAACTAATTCTAAAAAAATTAAAATCATACATTATTTGCCATTCTGGAAAGATAAACATGCCTTATTGATGCTAAAAATATGTCCAAATTATGAAACACAACACAGAAGATGATTGACATTCGAAAAGGTACAAAGGTTTGGTCGGCCACTGGTATTATCATAGGTTTTTTCTACAAATTTTAAAAACATCCAATTAATTTCAAAAAAATTCAATCTATGTAAATGATACCAATATAAAAATCTATGGATGTTAGCTAGAGGGAAAAAATCATTCCAGACCATTCCAGGCTTCTTTGACAAACTAAAACTAATCAAACAATGTTAGAGGTCGGACTAGACACCTAGTACTAGATAACAACTTTAAAAATTAATATCTCCCTCTCTAGGCATCCAAATGAGGTGCTTCTAGTTGAAACAAGTTATTAGGAAGGTCTAGTTTCTGTTTATAAAATTTTATGGCAATTGGACATCATTTTCCCCATGATTTATAGAGTTTTATTTCAGACCAAATTTATAGTGACAGCAGCAAAAACAAAACAAAAAAATCTCAATTTTGAAAATTCACCAAATATTCCATAGACCTCCAAAAATTCTGCACTTTAGCTTCCCAAAAATATCTCAACAAGCTCTAGATGCATGCCAAATTTCAGACCAAGAAGAGTTCATTTGGTCAAAAAGTAATATAGCCTTATATAATGGTCATTTTTACTTCTTATCAAGAGTCACTTTAGTCCAAATGGCCTCCTCTTGAGTTTGGCACCTCTTGGGCAAGTTTAAGAGTATAATTATGACTTGGGTAAGCTGCCTAAGTGGTCCCAAACCCCATACATCTTATTTTGGCCATTCAACATCCATTAATACACCAAACATACATGCCATTCAAGGGTCTAAATCCACAATCTCATTAATTTAATGTTACATAAAGTTTACATGGAATCCATACATCGTGTTACAAGTGCTCAAGGTCTTACACTACCAAAAAATATATCTACAAAGCTTCTTTAACATTCCTTACAAGTTAGACTACAAAATGAACAAGGTGTAACCATTCAATATTCTTGGCTTACATTTCCTTAGTTTTAAGCACCACCTAGACATTTCAAGAGTGAGAAGGAAAGGGGAGTGAGATTCCAAGAATCTTAATAGTTCACACACATCCATGCATATACATTCAAGGCATACATACATCAAAAATACAAGTATGCAAGCATAAAGTGTGCAAAGCTACATTTCCATGCCACATTAATACATCAAACCATTTCCATGCTCAAGTGACTTTTGGTTTTGCCTCACCCTATTTCTAGGACATTTGGAAGTATCTCACTCTTGGCCTAGGGACTTTTAGCCTAGTCTCACCCATGCCTTGAGACTTTTGGCATATTCTCACCCACTTTAAGGGACTTTTGGCATCACCTCACTCTTAAGAGTCAATCTCACTTTCAAAGGCATTCAAGAGCACACATTGATACCAATACAATTTCAAAATATCAAGTGGCATATTATCAAGTCATACAAGCATGCACAAGTACCCAATGACATACATACACACAAGAATGCAAAGGAAATGAGGTGGAAAGCTACCTTTCAATTTATGCAAGCTTACTTTGCTAATTCCTTTCCCTTCTTGATTTCACAAGAGCACTTAGGTGGTTGGTTATTCTCTTGGCCTAGACATCACAAGGAACACACAATCACATACTTGAAGTAAGCTAAGACACTAAACTAAAGCTTAAACACACACTTAGTTTCACCCTTAGCATTATGGTTCCATAATTATTCTAATGAAGCAACTCTTGGAATTCAATTTCTAGGTTCCATTCTTTTATTATTTCTAGACTTCTTGGACTCATTTAAGGTCCTTGGAGCCATCACACATTCACTTACACAATTGGAAATCCAAGTTGCTTCATAAAACACCATTATGGACACCATTGCTCTATCTCTCATTCCATGGCTCCTAAATTTTTTTCAATAGTTTCTCCCATCTTGTAACATCATATAAAATCCCAAACCAAGGTTAGGACAAATTAAAACATCCTCCAACCTCATGCTCTTGCCTTGGCTGAGATTAGTAAGCATAATGGGGTTCAAGAGCTTCTTGATTTCTCCTTGATGGAAGAACCATTTGGGGAGGTTTTAGGGGTTTTAGGAGCTCAAGGAAACATTCAAATGACCAAGGGAATACTTACACAAAATCATATTCCATAATCTCTTCAAAAACCTAACACTTTCCAAACTTGCATTTCAATGAATTTCCTTGCAATTTCTTGCCATAATCCATCTTCCCAAGGTCTAAAACCCTTATTTCCCTCTTGGTTTTAGATAGAAAATCCCTTCCCCATATGGTTCTAGTCTAGGCCAAAAATCCACCAAGAAAGAAACAACAAGGAGAAGCAACAACAACAAGTAGTTACCTTGGTTTTAAGTTTCCTTTCAATGCTCTTTTTCCTTGGTTTGCTTCCTCTTATGAAATTCGAATTTTCCCCCTTGTGTTCTAGCCCAAAAACAGAACAAATCATCTTAAGAAAACCATAGAAAGAAAGCCAAGAAGGAAAGGAAGAGAATTGGAAGAAGAAAGAGCATGAAATTTTACAAATTTCCTTACCTTTTTCTTAATTTTTCTCCTCTTTCTTCTCCTCCTTTTGTGCACCTAGAAGAGAGCTTTCATTTCTGAAATTTGGGCAGAATAAAAGCCGTGCTTAATGAGGGAAGAAAATGGGAGAAACATGTGGAAGGTTATGGAAGATTCAAGAAGCTTATGTTTCCAATTTTGCCCTTCCATAATGGCAATTTCATTTTGGCTTCGTTTTAGCTCCTTTTTTAGAACCTTTTTTTCCATCATAAAATTTAGGTTCCTAATTTAATAAAATATCTTTGGAATCACTTAAATTGAAGCTAAAACCTTACCGAACGAGTCAGTCAAAGTTTGGATCTACTAACGTTGAAAAACGAACACCGAAAGAGCTTTACCAATCCTGAAGCTTCCTATGATTTTTGGGGCCTCTGAGAACCCTGGGCAATTCAAAACTTTCATTTAAAAAGCCCTCCTATATGTTTTTCCAAAACTTATTTACAAAAATACCAGTACATTTTGTCAGTTCCTATCACAATTTGTTTCTCCGTCCTAACTCTATTTTTCTTTTTGTCTGAGCCTAGAATTATCACTTTTTAGAGCTTAGAACTCTACCCAAATTTTTCAAGACATTAACTAGCTTATTTCAAAGAACTTGCTTTTATACGGCTCATTTCATCATTTTACAGAAATTGCATTCGTTACAGTATAACAATGGTTAAACTATACAGTGACGTTCAAGTGAGCGTAGGAAGTGATAATATGGCCTCTAGTGGGTGTGGTGACAGACAAATCAAATGGTAAAGTACTAATGGCTAGACCCAAATGTCTTACACAGTCATAAGATATGAACAAGTGACTAGCACCCGAATCAAATATAGCAATCACAAGAAAATCATTCACTATGAGCGTACCTCTAATCAAATTGGGTGAAGTACTGGCTTCCTGCTGAGAAAAGACGAACACCCTACCTTGGGTTTGTGGCCTGGGAGGCACTAAATCCATCTGAGGGCAGTTCCTGGCAATATGCCTCGATTTCCCACACTTGTAGCATGTTACTGTAGGCGGTAGTGTGGATGGCTGAGTCTGAGGAGGCTGTATTTTCTTCCCTTTTGTGGCCTCTAGTTCCATTGCACTTTGGTCTTCTTTCTACTGATAGGCATTGTATTGGAACCCTCTTTTGGTCTTGGCCTTTTCAGCTCTGTGGCCCATTTCTGACTAACTGACATAGTAGTCGGCATGATGGCCCATAGGTTGTTTTCAATCACCTTATTGACCTCGATAAGAGTATTAAACTTTCTAATCCACTATGGAGTAATTCTATGACTAATCAGGGGCCTCAATCCTGCCTTAAACTACTCATGTCCCTAAGGCTCATCATCAAATTTCTGGAGATAAGAAGAATACCGAGACAATTCAATGAATTTGGCCATATATTGGTCCACTGTCACATCCTCGATTTACTTCAAACTCATGAATTCCATCTCCTTCTACATCCTTACCAAACTAGGAAAATACTTCTCATAGATCTCCACCAAAAAGGTTTCCCAGTTGATTGGAATATTTTTTGTTTGCATTAAAGGCTTCGTGCTACGCCACCACGTATCAGCTTCTTTTTGTAACATGAATATGGCAAGCTGAGCCCTCTGTTCTGACGTGCAGTCCATCACTGAAAATATCTTATATGTCTCCATTACCCAGGCCTTTACTTTATCTGTATTGAGTTCCCCGTCAAACGTAGGCAGGTTGTTCTTTCTAAACTAGTTCAACAATTTCTATATTGATTGCGGGACCTAAGTTGGCTTCTGAGGAAGTGGGGGTGGAACACCAGAAGTGGATGGTTGAGGCGTAGGGGCTTCCCTCTTGGCTTCTTCCTGCCTAGCCAGGGAGTCCTGCAGCCGCATAATCATCTCATACTACTACTGCATAATATATCTTTGTTGTTTCAGCATCTCCTGGTGCTGGCCCATTACTACCTCATATCTGTCTAGTCGTTCTATGACGGCTCGCAGAGGATCTGTAAACTCAACTCGTTCCTCTGGCTTAATTCTCTGAGCCCTAGATGGCTTGCCCCTGCCTCACCTAGTCTCTACCATCTTATCTGAACAGAAATATATTCTTAGCTCATAAATACAATTTAAGCACACATACATAGATATTCCACCATTTCCAAGGTGATTTACACCCAAACACAAGCCAAATGCACCACTCAAGAGCCAAACATTAAGCAAAAGTGCCTGAACCTTTGCTCTAATACCAATAAATGTCATACTATATATTTTCTACCATTATATCCACTTAGTTAAGGTATTTTGTATACATCCATAATAAGAAACCAAGCAAATTATGAGAATAATGCAATATAAATGCGTTACATTAGGATTCAAAAATTCCATCTCGTATTATATGAGCCCTGTGGATTTCTCAGTAACACTCTCTAATTATTTTCCACTTGTACAAGTCATAAATAACTTAAAACATTACACAATCCATGGTTTCAAACTTAAGAACCCCGAATTCCACATTTTCCCTTCAGACAGCATGGTGATAGATTTCAGGGGCAATTTTAAAAAATCATAACTAATTCTAAAAAAATTAAAATAAAAAAAACATAGCTTGTTGGAAATATCTAGATATTAATGCTACACTTAAAATAATTCCTAGTAACAAAAATCTCATTTGGACCACGCTTGATATCAAGAAAAGCACAAAGGTCTGGCTGTCTAGAAATACTGATATGGATTACTGATATAAATTTTAGAAATTCATAATTAATTCTACAAAAATCTAATTCATGAAAGCTATACCAATTTGGAAATTTATGGATGTTAGCTAGAGGAAAAAAATAGCTCTAGATCAATCCAAGAGCATTCAGATCTTGAAAATTGATGGAATAGTGATGAAGGTTTGACTATGTGCTTGGAACAAAACAAAAATTTTAAAAATTCATATCTTCCTCTCTAGACATCCAAATGAAGTACTTCTAGTTGACACAAGTCACTGGGAAAGTCTAGTTTCTCCATGTAAAATTTCACAACAATTAGACATCATTTTCCCTATAAATGATAAAGATTCATTTTCAAACTTAATGAATAGTACCAACAGCAAGTTTTGAAAATTCAGCCAACTTCAAAAAATTTTCAAAAATTCCACAGACCTCTAAATAATACCCACTTTAACTTCTCAAAAATATCATAACAAGATCTAGATGCATGCCATATTTTAAACAAAGAAGAGCTTATTTGAACAAAAAGTGACAGCTCCATAAAATGACCACTTTTGTTTCATATGAGGTATCAACTTAGTCCAAATGGCTCCTTTTTAGGTTTGACACCTCTTGGGGAAGTTTGAAAGCACAAATACCAATTGTAGGAGCTGCCCAAATGGTTCCAAACACCATACATCCCCATTTGACCATTCTATATCCAATAACACACTAGTAAACATAGGCTATATAAGATGCAAAACTCACATTTCTATTGATTTAATGCTATATAAGGTCTATAAAATATCCACACATCATATGACAATAACTCATGGTCTTGCATCCCACAAAATAATATGTACAAACTCACTTTGACATACAATTCCGATTTAAATTACATAACTAACAAAGTATGACATATTAAGTCCCTTGGCTTGCATTCGTTTGGTCTTGAGCACCACTTATACATTTTAAGATGGAAAAGGGAAGGGAAATGAGATTCATGGAATCTCAATAGCTCACACACCCATTCACACACACATTCAAGTCACACATACATCAATGGTAGAAGTATGCAAGACACTTTAACTATAAATGCACAAATTCATAATTTCATGCCACGCTTTTACAACAAGGTTAAGATTGAGCTTTAAGAACTTTTGATTTTGCCTCTCGCCATTTCTAGGACTTTTAGATTTACCTCACTCTTGGTCTAGGGACTTTTGACTTGGCCTTACCCATCTAAGAGACTTTTTGCCTAGTCTCACCCATGCCTTAAGACTTTTGGTATCTCTTCACCTACATTAAGGGACTTTTGGCATCACCTCACCCTTATAAGCTACTTTCCACAACCATAGTCATTCAAGAAGACACATTAGTATCAACACAACATCAAAGTGTCAAATAACATATTATCAAGTCACAGGAGCATACACAACCATACAATGATATACATACATACAAGAATGTAAAGAGAGTGAGATGGAGAGCTACCTTAAGCTTATGCAAGTTCTTCTTTGCTTTACTCCTTTCCTTTCTTAGTCTCACAAGAACACTTAGGTGGGTTAGGATCCTCTTGGCCTAAGCATCATCAATAGCACACTGTTAAACACTTGAAGCAAGCAAAGACACCAATTTCATTCTTAGAAACATACTTAATTTTGCAAGTGACATAATGATTCTATAATTGGCCTATTGAAGCAACCTTCACAATTCAAGTTCTAGGCTCCATCTTCTTTTCTTTTCTAGGCCTCTTGACCTCATTCAAGGTCTTTGGAGACTTGACACATTCATTTATATAAGCTTAAACACAAGTTGCTTCATAAGGCTCCATTATGGACACCATTGTCTCATCTCCCAAACCAAGGCTCTTAAATTTTTCCCATGGGTTCCTTCTACCTTCTCCCATCATATGGAGTCCCAAACTAAGGCTAGAATGAATTAAAACATCCCCTAACCTAATGCTCTTAACTTGGCTAAACCTATGGACAAGAATGGGGTTCTTGGGGTTTCAAATTTTTCTTTGAAGGGGGAGTCACTTAAGAGGCTTTTTAGAGGTCTTGGGAGCTCAATGGAACACTTAAATGACCTAGGAAATTCATGGAGTAAATCAGATTTCATAAAACTCCCAAGGGCTCAACACTTTCCTAATTCAATTTTTCTTGGTTTTTCTTGCAATTTCTTGGCATATTCTATTTCTCCATAGTCTAAAACCTTAGTTCCTCTCTTGTTTTTGGATAGAACTCCCTCCCCTCTCATGTATCTGGTTTGGGCCAAGATACACACATTCAAGGAGCAAAGGAGAAAAGAAATAAATACAAGAAACTACCTTGGATTTCTAGCTCTTTTTGGATGCTTCTTCCCTTGCTTAAATTCTCCTCTCCAATTTCAAAACTCTCCCCTCTGTTCTAGACTAAAAATAAAACCAATCCATTCAAAAAAACCATAGAAATAAAGCATGGAAGGAGAGGAGCAAGATTGGAAGAAGAAAGAGTATGAAATTCTTTGGTTTTGCCTACCTTTCTTGCCTTGGTTTCTTCCCTTCTTCCTTTTCTCTTGTGCACCTCACACCCTTGAGTTTTTTCTGGTTTTTAGGCAAAATAAAATCATGAAGAAGAGAGAAGAAGAAACGTGAGCTTTATGGAAGTTTCAAGAACTAAACTTTTCTTCAAAATTTTCAATTTTGCCCTTTCATCTTGGTCTTTTCGTCTTGACTTTGTTTTATCTCCTTTTTTAGAACCATCTTTTCCATAATAAAATGTAGGTTTCCAATTTAATAAAATTTCTTTGGAATCACTTAAATAAGAGCTAAAACCTTCCCAAATGCATTCATTAAAATTCGGGCTCATAATCATTGGAAAACATACATAAAAGAGGCTTTACTAGTCTTGGGACTTTCTATGGTTTTTAGATCCTCTGAGAACCCTGGACTACTCAAAATTTTCATTTAGAAAGCCATTCTGTGAGTTTTCCAAAAATTATATGTAATTATGAAAATGGCACTACGTTTCATCAGTTTTCTTCATAATTTTATTCCACCATCCTAGCTCTGTTTTTCTTTCTATCTAAGCCTAGGATTGTTATATTTAGGAGCCTAAGACTCTACCCAATTTTTTTTGCACATTATTTAGCTCATTTCAAGGGACTTGTTTTTATATGGTTCATTTCGCCATTTTACGAGATTTTCCTTTAGTTACAAAATGAAAGGTGAATCTTAATAAAAGATCATCTGAGTAGTAAAATTAGACATAAATTTTCTAGAGATAGTAATCTTGCCTAGGTGGTGATTAACCTACATGCATCTCATGCCATTACATGCATGGGTACACTAAATTCTATAAAGCTTAATGGGTTTGTGTTAAAGCGTATGATCACAATAATATATAAGCCTAGCATTAGCATACATGTTTTATCTCATAGGGCAATTTACATAATTTAGCGAAGTAGCCATTGATTAAGATGAAATTAAATTGTATGAGTTAATTTTATTCATTCATAGGAAGAGACATAAATCCAAATCCCAAAGCCCCCTTTATCATGACAGTTTAGGTCTTCATTTTAGCAACTTTTGCTTGTTCTTAATCCTTCATTTATTAATTTTAATTTCATCAAATTTACTGAATAATAGGAACTGGTTTTGGATAATTAGTAATTGATTCTTTTTCCTCATAGGACAATACTTTACTTACTCTATTACTACTTGTGCAACCTATGCACTTGCAAATTTTGCACAACAAAGCATTTTTCTAAATCTTCCATAAGAATATTGTAATAACTTAACCTCCTTACCTTTATACAATGGTCCCATGGTCTATCCCAATCTGTTTCAAGCATATTAGACAACATTTACAAGGAAACATATGTTTTCGTACATGGAAAATTGCATTATTAGGAGACCATATTCATAATTCATGGCTTTAGGGACCATGTGAACTCATCCACAACATTTCCTATCCATAACATATCCATTCAAGTCATAAACATCATCATTTAACTCATGCATCACAGGTTTGGAAGCCATGCACCAGAAAATTGAAGTTTGTTCCTAGGTTCACTATTTTAGTTTTCTGATATAAACTTTAAAAATTTATAACTAATTCTAGAAAGCAAAACATATCATTTTGGAAAGCTCCAAATCTCTAATAATTACTAAAAATAAATCTAGATTAAGAAAATGGTATTATCATATGAAAATTGATGGAATGGTATCAGAGGTCTATCTGCGATACTAATACTATCCTCTAATTTTAAAAATTTGGTTCTCCCTCTACATAACTCTAAATGAGGTGATATTAGTGGCTATGAAAAGCTTATGATGTCTAGTTTATGACTATAAAATTTCATTAGTATTGGACTTTATTTGTCCCACATGTGACACAGAGAAGCAAACTAATTATATGAACAATGCATATACTATTTTTGCATAATTTAACCAACTTTGAAAAATCATAATAACTTCTCTAGAGCTCCAAATTGATTGCTCTTTAGCTCTATGAAAAGATCTAGATGAGACCTACTTGCTGGCCAAATTTCATGGAAAAACTTATCCATTTGATCAGACTTTAGTTCAGCATACATAATGGTCACTTTTGGAGTCCAATTTGGTATCTCAAGGCACCAAAAAGCTTTCTTGTTATTCCATAGCCACTTGGACACATCCAAAAGCATAATTACAACATATAAAAGCATGCCAAATGATCTAAATCATCATAGAGCTCATTTTCACCATATTACTTGTATTTATACACATGCATATACTAGTATATGGGTGGCAAAATCTCACATTTACATATATTAATATGAATTCATACATCATATATACATACATTTGGACTTGCTCAAAGGTCTACAATACATATACATCTCATGGATACAATTCTTGATATCAATATGCTATTATAATATCCATTTCTTTACTCCTTTGTCAAAGTATTGCTCTTTAAGTGGTTTGGCCTTCATTCTTTGGTCCACTTAGCTCACCTAGACATAATTAGGTATATGAAGGGGAAGAGTGAGATTCAAAGTATTTTAATAGCTCCTTACCCTTTCAAACATACATAATAGATGCATATACATGTTAAAGAATGCATGCATGGCTTTCAAGCTACTAATGAACATACATAAAGCATTTTTTCTTATCATAAAAACTCATACATATCATACATAGGCTCTTAAGGGCATTGGTCTAACCTCACCCATTTTCCCTAGGACTTTTAGATTTGCTTCACCCATTTTCAAGGGACTTTGACTTAGCCTCACTCTTTTTAAGACTTTTGGCTTTGTCTCACCCAATCCTAGAAACTTTTGACTCATCCTCACCCTTGCTAATGGACTTTTGGCATCACCATACATTCAACCCAAAATACATTCATAAATTCATTTCAAAATGCATAATGGTGCCATAGCAAGTGAGCATTAGATAGAAACACATTTCATAGTTCAAACATACACAGAAGCACTCAAATACAAGAAGACATCCAAGCAATGTATAAGATAAAGGTTAGAGAGCTACCTTGGAGTTAATGTCACATACTTTTCCCATGAACTTGTCTTCCCCTTTTTGGCCAAACTCATGGAATTGCATGACACTTGTTCCTCTTGGCCTAGAAACACAAAATGAGACATGAATCACTCATAGGAATAAGCTTTACCCTTATGCAAGCTTTATGCAAAACTACTTTCTCATATGGCTCCAATATGTCTCCATACAAGGTATAATGAAACAACTATTGGAATTCATGATTTTGGCTCCATTTTCTCCCTCAATCTAAGTCTCTTGACTCCATTTAAACTCCTTGGAGTTATCACAAATTCATTTTGAGGAGCCTAGTCATAAGTTACTTCTTTATATCTCATTATAAAGCCTACACCTCCATCTCGCAAACTAAGGCTTCTAAATTTTTTCTAAAACTTCTTTTGATATTCTCCTATCATATCTAATCCCTTTCTAGCCTTAGCACATTTTAAAATACTCCATAGGTGGCTAAACTTCTCTTAGTTGAGACTATGCATTGGTTTTAGACCCATAGAGCTTATTTTATTTTCTTGAAAGGAATGGCTCATATGCAACTTCCTAGAGGTCTAAGGGACTCATACCATGTCTTACATAAGTTAAAATACCTCAAGAAAAAAAATTAGATTTCATCATTTTTTTCAAAACCTTAAGTTGTGCCAACTTGAATTTCTTACTTCTCTTTTTGATTTCACTTGCCTATTCTAAATCTCCACACTCTAAAGCACTTGTTCTTCCTTTGATATTATCAGAATTCAACTCCCCTTGGATGGGCTTTAGATTGGACCAAAAACACATAAAGGAAGAGCAAGAAAAGAAGCATGAAAGGTTAAGGGATTTAACTTGTTTCAAGACTTTTTCAATAGCCTTTTCCATTACTTCAAGCTTCTCCTTGAAATTCTAAGCTCTCTCCTCTATACGAGACCCAAAACAGCCCTATATCAACCATTAAAACCATAGGAATGAAGAGGAGAAGGAGAAGAGCAAGTTTGGTGTAGGAAGGAGCATAAAAAACTAAAAATTTTCTTACCTTTTTGCTAAGTTTCTCTCATCCTCCCTCCCCCCATCTTGTGTGCCTTTCTCCTCTACCTTGGTTCTATTTCAGAAGTAAGGAAGTCAGTTATGAAGGATGGGAAAGGATGGAACGTGTTTTAAGAAGTATAAAAGTAAAGTTAACACACTTTTTCACTTTTCATTTTAGTCTCTAAACCATGGTTTTTTTATTTCGCCTCATTTCAACTCCTTTTCGAGAACCGTCTTTTCCATCATAAAATTTAGGTCCTCTAACTTATGAAATTCCTTTGGTTTCATCCAAATTGGATTTGAAACTATTTCGAACCATGCAGTTAACCATTTGTCGAAATCGCTCATAAAAGGTGTTTTAACTGTTCTTGTGATTCTTATGATTTTCAAGGCCTCTAAAGACCTTGAAAAGCTCAAATTTTTTATTTAAAAAGTATTCTTGTGAGTTTTCTAAAATTTTCAAAAATTACGAAAATGACCCAACTTATTTTTGTAAATTTTCTAAACTTTTTTGGCTCGTGTTTCTCGGCATCTTAGACGTTAGATCCTCATTTTTCATTATTTAAAATTTTCTCCTAATTTTATTTGGTATCAAATCATTCTATTCAAAGGACTTCCTTTTATATTTAGTGAGTTTTGTACGTTCACAAAGAAACCAGATGTTACACATATAAGCTAGCTTCACAATCCCTTATAAAATTAAACCAAGCAAATATTTAATAGCACAATTTCTAATTTGGCTATGTGAGAGTAATGAGTAGATTTCTATTTCATTAGCCAAATCATCCATTCCTCTTATCAAGCTTCAAGTACATACATAACTTAACTCAAGTCCTAATTCCAATATCTCTTTCCTAAGTTCAACTAAAACACTAAATCATTTTAATTGGTAGCCAATCAATTGGAAAGCATGAAATAAGGAGCTAAATCAACACATACATATAAACGTACACACACACATCCTTACACACTCACACACACCATTAATTACAAGGAAAAAGGGGGGGAAACAACCTTTAATCTATAAAAGA
Source organism: Erythrophleum ivorense (assembly GCA_026724425.1). NCBI lineage: Eukaryota > Viridiplantae > Streptophyta > Magnoliopsida > Fabales > Fabaceae > Erythrophleum > Erythrophleum ivorense. The sequence continues at coordinate 2,910,070 of JAIUCV010000036.1, read as the reverse complement.
GTTTATAACAATCCTAAATTAAGAAGTTTAGCTAATTATTATAGTATAATCCAACATTAAAACTAGAGCAGACATCAGCAATATCAAGAAAATACAAAGAAAAGAGAAGAAGTAGAGAAAACTAGAGGATTATCTTATCTTTTCTTCAACCCAAAGCTTTCCTTCTCCCAAGATGCACTCCATAGCTTCCTTTAGGCCCTAAAATGTCTAGAATGATGGCTACCTTCTAAATTTGATATATATCTTTAAAGCCTAGCAAAATGTGATGCCAAAAATACTAACATTTCTAAGTTACATGATTGGCATTGCAATGGTAGCTTCTGGCATTACAACACTATCCCATTTTATGAGGTAGAGGATTTTTGCATAGTGGCACTATGACACTAGAATCTGGCATCACAACGCTATACACTATTTTTCTCCAAATCAACAGTTTAATTGCATCTTAACTCTGGGCTTTCAAGGTTCTAGCTCTTAAGATGACTTTATCTTAAATTCTCACGTATTCACACCTTGCAAAAGTAGACAAAATATGATCAATTCTTCAATTAACTAAAAGGAAGCCAAAACTTGCCATCTATAGTATCAAAACTTGAGTATGAAGCTATATACAATAGCTACGCATATTTTTCCTTGAGTTAATTATTTTTACTTTAAAAATTAGACAACTAATCACATATTTCTTATTAAAAATGTGCACAATAACATAAATAAATAGAAGTTAACACTAGGTGTGAAGTAGTTTGGCTTAGAAAAATTTTGAAAAATTTAGGGAGAATTAGAGTTAAGGACCAAAAGTTGAAAATATTTATTTTAAAGAATCTATTACTACTATTTAAAAATAGATTACCACTGATTTTAAATAAAACCTCCTAAACCTAGTAGTAACAAATCTTTCAAAAAAAATATTTTTAACGTTGGGTCCTTAACTCTAATTCTCCTAAGAATTTACATCAATGTGCCAACACACAAACAAAAAATCTATTGTGACAATATATGTCCACCATTGCCATGACAAAGAATCTTGTTTTTCATAGTCACACCAAGCACATCAATATTTGACATTACTTCATTTGAAAGCTCATGGAAAGAGAAGACATTGAGTTGGAGTGTTGCAAGACAGAAGATCAACTTATAGATATTTATATGAAGATGGTTATTATAGAAAAATTTATCAAAATCTGATATGTGGCAATGGATGATCTACATATTAAATAATCATGTTTTAGCTAGGGATGACAATTTGTACTCAACCTATGGCTAACCAAACTAAATTCAAACTTGTGACATGAAGGATAAAATGCACCTACCATCTTTCAAGATTACACCTTTGTTATAAAAATTCAAATAATACAGATAGATATATATAATGTATAAATTAAATAAATACTTACAAATATATATATACACACACACATATATACTATTTAATCATTTACAATTATATTTTTTACATTTATTACTTTATTTTTATGAGTAGTTATATTTAATATATTTTAAATAAATTAGTTCATTTGACATGCAAATTAGTCCAAAATTACCTTTATCATACAACAAAAAATAAAAATAAAAAATAAATTAAAAAATAATATTGTTTTTTCAAAACCAAAATACCAGTTACTTATATTTTTATATAAATTCAAGTACCCATTATAATTCAATCATTGTACGAAAAAGTCTCCATCAAACTACATGGTTTAGCATTGGTGACATTGTGGATAAAAATAATCAAATAAGATAATAATTCAATCATGTCGTTTCTCTTACCCATTTGTTTTATTTTTAATTAATTCAAATAAAATCAATAATAATCTTATTTATTTTCTTATCACCTAAAAAAAAGTTCATGTAACCTAAATAAATGCACAACAGTTAATTTCATACATTAATTTCCATCATCCACACCTACTACTACTAAAGACAATGGAAACATTATTATATGAAATTAATATTTTATTTGTATTATACGACATTAATATTTTATTTGTTTCTCACCAACACGCAAGAAACCGTGCGTTTCCACGCTTTCAATACACCTGGTCACCAACATCAAAATAGCCTTGGTTCATCTGCGCCTCACTTTCAGGAACATGACCCAGCGACAGCGTGAGCGGGAAACATCCTCTCTCGAGCGACTTCTCTTCCTTCTCCGGTGGCTTCTTTCTTCTGCCTTTTGGGTTAGCAACTTGAATTTCTTCTGCTCATATTTTTTGTTCCTCCCTATTGTCTTCTCCCTTGTCTAGGGGATGTCCTGTTGTTGTTACTGTGATAAGCCTCCTCTAGATGATTTTGTTTCAATATCCACTTCTCATTTATTGGCGCTATAAACGGATTTAGTTCTGATTGCTATTGTTTGGTATGTGGTGCAGCTGTAGTTGACTATCATGAGGCGTTAGCTTAGTGTTTATATTCTGATTGCTATTGTTTGGTACGTGGTGCTGTTGGAATTCAACATCTTTTTGTGTTTTCAGGACGTTACAGGTACGAGCCAATATACTATTCGCAAGTTTGAATATAAGACTTCAAAAAAAAAGAATCTACAAAATTATGGAATAAATATGGGACAGCAGAAAAAAATGGGATAGAGGCCCATCCTGCCCACTCCTTCGTGGTTACTACTTTAGCACTGTACTAGAGGTTGACAGCTAGGCAGTAGATGTGATCAAAATGCAAAAACAAAGTTGTAATATTATAATAATAGAGGCACAGTCTAGAAAACTCGTGAATGATTAAAAAAATTGTATCACCCACCGACTTGCACTCCTACAAAAAGTAGGGTCAAGCTTTTGCAATGTCTAACGAACGAGCAATCCAGTGAAGCAATCAGATAAGCGTCACTTAAAGATGAAGAACCAATTTTCTTTTATCACATTACCACATTGCCTTTTCTTCAAAAATATTAACTATCAATCGAGGTAAGGACCAATTTCCTTTAATCCAACGCCATTAAATTCAGAGATTAATTAAATTATTTAGAGCAATTACTTTTTTTTTAAGAAAAAAATAATTCCAAGGTTGTGTACGTTATAGATTCATTATTTCAAAAGATAGCGACTGAATTAAGAAATTAAAGTACCAGGATCCATGATGCTAGAAGCGTCTATTGAATTTTGTAATAGATAACTAGGCCAATGTCAATTTGGTTTGGTGACATGTGGGGACACCAAAAATTGAGATTGAAAAGGAAGATTGTGACAAAGATAACGAGCAACGGCTCTAAGAAACCGTCATACGTAATAAAGATTCCTGAGAATGAAATGATTTTAAAAGAATTAAAAAATATTTATTATTATTTAATAATATTTATTTTTATTTTATAATTATTTTTAAAATAAAAATACAAATGTTATTTTTATATTATTTATTTATTCTTTTTGTTCCTTTAATCTCTTTTTTCGTACCAAACTTAACTCAAAAAGTATCTGTTTTCTGTCAAGAAGTCCTTGCTTAGGGGAAATCCACTGCCAACCCCTTCTTTCAATTTCAGCCACATTAGCTCTGGTTTTCTCCTGTGCAGCCATGGAAGTTCCGGAAACCCCATCAGTGAGTGTTGCAATTTGCATTCTTGGTATAGCTATCGTTGTGATACTGAATACTGATTGTGATAGGAAGAGTGGTGAATTGGGTATGGGTGAGGCCTTAAAGACTTGAGAGATGCCTCAGACAACAGAACCTCAAGGGAACTCATACAGACTTGTGTTTGGAGACATGAAAAAGATGGACCAGATGATTCAAGAAGCCAAATCCAAACCCATTAACTTGTCTGACGACATCGTTCCTCGTGTCGTTCCCTTTCATCGTCAAATCATCCAAAAATATGGTACGTATTCCTTTCATATTTATGCCAAATTCTCACTTCTATCCTACAAATCAGTTAATTTTGTGTTTATATATATTTTTTGTCAGTTAATTTGTTATTTTTTGTTTTAATGATATTTTGACTCCAAAGAATTTGGAGTTTTGAATCTTTATTAATTTTTATTACATGTAAAAGTTCTTTTATTTGATTTGGTACAACGCTAGTGGTGACTATCACAAACCCAAAAGACATAAAGGATGATTTCAACAAGATTTTTGTATTTCGAAAATTTCATAAAAATCCACTTGCTAAACTTCTAATTACCAAACTTATAGACCACGAGGGTGAAAAATGGAGTAAGCACAGAAAAATTATCAACCCTACCTTTCCTCTTGAGAAGTTAAAGGTATATTTTCTTTCTTACCATGTATTAATTTGGGTTTTCTTTTTCCTTTTTCTTAATGGGTAAATTCCTTTCTCCTTTTCAAGACATGGTCAAATTAGACAATCTTATCTGTTGTGAATAATAAAAAAAAATCTTTTCATGAAATTAAAAAAAAATTATACTAAGTTCTTTACAACAAAAAATAAGTCATAATTAAATTTATTTTAAATAAAATATTTTGATATTTATTGCTTAAATAATATAATAAATATTTGTTAAATACATATTTAATCAATGTAAAATAGTTACTTTTTAAATTTAAAACAAATTAAATTTATAAATAAAAAAAATAAATAATACTAAAAATAAAAGTTTTTGGATTATATTTGCTAACAAGTTATACTTTAATGGAAAAGATATATTATTAAACGTATTTGGGTTCTTTATTAACTTTAAGGAAAATTTATATGTATATTTTTTAAAAAATAGAAGAGAAGATTTTATAATTTCAACATCTTTTTTAAAAAAATAATTTTACCCTTTTTTAATTATTACCAATTTTTATATAAACTCTATATGCGTAACAGTTGACTGGTGTTATTTCTGCTATTAACACCTTCGGTTCTAATTGTAAAATTCAAACATTATAGGATAAATCATTAAAAGCACCATTATATTATATTTTATTTTCTACAGTATTCTTCTAAAATTTTACCTATCTTTGAGGATTAAAACATATTCTAAGTTTTACTATCTAAATGTAAATTTCTGCATTAAAATTTAAATCTGTTGTAGCTTATGTTACCAGCTTTCTACTGTAGTTGTAATGAAATTGTAAACAAATGGAAGACATTGGTATCTGAAAAGGGTTGCTGCAAGATAGATGTGTGGTCTTTCTTTCATACCATGACAGGTGATGTCATTTCACGAACTGCTTTTGGAAGTAGCAATGAAGAAGGCAAACAAATATTTGAACTCCAAATTGAACAAACTATTCTTACTAGCGAAGTCTCCTGTACTATTTATATCCCAAATGGTAAATTTTGTTTGTCATCAAAATGTATATTATTTATTTTTTTTTAGGTTTTAAATATAGAGGAAAAGTGCGTACAAGAATTAAGCCATTGAAGAGTTTTAAGGATAAATTGCACTTAATTACTCACTTTAATCATTGTTCTCAATATCAATGTCATCCTCAATTTATTTTCTCTTTTCAATCGATTCCTTGATTTATTGGTTCTATTATTGCAGCATCTTTTGCTGTCTAAACTAGAGATTATTTTTAATTAATTTAATATTGAAAAGATTAAATTGCAATTATTATTAGGAATGGCCAAGTGCCCAGGATCAAAGGTAAATTGGGTGTTTTGAACAAATGCAAAATTTCTCAAATAAAGAACTTTGATTTCCAAAAAAGTTTAAGTGAATATTGAAGGCAAAGAATTGAGAAACTTTAATGCAATCTAAATAACACTAAAAATAGGGCATAAGATGAATATGCTTAAGAAAGGAGTAGAGAGATAGTTAAGAACAATTTAAAGTGCAACAATACTAAGAAAAGGGAAGGGAAATATTAAACACAATCAATTTATCTTCATTCAACTTGAAATTAAACTTATGTCTAATTCCCAAGCATAAACTTATGAGTTTCTTCTATATCCATAAGTTTACTGTAAGCCATTGCAACACCAACTCAACTTAAGGTACTCAAATAAGAGTCTCTCCTTTACAATAGGATTTAACCAATCTCAATTCAAGGAATCCCTATTCTTGAATTTCAATCTCATAAGATGGAAAGAAATAAGAATAATCACAAAGAATTCTCTCAAATAGTAGTTTTACAAATGAAATTGTACTAGGAAGAAGAGTATCAAGATCTCAAGAGAGATTGCTATAGGTTGAAAGCTTTTTTTTTTTTTAAGAGTTCCAAGATCAAATGGGCTCATATTTATAGTATTTTCCTCATAATAGCCATTAGAAACAAGGTAGAAGTTGTAAGACCTTAACCTTTTAGCCTTTTCATCATCTTGGGAGACTTAATTACAACAATTACATGGAAAAGTCACTTTTAATATAAGGAAAAATTGCGTAATGTGTGACACCATATTTTTTAGCCTCACTTTCTCATACATTAAGCCTCATACATGCTTTATACATGAGTTTCAAGGAAAATAGAATAAAATAATAAAATATTTTTACGTTGCGTAATATTTTAAAAATTCAAATTTCGCTTTGTGAACCCTGTGGACTCTCTAATATCATCCCCTACTCATATTCCATCTTAACAAGTCATAATCATTGCAAAATATTCCATACAATTTGGTTTAGGAGCCATACATAAAAAAAAAATGGAGTTTTTGCCATGAGTCCAGAATTTAAGTTTCTACCATCAATTTTGAAAAATTATAATTAATTCTATAAAAATAAAAAATAAAGCAAATGATAGCTTTTCAGAATGCTCTAAATGTCAAATATAGGTTAAAAATCATTCCAAACTATGAAAACCCAGTTGGACCACGTTTGACAATAAAAAAGCATAAAAGGTCCGACTGCCTAGATTTGTTATCACAAATTATTGATATAAACTTCAAAAATTCATACCTAATTCTAGAAAAATCAAAACCCAACAAACCATATCATTCTAGAAAGCTATAGATGTTAACTTTATGAAAAAATAGGTTTAGACCACGTTAAGCTCTTTTAGGAACTGAATTATAATGAAATAGTACACAAGGTCATCTAACATCATTGGTTTTGATGCAAAATTTCAAAAAATCATTTCTCTCTTTAAAAACCTCCTAATGAGGTGTTTCTAGTTGCTACAGATCATGTAAATATCTAATTTCTCCATGTAAAATTTTTGAACCATTGGATCTCATTTGACCTTCAAATGACACGAAAATGAAATTTGCTCAAGTGAACAGTACCTCGACCAAAACCAACTTCTGAGCTGAACTTTGAAAAATCATAAAAAATTCTATAGACTCCAAATAATGTAGTTGTTAGACCAGCAAAAAGCTCTATATAAGATCTATATGTGTGCGAAATCTCAGACTAAAAATCGCTCATTTGGTTACTTTGTCACATAAAGTTGTAAAATGGCATTTTAATGTCTCTTTAAGGATAAAAAATGGACCAATTTGGTTTCTAGCTTTTCTAGGACTACTTGAACACATGGGAAAGTATAAAAATAGGCTACTAAACATGTCCTAAGGGTCTAAAAATGTAGACCTCACAAATTCACTACCTTACTTGTTGCTATACATAAGAGTCTAACATCCCTATTCTTGCATTTTAATGTCAAAACCATGTCATATCATTCAAATGCTATCTATTCTCACATATACATCACATATCCATATATTTATGTGTTCAAAAGGTTATACATCATATATATCATGGTATTACATCCTTTGACATCATTATGGTTACAAAAAGAACAAATAACACATTTCTTTGTCAATCTTTCTCTTTCAAGTTTGATGGCTTCCATTCCTTGGTTCATTTGGTCTACCTAGACATGTTAGGTAATGGGGAGGGAAGAGTAAGATTCTAGAAATCCCAATAGCCTTCCTTTCAAACGCACATAATAGATGCAATTTCAAGTCTAAATATGCATGTATGGCTATCTTGAAATTCATGAACATACATAGATCATTTCTTCCATTCAAGAAGTCACATGTAACACACATAGGCTGCCAAAGCAATGGTTTAGCCTCACCCATTCCCTTTTGAAACTTTTGGACTTGCCTCACCTATTTACAAGGAACTTTTGACTAAACCTCACTCTTTCTAAAGGCTTTTGGCTCATCCTCACTCTAGCTATGGGACTTTTGGTTTCACCAAGCTCATACAAGCCAAAACATATTCATAAAACATCTTTCAAACACATAACCAAGCATCATAGTATCATGACATATACATACATACTAGAAACATTTTTCATAGCTTAAACATATATACACACATTCAAAGACAAGAAAACAATTACACATGTATGAGAGAAAGGAGAGAGAGCTATCTCCTTGTATGCAAGAACATACTTTTTCCTTTGGATTTTCTTCCTCTCCTTCAGCCAAACACTCACAATGGGGTAGAGCTTGATTCTTTTGGCTTAGACATATCAAATAGGGTTTAATTATACTCTTGAACCAATTTCTAATACCACACATACTCTAGAAGAACTTGGTTGCTCATATGGTTCAATTATGGTTCCATAAAGCACCTAATGAAGTAATAATAAGAATTCATGATATTGGCTCCATTCTATCCCTTAACCTATGACTCTTGACTCTATTGGAACTCCTTGGAGAATGAGCTTAGCTATGTGTTGCTTCAATATGCCACATTATGGAGCCTATAGTTCTAACTCTCAAGATATGATTTCTAAATTTTTTCCAAGGCTTCCTCTCATCTTCTTCCATCATACATAGTCCCAAACCAAACTTAGAACAAATTAAAACACTCCCTAGTCCCTTGCTTTTCTCTTGGTTAAACCATATGGAGCAATTTAAGCCCATAGAGTTTTCAATTTTTCCTTGTAAAGGGAGATACTTAGGAGACTTCCTAGGGGTCTTAGGAATTCATTTAAACTCTCACATAACCTAGAACACCCTTGGATAAGATCAGATGTTAGCCTATGTCTTTGAATCCCTAGCTTCCCATTTTTGGTTCTCTTTTGCTTCTTAATTAATTACGCTTGTATCTTCCTAATCCTCACACCTTAGAATCCCTAATCCTACCTTAATATGTTAGAATTTATCTCTTATGGTATGGGTCCTAAGCTAAACGAAAATGCCATTGAGGAAGTAAGCAAGGAGAAGCAATAAAATAAAAAGAATTATCTTAACTTCTTGGTTCCTTCAAAGCCTCTTTCACTTGGTGTAGACTCCTCCATGAATTCCTACACTTCTCCCTCTGAACCAAACCCAAAAACATCACCATCTCACTAACTAAAACCATAAAAAAGAAGGTGAGAAGGAAGGGAAGAGAGTTGCTAAAGAGAGAATTAGGAAAAGTCTTAAATTTCATACCTTTTTTCGGTGTTTTCTTCCCCCCTTTTCCCTTCTCTTATGTGCCTCTCTCCCTTGGTCTCCCTCTTTGTTTTGGACAGAAAATAGGTTGGTTAATTAGAGGACAAAAGGGAACGTGCTTTAAGAAGGTGAGGAGTCTACTTTATGAACTTTTTCTTTTACATTTTAGTCCCTATTCTTAGCTTTTATCCTTTAGGCTCAATTCAACTCCTTTTTAAAATCTATTTTTTTATCATAATATTTAGGCTCTCAATCTTATAAAATGAATTTGGAATCACTTAATTTAGATTTAAAACCATTCCAAAAAGTTTTAATCAATTGACGGCCGAAATCGCCAACTGGAGTGGGTTTCAACTATTTTGGGGGTTCCCATAGTTTTTAGTGCCTCTAAGAACCACAAAAAGCTCAAATTTTGCATTTAAAAAGCCCTCCTATGAGTTTTCATAATTTTTTAAAAACTATAAACATGCCCCTACTTTCTTCAATAAATTTTCTGAGTACCTCTAGCTCTGGTTTTCAGGTATCTTAAATCTTAAATCCTAATTTTTTATTATTTAAAATTTTATCTTAATTTTAGTTAACATCAAACCTCTCTATCTAGGGGACTTTCTTTTGAAATTGACTTATTTTCGTTGTTTTCCAAAAATTGGACATTACATGATAGAGGGTTTAATTAATTTCATTTATGCTTCATGGACCACATGAGCTCATTAATATCATTTACTATCCATATCATTTCTGTACAAGTCAAAAACATCATAAAACATTTTAAGAATCTTAGATTTGTAATCACACTTGGAGGAAAACCAAAATTGCTCTCGGGTTTATTGACATAGTTTTCTGATATGAACTTTGAAAATTCATAACTAATTTAAGAAAAATCAAAATCAAGAAAACTATACCATTTTGAATAGTTGTGGATGTCTAATAATGACTAAAAATAATTCTAAATCATGAAATTATAAATTGGACTCCAAAAAATAATGGAACAATACTAAAGTTTTGTCTACAATAGTAGTATTGTCCTCTAACTTTTAAAATTTACTTCTTCCTCTACAAAGCTTCAAATGAGGTGATCTTAGTGGCTATGGAAAGATTATGATATTTAGTTTATTCTTATAAAATTTTATAAGTATTGGACTTCATTTGACCCATGTGTGACATAGAGAAGTAAACTCATCATATGAACAGTGCACATACTATTTTTGTATAATTTGGCTAACTTTGAAAAATCATAATAAATTTTTTAGAACTCCAAATTGAGTGCTCTCCGGTCTTTGGAAAGCTCTAGATGAGACCTACTTGCTAGCCAAATTTCATGTAAGAACTCATTTATTTGGTCAAACTTTGGTTCAACTCAAAAAATGGTCATTATAGAAGTCCATAATGCTACCAAATGACCTTCTTAACAATCCATAGCCACTTGGGCACGTCCCTAAGCACCATTGTAGCCTAGGGAAGCATGCCAAATGGTTCAAAATATCATAGAGCTCAATCTCACATTGCTACTTGTAATCATACACATGTATATACTAGCACATGGGTGGCAAAAATTCACATATTCATTCATATGGTTCCAAATTCTATTCATACATCATATATACATACATTTGCTTATGCTTAATGATTTACATCACATATACATCATATAGATATAATTCTTAACATCAAAATACTATCAAAATGACTATTTAGCTACTCCATTATCAAAGTCTTGCTTCTTAAGGTTGTTGGCCTTCATTTCCTTATCCATTTGGCTCACCTAGACATAATTAAGCATATGGAGGTGAAGAGTGAGATTTAAACAAAGAATCTCAATAGCTCTTTACCCTTTTAAATATATATAATGGATGCTAAAACCTACCAAAGAATACATGTATGGCTTTTAAGCTACTAATGAGCATACATAAAGCAATTTCCTTGTCATAGAAACTCATATATATTATACATAGGCTCTCAAGGGCATTGGTCTAGCCTCACCCTTTTTCTTTGAGATTTTTAGATTTGTCTCACCCATTTTCAAAAGACTTTTGACTAAACCTCACTCTTCTTAAGACTTTTGGCTTTGTCTCATCCAATCCTAAGGACTTTTGGTATCACCATAACCATTCAAATCAAAACACATTCATAAACTCGTTTCAAGATGCATAATAGTATCATAGCAAGTAAGCAATAGTTGGCAACATGTTTCATAGTTCAACATATATATAAGCATTCAAAGACAAGCACACTTCCAAGCCATGCATGTAAGAAAGTTTAGAGAGCTACCTTGAAGTAAAATCACAATACTTTTCTCTTAAATTCTTCTCCCCTTTTTGGCCAAACTCATGCAATTACGTAGCACTTGATTCTCTTGGTCTAAACATACCAAATGACACATGAATCACTCATAGGCATAAGCTTTAACCTTCTATAACTCTATGGAAGCTTACTTTGTTCTAAGACTCAATTATGGTTCCATACAAGACCTAATGAAGCAACTATGAGAATTCATGATCTTGGCTCAATTTTTTCCCTCAATCTAAGTCTCTTGACTCCATTTAAATTCCTTGGAGTCATCACAATTTCATTTCAAGGAGCCTAACCATAAGTTGTTTCTTTATGTCTCATTATGGAGTCTACACCTCCATCTCACAACCCATACGTTTTAAATTTATTCTAAAGCTTCCTTTGATATTCTTTCATCATATTTAGTTATATTCTAGCCTTAGAAAATTTAAAATATTCGCAAGGTACAAGAAGCAGTCTAAGCCGAGACTATGCAAGCATATAGCACCCATGGAGTTGGCTTTATTTTCTTGAAGGGAATGGCTCATGTAAAGCTTCCTAGAAGTTTAAGGGACTCATACCATGTCTTACATAAGCTAGAATACCTCTACAAAAAATCAGATTTCATCATTTGATTCAAAACCCCAAGTTGTGCTAACTTGAATTTCTTACGTCTTTTTTTTATTCCACTTGCCTATGCTAAATTCCCATACTCTAAAGTACTTGTTTTTCCCTTGATATAGTCAGAATTCAACTCCCCTTGGATGGGCTCTAAGTTGGACAAAAATCACATGGAGGAAGAGCAAGAAAAGAAGCATGAAAGGCTAAGGGATTTACCTTATTTCAAGACTTTTCAAGAGCCTTTTCCATTGCTTCAAGCTTCTTCTTGAAATTCTAAACTCTTTCCTCTAGACCAGTCCTAAAACAACCCTATATGAGTCATGAAAACCATAAGAAGGAAGAGGAGAAGGAGAGGAACAACATTAATGAAGGAAAAGCCACAAAAATCTAATGTTTTCTTACCTTTTTCCTAAGCTTTCTTCCTTCTTTCAACTTCTCCTTGTGCGTGATTCTCTATTGGTCTCTCCTCTATTTTGGGTAGAAATAAAGTTGGTTAGGATGGAGAGAAGAGTGGGACGTGACTTATAAGGAGCCAAAGGGTCACATTTGCAACTTTTTTATTTTTCATTTAGTCCCTAAACCATAGTTTCTCCATTTGACCTCATTTCAATTTTTTTTCAAAATTCATCTTTTCCATCATAATATTTGGTTCCTCTAACTTACAAATTACCTTTGGTTTCACCAAAATTGAGTTTGAAATCATTCCGAATTGTTTGGTCAAAGTTTCAAACAACTTTTTGTCGAAATCACTTATTATAGGGGTTTTAACTATTCTAGAAATTACCATGGTTTTTAGGACCTCTAGGAACTACGAAAAGCTCAAATTTTTCATTTAAAAATCCCTCTTATGAGTTTTTTAAAAATTTTCAGCAATTATGAAAATGCCCCAACTTGTTTTCACAAATTTTCTTAGCTTTTCTTATTCAGGTTTCTAGGCACTTTGGGCCTTGAATCCTCATTATTTGAGGTCTAAATTATTACTTTAATTTTATTTAACCTTAAATCATTCTATTTAGGAGACTTTCTTTTATATCTGGTGAGTTTCATACATTTATAAAGAAACTAGATGTTACAGAAGTCAAATGGTATGAAATAGCTATTATAAGTAGGTCAAACACTTTTTTATACTATAGTAGCAAACAAATAGCTCTTGATAATGAACTAGTACATTTGTTTCTTTGAATAAATTTTGAATATCAAAAGAGAAAGAAAAAATTTTTGGCCAAACAAGAATTAACAATCAATTTGTAGGACTTGCTAGTCAACTAATAGCTTTTAAATTGAGTTTTTAAAGATCTTAGAGACCTACCAGTCAACTTATAGCTTGCTACTAGTTGATGGGTAGCTCTTTGTTTTCCACATCTAGGCTGCTTGTAACATCTAAGTTTTTGCAGAAATGAGGATTCAAGATTTTAGAAATTTTTTTTAAGTCTCATCGCTATACCGAGGATGCCTATCAGCTATAACAAAGATACTTGTTCACCATAGCGAGGATACTTGTTTGCTATAGCGAATTCATAACCCATACAAAATCCAAGAAATTCCTTGCAATAGCACCAGCTATAGTAAGAACAACCAAGAAGCTCTAACAATAGCGAGAGCTATCTCTTGTTATAGCGAAACCTAGTTAAGTAAACACCAATAAAGGGATTTTAAATGGAAAATTTGAGTTGCCCGAAGTTTTCAAAGGCCCTAAAAATCATAAAAACCCTTAAAATGGTTTAAACCACTTTCGATGTATGTTTTCTAATGTTAGTTAACCTGAACTTTGACCTATTTGTTCAAGAAGGTTCTAGATTCAAATAGAGTGATTCCAAAGCTATTTCATAAAACTGAGGACCCATGTTTTATGATACGAGCATGTAATGGAAGATGATTCTAGAAGGTTTTAGAATCCTTTACACAATTTTTCATATAAATATCCATGTAAATATCTAGATTTTTCTAGAAAGAGTTCTAGAGTATTCTAGGGAATTCTATACTTATCTAGGCTTTGTAAATATCCTAGAAGTTTTTGGACACTGATTGTAGACCGTTAGATTGAGTTGATCTCCACCGTCCATTGAGGAGGTGGAAGGCTATAAATAGCCCCAAGGTGCCATAAGGGAAGACACTTCAGTTTATACTCTCATTCTTGCAATACACAAAGTTCTCTCCAAGCTCTCTTGTCTAAGTTCTCTCATCTCAACTTTCTGACTAACTTCCTCTCGTGATCAAGCCTCCTAGTAGAGTTTAAGGGAAAAAGGCTGACTTAGGTATAAGCTGGGTGTATCTAAGTGTTGCATAGTTGGTTGAAAAATCTAAGTCCATGACAATTGGTATCAGAGCCAGGTTCATCTCTTTGGAAGAAGCTCTTACTGATGTGGAGATGGCAAGCGAAACTACTCACATTCATGGTGGGAAACAAGAGAAGGTCTCAAAGAACAAAGGAAGCAAGTCAAGATCTAGGGAACCATCTAGGATGAAAGACCTAGGGGATTTTGACACAAGGTTCGTGAGGATGGAGATGGCGGTTGCTGAGGATCAAGATAAGTTTAAAGAGATCGATGCTCGAATGGAGGAACATGATGCTTGCATCAAGGCGCTCAAAAGGGGGAATAAAGAGCTTCGTGGACAAATTCAAGGAGCCTTGAACGAGGTGACTGAGCAACTAACCCGGTCAGGTGAGACTATGCATAACTCCCTCCTCAATGAACTTACTTCTTTTAAGAATGAGAATGCTACTCTTAGGGAGAAGCTTCAAAGGGTACTAAAGGAGTTTGGGGAACTAAAAAGTGAAGCGACTTTGGTAAAGATGGCGGTTGCTAAAGATGGGGGAGTTTCCGCCTCTACTCTAACTCCCGCTCCTTCGAGGGTGGAGGTTCCTAAACCCAAGGCATTCAAGGGGGAAAGGAACACAAAGGAGATTGACAACTTCTTATAGAGTATGGAGCAATACTTTTGAGCACTTGGCATCATGGATCATGCTAAGAAGATTGATAGCACATCTCTCTTCCTGGAGGACACTGCTATGTTGTGGTGAAGGAGGAGACATGGTGACATAGGAGAGGCACTTGTATCATCGACACATGGGATGAGTTCAAGAAGGAACTCAAGAAGCAATTCTATCCTAAGCATGCTAAAAGAGATGCAAGAGTAAGGCTGAGGCGTCTCACACAAAAGGGGAGCATTTGAGATTATGTGAAGGAGTTTTCTGAGGTACTCTTGGAAATCCCTAATTACCTTGACTTTAAGGCCTTTTTTGCCTTTATGGATAGATTACAACCATGGGCCAAGCTGGAGTTAGAGTGACATGATACAAAAGACCTTGCAACTGCTATGTCCATTGCTGAATCCCTCATCGAATTTCGAAAGCCTGACAAAGGCAAAGCTAAGATGGACAAGGGTAAAGGTAGGGGAGAAAGCAAACAAGGCAAGGATGGTGCTTTCAAGTCTTTCAAGCCTAAAGAGAAGGGTCCAAAGAATAAGAAGAATGGTGAAAGGCCACCACCAAAGTGCTTCCTTTATGAGGGTCTTCATCTAGTCTGAGATTGCCCTAAGAAGAGTAAACTCTCTACATTGATTGAGGAGAAGGAGATAGAACATCAATAAAGGGAAGTGGGCTCGTTGCAAGTCCTTAATGCCATTAAAGTGAAGGTGGAGGTGCCCAAGTCCAAGAAGGGGCATTTGTTCATGCAAACCAAGGTTGGTGATGAAGAAGTTTGAGCCTTGGTAGATACCGGTGCCATAAACAACTTCTTGGAATGGAAAGAGGTAAACCGGTTAGGGATCAAGTACAAGCAAAAGCTAGGATGGTTGAAGGCTGTGAACTCTCCTCCAAAGATGATCCGTGGAGTGGCTCGTAATGTCAAAGTCTGCCTAAGTGAATGGACTGGCCTGGTAGACTTTACTGTGGTTCCTATGGATGATTATCCTATAATATTAGGCATGGACTTCATGGACAAAGTGAAAGCTGTGCCAATTCCCTTTGCCGATACCATGTGCATTCTAAAAGAAGGGAACTTGCGCATGGTACCTTTGACACGAGGCGAGACGAGTCAAGCTAGATCTCTACCTGCCATGCAACTGCGCAAGGGGATCAAAAAGGCACAACCTACATTCCTAGTGGTGCTCAAAGAAGAGAAAGAGAGTCCTACCTTCGAGCTGCCTAAGGAAGTTTAAGGAGTATTGGAGGAGTTTAAACATGTTATACCCACTGAGTTGCCCAAGAAGTTATCACCAAGAAAGGAGGTGGACCACAAAATTGAATTGGAACCTGGTGCAAGGCTCCCTGCCACAGTGCCATATAGGATGGCACGTTTTGAACTAGAGGAGCTAAGGAGGCAATTAAAGGAGTTGTTGGATGCTAGGTATATCCAAACATCGAAGGCCCCATATGGTGCTCCGATGCTATTCTAGAAGAAGCATGATGGGTTGCTTCGAATGTGCATCGACTATTGAGCACTAAACAACATTACTGTGAAGAACAAGTATCCCATCTCTCTTATCGTTGATTTATTCGATCAACTTGGAGATGCAAGGTGGTTCTTCAAGCTTGACTTGAAGTTCGAATACTATCAAGTTTGCATTGCTGAGGGAGATAAGCCAAAGACAATATGTGTCACTCACTATGGCTCCTTTGAGTTTTGTGTCATGCCCTTTGGACTCACCAATGCACCTGCCACATTCTGCACCCTCATAAACAAGGTATTTCAACCTTTCCTAGATCGCTTTGTGGTGGTGTACTTGGATGACATAATTATTTATAGCAAGACCTTAGAGGAACATGTTCAACACCTTCATCAAGTCTTCAAGGTCTTGCAAGATAATGAATTATATGTGAAGAAGGATAAGTGTTCCTTTGCCCAAGAAGAAGTGGTGTTCTTAAGGCACATTATTGGCAAGGGACAATTGAGGATGGACGAGTCTAAGGTGCAAGCCATACAAGATTGGGAGCTTCCTAAGGTAATCATCGAGCTGAGATTATTCTTTGGTTTGGTGAACTACTATAAAAGATTCATCCGTGGCTACTCCTCTTTAGCTACCCCATTAATGGATCTACTGAAGAAGAATCATTCTTGGGAATGGGATAAAAGGTGTCAAGAGGCCTTTGAGAAGCTGAAGCGTGTTATAATGGAGCAACCTGTGTTGGTATTGCTTGACCACACCAAGAGCTTCGAAGTGCACACTGATGCATCCAATTTTGTTATTGGGGGTGTGTTGATGCAAGAAGGACACCCCATAACTTATAAAAGTTAAAAGTTGAATGATATGGAAAGGCAGTACACTGTGCAAGAGAAGGAAATGACTGTCGTAGTACATTTCCTAAGAACATGGAGGCATTATTTGTTAGGGTCTAAGTTCATAGTGAAGACTAACAATGTGGCAACAAGCTACTTCCTCAACCAAAAGAAGTTGACACCGAAGCAAGTAAGGTGGCAAGACTTCTTGGTTGAGTTTGATTTTGTGATGGAGTACAAGCTAGGAAGGGCAAACTTGGTGGCGGAAGCTTTGAGTAGGAAAGCTAAACTTGCTACTTTGACTCAATCTAGCTTCCCTTTGGTGGAGCGAATCAATCAAGGT
Organism: Erythrophleum ivorense; assembly: GCA_026724425.1. Taxonomy (NCBI): domain Eukaryota; kingdom Viridiplantae; phylum Streptophyta; class Magnoliopsida; order Fabales; family Fabaceae; genus Erythrophleum; species Erythrophleum ivorense. Next base: position 2,892,402 of record JAIUCV010000036.1, on the reverse strand, counting down.
CTTGAGAAGGATCCACAGGCAAAGAACTTGGTGGAGCTTGCAAAGGGAGGCAAGACAAGGAAGTTTTGGTTGGAGGATGGATTGCTTTGCACCAAAGGGGGATGCTTGTATGTGCTAAGGTGGGATGGGTTAAGGAAGGAAATCCTAAAAGAGTGTCATGATTCATTGTGGGCTGGTCACCCTGGTACACATCGCACACTAGTACTTGTGGAACGAGGATACTATTGGCCCCAATTACGTAATGATGTAGAGTTGTATGTAAAGACTTATCTTGTGTGCCAACAAGACAAGGGGGAGAAAAATTGGCCTGCTAGACTATTGGAGCCATTACCTATCCCTGAGCGACTGTGGGAGAGTATCTCAATGGATTTCATCATTGGCTTGCCAAAGGTGGATGGCTTTGACAATATCATGGTCGTGGTTGATAGATTTAGCAAGTATGGAGTATTCATCCGCATGCCGACAAAGTATAATGCTGAAGATGTAGCAAGGTTGTTCTTCAAGCATATGGTGAAGTATTGGGCATCCCAAAATCGATCGTGAGTAACCAAGATACTCGATTCATTGAGAGATTCTGGATCGAGTTGTTTAAGTTACTTGGCTTCAAGCTAAACTTCTCTACTGCCTTTCACCCTCAAACTGATAGGTAAACTAAAAGGGTGAATGCCTTGTTGGAGTTATACTTGAGGCATTTTGTGAGTGCCAATCAATGAGATTGGGTCAAGTTGCTGGATGTAGCCCAATTCTCACATAACCTTTAAAGAAGTGAGTCAACTGGGGCAAGTTCGTTTGAGCTAGCCATTGGGCAACAACCAATAACTCCCCAAACGTTGGCTAAGACATATTCTAGGAAGAGTCTAAGTGCCTTCTTCTTTGCCAAAGAGTATAAAGAGAAAGCTGAGATGGCTAAAGCCTATCTAACCAAGGTAGCTATGAAGATGAAAAAGTGGGCCAACAAGAAGAAGAGGCACGTGGAATATGAGGAAGGAGATTTAGTCATGGTGAAACTCTTCCCTCACACTCTTCACTTATATGGGAAAGTGCATAAAGAGTTGTTGAGGAAATATGAAGGGCCTTTCCCAATTGAGAAGAGGATTGGCAAGCTTGCATACTAAGTTACCTTGCCATCCCATATTGAGGCACCCCATCTTCCACGTGAGCTTCTTAAAGCCATACCATGCCGACAAGGAGGATGTGGGTAGAAATGAATCAAATAGAGCTCCCACTATTATCACCACTACTCATAAGTGAGAAGCCCAAGAGATAGTGGCACATCGAGTCATCCCGAGGAGGGGTACTCATCCAAGCTATATTGAGTACTTTGTGAGTTAGAAGGGCTTGCCTAATAGTGAGGCAAGTTGGGAGCACGAGTTGTCTTTGTACAAGTACAAAGACTTGGTTCAAGGTTATGAAAACATGATGAGGACGTTGTCGAATTAGATGGGGGAGAATGACACAGGAGTGTAATGGAAGATTATTCGAGAAGGTTTTGGAATCCTCCATACAATTCTTCATATAAATATCCATGTAAATATCTAGATTTTTCTAGAAAGAGTTCTAGAGTATTCTAGGGAATTCTATAATTATCTAGGCTTTGTAAATATCCTAGAAGTTTTTGAACATTAATTGTAGACCGTTAGATTGAGTTGATTTCCACCGTCCATTGAGGAGGTGGAAGGCTATAAATAGCCCCAAGGTGCCATGGGGGAAGATACTTTAGTTTGTACTCTCATTCTTGCAATACACAAAGTTCTCTCTAAGCTCTCTTGTCTAAGTTTTCTCCCCTTAACTTTCTGACTAGCTTCCTCTTATGATCAAGCCTCCTAGCAGAGTCTAAAGGAAAAAAGGCTAACTTAGATATGAGCTGGGTGTATCTAAGTGTTGCACAGTTGGTTGAAAAATCCAAGTCCATGACATTTATGATGGAAAAGACAATTCTCGAAAAGGAGTTAAAATGAGCCTAAAATGAATTAGCCAAGAGAAGAGACATAAATGGAATTCTTAATGAACAATTTCCTTCCCATTTGATTCATATGAAGTTTCCCATTTCTTGTAACACCATAATTACTAAACTGATATACATATTATTTCTAAGTTTCCTTTTCTTGGTATGGCATTTTCATTCAAGAAAAAGTAAGAAAATATTCAATTTAATTGCGTTCCGTAGTGTATAAATTTTTTATTCTATATCCCGTAGACCATATGAAGTCATCCATCTTATTCTCATATTTAAATACACAAATATAACTTATAATCATCTCAAGAAGTGGCCAAAAACTTAAGTTAATGGAGTAGATACATGAAAATAATGAGTGCAACCTTGGATTGGTATTTCAATTTTTTGTCATAAATTTTGAAAAATTATAACTAATTTTAGAAAAATCAAAATCAAGTACACTATACCATTCTTGAAAGTTACATATGTCTACTTTATGTGAAAATAATTCCAGACCACAACAAGGACAACTAGCCACTGGAAATTGATGGAATAGTAACAAAAGTCACCTGTTGCTATTAGTACTATCACTAAATTTCAAAAATTCATATCTTCTTGCTCAGACATCCAATTAGGGTTATCTTAGTCGCATAGAAAGCTTATCATGTCTATTTTATGCTTGTAAATTTCATGACAATTGGACACTATTTGACCCTCAAATGACACAGCACAAGAAATTGACCATATGAACAGTGTTTCTATTAGAATAGCAGAAAAATGACAATTTTAAAAAATTATAATTAATTACACAGAGCTCCAAATAATATGGTCTTTAGCTTTTCAAAAATTTCTGAATAAGATCTATATGCATGCCAAATTTCATAATCAAATTCATTTATTTGGTCAGATTTTGATATTAAATTGCAAATTGGTTACTTTTGTATCTTCTAAGGGTCCTAAATGGTCCACATTGGCTTCTAAGACAACTATGGCCACTTGAGCATCTGGAAAGCACCAAAATGGTCTACCAAGCATGTCTCAAAAGTGCACAAACCCAGATTTCACAAACTCACTCATCCACCCTCAGATATACACAAAAACATATATACTAGTTCTTGCCATTCAATGTCCAAATCATGCAATATTGTACATGTGGCATCAAATCTCATACATACATAATATATTTACATATTTACATATGTTCATAGGTCTTAAATTATATAAAATATGGAATTACATCATATGCCACTCATATAGCTATAAAATGGCAAAATTTCATACTTTGTTGTCAATCTTCTTCCTTTAGGCTTGGTGGCTTTTATTTCTTGGTTCATTTAGTCCACCTAGACATGTTAGACATGTGGGGAGGAAGGGATGAGATTCTAGGAATCCCAACCAATAGCTCTTCTCCCTTTCAATCACATATAAAGAATGCAAATTCATGTCTAAAAATACATGCATGAACATTATGGAACAAATGATCATTCATAAAATATTTCTAGCATTCAAGAAGTCATACAAATCATACATAGGCTTGTCAAGTAAGTGATTTAGCCTCACCCATTCTCTTTATAGATTTTGGACTTGTCTTACCCATTTTCTTAAAGGCTCTTAACTAAGCCTTACTCTTAGGAGACTCTTTGCATTGTTTCAACCATTCTTAAGGGTTCTTACCTCATCCTCACCATGGCTAGTGGGTTCTTGGCTTCACCACACTCCAAGCAAACCAAAGCAAGTTCATAAAACATCATTTGAAGACTTAATAAAACATCATAGTACCATGGCATAAAGATGCATGCTAAGACATTTCTCATGGCTTAAAACATATATACATACATTCAAGACAAGGTAAACATCCACTCATGCATGAAAGAAAGAAGAGCGAGCTACCTTTGTTACACAAGCACATTTTTTCTCTTGAATTTTGTTCCTCTCTCATTGCCACACACTCACAAGAAGGTGGGGCTTGTTTCCTTTGGCCTAAAAACATAATATGGAAGCCAATTATACTCTTAAAATCATTTCTAGGACTACACAATCATTAGAAAAGTTAAGTGGTTCATATAGCTCTTTTATGGTTCCATAATGCACTTAATGAAGCAACCTTAGGAGAGCATCATCTTGGCTCCATTCTCTCCATCCATTTATGATTCTTGACTCTTTTTAAGTCTCTTGGAGTCATTATACAATTAATTCAAGGAGCCTAGCTAGGCGTTACTTCTTTAAGCCATAATATGGAACCTATGATACCATCTTACTATCCATGGCTTCTAAAATTTTTTCAAGGTTTTTTTTCATCCTCTTCCATCATATATGACTCAAAATCAAGTTTGGAATAAATTAAAACTATCCCTTAGTACCCTTTCTAGCTTAGGCCGAAACCATACCCTATATGAGTACCAAGTGAGTTGCTTTATTTTCTTGATGGAAGATGCATGTGAAAAGCTTCTTAGAGATCTCAAGAGCTCATCCAAATACTTAATTTGGCTTAGGAATTCTTGGATCAAAACAGAATTTTAAAAGAACACTTGAAACTCTAACTTTTCTATCTTGAAATCTAATGGTTATTTTGTTGTTTCCTTTGCATATTCTTGTTCTCCTCCTTCACTTTCCTAAGATTCATCTTTGGTTTAGCTAGAAATCCAACCCCTTTTAGCTGGTCTTATGTAGGACGAAACACACACAAGAGAAGGAACAAGGAAGAGCAAGCATAAAGATAACAAAATACCTAGTTTCCTTAGTTTCCTTTGCTTGTTTTTCACCTTGCTTGGCTTTTCTCCTTGAATTCAAAAATTTCCCCTCTGTTCTACCCTCAAAATAGAACCAAATAACTCACAAAATCCATGGGAAGAGAGGAGAAAAGGAGAGAAAAGATTTTACTAAAGGAAGAGCAAGAATTTTCATGAATTTCTCACCTTTTTCTTAGCTTTTCTCCTCCTCTTTTCCCTTTGTCCTTGTGCACCTCCCTCTCTTGAGTCTTCTCTGGTTTTTGGACAAAAAAGAAGTAAGTGGAGAAAGGAGGAGAAGGGGCGTGACACTTATAGAAGCTTCTAGAGACAATTTCTTTAAAAAATTCCATTTATGTCCCTAAATCTTGGCATTTTTGTTTTCGGTTAGTTTTAGCTCCTTTTTTAGAACTGTCTTTTCCATCATAAAATTTAGGTTCTCAATCTTATAAAATACTTTTGGAATCACTGAAATTAGAGCTAAAACCTTCCCGAATGAAAGGATCAAAGTTCGGGTCAACTGACATTAGAAAATATACACCAAAGGAGTTTTAATTGTCCTGAGACTTCCCATGGTTTTTAGAACCTCTAAGAATTCCAAAGAACTTAAATTTGCCATTAAAAATCCTTCATGTGAGATTTTCAAAATTTGTCCAAAATTATAAATACATTTTATAACCATTTTGTTAAATTTCGGATGGTTGTTTTAGCCTTTGTTTTAGGGTACTTTTGGGCTTCTAAATTTATTATTTAATGTCTAGATCATTATTCTAAACTTTTTGGACCTTAACCAATTCATTTTAGAAGACTTACTTTGAAAACGTATCTATTTCTATCGGTTTAAAAAAAAATGAACATTACACTTCTGTCCTTTCTTAACTGACTTATTTGTTCTACCTAATAGAGAGTGAGACCAAGGAGAGAGATGCTTCAAGGGAGAAGGAGAAGAGGAAGGAAAAGTAAGGAGAAAAGGTATGGAAAATTAAGGAAAATCAAGCTTCTACCTTCTTGAAAGTTAATCTCCTCCTTCCTTCCTCCTTTCCTCTGGCTTTAGTTACTTATATGGATCTATTTTGGACTTGGTTCAGAGGGAGAGGGTTAGAATTTAAAGGAAGAGGCTATACCAAAGGAAGAAGCCCTTGAAGAAGTAAAGAAACTAAGGTACCTCCTTGCTTCTTTGAGAGTGGGGTTCAGTCAAGGAAAGGACGCTAAGAGGGAATTATTTCTAACCCAAACCAAGTAGGAAACATAGGTTTTAGACTATAGGAAGCTAGGAGATGCAAAGAAACTTGAAGGAAAACTAGTAAAATTCAAGATAGCAAAGTTAAGGGTTTTCGAATATATCCTAAAATCTGATTTTGTCTAAGGATACCCAAGCTTATGTGAGAGTTGGTATAAGTTCCTAAGACACCAAGGAAACCTCCCACATGCGTCTGCCATCAAAGAAACAAAACAAAGTCCTTAGATGTTTTATGGAATCATAATTGAACCAAATAAGAACCTAAGCTTTTCTAGAGTGTTTGTGGTGCTAAAGTTTGTTTCAAAAGTGTAATTAGGTCCTAATTAATGTGTCTAAGCCAAAGGAATCCTACTCCACCCACTTGCAAGGGTGTAACTAAAGAAAGGGAAGAGAGATCAAGCAAAAGTGTGTGTGTTTGCATTTAAGATAGCTCTCTAACCTTTCTTTCATGCACACTTAGTTATTTTCTTGCCGTTGGATGTGTGTATGTATAATTTTACCATGAGAAATGTTTCTAGTGATTTGCTATATGCCATGGTACCATTGTATGCATAATATGTGTTTTATGAATGATGGTTTGCTTGAATAAACTTGGTGGAGCCAAAAGTTCCTTAGCAAAGGTGAGGATGAGCCGAAAGTTCCTAGGATTAGGTGAGACAAAATCAAAAGTCTCAAAAGGAGTGAGGCTTAGTCCAAAGTCTCTTGAAAATAGGTGAGGCAAGTCCAAAAATCCTAAGAAAAGGGGGTGAGGCTAAGCCAATGTTCTTGAAGGCCAACATATGATATGTATGAGTTTCTTGCATATAAAAATGATTCTATGTATGATTATTAGTAGCAAAATGCTCATATATGCATCCTTTGGCTTGAAAGCATGGCTATTATATATGATTAAAAGGGTTAAGATTTATTGGGATTCCTAGAATCTCACTTTTCCCTCTCTATTACCTAAACATGTCTAGGTGGACCAAGTGAGCCAAAAGATAGAAGCCACCACACTTGAAGAGGAGAGAGTGACAAAGGAATTATGTATCTAGTTATTTTGTAACCATATTATTGGCAAATGATGTAACCTCATGTTTTAAATGATATGTAACCACTTGAATATATGTATTTACATGGCAATATGTTATAGGTATGAGAATTGGAAGCATATGAATGAGAGTGAATGTTTTTGACATTGAAATGCATGGATATGTCTTTAAGAATCTATGTATGTGAACGAGTGAGATAGTGGTTTTGTGATGTATGGATATTTGGACCCCTTAGAAAAGTTTAATGGACTATTTTGAAGCTTTCCCATGTGCCCATGTGGTCTTGGTTCAAGGGGAAGACCATTTGGCACCTAGATAGATCATTTTAGGACAAAAAATGACCCATTTTATGAGTTAAACCTCAACCTAACCAAATGAGTGATTTTGAGATTGAGATCTTGCACACATATAGATCTCATATAGATATTTTTTTTTTGGTCTAAGAACCTCATTATTTGGAGGTCTATATAATTTCTTATGATTTTTTAAAGTTTAGCCCAGATGTTGGTTTTGGTCTGGGTACTGTTTACTTGAGCAGATTCCATTTTCATGTCATTCAAGGGTCAAACGAGGTCTAATGGTTTTGAAATTTTACATGAAGAAACTAGGCATTCACAATGACCTATAACAATTAGAAACACCTCATTTGGAGGTTTGTAAAGAGAGAAATGATTTTTTGAAATTTTGTGTCAATACTAGTAGTACCAATTGAGTTTCAGTACTATTCCATTGATTTTTGTTATCTTAATGTTATTCTTGGTCTAGAAAAACATTAACATCCATAGATTTCTAGAGTGGTATAGTTTGCAGGGTTTTGATTTTTTTAGAATTAGTTATGAGTTTTTGAATTTCATATAAGTAATTTGTGACAGCAAACTTTGGCAGCCAGACCTTTCATGCTTTTCTATTGTCAAACGTGGTCTAGCTGGGTTCTCATGTCCTAAAGTGATTCTTAACCTATAGTAGACATCTAGATCTTTCGGAAAAGCTATCATTTTCTTGATTTTGATTTTTCTAGAATTAATTATGATTTTCCAAATTTGATGGCAGAAATTTAAATTCTAGTCCTAAGGCAAAAACTTTATTTTTCTGATGTGTGGCTCTTAAGCCAAAATGTATAAGATGTTTTGCAATGGTTATGACTTGTTTAGATGGAATATGAGTAGGAGATGATATTGAGGAGTCCACAGGGTTGATTGAGCAAACTTTGAATCGTCAAAGTGCTTCGTAATGCCAAAGTATTCCATTATTTCATTCCATTTTCCATGACAATCATGTATGAAGTATGTATGAAGCATGTATGAGACTTAATGTATGGGAAAGTGAGGCTAAAATAATATGGTGTTACACTACTAAATGTCAACTAGTAGTTCTTTTTTTTTCATTTCTAAGATGATTATGAGGCCTTTTCAACTTATTAACATTTTTTTTAGGCATGTGTATATAGATTCATACCAACTAAGCTGAACAAGAGATTGAAGGAAATAGAGAATGAAATACAAGTGTTAGTAAGGGGAATCATTAATAAAAGGGAAAAGGCCTGGGAGGCAAGAGACCCCTTAAGTAATGACCTATTAGATATACTTTTGGAATCCAATCATAGAGAAATCAAAGATAATGGGCACAATAAGAATATAGGAATGAGCATTGAGGATGTTATAAGGGAATGTAAATTGTTTTACATAGCAGGACAAGAGACAACCTTTGTTCTCCTTAATTGGACAATTGTATTACTCAGCAACTTTCCCAAAGAAGAGGTCTTCAAGTATTTGGCACTTAAAAACCTAAGTATGATGGCTTACATCACCTCAAAGTGGTAAGACTATATATATAAATATACTATATACCATCCATTATTTGGCTTTATATGAAGCTTTGTTTTTGTTTTTTACTTTTTGTTGATTCCAATTTTATGCTTCATCTTTCAAGGTATTGTCAATGTATTTTTTTTTTAGACTTAAATAGGCTAGAATCATTTATTAAATGTTCTAAATGCGGAGAATAGTTGGTGATCCTTATGGAAAAAGTCTTAGCAAGACATTAACACTTTCAAGGATAAAGAACAATAATAAAACTTCATGCATTTTTGGTTAAGTTAATAATAGTAAATATTTATGTTTGTGTGCTAGGTAAGTATGATATTGTATGAGGTTTTTAGGCTATACCTACCAACTCCTATGTTGGCAAGTGTTATATCAGAGGAAACAAGACTTAGAAATTTGAGTTTACCAACTGGAACTCAAGTTAGGATTCTAGTAATTCTAGTTCACCAAGATCCTTATTTTTTGGGAGATGATGTGAAAGAGTTCAAAGCATAGAGATTTTCTAAAGGAATCTCTAAAGCAACTAAAAGTCAAGCTTTTTTTTCTCCCATTTGGATACTATCCAAGGATATGCATTGGCTAAATTTTTTTTTTCTCGAAGCTAAAATGGCTTTGTCCTTGATTCTCTATAACTTTTCCTATGAGCTTTCTTCATCTTATGCTCATGCTCCTGTCTTGGTTCTAACCATTCAGCCTCAATTTGGTGCCTAAATTCTAGATAGCTCAACCTGTAAATTTTAATTGTGCGTATTGGAAAACCTTAACTATTACTACCAACTACTTAGTTAAATTTCTTTTTTCCTCAACTTCTGACTACTATTATAAAAGAAGGAAGAAAAAATTACATGTCGACTCCTTCTTTCATTTTTCACTGTAATGTCTTTTATTTTTCATTTTATGCTTGGTAAATCATTTTTCTCTTTTTTAAAAAATGTTTAAATTACACGATTTTTTCTTTTGTATTGAAAATTTATACTTATTCTCCTAAAACCAAAATATATCCAAAATAATTTCAAGAATAATAATGTATTGTTTATACCAATGTAATCTTAACATAGCATATGCCAACCTAAAATTCTAACTAATAAAATCAATCTAAAACTCTAATATGAACTTTAAGTTCTAAGTATTTTACCTCACCAACAAAAATCATTTTAATATTTTTTGTTATTCAATTATGCTACGTAAAACAATTTTAATACTCTACCTAATTAATTACTACAAATGAAGGGATTGAAAATGTGTTTTGGTAATTAATTAGGAATTCTAACAAAGGGGTTAGAGTTTTAGTATTTATCCATGATTCTAATAAATTACTTGGAAGGTTCAATATCATTTAAAAACTATATGAGTAACATATGGATTAATTTTACTACTATTATGTATACATATGCCCTCCTATAGAGGTATGCTAGTTATGCATGATGAACCTTCTATTTTTAGGTTTAGTGATGTCTCTTAAGCTCCTCAAAAGAAAGGTGATCACATATTCTTGAAAATGTGTATAATTACATGTTCCTAAGATGTATAGCACTCCAATTGGGTGAATTTGCTTTTAATGCTATTTGAATAGGTATTGAGCGATCTATCAATTGTGCAAGCCATCTAGCCATTTTGCTAGGGAGTTAAGAGCCAAAAAAAAGGATGTTATTTGCTTTGTCTTAAAGCAAAAGTTAATGCCAAGAATAGGCAATAATTAATTAAAAAAAATGAAGAAAAGTGATAAATGTTTTGCATGTCACAAGCACTCAACAAGAATATTATGCAATGGGAATATCTACAATAATGCCTTTTATTATAAACATTGTAGTAAATCAAATTGTAACCTTTTATTTAATTACACCATTCACCACTAACACATCGCGCCACACACATCAAAATGCATTTTGGTGACTCAAAATGATGTTTTTTGATCTTTGACCCAAACCTCCTCAATAAGTGAATGAACTCCATTGTCATTGCCATTCTTTCCATTCTATCCAAATCCCTTAAGGTCCATCACCATTCTCTCTAGTTCTCCAAGCTTTAATCATTTTATTTAGTGTAGTCTTAACAATCCCTCACCTTATTCAAATGTATGTTATGATGTGGTTTTCAACATCCTCTAGAGATCTCTTTGCCATTATTGATTTTCACGATTTCACCATCTGCAACATTTTGTGTCTTCTCTAAATGGTGTGTTGTGTTTTTTTAAGGGGAGGAGGAGCTTCAACAAGCATTGATCCATGCAGGTTTAGGTTTTGTATCATGATTATTTTCTTGCATAGGCTACAATAGAAGCTTGACTCATTTTTGCTTCTCTGATTTTAGTAATTCTTTCTCCCTATTTCAAAATCATTGAATGATCCTCTATTTTGATGATTTTGACCATGGTCATTCTTTTTATCTCAATCATTTCTAGAGATTTTTTTTTTAAATAAAAGGCTTGCTTTAGTGGTGGCTTAAAGCATTCTCTCCTTATGGGTTTAAGAGATCTTATTAACTCCATTAAAGTAGGCTTTGATAATTCCTTGGCTTCTCCAATCCAAGTAACCACATGCAGGGATAGATTTAGAAATAAATTATTAGGGGACAGTGAATAATAAAAATAAATAAATGTTAACAAAATCAATTTATATAAAAATTTAATAAATAGTGGTAAGTATTTATTGTCTAAAAGTCACATATGTTTCCCAAATTATCCTTCCATGGATATAATTCCACTAACTACTTTTTGGAGTTATTTTCTTTTCTTTCTTAATTTCTTATATTTTGTAGTGCTCAAAACTACTTAATGAAAAGCACTAGCTAAGTTTAATAATCCAAAATTGATATGGTTAAAATATACATGCCAAAAAATAAATGTATAGCTCATTTAAAATGAGTCCAACCCTGAAAAGACAACCAAAAAACCAAAAGAAATTAAGAAAGAAAAGAATGTTACAACCTACTAAATAACCCCCACTTAGTACCCTAGAATATTCATTTTAGCATAGCTTTCATAATAACACTTTTAGCAATAGAAAAATCAACTACTAAACTTGTCAAATTGACCTCGAATACTTAAAAGTGGTAATCTTTTCCATTTTAATTTATAATTCATATATACAAATCTGGTCTCATCACATGGATCATGTACATAAACACCATATGCATAAAGGGAGCAAATCACCTTACTTGACCATAGTCACCTATTATGGCCTAAATGTCAAATTTATAACTTAAGTTACACAATTTTTGATTAATACAAATTAAGTGTTCATAAAAATTTTATGATTTAAACTTTCTACTATAAAAATTTCAAGTTGAAATAATTCTATTTGGTACCTCAAGGAACATCAAAATCAAAGTTGCATTAGTATGAACAACAACAATGCATGATAACTTTTTGGGGCCAATTTCAAAAATTCACTAAATATTTTATAAAGCTTCAAAGAAATACAAACTTTGACTCTATAGAAAGTTCTAAATACCTTTGAATATTCCACCAAATTTTAGCTCCAAACTTAATCATTTAAGCTATCAAGGGCAAGGATGCATTTTATGGCTCATTTGGACCAAATTTTGGTTCCAAAGTGGTCCAATTAGGTTCTAATATGCAATATATTGCCATAAGCAACTTTCAACTTATACATCCATTATTTATAAGTGATTCAACACATGAAAGTTGCCTAGGATCTAAAAATCACCATCTCACTTATGATTAAGCATAAAGGACCAAGAATGTGTCATACACTAAAACATGTTCCCATGGCATATATTTAATCAAGTTGGCATACATTTGTGTCTATTTCTTGTACATAGATTGCTATTACATTTCATCATAGTATACATCAAAATATATATACAATACATATAAGAAGAATATCTACACTATATGGGACCTAGCTACACTATCTTCAAGCACTTAATTCTTCTCTCTTTCTTTCTTCTTGCTAGGTTCACTTGACATGGATAGTGGGAGATAAAATGGTGAGATATTTAGGAGAATCTCAATAGTAATACTCAATTCAATCTAATGTACACAATAGATGATTCAAGAATGAAATGCAAATATATAAGGTCATATGCACATAAAACAATTTAAACATGGAATTGGCATGAAATTTCTAAACTCATCTAGCCATGGCATAAAATATACAAGCTAAACTTATTTCTGGGCTAAAAAAGAACTGCCATGCTCAAGTCCTTATCACCCTTGCTAAAAGCCAAAAATATTCATATATTCATAAAACTCATGCTAAAAACCCTGTTTAAGCATAAACTCAAGCAATCAGAAAACAACAAATATACATAATACATCTTAACTCAAATGTATCCAAGTGCATGTAAGGAAGGAAGAGTAAGCTACCTCTTAAAGCTAGGGATCTTGATCAATTTCTCTTTCTTTCCTTTGGTTTCCTTAGCTTGACACCCACACAAGGGGTGGTCACTCTAGCTTGTCTTAAACACATAAATTAGGATACAAAAGAACTAATTTGGACTTATTTCATCTCATTACATGATTAAATATACCTATTAGAACTTGAAATATAAACTTGGGTTACTTTAAATGACTCAAGGGGTAACTCTCAATTCAAATTCAAGGCTTCAAAATCTTAACATGCATGAGTTATATGACTCTAATGGGACTCATTAGAGCCATCATATGCATGTTTAGATATACTTAGAACCACATTGGCCAATTTGGGCATTCTTGCACCCTAGCTTTTTACTTATAAAAATAGGGTTCCTAAATTTATTTCAATGTTTCTCTAGCCTTTATATAAATCATTTAGGCCTCGTAAATCATTAAACTAATTCAAAAGCTTCTATAGGTGCCAATCCTCTTGCTTGGCTGAGACTTGGGTTTTTGTTGGTTTAAGAGGGGAATTGAGATCTTTGGTATCCATAATTCATTGCTAGTTCAATTATGGCATTAAAGGGTTCAAATCATCTTCATAGGGTTTTGAAACTTCCATTACTCATCTAAAACCCTAGGTGACCCTAACTTGAGTTCTATGGCTTCTTATGTGAAATTCTTTACATAGACTGACTCTCATCCTTCTAAATCCTTGTTTTCATCAAGTTCAAGCCTTCTCCTCCCTCTTTCTCTCTCTCTCTCTCTTTCAGCCAAATTCATCATGCTTTAGGGTTCTAAGAAGAACAAAGTTTTACTAGCTAAAACATACCTTATTTAGAAGCTCCTTAGTTGTAATTTCTTGTGGTATATTTAGCTTCCTCAAATCACCTCTTTTACTTAAGGGGTCAACCACAAATTTCACTTTTTCAAGAAACTGAAACTATCATTAGAAAGAGTATAAAGAGTGGTAGAGATTTCCTAACTTGTACATGATGAAATTTTGCATAATTCCTTACCTATCTTGCCTTCCTTTTCCTTCTCTCTCTTCCCTCTTCTGATGTCACCATGGATCCGATTTAGAGCTGCTAAAGTCAATGCTAAAGAAAGGAAGAAGAAGGACGTGGCCTATATAAGAGAAATAGTAGGTATTTAACAATTTAAAAAATACCAATTATATCCCTTTGGTTTAATTCATTTGTTTGGGCTCATTTTTCATTCTTTTCTAAAATTGAATGCTCTATACTAAATTTTAGACTCTCTTCTTCATAAAAAATCTATTTAGAAGTTTCAAAGACTTAGAATAGTCTGAAAAGGTTTGGTCAAAACTATTAGCATAGTTTTAACTGAACAACCTCATTTAGTTAATCTACTAGCCTTATATTATCATATTATAATAAGGCATACATGTTTCTCATGTTATCTAAACCCTTAATTTTTTTTTTCATTTTACGAAATTAGTATTATCTACCTATTTTACACTACTTAGGGATCTTAGCCAAATTAGGGCCTTTTGGTTAAACTTTACATGCTCTTTTACCTTAAGGTAAGAAGAATTATCCTTATCTCTATTTATTTTTCATTTAAAATAAAACCTTGGTTTTTTGTATTATTTTGGTCAAAATTACAGTTTATTCACTACATTTATTTCGTTGTGATTCTAGCCCAAAAACTCAGTCTTTCTAGATAACTCTGAGGCATAGGATATTTTTAAATCATCTTTACTTATATAATCATTCTTTGGGTCTACAATGGCTAAGAATAGCTTAAAATAGCTCAAATTACACTTATGCCACTAGCTACATCGGTTTGCATGCAATTAAAGTTTTGACCACATTAGCTCTAGTTGATTTGGTAACCTTATTTAGTCATATAATGATGAAAAATATTTTACTCTCTTAATATGCTGCTAAATATTTAAACTCATGATTTTCCCCTGTTGCACTATTAGACCTATTATGCCTTTTTTGGGCTTGAAATTCTACTTTTTAGCTCTTTTCTCTTTTCTAATTAAGCTTCTACTACTTTTTCTCATTTGATTTACTTTGATCTAAAGGTCTAGCTCAACATACAAAATACAAAATATTTTATTTAGTCTAGTGCCAAAATATCGGATATTACAAAGAACATGACTTTAAAAAGTAGTAAAAGGGTTCCTAAAAAAATTGTTATTAGCATTAGAAAATTTGAACTAAACAGGAGGTCAAGATAAGATGAATGACACGAGTTTTTTCTGTGTGTTGGATCAAAGGCTTGGGCTTTTGTGTTTTGAATTATGTCTAAACATGTTCAATCATATGGTTTGGAAAATGGACTATAAATAGTGAGTTATTGGATTAAAATTATTTGAAAGGTCAAATTGTAATTACTAAGGATTTTATGTTATTAAATATTTTATAATATTTATATTGAATATGTTATGAAGAAAGTTTTATTCAAACTTACAAGAGCGATCCATAATCATTGATAAAGAGGAAGGCTTGGAAAGAGATAAAACATATGAGGAGGAGCTTTCATTGGAGAGGTACACATAATTGTCGAATGCTTATGTAAGAAAAGTATTTGAATATGGTATAATGGAAAGATTATGAGGAATTATATAAGGAAAGTTTTTGAATGATATGCATTAATATGAATATTTATAAGGAAAGATTTTTAAATATTAGGTTAAGTTATTAGCTTTAATTTATTTTCTATTGACCTTATGTTAAGATAATTATTTGATATATTAATGAAATAATTCTACTTAAGAATGAAAAAGAAAAGTCCACAATTTTAAGAAGCAAAAGAGGAAACAAGTTGTTTAAAGAAAGCAGAAATGAAACTACATGTATAAACATCCATTCAAGTTTGCTATCCTTCATATAAAGGCAATGATTTGCAACTCAAATGAAGGTCACTGATTAAGGAATAAATACATTACACTAATTGTTGATTGATTGGAAGTATTAAAGATAGATTTCTAACTATTAGAATATATCTGCGCATTGATTGAGGAAGCTACCACCAATAATCACTATGTTGAAAGATGAATTATATAATAAAGACCTTTTAAGGAATAAACTAAATAGAGATAATTGAATGCTAAGCTTTTGATCTAAAGTTATATTATCTGTGACATGTAATTGCTCTGTGCAATCTAGCCTTTGTATTTTGAGAGATCCTAATGAGGCTTTGTGAGCTTAAATCTATCTCTTCTTCTACATTAAGTTTTTAAGTGTCTTAGAAGAAACCTAGAAGTAAAGTTTAGAGAATGTAACACCCCAAAATTAATTAAAATGTTAATATTATATTTAGACTAATTAAGAATAATTATTATGGAATAATTAGGTAAGCTATATGAATGGAAATTTATAGAGAAACAAGTTATTAATATGGGTTTAAGATTTCAATTAGATTAAAGCTTAATTTGAGTAAGCAATAGATAAGGATTTATGGAGGCCTAATGATTTTAAGTGTAAGTCCAACTCCTTATCATGAGACTTGGGTCAAGAGAGATCATCTAGTAATTGCCCAATTTGATTTAGTGAAATAGAGGCCCACGACCTAATTTACATAAGCCCTTATAATTAGCCCAACACATTATGCAGACCTAAATTGGATTGACTCTTGAAATTTGGCCTGACCCAACTATAACTCTGAAGCTCAACTTATGAGACTTAGCCCAACTAACTCCAACCTTTGAACCCACTAGAATTTGGGTATTAAGGTCAGTACACTTCACCTTAATTCAAAGTGTTTTGCAGCCCACCTCTCTAAACAAAGGCCTAATGACTAGAACTGAGCCTAAATGGACCTTGGGCTGATGGGTTGGCCCATTTCCCCCTAATAACCCTAAAGGTTCAATAGCCTCCCTCCCTATTCAGCAGAAAACACAAGAGGTAAGGGAGGAAATTCGGAAGTTTAAGGGAGGCTAGGGTTCTACCAATATTGCAGCTCTATTTTTGACTCCTAGAGGATGATTTAGCCAAGGTGAGTTATATATAACTTGACCCTCTCATTCTCCTCTTCATCTTAGTCTGATTAGTTTCTGGTTTTGGATATTTTCATCTCCTTGTCAAATTTGAAACTTGGTATTAGGTGATTCTTTACAAGATTTTTAGAGTTTAGAGTTAGTGGAACCATAGGGGTAAGAGTTTGCTTTCATTTTATGGTGTAATATTGTTCAGATTTCATGTTATAAGCTGACTTTGGTATATGGCTGATTCCATGTACGAAAATCCAAGTTTTAA
Source organism: Erythrophleum ivorense (assembly GCA_026724425.1). Lineage (NCBI taxonomy): Eukaryota > Viridiplantae > Streptophyta > Magnoliopsida > Fabales > Fabaceae > Erythrophleum > Erythrophleum ivorense. The sequence goes on along the minus strand of JAIUCV010000036.1, from coordinate 2,875,096 downwards.
GGATGGCCCATGGTGTGTTCTTAGTAGTTAAGGCTCAACCCAATCCATTTGACCTCTTGGGTGTATAAGTAAGTGTTCCCTCTTCTCTTGTATGGTATATATACAAAATTTCCATCATTTGGACTGACTTTTGATGCATAGCTTTTACATGTGCGAAAATAGAGATGTTAGGAGTGACCAATTGTGACTTTTTGTTGTTATGACCTTAAATTGGTGCAATAGACCCTTAAGAAGCTTGGGTAAAAAGTTCTTAATATACTCTTGTTAAGATTAATCTATGGATAGGGAAATTCCTTACTAATGGTAGTTGAATAATGATGATTATGCTTATGTTAGGCCTGGTGTGCTTTGAATCACGATGGTAGCTAGAAGATGAGTAATTGGCTTCATTAAGGTAACTGGGGTTACTTTCCTAATTCCATATATATGCCTATGTTAATTTGATGTTTACTATACATGTTGGATTTTGAGATGCCAAATGATTAGTTGACTACTTGAATTGTTATTGTGATTAGACCTTGTGAGTCTATGGTGGAGCTGTGGTGCAGCTGCCACCCGTGCATGTGCTTCGATCGAGCATCGGGTTATGATTAAACCCCAGATGCACTGAGCTTTGATTGTATTCATTATAGAGTAGGTGCCATGGATGGACCTCTTTCAATATTATTGGCTATTAACATGTTGTGTATGATTGCTGGTATGGGACAATAGTCATTGGTAACTCAACTAGTTCATTTGTAAATTAAATTGATGATTCTGGTATTGATGATATGAAATTGAATTGTATTAATTAATCTATACATATATATGGAATTTTTCTTTTATTACTGAGATTGTATATCTCACCCTGATTATGGACTAATATTTTCAGGGACTGGACCTCTTTGTGGCAAGGAGAAAATTAATGGAAGTTTATTATGTGATTTGGTTGTAGGTAGGTTTGGAAACCTTATCAGATTGTATTCGTATAACTAGCTACTAGTTTTACATAATTATCACATTACATCATGAATTGCCAAGTATAGAGACTGTAATCATTTGATACATCAGATGTCAACTTAAACTAGTGATGTATAGAATTTCTAATAGAACTTATGTTTGAATAAAAATGTGAGTAGTGTATGAACTCTTTGCTGTCATTGATCTATGAACTCACTGGTTTATGGTGGCTAGAGGGTTAAAGATCCACATTTGAGTTTTAAATGGGTAATGATAAATGTGTTAGGTAGAGTAGATAAAAGAAAGACACTAAATCTTCACAAACTAAGTTAAAGTGGCCTAAAATGTTGCTAGAGGGGGAATTGGAGAGCATTATATGAAATCTTGGAAGTTATAGGAATAAAAGGAAATTGGCTTTGGCCAAAAGCGACAAAGTTGCCCAGGGAAGGTAACAGGGGGAATTGGCCTCGGTCAAAATTTAATTGGCCTCAGCCAAATGGTAACAGAGGGTAATTGGTCACGGCCAACATTTAATTAGCCTCAATCAAATGTGGCAAAGTTACCAGGGAAGAAAATAGAGAGCAATTGGGCCCAGTAAATAGTGAAGTTAGCCGCGACTAAGTCTAAGAGGCAAGTTTGGGGGTGTTCCAAAGGATATTTGGCCACTGCAAAATGTGCAAAATTTGTAAAGGTGTAAAGAGTTGAACCCGAGAGTAATTGGCCGTAGCGCAAGGGAATTTAGACGCAATAAAGGTGCTCAATTTCTCACATTCACCTAGAAACCTTAGTTTCTTTTATGGTAATACTAAGGAATGATTTAGAAACACTTGTAAGAGGTTTTTATGAGTTGGAATTGATGGATGGAAGAATCAAAGGCTCCTTATTGATGATTAAATTCACTTGCACATTCGAATAATTATGGTTGTCTAATTAATGACCATAATAATATCAAGGTTTAAATTTCCCTGCATTTGTTGAATATAATTAGTTGTAATGACTTTCAACCTTAATTTATGATTATTAATTACATCTTTAACCTTAATTACTATAATTTAAAGTTAGGATCATTACAGATATCTTGTAGAAAAACCTTAGAAAGAACTTTCTAGGATTCTTATAAAATCCGAATAGGTGGGGGTAATCAAGTGGAATGAAGAAGAAAATTGTAGAAGTTATTAGTTAAGCCTTATTAGGTTACCATGGTAAGGTTGTGAAACTAGGAGTGTTAAGCTTGTGTGTTTGTAGGGTTATTTGTATATTTGGTGGTTACCCATGATAATAAAAATACTTTGTCCTGTACTTGGGGACTAGACTTAAGACAATTTGGTCTAAACTAGGATAAATCGGTTATGTGATTCTTTCTTGATGATTGTGTAGAGCAACCTCAAACAAACTAGGTTAGAAAAGATTTGCATTATAGAGTGCAATCTAGATTGTTTCTTTTAGAAATGGATTTCAATATTTAATTGAGCTTTCTAAGTGTAAAAGAACTCTAAAAGCTACCTAATTCAACAAGAGTTTGATTTAATTAAACTAACTAAAATTGAATTGAATTAAAGTTCCTAACTACTAACTAAATTGTATGAATTAACAAGTAAATAGACATGTGACTAGCTTTGGATTTATCCCTTGATATCCACTATCCTCATCCTAATTCAATTACCATTGGTTTTGGTCTAAGAATTCCTATTTGTATTCATAGCAAGTTATCTTGAGTTACCACACAAGATTCAAGATATTAATAATTTGATGTTGAATTGAGACCTCAACTCCACATTGAATCATTAATTCTTGTCATTAGGACCATTGGACACTTAAATTGAGTGATTAATAAATCAAATTAGCCTTTGAATTTTCACCCTGAGATATTCAATTAATCAATTAAACTCCAAGGAGACTACAAATCAAACATTCAAGCACATAATTTCTAACATGCATTTCATCAAACACTTTGACTACATACATAGAAAATTAAAAGTTAATAAAAAATCAAGCACTTAAATTTATCTATTGATCTTTAAATACTTTTCTAATTAATGTTTAACCAACCATTAATTACAAATAACACATATCTCAATCTAATACTAACTTGACCAAGCTAATACTAGAACAAAAGAAGTGTTAAAAAGAGAGGAAATAAGATGCAGAATTCTTAGCCAAAATCCTTTAAAAATCTTCATAGATTCAAGCTTCAATCTAAGGTCTTCATCTTAACTAGCCACACAAATGGGACTAGTAATTCATAGAGTGAAAGTTGATGGAAGAGAAATGGGGAGATGAGCCACAACTTCAATGGAGAATGGATACTAAATGGATTTATTTTTAGACTTCCTTTCTTTCCCTTTGCCCAAGCCCTCTTTTTCCCCTTCTTTCTTACATACTTTTTTTCTTCTTTTTTTCTAAACTCTTTCATGTGTTCTCTTGTATTCTTAAAATCCTATGCCTTCATCTCATCTTTCCACGTAAAAAAAAATTCTTCTATGTAGCTACACCTCTAGTAAATCTGAGAGTCCCTTTTTCTTCACGTGAATTTTAATACTCTTCACGTGTTCTATGCATGCTTTCCTTAATCACTTGCTTGGATGCATGATTTAGCTCATGTGTTACGTGGATGAAATCTATTAGCTACATGAGATGAGAGCTCTCCTCGAGCTTCCACGTCCTTTTCCTTTACTGTGCATCCCTCCACATTAAAAACAGAGCCCCTTATATCTTATTCCCCTCTAAAATGTGAATCCTCACTCGTGCCTCTCATATGTGTTTCCTCTCTCGCATGGTCTCATGTTCTCCTATGTGTTTCTTCCTTCATAAACCACTTGTAGACCTCCTACCTCTCCCTTAAAAACCCATGCTTATGAGTGTGTGTTACATAGAATAGAACCCATGTGTGTAGATGTGGATGATTGGGCATGGAATGTGATATTTTTTCATATGTTGAACTCATGCCCTTGCACTCTATCATATGAGCTCGTGGTTTAGTAAAACTAGTACATATATGACCTATATGTGTGTATTTGTGGGGGTGTGAAGTGAGATGGAATGGATGCTGCATGCATGAAAATGTGGCTAGAGAGGAAATAGTGGACATGTTAATGAAGCTGCTATGTGGTTAACCTTGAATTTGAAATGAAAGCTAGTTCTTCCTTCCACGTAAAAAGCCCCAACCTCAGCTTTGTGCTTCCTTATTTGTTTCTTCGTGTAAGTGAATGAAGTAGTTGGAAGTGTGCATGGAGTGTGTGACGTTGGAGAGTTCTAGCCCATGATTATGTGTGTAACTACATGTGAATGTGCATGTCAACATGGATTCATGTGTGTTTAAATAACCTAGACCTATGGCATTGTGTTGTGGCTTCTTGTGCATTGTGATGTGGTAAGACTCGTGCCTTATATGGATGAATGGAAAGTGTCATGTATCTCTTATGCTGATGCATCTACATATGTGTTTATATAAGTAATATAAGGCTGCAAGTGAAGTGCAACATGGGAGTGTGAGGAGGTGACTTGAAGCCCATATATGTGAATGAAGTAGTGTCTATGTGTGAGCTTGTGCAAGATTGTGTGTTGCTTCCTCAACCTTCAATACTTACAAACCCATGCCACATCCTCTCTTCATGTGTATTCATAAAGCTCTATATGACCTGGATGATCATGAAGGTGGAGTGCATATAATGTGTGATTTCATAGAAGCTGCACCTTCCTTCTTCTCCATTCTTCCATCCCTGTGTCTAACATCCAGCTTTTGTTGAATAAGGACTCCAAGTTCCAGAATGGTCTAAGTCTCCTTGCTATAGCTAGGATACCAGTTCACTATAGCCAGGATGCTAGTTCTCTACAGCAAGAATACCAATTCGCTATGGCGAGTGCATATCCCATACAAAATCCAGGGGATTCCTTGCAATAGTGTGCATTGTAGCGAGAACTGTTGAGTATAGAACTATGAGCTCTTGTTGTAGCAAAGGACATTTTCTGCTATAGCGAGACCCTTCTTAAAGACTCACAAGAGGGTTTTTTAAATGGAAGATTTAAGTTTTCTAAGGTTCTCAAAGGCTCTAAAAACTATAGGAACCCTTAGAATAGCTAAAACCCCTCCGATGAGTAATTCCAGCAAAGAATTAACCTAAACTTTGACTGAATGGTTCAAAAGGGTTCTAAATCCAAATTGAGTGGTTCCAAAGCCAATTTATATGTTAGAGAACTTGAATTTTATGATGAAAAATATAATTTAAAAAAAAAGAGTTAAAATGAGCCGAATTTGACAAACCTAAGGAATAAGGATGCAAAAAGTGGCTTTTAGGCTTATAAAAATGTCAAACTCCTTCTCCCTCATTCTAACCAACTTTAGCTAGCTAAAAATAGATCCTCAAAGCTCTAGAAGTGGTGTACCAAGGAGGAGGAAGAAGAGGAGGAAGAAACTAAGTAAAGGTAAGGAATTTCATGGTTTTTCCTTTAGTAAGTTGATTCTCCTCCGTCCTATCTCCTTTTCTATGGTTTTAATGTTGTGTTTGGTGCTATTTTGGGTCTGGTTTAGAGGGGGAAGAATGGAGTTCTAAGAAGAGGAGTTAACCACTTGAAAGAGCATCCAAGGGAAAACTTGGAAGCCAAGGTAACCTTCTTACTTTATTGCTCTCTCTCCTTTCCTTCTCTTAGTGCGTATGTTCAACCAAGAAGAGGGCTGAAAGGGGGAAGAAATTTCTGATCAAAAGCAAGCAAGAAATCTAGATTTTAGATTGGGCTTAGAAAAGGTAAAGGAACTTGAAGGAAAATTTATAAAACTCAAGATAGCAAAGATAGAGACCTTTGAACATATCTTAAAATTTGATTTTCCCCAAGAATCCCTAAGCTTATATAGGAGTTCAATTGAGTTTTTAAGACCCTTAGGAGGCCTTCCAAGTGTTTCTCCTTTCAAGGAAAAATAAAAAACCGTATGGGCTCCCAAGTACCTCTAAAATCCATAAAGGCCTATTAAAGTAACGTATGGCTAGGCTTAAGATTTGATTCAAGAAGATAATTGAATTCTATTAGTTGTGGTTAAGCCCATGGAAATCTTACTCCACCCATTTGCAAGTGTATAGCCAAGGAAGGGAAGAAGATCAAGAAAAAGTGTGTACAATTGCACTCAAGGTAGTCCTCCAACTTTTCTCTCATGTATGTGTGTAGATGTTTTCTTGCTTTGGATGCTTGTGTGTGTGTTTGAACTATGCAAAATATGCTTAGCTAGTACGGACATGTGTGGTGCCACTTATATGTCTTAAATTTCTTTTATATGTGCATAAGACTTAGATAGACTTGGTGATGCCAAAAATCCTTTGATAAGAGTGAAGATGAGCCAAAAGTCTCTTAGTATATGTGAGACAAGTCAAAAGTCTCAAGAGAAGTGAGACGTAGTCAAAAGTCTCAAAATAAATAAGTAAGGCAAGTCTAAAAGTCCTAAGAAAGATAGGTGAGGCTAATCGAGGTCTTGAGATTCTACTTTGATATATATTTGAGACTTTATGAAATGGAAATCATGTTTTTGATATGCATATGTAGCTCATAGACCATGAATGGTATTCCTTTGCATGAAGTTACATCCATCATGCATGATTGAAAGCATATAAGGCTATTGAAATTCTTTGAATCTCACTCCCTATTACGTAACATGTCTAGGTGGACCAAGTGAGCAAAGAGATGGAGGCCACCAAGCTTGAAAAGAAGAAATTGACAAAAGAATTATGTGTCTAGCCATTTGATTGTCAGATGATGTAATCTCATGATATATATATTGTATATACACTTGAACATGTGTAAATATATGGATATATGATGTATGTATGAGAATTAAAAGTGTATAAATGAGATTAAAGGTTTTTGATATTGAAATGCATAGTTGTGCCCTTAAGAACTTGTGCATATGAACAAGTAGGGTAGTGGTTTTATGATATATGGATATTTGGACTTCTTAAACAAGTTTAATAACCTATTTTGAAGCTTTTCCACATGCCTAAGTGGTCTTAGTTCTGGGAGAAGACCATTTGACACTTAAATGAACCATTTAGGGACAAAAAATGACCAATTTTGTGAGCTAAATCCTAACTTAACCAAATTAGCAATTTAGAGACTAAAATTTTTCACACATATAGAGCTTTTTTCTAGTCTAAGAATTGCATTATTTGGAGGTCTATATAATTTTTTTTTATTTGTCAAGGCTTATATTAGAAATTAGTTTTGGTTTGGGTACTATTCACACGAGTAGATTCCATTTTCATGTCATTCGAGGGCGAAATGAGGTCCAATGGTTTTGAAATTTTACATGGAGAAACTAAACATTATAGTGAGTTGTAGCAACTAGAAGCATTTCATTTGGAGGTTTAGAGAGAGAGAAATAAATTTTTGAAGTTTTACATTAGAACCAGTGATGCCAGCCGACCTTGGGTACTTTTTCATTAAAATTCAATCCCTAAAAGAGCTTAAAGTGATCTAAACCTATTTTACCCATAATGTTAACATCCATAGAATTCTAGAATAGTATGGTTTGCTGGTTTTTGATTGTTTTAGAATTAGTTATGAATTTCTGAAGTTTATATCAGTAACTTATGATAGCAAACCAAGGCAGCCAGACATTTAGTGCTTTCCTATTGTCAAACGTGGTCCAACTAGGTTCTTGTAGCCCGGAATTATTTTTACCCTATTGTTGAAATCCATAGATTTTTAGAAAGCTATCATTTGCTTAGTTTGAATTTTTCTAGAATGTATTATGATTTTTTAAAGTTGGTTGTAGAAACTAAAATTCTAGATCTAAGGCAAGAACTCCATTTTTCTTATGTGTAGCTCCTAACTCGAAATGTATAGAATGTTTTACATTGGTTATGACTTGTTTAGATGGAATATGAGTAGGAGATGATGTTGGGAAATCCATGGGGTCTGTAGAGTAAAATTTGAATAGTTAAAGTGCTACGCAACACTATAATGTTCCATGATTTAATTACATTTTCCTTGAAATTCATGTATGAGCTTCGATATATGATATAGTGAGGCAATAGTAATATGGTGTTACATTTTTCGTATCAGAGCTTCGGTTTAGGAATTTTAGGGTGGGTTATAGCTTAAGAATGTGACTTGCTATATGTTTATGCATCAAATATAGATGATTTGAGCGTGGAGATGTGGCATATGAGTGTGTGGTGTATGTTCATATTAGTATTAAAATATGTTAATGTCATTTCAGAATCATAGTGAACACATGGAAAGGTAGAGGCAAGCCTCCCAGAATGGCTAGACATGAGGCTAGAGTAGAGCCCAAAGAAGTTAAGGCTGAGCCTAGTGATCTAACGACCGGAGCCTTATAAGTTATTATGGCTCGCCTTGATCAATAGTAAACTATGATAATACAATTACAAGAGAGGCTTGCACAGAGAGATACTGAGAGGCCTACTCCTCTTCCACCACAGCACTCAGACCATCTAGAAGATTCAAAGGCAGTCCCCTCAAGCCTGTACCCACATGCCTTTCAGACTCCATTAGCTCAGACACCTCCTGCCCTAGAGTAGCTTTCCACAAGGCAAGTCATAGCTCAATTTAGAAAATTTGTACCTTCTACCTTTGTCGCGGAGTTGAATATTGAAAAAGCAGAGGCCTAGATTATGTAGCTAGAAAAGATCTTTAGGGTGATGAAGTGCACGTCTGAGTAGAAGGCCGTGATGGCCATGTTCCAGTTAGAAAAAGAAGCAAACTATCAGTGGAAAGGAAATAAACTAATACTGAAGTCGAAGAACCTCCCAATCACCTGGGATACATTCCTCCAGACCTTTTATGAGAGATACTTCCCCAATTCTATTAAAGATCAAAAGGAGTTAGAATTTGTACTCTTAAGACAGATTGAGAGGATGTTCATGGACCAGTATGTGGCAAAATTTGTTGAGTTCTCTCGATATTTCTTATATCTTCAAAAGCATGATGATGAGAGGTGGAGAGCAAATAAGTTAGAGAAGGGCCTGTTGCCTGAGATTAGAGACAGGGTAGTGCCACAGAGGGTTAGGGACTTTAATACCCTAGTTGAGATCTACAGATATCCCCTCCGTGAAAGTAACAGACCTTGAGAAGAGTTACAGACCACTAGTAGCAGTAAAAGAGGTGGCAGAGGTCAGTGGAACAAAAGAGGCAAGGGCAAGAAGAGATCAGCTCAGTCCACCAGAAGTAGTGCCACTCTAGTAGTATGCAGTCAGTGTGGTAGAAATCATGGGGGTAGGCTATGTTATGCAGGGCAGAACGTGTGCTACAAATATAGTAGACCAATTCATATAGTAAGAGACTACCCATAGTCTCCACAGCAAAGGGAGGTAGCTCTTACACCCAGACCACAGACCCAAGGTAGAGTCTTCACCTTGACACAGCAGAGGGAGGTAATAGAATCAAGGCTTATAAATAAATGTTTGTTTCCCTGATGTACGTAAGTATTTGTAATTATATGATTGATGACTCTAATAATATTAAGGTTCAAATTTCTCCACATTTCCATAATATAATTACTCTTAATATCATGTAACCTTAGTTTATGGTTATTAATCAAGTATTTAACCTTAATTATAATGATTAGAAGTTAAGGTATCACACCATGTGATCTCCCAAACAGGGGTCACAGTAGATCCCCATAAAGTAGAGGCAGTGTTACAGTGGGAGAGACCTAGGACAATTATAGAGATCACGAGCTTCCTAGGCTTAGCAGGGTATTACAAGAGGTTCATTCAGGGCTTTTCTCAGATAGCGATGTCACTGACTAGGCTCACTAGAAGAATGTAGCATTTGTGTGGAATGAGAACTGTGAGAAAAACTTTAAGGAGTTGAAGTATGGATTAACCACAACCCCAGTTTCAGTGCTTCCTGACCCTAAGGAGACTTTGTAATCTATAGTGATGCTTCAAAGAAAAGGTTAGGATGTGTGCTTATGCAAAGGGCAAAGTGGTAGCTTATACTTCTAAACAGTTGAAACCCCATGAGGAGAACTATCCCACATATGATTTAAAGCTAAAAGTAGTTGTATTTTCACTTAAGATATGGAGACACTATCGGTATAGAGCAGCTATGGAAATCTATAGTGACCATAAAAGCCTTAAGTATCTGTTAGAGCAAAAAGAGTTGAATATGAAATAAAAGAGGTGGTTAGAGTTCCTTAAAGATTATGACTTCACCCTGAAATACCACCTAGGGAAGGCTAATGTAGTTGCAGATGCTCTGAGTAGGAAATCCATACACATGGCCTCCATGATGATTTGAGAGCAGGAATTGATTGATAGGTTCAGTGATATGAATCTCTCATGTGAGGTGCATTCAAGGAAGATGTGTATAAACGAGACTTGAATAGAAAGTGACCTAAGGAGTTAGATTAAAGGGGCCTAACAAGAGGATGAACATATAAGGAAGATTAATGCCCAGATGTCCTAGGGTAGCACTCTAGACTTTAATCTATCTGAGGATAGGATAATGAGGTCCAGAGATAGGCTGTATGTGCTTAGGAATTCAAAGATAAAAGGAAATATATTAGAAGAGGCATACAAGAGTAGGTATACGATTCATCCAAGCAATAACAAGATGTATCATGATTTAAAGAAAATATTTTGGTAGCCTAGGATGAAATCAGACATAACAGAGTATGTCTCCTGGTATTTAGTGTTAGAAAGTTAAGATACACCATCAAAGGGCAGCTGGGTTACTTTAGCCCCTAGATATCCCTAAGTGGAAGTGAGATAGTATAGCTATGGATTTTGTCATGGGTTTACCCAATACATCATTGGGGTATGATGTTATAAGGGTGATAGTAGATAGATTAACAAAGTTAGCCAATTTTCTAGTAATGAAAGCCACTTACACCTTAGATAAGTTAGCCCAACTGTACATCAAGGAGATAGTGAGATTACACGGTGTACCTAGGAGCATTGTATCAGATAGAGATCTCAAATTCACTTCGAATTTCTAAAAATCATTATAGGATGCCCTAGGAACTAGATTAAGATTCAGTATAGCCTATCACCCTCAAACAGATGGTCAGACAGAAAGGACCATTCAAACCTTAGAAGACATGTTGAGGACGTGTGTTTTAGAGCTAAAGGGTAACTAGGTTATATACTTGCCTCTAGTGGAGTTTGCCTATAATAATAGTTATCATGCTAGTATCCAGATAGTACCACATGAAGCATTATATAGAAGGAAGTGTAAGTCCCTAATGTGTTAGGTTGAGCTAGGAGAGAGGAGCCTTATAGGCCTAAATTTAGTGGACTAAATTTTCAGATAGATAGAAACCATAAGAAAGAAACTTCTAATGGCATAGAGTAGATAGAAAAGTTATGTAAATAGAAGAAGAAGGATGTTAGAGTTTGAGGTTGGAGGTCATGTTTTTGTTAGAGTGTCTCTAGTCATAGGAATAAATAGGTCCATTAAAAGTAGAAAGCTCAGTCCAAAATACACAGGTCTGTTTCAAATTTTAGATAAAGTTAGACCTGTGGCCTACAGTCTTGCCTTTCCCCTAAACCTAAGTCAAATTCATAAAGTTTTCCATGTATCTCAGCTCAAAAAGTACAAGCCTGACCCCTCACATGTCATAGAATATGAAAATATGCAATTACAAGATAATCTGTCTTATATAATATCACCAAATCATATTATGGATGTTAGACTCAAGCAGTTAAAGAATAAGACGATACCACTAGTGAAAGTTGCCATACTTTATTATATAACACTTTTTCTACTACAAATACCTCGTATAGAACTTAGAGGAGTCAATGGGAACCTGAACTGATTAAAATTTTTGTTTTTAAAAACTTTCTCATACAATTTCACTATTTATTTGGTCATTCCCCAAATTTTGTCCAACCTTGAAAATATGTAATTAATTTTAGAAAAATCATATGAGGTTGGTTCACGACTCTACTTCAAGCTCTCTAAGTCCTTTACAAGGGAAAAATACTTACTTAGCAGAGTACATATAAATTCATATAAAGTTTTTCCTACAACAAACTAGACAGTTTTACCTCTCATTTGTCATATTATTATTATTTTGCCTTTATATAAGTACAAGCATTCTTGCATCTTAGGCACACTAGTCATACTCTTTTTACTTCAGGGTTGGGTATATACGTAGCTTTCTGTTACATACCCTATTATCATATAGTATTATAACACAACTCATACATACCATAATCCAAAGATACTTAATTACATGGCAAAATGTGATACATAAAGGCAAGGTCCTCAATTTATGCCTCCACACTCTTTGCCCTTTCTTTGCTTGAACTTAGATCTAGCATGAGTTATATTTGGGGTGAGATTATGAAATCTCAATAATAGTAAACCAATCTCATTCACAAGCTAGCATGTAAGTACATAACATAATGCCAATCAAGGTGCCACATACCATATAGGAATACAAGGAATTTCATACAAGGCCAAGCACGGTCTAAACATATATGTCTCATCTTATAGCTTAAATAACAACTTGATATAGCATAACACTCATTATTACACAAACATACAAGTTTAAAGAAAGAGAGAGGAAAACTACGACCTTAGCAAACCTTGCTCCTCAAACCTTGGAACTCGGTTTACTTGCTTTTGGAGTTCCCAAAAAAATATCAAATCTTATAATCATAATGATGATTAATTACAATCAACATATAAACCCAAAATACTAAATTAATATAGCCCTTTTTAACTTAATGGGACCATTGAAATTGGAAAAATCTACTCCTTCCCTTCCAATTCACTGTGGTCGAATAGTATGCATTTCTTGACCAAAATTTAGAAATTTTATTCCATAAGTTTTGGGGGCTTTCCAATAGGTATTCCTAGCTAAAAACACCCTTTTGAATCCATTGGAAAGGATAAAATCATCAAATTCCAGCCCCAACATCACGTTTTAGTCATAACATAATCTAGCTCCGTTTTAGGCCCAAAAGTGAGTTTCTTTGGTTCTAAAAATTCCATAGCCTCTTCCCTTATGTTTTAGGACTTAAAATTTGGTATACATGACTTTAAGACATTAAGAAAACACTATAAAACTTTTGGGAAAATTCGTACATCGTCTCCCCAACATTTCCATTTTCCCAAAAATTACAATCTTTGTGTTTTTCAAAGTTCCAGCATACAACCAAATGGATGAGCTCATATGGCCTCCATGGTCAATATATAAACTCCATTTCTAGGCCTTCATATTCAACATATAAACTCCATTTCTAATGATCCATATGATGTCCAAAAGTGACTCATAGCTAGGGTTTAACAAAACTAACTGAAAACATGTGATTTTCAAGTACAAGATGGAGAAAACTTACTCTTTAAGCTTAATCGTTGCTTCCTTTACTTTTCTCACACTAAAATCCTTTCTCTTCCCACTTAGAGCAACATTCCACCTTTAAGAAAAGATGAATATGCAGCTACCCTTTGGAAAAAATGGTTGGAAGATGAAGAAATTTGGTGAAGAATGGTGTTAGTTTTATTTGATTTCACTTCTTCTTTCACTTTTTCTCCCTCTCTCTCTCTCTTCACGTTTTTTTTTCTCCTTCTCCTTGTGTGTGGTGTGAAAATGGTGGAATGGAGGTGAAGGAAATGAATTTAAATGAAGTTAAATGGTCATGTCAAATTTGGATCCTTAGATCAACCTTTTCAAGGTCAAATTCTAGCCTCCCATTACTTTTTTCTTTTGATTTTCTAATTTCCTAACTAAATATCTTCTTCCAAAAATTCTTGGCCACACACTTGGATACCTTTTCTTAACCCTTAAGTTATGGATAGTAACCATGGTTGATTTTCTTAACTCAACCATGGTCAACTTTTAACTCAACTATAATTAGTTTCTAACTTAACCATGGTTAATTCTTTAAAATAACTAAAATCCTTTTCTCCTTTCCTTTTCATTTTAAATTTATATTTGAGTTTCATCTTCTTTAAAACCCTAATTATATCTTCTTTTCTCTTATTGGGCCTTTAGAATCGGCTATTGGGGTTTACAACAATCTAAAAATCGGTATCCAGGCCCGATTAAGGTTTTACGGTACAATACGTACTTTTAGACTTTCTACAATTTATAATTATTATTTCCTCTACTTTCTGGCCATACTGAGCTTAAACATGGATCAGGGGCCCTTAACCTCAATTCTCATAAATTTTGGTGTCAATCGGACACCCGGGTCTATAGGCGTAATTTTCATCATTCTGTATTATGATTGTGCTTTAAAATTTTTATTTACTACAATTTAGTCCCTGAAACTCCTTCAGGGTTTCTTATCCCTTTAGCTATTTCTATTTCTATAGTTGTTACAACTTCTTTTTTTTTTTTTGCTCATAGCTACTGATCGGGCTAACCAAATCCCGACCCAGATCCTGCCCGGCCATTTAGACAACGTGGCGTCATTGGATCCGTCTCATCAAACTGAGTTTAACTGTGGGTCACAGATTTATGAGATTCTTGCCTAATTTTTTGATATTCGTGCCTAAAACCACGAATAGAGGGTAAAAGTAGAGTTCTCTAAACTTTCAGGCAATTTATACATTTTGCCCCACATATAAATTTTTTTTGCATTTTAGTCCCTGGCTCTTTCATGCTTAACTTCGGAGTCTCTTAAGGACCCTTTCTTTTTCACCTAATTTGACCTCAATTTTTGGGCACCTCTGGCCTTGACTCGTCATTATTTGCAGTCTAGAATATTATTCTAATTTTATTGGACCTTAATTCATTCTATCTAGGAGACTTCTTTTTGTATCCGGTGAATTTCGTATATTGATGGAGAAACTGTATGTTACGTTTCTCACATTTCCTTATGCTTTCTTGCATTTTCAAGGGACTGGATATTACAAAAGTGGTTTGGAAGGGACTATTTTATGATGAAGCAACCTAGGAGCTAGAGGAAGAAATGAGAAATCTGGAACTATTCTCCTAAGGTATATAATTTAAATTTTGATGACAAAATTTTATTTAAGAGAAATGTAACATCTAGCTTTTGTTGAACAAGGACTCCAGGTTCTAGAATGGTCTAAGTCTCCTCGCTATAGCCAGGATGCCAATTTGTTATAGTGAGAATACCAGTACGTTATGGCGAGTGCATATCCCATACAAAATTAAGGGGATTCCTCATAATAGCATGTGTTGTGGCGAGAACTATCAAGTCTGAAACTATGAGCTCTCACTGTAGAGAGGGACATTTTCGGCTATGGCGAGACCCTTTCTAAAGACTCACAAGAGGGCTTTTTAAATGGAACATTTAAGCTTTTTAGAGTTCTTAGAGGCCCTAAAAATCATAAGAACCCTTAGAATAACTAAAACCTCTCCGGTGAGTGATTCCAACTAAGAGTTGACCCAAACTTTAACCGAATAGTTCGAGAGAGTTTTAAATCCAAATTGAGTAGTTCCAAAGCCAATTTATATGTGTAGAGAACTTGAATTTTATGATGGAAAAGACAGTTTTCAAAAAAGAGTTGAAATGAACCCAATTAGACAAAGCCAGGGAATAGGGACTAAAATTCAAAAAGTGAAAAGTTGAAAAAAGTGGCTTTTGGGCTTCTAGAAAATGTCCAGCTCCTTCTTCCTCATACTAACTGACTTTAGTTGGCTGAAAATAGATCTTCAAAGCTTTGGATGTGGCACACCAAGGAAGAGGAAGAAACTAAGTAAAAGTAAGGAATTTTATAGTTTTTCCTTCAGTAAGTTGATTCTCCTTATTCCCATCTCCCTTTCTATGGTTTTAATGTTGTGTTTGGTGCTATTTTGGATATGGTTTAGAGGGGGAAGAATGGGGTTCTAAGAAGAGGAGTTAATCACTTGAAAGAGCATCCAAGGAAAAACTAGGAAGCCAAGGTAATCTTCTTGCTTTATTACTCTCTCTTCCTTCCTTCTCTTAGTGTGTATGTTCAGCCAAGAAGAGGGCTGAAAGGGGGAAGAAATTTCTTATCAAAAGCAAGCAAGAAATCTAGATTTTAGATGATGGGGGCTAGAAAAGGTAAAGGAACTTGAAGAAAAATTTGTAAAACTCAAGATAGCAAAGATAAAGACCCTTGAACATATCTTAAAATCTAATTTTCCCCAAGAGTTCTTAAGCTTATATAGGAGTTTAATTGAGTTTCTAAGACCCTTAGGAGGCCTTCCAAGTGTTTCTCCTTTCAAGGAAAAATAGTAAACCCTATGGGCTCCCAAGTACCTCTAAAATCCATAAAGGCCTATTAAAGTAATGTATGGCTAGGCCTAGGATTTGATTCAAGAAGATAATTGAAATCTATTTGTTATGGTTAGGCCCAAGGAAATCCTACTCCATTTATTTACAAGTGTGTAGCTAAGGAAGGGAAGAAAGATCAAGAAAAAGTGTGTGTAATTGCACTCAAGGTAGCCCTCTAACCTTTCTCGCATATATGTGTGTGGATGTTTTCTTGGTTTAGATGCTTGTGTGTATGTTTAAACTATGCAAAATATGCTTAGCTAGTAGGGATATGTGTGGTGCCACTTATGTGTCTTAAATTTCTTTTTATCTATTTATAGGACTTGGATAGACTTGGTGATGCCAAAAGTCCCTTGATATGGGTGAGGATGAGCCAAAAGTCCTTTAGAATAGGTGAGACATGCCAAGTCTCAAGAAGAGTGAAGCTTAGTCAAAAGTCCCAAAATAAATGGGTGAGACGAGTCCAAAAGTCCCGAGAGAGATGGGTGAGACTAACTGAGGTCTTGAAAGTCTACTTTGATATATATTTGAGACTTTGTGAAATGGAAATCATGTTCTTGATATGCATATATAGCCTATAGACCATGCATGGCATTCCTTTGCATGAAGTTACATCCATCATGCATGATTGAAAGTGTATAGGGTTATTGAGATTCTTTGAATCTCACTCCCTCCCCATTACCTAACATGTCTAGGTGGATTAAGTGAGCAAAGAGATGGAGACCACCAAGCTTGAAAAGAAAAGATTGACAAAAGAATTATGTGTCTAACCATTTTGTAGCCATTTGATTGTCAGATGATGTAATCTCATGATATATATGTTGTATAGACACTTGAACATGTGTAAATATATGGATATATGATGTATGTATGAGAATTAAAATTGTATAAATGAGATTAAAGGTTTTTTATATTGAAATGCATAGTTATGCCCTTAAGAACTTGTGCATATAAACAAGTAGGGTAGTGATTTTATGATATATAGATATTTGGACTTCTTAGACAAGTTTAATAACCTATTTTGAAGCTTTCCCACATGCTTAAGTGTTCTTGGTTCTAGGGGAAGACCATTTGACACTTAAATAAACCATTTGGGGACAAAAAATAATCCATTTTGTGAGCTAAACCCTAACCTGACCAAATGATCGATTTAGAGGCTGAAATTTTGCACACATATGGATCTCATATAGGGTTTTTTTTGCTCCAATAACAACATTATTTAGAAGTCTATATAATTTTTTTATGATTTTTCAAAGTTCATATTAAAAATTGGTTTTGGTCTAGGTACTATTCACATGAGTAGATTCCATTTTCGTGTCATCTGAGGGTGAAATGAGGTCCAATGATTTTGAAATTCTACATGGAGAAACAAAACATTCACAATGAGTTATAGAAACTAGAATCACCTCATTTAGAGGTTTAGAGAGAGAGAAATGAATTTTTGAAATTCTACATCAAAACTAGTAATGCTTGCCAACCTTGGGTACTATTTTATTAGAATTCATTCCCCAAAAGAGCTTAAAGTGGTCTAAACCTATTTTCCCCATAATGTTAACATCCATAAATTTCTAGAATAGTATGATTTGCTAGGTTTTTATGTTTCTGGAATTAGTTATGAATTTCTAAAATTCATATCAATAACCTATGATAGTAAACCAAGGTAGCCTAACCTTTAATGCTTTCCTATTGTCAAATGTGGTCCAGCTATTTTTTTGTGGCCTGAAATTATTTTTACCTTATAGTTGACATCTCGAGCTTTCTAGAAAACTGTCATTTTCTTAGTTTGGATTTTTTTAGAATTTATTATGATTTTTCAAAGTTAGTGGCAGAAACTAGAATTTTGGATCCAAGGCAAGAACTCCATTTTTCTAATGTATGGCTCCTAACTCAAAATGTATAGAATGTTTTACATTGGTTATGGCTTTTTTAGATGGAATATGAGTAGGAGATGATGTTGTGGAATCCACAGGATCCTCAAAGTAAAATTTGAACAGTTAAAGTGCTATACAATGCTTTAATATTCCATGATTTCACTACATTTTTCTTAAAATTCATGTATGAGCTTCGATATATGATATAGTGAGGCTATAGTAATGTGGTGTTACACTGTGCATTTCTCCTTCATGAAATTCTCTAAGTAAAGAAAAAAATAAAATAAAAATCAAAGCCTATAAAATGAAATCATCACCTAGAAAATAAAATCATTAAAATACCTAATTTATTCAACAAAATTCCAAATGATGAGATTTTATTTTCTAAACTAAATAATATCCAATTAAAGCTTAAAGTATTATCAATTCATGAATAAAAGTGCAGAATTAGTGATTAAAAATATAGAAAATATTGAGCTGTCATTTCTCTCCCTACTTTCTTTACTTTCAATTTATTACATATTAGAACAACGAGTATGATTATATTCCTTAGGAAGCTTATGCTTAAAGGAATCATAGTTTAAGGAAGAAGACAAAATAATTTCTAAAATCCAATTTAAAACCCATTCTTAGATTTCTTTTAGACTAGCAATTGGTATTAGAGCATAATCTCTATTTTGTAAGACTAACCTCCTAAAGAAAAGATCTCACCTAGATGATGAGTCAGTTTCTTAGTACTAAAGGCCATTTGATCAACTAACCACCATATTTTGATAGGACAAACCATTTGTATTCAAAGATGAGAATGAAAATCTTTATAAAAACAACTAAACTCAAAGTGTGGGATGTAACTAAAAATGGGCCATTCGTTCCTATAAAGAGAGTGGATGACAAGCTGGTCCAAAAGCGATGAAGTGACTGGAACGAAGAAGACAAAAAGAAGGTATGGGATTAATTGTAAAGTAATTAACTATATTTTGTGTGTTGTAAATGTAAAAAGAATTTGAAAAGCTATCTAGATGCCACATAATGAAAGAAATGTGGGATGAGCTCAAAATAACCTATGAAGGAACCACAAAAATGAGAAAGACATGAATTGACACCTTGGTGCATGATGATGAAAGTATAAAGGAGATGTTCAAAAGACTCAAAAAGATAATCAATGATCTAGATGTTCTCAGAAAATGATACCCAAATGAAGATCTAATTTGCGAGGTCTTTAAGAGCCTTTGTTCACCATGGAGTGTAAAGGTAGCAATAGTATAGGAAAGTAAAGTACTAGACAAAATGACCTTCGATGTACTTAAAGGAAACCTAATTGCCTATAAAGGAAGCTACTTGAACCAAAATTCAAAAAGAAAATAGAGGAGTATTGCACTAAGAACCTCTCATTAAGATGATAAGCATGAGCTTTCTGAGGATCCATCTAATGACTATGAAATGGAATTGCTAATAAAAAGGATGTACAACTTCTACAAAAGAATATCATAGAACAATTAAAGAAGTAGAAATCCTTCAAAAGGTGAAGGAACCAAAGATATTTTCAAATGTTATGGATGCAAGATAAATGGCCACATAAAAGTTAACTATCCACTATCAAATAAGACGAACTTAAAAAAAAGAAAGAAAGAAAAAATGTTATAGTCATTAACTTAACATATAGTGATGATAATTTACTTGATAGAACTAGTGAAAGAAAAGATCAAGAAATAGCAAAACTATGTCTCAACTATAACTAATTCCTAGAATAACATGGATGAAGAACCAAAAACTAAAAATTTCTATTTCATGACTAATGAAGAATTTGCTGACACTGAGGTAGAAGAAAATGTAATCACTTATGATGAATTATTATATGTTTTTTATGCTATTGTAAAAGATTCAAATAAAATTGTATTGAAATACAATAAGCTAAAAAGAGATCACATGAAAATTCTAAGAAACTTTAGTATCATTAAAAGTGAAAAGGAAATTATTAGAAGAGAAGCTTAAGTTAATTAAAGAAGAATATTCTATGCAAGCTCTTATATTTGAAAAATAAAAAGTTAAAAGAGAAAATTGAAAAGTTAAATGAAGATCTTACAAAGTTGTAAAAAGGTAGTAAAAAATCAATCTTTAAGGAGAGAAAAAAAAAAGGAATTGGCTAAGATAGTGATAAGAGGAAGGTGAAAAATCTAAGACTATATTTTGTGAAAGCTTTAACTAGCAAATCTCCTAGAATATGTTATACATGTAATAGAAAAGGTTAAAGGTCTTATGAATGCCTAATGAAGTTGAGAAGATTTGTGCAAAAATGGATTCCTAAAAGTGCTCTTGCATATAAGGAATCTAAAACTAACATGACAAGGACCTAAAGATTCTCAGGCTCCTATGCTCTTATAAATTGCATGCAAGTATCTCTTAAGGCTAGAATTAGACAAGACCTATGTTTCTTGGATTTCGGATATTCTTGTTATATGATTAAAAATTAAACAAATTTTCTATCCTTCATTCCTGAAGCATCAATTATAGTCACCTTCAATGACAACAAGAAAGGCAAAATAATGGGTTCTAGTATAGTAAGCATAGAATTATCTCTTACTATTGAAAGTGTTTATTTGGTTGATGGACTCAAGCATAATCTTATTAGCTTTAGTCTATTGTGTGACAAAAGACATAAAGTAGTATTTCATTCTTGGACATGCACTATATATGATAAAGAAATGAACAAGTTCTAATTAAAGGAAAGAGGCATGATAATGTATACATTCTGCATCTTAATTTAATCTTTGCATAAACATGTCTTACATCAGTGTTAGATCAAAGTTGGCTTTGGCTCTATAGTTTAAGACATCTTAATATGAAATTGATATCTACTCTATCATCTAAAGATCTTGTGAATGGACTATCTAAGCTCAAATATGAAAATAATCAAATATGTGACACATGTCAAAAGGGTAAACAAACTAAGTCTTCATTTATGTCAAAGAACTTGTTTCTACAAGCATACCACTATAATTGATTCACATAGATTTATTAGGTCTAACAAGGACTTAAAGCCTCAGAGGTAAATCTTATGGTATGGTAATTGTTAATAATTTCTCTAGATTTATTTAGGCATTTTTTCATAGCCTGTAAAAGTGATTACTTTGAAAAAGGAATTTAAAATTCAATGTTTTAAGGATTTTTTCAATAAGTTTGGTATGTAATTACAATTTTTCTACCCTAAGAACTCTTCAAGAAAATGAAGTTATGGAAAAGAAAATTCATACTTTGTTAGATATGGCCAAAACATTACTTTGCAAAAATTCCCTTTTTAAGAATCTTTAAGTTGAAGCAATTAATACTTCTTGTTAGATTTTGAACATATGCTTAGTAAGATGTAATACCATATTATTTCTAACATTAATTCTTCTCTTGCAAGTGGGAATATGCACTTTATTAAAGAAATCTCAAGAAAATGCATTAAAATAATATAGTAAATTGCGTTACATAGCAGATAAATTTTTTATTTCGCATCTCCGGGACTCCTTGAACTCATCAACAACATTTTCCAATTATTTTCCATACATAAAAATCATAAAATTCTTAAAAATTGGCACAAACCATGGATCAAGGGTCAAAACTCCTAAAATTCATTTATTTCCCACAGCTGTACAGTAGCAAATTTCAAGGGTAACTTTGAAACATCGTAACTAAATGTAGAAAAATAATTCTAGGACATGATTCTAGCCTTTGGACCACATTTGACAATGAAATAACTACAAAGGTCCAGCTATCCTTGGTACTGATACAGTTTATTATCATAAACTTCAAAAATATTCAATTAATTCCAAAAAAATTCAATCCATACAAATGATACCAATATGGAAAGCTATAGATGTTAGCTAGAGGGGAAAATAACTCCAGACTAGTCCAAGAATGTCCAGGCCTCAAAAATCAATCAAACAATGACACAGGTCTGACTAGAAGCCTGATATTGGACAACAACTTCAAAAATTAATATCTCCCTCTCTAGACATCCAAATGAGGTGTTTTCAATTGACACAAGTCACTAGGAAGGTCCAATTTCTCCTTGTAAAATTTTGTGGCAATTGGACATTATTTTCTCCATAAGTGACAAAGTTTCATTTTGAACTAGAATGAACAGTGCACTAAACCAAAACCAAAAAAATTTTCAACTTTAAAAATTCACCAAATATTTCATAGACCTCTAAAAATTGCCCACTTTAGCTTTTCGAAAAGCTCTCAACAATTTCTAAATGCATGCCAAATTTCAGACCAAGAAGAGCTTATTTGGACAAAAAGTTACAGCTCATCAAAATGGCAAATTTTGCCTCTCATAAGATATCACTTTGATCCAAATGGCCTTCTCTTGAGTTTGGCACCTCTTGGACAAGTTTAAAAGCATAAATATGACACTTATAAACTGCCTAAGTAGTCCCAAACCTCATGTATTTCAATTTGGCCACTCCACATCCAATAATACACATATAACCATAACTACACAAGAGGTAATTTTCGCATTGATTTAATGTCACACATGGGCTACATAATATTCATACATCATATTACATTTGCTAAAGGTTTTACATCATTAAAATAATATGTACAAAGCCAATTTAACATTCAACTACAATTTAAACTACATAATAGGCAAAGTAAGGCTTTCTATTGTTCTTGGCTTGCATTTCCTTGTCTTTGAGCACTACCTAGACAATTTAAGAGTGAGAGGGAAAGGGGAGTGAGATTCCGAGAATTTAAATAGCTCACACACTCATTCACATACACATTCAAGCATACATACATCAAGTGCACAAGTAAACAAGCTACCAAGATCACAATTACTCATTTCCAAGATTCTCATGCCCCATTCTCATAATCAAGCCATCAAGAAGCTCTAGGGCCTTTTGGTTGTGCCTTACTCTATTTCTAAGACTTTTAGATATGCCTACCCTTGGCCTCACCCATCCAAGAGACTTTTGGCCTAGCCTCACCTATGCCTTGAGACTTTTAGCACTTCATCACCTACAATAAGAGACTTTTGGCATCACCTTACCCTTATAAGTCATTCCCACAATAAATGGCATTCAAGACAACACATTGGTACCAATGCAACCTCAAGACATTAAGTGGCATGTTTTCAAATTACAAGAGTATACACAAGAACACAAAGATATACTTATGCACACAAGAATGAGGTAGAGAGCTACCTTGAATTTTGCAAGCCTTCCTTTGTCTTATTCCTCCTTCTTTTTGGCCTCACAAGTGCACCTAGATGGGTTAGTGTTCTCTTGGCCTAAACACCATAAACAACACATAATCACACACTTGAAGCAAACTAAGACACTAAAGATACCCTTCAACACACACTTAGTTTCATAAGTGGCATAATGGTTCCATAATTAGCCTATTGAAGCAACTCTTACATTTCAAGTTCTAGGCTCCATTCTCTTGTTATTTTTAGACTTCTTGGACTCATTTAAGGTCCTTGGAACCTTCACACATTCACTTGCACAATTGGAAATCCAAGTTACTTCATAAGGCACCATTATGGACATCATTGCTCCATCTCTCATTACATGGCTCCTAAATTTTTTTCAATGGTTTCTCCTATCTTCCAACATCATATAAAGCCCCAAACTAAGGCTAAAACAAATTAAAACACTCCCTAGCTCTATGGACTTCATTTGGCTAAGATATGCACCAAGGAAGGGGTTTATGGAGTTTTTGATTTTTCCTTGATGGAAAAGCCACTTGGGAAGGTTTCTAGAGGTCTTAAGAGCTCAAGGAAATATTCAAATACCCAAGGAAACATTCACACAAAATCAGATTTTACAAAACCCTAAAGAAGCATACACTTTTCTATCTTGTTTTCTATTGGTTTTCTTTAGAATTTCTTGCCATATTCCATCTCCCCATGGCCTAAAACCCTTATTTTTCTCTTTTTTTTAGACAAAACTCCCTCCCCTCTAATGGTTCTGTACAAGGCTAAAAATGACACAAGGGAGAGCAATAAAGAAGAAGCACTAAGAATGGGAAATTACCTTGGATTCTAACTTGGTTTCAAAGCTTCTTCTCCTTGATTCTCTTCTCTTCAAGTAATTCGAACTCTCCCCTTATGTGTTGGAACAAAAAAATAACCAATCATCTCAAGCAAACCATAGGAAAAGAGGAAGAAAAGAGAGGAACAAGATTGGAGGAAGATGGAGCATGAAATTCCTTAGATTTCCTTACCTTTTTCTTGATTTTTCTCCTCCTTTTCTTCCCCTTCTTTTGCGCCTAAGAGTGCAGATGATATTCTGTATTTTAGGTAGAGGAAAATCATGCTATATGAGGGGGCGAAGAAGGGAGAATTATGTGGAAGCTTCTAGAAATACACTTTTTAAAAATTCTAATTTCGTCCTTCCATAATAGCAATTTTGTTTCAGCTTTGTTTTAGCTCCTTTTTTAGAACCATCTTTTCCATTAAAAATTTAGATTCCCAATTTAATAAAATTCCTTTAGAATCACTCAAATTGAAGCTAAAACTTTTCCGAACGAATCCGTTAAAGTTTGGGCTTATTGTTATTGAAAAACGTACACCGGAGGGGCTTTACTAGTTCCGGGACTTCCTATAATTTTTGGGGCCTCTAAGAACCCTGGGCAACTCAAATTTCCCATTTAGAAAACCTTCCTATGTGTTTTTCCAAATGTTACACTTATTTATGAAAATGTCATTACATTTCGTCAATTTTTGTCACAAATTATTTCTCCATCCTAGCTCAATTTTTCTTTTTGCCTGAGCCTAAAATTATTATTTTTAGGAGCCTAGGACTCTACCCAAATTTTTTGAGACATTTTCTAACTCATTTCAAAGGACTTACTTTTATACGGCTCATTTCATTGTTTTACGAAAATTACGTTTGTTACATAAGACCTACCTTGAATAAGACCTTTTACAAACTATGGAAAGGTATAAAGCGTAACATTAGCTATTTTTATACTTTTGGTTACAAATACTTTATTCACAATGATAACTGAGGAAATTTTTATTTTAGAATAGATGAAGGAATCTTCATTGGTTATTCAAATTCTTGTAAAGCATATAGAGTATACAACAAAAGATCATTGGCCATTAAAGAATCTATAGATGTTGTCATTTATGAATTTAACAATTTTGTTCTAAGTAAGAACAAGCATAATGATGATGAGAAAGAAATTTGTATAAGGCAATATGTACTTTAGGAATCTTGTCATTAGGAACCTAAAAGCAAAGAAGCTAAAGAAGGTTCTAAACAAGAATCTTACATACAAATAGAACTTTCCACTGAACAACAAAAGGAAGATGAAGAAATTATCCCCATTCAACAAGAAGTTGACAAAAACAAATTCCACAAGAATGGAGACATTCCTCATGCTATCCAAATGAGTTTATTATTAGGAGTCCTAAGAAGGAAGAAGAACCAAATCCTCATACAAGGAAATGAATCATAATACTTTCATATCACAAATTAAACCTAAAAGCATTGATGAAGCGTTAGCAGATAATTCCTAGATTTTTGCTATATAAGAATAGCTTAATCAATTTAAAAGAAATCAAGTGTGGGCTCTTGTACCAAATTTTGAGAATTAATCTATTGTTGGTACAAAATGGTTTTTAAAAACAAGCTTAATGAATCAAATAACACTACAATAATAGAAATAATTTTTTATAGAAGCAATTTTATTTTTTAAGACTTTTATATTTTAAAATTTTAGTTGAAAATGAAAAAAAAAAAGAAATAGTCTAATAAAAATAGTAAAAAACTTATAAACATTAGTAATGTGGCGACAAATAAAAGATTAGGCCCAAATAGCGACAACCATTTGTTTGGTTAAAGCCAATCAATTTGTAATTAGTTGCATATTATCATAATTATTGTAATACCTTAGCCTCTTTACCCTTACACAATGGTCTCATAGGCTATCTCAATCCATGGCATGCATAATAGAGCACAATTGTAAGGAAATATATATATATATATATTAAGCATGAACAATTGCGTTACATAGGGCTTCATTAATTCATTTTATATTCCATAGACCATGTGAATTCATCCATATCATTTTCTACTCATAACATATACATTCAAGTCATAAAATCATCATTTAACTCATGCATCACGGATTTGAAGCTATACATTCCAAAAACCAGAAAATTGGTCTTAGGTTGGCAAGCTAGATTTCTGATATGAATTTGGAAAATTCATAACTAATTCTAAAAAAATATAAATCAAGCAAACCATACCATTCTAGAAAACTCTAGATGTCTACTAATAGCAAAAATAAATCCACCTTAAGAAAATGGCGTTTAGCTTATAAAAATTGATAAAATAGTACCAAAGGTTGAGGAACATTATTGGTACTGTCACGCAACTTTAAAAATTTTGCTCTCCCTCTATAGAACTCCAAATGAGATGATCTCAGTGGCTATGAAAGTTTATGATGTATAGTATATGTCTATAAAATTTTATGAGCATTGGAGTTAACTTGCCCCACATGTGACACAAAAACATAAATTGACCATATAAACAGTACACAAACCATTTTTACATAATTTAGCCAATTTTGAAAAATCATAATAAATTCTCTAGAGCTCCAAATTGAATGCTCTTTAGCTCTATGAAAAGCTCTAGATGAGACTTACTTGTTGGCCAAATTTTATGAAAAAAATCACTCATTTGGTTAAACTTTGGTTTAGCACACAAAATGTCAAATTTGAAGTCTAAATGGGTATCTCAAGGCACCAAATGCTCTTCTTCACTTTCGACAACCACATGAGCAAGTCCAAAAGCATACATACAACATATAAAAGTATGCCAAATGATCTAAATCATCATAGAACTCATTCTCACCTTGCCACTTGCATTCATATACATGGACATAAAGGCAAAGGAGTGGCAAAAACTCACATTCTTCCTTTGACTTCCACATTGATACATGCATCATCTATACATACATTTGAACCTATTCAAGGGTTTACATCATATATACATTTCATAATTACATCATTTGACATCAATATGCTATAAAATTGCCTATTCTTCTACACCTTTGTCAAAGTTTCATGCTCCAAGGCATTTGGCTTCTTCTCTTTAGTCTTTTTGGCTCACCTAGACATAATTTGGCATATGAAGGGGAAGAGTGAAATTCAAAAAATCTTTATAGTTCTTTATCCTTTCAAACATGCATAATGGATGCTAAAACATGTCAAGGCATGCATGTGTGACATTTAGGTTACAAGTGAATATACATATAGCATTTTCATGGTCATAGAAACTCATACATAGGCTTTTAAGGGTATTGGTCTAGTCTAATCCATTTTCCTTAAAAATTTTAGATTTGCCTCACCTATTTTCAAGGGACTTTTGGCTTTGTCTCACCCAATCCTAAGGACTTTTGACATCACCAAACCCATTCAAGGCAAACACACATTCATAAAGCACATTTCAAAAATATCATAGTACCATAACATGTAGGCAATAGCTAGAAACATTTCTCATGCCATAAACATAGTAGATTATGCATTAGTTTTAGACCCATGGAGCTTGATTTATTTTCTTGAAAGGAATGGCTCATATGCAACTTCTTAGAAGTCTAAGGGACTCATACCAAGTCTTAAGTAAGTCTAATTGCCCCTAGGAAAAATCAAATTTCAAGATTTCTCTAAAAACCCCTAAGTTGTGTAACTTGAATTTTAAGGCTCCCTTTTTGTTTTCAATTGCATAGTCTTAATTCTCATACTCCATAATCCTTCTTCCTACCCTAGTTTGGACAGAAATCCTTCCTTGTTAATTGGGCCTACGGCTGGCCGAATATATACATACAAGAGGAGGCAAGGAGAAGCAACAAAAGTAATGAGTTCTTACCTTATCTCAAGTCCTTTTCAAGAGCACTTCCTATTGCTTCAAGCTCTTCCTTGAAATTCTAAGTTCTCTCCTCTGGACTAGTCCCAGAACAGCCTCATATTAGTCATGAAAACCATAGAAAGGAAGAGAAGAAGGAGAGAAACCACATTAGTAAGGGAAGAACCATGAAAATCTAAGGTTTTCTTACCTTTTTTTGCCTTATTGTTCCTTCTCTCTCCTCCCCCTTTTAAATGCCATTCCAAATCTATTTGAAGTTACTTCAAGTCATAGAGAATGAAGATGAAGTGGCTGGACATGATTTATGAATAAAAAAAGTAAAGTTATTCACTTTTTTAACTTTTCATTTTAGTCCCTAAATCATGGCTTATTTGTTTGGCCTCATTTCAACTCTTTTTTAAGAATTTCCTTTTCATCATAAAATTTAGGCTCTCTAACTTATAAATTGCTTTTGGTTTCACCCAAATTGAATTTGAAATTGTTCCGAACTATTCGGTCAAAATTTTGACCAACCTTTTGCTGAAATTGCTCACCAGAGGGGTTTCAACTGTTTTGGAAATTTTTGTGGCTTTCAAGGTCTCTAAGAACCCTAAAAAACTTAAAATTTTCATTTAAAAAGTCCTCCTGTGAGTTTTTCAAATTTTTCAAAAATTACAAAAATACCCCCAACTTATTTTCGTAAATTTTCTTAGCTTTTCTGGTTTGGGTTTCTAGGTACCTTAAGCCTTGGATCCTTATTTTCTATTATTTAGAATATTCTCTTAATTTTATTTGTCCTCAAATTATTCTATTTGGACAACTTCCTTTTAGATCTAGTGAGTTTCGTATGTTTATAAAGAAACCCAATGTTACATTTCTCCCCCCTTAAATAAATTTTGTCCTCGAAATTTAAGGGTATAGCCTCACATAGCTTCTTACATATTCTCATTAACTAGCCCTTTCTTTCCCTTTTTCCTTGCTCTATTTACTTCTTTTAGAGGCTAGGCTCTTTTAAGTTTCTTTTTGTTAGAGGACTTTATATTACTAGCTTATTGTATCTGATTCTCTTTCTCTGTCATTGCTACAAAGCATATGACTTACTCTCATCATAAAGGAACTTAGCATTTGATACTGAAATATACTCTAATTTCTCTGGTCTATGTAATGGGAGAGCTTACTATTTCACATTTGATTGGTCATAACTCGTTCATAGGGGTTGACTTTCCTACTTAGTAGCCTTACTTGCATATGCCTTTGGAGATAACAGATTTAGTAGTAAATCTCCCTTATCGTCTCCTAATGGCTTTCTATAAAGTCTTATTATCTCTCTCTATTCATTAGTAGCTAATAGAGACTTCTATCTACTTTCTCTAATTTCTTACATCATTTACTATTCTATCCTGATGTCACTTTACATTGTCCAGTTATCTCTCTTAAGGCCCTTATCTTATGCTTTATGGACATCTATACCAAGGACAATAGTGCTTACTTAAGAACTTATCCCCTTCATCTCTGCATCTATTCTTAATGTATTACATCCTTGGCTTTGACATCATTACATACCCTCTCTTTTACTTTTACTATCCCTTTACTCATGTGAAAGGGTCATCTGTTACTCCTATGTCCCTTTGCCATTTTTCTGTTTCTCTATGCTCAGAAGCATTTTTATTCTTTTCTGGGTTCACCTCTACTTGCTCACTTTCTATGAAAATGGAGAGGTCAAATTTCTCTTATTATCTGGTTTTATTCGTAATTAGGCCATTCCTCTATAAGGAATTTTATTCCACATGAAACCCAAAGTTTGCCTTCTTAAAACCTCTTAGCTTATATTGTTACTTTACTATTCTGCTAAATCCTGGAGTTTACCTTCTTAGGTGGTTTTTGGCTTTCTCTAGCTTCCCTGGGAGCACTGAGGCACTAGCCGCTTGCCTTAGCTCGTTTCTACATTCTAAGCAGAGCTAGGTTTTCTCTTTGCTTTTTTCACTTTCATCTCTAAGAGCATGATCTACTAATTCTAGGGTTTTATTAACTCAATTCAAGCCATGCATCCTTAATGTCCTAAATCTACATTGCTGAAAATTTTATGCTCCACTTAGTGCCCTTACTACTCATGTGCTTTTACTTTACACTAGTCTCATATCAAGGAAACTCACCTAGTTAACTACTAGACTCTTATCTATCTACTTTTACTATACTCATTCAATTAACTTTCATTTAATCACTACTAAAGTGAGGACACCTCTTTTTATATACTAAATTCTTAATTTCTCGCCTTTCATACCTCTAAAACTACTAAATCAGGGGTTTATCCCTTGGGGGTTTTATTAGCCATTAACTGGTGGTCCACCACCTCGTTACATCTTATTTTTCTTTCATCAACATAAGGAGAGCCTTCATTGAACTTTCATTTTGAATTACTTCCTCTTTAAATTAAAGTTCTCTTTTGTACTTATCTCGTCTTGCCTGGGAAATTCTACTTGTTGTTTCTCTTAGGCTTTAGCTTAAGCTTGGCCTAAGACATTTATCTTACTAAGGCCATCGCTCATTTAGAGTTTAGATAGCTCACCCAGGCTCACTATAAACTATTAATAGACTCTCTTTTTCTCTTCTCTAGATTTCTAACATGAAGCCCATCATGTTTAGCTGGCACCACTACTAAAGTATACTTTTCTTGTATATTTATAACATCCTCTTGCATATGCGCGCATATTTATGATAGGTTCTACATGCTTGGAATTTATAACATTAGCCTATTGCTCATTATCACACAGGGTAGTATCGCAGGTTGGAGTCAACACCTTATGGGAGGATCTCTACAATCTTCTACTCCTATGCTTGATATTCTAGTTTTAGTTACTACTCAATCTCAAACATTCTCAGGCTAAGTCATAAACGATGTGAATCTCCTTTCTCAATCTCATTCACTAAGTCCGTTGTTCATTTATCACTTAATGATGCTTTGTGTCTGCTACTGGGTCATCTATCTCTCTTTTATCTTGCTCATACTAGGGGTCTTAACTCTTTGTGCTCTGTTTGACTTTATAACAGTTTATCTCTCATGTTAGCCTGAATATGACCAATAAGGCTTTCCATATAGGAATATACTCCATCATAACTGGATACTTCTTCTCTGGCTATACAGTCCAAGCCTTATAGTCTCAGAATTTATGTTACACCATACTTTATTAGACCCTATATTCCTATATTCAAGGTAGCTTTCATGTGCAAGTAAGGAAAATCAAGAAAAGGAATCAAATATGCTATTTATTTGCGTTATGTCGGGGTTAAAAATTCAAATTTTGATCCATAAACCCCATAAACTTAACAACAACATTCTCTAATTATTTTCCATCTATAAAAATCATAAACATCTTAAAAATCTGCACAAACCATGGACCAAGAGCTAAAAACTAAAAATAATCATGTTTTGCCTCAGTTCTAAATTTAAGTTTTCTGCCATAAACCCCATAAACTTAACAACAACATTCTCTAATTATTTTTCATCTATAAAAATCATAAACATCTTAAAAATCTGCACAAACCATGGACCAAGAGCTAAAAACTAAAAATAATCATGTTTTGCCTCAGTTCTAAATTTAAGTTTTCTGCTAACAACTTTGGAAAATCATAACTAAATCTAAAAAAAATCAAAATCAAGCAAAACATATCTTTTTGGAAAGCTCTAAATGTTAAATTTACACTAAAAAGTAACTCCCAGTCACAAAAATCTCATTTGGACCACGTTTGACAATAGAAAATGCACAAAGGTCAAGCTATCCAAAATTACTAATATAGCTTACTGATATAAATTTTAAAAATGCATAATTAATTCCAAAAAAATTCAATTCATGCAAACTATACCAATTTGGAAAGGTCTAAATGTTATCTAGAGGGAAAAAGTAGTTCTAGATCAATCCAAGAGTATTCAGATCCTGAAAATCAATGGAACAGTGATGGAGGTATAACTATGCACTTGAAATAGAATAGAAAATTCAAAAATTCATATCTCCCTCTCTAGATATCCAAATGAGATGCTTCTAGTTGGCACAGGTCACTAGGAAGGTCTAGTTTTTTCTTGTAAAATTTCACAATAATTGAACATCATTTTCCCTATCAATGATGGAGATCAATTTTCAAACCACATGAACAGTATCAAGGCCAAAACCAGAAGAATTACCAACTTCAAAAATTCGCTATGTAGACCTCAAAATATTATCCACTTTAGCTTCCCAAAAAGTTTTCAACAAGATTTAGGAGCATGCCAAATTTCAAACCAATAAAAGTTCATTTGGACCATTTGTGTTATAACTTACCATTTATGGTCACTTTTGCCTCTTATAAGGCACCAACTTGGTCCAAATTGTTTCTTTTGAGTTTGGCACCTCTTGGGCAAATTTAAAAACATAAATACAACTTGTAGAAACTGCCCAAGTGATCCTAAAACTCATTTATCTCATTTTGGTCATTCCACATCCAAGAACACACTAATACATACATGCCATCAAGTGTCAAGTTTTCTCATTTACATTGATTTTGTGCCACATATGATCCATACATCATTCATACATAATATTACATTTGTTCAATGATTTACAACTCAAAAATAATATGTACAAGTTCACTTTGACATCCCATTACAATTAGAATTACATAATTGTCAAAGTGTAGCTTCTCAAGAACCTTGGCTTGTATTTCTTTCTTCATGAGTGTCACCTAGACATATTAAAATGAAGGAAGGAAGGGGAGTGAGATTCATGGAATCTTAATAGCTCACACACCCATTTACACACACATTCATGGCATATATACATCAAAGCCACAAGCATGGAAAGTAACACAACCATAAATCATACAAGATCACATTTTGATGCCACCAATTCACATTAAATTCAAGAATGTGCTCTAAGGACTTTTGGCTTGGCCTTATCCTATTTTTAGGACTTTTGGATTTAGCTCACCCATTCAAGATACTTTTGACCTTGCCTCACCCATGCCACAAGACTTTTGGCATCTTCTTACCCACATTAAGAGACTTTTGGCATCACCTCACTCTTATGAGCCATTTTCCATAATCAATAACATTCAAGACAACACATTGGTACTAATGCAATCTCAAAGCATTAAGTGGCATGATCCTAACTTATAAAAGCACACATAAGCACACAATGACATATATACAACCAAGAATGCAAAGAGAATGAGGTGGAAAGCTACCTTGGTATTTATGCAAGCTTTGCTTAGTCTTTTTCCTTCCCTTTTTCTGTCCCACAAGCACACCTAGGTGGGTTAGGATTCTCTTGGCCTTATATTCAAGCTTGCTTTCAAGAGCCTTTCTTCTTGGTTTACTTCTCCTCAAAAATTTTGAACCATCCCCTTTTGTTCTTTTTTTTGGTTTTCTTCCTTCTTTCTCTCCTTCTCTTGTGCACCTAAGATGGAGCTTTCTTTTCCTATTTTTGGGTAGAGGAAAGTGAACGAAAATGAGAGGGAAAAAAGGCGTAAAGTGTGTGGAAGCTTCAAGAAGCCACTTTCTCAAAAATTTCAAATTTTTCCTTCCATTATGATATTTTTGTTTTAGCTCCTTTTTGAGAACCCTCTTTTCCATTATAAAATTTAGATTCCCAATTTAATAAAATGCTTTTGGAATCACTCAATTTGGAGCTAAAATGTTCTCGAATGAATTTGTCAAAGTTTGGTTTCACTATCATTGGAAAATATATACCGAAGGGGCTTTAACTATCCCAAGGTTTCTCATGATTTTTAGGGCTTTTAAGAACCCTGGCCAACTCAAATTTTCCTTTTAAAAATTCCTCTTGTGAGTTTTTGAAAAATTACACGTATTTACGAAAATGCCACTATATTTCGTTAGTTTTCATCATAATTTTATTTCACCATCCTAGCTCCATTTTTCTTTCTTTTTGAACTTAGGATTATTATTTTTAAGAGCCTAGGATATTACCCAAATTTTTAGGGACATTATCTAACTCATTTTAAAGGACTTGCTTTTATACGGCTTATTTCATCATTTTATGGAATTTACCATTCGTTACATTTTCCACTCCCCTTAAAATAAATTTTGTCCTTGAAATTTAAATACGTACCTTAGGGAAATAGCTCTAGATATTTTTGTTTCATTTCATCCTCCAGCTCCTAGGTTGCCTCCTCAGATGTCAAACCCTTCCAGACCAACTTCACCAGAGGAATGTTCTTATTTCTCGGTTGTTTCGGCTTAGTATCTACAATTTTCTCGGGTTTCACTACATAGGAAAGATTTTTCTACAATTGAATATGCTCATATTTTATGACATGTGAGGGGTCTGGTAAGTGCTTTTTCAATTCGAAGACATAAAATACA
Organism: Erythrophleum ivorense; assembly: GCA_026724425.1. NCBI lineage: Eukaryota > Viridiplantae > Streptophyta > Magnoliopsida > Fabales > Fabaceae > Erythrophleum > Erythrophleum ivorense. The sequence goes on along the minus strand of JAIUCV010000036.1, from coordinate 2,840,916 downwards.
TTATGGATTTAGGCTAGGTTAGGAGGTAGGGCTATCCGGTAAGCCACGGATCTAATTCTTTCAAGGATTTCAAATGGACCAATATACCTAGGATTGAGTTTTCTTACTCTCATAGACCGACCTACCCCAGTCACTAGAGACACTTGGATGAATATATGGTCTCCAATCTTAAACTTTAACGGCATCTTTCTCCTATCAGTATAATTCTTCTACCTACTCTGGGCCGTAAGGAGTTTCTTTCTAATCATTTCTATATGCTGGGTAGTCTAGTCCACTATCTCAGGTCCTATCAAACTTCTCTCACCTAGCTTAACCCAACACAGAGGGGATCTACATTTTTTCTAGTATAAAGCTTTATAAGGGACCATTTGAATACTGGAATTGTAACTATTGTTATATGCAAATTTTACTAATGGTAGATATACATCTCAATTATCTCTCATCTCTAATACACATGCCCTCAGCATGTCTTCATAGGTCTAGATGGTTCTCTTAGTCTAACCATTTGTTTAAAGGTGATAAGCAGTATTAAAACGTAACCTGGTCCTTAAGGCATGCTGTAATGACCTCTAGAAGTTCGATGTGAATCTAGGGTCTCTATCTGATACTATACTACTGGGTACCTCGTGAAGTTACACTACCTCTCTTATGTACAAGTGGGCTAATTTATCTAATGTATAGGTAGCCCTAATAGCTAAAAATTGTGCAAACTTCGTCAATCTATCTACAATCACCCAAATAGCATCATGTCTAGAGGATACTTTGGGTAACCCCATAATAAAGTCCATGGCTAAGCGATCCCATTTCTACTCTAGGATATCTAAGGGTTACAACACCCCAGCGGGTCTCTAATGTTCTATCTTAACCCTCTAATACACTAAACATCTAGCTACATAATCAGTTGTATCATTTTTCATTCCTGACCACTAAACTATTCTTTTCAAATCTTGATACATCTTGGTGGCACCTGGATAGATAGTATATTTACTCTTATGTGACTCTTTTAGGATTCTCTCCCTCAGCTCACTACTACTAGGCACACAAATTATATTTTTGTATACTACCACACCATCCTTAGATATCCTGAAATCTGAGGTCCTACCTTGGGTAATCTCACTCTTGATCTATCTTAAGAATTAATCCTTTCTCTGGGCATGTAAGATCTGGGTTCTTAATTCATTCTCAATCCAAGTCTCACTCAGATATAATCTACTCGATACCACGGCAAGAGAGGTTTAAATTTCTAAACTTTTTTAAGAGTTCTTACTTTCTGATCATCATATGGGCTACATGGATGGATTTCTTATTCAAGGCATCGGCCACCACGTTGGCCTTACCCAGATGATACTTCAATGTGTAATCATAATCTTTTAAGAATTCCATCCATCTCTGCTATCTAATATTGAGTTTTTTTTTATCAAATAGGTATTTCAAACTTTTATGGTCGCTATAAATCTCTATGCTCACACCATACAAATAGTGCCTTCAAATCTTAAGAGCAAAACCTACTGCGGCTAACTCTAGGTCATGTGTGGGGTAATTCTTCTCATAAGGCCTTAACTGCCTAGAAGCATATGTCACTACCCTACCTTGCTACATCAGCACACATCTTAACCCTTTTCTTGAAGCATCACTATATACCACAAACGGTAAACTAAGGTCAGGAATAATCAATATAGGGGTAGTGGTCAATCGGAGATTCAACTTCTGGAAACTCCTCTCACATCTATCATCCCATACAAAAGGTGTATCCTTCCAAGTCAACCTTATGAGTGGTAAGACCATCTAAGAAAAACATTGAATAAATTGTCTATAATATCCTACTAAACCTAAGAAACTCCAAACCTCGGTGATAGTCCTAGGTTTATCCCACTATAACACAGCCTTAACTTTATAAGGATCTACCGTGACCTTGTCTCATGATATCACATGACTTAAGAACTTCACATCGGTAGCCAAAACTCACATTTGCTAAGTTTGGCATATAATCTCTTACTTTTCAAAGTCTCTAGGGCTAATCTCAAATGCCTCTCATGCTCCTCAAAAGATTTAGAATATACTAAGATATCATCAATAAAGACCATAACAAATTTATCTAGATATAGTTTGAATACCCTATTTATATGATCCATGAACACTATGAGCATATTCGTCAGCCCAAATGGCATCACAAGAAACTCGTAGTGCCCATATCTAATCCTGAAGGCCATCTTTAGGATGTCTTTAACTCTCATTCTCAACTGGTGGTACCCAAATCTAAGGTCTTTCTTAGAAAATACAAATGCCCTAGCTAACTAATCTAACAGGTCATCTATTCTTGGAAAAGGATATTTATTCTTGATGATGACCTTATTTAATTCTCTATAATTTATACATAATCTCAAGTTACCATCTTTCTTTTTCACAAACAATACTGGAGCTCCCCAAGGCAGAACACTAGGGCGTATGATCCTTTTTCTAACAACTCCTCTATCTACTTTTTCAACTCAGTAAGTTCGGTGAGAGCAATTCTATAAGGAGCCTTGGACACTAATTTAGCCCCATGCACCATATCTATAGGAAATTTTATCTCTCTCTCAAGGGATAGACCACTAAAATTAAAATCTTTAAGGAAAACCTCCAAGAATTCCCTAACTATCAGATCTTCTCTATCCCTTCCTCTACCTTAGCCTGAATAGAAAAAAAAATAGAAACCCTTGACATCCATGCTCTAAATGTCTCTCAGCCTTGGCAGAAGTCATAAAGGATAACTCGGCTCCTATCCTAGGTATGGTCTCACATGAACGTACAGATATGGTTCGGTGTTCACAATCAAAAACAGCATTATTGGTAGTCATCTAATTCATACTAACAATCAAATTAATATCATGGAAAGGCATACAAATCAAATTAATAGTAGTATAGCAGTGGTTAAACTGTACAGTGACATTCAAGCAGGCATGGGAAGTAACAACGTGACCTCCAGTAGATGTAATGACAATCAAATGGTAAAGTACTAATGGCCAGACCTAAACATCTCACACATTCATAGGATATAAACGAATAGCTAGCACCTAAATCAAACATAGCAATCACAAGAAAACCATTCACTATGAGCGTACCTCAGATCAAACTAGGAGATGCACTAGCCTCCTACTAAGAAAGGACGAACACCCTACCGTAGGTCTGTGGCCTAGAAGGTGCTGAATCTGTCTGGGGGCAATTTCTAACAATGTGCCCTAGCTTCCCACACTTGTAATATGTCACTATAGACTGCTATATGGATGACTGAATCTAAGGGTGCTGCGCTTTCTTGCCTTTTGTGGACTCCGGTTCCACTACATCTTACCCTTCTTTATACTAGTATGTGCAGAGCTGACATCCTCTTTTGGTCTCAGCCTCTTTAACTCCAGAGCCCTCTATAACTAGATACTGTAGTAGTAGGCATAATATCTCTCAAATTGTTTTCAATTATCCTATTAATCTCTATAAGGAAATTAAAGTTTCGGATCCTTTGTAGAGTAACTCTATCTCTGATCAAAGGCTTCAATCCAGTCTCAAACTGCTCACACCTCCAAAGCTCATCATCATATCTCTAGAGGTAGAAAGAATATTGAGACAACTTTATAAACTTGGCCACGTATTGATCTATTATAATATCATCGGTCTGCTTCAGCCTCATAAACTGCATATCTTTCTGTTTCCTTATGAAATTGGAAAAATATTTCTTATAAAATGCTACCAGGAAATTCTCCCAAGTAATCTGCAAATTCTTGGTCTTCATCAGAGACTTCATACTATGCCACCATTTATCAAGTTCTTTCTATAATATGAAGGTAGCAAGCTGAGCTTTCTGCTCTGAGGTGCAATCCATCACTGTAAAATTTTTTTCTATTTCCATCACTAAGGCCTCCACCTTATCTGCATCTAACTCCTTGTCAAATACAGGCAGGTTGTCCTTTTGAAATTGATTCAGCTGTTTTTGAATTAATGGCAAAGTCTAAGTTGGCTCTTGGGGAGGTGGAGGTGGAACACCAGAAGTGGAAGGCTGAGGCAAAAAGGCTTCTCTCCTAGCTTCTTCCAGCCTAACTAGGGAGTCTTGCAGCTACATAATCATCTTATGCTACTGTGTAAAACCCACTATTGCTGGGCTATCACATCCTCGTATCTATCAAGCCGTTCCATGACAGCTGGCAAAGGGTCCTCGAAATCAACCTCTGAACCCATAACTGGTCTGCCCCTGCCTCTGAATCTTCTAGTTTCAACCATCTTAACTAAAAAAAAGTCACAATCTTAGCTCACAAATACAATTTGAGCATATATACATAGCTATTCTACCACTTCCAAGGTGATTCACACCTAAACACAAGCCAAATACACCACTCAAGAGCTAAACACTAAGCAAAAGTTCCTGAACCTCTGCTTTGATACCAATAAATGTCACACCATACTTTATTAGACCTTATATTCCCATATTCAAGGTAACTTTCATTTGCAAGTAAAGAAAATCAAGGAAAAGGAATAAAATATGCTATTTCTTTATGTTTTCAGGGTTAAAATTTTGAATTTTGATCTGTGGACCTCAGAAACTTACCAGCAACATTCTCTAATTATTTCCTATCTATACAAATCATAAACATCTTAAAAATTTGCACAAACCATGGACCAAGAGCAAAAAACAAAAAATAATCACATTTTACCTTGGGTCAAAATTTCAATTTTCTGCTAACAACTTTGGAAAATCATAACTAAATCTAGAAAAATAAAAATTAAGCAAACCATAGATTTTTGGAAATCTCTGAATGTTATATTTACACTAAAAATAACTTCCAGTCATGAAAATCTTGTCTAGACCATGTTTGACAATAAAAAAGGCACAAAGGTTGGATTGTCCAGAATTACTGATATAACTTACTAATATAAAGTTTGAAAATACATAATTAATTCCAAAAAAAATCCAATTCATGTAAACTATACCAATTTAGAAAGGTGTGGATGTTATCGAGAGGGAAAAAATAGTTACAGATCAACCCAAGAGCATTTTGACCCATAAAATTGATATAATAGTGATGGAGATCTAACTGTGTGCCTAGAACAAAATAGAAACTTCAAAAATTTATATCTCCCTCTTTAGACATCCAAATGAGGTGTTTCTAGTTGGAACAGGTCACTGGGAGGTCTAGTATTTTCTTGTAAAATTTTACAACAATTGTACATCATTTTCCTCATGAATGCCATAGATCAATTTTTAGACCACATGAATAGTACCAGGCCAAAACCAAAAAAATTGCCAACTTCAAAAATTGACCAAAAATTATGTAGACTTCCAGATATTACCTACTTTAGCTTCCCAAAAATCTTTCAATAAGATCTAGGAGCATGCCAATTTTCATACTAAGAAAAGTTCATTTGGACCATTTGTGCTATAACTCACCATTTATGGTCACTTTTGTCTCTTATAAGGCACCAACTTGGTCCAAATGATTTTCTTTTGAGTTTGGCACCTCTTGGGCAAGTTTAAAAGCATAAATACAATTTGTAGAAATTGCCTAAGTGATCCCAAACCTCATTCATCTCATTTTGGTCATTCCACCTCCAAGAATATACTAATACATACATGCCATCAAGTGTCAAGTTTTCTTATTTACATTGATTTTGTGCCACATATGATCCATACATCATTCATACATAATATTACATTTGTTCAATGATTTACAACTCAAAAATAATATGTACAAGTTCACTTTGACATCTTATTACAAGTAGAATTACATAATTGTCAAAGTGTAGCTTCTCAAGACCCTTGGCTTGTATTTCTTGCTTCATGAGTGCCATCTAGACATATTAAGATGAAGGAGGGAAGGGGAGTGAGATTCATGGAATCTCAATAGTTCACACACACATTCATGGCATACATACATCAAAGGCATAAGCATGGAAAGTAACACAATCATAAATCATACAAGATCACATTTCCATGCTACTAATTTTCATTAAATTCAAGAATGTGTTCTAAGGAATTTTGGCTTTTCTTTCCCCCATTTTTAGGACTTTTAGATTTGCCTCACCTTTGGCATAGAACCTTTTGACTTGGCCTCTCCCATTTAAGAGACTTTTAGCCTTGCCTCACCCATGTCATGAGACTTTGGCATCTCCTCACCTACATTAAAGGACTTTTGGCATCACCTCACCTCACCCTTATGAGCCATTTTCCACAATCAACAATATTCAAGATAACACATTGGTACCAACGCAATCAATAACATTCAAGACAACACGTTGGTACCAATGCAATCTCAAAGCATTAAGTGGCATGATCTTAACTCATACAAGCACATACAAACACACAATGACATATATACAACCAAGAATGCAAAGAGAATGAAGTGGAGAGCTACCTTGGTACTTATGCAAGCTTTGCTTAGTCTTTTTCCTTCTTTTTTTCGGTCCCACAAGCACACCTAGGTGGGTTAGGATTCTCTTGGCCTTGGATTCAAGCTTGCTTTCAAGAGCCTTTCTTCCTGGTTTGCTTCTCTTCAAGAATTTCGAACCACCCCCCTTTGTTCTTTTTCTTGGTTTTCTCCCTCCTTTCTCTCCTTCTCTTGTGCGCCTAAGATGGAGCTTTCTTTTTCTATTTTTGGACAGAGGAAAGTCAACCAAAATGAGAGGGAGAAAAGGGCATGAAGTTTGTGCAAGCTTCAAGAAGCCACTTTTCTCAAAAATTTCAATTTTGCCCTTTCATTGTGGTATTTTCATTTTACCTTTGCTTTAGCTCCTTTTTTAGAACTCTCTTTTCCATTATAAAATTTAGGTTCCCAATTTAATGAAATGCCTTTGGAATCACTCAATTTGGAACTAAAACCTTCCTAAATGAATCCATCAAAGTTTGGATTCACCGTCATTAGAAAATATATACCAGAGGGAATTTAACTATCCTGAGACTTCCCATGGTTTTCAAGGCCTCTAAGAACCATGGAGAACTCAAATTTTCTATTTAAAAATCCTTCTTGTGAGTTTTCAAAAAAATTGCACGTATTTATGAAAATGCCATTACATTTCATCAGTTTTTGTCACAATTTTATTTCACCATCCTAGCTCCGTTTATTTCTTCTGTCTGAGCCTAGGATTATTAGTTTTAGGAGCTCATGACACTACTTAAATTTTTTGGGACATTATCTAGCTCATTTCAGGGGATTTGCTTTTATATAGCTTATTTTGTCGTTTTACGAAATTTACCGTTTGTTACAATTTAGCCCACCAAGGTTAAAGGGTTCTGCTCTTTACTTTATTCATTCATAGCCAAATGGCATATCTAGATTATTGGGTCTCTATGGAGTGTTACCTATAGACTCTAACCATTGGCTTGAGGGAATAATTTTCTAAGCTTTCTAATTCATAAAGACATCTAGGTGTCTTGGCTGGGGGAAAGTAACTCTCTCTCATTTTCCCTTTTAAACTGACCCTGTGCAGCAATCGTTTCACCTCATATGGCACTGCATTACTACCTATCTCTGTCTCAAGCAACACATCTCATAACAACTTGAGTATGGTAACCAGGGAGAATTAAGCCTCTCATAATCTATCAGCAAGCCCTTCTTGCAGCTACATAATAATCTCTTGCTACTAATACATATACGACTTGCTAATGATCTTGACGAGCTACCATAATTCATAAAGCTTTAACCGTTAAATCACTTAACTCCACTCTAGAAACTCTATAGGCCTATCACTCCTAAGATTCACCACCTACTCCGATACCATTCTACATCTTACTTAACATAAACATAGACATATGCCATCTTCACACACCCAAAATGCCTTGTTCATACACACTTGTAACATTACTTCCTTAAGCCATATACAATCCTAGAAGGCCTGGAACTTTGCTCTGATACCAAAAAATGTAATACCTTAGCCTCTTTACCTTTACACAATGGTCCCATAGGCGGTCTCAATCCATGGCATGCATAATGGAGCACAATTGTAAGGAAATATATATATTAAGCATGAACAATTGCGTTACGTAGGGCTTCATTAATTCATTTTATGCTCCATGGACCATGTGAAATCATCCATATCATTTCCTACTTATAACATATCCATTAAAGTCATAAACATCATTATTTAACTCATGCATCACATATTTGAAGCCATACATTCCAAAAACCAGAATTTGGTCTTGAGTTGGCAAGTTAGATTTTTAATATGAATTTTGAAAATTCATAACTAATTCTAAAAAAATTAAAATCAAGAAAACCATACCATTCTAAAAAGATCTAGATGTCTACTAATAATAAAAATAAATCTAGATCAAAAAATAGTATTTAACCCCCAAAAATTGATGGAACAGTACCAAAGGTTGAGCTACGTTACTAATACTATCATGAAACTTTAAAATTTTTGTTCTCCCTCTAGAGAGCTCCAAATGAGATGATATCAGTGGCTATAGAAATATTATGATGTATAGTATATGCACATAAAATTTCATAAGCATTGGACATCATTTGTCCCACATGTGACACATAAATATAAACTAATTATATGAACAGTGCATATACCATTTTTGCATAATTTGGCCAACTTTGAAAAATCATAATAAATTCTCTAGAGTTTTAAATTAAGTACTCTTTAGCTCTGTAAAAATCCCTAGATGAGACCTACTTGCTAGCCAAATTTTATGAAAAAACTCACTCATTTGGTTAGACTTTGGTTTAGCACACAAAATAGTCAAATTTGAAATCCAAATGGGTATCTCAAGGCACCAAATGCTCTTCTTCACTTTTCACAACCATATAAGCAAGTCTAAAAGTATAAATACAACATATAAAAGCATGCCAGATGATCCAAATCATCATGAGCTCATTCTCACCTTGCCACTTGCATTCATACACATGAATATAAAGGCAAAGGAGTGGCAAAAACTCACATTCTCATTCCTTTGACTTTCACATTGATACATACATCATCTATACATACATTTAAACCTATTCAAGAGTTTACATCATATATACATCTCATGGTTATATCATTTGACATCAATATGCTATAAAATTTCCTATTCTTTTACTCCTTTGTCAAAGTCTCATGCTCCAAGGCATTTGGGCTCCTTTCTTTGGTCTTCTTGGCTTACCTAAACATAATTAGTCATATGGAGGGGAAAAGTGAGATTCAAATAATCTCAATAGCTCTTTACCCTTTCAAACATACATAATGGGTGCTAAAACATGTCAAAGAATGCATGTATGGCATTTAGGCTACTAGTGAACATACATATAGCATTTTCATGGTCATAGAAACTCATACATATCATACATAGGCTCTTAAGGGTATTGGCCTAGTCTCACCCATTTTTCTTGGGACTTTTGGATTTGCCTCACTCATTTTCAAGGGACTTTTGACTAAGTCTCACTTTTCTTGAGACTTTTGGCTTTGTCTCACCTAATTTTAAAAACTTTTAGCTCATCCTCACCCTTGCTCAAGGACTTTTGGCATCACCAAACCCATTCAAGGCAAACACACATTCATAAAAGAATATTTCAAGAATATCATGCTACCATGACATGTAGGCAATAGCTAAAAACATTTCCCATGGCATAAACATACATACAAGCACTCAAAGACAAGCAAACATCCAAGACATGCGTGAAAGAAAAATTAGAGAGCTACCTTGTAGCCAATGCCACACACTTTTTCCATGAATTTGTCTTCTCCTTTTTGGCCAAGCTCATGGAATTAGGTGGCACTTGAATCTTTTAGCCTAGACACATCAAATGAGATATGAATCACTCATGGGAACAAGCTTTAACCTTATACAAGCTCTATGCAAAGCTACTTTCTCATATGGCTCTGTTATACTTCCATACAAGACACAATGAAGCAACTATTAGAAGTCATGATCTTGGCTCCATTTTCTCCTTCAATCCAAGTCTCTTGACTCCATTTAGACTCCTTGGAGTCATCAAAATTTTTATTTTAAGGAGCCTAGCTATAAGTTGCTTCTTTATGTCTCATTATAGAGCCTACACCTCTATCTCACAATCCAAGGCTTCTAAATTTTTTCCAAGGCTTTCTTTGATGTTTCTCTACCATATTTAGTCCCATTCTAGGCTTAAAACAATTTAAAACACTCCCTAGGTGGCCAAACCTCTCTTGGCTGAGACTATGCATTGGTTTTAGACCCATGGAGCTTGCTTTATTTTCTTGAAGGGAATGGCTCATATACAACTTCCTAGAGGTATAAAGGACTCATACCAAGTCTTACATGAGTGTAATTGCCCCTAAGAAAAATCATATTTCAAGATTTCTCTCAAAACCCCTAAGTTGTGCAACTTGAATTTTAAGGCTCCCTTTTTGTTTTCAATTGCATAGTCTTAATTCTCACACTCCATAATCCTTCTTCCTACCCTAGTTTGGGCAGAAATCCTTCCCTCTCGATTGGGCCCATGGCTAGCCAAACATATACATACAAGAAGAGACAATGAAAAGCAACAAAAGTAATGAGTTCTTACCTTATTTCAAGTCCTTTTCGAGAGCACTTTCCATTGCTTCAAGCTCCTCCTTTAAATTTTGAGTTCTCTCCCTTGGACTAGTCCCAAAATAGCCCTATATGAGTCATGAAAACTATAGAAAAGAAGAAGAAAAGGAAAGAAACAACATTGTGAAGGAAGAACCATGAAAATCCAAGGTTTTCTTACCTTTTTTTTTTCCTTATTCTTCCTTCTTTCTCCTCCCCTTTTTAGATGTCATTTCAGATCTATTTGGAGCTACTTCAAGATATGGAGAATGAAGATGAAGTGGCTGGACATGATTTATGAATCAAAAAGGTAAAGTTATTCACTTTTTCAACTTTTTATTTTAGTCCCTAAACATTAGTTTATCCGTTTGACCTCATTTCAACTCCTTTTCGAGAATCGTCTTTTCCATCATAAAATTAAGGTTTTCCAACTTATAAATTAACTTTGGTTTTAACCAAATTGGATTTGAAACTATTCTGAACTATTTAGTTAAAATTTTAATCAATTGTTTATTAAAATCGCTTATTAGAGGGGTTTCAACTATTATGAGGGTTCCCATAATTTTCAAGGTCTTTGAAAACTCTAAAAAAAACTTAAAATTTTTATTTAAAAAACCCTCCTATGACTTTTTCAAAATTTTTAAAAATTACAAAAATGCCCTAACTTGTTTTTGCATATTTTCTTAGCTTTTTTTGCTCGATTTTCTAGGCACTTTGGGCCTTGGACCTTATTTTCTATTATTTATTTTTTTTAATTTTATTTAATCTCAAATCATTCTATTTGAGGGACTTCCTCTTATATCATGTGAGTTTCGTACGTTTACAGAAAAAATGGATGTTACAATTATATTATAGGTTATATTATTTATATTTATTATGGTTATTTAATAAATCAAATATTATATTATTTAATAAATATAAAAATGAAGGTAAAAGGTAAAATAAAAATAAAATTTTATTGAAAATATGAATAAATTCCATATATATTTATTTTTTCTCTTATATTTTATACTTTTTACCCCAAAAAAAGCTATTTAACATATATATATTTATAGTATAATAATATGTTAGAAATAATACAATATAATAATATGTGTTATATTTTATACATGTATATAACATTATGTGTAATTCAAAATATTTAAATTTTAATTAATTAATATATAATAAATTTGAAATAATATAATCTAAATATTTTTAATTTAGATTATAATTATATTATAATTTAATAAATATATACATAAATATAGATAATGTAATAAAAATAAAAATTTTATAAAAAATATGGATAAATTTGAAATATATTTGTTTTTTCCTATATTTTTTACTTTTTAAAAAAAAAGTTACTATATAATAAACACATATGTATATATATGGTTACTGTTACGAAAGTTATATAATAATATTATAATAATATGTTTTATATAAATTATGTAGTCTAATATAGTATAATAATAAATTATGTTTAAAGAATTGTGTTAAATGACATTGTGAGTTGATGACATAATGCAAATAGAACGAAACATTCATATCATTTTTTGCAAGTTAAAAAGAATGTTTTTATTAGGATTCTTCAATTCTATGGAACATTTATTAATCTACTTGCCATTTAAGGCTCGGGGTGGTGGCATAGTCTAATACCAATGGATGTATCCCTTTGAAAGATAATTGGTACTTATGTGATATTCTAACCATACTCCTTGTTTACTATCTCATGCCAAAGGTTCTATATGTAAGGAGTATTTGTTACAAGAGGTATTGTATTTTTGTTCATACTACTTTAAGTCACATGTAACTTCAATGTGAACCAGAGCTAGTCAAAATGATTGTATGGGTAAAACAAAGGCAAGTGAGCCAAATTTATCAATTTTTACTCAAGTTAGATGTTCACTTGAAAATTGTTCAACTTGTTATTTGAGTGATAGAGAAATGGGTATTGCTCATTTTCATGTCTTGTTGAATTGCATGAAGTCAAGCCCTATCTCGAATAAGATTGAAACTTATCGCTATGGCTTGGTGAATTTTTGTTTGGCCATAATATTTAAGCTATCTTGCAAGACCTTTGAGCAAGAGCTGAAAAGATCAAATCCATACATTAACTTCAAGGAAATTGACACTAAGATCGACTAGCAATTTGTTGTGTGGTTTATGTATGGAATGACATCATTATTTATGTATTTATTTACATGTATATGCATTTATTTATTTATTTGCTTGCATAATTATATCTTAATTCTATTGTCAAATAGGTTCTCAATTAACTAATATCTAGAGATAATATACATTTGAAAATTTTAGCTTAGAGACCTCTTAGAGAGGTGCAAATATAGCTAGGATATTTTGTGAATGGATACAAGTTTTACACCAATAATTAGAGCATTAAAAAGAAAATAACAAATAGTAGAGTTTGTGTAAAAGGAATAAGAGAAGATGGAGAGAATGACTATTTCGATATGCTTAAAGAGGTGGTGCAGTTACAATATTTAGGAAAACCTATAAGAAAAATTAGTACTATTTTATTATTATTGGTTTGACCTTATTATAAATCAAGGGATGAAATACACCCAAAAAATAAAAAATTATTAAAATTAAACATACAAGGAGGTATGAAAATTTTAATCTATTTCTGTTTGCAAAATAAGCTATCCAAATATATTATGTCTCATATCCTGGGAAAAGGAGGGAGAAGGTTGATTGGTAGGTTATCTTCAACATTAGAGTAAGAAGTGTGATAGATGATAATAATACATTAGGGTTGACTTATCAAGATGATGAGGCATATGTTAATACAATAGATAACAAGATATTATCTAGTACATTACAAGACCAAGGGGGAATGGAAAAGGTGGATCTTCACATAGATTTGCTAGTTGAAGATCCACCTTCATATTGATATGTAAGACAAAGCCAAAGATGAAGATCAAGATCAAGATAAAGACAAAGAAAATAATGATCAAGATGAAGATAATATCAAAGAAGATGACTAGTTATTAGATGAAAGATATTTTATTAAATATTGAATTATTTAAATATTTTTAAAATTATTATGTAATAAATATAATTTTTTGATATGCTTTTATTGCTTATCAATGAAATTTTATAAATAAATGTATAAATGAAATTTTATAAATAAATGTATAAATACAATTTTACATTTAATGAAATTTTATAAATATAAGTTTATATCTAATGAAATTTTATAAATATAGTTTTATACTTTTTAGATTTAGTTTATTTTTTTTAGTTTTACAATATAAGAAATAAGATTTTTTCCATTATTATTAATATATTTTGAAATTTATAATAAATGAATTTTTAATTTATTTTATTAGTTTCTTTTTTATTAATTTCATTTATGATTTATACTATTTATAAAAATATATCATATTAAAATAATAATAATAAATATGCCCTTGAAGTGGTCAAATAAAATATTATTTTAATAAATATTATATATGTTTTATTATATTTTTTACACATATGTTTTCTCTTCTTTTATATCTTTTCTCTTATCTTTTTTATTATTTTGAAATAATAGCTTTTACTTATTATTGTTTTATTTTAAAACTCTACTCTTACAATATGCATAAATCAAGTGAAGCCACATGAACCAATATGCCTATACATATGTGAGCTAGCATGTTTACTCAATAATATTTATAAGTAGACTAATGTAAAATAAATTACTAATATTTATTGATTTTTAATTAATTTCATGTTTTTTAATTTGTATAAATATAATCTTATATTCAATAACATTTTATAAATATAATATATATATATATATATATATTCTTCATGTGACAACCTTTCACTTAAAGGGCACCCTTCACATGAAGGGATTAGATTTTTTTAATTTTTTATTAAATATTTTATATAGTTTACATCTGTATATTTTACATTTTACTCCTTTATCTTCTATCTTCACATTTATTCTCTATTCTTTTATATCTTCCTCTTGTCTTCTTCATCATTCTCTCTTATCTTTAAAAAGGTAAATAATAAAGATAAATAATACTACTTATACTTATTGTTGCTCCAATTTAAAACTCTATTCTTTATTGTATGCATCAATCAAGTGAAGCAAAGTGAACGAACATGCTTATGTAAGCCAACATGCCTACACAATGAAGCGAAATGAAGTGGAGCTTGCTTATGCTTACAAGTAATATCTATATGTAGATAGATATAAAATAAACCACTAATATTTATGTGTTTTTTAAATGTCAGGAAAAATACCAACGCAAGTCGATTCATTTATCTTTAAGTTTATCAAAGATTCGAAGTTCAAAAAAAGTAATCAAAACTAATGAAACGGGGTAATGCTTTTAATTAATTACATGTTTTTAAATAATTATCTCATCTATTTGTCACATACATTTTAGTTATTTATAAATTTAATTAACATAAGTTTGATTTATTTCTCAATCAGATTCACACTAGATGGTCAAGTTGTTAGTGAATGTATTCTAGTCATCATACAATATAATTATGATGGTCCATATAATTGTTTGTCATAGGTTCCTAAAATAGTTAGATAATTATGGTTTCACAAGTTTGGAATATTATTTTATATTATATGTTGTAAATATATATATGGTATAAACTTTTTTTGGTAACTAAATAATAATTGAAAAAAAAATATATTTACAAAAATATTGTTGTTAGATTGCATAATGACATTGTAAAATTTATGAGTTATTTTTGCATCATGTAAAAAATAAATTGAAGAATTTAATCAAACACGCACAAAGTTAGGGCAAAAGACCAGGCTAGATTAGAGAAGATATATAGAATGAATTATGTGTTAGTTGGAATAGTCCACAATTCCAACAAAAAAATGGGGGAAAAAAAGAGAAAAATAGAACATCTAGCTCTAGCTATGGCCCATCTCTTCATATTGGAGGAGCTGCTCCAACAAGCCATTGTTAGGAGGAGTTTAGGAAACAATTAAGCATAGCATAAACTTCTACTAAACTTCACTATCATATCCATTATAGTGATGGCAAGTGGATTGATAAAAAATCAGAAGTCATATTTGTAAGAGTAAATTTGTATTCACATTTTTATGGTTTTTGTTCAAAATGAATATCTCAAGATTAAAGGTGTATATTCAAATATTGTAAATATTCCTTTTATGAGACCATTATCATCACAACAATTATTTGAACAAATAAATCTTTGAATGCAAGCATCTAGAGAAAGAAAAGTTGGAGGGATAACCTATAATCTCAAAGATATGTCACAGGAAATAGAAGGAAATCTTATTCTTAGCTTTAGATACAAACTACCATATTAAGAAACGAAATATATAAGTGAAATTAAAACTACATTTCCTATAGACGAAATACATCTAGATATTGGTGTAATATATCTAGATATTAGCAATGTATTACACCCTTATAAATTATAATTTCAAAAAAATAAAATAACTATTTGATGAATGCTAGTTTTATATACATGATCCTCCTAATTTTGGGTTTTTAATGATTAAATATGGCTTTTAAATTTTAATAGCCATTTCTGCACTTAAGGAATTTTATTTACAAAATTTTAAATTTTAATGCACAAATTTCACTGAAATATTTCCTTTGTGTATTCTTCTTTCTTAATATTTTGTTTTGTTTTATTTTGCTTCATTTTATTTTATTTTCTTGTGCAGATTTTAATGGAAAAAGAATTTAAAATGAAGATGAATTAATGGTAGTTGGCTCTTCTTGTGGAACCAATGTATACATCAAAGGGAGGCATTCTTGGTGGAGTCCAAATCAGGCAGCTTCTTATTCTCGTGTTTCAACATCACTTACTCTAGCTGAAGCTCATTATAATAGCTTAGTTCCTTTCTTTTCACATGCATGGGTCTGATGAGATGGAGGGAAGAGCCTCTATTTAGATATCCAGGAGCTGCAGCTTATACAAGTATCACGGGTTACTCCATGTTGCAGCACACAAACACGCACCTTCCATCACTACAGGAAGATACGGCAATTTCCACACATTAACTTTGACAATCTAACTTAAAGTCAAAAAAGGTGCTTTTTTTCCAACAGCGGCCTTTTCCTGTCAATATACCAGACCCTTTTATCAACTATGGGCTTTGACCGTCAAAATGAGGCTTCTCCCTTCAATGCGCAGCTTCTTACAACGTGGTGCCAAAACGCGGGAAGCATTGGTGGTAACTTTCGTCCACTTTTATTGGCAGGAGGGTGGAAAAAATAATAGTTATTTATTTTTTAAATAATTTGATAGCAATTTTTCCACTTTTATCGACAGGTAATTATTGCACTTTCTTTCTCTTTATCTTTTACGTCTCAGCTTCTCCTCCTCTTTGTATTCTACTTCTTTCTGCATCTTAACCAGAACAACTTCTCCTCTCTGTGTTCTACATCTCTTTGCGTCTTGACCAGAACGAGTTGCATGCAATATATAATTGATGATTTGTCTTGCTGCAGGAGGAATTGTGGGCAGAGTGTGAGTTCTTTTTCTTGAGTTTCTTTTTTCTTTTTCTATCTTTTGATGGATGTTGATTGCCATAGGAGGACTTGTTGGCAGAGTTTGAGTTTCTTTGAGTTTCCAACTATTTCCTTTTTTCATCTTTTGATGGATGCTACACTTTTCTTGCTTGTGAATTCATACCCAAATTATGAAACCCATATCATAGAAAGATATAGCAAAGTCTATTTATCCTCAAAAGTTTAAGCTATATATCAATTTACCAAAAAATGACCCCAAAAAAATTCCATTTATATATATATATATATATATATATATGTATATGTATCCTTGAAACACGATTTAGCATTTTAGCAATGTTGATTGAGATTTTGAATATATATACATATATATATATATATATATCAAATGTTTTGCATTGCAACTACCGAGAGGCTATTTATTTGAAGAGTCACTCTCACATTTGACTTGAATTATATTATTGGATTATCTATCTCTTGATGTAAATAAGATGGAACATGATTAATAACAAGAGGGTCAATTCAAGGCAATTTATTTTGAGATTTAAAACCTTGAGGATATGAATCAAAATACACAATCTCAAAATTTTAAATAGGCTTTATTCAGGAAGGTTGGAGGTAGAAGCAGAAAGTTAATTCTTCTTGTATATTATATTTTTGGATAGAAGAGATGGGTATATCAATTGGAAAGTTGTATAAGGAAAACTTTCAATAGTATTTATATTAAATTATGTATCTTTTAATAGTTTCTTTTTTTTTTTTAAATTGTAAAGAATATGGGACAGAGGAGCCAAATAATTGTGTGCTCTTTCCTAGCCTAGTTAACATGGCAAGGTAGTTTTGGTGCTTTGCTTCTCAAGAGGGAGAGAAATAAAGATTGCTTTTTAGTTGGATATATCCATTGAAATAGCAATACAAACAATAGTTAGTAAAACATTCATTAAAAAAAATAGTGAAGCAAAAATAAGTCAATGGACTGATTATCTCACTTTTTAGGACTGAAATGAATATGATGTTTAGGGTTTGATTTTTATTTTAGTTTATTTTTCTATTTCCTAATTGAAGACATTGAAAAATTGTGTACATAGTAGAAATTTAAATTTATGATCTCTTACTAATTATTTATCCTTGTTATAATTATATCATTGTTTTATGGGCTTGATTTTGTTGTGAAAGACAAATATATCAGTAATATCTTGGTTACATATCTATCTCAAGTCTAAATTGGTTTTTCTAAATAAAGAAAAATAAGGCAAAAGTAGTTTGAGATTCTTAACTCACTAATTAAAACCTTGAGGATATAAATCAGAATACACTTTTGATATTTTTAATTTAATAATTAAATAATGCAAGTGAAAATTGTAAAGTCCATGAAATAGTAAGAAAGAGGTTAAACAATCTATACAATTCTTTTTTTTTTTCAAATTATCATGGCATCTTAATAGTAAAATAAAAATATTGACACATATATCCCTCTTTTTGTTTCTCTTAGTTTAAGGCACTTTATTAGAGCTCATGATCCCTAAACAGGAAGTACAAAAGCAAAAGAAATCTTTGGACCAAGTATTGGCATTTTTGCTTCTTAGGTACATACACCCCTCTCTTTTTATTTTGATTATGATTTGATTTAGGCAGGCTTTGATTATGATTTGTAGTTATTTTCTTTTCTAGTTATTTCCTAATTTTCTTTCTTAATTATAAGCTTCAAAGTCGAATTATAGGAATGAAACAAAAGAAGCATAAATAATATTTGTGCCTTTGTTTATTTTCTTAAGATATGAAATCTTTGAATATGTCAAATTTTTTTGAATGATTTTGTGCATTTGTATCCACATGTTTCTAATTATTAATGTGAAGTTAATTATGTTTTCTATATTCTATGCTTTCTAGTTAATCATGAAGAAGGATTGGATGCAAATTAAGAATAGAGCAGATCCTAAATATAGAAAAGGGGTTATTGAGTTCCTAAATTTTGCATTTGAACACATAAACAAAGATGATATTTATTGCCCATGTGTTAAATGCAATAATCTTAAGAAAAAAACTCGTGAAGAAGTTGAAGGAGATTTACTAATACATGGAATAGTTGCAAATTATACAACATGGTATAAACATGGAGAGGATTTAGAAGTGGCATCTTCTAATTTAAGTGATAATGATGAATCTGATAGGGAGTCAATTCAAGATATGTTAATGGATCATTTTGGGGCATGGGATACAGAGGAGCCTAATAAAGATGCAAGCATATTTTATAAATTGTTGCGTGATTCTGAGCAAAGCTTATATCCAAATTGTAAGAAGTTTTCCAAATTATCATTTCTGATGAAATTGTATCATATAAAATGTCTTGGCGGCTGGAGTAATAAATCATTTTCTATGTTACTTGAATTGTTGAATGATGCCTTTCCTGAAGGAACACAATTGCCAAAATCTTATTATGAAGCAAGAAAGATCTTTCGACATCTTGGGTTAGATTATATAAAGATTGATGCTTGTGAAAAGGATTGTATGCTATTTTGGAATGAACATTCAAAGCTAGATTGCTGTGTGGTTTGTAATACCTCTAGATGGAAAGTTGAAAATAATAATTTAAAGAGGAAAAAAATTCCAAAAAAGATTCTTCGTTATTTTCCTACAACTGCAAGATTGAAAAGATTGTATATGTCAAATAAGACAGCATCAAAAATGATGTGGCATTATGATAAGCGTGTGGATGATGGTGTTCTAAGACACCCTACTGATTCAAAAGCATGGAAAAAGTTTGATGAGTTACATGAGTCTTTTGCTTTAGAGCCACGCAATATTAGGCTTGGTTTGGCTAGTGATGGATTTAATCCCTTTGGCAACATGAGTACTCAATATAGTATTTGGCCTATGGTATTAATTCCTTTCAATTTACCACCTTGGAAGTGTATGAAGGATCCATATATGATGTTATCATTATTGATTCCTGGGCCAAAAGGTCCAGGAAATGATATTGATGTATATTTACAACCTTTAATAAATGAGTTGAAGGAATTATGGGAAGTGGGTGTTGAAACTTATGATGCATCACGAAAACAAAACTTCAACATGCGTGCAGCAATTTTATGGACAATTGATGATTTTCCAGCTTACGGAAACTTATCTGGATGGAATACTAAAGGAAGCTTAGCTTGCCCATCTTATAATGTGGAAACTCGTTCTATGTATTTAAAAAATGGAAAAAAATATTACTTTTTAGGATATCGTCACTTTTTACCAATTAAACATAGATGGCGACATGAGAAAAGTTTATTTGATGGCACAAAGGAGGTTGGGCATCCTCCTAAGCAACTTTCTGGGGAAGATGTACTTCATCACGTTCATGATTTAAAAGGGTTAGTGTTGGGAAAATATGCCAATAAAAGGAAGAAAAATGAAATGCAGCATTCAACTGGTTGGCTTAAGAAAAGTATCTTCTTTCAATTACCATATTGGAATACCTTATTGTTACGACATAATTTAGATGTCATGCATATTGAAAAGAATGTTTGTGATAATATTATGGGGACATTGATGAATGTTTTGGGAAAAACAAAGGATAATTTAAAAACTCGATTGGACTTACAAGCCTTAGGCATTAAGGCTGATCTACATCCCATACAACACAGTAATAGGGTGTCAATACCTGCATCTATTTACATGTTGACTAATGACGAAAAAAGCATTTTGTGTGATTTCTTGAAGAATGTTAAAGTTCCAGATGGATATTCTTCTAATGTTGCTAGATGTGTGAAAACAATGGAGCAAAAGATCATTGGATTAAAAAGTCATGATTGTCATGTCCTCATGGAGTATTTCCTTCCACTTGCACTACAAAGACTATTAGCAAATGAGAATATTCGCAGTCCATTGATTCAGTTATGTTCTTTCTTTAAAGAGTTATGTTGCAAAGTTCTTACTTTGGAAAAGTTGGATCAAATTGAAACTCAAATTGCTTATACACTTTGTAAGCTTGAAATGATATTTCCTCCTTCATTTTTTGATGTTATGGTCCACTTACTAATGCACTTAGCACAAGAAGCTAAGATTGCAGGGCCAGTTCATTATCGTTGGATGTATCCCATTGAAAGGTAATTGAATCTCCCTTTATCTTACCTATATAATTCTAAATTTTTTTATCAATTCCATAAATGATATATATATTCATTATGTAAAGGTACTTACGAACTTTGAAGGACTATGTATGTAATCGAGCTTATCCAGAAGGTTCCATAGCAGAAGGATATATTGCAAATGAATGTTTGATGTTTTGCTTAAGATACTTTCATGGAATTGAAACAAAATTCAATCGAGTTGGGAGAAATTGGGATGGTGGTCCTAACGAATTATTTGGGTTGTCTATTTTTGTACAATCTGGTCGCCTTACTAGAGTGAGTAAAATATCAAGAAAATTAAGTATGGAAGAATTGAATCAAACTCATCTTTATGTCTTGAAAAATTGTGATGAAGTTATTCCATTTATTGAGTAAGTATATTTGCTTTCGACTCATATGTTATCTTATTATATATTCATATCCTTGAATATAATGGTTTTTATTTATTAGGAAGCATAAGTTGGAGATTGAAAGAGAAAATTTTAGAAATATTGACAGACGACATAATCAACAATTTGCCAAGTGGTTTGAAAGTCATGTAGGTAGTGCACTTTTTTAAAGTATACTTTTTTTAGTTATAATATTTTATAATTTTAAGCTTTTTCTTATATTTATGTAGGTTACACAACTTTACAATGAAGGAAGTGATAAAGTAACATAATAACTCTTACATTTAGCTCGTGCTCCATCACAAGAAGCCATATGTTACAAAGGATTCATTGTGAATGGTTTTGTGTTTTGCACAAACGAATGCGACAATAATAGAAAAACACAAAATAGTGGAGTTATGGTAAAAGAAGATTCTAGTAAAGAGTACTATGGTGTCATTGAGGATATTTTTGAATTGTCTTACATGGGAAATAATAAAGTTGTTCTATTTAAATGTTTATGGTGGGATGTAAATAACTATGGTAGGGGAATAAAGGTAGATGAATATGGGATAACAACTGTGAATAAAGGGCGAAAATTGAACACAAATGAACGATTTGCTATGGCATGTCAATGTGAACAAGTCTTTTATGTGGAAGATATTACTAACTCTAATTGGCTATGTGTGGTGAAGGTTGCACCTCGAGACTACTTTGATATGCCTATGCTTGAAAAGGACGATGAAGAAGAATTGGATGTGGTTATCCCAGAACCATTCCAACAACATATGTCTCATGATATTAATGAGCCTTCAAATATTGTGTCTCATGATACAGAAATTCTTGTATCTTGGAGTAGGATAGAACATAGCAATGCTCTTTATGTAGACTTAGGGGATATAGGTCAAGAATGAGTTTTTTGATTAAATGTTTGATGTATTTTAATGAGTTGTATTATTGAACCTCTTTTACATGTTACCTTTTCCTTTTTTGTCCTCATTATTTGTACAATTATATTTTAAATTTAATATTATTACAAACCTCTTCCAATATTATCTAGAATTTTTTTACTACAGAGAAGTATTAGAATGGTTGTTGCTAATACTAGTACAAGAAAAAATGTAGGTATGCCATTTTTTATTGTGTTGTTTGTAATATAAATTTTTAAAACTCTTTCTTGTTAGATGTTTATAACTTTTTCAAATTTAATGTTGTTGAATAGGTCAACGTGATTACAAAATAAAAATTCGAGGATCCACACGCAATCTTGAATTGTCTAAATTGCCACCTGGTAAGAGACTTGACATAACATGGCGAAACAATCGTCCTGTTGGTCCAAATTCGAAGTTATTCAAGTCAAGATGTACAACTTTGGTTAGGGAAGTGCAAAATGCACCGCTAAGTGTTAGTGAATGGGCTGAAATTTCCATGGAAAAGAAGAACAAATTATTTGATCTTGTTTTGGTTATTACTTTAACACTACAAAATTTTCAAATCATTTTTGTAAAATGTTCATGTTTTATATTAACTGACATATAGTCGTTTTTTGACCTCAAGGTTCATTTTAAAGTTGAAGGTTGTCAACAACTTGTATGGGCACAAATGAATAGGTCATACAAGAATTATCGCCATGCATTGAAGAAGAAGTATTATGATTCTTTTGAATGTCCCGAAGAGGCTCTTGCTATTATACCACCTGATATGACAGAAGAAGATTGGACATATCTTGTGAGATTATGGAATTCAGATAGTTAGAAAGGTGGGTACCAGAAATTTACCTTTATTTTATTTTTGGAAATAATATTACATTTAATTTTATTTTACTCTTGGAAATAATATTTTTCAAAAAATGAGTGATCAAAATAAGATTAGTCGATCAGCCAACAGTATTATTCATACTACAGGATCAAAAAGTGTCCAGCAAAGAGCTGAAGAAGAGGTATTAGAGTTATTAATTTAGTATATTTTGTTTAAAATTTAATAATAAAATATTATGTTGTTTATTCAACAATAGAAAGAGAAGAAAGGACAAGAAATTGGGCGTGTCCACCTATGGGAAATTACACACACTAGTGCTAATGGACAGGCTGGTAACAAAGAATCACAAGATAAACTTGTAAGTTATCTCAATTTAAATACACCAGATTATATGAACATTATGATATGGTCTTGAATTTTTTTTAAGTCATATGTTTGAACATTGTATCATTTAAATGTAGGAGCACCTCAGAAGCATCATATCTGAAAAAGAGAAAGGATCTCTGGATATGAATGAAAATGAAATATTTATAGAAGTTTTTAGACCTGAACGACATGGAAGAGTTCGTGGGCAAGGAGCTGGTATTTGCCTTACACAATTTATTGGGCCTCAATCCTCATATGTTTGTGAGCTTGAAAAGTGTAACACCATAACTTCTAACTCATTTGATGCCATTTATAAGCTTTGTATTATCAATCCCACAAGATCATATGAAAAGGGGATGAAAATAATAAATTTTTACTGCGTTGCGCTATGTCAAAAAATTCAATTTGGTGTCATGTGGACCGAATGAGCTCATACTATGCATCCTCATACTAAATTTCAACATTTCAACTCATTTCAATCCCAAAAACATGCTTTAAACCCATGGAAACCAAAATGGGATATGAATCATGCATGTTCATTTTCGGCCATACTTGGCCTCATTTCTGGGCAAAGTTTGGAAATTCATAACTAAATACAAAAAAATTGAAAACATGCTTTCTTGGTCATTCTGGAAAGCTTAGACTGTCTACTTCATAGTAAAAATATGTAGAAGTCTTAAACTCCCACACAGAAAGCGTTTGACATGCGAAATCATCTGAAGGTCAGAGGGGGTCCTGTTACTGTCATAGTTTACTGATATGAACTTCAAAAATGTCTAACTAATTCCACAAAAATCCAATGCATGCAAAAGATACCACTATGGAAAGATGTGGATGTTAAATAGAGAGAAAAAATATCTCCAGATCAGTTTATGAAGCCAAAAACCCGGAAATCGATGGAACAGTACCTCGGGTCAGATAAGATGACTGATTCTGGGCAGAACCTTCGAAATTGCATATCTTCCTCTCTAGACCTCGAAATGAGGTGATCTTGGTGGCCACAGAAATCTTATGACCTCTAGTTTATGCATGTAAAATTTCATAAGCATTGGACACTATTAGGCTATCAGGTGACGCAGAATTCAAAACTGCCAATATGAACAGTACCTATACCAGAATCCATGAAAAATCTTAACTTTGAAAATTTATCAAATATTCTCTAGGTCTCCGAAAATTATGATCTTTAGCTTCTCAAAAATCTATTAATAAGACATAATTGCATGCCAAGTTTCAGGGCAAGAATAACTCATTTGGCCAAAAAATGGCATAGGGTTCTATTATGGTCAATTTTGGCTCCATATTGGGTACCAAAATTGCCAAATGGATTTCCCTTGGTCTTGGCACCTTTTGGGCAAGTTTAAAAACATATTTAAGACTTGTGTGAGCTACCCAAATGGTCCCAAACGTCATGAATCTCATTTTGGCCTTTTCATCCACACTTATACACATTTACATCAAACTTCCAATTTGCATAACTTGGCATTACATACCCAAATTCATTTCTAAAGTTCATACATCATATCCATACATGTATCATCACATAATATCATATTTACATGTGTCTCAAGGGTCATGTGCCATTTACAATAATCATATACATCAAGAAACACAATTATGGTTCTAAAATGGCTAAAGCTAAACATAGACTTGTCATTCTTCCTTCTTCATTGATGTTGGCTCCCTTCACCATAGTTACTTGGTCCACCTAGCATATTAGATCATTGGAGAGGAGGGAATGAGATTCAAAGAATCCCAATAACTCATCTCCCATTCAATCACACATAATATGTACAAAGCAAGCTTTTCAAATGCATGTATGGAAAAATAGAAGTCATGGACATTTTCAAAGCAACCTTGGCATGTGAATCAATCATACAAGACATTCAAGAGTTCCCCAAGTGTTTGATTTGGCCTCACACTTCTCCTCATGGATTTTGGACTTGCCTCACCCATTCTTTAAGAGCTTTGGACTCAACCATACTCTTGGGAGCCCACTTTGCTTTTGGGAGACTCTTTGCTATGTCTCAACCAAGTTTAAGGGTTCTTGGCTCATCCTCACCAAAGGGAAGAGTTCTTGGCCTCTCCTCACTCAAGCAAACTCATACAAACATCATAGATTCATTTAAAACATAACATGGCATCAAGGATCATGGAATATAAAGGCATGCTAGCATACTTTTCTTAGCTTGAAAATACACATACACACATTCTAAAACAAGCTAAACACACATTCATGCATGAGAGAAGGTGGAAAAAGCTACCTTGCACAATTTCACACACTTTTTCCTTAGCTTTCAAGCCTCCTCTTTCGGCCACACACCCACAATTTGGTGGAAATAATTTCTCTTGGCCTAGATACAATTTATGGGAGCCAATTAGGTCTATGAAACATATTCTAAGGCTACATCACTTGATAAAACACTAGATTGCTCTATAGGCTCCATTATAGTCCATAATCACACCTAATGTAGCAACACCCATCAAATGACTTCTAGGCCTCATTCTTTCTTTTCAATTATGATTCTTGACTCCTTTTAAACCTCTTGGAGTCATCACATCATTAAAACAAAGGGCTTAGCATCATATTGCTTCTTTAGGTCCTAATATGGAACCTATGGCACCAATTCACTTTCTTTGAGCTCCAAATTTTTTCTAAGGCCTCTACTCATCTTCACTCATCACATATGACTCAAGAATAGCCTTAGAAAAATTTAAAACTCTCCCTAGCTATAGGAACTTGCCTAGGCCAAGACTATGTGGGGGAGAAGAGTTCAAGGCCTTCTTGATTTTTCCTTGATGGGAGACACACTTGGGAGACTTCCTAGAGGTCTTAGGAGCTCAATCAAATACTCATATATACTAGGGAATGCATGAATCAAATCAGTTTTTGCAATCCCTTCAAATGCACTACACTTTTTCTACTTAGAGTTTATTAATTGTTCTTGCAATTTCTTTGCTTTCTTGGATGGGAGGTGCATGTGGGAAGCTCTCTAGGGGTCTTAGGAGCATGTTTAAACATTCAATTAAGTCTAAGAACATTCATATAAAATCAGATTTCCAAGGGAGCATTTGGATCCCTAATGGTTCCATCTTGTTTCCTAATGCCCCTTTCTTGATTCTATTAGTTCATTCTTAATCCTTGCACTCCAAAACCTCTAATCTTTCCATAAATTGGGCAGAAAACAGCCCCTAAAAATTGGGCTCATGGTGCCCAAATTCGTGCAAGAGGGAGGGGGAGGAAGGAACTACCAAAGAATGGAAGTTTTACCTTGTTTTCTTACTTTCCTTTGCTTGCTCTTCCACTTGGTTGGCTTGCTCCCTCAATTTTTGAAATTTTCCTCTCTGTTCTGCCCCCAAAACAGCACCAAACTCTCCATTAAAACCATAGAAAGAAAGCTTGAAAGGAGGGGAGCAAGTTTCAAGAAGGAAGGATATGGAATTTCTTAAAGTTTCCTACCTTTTTCTTGAATTTCTTCCTCCAAAATCCTCCTTCTCTTGTGCGCCTAAGAAGCTGGAGTTTCTCTCTGAAAATGGGCAGAAGCAAGTCGGTTTAATGAAGGAGAGGAAGAGCGTGACTTATAAAAAGAATTTGGAAGCTTCCTTTAACACTTAAATTTCATTTTTGCCCTTTCAAACTTTGCATTTTCGTTTCTCCTTCGTTTTAGCTCCTTTTTGAGAACCGTCTTTTCCATCATAACAAATAGGTTCCCAATTTAATAAAATGCCTTTGGAATCACTCAAATCGAAGCTAAAACCTTTTCGAACGAATCGGTCAAAGTTTGGGTCAACCGACGTCGGAAAGAGTACACCGGAGGGGCTTTACCAGTCCTGGGGCTTCCCATGGTTTTTGGGGCCTCTGAAAACCCTGGGCAACTCAAAATTTCCATTTAAAAAGCCCTCCTAGGTGCTTCTCCAAAATTGCACTTATTTACGAAAATGCCACTAGCCTTTCGGCAATTTGTTCGAATCACTCAGACCTCGGTTTCTGGCCAACTCAAGGCTCAAATCCTCATTTTCTATTATTTAGAATTTTATCATAATTTAATTTGGCCCCAATTCCTTCTATTTTGGGGACTTCCTTTTATATTTTGCTCATTTCTGACGTTTATAGAGAAACCAAACATTGCGTTTCTCATGTTTACGGAAGGACCGGATGTTACAAAAAGCAACTTTGAGAATCAAAAAAATGTCGTGAAGAGTCCAATGCAAAAGTTAGCTTACTAGAAGAGAAAATGAATAGGATGGAAGATCTATTGACACATCTGCTTGGAGGAAGTGTGCCTAGACCTCAAACTAATTCTAATATTGATATAATTTCCCCCGTTGATTTGGTAAGATTTTTATCATGATTTTTTTTTAGGTTTTTACCTTAGGACTCTTCCTTGAAATATATCACATGTTGATAGCTCTTAACAATTTAATTATAATAACATATAAAAGTGTAATGTTACATAATTGTTGGAAATGCATGTAGGACTTTGTTTAGCAAAAACATGTCTTGGATGTTGGTTTGTTGTTGTTAAGATTGTATCAAAAGGGGTGGCTTCCATTGGCCCTCTTCCTTTTGCCTTTGGACAAGTGGTACCATAGACCTCCTTTAGTTTTAATTCTTTTGCCTATATAAATGTTTTTTAGATGATTAACACTAATTTAGCAAAATTTATGTGAGTTGGCTCTTCTCTTGTTCAAAAAGATATATGTAAGGTTGTATGTGATTTGCCCATATATTTAGATACAGCCTAATTATGAATTTTATAGTGCCATTATATACCCTAATGCTATGCACTTGTGAATATAGCCTACTTTAATGGTTCTAACTAGTATTTTTTTTCTTTATACTTTTAATCTTTTTTCATACTTTTTTTCAGAGATTATAATTTAATGAAATGATTTTTTTATGGTCTAATTCAATGTTCTTTTTTCTTTGTTTTGTAGATGGGAAGCAAACGAGATCTATAACTTAACGTTATTTTACGCTTATTCAAAATATTTCAAATTTATTTGTAAACATTTGAATTGACATGATGAAGTTTTATATTTCAAATACTGTTGTAATTAATACATTACTCATCTTTAATATTTGGATAGGAAACTTTTGGTTGATGGTACATATTCAAAATTTGATAAATATTTACAATGTTTGCTTTAATATAAACATTTCTATAAATTATATTATTAAGTAAAAAATTATTTTCCAATATAAAAGAAAACAATGTAAAAGATATATAATTAAAAATTATTATTGACTTTTTTTTACGGTCAGAATTGACAAAAATATAGTTGATAATTGTCATTTTTAGTGGCCGTCGAAATTGTTTGAAAATTTTGACAAGAATATTTTTGATAGTTAACAAATGTCAAAAATACTCTAGAATTTTTATTAACGATCATTAACCATCGATAATATTTTTTTTGACAATATTTATATTGACACTTATTGACAGTTATATAGTTGTCAATAAAACAAATATCGACATCTAAGCACTTTTTTTTTTACACGTGTGACCCTAAAAAATAACATATTTTCTTGTAGTACATGTAACACAAACACATGCAGAAACAGAGTAGAAAGAGCTCAAGTAGAAGCTTTCGTGGAAAACTCATGAACAAGGTTGTGGTGATTATGAGGCTAAAGCTAAGAGAGCTGGATAGAGCGTGGAGAGAAATGAAACTCAGGCAGAACGTGGGGCTGGAAGACACAAGAAGCAACATGAAAAAAAAAGCAAGCATGCCACACATACATGCACATGCACAGCCACACGTCCAGCACAACACGTTACACATATCAGCACGTGGGTCTGATGTTAAAAGAAGCGTAGAGTAGAACAGAACCATCCACGAAGCACTTGAATGAAGCTCGTGTCATCACATGCAAGCTACAAGTTGAGTGGGAAAGAGGAAGAGAAGCTTGTGCTTAGCTGGAGAACATGGAAACACGAAGTATGCAGCTCGAGTCCAGGTAAAAACACTGAAGAAGTGGGTGAAGGAAGAGGCTATGATTTTGAAGAAATAATGAATGCAAAGTTATGTGGAATGAGTGACTTGAGAAAGAGCGATGCTGGAGTTGAGAATAAAGCAAACAAACACGGTACAACGCTGGGCAGAACGTGCATGGAAAAGAGAAAATAATACATGCAGAACACGTGGAAGAATGTGAGCTCTGGTTTGAAAAGGAACTAGCCATGGTTTTGGTTGAGAAACAAAGGAAGAAAGCACAAAAGCTACGGGCAGCATGAATGGAAATGGAAATGATGGCTCTGTGTGCTGCATAGGAGGCTGAGAATAATAAGAGAGACGCAGAAGCTAACATGGAATTGCATGCAAGGCTGACGTGAAGAATATGAAGCTGAATCACGTGAGAAACTCGGGCTAGAGATGAAAGAAGTTGACGTGGGCTCCTGCGTTGAATGATTTAGAAAGTTAATGTGGAGTATGAAGCCACGTTGTAATAAAAGAAGAGAAAGGCTCGAGCGTAATTTGCTAAAGGCAAAACACGTGAGAGAAGAGGCTGGAATAAAGAAAAAATGCAGCACGTGATCATTAAAAAAACAAAAAGCCAAGGGGAAGCACGTGATAAAAGGCTGAAGCTGAGGGGCAGAAACATTCACGAATCCATCGTCATTCACGCTCCCATCGAATTCATTCACAAGCTCCTTCGTCCAACATCCATCCCCACCACACCGCATTCACTCCACACCACACCATTTCCCATTCTCTCATCCTCCATTCTTCCATCCAATGAAATTTTAATCCTCTATCTGTGACTAGCAAGGAAGAAGACCCTTGGTGCAAGCTTGAATCCATGGATGAGAATCAGAATTTTGGCTAAGCTTCCTATTTCTTTTCTCTCTTTCTACATTGATTTTTTTTATTTTATTTGCTTGGTTAAGCTTGTAATTGACTGAATTAATGTAGTTTATGATTAGTAACTGGTTAGATACTAATTAAGAGAGCAATTGTTATTTTAATTAATTAATTTCAGTACTGGATTTTCATTTTCCTATCATTTTTCAAGTCTGCAATCAAGGTGTTTGATAAAATGCTTGTGAGAATTAGTATGCTTAATTGTCTAATTTAAAGATTCCTTAGAGTTTGGTTGGTTAATTAAATATCCTAGGGTGTTAATTCAGAGGCTAATTGGTCAATTCATCATTCAATTCAAGTGCTTATTAATCCCAATGACAAGAGTTAGCGATTTGATGGAAGATTGAAGTTTCAATTCAACATTAAATTGTTAGTCCATTGATTCTTGCGTGATAATTCAAGATAATTTATATTGGACACAAATAGAGACTCTTATACTAGAATTAATCATAATTGAATTAGAATAAGAATAGTGAATACTAAGGAATGAATCTAAAACTAGTCACAAGTCCATTATCAACCATAATTTATCAATTAAGTAACAATTAGGAAATTTTAATTTAATTTCATTTTAATTAGTTTAAGTCTATCAAACCCCCCTTAGTTTAGAAATTTTTAGAGTCTTTTAACACTTAGAAAACTAATTGAATATTAAACTCCAATTCCAAAAGAGATAACCTACGTTATGACACTAGTTATATATTTTATCAATATAGTTTTATTTTGAGGGTTGCGTGACAAATCCATCACTATTCAAGCCCTACAATGACAAACTAATACATATAAGACTTATTATGAAACTTTTTTGTAATGACAATAATAATAATAATAATAATAATAATAATAAGAATAATAAATTCTTATGTCTATAATTGAGCTTTTTTAATATTCTTATTAATAATATGTACATATTCATGCATTAATGTGACTCTTTAATATGCTACGATCTTATACTATCTTATATGACTGTTACATAAACTTGATTCAATTGATGTATGTTTTTTCTAATATTATATATACATATATATATATATATATATGTCTTCCACCCCTCTTTTCACACACAGCCACATTTTTCATCATTAATCTCTTTCACTCTCTCACTTGGTCATCCAAGGAAATAAAGCAATTCGAAACAAGATACAAAGCAGAAGTAAAAGTAAGTAAAAGTAAGAGAAGTAAATTTTGTTAAATTATTTTGATTTCATGTCTAAAAAAATTTACTTACATATTTTTTTTTTATCACTTACTAATTAATTTCTTTATATGTATCAACGAGAATTATTATCCAATAGGGGTCAATCATGATCCTAAAATACTCCTCCTCTACTTCATGAGGAGTCCTAAGCTTCAGCTCTTAAGTCCCAAGATCCAACTCTCGACAATATTCTGATGGCAATGAGTTATTATTTAGTTTTCTAATATTTTTTAAATTTATTATACCCTTTAATTATTTATATATTTAACTAATAAATACTTAATTTATGTAGATTTACATTAAATAATAATACAATTCGTGTGTGCATAATAATTATTTTTAAAAGTAAATATGAAAACCTATAGGATAGTTAGAAAGACATTCTTCATGAATATAGAGAATTATGATTTGCTAAGTTTAAGGTAAATTTTGTTAATTATTTTCATATAATTATAATATTATGTTTCTTTTATCTTTTTTCATAATTAAAACCTCTAATTTTTTAGAAATACTACTATTGGAGTCTTGACAATACTTATAAGATTTAGCGAAATAAAATAATTGATTGTTTCAAAGATTTAATTGATAATGCATGCAAAATGAGAAAAAAAAACTCAATTGAATTAGAGAATCCATTTGAGATGAGTTGTATATAAAGTGAGGAATTTTATAATACCAATCACTTCATGAGTAGATGGAAAAGAATAAAGCCTCCAACTTTAAATTTGATTCATCCTTACATACTGAAAGTTCTATATCAATGCTTCAACATGCTAAAAGATTAGTAGCTAATTTTATTTCTCCTAATATTCACTAATTACTTTAAATATATATGTATATTCAACTATTAATACTTTATTTTGTAGACACAAGAATTGGGAAGATCGCCAATATATTCTAAAGCCTTCTTGAAGGCCCATCAAAATAATGGAGTTTAGGTAGACAAAAAATCCCAAGTTGTCCATGTAATTGTGGTTTTATATTTAATTTATATATGTAATTACAATTGTACAATTTTGACCCTTTCTATTATTTGCTTTTCTGGATGAATATACGCACCTTAAAAATTTGTATAAAAGTAGAAGGAAGAGTGTTTTAAAGTTGGATTTATGGCTAGAGACTGTTGGAGGGGAAAAAAGGCTCAGGATATGGTATTAGAAGCATGTCTTATAATATATTAGAAAATCCTATATTCGGATTCATTGACACTCAATACCCATCATATTCTCACTCTTCCTATATCTAAGAAATTGTAAATAATGAATTTTGTCACATCCAATTTTTCATCAAAAGGCTGATGTAAGCTGATTATAAAAGAAAGTCCCTAAATAGAGGGTTCTGAAACCATAGAAAATCATGATAATTTTTCAGAAATTAGACAATGAGTATTTATAGTTTTAGTTGCCCAAAAAACCAAGCCAGTTAGGCCAGAAAATTTTTTACAGAAACATAAAAAGCATTTTCATAATTTCTGGAAAATATAGAAAACTCATATGAGAGCTTTTCAAATAAAAATTTTAAGTTTTCTAGGGTTCTCAAAGGCCTTGAAAATTATAAAAACCCGCAGAGTAGTTGAAACCCCTCTGATGAGCGAGTTCAACAAAGGGTTGGCTAAAACTTTGACCAAATGGTTCAAAATAGTTTCAAATCCTTTTTGAGGTATTTCAAAGGCAATTATTATGATTATAGCCTAAGGAATATGATGGAAAAGACAGATTTTGAAAAAGAGTTGAAATGAGTGAAAATGACGAAGGTAAAAAATAAAGACTAAAATGCAAAGAGGAAAAGTTGCTAAAAGTTGCTTTTTGCTCTCTTAAAGCATGTTCCGTCCCTCCCCAATCTACAACAACGTTATACACATTTCTGAAACTTCTAAAAACTCCAGCCAAGGTGTCGTGTGGAAGGAGAAGCAATGAAGGAGAAGAGGCCTTGAATAGGTATGAAAGTTGTGTTTTCTTCCTCTTGTCTTCACAATAAATATTTCCCTCCTTCTCCTCCATACTTCCATGGGTTCAGAATGTATTTTAATGCTATTTGTAATACCATATATATTTAACCCCATTCATGGCATTCATTAGCTCCATATCATCATGTTCATAAGAGCACATGGAAAAGGAATCAATCATAATAGATTTAATCGCGTTACGTTATACTTAAAAATTCACAATTGGTGTCATGTGGACTGTGTTGGTTCATACCATGCATCCTTATATTTAAACACATTATTATTACTTATTTTCATCATAAAATCTTGCTCATGAGATAAGGAAACCGAAATAGAGCATAAATTGAACTTATTGAAATTTGGCCAGATTTGCCCCCATTCTGTCCAAAAGTTTGGAAAATCATAATTAAATCTAAAAAGATTGAAATCCTATAATCTTGGTCATTCTGGAAATCTTGGGATGTCTACTTCTTTCTAAAAATATGTTCAAGTCATAACATCCTACACACAAAGCGTTTAACAAATGAAATAATCTGGAGGTTAGACTGGGTCCTGAAGCTATCACAATTTACTGATATGAATTTCAAAAATATCCAATTAATTCCAAAAAATTCCAATTTGATTGAATGATGACAATTTGGAAAGATAATGATGTTAGCTCAAAGGGAAAAATCACTCCAGACTAGTTCAAGCTCGTCCAGACCCTGAATTTCAATAAAACAGTGACTAAGGTCTGGTTGGACGCCTGACACTGAACAAAATGTTTGAAAAATCATATCTCCCTCTCTAGACATCCCAATGGGGTGATTCTAGTTGGAAAAAGTCACTTATAACCTCTAGTTTCTGCCTATAAAATTTCATGGCAATTGGACTTCATTTGGGCCTCATGTGATAGAAAATAATTTTGGACCTAATGTAACAGTGCATTAGACCATTTCAAGAATTTTGGACAACTTTGAAAAATCATCAAATATTCTATAGGTCTTCGAAAATTATAATCTTTACCTTTTCAAAAATATCTCAAAATATACTAATAGCATGCCAAATCTCAAATCAAGAATAAATCATTTAGCCAAAAAGTGACATAGGATTCCATTTTGGTCACTTTTAGCTCCACACAGGGTACCAAAATTGTCATTTGGCTTCCCTTGGGTCTTGGCACCTTTTGGGCAAGTCTAAAAGTATGTTTAAGACTTGTAGGAGCTACTCAAATGGTCCTAAACCATTTTCATCTCATTTTGGCATTTTCACCCTCACTTATATACATTACACCAAGCTTTTCTCAAATGCATACATTGGCATAAACACTCAATTTATGTTCTAGAATATATACACCATACTCATTCATTTATCCATCACATAATATCATTTTTATATTTGTCCAAGGGGTCATAGACTATTTACAATAATAATATACATCATGAAGTCTTATTGTGAATCAAAAGACAAAAAATCAAGCATAAGGGTGGCAATCTTCTTTCTTCAATATGGTTGGCTCCCATTACCATGTCCACTTGGTCCACCTAGCATATTAGGACATTTAAGATGAGGGAGGAGATTCAAGGATCTCAATAGCTCATCTCCCATTCCATCACACATAATATGTGCAAGCAAGTTCTATGAATGCATGTGTGGGAAAAATAGAAATCATAAACATTTAAAATCAAGCTTGGCATAGAAACACATCATACAAGGCATTCAAGAGCTCACCAAATATTTGGATTAGCCTCACACTTCTCTCCATGGTATTTGGACTTGCCTCACCCATTCTTTGAAATCTTTAGACTCAACCATATTCGTTGGGAGTCCACTTTACTTTTAGAAGACTCTTTACTTTGTCTCAACTAAATTCGAGGGTTTTTGGCTTATCCTCGCCATAAGGAAGAGTTATTGGCTTCTCCACACTCAAGCAAGCTCAATCACACATCATATATTCATTTAAAAGCATAATGTGGCATCAAGAGTCATGGTATCTAAGAGCATGCTAGCATACTTTTCATAACTTGAAAATACACATACACACATTCTCAAACAAGCTAAACACATATTCATACATGAAAGAAGGTGGAGAGAGCTACCATGTACAAATCTACACACTTTATTCCTTGGATTTCCCTCCTTTGCCTCGGCTATACACCCACAATTTGGTGGTGATGGTTTCTCTTGGCCTAGGCATGATTTAAGGGAGATAATTAGATTTATGAAGCATATTCTAAAGTTATACAGTTTACTTAAGTCCTAGATTACTCTATAAGCTTCATTATGGTCCATATTGATGCCTAATGAAGCAACACTCCTCAAATAACTTCTAGGCCTCATTCTTTCCTCTCAATTATGATTCTTGACTCCTTTTAAGCCTCTTGGAGCCACCACACCATTAAAACAAAGGGCCTAGTACCATGTTGCTTCTTTAGGTCATAATATGGAACCTATGACCCTAATTCACTTTCCTTAAGTTCTAAATTTTTTCCAAGGCCTCTAGTCATCTTCATTCATCAAATGTGACTCAAGAATAGCCTTAGAAAAATTTAAAACTCTCCCTAACTATGCCATCCCTACTTGGCTGAAACTTAGAGCATAAATGGGATTTAATGGCTTCTTGATTTTTTCTTGATGGGGGAACCATTTAGGGAGGTTTTTAAGAGTTGTAAGAGGTCAAGGAAACACTTAAATAGCCATGGGAACTTATGGATTAAATCATTTTTTACAATGTGTTCTTGAATTCCTAACAATTCAATCTTTCAATTTCATGATTTTTACTTTGTCTTCTTTACATAGTTTTAATTCCTACACTCTTTTTTCTAGGATTCACTCTTGATTCTATCAAAAAACTAACCCCTCTTAGCTGGCTAGAAGTGGGACACAACATTCAAGAGGAGGGCAATGAAAGAACAAGCTTGGGATTTAACGATTTACTTTGATTTCCTTGTTTTTCTTGGATGTTTCTCCTTTTGTTTAGCTTGCTCTCTCTAATTTCGAAATTTCCCTTTCTTTTCTGCCCCCAAAACTTCAACGAAAGCATAGAAAGAAAGAGGAGAAGGAGGAGAACAACTTTGCTAAAGGAAAGGCTAAGAAATTCCATTGATTTCATACTTTTATCTTGGCTTTTTTCTTTTTCTTCTTCTTCCTCCTCCCTTGTGTGCCCAAATGTTCTGGTCTTCTCTCTATTTTTTGCTCAGAAGAAAGTCGTTGAAGAAGGAGGGCAGATGGGGACGTTTTTATAAGGAGCTTCAAGAACCAAACAATTACAAAAATGTCCATTTTGTTCTTTCATCTTGGCATTTTCATTTTAGCTACGTTTTAGCTCTTTTTTGAGAATCGTCTTTTCCATCATAAAATTTAGATTCTTAATTAAGAAAAATGCCTTTGAAATCACACAAACAGAGTTAAAACCTTCCCGAACAAATTAGTTAAAGTTCGGGTCAACTGACATTGGAAAATGTCCATCGGAGGGGATTTAATTGTCCCGGAGCTTCCCATGGTTTTCAGGGCCTCTGAGAATCTCGGAGAACTCAAAACTTTCATTTAAAAATTCCTCCTAGGTATTTTTCTAAAATTACACTTATTTACAAAAATGCCACTGCCTTTCGGTAAATTTTTTGAATCACTCCGACCTTGGTTTCTTGGCAACTCAAGGCTCAAATCCTCATTCTCTATTATTTAAAATTTTATCCAAATTTTATTTGGCCTTGAATCACTCATCTCAGGGGACTTGCTTTGAAAACTGACTTATTTCGGTATTTTACGAAAAATAAATTTTATCCAAATTTTATTTGGCCTTGAATCACTCATCTTAGGAGACTTGCTTTGAAAACTAACTTATTTCGGTATTTTACAAAAAATCGGACGTTACATTTTTACCTCCCTTAAATAAAATTTCGTCCTCAACATTTAAAAGACATACCTCAGGAGAAAAGTTCTGGATATTTTTTTTTCATATCATCCTCTAGTTCCCAAGTGGCTTCCTTAGGGGATAACCCCTTCCAGACTACTTTCACCAGCGATATAGTTTTGTTCCTTAACTGCTTGAGTCTAATGTCCATGATCCAATCTGGTGATACTATGTATGATAGATCATCCAGTAACTGCACATTCTCATATTCTATGACATGTGAGGGGTCGAGTTAGTATTTCTTTAATTAGGATACATATAATACATTGTGTATCTGGCTTAAGTTTGGAGAAAGGGCAAGTCTGTAGGCCACAGGTCCTACTTTGTCCAAAATTTGGAATGGACCTATATACTTTGGATTAAGCTTCTTATTCTTAATGGACCTACCTATCCCTGTGACTGGAGACACCCTCACAAAGACATGGTCTCCAACTTCAAACTTTAACAGCTGTCTACGTCTATTTGCATAACTCTTCTGTCTACTCTGGGCTGTTAAGAGTTTCTTCCTAATAGTCTCTATTTGTCTGGAAGTTTGGTCCACTAATGCTGGGCCTATGAGGCTTCTTTCTCCTAGCTCAATCCAATAAACTGGGGACCTACACTTCCTTCCATACAGTGCCTTATACGATGCCATCTGAATACTTGCATGATAGCTATTATTATAGGCAAACTCCGCTAGAGGCAAGTATGTATCCTAATTTCCTTTCAATTCTAAAACACAAGCCCTCAATATGTCTTCTAGGGTTTTGATGGTCTTCTCAATCTGACCATCTGTCTGAGGGTGATAGGCCATGCTAAATATAAGTCTGGTGCCTAGAGCATCCTGTAAAGATCTTCAAAAATTCGATGTGAATCTGGGATCTCTATCTGAAACTATGCTTTTAGGCACACCATGCAGTCTCACTATCTCCCTGATGTATAGCTGGGCCAACTTATCTAGGGTATAAGTGGCTTTCATAAGTAAGAAGTGTGCTGACTTTGCTAACCTATCCACTATTACCCATATTGCATCATGCCCCGATGATGTCCTGGGTAAACTCATGACAAAATCCATGGCTATGCTATCCCATTTCCACTCCGAGATATCTAAAGGTTGAAGTAACCCAAATGGATTCTGGTGTTCTATTTTCACCTTCTGGCACACTAAATATCGAGAGACATACTTTGCTATATCTGTTTTCATCCCGGGCCACCAGAATATTTTCTTCAAATCTTGGTACATCTTATTACTGCCCGAATGAATAGTATACTTACTCTTATGTGCCTCATCTAATATCTTCTCTCTGATTTCTATGTTTCTAGGCATATATAGCCTATCCCTGTATCTCACTAACCCATTCCCAGGTAGAGTAAAGTCTGGAGTGCTACCCTAGGATATTTAGGCTCTAATCTTTCTTACTTGTTCATCTTCTAGCTGGGCATCCCTAATTTGACTCCTCAGGTCATTTTCTATTTGGGTTTCACTCATCAATAGTTTCCCAAATGCATTACACATGAGAGACTCATATCCTTGAATCTCTCAATCAATTCCTGCTCTCTGATCATCATATAGGCTATATCTATAGATTTCCTACTTAATGCATCTACAACCACATTTGTTTTTCTTGGGTGGTATTTTAAAGTGAAATCATAATCTTTTAGGAACTCTAACCATCGTCTCTGCCTCATATTTAACTCTTTCTGCTCAAACAAATACTTAAGGCTCTTGTGGTGATTAAAAATTTCTATGGTTGCTCTATATAGGTAGTGTCTCCATATCTTAAATGCGAACACTACCGCTACTAGTTCTAAATCATGTGTGGGGTAATTTTCTTCATATGGTTTCAACTACCTAGAAGCATATGCTACCACTCTGCCTCCCTGCATAAGAACACATTCTAACCCTTTCTTTGAGGCATCACTATAGACTACAAAAGTCTCTCTAGGGTCAGGAAGTACTAAAACTAGGGTTATGGTTAACCTATGCTTCAGCTCTTAGAAGCTCTTTTCACACTTCTTATCCCACACAAAAGGTATATTTTTCCTAGTGAGCCTACTCAGTGATATAGCTATCTAAGAAAAGCCCTGACTAAACCTCCTGTAGTATCCTGCTAAACCCAGAAAGCTTCTGATCTCTATTACTGTCTTAGTTCTCTCCTATTGTAACACTACCTTTACCTTATGGGGATCTACTGTGACCCCCGCCTGGGAGATCACATGACCTAGAAATTGGACCTCAGTGAGCCAAAACTCACATTTACTTAACTTGGCATATAGCTTTTTCTCTCTCAGGGTCTCTAGGGCTAATCACAGATGTTGCTCATGCTCCTCTCTACTCTTAGAATAAATAAGGATGTCATCTATGAAAACTACTACAAACTTGTCTAGGTATAGCCTGAACACTCTGTTCATAAAGTCTATAAACACTGCGGGTGCATTCGTTAACCCAAAGAGTATCACTAAGAATTCATAATGCCCATTTCTAGTCCTAAAAGCTGTCTTAGGAATATCTTCAGCCCTAATCCTAAGCTAATGATACCCTAACCTAAGATTTATCTTGGAGAATATTGAGGCTCTTACTAACTGGTCCAGGAGGTCATCTATTCAGGGAATAGGGTATTTATTCTTAATGGTTATCTTATTGAGTTTCTTATAATCTACACATAGCCTAAGGCTCCCGTCTTTCTTCTTTACGAATAAGATTGGAGCTCCCCACGGTGAGACACTGAGTCTAATGAAACCTTTTTCTAAAAGCTCTTCTATCTATTTTTTTAACTCGGCTAGCTCAGTGGGAACCATTCTGTAAGGGGCCTTAAACACGGGACCTGCCCCAGGTACAATATCTATAGGAAATTCTAATTCTCTCTCTGGGGGGTAGGCCACTAATCTCCTTTAGGAATACCTCAGGAAACTCTCTCACTACTGAAATTTCCTTTATTCCCTCTTCTACCTCAACGTGGACTGAAAAGAAAACTAAGAACCCTGGCAACCATGCTTTAAGGATCTCTCAGCCTGGGAGGTGATCATAATAGCTAGCTTAGTCCTAGTACTAGGCACAGTTCCACATTCTGGCATAGTAATACATCTACAGCTACAATCTAGTGTGGCATTGTTCACAGACATCTAGTTCATACCAATGATCAAATCAATATCAATAAGGGGCATACAAATCAAATCAAGTGTGGTATAAAAATGATTGAACTGGACTACACAATTGAAGCAGGCATTAGAGGTTATGGCTCTGTTTCCAATGGGAGTGGATACATGCAAGTCATATAGTAATGTACACATACTCAAATCCAACCTCTTAGCACAGTCATATGATATAAAAGAATAGCTAGCGTCCGAATCAAATAATGTAGTTACAGAAAAATTATTTATCTTAATAGTACCTTAAATCAGACTCGGGGACTGGCTAGCCTCCTGCTGTGTCAGGGCGAAAACTCTACCCTGAGTCTGAGGTCTGGGTGCAGAAGCTACCTCCCTCTGTTGGGTCAACTGCTATGGAGCCTATGTGCAGTCCCTGGCCATATGTCCTGGCCTACCACATCTGTAACAGACATTCTGCTCCACATAGCACGGTCTATTCTTATGATTTCTGCCATATTGGGGACAAGCTGTAGGAGCAGTACTGACTCTGCTGGACTGAACTCTTCTCTTCTTACCTCTTCTGCTTCACTAACTCTCACCACTTCTATGGCTAGTAACTACAGCCTGAGAACCCTCTCTAGGTCTTTTGGGCTCAGGGAGGGGAAGGGGTGGTCTGGCGCCAGAGGTAAGCTGTATCATCCTAAGGTTCGTCTCTGTCACTTTGCATACCTCAACTAGGGTATTAAAGTACCTGATTCTCTATGACACTACCCTATCTCTGATCTCAGGGAGCAAACCCTTCTCTAATATGTCTGCCCTCCATCTCTCATCATCATGTCTCTGCAGGTAGGAGGAATATCTGGAAAGCTTAACAAATTTCACCACATACTGGTCCACGGACATCCCCGGAGTTTGCTTAAACAGAATGAATTCGGATTCTTTTTCGTCTCTAATTAAATCAGGGAAATATTTTTCATGGAATGCCTCCCAGGTGATCGGGGCATTCCTCGCTCTCAAAATAGGCTCAGTGCCCTTCCACCAATAGATTGCTTCTTTCTATAACTGAAACGCAGCTATCTTGGCTTTCTACTCAAAGGTGCATTCCATCACCTCGAATATTTGCTCTAATTCCATAATCCAGGCCTCAGCTTTATCTACATTCATCTCACCATCAAAGGTGGGAGGCCCGAATTTTCTGAACTATATAATCACTTTTCTGGTCGAAGGCTGCTGCTGTGCAAAAGACGTCTAAGCTGGTGGAATCGAGGCAACAGCCTGCATGTGTGGCTATACATCTGAATGAGTCGCCCCTAAATGCTCGGGACAGTCTGAGGGCTATGGTGGCAGTGGTGGAGGAGGAGTAGGCCCCTGGCTGTGTAACATCCAATCCCTCCGTAAACATGAGAAATGCAATGTTTGGTTTCTCCATAAATGTCAAAAAATGAGTTAGATATAAAAGGAAGTCCTTGAAATAGAAGGAATTGGGGTCAACTAAAATTATGATAAAATTTTAAATAATGAAAAATGAGGATTTGAGCCTTGAGTTGCCTAGAAACCGGGGTCAGAGTGATTTGAAAATTTTGTCAAAAAGCTAGTGGCATTTTCGTAAATAAATGGACTTTTTGGAAAACATAAAGTAGGGCTTTTTAAATGAAAGTTTTGAGTCCTTTGGGGTTCTTAGAGGCCCTAAAAACCATGAGAAGCCCCGGGACTGGTAAAGATCCTCCAGTGTAATTTTTTCAATGTCAGTTGACTCAAAATTTGACCAATTCGTTTGGGAGGGTTTTAGCTTCGATTTGAGTGATTCCAAAGGTATTTTATTAAATTGGGAACCTATTTGTTATGATGAAAAAAATAGTTCTAAAAAAGGAACTAAAAAGAGAGAGAAATGAAAATGCAAAGAATAAAGGGCAAAATGGGAATTATTAGAATTCTTAAAGCTTCTTGAACTCTTTCTATTTCTCACGTTTCTTCTCCTTTATTTGGCTAACCTTCTTGCTGCCCCAAGACAGAAAAACATTCTACTCTTCTAGGTGCCCCAAGAGAAGAAGAAAAGGAAGAGAAAATTCAAGAAAAAGGTAAGGAAATTTCTTTGTTTTTCATGCTTCACCTTGGCTAACCTCTTCTTCCCTTTTTCCTTCTTCTTCTCCATGATTTTTCTGAAGTTATGAGGGTTATTTTGAAGGGAGAACAGAGGAGAAATTTCAAAAATCAAGTAAGGAGGCTAAAGAAGGCAAAGAAAAGCAAGAAAACAAGGTAAAACTTTCATTCTTTGGTAGTTTCTTCCTCCCCTTCCTCTTGCACAAATTTGACCACCATGAGCCCAATTCTTAGGGGCTGTTTTCTATTCAAATCATAGAGGATTAGATGTTTTAGGTGGCAAGGATTAAAAATAAACCAATAGAATCAAGAAATGAGCATTAGGAAACAAGATGGAATCATTAGGGATCCAAATGCTCCCTTGCAAATTTGATTTTATATGAATGTTTTTAGGCTTAATTGAATGTTAAAACATGCTCCTAAGATCCCTAAGAGGCTCCTCACATGCTTCCTCCTTCAAGAAAACAAAGAGAACTCCATGGAAGGCCAATGCACCCATAGTCTCGGCCTA
This sequence comes from Erythrophleum ivorense, assembly GCA_026724425.1. Classification (NCBI taxonomy): domain Eukaryota; kingdom Viridiplantae; phylum Streptophyta; class Magnoliopsida; order Fabales; family Fabaceae; genus Erythrophleum; species Erythrophleum ivorense. The sequence goes on along the minus strand of JAIUCV010000036.1, from coordinate 2,797,762 downwards.
AGCAAGTTCACCTAGGTAGGGAGAATTTCAAATTTTTCTAAGGCCATTTTTGAGTCATATATGGTGAATGAATATAAGAGGAGGCCTTGAAAAAAAATTTAGAACTCAAGGAAAGTGTATTAGGGTCATAGGTTTCATGTTATGACCTAAAGAAGCAATATAGTACTAGGCCCTTTGTTTTAATAGTGTGGTGGCTCCAAGAGGCTTAAAAGGAGTCAAGAATCATAATTGAGAGGAAAGAATGAGGCCTAAAAGTTATTTGAGGAGTGTTGCTTCATTAGGCACCAATATGGACCATAATGAAGCCTATAGAGTAATTTAGGGCTTAAGCAAATTGTATAGCTTTAGAATATGTTTCATGAACCTAATTAAATCATGTCTAGCCCAAGAGAAACCTTCCCCACACTTTTGTGGTTGTGTAGTCGAAAAGAGGAGCTTAAGTTCAAAGGGAAAAGTGGGTGAATTTGTGCAAGGTAGCTTTCTCCACCTTCTCTCATGCATTGATGTATATTTAGCTTATTTTAGGATGTGTGTATGTGTATTTTCAAGTTATGAAAAGTATACTAGCATTCCTTTATATGCTATAATCCTTGATGTCATGTTATGTTTTTTAATAAGTGCATGATGTTTGTATGAGTTTACTTGAGTGTGGAGAGGCCAAGAACTCTTCCCCTTGGTGAGGATGAGCCAAGAACCCTTAAGCTTGGTTTAGTTAAAGCAAAGAGTCTCCCAAAAGCAAAGTGGGCTCCCAAGAGTATGGTTGAATCCAAAGTGCCCAAGAAATGGGTGAGGCAAGTCCAAAACCCATGAAGAGAAGTGTGAGGCCAATCCAAACACTTGGTAAGCTCTTAAATGATTTGTATGAGTTGTTCACATACCAAGTTTGCTTTTAAAATGTCTATGGCTTTTATTTTCTCCATGCATGCATTTGTAAATCTTGCTTGCACATATTATGTGTGATTGAATGGGAGATGATTTATTGGGATTCTCTGAATCTCATCCCCTCCTCTCCAATGATCTCACATGCTAGGTGGACCAAGTGGATATGTTAATGGGAGCCAACAACATTGAAGGAGGAAGATTGACATACATATGTCTAGCATTTTCCTTTTAAAGCTATAATGAACCATAATGATGTATATTAATGTTGTAAATGGTTTATGACCCTTGAGACATATGTAATTATGCTATTATATGAAGTAGAAATGAAAGTGTGTTATGTGAATGATGGAATGGGAATTGAGTATGTATGGCAAGGATAGCTTCATGAATGAGTTTATGAAAATGTGCATATATGTGCATAGAAAAGCCAAAATGAGATGCATGGGGTTTGGGACCATTTGGGCAACTCACACAAATCTTAAATGTACTTTTAGGCTTTCCCAAAAGGTGCCAAAACCAAGGAAAATCCATTTGGCAACTTTGGTACCCTATAAAGAGCCAAAATTAATCATTATGGAACCCTACATCACTTTTTGGTCAAATGAGTTAGTCTTGATCTGATATTTGGCATGCAATTAGGTCTCATTGAGAGCTTTCTGGAAAGCTAAGATCATAATTTTTGGAGGTCTACAGAATATTTGATGATTTTTCAAAGTTGGCCAAATTTATAGAAATGGTCTTATGCATTGTTACAATGGTCCAAAATTGTTTTCTGTCACATGAGACTCAAATGATGTCCAATTGCCATGAAATTTTATACAAAGAAACTAGGCAATCACAGTGACTCGTGCCAACTAAAATCACCTCATTTGGAGGTCTAGAGAGGAAGATATAAATTTTTGAAATTTTTGTCTAGTATCAGTAACTTTGCCCAACCAGAAGTACTATTCCATCAAATTCTAAGGTCTGGGCTTGATGGAATGATCTAGAGATATTTTTTCTCTCTAGTTGACATCCACAGATTTCCATATTGGTATCATTTGCATGGATTAGATTTTTTTGGAATTAATTGGACATTTTTGAAGTTCATATCAGTAAATTGTGACAGCATCAGGACCCAGTCCGACCTCTAAACTATTTCGCGTGTCAAACGCTCTATGTGTAGGATGTTATGACTTGTACATATTTTTAACATAAAGTAGAAATCTCAATATTTCCAGCATGACCAAGATTGCATGATTTTGATTTTTTTAGATTTAGTTATAATTTTCCAAATTTGCCTAGAAAAGAGGCTAATTCTGGCCGAGAATGAAACCCCATATTCCACCTTCCAATTCGATTTTCATGAGTTGTAAGCATGTTTTTATGGTGCAAATGAGTTTTAATGATGTAATTAAATATGAGGATGTATAGCATGAGTTTACACGGTCCACGTGACACCGAATAAAATTTTTAACCATGACGTAACGCAAGAAAGTATGTTATTTTTAATGGAATTTTTCACTTCCTTCTTACTATATATCACATGAACATGTAAATGATGATGGATATAAGCTAAAAATTATGGTGTTACAGGCTGTCTCTCTCAACAAGTCATTCTTGAAGTTGCATAATCACAACTTCTTGTTGATCCAGGAGAGCCATTATAGCTTGTAGGGCTCCAGCCACTAGATCACTGGGCTCGGCTCTATCTAGCTATTCTGGGGGGCTTGCCTTGACCTCTCTGTGTGTTCACCATATTTCTGAAACATCATAACATAGTTTAGTATAAAAGGGGGAACACACACCACCACACTACACTTAAATCATCCATAAACATCTTATATACAAGGGCAATCACATAATTTCAAGTCACAACTCAAAGCAATAAGCCTGAACCGATGCTCTGATACCAATAAATGTAATACCATATATATCTAACCCCATTCATGGCATTCATAAGCTCCATATCATCATGTTCAGAAGAGCACATGGAAAAGGAACCAACTATAATAGATTTAATCGCATTACGTCATGCTTAAAAATTCACAATTGGTGTCACGTGGACCATGTGGGTTCATACCATGCATCCTTATATTTAAATACATAATTACTACTCATTTTCATCACAAAATCTTGCTCATGAGCCAAGGAAACCGGAATGGAGCATAAATTGAACTTATTGAAATTCGGCCAGATTTGCCCCCATTCTGTCCAAAACTTTAGAAAATCATAACTAAATTTAGAAAAATCAAAATCATGTAATATTGGTCATTCTAGAAATCTTGGAATGTCAACTTCTTGCTAAAAATATGTGCAAGTCATAACATCCCGTACACAGCGTTTGACATATGAAATAGTCGAGAGGTCGGACTGGGTCTTGATGCTATCATAATTTACTGATATAAACTTCAAAAATGTCCAATTAATTTCAAAAAATCCAATTCGAGTGAATGATGACAATTTGGAAAGCTGAGGATGTTAACTCAAAGGAAAAAATCACTCCAGACCAGTTCAAGCTCGCCCAGACCCTAAATTTCGATCAAACAGTGACTAAGGTCTAGTTGGACACCCGACACTAGACTAAATCTTTGAAAAATCATATCTCTCTCTCTAGCCATCCAAATGGGGTGATTCTGGTTGGCACAAGTCACTTATAACCTCTAGTTTCTGCCTATAAAATGTGATGGCAATTGGACTTCATTTGGGCCTCATATGACAGAAAATAATTTTAGACCCAATGTAACAGTGCATCAGACCATTTCAAGAATTTTGGCCAACTTTGAAAAATTATCAAATATTTTATAGGTCTCCGAAAATTATGATCTTTAGCTTCTCAAAAATCTCTCAGAATATTCTAATAGCATGCCAAATCTCAAATCAAGAATAAATCATTTAGCTAAAAAGTAACATAGGGTTCCATTTTGGTCACTTTTAGCTCCACATAAGATACCAAAATTGCCATTTAGCTTCCCTTGGGTCTTGGCACCTTTTGGGCAAGTCTAAAAGTATGTTTAAGACTTGTAGGAGCTACCCAAATGGTCCTAAAACATTTGCATCTCATTTTGGCATTTTCACCCTCACTTATACACATTACATCAAGCTTTTCTCAAATGCATACATTGGCATAAACACTCAATTTATGCTCTAGAATACATACACCATACTTATTCATTTATCCATCACATAATATCATTTTTATATTTGTCCAAGGGGTCATAGACTATTTACAATAATAATGTACATCATGAAGTCTCATTGTGAATCAAATGACAAAAATCAAGCATAAGGGTGGCAATCTTCTTTCTTTAATGTGATTGGCTCCCATTGCCATGTCCACTTGGTCCACCTAGCATATTAGGACATTTAAGAGGAAGGAGGAGATTCAAGGATCTCAATAGCTCATCTCCCATTCCATCACACATAATATGTGCAAGCAAGTTCTATGAATGCATGTGTGAAAAAAATAGAAATCATAAACATTTAAAATCAAGCTTGGCATAGAAACACATCATACAAGGCATTCAAGAGTTCACCAAGTATTTGGATTGGCCTCACACTTCTCTCCATGGTATTTGGATTTGCCTCACCCATTCTTTGAAAATCTTTAGACTCAACCATATTCTTTTGGAGTCCACTTTGCTTTTAGGAGACTCTTTACTTTGTCTCAACTAAGTTCAAGGGTTTTTTGGCTCATCCTCGCCATGGGGAAGAGTTCTTGGCTTCTCCACACTCAAGCAAGCTCAATCACACATCATATATTCATTTGAAAGCATAATGTGGCATCAAGAGTCATGGTATATAAGAGCATGCTAGCATACTTTTCATAACTTGAAAATACACATACACACATTCTCAAACAAGCTAAACACACATCCATATATGAAAGAAGGTGGAGAGAGCTACCTTGTACAAATCTACACACTTTTTTCCTTGGATTTTCCTCCTTTGCCTCGGCTATACACCCACAATTTGATGGAGATGGTTTCTCTTGGCCTAGACATGATTTAAGGGATCTAATTAGATTTATGAAACATATTCTAAAGCTATACAGTTTATTTAAACCCTAGATTACTCTATAGGCTTCATTATGGTCCATATTGGTGCCTAATGAAGTAACACTCCTCAAATAACTTCTAAGCCTCATTCTTTCCTCTCAATTATAATTCTTGACTCCTTTTAAGCCTCTTGGAGCCACCATACCATTAAAACAAAGGGCCTAGTACTATGTTGCTTCTTTATGTCATAATATGGAACCTACGACCCCAATTCACTTTCCTTAAGTTCTAAATTTTTTCCAAGGCCTCTACTCATCTTCATTCATCAAATGTGACTCAAGAATAGCCTTAGAAAAATTTAAAACTCTCTCTAACTATGTCATCCCTACTTGGCCGAAACCTAGAGCATAAATGAGATTTAATGGCTTCTTGATTTTTCCTTGATGGAGAACCATTTAGGGAGGTTGTTAAGAGTTGTAGGAGGTCAAGGAAACACTTAAATAGCCAAGGGAACTTAGAGATTAAATCATTTTTTACAATGTGTTCTTGAATTCCTAACAATTCAATCTTCCAATTTCATGATTTTTACTTTGTCTTCTTTGCATAGTTTTAATTCCTACACTCTTTTTCCTAGGATTCACTCTTGATTCTATCAAAAAAACCAACCCCTCTTGGCTGGCCAGAAGTGGGACACAACATTCAAGAGGAGGGCAATGAAAGAACAACCTTGGGATTTAACAATTTACCTTGATTTCCTTGTCTTTCTTGGATGTTTCTCCCTTTATTTGGCTTGCTCTCTCCAATTTCGAAATTTTCCTTTCTTTTCTTCCCCAAAACTTCAACGAAAGCATAAAAGAAAGAGGAGAAGGAGGAGAACAACTTTGCTAAAGGAAAGGCTAAGAAATTCCATTGATTTCAATACCTTTATCTTGGCTTATTTCTTCTTCTTCTTCTTCTTCTTCTTCCTCCTCCCTTGTATGACCAAATGTTCTGGTCTTCTCTCTATTTTTGCTCAGAAGAAAGTTGGTGAAGAAGGAGGGCAGATGGGGACGTTTTTATAAGGAGCTTTAAGAACCAAACAATTACAAAAATGTCCATTTTGTTCTTTCATCTTGGCATTTTCATTTTAGCTACGTTTTAGCTCTTTCTTGAGAATCATCTTTTCCATCATAAAATTTAAGTTCTTAATTAGAAAAATACCTTGAAATCACTCAAATGGAGCTAAAACCTTCCCCAACAAATCAGTCAAAGTTCGGGTCAACTGACATTGAAAAACGTCCATCGGAGGGGATTTAATTGTCCCGAGACTTCCCATGGTTTTCAGGGCCTCTGAGAACCTCGAAGAACTCAAAATTTTCATTTAAAAAATCCCTCCTAGGTGTTTTTCCAAAATTGTACTTATTTACAAAAATGTCACTGGCCTTTCGGTAAATTTTTTGAATCACTTTGACCTTGGTTTCTGGACAACTCAAAGCTCAAAGCCTCATTTTCTATTATTTAAAATTTTATCCAAGTTTTATTTGGCTTTGAATCACTCATCTCAGGGGATTTGCTTTGAAAACTTATTCATTTCGGTATTTTACAAAAAAATAAATTTTATCCAAATTTTATTTGGTTTTGAATCACTCATCTCAGAGGACTTGCTATGAAAACTGACTCATTTCGGTATTTTACGAAAAATTGAACGTTACACTATTTTAGTTCTGGTCCAGTAAGAAGAAGTTAGGATTTAAGGGAAGGCTTGGTTGCAAAAGGAAGCCACTTAGAAGAGCAAGAATTTAAGGTAGGTTCCCATTCCTTTCCATGACTTTTCTTGTGTTTTCTTTTCCCTCATCAATTCAATCAAACCTGAACATTAAAGGGAGACTTTAATTCTGATCTTAACTTGGTGTAATTAAGTGATTAGGAGTGTGGGAAGAAGGTTTAAACCAAGAGAAACCGAAAGGGAACCAAGGAAACCAAGGTTTCACAACTTGGGGTTCCAAGGTTCAGCATTAAATCTAATTTTTCCTAGAGATTTTTTCCATGCATGTGAGGGTTTGTATGAGGCTAATTGACCCCTAAGAAGCTTCCCATAAACCAACTGATGCAAGAAAGCAAGCCAAGTCTATAGGTCCATATGTAAGTGTATGGTTCGGATACTTTAGGTTTTTCATATTTATGGAGTGAATTTTTGTGTTCTAAGGAATTTAGAGGCCTAGATATGAAGTATAAAAGTAAAGGGAACCGATGGTTTGAATTTAGGAGGCTTGGTTTGAGAGTTGATACTTTAAGGTCTTAATTTAGGTATAATGAAGCAACATGGGCTTGGACTCCTTAGAATGAGTTTATGAAGGCTTCAATAAGTTTATGTGGAGCCAAGCGGTCTAGAAAGAAGGGAAATGGGGAACCAAGATCAAGATTTAAAATAGTTGTTTCATGGTGTCCTAAATGAGCATTATGTGTAACTTAGAGCCAAGTAAGCTAGCCTAGCCTTCCTTGAAGTTAGAATTAGTTCCTCAGCCTAATTTATGTCATGTTTATTGCGTCTAAGCCAAGAGAGGCAAGAACTCCCTTCTTGTGTGTGCTTGAGTCGAGAAGAATGAAGAGAAAGTAAAGGAAAAGTGTAGTTTCCATAAGGTAACTCTCTAATCCTTTTCTTCATACATGTATGCATTCATGACTTGTCTTGGATTGCTTGTGTGTGTGTTTGATATTTAGAAATTGCTTGCAGCTATTAGATGAATGTTTTGAAACTATGACTTGATTTATGTTTGCAAAGTTATATGAAATGACTTGAATGAATGCAGTAAGGCTAAAAGTCCTTTGAGAAGGATGAGAAGGTGCCAAAAGTTCCTAAAAAAGGGTGAGACAAGGCAAAAAGCCTCAAAAATGAGTGAGGTCGAGTCAAAAGTCCCAATATTATGAGTGAGGTTGAGCCATTGCTCTCTTGAGTCCATAATGTGTTATTTGTTTATGTATAATATGAAACTCTATGGCTATGCCTCATTTGAGAATATTACATGACATTACATGACATACTTGTATTCTTTGACATGCATGAACATGTTATATGTATGTGTGAAAGGGATTTAGAGCTATTAAGATTCCCTCAAATCTCATTCCCCTCCAACTATGCTAAGTGAGCCGAGCGGAGCAAGAAACGGAAGCTAACCCCTGAGGAATGCATGATTAGTGGATTTGATGTATAGACATAGGTTTTGAAATGTACCTTGTAGTCAAATGATGTACCCAAGCTATGTATTTGTAATGTAAACTCATGGATAGCTTATATAATGTATATGAATGATGTATGAACCCTTTTTGCACTTATGCAAATGGAAATGTGTAAGTTTGCCACTTAGTAACCTTTATGTGAGTATGGATGTCTATATGGCAACATGAACCTATTTATATGAATCTTATGGCTAGACAAGTGTAAAAATATATATGTATGATGAATGTAATTTTAGAAGAGTCATTTAAACACATTTGTGCAAAAATGATTGTTGTATGCCTAATAGAAAGTATAGAACCTTAGGTATGAGTTGGAGCTAGGAACTAAATTTGAGCTCTATGGCTTTTGAATTAGTTGGCATGCATATTTAGGGTCTTATGGTGCTTTGTACATGCCCAAGTGGTCTTGGTTCAATGGGAAAACCATTTTGCACATAATTGAACCAATTTATGACCAAAAATGAGCTATTTTGTGAGCTGAACCCCAACTTGACCAAATGAGCGATTTTGAGACTAAAATTTTGTACACATATAGATTTCATATAATGATTTTTTTTTTGGGTCTAAAAACTGCATTATTTGGAGGTCTATAAAATTTATTATGATTTTTCAAAATTCATATCTGAAGTTCATTTTGGTCTATGCACTATTCACTAGGTCAGATTGCATTTTCGTGTCAATGACTCTGAAATTTTACATAGAGAAATTGGACACTCACAGTGAGCTACAATAACTAGAAGCACCTCATTTGGAGGTCTGTAGAAAGAGAAATGAATTTTTGAAGTTTTACATCAGTAACAATCGCTCCAACCAACCTTGTATACTGTTTCATTATAATTTAATTCATAAACGAGCTTAGCGTGGTCTAGGATTATTTTTTCCATAAATTTAACATCCACAACTTTCCATAATGGAATCATGAGCTTAATTTTGATTTTTTTAGATTTAGTTATGATTTTTGGAACTTTTTATTAGAAAATTAGATAATAACTCGTGGCTGAAAATTTTTTATGTGTGTTCAAAGCCTCAAAGTGTAACACCTAATTTGTTGAAAAAAGGCTAGAAATAGGAGAATTCAAAAGGAATTAAAATTAGAAGAAAATTTTAAATAATAGAAAATGAGGATTTGAGCCTTGAGTTGTCTAAAAACCGGGACCAGAGTAATTTAAAAACATTGCCAAAAGGCCAGTGGCATTTTTGTAAATATGGAACTTTTTGGAAAACTCATAGTAGGGATTTTTAAATAAAAAATTTGAGTTTTCTAGGATTCTCAGAGACCCTGAAAATCATGGGAAGCCCCAAGACAGTTGAAACCCCTCCGGTGTACGTATTTCAACGACGATGAACTTGAACTTTGACGAATTCGCTGGGGAAAGTTTTAGCTCTGAATAGAGTGATTCCAAAGATATTTTATACAATTGGAAACCTAAATTTTATTATGGAAGATGCGGTTCTAAAAAAGGAGCTAAAATAAAACTAAAACAAAAATGCCAATTACAAGGGACATAAATGGAATTTTTCAAAACAATTCTCTTCCTTTTTGGCTTTATATTAGGCATCCCATCTTGTGGCTTCTTCTCACTGACTTTTCATCATCCAAACAAAGGGAGAGGCTGCCAAGAAAGAGATGCACAAGGAGAAGCACAAGAGAAGGGAGAAGAAAGCCAAGAAAGATAGGTAAAATTCAAGGAAGTTCATGACTTTCTCTTCTTTAAAGTTGTTCTCCTCTCTTTGCTCCATCTTCCTATGGTTTTGGTTGCTTAAATGGTTTTGTTTTAGCCTTGAATCAGAGGGGAACAATTAGAAATTCAAGGAGAAGAATAAAGCAAGGGAAGAACCTCTTGGAAAGAGCTTGATTTAAGATAATTTTCTTACAAGATGTTACTTCTTTTCCCTAGCTTCTTCTCCTATGTTTCGGCCCTATACATAACCATGAGAAGGGGAGAGTTTCTATTCTAAAACTAGTGAGAATTCATTAAATTAGGCTATGGGAACTTGGATTATGTAAAGAAATTGTAAGGAAACCTAATGAATTTTAAGTTTGGAAAGTATAGAACTCACGAACACAATGTAAAAACTGATTTGATTCTCAAATTTTTCTTGTATGTGTGAGTGTTTAATTGAGCTCCTAAGACCTCTAGGAAGCCTCTCAAATGTGTCTCCCATTAAAGAAAAATCAAGAAGGCCATAAACTCTTCTTCCCCCTCATGAATCAGCCTAGGCTACTTGAATAGGTTAGGAAGTGTTTTAATTTGTTTTAGCCTTGGTTTGGGACTTCATATGATGGTAGAAGGTAGGAGGAACTATTGGGAGAAATTTAGGAGCCATGGTTTGGGAGATGAGGCCATGGCTTCCATAATGTGACCTTATGAAACAACTTGTGTCTAAACTTTTGTAAATGAATATGTAATAGCTCCAAGGACCTTAAATGAGGTCAAGAGGCCTAGAAATGAGAAGAGAATGGAGCCAAGAACTTGAATCATGATGGTTGCTTCAATAGACCATTTATGGAACCATTATGTGACTTATGGAACCAAGTATGTTCTTAAGTGCAAATTGAATGCTTTGGTTTGCTTCAAGAATATAATTGAATGGTATTCATGATGTTTAGGCTAAGGAAACCAAACCCCACCTAAGTGTTCTTGTGGAACCAAAAAAGAAGAGTAAGGCAAAGTAAAGCTTGCATAGATAACAAGGTAGCTCTCTCTTTTTTCTCTCATGCATGAGTGGATGTCTGTCTTGTCTTTGAATGTATGTATGTATGTATATTTGTTTTGAGCCATGAACAATGTTTTAGCAAGTGTTTAAATGCCATGGTACCATGATATTATATTATTCATTCAAATGATGTTTTGTGTATTTGTCTTGGTTTGCTTGAGTGTGGTGAAGCCAAGAACCCACTAGCCATGGTAAGGATGAGTCAAGAACCCTCAAGAATGGTTGAGACAAAGTTTAGAGTCTCCTGAGAGTAAGGCCTAGTTCAAAGCCTTCCAAAAAAAAGGTGAGACAAGTCCAAAACCCTCAAAGAGAATGGGTGAGGCTAAATCACTTACTTGACAAGCCAATGTATGTTTTATATGACTCTTTGAATGCCAAGAATGCTTCTTGAATGATTACCTACTCCATGATGTTCATGTATGCATTGTTAGACATGGATTTACATTCTTTATGTGTCATTGAAAGGGAGAAAAGCTATTGAGATTCTATGAATCTCCCCCATTTCCTTCTCCTATCTCATATGGCTTAGGTGGAACTCAAGAGCTAAGGAATAGAAGCAATGAAGTATGAATAACATAGTTTTGACAATGATGTAGTTTATGTAATCTTAAAGTGTGTAGGAATGTCAAAATACTCATGTACACATTATTTTTAAGTTGTAGAACAATGAGCAAATGTAATATTATATGTAAATGGTGTATGAACATTGTATGGTACCAAGACAATGAGAATATGAATTTTGAATACTTGGATGCCTACTTGGGTTCATGCATTGTTGAGTGTGTGATAGCCAATTTGAGATGTATGGGGTTTGGGACCATTTGGACAGTTCATACAAGTCATATTTATGCTTTAAAACTTGCCCCAAGAGGTGCCAAACACTAAAAGGAGCCATTTGAACCAAAGAGTTGTATTATGAGAAACAAAAATGACCATATTAGTAGGTTGTGTCACTTTTTGTCCAGCTAAGCTCTCCTTGATTTGAAATTTGACATGCATCTAGAGCTTGTTAAGAGCTTTTTGGGAAGCTAAAGTTCAGAATATTTGAAGGTCTATGGAATTTTTGGTGAATTTTTGAAATCAGAAAATTTTCTGGTCTTGCTCAGAGTTACTATTCATACAGCCCAAAATGAAACTCTATCACTCATGAGGCAAATGAAGTCCAATTGCTATGAAATTTTACAAGGAGAAACTAGACCATGCCAGTGACCTATGCCAATTAGAAGTACCTCAATTGGATGTCTAGAAAGGGAGATATGAATTTTTGAAATTGATATTCTATTTTAGGCACACCTCTAGACCCATGTTATTGTTTGATTAATTTTTGGGGTTTGAATGCTCTTGGATTGGTTCAAAACTATTGTTTCCCTCAATTTAACATCTTTAGCTTTCCAAATTGGTATAGATTTCATGGATTTGATTTTTGTAGAATTAACTATGAATTTTCAAAGTTTATATCAGTAAACTATATCAAATTTCTAAACAGCTTGACCTTCTTTCCTTTTCTGATGCCAAGCATGATCTAAATGAGATTTTCATGGTTGGAAATTATTTTTAGTGTAAATTTAACACTCAATAATTTCCAGGAAGCTATGGTATGGCAGATTTTGATTTTTTTACATTTAGTTATAATTTTTTAAAGTTACCCCTGAAATCTGCCATATGCTGTTCGAGGAAATGAATGAAAATTTTGGGGTTACTCCATGAAATCCATGGATTATGTGTTATTTTAGATTACTTGTGAATTGTATGATTGGTAAATGACTATAGAATAATGTTGGAAAATCCATGGGACCCATGTAAGGCAAATTAAAATTTTGAACCCCAACGTAATGCGAAAAAATGTATTAAATAATGGATTTTTCTTGCTCATTTCCTAAGAATTTGTGCAATTCCCCATGAATGAGAGTGTATGATAATGGAAAGTACATGGTATGACATGTAATCTACCTTGAATGAGTAAGGTGATACTAGAAATAATATGGTATGACACCAAGCCCAAGTCTCTTGACCTAAATTGCTATGAATCTGATATGTTCTAAAATGTTATGAGGTAAGATGAGTTAAGGATGAATTTATGGGCTTTGGAAATGAATTAATGCTGAGCTAGAGATTCTTGGTAGTATGCTTCCTATTGTTATATGTTATATATGCAAGTAAATTGTGTGAAAAGTTCAAGTAGTGTGAAATGAACCTCAAGAGCTTATGGTATGATGTTTTTGCTATGAATGGATGTTGTAGGGATATTATATGCATAGAAATTATTAAAGCAAAAAAAAATTAAGCCTTGTGGGTAAGATTGTACATTTCGGGTCCATATATTAAGCTTTGTATTCAAGTTTGGGAACATGGTTCTTGAAATCAATGGTATGAGCTTCTTATTGTTACGATATGACAAATTTATAAGTATATTGCAACAAAAATGCCCCAACTTAAAGAATAAAGAACACAAATTGAATAGTTTGGACAAGAATTAAATGAATTTAGAAATATTATTCAACATCTATCAGAGAAACATCATTAAGATGATACTAGACCAAGTTGTTTTTATAGATTAGATACTTTTAATTTAAATAATGATGATGAAGATGATAATTTTAATTAGGATGAGAATGATGACAACTGTTAAATTTTTTAAATTTTATGTAATATAATTTGTGTAATTAAATTTATATTAGAAAATTTTTTCCTATTTTGTTTAAATTTAATATTTTTTACTTCACAAAATTATATATTATATATTTAGTTAATATATTTAATTATATTTTATCTTGTAATATATATATTTTAACTTATAATATATTACATAGCAAAAAGAAAAGGAGGATTACACAACCTTTCACATAATCCAGTTGGCATGATTATAACAAAAATTATCATCACTTTATGTGGAGGTGAATCTGAAATCTAAAAAGCCAACTTGCCAATTTTTTTTCATTTCTCTCTATATAAATTTCAAATTTTATTGTCTCATTTTATATTCTTTCTATTTTTTTCTTCTCTCCATTTCTATAGTAATTGGCCAGTCAATTTTTTTCTTTTTGTTTCTCTCTATATAAAATTCAATTCCTTTGGTTTGTTTAAAGTTATTTATCTCCTTTCATTTGTCGTCCATTTTTTATAATTATTCTACTCTCAGGTTGGTATTTTTTATTGGGTATAACTTTTTATCTCTTGTGAGTTGTTTCTAATTTGTTGTCTAGGTGTTTTTTTTTTTTTATTGTGAATCTCTATATTTCTTCGTTTTTGTTTACTCCACCTATTCCCTTTTGTTTTTGTAGATAATTATTCAAAACAATGAGCAAGTAAAACTTTCCTTTTGAAAATTTTGGTATTTGGATCTGATTTCCTTTTTCTTTCAAATATGTTTTTAGTTTTATTTAATTTAATTTTTGTTTTGGTTTATAAGCTGGTGAAAGATATGTAAAGAACCTAAAATTCAAAAAATTCGAAAGAGAAGGCCACTATAACAAATATATATATATATATATATATATATGAAACCTTGTAAATTTGAAGGAGAAGATAAACGGGAACCAAAAATATATATATCAATGTTAATGAAATGGAAAAAAAGATATCATACACATAAAAGCAACCCAAAAAATTAGAAAATTCAAAAAATTGTCTAAATAAATTAAATATACCTTAAATTATTATTAATTCTAAATAATCAGATTATAAAATAAAATGTGTTTAATATATATATATACATATAAAATAAATTATTGATCATAATATATATAATAAAAATTTTTACAAGATAAAATAAAACATATTATTATTTATTAATAAAACATACTTTTAATAAATTAAATTTAAACATATTTTAACTTATTAATTTTTAAAAATTATTTTTTAAATTATTTTAGACTATTGGAAAAGATTTCCAATAGTCTAGTGGTCAGACACTAGCCTCAATTTTTTATTTTGTATTTTTATAATTTTTTAATATATATTTTTCTATTAACATTATTTATAAATAAGTAATTATAGATTAATTAATTAATTAATAATTAATTTAAATTAAATAATTATTGTAGATTACTATTAACATTCTTTCTTAATTTTTTTATTATTTAATTTTTTATTAATATTATATTTATATTAAATAAATTTTTCTTATAAAACAATTTATTTATTAGTACGACATGACAAAGGTGGCAAAGGGTAGCAAAGAAGAGAAGAGGAGAGAGAATTTGTCATACCATATTAGGTTTAGCATCACGTTCCTTTATTCAAGATGATTTGCATATGTTATCAAAAAAATTCTAAGAAATGACCATAAAAATAATAAATTTAATTGCATTACGTTAGGGTTTAAAAATTTATCTCGCATCTTGTGGACCTCATGAACTTACTAACAACATTCTCTATTTATTTTCCATCCATGTAAATCATAAACATCCCAAAACTTTGCATAAATCACGGATTAAGAGCTAAAAATAAAAAATATTCATGTTTTAACACGAGTCAAAATTTCAATTTTCTACTAGCAAGTTTAAAAAATTATAACTAAATCTAAAAAAATTAATATCAAGCAACCCCATAGCTTTTTGGAACGCTATGGAGGTTAAGTTTACACTAAAAATAATTCAAGTCACGAAAACCTCATATGGACCACATTTGACAATAGAAAAGTGGTAAAGGTTAGACTGTCCAACGTTTCTTATACAACTTACTAATATAAACTTCAAAAATGCATAATTAATTCCAAAAAAATATAATTCATACAAGTTGTACCAATTTGGAAAGCTAAAGATGTTAACTAAAGGAAAAAAAAATAGTTCTAGATCAATTCAAAAGCATCTAAACCTCAAAAATCGATGGAATAGTAGTAGAGGTTTGACTATGCTCCTAGAACATAATAGAAACTTCAAAAATTTATATCTCCCTCTCTAGACATTGAATTGAGGTGATTCCAATTGTACAAGTTACTATGAATGTCTAGTTTCCTCTTATAAAATTTCACAGTAATTGGACATCGTTTGCCCCATTAATGATAGAGGTGAAATTTCAAACTAAATGAACAGTACCAATATTAGAACCAAGAAAATTTGTCAACTTCAAAAATTCTGTAAACCTCCAAATATTCTACACTTTAGCTTTCCAAAAAGCTCTCAACAAAATCCATATGCATACCAAGTTTTAGATCAAGAAAAACTCATTTGGACAGATTGTGCCATAACTCACCATTATGGTCAATTTTACATCTTATAAGGCACTAACTTGGTCCAAACGGCCTTCTTTGGGTTTTGGCACCTCTTAGAAAAATTTGAAAGCATAATTTCAACTTATATGAACCGCCCAAGTGATTCAAAATACCATGTATCTCATTTTAGTTATTTCACATCCAAGAATACATAGATAGGTACAAGCCATCACAAAGTTAAATTGCACATTTACATTAAATTGACACCAACTAAGGTTCATACATCATTCATACATGATATTACATTTGCTCTAATATTTATAATTCAAAAATAACATGTACACATCCATCTTGACATTTAATTATAAGAAAAGCTACACAATTGTCAAAGTATAGTCTCTTAAGTCCATTGGCTTGCATTTCTCTCTTCTTGGGCACCACTTAGACATATGAAAATGAAGGAGGGAAGGGGAGTGAGATTTATAGAATCTCAATAGCTACCACACCCATTCACACATACATTCATGGCATATACATATCAAAGGCACAAGTATGGAAAGTAACACAACCATAAAGCATATAAGGTCACATTTCTATGCTACCATTTCATATCAAATTCAAGAATGAGCTCTAGGAACTTTTGGTTTTGCCTTACCTTATTTCTAGGACTTTTGGATTTGCCTCACCCTTAGCTTAAGGTCTTTTGACTTGGCCTCACCCATCCAAGAGACTTGGCCTTGTCTTACCCATGCCTTGAGACTTTTAGCATCTCCTCACCCATATCAAGAGACTTTTAGCATCACCTTACCCTTATAAACCAATTTCACAAATCATTGACATTTAAGAAGGCATATTGGTACCAATGCAATGTCAAAGCATCAAGTGGTATGTTCTTAAGTCACAAAACTACTCACAAGCACACAATGACATATATATAACCAAGAATGCAAAGAGAATGAGGTGGAAAGCTACCTTATCATTTATGCAAGTTTTACTTTGCCTTGCTCCTTCCCTTTTTCGGTTCCATAAGACAAATAGGTGGGGTTTGGTTTCCTTGGCCTCAACATCATGAATAACACTCTATTATATTCTTGAAGCAAGTCAAAGCATTCAATTTATTCTTAAGAACATACTTAGTTCCATAAATGGCCTATTGAAATAACCATCATGATTCAAGTTTTTGGCTCCATTTTCTTCTCATTTCTAGCCCTCTTGACCTCATTTAAGGTCCTTAGAGCCATTACACATTCATTTACAAAAGCCTAGACACATGTTGCTTCATAAGGCTACATTATGGAAGCCATTGTCTCATCTCCCAATTCATGGCTCTTAAATTTTTCCCAAGGTTTCCTCTTACATTCTCCCATCATATGAAGACCTAAACTGAGGCTAAAACAAATTAAAACACTTCCTAGCCTATTCATCTAGCTTAGGCTAAGACATGAGAAGGGGAGAGGGTTCATGGACTTCTTGATTTTTTTTTATGGGAGAGTCACTTGGGAAGCTTCCTAGAGGTCTTAGGAGCTTAATTAAACACTCACATATGTAAGGGAATTTAAGAATCAAATCAATTTTCACAAAACATTCAAGAGTCTCATACTTTTCTAACTTGAATTCTACTGGTTTTTCTTGCAATTTCTTAGTATATTCTACTTCCCCATGGTCCAAAACCTAAGTTTCTCTCTTGTTCTTGGACAAAAAATCCTCTATAATGGTGGTTCTGGTTTAGGCCAAAACACACACACACACAAAAGAAGCAAGGAGAAGAAGTAAAGTTACTAAGATATCTACCTTAAATTCAAATTTGTTTTTAAGAGCTCTTCTCCTTGGTTAGCTTTTCCTCCAAAGTCTTGAACTATCCCCCTTTGTTACGGCCTCAAAATAGAACCAAACATCTTACTAAATCTAGAGGAAGAGAGGAGGAAAGGAGAGGAAGAAACTTTCTAAATGAAGGAATAAGAATTTCCCATGAATTCCTCACCTTTTCTTAGCTTTTTCTTCTCTTCTTCCCCTTGTTCTTGTGCACCCTTGCTGCTGGTTTTCTTTTCTATTTTTGGGTAGAATGAAGTCAACCTAAGAAGAGGGAGGAAATGGTGTGAGTTTTGTAGAAGTTTCAAGAACACTTTATTCACAAAAATTTCACTTTTTTCCCTTTCGTTGTGGCATTTTTATTTTATCTTCGTTTTAGCTCCTTTTTTAGAACTGTCTTTTCCATCATAAAATTTAAGTTCCTAATTGTATAAAATGCCTTTAGAATCACTCAATTTGGAGCTAAAATCTTCCCAAACGAATTAGTCAAAGTTCGGGCTCACCGCCGTTAGAAAAAGTATAACAGAGAAGCTTTAACTATCTTGGGGCTTCCTATGATTTTTAGGGCATCTAAAAACCCCAACAAGCTCAAATTTTTCATTTAAAAAAAGCTCTCCTATGAGTTTTCCAAAAAGTGCCCATATTTATGAAAATACCATTGGTTTTTCAGCAAATTTTTTGACTCACTCAAGCCCCAATTTTTAGGTAACTTAAGACTCAAATTCTCATTTTCTATTATTTAAAATTGTATCCAAATTTCTTTTGGTCTTAATTCCCTCATCTCAGGAGACTTGTGTTTCAAACTGACTCATTACGGTGTTTTTACGACATATCAAACATCACAGAATTCTAACAGAAATATCTATAGGAATAAATTTGCCATAGTTAAAATAGCAATAAATTATTTTTGTTAAAAAACTACAATTTTTGACTATTTGTGATAGATATTAACTATCAAAAATTGGCTACATTCTTGTAGTGTAACCTAGTAAAAAACAAAACAATATTAGTTACACAAGGGTATAATCAAATTGAAGTATAAACTTTATGGAAACATTTACACTCACAAGTAGATTAGAGTCCATAAGAATCTTGTTTGCATTTGCATGTTGTTAAGGTTTAAAATTATATCAAATTTATGTGAAAAGTGCATTTTTAAATGGCTATCTAAATGAAGAAGTTTATATAAGACTACCTCCTAGTTTTGAAAGTTATAATCACTCAAATTTTGTGCACAAATTGAAAATGGCTTTGTATAGATTAAAACAAGTACTTAGTACATGGTATGAAAGACTTAGTAAATTTCTAACTAAAAATGGATTCACTAAAGGTAAAATAGACATCACATTATTTATTAAGCATATAAAGCATGATATTTTAATTGTGGAAATATATAAGGATGATATTGTTTTTAAATATACTTATGAGATTTTATGCAAGGACTTTTCTAAGCTCATGACTAATGAATTTGAAATGAGTACGATGAGAGAAATAACCTTCTTCCTTGGGTAGCAAATTAAAAATTAAAGGAATGAATCTTCATCTGTCAAACCAAATATGTAAAAGAGTTGCTAAAGAAGTATGAAAGGGAAAACTCCAAGCCAAGCAAAATTCCCATGAGCTCATCCTTCAAACTTGACAAGAATTAAAAAGGTATATTTATAGATCAACAGAAGTTTCAAGGTACGATTAAATCCTTGCTCCATTTAACTATTAATAGACTTGATATCATATTCAATGTGTGCTTATGAGCTAGATTTCAATTTGATTTTAAAGAATCACATTTATCTACCATAAAAAGAATATTTAAATATCTATAAAGAACTACTAAGTTAGGAATATGGTTTCTTTGGAGAGATTCATGTGATTTGTTTGGATATTGTGATGTTGATTTTGGAGGTTGTAAAATTGATAGGAAAAACAAAGCGGTATATGCCAATATAGTTGACATAATTGTCACACCATAGTAAGATATACCTCAAATTATATCCCAAATGGCATTACATGTAATATCTTACCCTCTTGGCTCTTACACAATGGTCCCATTGTCCATCCCTATCCATCTCAAGCATAATAGACAACATTTGTGAGAAAGCATGTGTTTTCATACATGGATAATTGAGTACTTAGGAGGCCATATAAATAATTCATGGTGTTAGGGACTATATAAACTCATCAATATCATTTTTTTATCCATATCATATCCATTTAAGTCATAAACATTCCAATTCATCTCATATATCTTAGGTTTGGAACCATATATAAACAAAATCAAGTTTTGCTCTTGGGTTCCGTGTTCCAAATTTTTAATAAAAATTTAAAAAATTCATAACTAATTCTAGAAAAATTGAAATCAAGCAAACCATACCATTCTGGAAAGCTCTAAATTTTTACTAATGAATAAAAATAAATATAGATCAAAGAAGCGGTGTTTAACTCACAAACATTGATGGAATATTACTAAAGGTTGAGTTGCATTACTGGTACTATCATGCAACTTTAAAAATTTGGCTCTCCCTCTACAGAGCTCCAAATAAGGTGATCTTGATGGCTATAGAAAGCTTATGGTGTCTAATTTGTGCCTATAAAATTTCATAGGCATTGAATTTCATTTGACACATGAGTGACATAGAAACATAAATTGACCATATGAACAGTAACCATACCATTTCTGCATAATTTAGCTAACTTTAAAAAATCATAATAAATTTTTTAGAGAATTGAGTGCTTTTTAACTTCTTGAAAAGCTCTAAATGAGACCTATTTTTTGGCCAAATTTTACAAAAAAACTCATTCATTTGGTTAGAATTTGGTTTAGCATACATAATGGTCACCTTTGAAGTCCAAATTGGTATCTCAAGACACCAAAAAGATTTTCTCTCAATCCAAAGCTACTTGGGCACATCCAAAAGCATAATTACAAAATATAAAAGCATGCCAAATGATCCAAATCACCATGGAGCTAAATCTTACCATACCACTCACATTTATACACATGCATATAATGGTACTAGGATGTCAATCTCTAACATATATATTCATCTAGCTTCAAGATTGATATACACATCATAAATACATGCATTTAAACTTGTCCAAGAGGTTACATCTAATATATATCATGTGGATACAATTCTTGACATCAATATGCTATTAAAATGTTTATTTCTCTACTCCTTTGTCAAAGTGCTATACTTCAAGACGTTTGACCTCTGTTTCTTTAGTTCACTTAGCTCACCTAGACATAATTAGACATATGGAGAGGAAGAGTGAGATTCTAAGAATCTTAATAACTTTTAACCCTTTCAAATATAAATAATGGATGTATATACATGTCAAAGAATGCATGCATGACATTCATGCTATTAGTAAATATACATAAAACATTTTCCTTGTCACATAGACTCATACATGGAAAATATAAGCTCTCAAAGGCATTGATCTAGCCTCACCCATTTTTCTTGAGACTTTTAGATTTTTCTCATCCACTTTTAAGGGACTTTTGTCTTAGTCTCACTCTTCTTGAGACTTTTGGCTTTATCTTATCCATTTATAGAAACTTTGGCTCATCTTCACCCCATCTCAAGGGACTTTTGGCATAACCAAACCCATTCAAGCCACTTTACAATCATAAACTCATGTCAAGACACATAATGGTACCATAACATGTGAGCAATGGTTAGAAACATTTCTCATGATTCAAACATATACACAAGCACTCAAAGACAAATAAATATCCCGGCCATGCATGTGAGAAATGTTAGAGAGCTACTTTAAAGCAAGAACATCACACTTTTCCCTTGAACTTGTCTTCCCCTTTTTGGCCAAGCTCATAGAATTAGGTGGTACTTGATTCTCTTGGCTTAAACACATCAAATGAGACATGAATCACTTATAGGAACAAGCTTAAGTTCCTCACAACTCTATGCTATGCTACTTTCTCATATGGCTCCAATATGTCTCCATATAAGGCATAATGAAGCAACTATTGGCATTCATGATCTTGACCCCATTTTCTCTTTCAATCTAAGTCTCTTGACCCCATTTAGACTCTTTGAAGTCATCACAAATTCATTTTAAGGAACCTAACTATAAATCGCTTCTTTATGTCTTGTTCTGGAGCCTACAACTCCATCTCACAAACCAAGGCTTCTAAATTTTTTTCAAGGCTTCCTTTGATGTTCCTCTATCATATCTAGTCCCATTCTAGGCTTAGAATAATTTAAGACACTCCCTAGGTGGCTAGACCTCTCTTGGCTGAGACACTAGCATTTTTAGTACACCCATGGAGTTTGCTTTATTCTCTTTAGGGAATTGCCACATGGGAGACTTCCTAGGGATCTTGAGAATTCATTCATACTCTTAGACAATCTCAATTATCATTGGAAAGTCTCCTACCCATTAAGGTGCAACAAAATCCCTAACTTTGCTAACTTGTTTTCTAATACATTTTACTTGGATTTCTTTACATATTCTTATTTCTCAAACTCCAAAACCTATGTTTCTTCCTTGTTTAGGTCAGAATTCATCTCCTCTTGGATAGGCTCTAGATGGGACGAAATGGTCATGGGAGAAATAACTAAGAAGAAGCAAGACAAGCCGTGATAGTTACCTGGTTTTAAGACTTTTTCAAGAGTTCTTTCCATTGCTTCAAGCTTCTCCTTCAAATTCTAGTTTCTCTCCTCTGAATTAGTCTTAAAATAGCCCTATATAAATCATAAAAACCATAGAAAGGAAGAGGAAAAGGAAGGGAATAACACTAATGAAGGAAGAACCATGAAAATCCAAGGTTTTCTTACCTTTTTCCTAAGCTTTTCCTTCCTCCTTTGCTCCCTTCTTATGCACCTCACTCAATTGGTTTCTCCTTTGGTTTGGGACGAAAACAAGGTCGATTAAATGAGGAGAAGGAGATCGATGTGTAATATATAGCAAGGGGACTCATTAAAAGCTTTTTAAAATTTCAATTTTGTCTTATTTTTTTGGTTCTTTCCTTTAAGGCTCATTTTAAATTCTTTTCAAGAATCATCTTTTCTATCATAAAATTTAGATTTTTAACTTATAAAATGCCTTTAGAATCACTCAAATTAGATTTAAAATCTTCTCAAATGAAAAAGTCCAAGTTTGGGTCAACCATCATTTTAAAATATAAACTGGAAGGGTTTTAATTGTTCTAGGGATTCTTATAGTTTTTAGATTCTCTAAGAACCCTGAGAAACTCATTTTTACTATTTAAAAATCCCTCCTCTGAGTTTTCTAAAAAGTACCCAAAATTACGAAAATGCCACTATATTTTCTTTAAATTTCATTTGGTTATTTTGGCTCCATTTTCAGGGCACCTCTGGCCTTGGATCCTCATTATTTAAGGTATAGATTATTTCTCTAATTTTATTTGACTTCAAATCATTCTACTCGAAGAACTCTCTTTTATATCTAGTGAGTTTTGTACGTTTGTGGTTCAGCTCAAGAATTTGGCACTTCTTGATACCACAAAAGGGTCAAAATGCACCAAATGGTCTTCCACAACATCCATGACCATTTGAGCAAGTGCCATAGCATAAACACTCAAAACTAGCTTAAAGCATGTGATTTACAAGTATAAGATGGAGAAAACTTACTCTTTAACCTTAAGCCTTTGATTTCTCCTCCTCTTTGCCTTCCTCTTATGCGCCACTCTCCCTGGGGTTTTCCTCTGGTTTTGGGCAGAACTTGGTCGTGCATAATGAAGGGAGAAGAAGGGCTCATCATATATATAAGTGGGAGGAAGTTACACTTTTCAAAAATTTTCATTTTGCCCTTTGTTTTTGGCATTTTCGAAGGAATGTTACAAACACTGCATATATAAGTATTCCAAACGGTCCAAATCATCATAAAACTCAAACTCACCATCCTACATACATAAATACACATTCAAGTCAAGGTTCCTACATGCCAAAATCATACAATTTCTCATATATGGCTCTAAATTTGATTCATACCCTGCATTTACATACTTTTACAATTGCTCAAGAGTTTACATCTCAAACATAACTCATACATACAAACTTTGACATTTAATTATGGCAAAAAATAATCTATTGTCAAAGTATTGCAATTTATGCTCCTGAGCTCCCATTTTTGCTTCCTTGAGTTTCACTTAGACATGGTTAGATAAAAAATAGGGAAGAGTGAAATTCAAAGAATCCCAATAACTCAGTCACCCTTTCAAGTAAACAAATAAGGCATATATTCATGTCAAAGGATACGAGTATACACCAAACACTTCCAAAAATCATTCAAATCATAATTTTCACATCACATAAACATGTTAAAGTTAAAAACAAGCTCTATGGACTTTTGGTCTAACCTCACCTTATTATTTAAAACTTTTGGATTAGTCTTACCCACTTTCTACAGACTTTTGACTTAGCTTCACTCATTCTTGAGACTTTTGGCCTTGTCTTACCTATGTTTGGGGACTTTTGGCTTCATCTCACCCAATCCAAGAGACTTTTGGCACAACCTTACCCACAAAGAGCAATTTCACATTTCAAAGGCAAATCAAGAAGCATAATGGTACCATAATCATAAATTAATAACAAATGGCATGCCTCTTAATTCAAATACATATATAAACATTCAATGACAATCATACAACCAAGAAATATACACAAAAAAGATTGAAAAGCTACCGTGGTGCAAGAAGCACAAATTTTCCTTGTTTTCTTATGTCTTTGGCTCGGTCTCACACCTACACTTAGGAGGAACTTGGTTTGCTTGCACTAGACACATCAAACAAGACAAAATTCAATTAGTGGAACCAACTCTAATCTCACATAAACATTACACAAGCTACATCCAGCTTATGACACTATTATCACTCCATACAAAGCATAATGAAGCAACTCATATAATACAAGATCTTGGCTTCAATTTCTTACTCAATATAAGTCATATGACTCCATTCAAACTCATTAGAATCATCTCCAACTCAAATCAATAAGCTTAACACGAAGTTGCTTCTTTATGCATAATGAAACTTAAAATTTTCAAATTTCAAAATATTGTTTCTAAATTAAAACCAATGGTTCCTTTGGTATCTATAATTCATATCTAAACCATTTCTAACCTTGAAATCAAAGTAAACTCTCCTTAGGTACAAGAACTCTCTCTTGGCCAAGATGTACATATCATTCAAGAACCCATGGAGTTTTCTTCCATTTTCTAAGGGACTTACCCTCCATGAAACTTTCTAGATATCTTGAGAACTCATACACACTTTTAGGCAACCTAATTTATCATTAGAAAGCTTTATAATTGCCAAGGTGCAACAAAATCCCTAATTTCCATAAGTTATTTTCTAATGGTTCTTTTTGAATTCTAATTGCTTCCTTGGATTCCCTAAGCTTCAAAACCCCCATTTATATCAAGTTTGGATTGAGATAAAGTCTCTAATATACCACCCCTAATTTGGCTAAATTACATAAAAAGAGAAGGAGCAAGAGAGACCATGTGTATTTACCTTATTTGGAGGCTTTTCAAGTGCTCTTTCTTATGCTTTCAAGAGCTCTTCCAAATTCTCCTTCTTCTCTACTAGACCATCCCCAAAGCATGTCCAAATAAACCATTAAAACCATGGCAAAAGAGAGGAGAAAGAGGAGAAGAGGTTTAGTAAAGGCAAAAGCATGAAAAAGTGACTAAATCTTACCCTTTTCAAGCTTATTCTTCCTCCCTTGGCTCTCCCCCCTTAGTGTGCCCCTTGAGACTCTCTTAGAATCTATTTGGACTAAAAGCAAGTCGGTAGTGAGGGTTAAAGAAGAAAGGTATGTGATTTAATAAGCCTAAGCGTCCATTTACAACATTTTCCAAATTTACAATTTAGTTCTTCATCTTGGTTCTTTCCATTTAGGCTCATTTCAACTCGTTTTTCAAAATCATCTCTTCCATCATAAAATTTAGGTCCTTTAATTCATATGGTTTCATCCAAATTGGATTTAAAATCTTTCAGAATAATTCAGTCAAAGTTTTGGTCAACTAATGACCAAAAATACAAACCGAAGGATTTTGACCATTCTAGGGTTGCCAATGGTTTTTAAGGCCTCTGAGAACTTTGAGAAACTTAATTTTTTCATTTAAAAATCTCTCCTTTGAATTTTTCTAAAAAGCACCCAAAATTACAAAAATGTCATTGGTTTTTATCTAATTTTATTTAACTATTTTAGCTCTAGTTTTTTGGCATCTTTAATCTTGTATCCTCATTTTTTATTTTCTAGATTATTGTCTTAATTTTATTTGACTTCAATTCCTTCTATTTAGGGGACCTCCTTTAGTAATTAGGGTTTTTAAAAATAACGGATATTACAACTATCATGTATCATGGTTTAGGAAAAAGCAAAACTAAATTGCGTTATCCGTAGTTGAATCTGAATATGTCTTAGCAAGAAGTTGTTGTGCTAAATTATTGTGAATGAAATAACATTTACAAGACTATGCGTTATATCTTAATCATGTCCCTATTAAGTGTGACAAGATGAATGCAATAAATCTACCAAAAATCCAATTCAACACCTAAGAACTAAGCACATTGAAATAAGATATCACTTCTTAAGGGATCATGTAGCCAAAGGCAATATAATATTAGACTTTACATCAATAGAAAACCAATTAGTTGATATATTCGCCAAACCATTAGGTGAAGATCAATTTAATGAAATTAGAAAAGAAATAAGCATGATACAAATATGAATTTTAAAAGATCTTTTATATGCATAAAGTCGTAAAATTCATGATTGGTTACTTTCATTATGATCACTTTTATTTTTGGAAATAAAATTGTTCCTTATTTTATTGCATTTGAATGAAATAATGAATATTTGACCATTGACCATGCATATTAGTAATCAACATTATTTGTAAAAATTGCCTATTTGATTTTCAAAAACCTTGCATTTTCATCATCATATCCAATCCTCGGGAATCCACAATGTACCATAAATGCACGGTCATGTCATAGTTCAAATTGCCTTATTGCTATATATTTACTCCATGCACACAAATTATTTCATCTCTATCCTTGTGAACTTTTCAAAACTTTAGTCTTCATCTTTCTATCTCTCTTTGTGGAACACTAACCACTTACCAATGGACTAAGCTCTAAAGGTTCAATGGATTCAACTGAAAAGAGAAACAAGTCAAGAAAGGTACAAATCTTTAAGGATCTTGAAGCAAAAGAAAGGTATGAAAATGTATTTCAAACTTAAAGCTACTTAATACTAAGAGAGGTAAATCTTGGCTTTTTCATGTTTAAAGGATTTTTATGCTTTGCTCTACTTAAAAAACTGGACTAGATTGAATTCTTTAAAATAAAGGAAGATATATATCCTATTTTAACTCATGAATTCTATCCTAATCTCACTTTTAACCTTGAATTTGTACTTGTACTTGTCTTTGGAATGATATATGGAAAAAGATTTACATTGAATTGTGATTTTTTGGCTAACATTATAAAATGTCCTAATGCTAAAGTGAAACAATATTCAACACAATCTGGATTCAAGTTTGATGGTTTCATACATGAAGAAGCTTTAGAAGAGATAATGGGAAAATGAACTACTACCATTGTTTCTCATATAGTTGATGCCAACACAAGAATCTATTTCATACAATGAACTAGTTCGTCATTCCAGATGTTATAAGTCTAATCTCTTCTACATATCTAGAGGTATTTTATGTTTCACATGTCATACATGCTATTCATCTAAACTTACCATTTATTATTTTGAATCACATGAAAGTACCTTTAAATGGTAAAGTTAATGAACTTCCTTATAAAGTGATTGTCACCTTTTTAGCCAAGTACCTCTGTGTCGATCAAAGCTCATTTGAGAAAGAAGAACTAGTTGGTCTGAGTGACTTTAACTCAATTGTGCTTTATTTTGAAAATTAACAAGGCTAATTTGATTATATGAGCACTGACTAAGAAAGTCATGTCTATGAATCCATCACATCTCTTAAAGAAATGGATACCATGGATATGTTCTTTAACGTAATTGATGCCAAACTTACAGTTTCCTTTTATGTCTTTGGATTCAATCTAAAATAATATTGGAAGGTTTCTTAAACTCAATAAAGCAAGGTTTGCTAATGCTCTTACTCATGAAAAGGTAGCAAATAAGCTAAAAGCAATTACCTTGGCACTTGTGAAGGAATCTGTCAAAGATCCCAATGACTTCATTATGAACAAGCTGATCTTCTTCTCCTTTTTTTGGCTCTGTTTGCTCCAAGTCTTCCTGGACCATTACCTACCAAGCTATTTAGCTTTCATGGTCCACCTACACCTCCTTCCACCTAATCTCACCTACCATGCACTTTGCATTTATATTTTTGCAAACCTTTTAATGGTTGATATCTTAGACTCATTATTAGGTCTATGCAATAAAATGTGGAATTGAACATATTAAATAAATGGCTATTTACTATGCCAAATCTTATTCCTATTATACATTTTCTTTTGTTTGATCAAGTGATGGTTGTTAACTATTTTTGGTAGCTTGATCTTACACTTATCATTGCTTTGATTATTCTTTTCAAGCTCTTATATTATATTCTATTGATTTTGTGCTTAATTGACCTTACTTTTTGCTTATGGCAAAATGGGAGAAGTATTAGGATGCTGAAAAGTATATATGCTAAAAATGATGAGTATGATGTGTACTGCGATGATTGTTTGCTACATTGAAAGTTACTTATATAGATTGTATCTAAGTTGCAATGAGTTTTAAATAAAGCATATATTAAAAGGGAGCTTTTCCGTTACTAATTGTCATACATACTTTGATTTTTAGGGGGGGAGTAAATTTGCTCCATAATTCTTCATAAAAGGGAAGTTGTCTTTACTCTTATACTAGTTGAATATTTTCCAAAAGTTCTTGATATATAAATTTTCACATGTTTGCCATAATCAAAGAGGGAAAGAGTATTGGATCGAAGGCTTTGGGTCTTTTGGGTTTTGAATTATATCTAAACATGTTCAATTATATGTTTTGGAAAGTAAGCTTTAAATATTGAGTTATTGGATTAAAATGATTGAATGGGCCTAATTGTAATTACCAAGGATCTTATGTTATTAAATATTTTATAATATTTATGCTGAATATGTTACAAGGAAAGTTTTATTCAAACTTTACATAATTGTTGAAATGCTTATATAAGAAAATTATTTCAATATGCTTTAATGAAAAGATTATGAGGAACCATATATGGTAAGCTTTTGAATGATACACATTAATACAAATATCCATATGGAAAGCTTTTCAAATACGAAGTTTAGTTATTAACTTAGATTTATTCTTTATTAACCTTAAGATAATTATTCGAGATATTAATGAAATAATTCTACCTAGGAAAAGGAATGAAAAAGGAAAGTTCACAATTTTAGGCAACAAAAAAGGAAACAAGTTGTTTGAAGGAAGCAAAAGTGAAAAGATCCACTCATAAAGATCCACTCAAGTCTACTATCCTACATAAAAGGCAATGATTTTCAATTCAAACTATAATACCTTAACTTACTAGCCTTCAAACTACATCACGAGAGGCATTTATCATTTACTTGTATGAAAATGACACTTTTGGTAGCGGTTTTAACCATCATTAGAAACCAAATTAATTCAGTTTAAGGCAAACAAAGCATTTGAACTAATCTAAATTATCCTCCATTGATAACATACTCATTTATATGAGAAATATCATAATTCATGGCTTACATCTTGGTTTTTGAACCATACATCACAAATTCCACACAAGTTACTCTCGGGTCGTAGCATCCATTTTTTTATATGCATTTTAGAAATTCATAATTAATTCTAGGAAAATCCAAATTTTGCATATAATAGCTTTCTGGAAAGCTTTGAATGTCAACTAATGAGTAAAAAAAATTATAGATCAAAACAATAACATTTAACTTATGAAAATCAATAGAACAATCCACTGGGTCATGCTCTTAGACTGCTACAGATTTTCTAGTTCCATATTTTGATATGAAATTCAAAAATTCATAACTAATTCTAAAAAATATCAAAATTATGGAAATTATACCATTATAGAAAGCCCAATATGTCTCCTAATTTCCATAAAAATTTTAAATCAAAACAACTAGGTTTGCCTCACAAAAACTTATGGAATAGTAACATTGGTCTGGGTGGCATCCTACTACTGACATCAAACTTCAAAAATTTATATCTCCCTTAATATAGATCCAAATAAGGTGCTCTCAGTGGATATGGAAAGCTCATTATGTCTAGTGTATGCCTATAAAATTTTATGAGTATTAAAGTTTATTTGACTCATGAGTGACATAGGAATGCAAACTGACTATATAAATAGTAACCTTGACAAATCTGCATAATTTGGGCAACTTTGAAAATTCATAATAAATTCTCTAGAGTTCCAAATTGGATACTCTTTATCTCTGTGGAAAGATTTAGATGAGCTCTATAAATATGCCAAATTTCATGCCAAGACTAGTCCATTTGGTTAGATTTTGGTTCAAGGTTAGTTTATGATCAATTTTAAACCAACATAACTTCAAATGGTCCCAACATGGTCTTCTTCTTGGACCATGACTATTTGAGCATGGCCCATAGTACCAATGCAACATATATAAGCATTCCATTTAGCCCCAAATCATCTTAGCACTCAAAATTACTCTCCCACATGGACTTATACACTTATGCAACTAAGCTCAATGGTGGCAAAATTATGCATTCTTATTCATTTGAGCCCAAATATGATTCATATATCATACATACATATATTTACACTTGAGACCTCATTTACATCTCATGTTCATCATATAATTACATACTTGGACATCACAATGCACATAAACCTATTCTATTGTCAAAGTACCACCTCTTATGCTCCTTGGCTCTCTTCCTTTGCTCCAAATAACTCATTTAGACATGGTTAGTGATAAAATAGGCAAGGTGAGATTCAAAGAATCTCAATAAATATATACCTTTCAAGCACACATATATAACACATTTTTATGTCAATGAATGCAAGCATGCTCTAAAGGCTCATAAAAGATATGCATAAATATATTTTCATGTCATTTAGACCCATTTCATGCCAGAATTGCCTCTAGGAACTTTTGGTCTAACCTCACTCAATTTCTAGAGACTTTTGGATTTACCTCAACCACTTTTAGGAGCTTTTGACTTAGCATTACTTACTCTTGAGACTTTTGGGTTTGTCTCACCCACTCTTAGGGAGTTTTGGATCCTTCTTATACAATCTAAGAGACTTTTGATATAACCTCACCTAATTCAAGCTATCTGGCATTTAAAACATATTTAATGCACATAATGGTACCATAACATATAAACAAAAGCTATAAACATATTTCATAGTTTAAACATACACACAAGCATCCAAAGACACTAAATCATCCAACAAATGCATACAAGAAAAGATAGAAAGCTGCCTCAAAGCTAGGAGCACACTTTTCTCCTTGAAACTTCCCTCCTCTTCTTGGCCTCACACACCCCATGATGGAGAGCTTGATTTGTTTGGCCTAAACACATCCAACAAGACACAAAAACATTATTAGAACTAATTCTAACATCTCATAATTTCTACACACTCATATGGTGGCTTATGACTCAATTATGGCTCCATGTAAGGCATAATGAAGCAACTCTCACAATCTATGATCTTGGCTCTAATTTCTCATTTATTCTAAGTCATATGACTATATTTAAACTCATTGAAATCATCGTAAGTTCAATTTAAGAAGCCAAATCTAGGTTGCTTCTTTATGTCCATAAAGGGATCCTAACTTCCATCTTATAAACCATAGCTTTTAAATTTAAACCAATGGTTTCTTTAGTGTCTATAATTCATATCTAGACCACTTTTAACCTTGGAATAAAAAAAACTATCTTTGAGTGCTATCTCTCTCTCTCTCTCTCTCTCTCTCTCTCTCTCTCTCTCTCTCTCTCTCTCTCTCTCGGCCGAGACTATGCTTGCTATGGAAGCCCATGGAGTTTTATTTTTTTTTCTTGTGTAGTTAGCCACTTGTGAAACTTCCTAAATGCCTTGAGACCTCATTCATACTCTTACATAAGCCATATGACTCTTAGGAAGTTTTAGAATTTCATTTCCATATCAAATCCCCTAAGTGTCACAAATGGATTTCTATGGCTTCTTTTTTACTTTTATTGCTTCCTTTAAGTTCTTTGGGCTATAAAACCTCTTTCCCCAGCATATTTGAATCAAAACAAAGCCTTTTACTTAGACTCCCAAATATGGCCGAGACAGAAGAGAAAAGAAGAAGCAAGAGGAAGCAAAATTACACCATGCCTCATACCTTGTTTTCAAGCTTCCTAAGAGCTCTTTCTTATGCTCCCAAGAGTCCTTCCAAATTTTCTCCTTCCTCCACTGACTCAGCCATAAAATAGCACCAATTCAATCAATAAAATCATAGAAAGAGAGAGGAGAAAGAGGGGAACAACTTTAATAAAGCAAAGAGTGTGAAAACTAGAAAATCTTACCCTTTTGAAGCTTATTCTCTTCCCTCTTGGTGGTGTGTCACCTAAGCTCTCTTAAATTCTGTCCAGACTAGAAAAGCATCAGTGGAAAGGAAGGAGAAGGGCTAAACATTTTTTAAGAAGCAAAAAGGTAAAATTATTATCCTTTTCCACTTTTCATTTTAGTTCCTAAATCATGGTTTCTCCATTTGACCTCATTTCAACTCTTTTCATGAATTGTCTTTTTTATCATAAATTAAGTCCCCTAACTTATAAAATGCCTTTGGTTTCACCTAAATTAGATTTGAAACCATTCCGAACCACTAAGTCAAAGTTTTGGTCAATCCTTTGTCGAATTTGCACACCAGATTCGTTTAAACTATTTTAGGGGTTCTTAGGATTTTTAAGACCTCTAAGAATCCCAGAAAACTCAATTTTTTCATTTAAAAATCTCTCATGTGAATTTTCCAAAATTTACTCAAAACTACGAAAATGTCACTATATATTTTTGCAATTTTTCATAGCTCTTCTGGCTTAAGTTTTTGAGTATCTCAACCTTCATATCCTCATTTTTACAGGTCTAATTTATCCCTCTAATTTTATTTGGCTGCTATCTATATAATTTATGGGACTTCCTTTGAAAATCCTTAATTTCTAGCCTTTTACAAAAAATTGGATGTTACACAAACGAAGGCTACTAATTAAGGAATAAAGAAATTACACTAATCGCTGATTGATTAGAAGCATTAAAGACAAATTCTGACTATTAGAACATATGTAAAATAGTCACCATGCTAAAAGATGAAGTATAAAATAAAGACCTTTTGAAGAACAAACTAAGTAAAGAGAACAAAATGCTGATCTTTTGCTCCAAAGTTATACTGTATATGTTTTAACGTATTATTACTTTGTGTAAGTTAACCCTTTTATTTTAAGAGAACCTTATGAGGTTTCATAAGCTTAAACCTATCTCTTCTTCTACATTGAGTTTCTAGGTGTTTTGGAAAAAACCTAGAGGTTAAATATAGAGGTATCTTATAGAAAAACCTTAGAGGAAATTTTCTAAAATTTTTGAAAAAAGCTATTATGTATGGGAAATTAATTGGAGTGAAGAAAAATGTAAAAGTTGTGAACTGAGCCCTATTAAGTTGCCTTTAAGAGGTTGTAAAATTAAGAGTTCTAAACTTATATGTTTGTAGGATTACTTGTATCTTTGGTGATTATCCACAATAATAAAAATCCCTTGCTTTCTACTTAAGGATTAGACATAGGATAATTTGGTCTAAACTATAATAAATCAATTGCATAATTCTCTCTCTTCCTATTCTCTTTCCTTTCAATTTATTACATATTAGAATGAGGAGTAAGATCATGTTTTAAAGGAACCATAATTTAAGGAAGAAGGTGAAATAA
Source organism: Erythrophleum ivorense (assembly GCA_026724425.1). Classification (NCBI taxonomy): domain Eukaryota; kingdom Viridiplantae; phylum Streptophyta; class Magnoliopsida; order Fabales; family Fabaceae; genus Erythrophleum; species Erythrophleum ivorense. The sequence continues at coordinate 2,764,094 of JAIUCV010000036.1, read as the reverse complement.
TTTCTAAAATCCAATTCAACTTCTTTCTTGGATTACTTTCAAATTAACATGTGGATTTGGAGGTTGGAATCAGTGAGTTTTGTGTGGTCTATGAAATTGAAAGTTCCTGAAAGGATATCATTGGAAAGATTCCTAGTAAACAATAGCTTGGACCTTAAATTTTACATAACACTTATTGCCTTGATTTCTTTGGCCTTCAAGAGAGTTCCCATAGGGTGCACTTGCAGGAAATCATTTTTTAGGGGGAGGGGGGGGGGAGGGAAACACCCCTTAGTCCCACGTGGATTTGTCCCTAACCACATGATTAAATTTTGTCAGAAGGCTTTTGAATAATATTTGAATGATTTTCTTGTCTTCTATCGTGTCTCCATAACTTTAAATTTGATCAAAAATATTAAAGACATAACAAAAAAACTTGTATTGATTCACTTTCCTTCATCATTAAAGTATCAAAATCTTTCCATAAAGTTTGTAATAATTACCTTGTCAAAACTTTTGTATTGACTCTTTAAAATTTCTCATGCCTCCTTTCCAATCTTGGCATTTATAGTCCTTAGAAAGATTACATTGCTTTCTCCTTATTGAATGAGGAGTAAGAAATTTTCATCTTTTTGCATATTTTGCTTATATTCCTTTTGCTTGTTAGCTGTCCATGATGCTTGCTCTTATGGGGTTGGTGCTTGAGATCCTTCTACCATTATTTTCCACAAGTCCTGTGAGATGAATAAGGTCTTCATTTTTATACTTTAAAAATCATAAGCTTCACCTTCAAATATGGGAATTGAGACTTGAGTATAATTAAATGTAGTTATATCAAAGGTTGATGTGGAGGCCATAAGGACTAATAGGCAATCAAGATCCCCTCCCGTACACTCCTTCTCTCGTACACACTGGAGAGGATTTAGGCCGTTGAAATTAAATCTAGACAACCTAAATTTTAAGTTTCTTTACATATATATATTAATCATCATTCATTTTGAAGTCTATAGTTTGGAAAAAAATTATTTTTCATTTTCTTTCCTTAAAAAAATAAAATTAAAATTAAAAAAAAACTTAAAAGATAGGCTGTCTAGATTCAGATGGGGCACACAAGAGAAGACCCTGATTTGACTAATTAGTGAGATGTAAAAGTATAATGTTAAGGTGGTTGGGTATGGTTAAGTGTTTGAAACCAAAGCTCTAATAATATTATTGGAACTTTAGGGGTATGAAATAAATTCTTATATTTCTCTTCCAAAATATGATATACAGCTCACATTTTGACAAAAGCACTTGATTTCTATAATGGCCTATATCAATGCTTTTTAAATCAAATTGATTATTAAACTAATGAAAATATTAGTTTATAATTCATTGATTTGACCATGATTAAATTATGATCGAATCGGTAATAATTAAATATATTTTTAAAAATTTTATATATTAAAATGTATGCTATGAAAAATAAATTTTAAAAAATTTTAAATATTAAAATAGTCACAAGATTATGAAGTAGTTTAAATTTAAAATGATAATTAGATGATTTAAAAATATTTTTTAATTTAATTTTAATATATTAAAATTTAAAATTTATTATCAATTTATGATTTTTTAAGATTATATTTATATAAAACTTGGTACCATATGATTAAACAAGTCTTCTTGAACACTCTTGGATACTTTGACCAAATATGAAATATATTTTTTAAAATAAATAAAAAATCAAATATAAAAATTATTAACTTAATTTAAAAAAATAAAAGGAAAAAAAGAAGAGAGAGAGAGAGAGAGAGAGAGAGAGAGAAAATAGATCTAAAAGCTTTCTGCAAGTCCTTCCATGCATGAAATTCTTAGCTCTCCTCTTCTGTGGTGAACACTCCAAAGATTTGAAAATCAAAAGCTCCTTCTTATTATAGTATGTTTGGATACACGTTGATTACTGCTCAAAATCGCTTTTGGCCAACTCTAACTGCCTAAAAGCAAGAATTTTGTGCTTTGTAAAAACGTGGTTTGAGTACCCTACCACTTTTCCAAACACACACTTAGTCTCTCCTTCTCATCATTTAGTCCCTCCCATGCTTGAGTTATTTTTTTTTTCCAAAATGTCTAAATCTAATTTTTCTTTAAGAACGTCCAAATTTGACAAGCTCCTTCTTATTATTTTTCTCTAAGATTGTCCAAATCTGGGCTAGTTTCCATGGCCAAAAACATCAACGTTCAAAACTTCCTTCTAGCCAATTGGTTCCCTCTTATGGTGAATTCTCCCTATGATTTTCAACCTAATTTGCACTCTATTCTTCCTCTTTTAAGTTCTAAAGGTTTTAGTATCAATCTTCCTTCAATTCTTGCAACCATTTCCTCCATCATTTTGCTCAATCAATTTTTAGCAATAATCAATTTTTAACTGATTATTTAACAAATGAATTTTATGGGTTAACTAAATCGAGTCAAGAATTGATTCACCAATTTTTCAATTGAACCAACCAATTCAATCTAATTTTAATTACACCTCACAATTGGCCACACATTCATGACTTCATATTGTATCTTTATTTACAATGAAAGCAAGTCAGTTTTGCTTCCCTTAAACTTTATGACCAACATAACTTTTTATTCTTTTTTTACAATCTTTGCAAGTTGTATCCTTGTTAGAACATGATTTTCTTGCTTCATCAAGCCACCAACCTATACTATAGAATCTATAGCTTAAATTTGTCTTAGTTCCAAATCTTCCACCACCATGTTGGATTTTGCTCTAAATCAATTTACATAGCCTCATAAACGTCAAATTATCTTAGATTATTTTTAATAAGAAACTCATATATTCAAAAAGAAATGATCATGCAATTTCTTATATTTTTGTTATTAGGTTCCAAATTAATATACAAAAAAATGTATGATTCTCCTATGATACCAAAATAATTTTATAGTTTAAATAGAAAACCATACAATTGTTTGTAAAAACTATACACTTGTCATAATATTATTGAAAAACCATATATTTGTCAAGTTTTAATTGAAAAATCTAGCAACAAAAGTATAAGAAACTACATAAAAAAATTTTCCTTAATTAATTGCAATAAGATACATAAATGGGTTAGTTTATTGCAAATATTAATCCATTATTAGAGAAACTACATTTAATTAGAAGCAAATGTTAGAATAGATAATTGCGATTTTATCTTTTTAATATTAAACCAATAGAAATGATCTATAGTTTAGGTAACAAAAGATGTTGAAATAAGAAAAATAAACCAAAAAATCAATTGAAAAACTGATTAACTAAGTATGAAATTGTGATTTAAAACAATGATTAAAGTGAATAATTAAGGTCAGCTTATCTAGTACACACAAATTTAAAATTCACTAATTGAGTCATCTCAAAGGTGGACAAGAAGCATATAATATAGTATAATACGAATATTAAGATAACCAATCAATGACTAAAGAACATATATACATACATATCTTCATATGTGAGTTTTAGATGTGTGTCTGCATGTGCATGTGTATGTGCATGTGCATGAGCGTGTATGTGCGTATGTGTGAGCATGAACATGTGTGTATACGTGTGCGCACACGTGTGTGTGTGTACGCGCGTATGTGCATGCATGTGTGTGCATGTGTGTAGACACACATACATCTACGCATAAAATTTCGTCTAGAAAAGAGTACAGTATGATAAACCTTTAATAAAGAATTCTAAAGCTTATGTAAAATGATATGGGTGCCAAACTGAGGCTGAAGGGTCAAAACCAAGAAAGGAGCATGAGCATATGATGGAGAAAGCTCAAAGGAGAAATTCTGGAGAATCAAGGACAGAGCCATTTTAGCTTCAAGCAAAGCAAAGTTTTGGCCAATGCATATCCTTGGACCCCAAGAAAAAGGAAGATATGAAGTTGGGCTCTTAGTTGCATTAGATATTCCTTCAAAAAATCTCTCGGGTTTGAACTCCTTTGCATCATCTCCCCAAAACTGAGGATCCTGGTGAATGAGAAATAATGGAATGGCAACTCGAGTTCCAGCAGGTAAACTCATATTTCCAAGTCTTGTTTCCGTTGTTACAGCCCTTGTCAATAATGGAACTGGTGGGTATAGCCGAAGAGCCTCATACAATATCATACTTACCTATCAGACAAACATAAATATATTGACTATTATTAACTTAGCCAAAAATATATTGGTCCACCATATGAATGATGTTTTATTATTGTTCTTTATCATTTAAAAGGTTAATGTTTTGAAAGGACTTTTTTGCATAAGGATCACCAACTATTCTATGCATTTAGAATATTCTATTAATGATTCTAACATAATCAAGTCTAAAGAAAAAAATTGATGATACTTTGAAAGATGGAGATTAATGTCAATGGAATCAATAAAGAAATAAGAGACAAAAGTAAAATGACATATAAAAACCGAATGATAAATGGTATATAGTATATTCATACATATACTCTTACCACTCTGAGGCAATTTAAGCCATCATAGTCAGGTTTTTGAGTGCCAAATACTTGGAAGACCTCTTCTCTTGCCTGAACTTGCCAATTGGGATACTTGCTGAGTAACACAATTGTCCAATTAAGGAGAACAGAGGTTGTCTCTTGTCCTGCTAGGTAAAACAATTTACATTCATTTATTATATCCTCAATGCTCATTCCCATCTTCTTCTTGTTCCCAATGTCTCTAATTTCCTTGTGATTAGATTCCAAAAGCATATCTAATAAATCATCACTTGGGTCCTTTCCCGCCTCCCTAGCCTTCTCCCTTTCGTGAATGATTCCCCTTACTAACACTTGCATTTCATTCTCTATTTCTTTCATTCTCCTATTCAACTTAGTTGGTACAAATCTATACACACAAAGAGAGGATGCAATAAAAGTGAATAAATTAATAACTCAAGAGGAAACCTCTTAATTAGCTTGGGATTTTTTTATAAAAAGAAATTGTAATAAAACTATTTAACGAAATCCATCATTGCCATTTTTATTTTTCATAGTTTATTAGGCTTTGTTTTGTCCACACTTTAAACCTAATAGAATTTCATGTGAAATGAGCTTATAAAATATTATATTAAAATTAGGAAAAACTCATATCTTTACTTTTAATTATAACTTTTCCCTAGTTAATTTTACAATTAACCCCTTGATTTATTTGTTCAATTTTAATTTTTCCATTATAATCTTGACATTATTTCTAAGTGGAGAAAATTACATTTACTCATCTTTTTTTCTTTTTTTGGGGTCCAAACTGCACTTTTCACATATTTAATTAATGGAACAAACTTCGGTGTAATCTTTTATATCTTTGTTATCAAATTCTTAATTAAAATATAGCAAATGTATGGTTTTCTTATAATACCAAAACAAGTATATAGTTTAAATAGACAATTATAAAATGGTCTATAAAAAATTATACATTTGTTATGATATTATTAAGTAACCATGTAATTGTCATAGTTTAATTAGAAAATATGATAGCAAAGATATTAAAAAAATGCATATAAATTTTTCTTTAATTAATTGCAATAAGATACATAAATGGGTTTGTTATTGCAAATGTTAATCAATTATGAGAGAACCTGCACTTAATTAGAAGCAAATATTAGAATAGGTAATTGCAATTTTATCTTTTTAATATTAAACTAATGGAAATGATCTATAGTTTAGACAATTTAGACAACAAGAGATGTTGAAACAAGACAAATAAATCAAGCAATTGATTGAAAAATTGATTAAGTATGAAATTGTGATTCAAAACAATGAATAAAGTGATTAATTAAATGCAATTAAGTGCAACTTATATTTAAAACTCTTTATCGGCTTCATTCTTGCAATAATTTTACTCTGTATATCAAAAAAGAAAAAAAAAATTCATTGTACTTTGATTAATGATAAACATAAAAAAAATTACCTCCAGCCTGGAATATAAATAGAACGTAAGACCTTGATGGTAAGATGAGCTTGTTCAATTTGGAGTTGGAAGAGTCGTTTACCTTCTTCATAGCTACTTCCAAAAGCAGTTCGAGAAATGACATCACCTGTCATGCTATGAAAGAAAGGCCACACATCTATCTCACAACAACCCATTTTGCTTTCACTTACCAGTCTCTCCCATTTCCTTACCATTTCATTACAACACTCAAAGAATGCTGGTAACATTAGCTGCAACAAATTTAAATTTTAACCCACAAATTTACAATTAGATAGTAAAATTTAGAATTTGTTTAATCTTAAAAAAAATAAATGAACTTTTGAACTTTTGACAAGAATACTACAAAATACTACAAAATAATAAAATCTAATATAATGATGATTTCAATAATTCATCCCATACTATCCTTGAAGTTTAACCAAAGTTATTAACAGAGAAATAACAAAACCAATCAACCACTAATTAATTACGCTTACAGGGTTCATATAGAAATGTTCAATAATTAGAAAAAGGGTAAATAACTCTTGGAGGAAAAAAAATGGAAAATAAGATTAATGTATGGCAAGAAAGAAAATATACCTTTAACTTCTCCAGATGAAAGGCAGGGTTGATAATTCTTCTATGCTTAATCCATTTTTCCCCTTCGTAGATGAAAAGTCCAGTAAGTAGAAATTTAACAAGTGGATTCTGTGGAGACTTTTGAAATACAAAAATCTTATTGAAAACATCCTTTATCTCTTCTGGATTTGTAACTGTCACCGCTGGCGTTGAACCAAACCAAATAAAGAAACTTTTACCTATAATAAAAATCAATAGAGATTCAAAACCCTACAAAATTTTTGGAGTCAAACAAATATAACAAAATAACTTACCAAAAAAATATAAACAAAACAAAAGTAGGTTTTGTTTATATAAAATGAAATGAAACAATAAAAATTAATCTGGGATAGGTCTGGAAAAAATACTCTAAAAATAAAATTATAAATGCACAAAGAGTTATGAATATTTTATTTTTAAAGTCAAATTATCATTAAAACAAATTAATATGGGTTTAATTACTCCAGCGAAGAATTATGTAATAAAATTCTTAATGCACCAGAATAATTTGGAGCAGTGCACAGTGCACTTTTAAAGTTTCTCGCTCAAACAAAGTCCAAGACTGTCTTAACAACAATACTTACGGGAAAAAATTGATGATAATAAACTGTTTTGTAGGATAGAAGTGAGTATTTGGCATAAATATGAAGGGCATACCATGCTTTTGGATCATTTGATGATGAAAAGGAAGGATACGAGGAACGATGTCATCAGCTAAGTTAATGGGCTTAGAATTGGCTTCTCGCATCATGTGGCCCATCTCCTTCAAGTCCCCAAACGCAAGTCTGTATGAGTTTCCCTTGAGGTTCTGTCGTCTGAGGCATCTCTCAAGTCTTTTAGGCCTCACCCACACCCAATTCACCACTCTTCCTGTCACTATCAGTATAAATATACCAAGAATAACGCAAATTGCAACACTCAGTAACGGTGTTTCTGGAGCTTCCATGGCTGAAGAGGAAGAAACCAGAGCTGGTGTGGATGAAATTGAAAGAAGGGGATGACTGTGGACTTCAAGAGAAACACACCTTTGAACTGCGGATTTCGACAGAACCATATCTTTAAGTTGTGGTGACAAGATAAGGATGTGATTTTGGTTTCATCCCAACCGCCCAATCCATCCAAATGATGAGGATCTGACACGTTGCTGGAGGTTTGATGAACTGTAGCGTTTAAGTTTCTTTTTTTTTTTTTACGTTTTGCCTACGAAATCACACTGGTCGAAGAGATCAACGTCCACCAAGCTGCCACGTCGTCCTTCTTCTTCCTCAGATCTCTTCCTTTGCTGCTGTGTTTGGAGCCGGCTTTCAGAGCTTCAGAACCTCTTTTCGTGTCTCTTTCTCCTTCCTGCGTTTCTGCTGCTTCCGTTGCAGGGAAGTGAGCAACTCGTTAAATATTCTGTTGTCCCTCCATGTTTAGTTTTCTTATGCAGGTTAAATATTCTGATTGTTACCCAATGACTGAAACGTTGCGCATCATACACCTTGAAGTGACGTGGCGTTTCTTCTGTCGTGCGATGCATTGAACGGTTCAGATTATGTCAAAATGAGATGCTCACGTTGCCGCTTCAAATTGAGCAGATCCATTTCCGTCGCATTGCGCATTTTTAAGACAAATTCTCGCAATTTTTGAGATTTGATAATAAGAAATCCGGGCCTCCTCGATTGGGCCGAGCAAATAGCAAAGAATGCAACAGCATGGCGTGCTCCTGATCATCAGAAGTCCATGACTAATATGCACTTTCTGCACAAGTAAACTCTGAACTGTCGAGTAATTTCTGAGAATCCCATTGATATGGAGAGAAGAAAAGGAACCTGCCTCCCTGCTAACCCTTAATCCATTCATCATTTAGCTCTGGGAAATATATATTGATATTTATGAATCAAATAAAGTAATGACATTTTCGTTTAGTCAAACCTGGCTTAACATAACATTTTCAACCCCAACTATTGTCATTATTTAGTAAGTTAGCCATTAGTAGGTAAATATCTTAGTTTCTCTAATATTAAAAATAAATTTATATAAAAATTGAGTGTAATATATACAATAACAACAACAACAACAACAATAATAACAGCAGCAATAATATCCTTATATTGTTCAATATATACAGTATAATTAATATATTTTTAAATAATTAAGAAATTCAAATTTTTATGTATAATTAGTGAATGTGGGGTGTAAAATCCCTTGTCAACTAATTAGTTAAATCTATAATAAGAAATTTTGACAAACAACTATGGCCCCTATTTTATGAGTAAATCATAGAGATGGGATACAACTTTTCAAAGATAAATTTTCATAGGTCATAAACATAATTTAGCTTAAATAAAGGATGTTCTAAATGAAGATAAATAGATGGAGATAACTGAATTGCTACTAAAAATATTGTTTAAAATGGATTCATTAGTTATACAAATTTGAGCAATATCAAATGACAATCTAAAATTTTGAACTGAAAAGTAAAAAAGAGCCACAACTTTAATAATGGACAAGGAAAAATGATAAATTATTGAAATAAATTCGAAACAAGAACTTAAAGCAAATAAACAAGCATAAAATACTTAAAAGGATATAGAAATAAAGGCATAAAAGACATGAAAATTGCATAAAACAAGAAAAAGTAAGATATTGGATATTTTCTTGTAAAATTTTTATGTGCTCTTATGTTTTGGTATTCCTTTTCTTTTATGGTATCTTCCTTGGCTAATAATCATTTTCTATGATGGGTCATCATCTATGTTTTATATCTTCAATAGCTTCATCACCTCTTTCGCACTTAAACATAAGGTATTATATTAAAAAAATTTGCTAATTGAGCCAAACCTCATCTTCTTTTCTTTGTAGGCTAGACATTCTTAACCATCATAACTAATTGAAATTTCGATTGTTTTTTTTTAGCTAGTCAAAACCTTAATTCTTTAAGTCTCAACTGATCTTAATCAACTATATATTTAATTATTTTTTTAAACTAATTGATTAATCATAACATCAACTAAGCTTTGTTAGACAGTAATAATATTTTATAATTAAATATTATATTGTGAATGATGTGTATGGTAAAGTCTGTAGATTTTTTTAGAAAATAGTCACAATGGATAGGTGTATACTTTGGGTTTATTCTTTCTATTATGATTCTTGTACAAATGGCATTATTTCATTTGTTTTTTGTATAAATGAATAAAGTGCTCTACTCAGTGTGGATTGAACCACTAAGAAATTCTCTAAATTCCTATAAGCTCGACTTGGTATCAGAGCCTCCGTCGTAATGGCCACCTCACCTCTTTTGTCCACCACTAGCTCACCCTCTTCCATTACTTCCCGAATCACTACCTCACTACCAAATTCTTCATCCACTTCGTCAATTGTGTATTTCAATCAAGTATGTCCCATCAAGTTGGATGGGAGTAACTATATGCTATGGTCCAAAATGACTATGTCACTGTTTAGAGGAAATCAACTTGATGGCTATGTTATTGGGACAAAGAAGTGTCCTAGTAAGTCACTTGCTGAGGATAAAAGCTGCATAAATCCACTTTTATGAGGAATGGATTGTCACCAATCGGATGATATTCGGCTGGCTTTTAGCAAGCATGACACATGAAGTTGCCAGCCAAATGAAGGTGTGTCGAACATTGTACGATCTCTGGAAGATGGCTGGAGATCACATTGGAGCACAATCTCATTCACGTGTGATTGTTTTTAAGACTGAGTTGCAACGGATTCGGAAGGGGTCATCAACGATGACTGAGTATCTCATGAAGATTTGATAGCTATCAGATAGTTTATCTCTTGCGGGCCAACCTGTTCCAGATGATGAATTAATTACTATTGCTTTAGCTGGTTTGGACCTTAAATATAACTTTATAGTTTGTATGTTGTCTGAACGCCCAAATCTAACTTAAACTGAAATGCATGCTTCGTTGCTTACATTTGAATGTCGTCTAGAGCAATATCACAGTTTTACTAATTTAAATCTTAGAACACCTTTTGCTAATGTTGCCTGTAATGATACTAATGCTGTTAATTCTTTTAGTTATAATAATACTCGCAGGGAGTCAAACTATCGTTCTCGTGGCAGAAGAAGGGGTCGTGGTTATGGAGGCAGTAAACCACAATGTCAATTGTGTCGAAAGTTTGGACACATTGCAACAAAGTGCTATAGCTTTGTTCGGCCTCCTTCAGCCTCTCATGACCTTACTCAATGGTCTCCCTCTACTTATGCAACAAACTACCAACAAAATGGTAACTATCCCCTTTCCAGTGCCTATTTTGCTAACCCTGCAACCATGACGGACCCTATTTGCTTCCATTTCCATTATCTAAATCACATGCTAAACATCCTCTGGATTTAATACATACAGACATTTGAGAACCATCACCTGTGTTGAATACCTCTGGATTTCGTTATTACATACACTTCTTGGATGATTGTAGTAGGTTTACATGGTTATATCCATTAAGGAATAAAGGAGAGGCATTACATGCTTTTATTCAATTTAAATCACTGGTTGAGAATAAGTTTGAAAAAAAGATAAAAATAGTACAAAGTGACTGGGGTGGAGAGTATTGAAACTTCACAAAATTATTACAAGAGTTTGGTATAAAATTTCATTATTCTTGCCCACGCACTTCAAGTCAAAATGGAAGAGCTGAAAGAAAACACAGACATATTGTAGAAATGGGGCTGACTTTATTGGGGCAAGCTTCCATGCCATTGCATTATTGGCTTGAGGCCTTTCAGTGTGCAGTATACCTTATAAATAGACTACCAACTAGGGTATTATATGGCAAATCACCATATAATGTGTTGTTTTCTAGAGATCCTAATTATGCTTCACTTAAGATTTTTGGGTGTGCATGTTACCCTTGTTTGCGCCCTTATAATGCATATAAACTACAATATCATACTATAAAATGTGTTTCTCTCGGTTATAATGGAGAGCATAAGGGGTACAAGTGTCTGAGCTCTACAGGGAGATTGTTTATCTCTCGCCATATGGTGTTTAACGAGCAAGAGTTTCCATTTAAAACTGGTTTTTTGAATACCAAAGCACCTGAACTGATTGAATATGTTCCTTCTTCATTGTTTCCTCAATTACAGTTCTCAACAGGACATAACATGAATTCTATCAACGCCATTGTCATAAGCCATAATAGTACAAATATAGAAGATGCAAACAATCAAATTAGTGTTCCTATTTGTATAGAGATGGTTCAGTCTCAAGATCAATGTCTTAAGTCAACAGAGCAAATTGGTGAAAACAACTCAATTCTCCAAGACCAAAACATCTCTTATGCTAAGTAGACACCATTGATTAACACTCATCCAATGATCACGAGGAGAAAAGTAGGAATTTCTAAACCAAAGCATCCTTTCATAGGACATGTTAACTATAGCATTGAGTCTGAACCAACAACTGCTCAGGAAGCTTTATCAAAGGAGAGTCGGAGAAAAGCAATGTGTGAAGAGTTTAATGCCTTACTCAATAATAAGACCTCGTCTCTAGTCCCTTATACTAGTAGAGAAAGCATTGTTAGATGTAAATGGGTTTTCAAAAATAAATTCAATGCTGATGGGAGTTTTCAATGCCACAAGGCTAGACTTGTGGCAAAAGGATTTCAACAAAGTCCTGGAGTAGATTTTAATGAGACATTTAGTCTTGTAGTGAAGGCTTCTACTATTAGACTAATTTTGACAATTGCTGTAGCAAGAAATTGGCCGATACATTAGTTAGACATCAATAATGCGTTCCTTAATGGAACACTTCAAGAAGCAGTGTACATGTCCCAGCTAGAGGGTTTTGTGGATTTCACAAAACCAACTCACATATGTAAACTTGAAAAGGCACTATATGGGCTACGTCAAGCTCCTCGAGCATCGTTTGATAAGTTGAAAGATACTCTGTTGACTTGGGGATTCAATAATTCAAAGTGTGACATCTCGCTATTCTGGTATAAAAGCAATTCCCTTGTTTTATTAATATTAGTTTATGTAGATGATATTGTGGTGATTGGAAATGATTTGAAACACTTGCAACATTTTATCAATGCTTTACATTCAAAGTTTGCTTTAAAGGATATGGGGCCACCCCATTATTTCTTGGGATTAGAGGTCATAAGAAATGCATATGGTATTCACTTGAGTCAGAGTAAATATATTACTGAGTTATTGAAGAAAACTAATATATTATTATCTGCTCCTGCTCCAACACCATTAGCTACAGGGAAAAATTTATCTATGTATGATGGTGTGTTGCTTGAAGATGCTACTAAGTATCGAAGTATCGTAGGCGGTCTTCAGTATGTCACACAGACACGTCCAAATATTACCTTTGCTGTAAAAAAGCTTAGTCAATTCCTAAGTGCACCAACTAATATACATTGGAAAGCAGTTAAGAGAGTGTTGAGATATCTTAAAGGGACAATCAATTATGGGCTTTATATTAGAAAATCAAATGATTTAAACATTGTTGGCTATTCTGATGTTGATTGGGCTGCATGTCCAGATGATAAAAAATCAATAGGTGGCTATTGTGTATTTTTTGGTGATACTCTGGTATCCTGGACCTCAAGAAAAAAGAGGGTTGTGGCACGATCTAGTACAAAATCAGAGTATTGTGCATTAGCTAACTTAGCTGCTGAAATTACATGGATAAAGTCTTTGCTGATTGAAATTAAATATCCTGTTTTGAAAAAAATCCAAGTATGGTGTGATAATATTAGTGCACAAGCTCTTGCTAATAATCCTGTTTTTCATGCTAGAACGAAGTACATAGAATTGGATGTTCATTTTATTCATGATCAGGTTTTGGCAGGACTGTTGAAAATTAGATATGTACCGTCAGAGAACCAGATTGCTGATTGTATGACAAAATCGTTAACCCACTCAAGATTCTGGTCTTTAAGAGACAAGCTCAGAGTGTCAACAACCCCTTCTCGCTTGAGGGAGGGTGTTAAACAGTAATAATATTTTATAATTAAATATTATATTGTGAATGACGTGTATGGTGTAGTCTGTAGATTTTTTTAGAAAATAGTCACAATGGACAGGTGTATGCTTTGGGTTTATTCTTTCTGTTACGATTCTTGTACAGATGGCATTATTTCATTTGTTTTTTGTATAAATGAATAAAATGCTCTACTCAATGTGATTGAACCACTGAGCAATTCTCTAAATTCTTATAAGCTTGACTAGTTTTAGTTATAAGTTTAATTCTTCATTTTTTTGACTAATTAATCAGTTATGATTTCAATTAAACTCATTTCTTTTAATGCTACCAATAATATACCATGTGGGAGATATATATATTGAAGAAAAAACACAGATTAGTTAATCTTCTCCTAACATGCATGGGAAGCAACCCTTGGATCTATGGACATGATGCATCAAATAATTATTATTATATATTTGGACAAAACCAAAAAGGAAGACAATAAAGGCTAATACTAGACATAAACAACACACAACTCCTTGAACTCTATAAAATTTGAAACTTTCAAAGATGACGTATACTTGGTTGTCTCTTTCTCCGATTAATCCGGATACATCAACTCTCGCTTGCAAAACCTACATAGAGAAAAATTGTCAAATGAAATATTCAGCATATCCTGTAGTTGATAATTTTCAAATACTATCATATATAAATATTAATAGAACTTGTATAATAAATTTAAATATATATTTAAATTTTAAGTAATTAATTTATGTGTTGTTTGATTTTGCTTAGTTAGTAAGTTTACATACACTCATTAATCATAATTCTTCCCAAATATCCGGATCCGACAATCATGAATGATATGTCCGGCCCCACCCCAAGCTTTAATGTATAGAAAAGAAAATCATAAATCTAATGGGACTCATATGTGTGATCTTTATATTTATTATTCTTTTTTTTTTACACAATAAGTTCTTAAATATAAAAAACAATTAAACTTTTTTTTTTTTACTTTTTGGGAGATGATACGAAGCCATTAACATGTGGCGTGGCCATCGCCCCGACCCGCGAGCAACCCTTCACGTTGTGAAGCACTTCATAATCCCTGTCCTTAGCTTTTACTATCTGACGTTTATTCCGCGGGACCCATCAACCGCAACAACTACCAATGAAAAGTTTTGGGATACATGAGATGTACCGCTGTATTTGAATTGAGGGGAAGGGGATTAAAAGAATAAAGAGAAAATAAAAAAAGTAGATGATTCAAATAAAAAATAATTAAAATAATTATACTTTAAAAATAATAAAAATAAATATTTTTAAATTTTTTTCTTACATCTCTCATTATAATTTTTTATTTTTAAAATATACATATAATAAAAATATTTTTCCACTTAAATTATATAATTTTTTATTTTAAAAATATATATTTAGTTTAATTTTAAATTTTTTTCTTACATCTCTCATTAAAATAAATATATTTTGTTGAAAAAATTATATATTTAAGTTAAAAGAAATTATTTTAAAAAATTTAAAATCATACTAAAATGTAATATAATTTTTTGATTCATGGAGATTTATCTAGATTTTGAACAAAATATATATATAATTTTAACAAACTTTTTTTAAAAAATTATGTAATTTATTCTAAAATTTACGTCATATATATAAAGTTTCTTGTACTGAACAATTTCTGATCATTAAATATACATATATCCGGAAGAATTTCTCCACTATTACTATTTCCCGCGAATATCTCGCGGTCCATATTACTCCCACGTCATTGGTTCGCCATGCCCTTTCCCTGCTTATCATGGAAATTGAATTATTCGATAGTATTTATTTAAAAAAAAAACACTTGTTACCTGCGGAATATCAAATATGATGTAGGAATATTTGATGAATATTGAGCGCATTTAAATGTAAACATTAATTATATAATATTCTATTTATATAATTAAATATAATATATTGCATATAAGATAAAAATATCAATTAATTTACATAAATTTATTTTTATATAATAAAATATAAAATATAAAAGTACGTATTACTAATTTTTTTTATGTTATACTAATGTTATCATGCATCATCTAAGAAAAAAACAAATCACAAAAGAGAATTTGAACACTAAAATTATGTAATAAATCTTTTTTTTTTATATCTCTACCTCATACTCAAAACTTTAATTTTTATATGAATTTTTAAGTACTTTGGATATTAGCTATTTCAAGTGTGAATGTTACAACAATAAATTTTTTCCAAATTTAAACATGATTCAGATATATGTTTCAAATTTGTATTCAAATATGAAAAAGAAAAGGAAATACCAGATAACCACTCTCTGTCAGTCTTAAATCTTAATTTGACTTAACCTCAATCATGAAACCAAATATCAAAATGCTAGTATATGAATTTTTTATTATGTTTATAAAAATAAATAAATTAAATAATTAATAGATAGATATATAATTATTTTAACACATATTTAATTGAACCTAAAGTATATTTATAATTAATATACTCTACTTTATTTTAAATATAAAATTCACGTAATATTTTACAAGTAAATAAAAGTTAAAATGCAAATAATTTTTTTGAATTTTGAATTGTGTATATATAATTTTTAATTTTTAACATTTAATAATAAGTTTCTTAATCCTTTGAATTTGTGTAAATAATCTTCACTATTAGAAAATCTATTTACTCATGAAAAGATAAAATGTCAAATTAAATAAATCCTCTAAAATTCTTTTTTTAGTGTAAGTAACTTTTTTAATCTTTGAATTATATATACATTTTTAATAAAATAATAAATTAACTAAAGATAAAATGTTATTTTAACTTTAAAAAGTTTACTATTAAATTTTAAAAATCAAAGTATAAGAAGTAGTCATAAATAAAATGAATGATAAATAACTTAGATGTTACCTGTCGAGTCATATTACCTGTGTGTGCCAATACCTATTAATGGATAGACGTCGCAGACGCGTCGTGCGCGCGCTTCGCAGACACATGGCTAGAGACGCGCAGTCAGACATTCAACGCGCACCCACCCTCTGTGCAAGCAGCTCGGTAGATCGTTGCCGGTAACCTGCCACCTTTAACTCTATGACACCGTTTTATCAAAATGAAGAGTCTTCAAGTTTTGGACATTATTATTATTTAAGTTGGCCTTTAATTATTTCTGTAACTGCCATCTTTTTGTCGAGAGTCGAGAAAAATGTGCAAGTTTAAAAATTTGATGTGGCCTCGCATTATGAGGGTTCGATTGGAATTTCGCCCAATTTGCATCAAATTCCTGTTCTTACGTTGTCTCTCGTTTTTCTTCTTTGTTGACGTCATAGCATTTCAGTCTCTTGTTTTGAATATCAATAATAGCTTTTTGATTGGTGATTTTTGATAATTCATATATTTTCTATATTTTTATCTATTAAGTATGGATTTTTTTATTAATGATTTGATGACACTTTGAGTTTTATTGGATATTATTTGGATTAGAAAGTGATATTTCACCTTCTTGAAATTTTATTGTATAAATTGAGCATTTAAATGATTTTATTCCTTAGGTGTCAATTTTGTTTTATGGGCATTGATTTTATCTCATTTTGACTTAGGGAATTTCATGAAAAGGGTGGTGCAAGGAGGACCAATTGGCAAATCAAAGGGAAGGAATAACATTTCAGAATTTTTAGACATTTTAAATATGGAAAAATGAAGAGGAATGGTGTGGACACTTTATGCAAATGGAATGCAGATCTAATCTCCCTCACATGGTCTCTCATATTGACTCACATACCCTCATTCCTCACACACATGAGCTTATGAGGCCAAGAAGGCAACACAATGACACGAATGGTTTATTTTTTCACATAACAAGGGGTAGAAACACATGTTCAAAAATGCTCCCTCCCACACACTTACAAGTCATGAGCTAGCTTCCTGCACTCTCTCACATTGAAGCTCGGGTTAGCTCACTCATGCACACCCATAATAGCTATACACTTCCACGTCCATCCACGTAGCAATTTCACACTCACATGCACGGGCATGAGGCACTCCATCTTCATTCACTCATGTCGTTCTTCCACGTACATGCAAGGGATTCTTACACGACACTTCACACTCCACGCTGCACGTTAAGGGCACAACAGCTCACGTGAATAGTAGAAAGAGGAGGCACGGACAAACATGAGGAGGATCATGTAGCTACTGCAATTCATACACGGGTTGCTACCAGAACTTACACACACAGATTTCATGCATGGGTTTTTTTTGTCTTTTGACGTGGCTAGCTAGATGAATCACCCACATGAGCTCTCTCTCAACCATGCAGCAACTCCATCACGCGGAACCATGCTTCACATTCAAGCACTTACATGGACCTCTTACTCACGCGATGAAGCAAGTCCAGCTCATTTCATTCACTTACTCAAAGAAACAAACGAGAGAGGGAGAGGGGAGCTAAGAAAGAAGCAAAACACGTGAGAAGAAGACACAGGAGATAACATGATTTTGAATTCTTGGGGATTGTGAGAAGGAAGGAAGAAGCAACAAAGGGGACACATGATTCATTATTAGCTCGGGTCTAGGTCATTTAAATACACACGAGGCTCCATTTTCTAGTTGAATACAGAATGATATTTGCTTGGAGGGCCCACTCCATATTACACACTTAAGAAAGCTCACATGAGAGATTAAGAAAAAGCACGAGACTCACATGAAGAAAGCATGTGAATAGGAAGATAAGGGACTTAGGCAGTAAGCAGCACGCATGAACAAGCCATCCATTCCATCCATTCTCCTCCAAAAACCGTGGTCCATCTTTTCATCTTCCTCCATCATTCTTCACTCCATGAGAACTTAATTGACTTGATGGCTAGCTAGAATGAAGACTTCATGGAAGCTTGAATCTGTGGAGATTATCAAAGGGATTTTGGCTAAGAGTTTCTATTTTATTTTTCTTCTCTTTCTACATCAATTCTTATTCTTGTACTTGCTCGGTTAAGTTTGCAATTGACTAAGATTGGTGTGGTTTGTAATTGATAGCTGGATAGATATCAAGTAAAATAATAATTAATGATTAACGAATTGATTTAAGTACTAGATGTTTTATTGACCTTTAATTATCTATGTATGCAATCAATGTGTTTGATGAAATACATGTGAGAAATTGTGTGTTTGAATATTTAATTTGAGTCCTCCTTAGAATTTAATTGGTTAATTAAACATCTTAAGATGATAATTCAAAGACTAAATTGATAGATTAATCATTCAAATTTAGTGTTCCTGATCCTAATGACAAGAATTAATAATTTGATGCAAAGTTAAGGTTTCAATTTAATATTAAATTGTTAATCTCTGAAATCTTATATGGTAACTCAAGATACATTGTCATAAATACAAATAGGAACTCTTAGACTAGAACCATTGATAATTGAATTAGGATAACAATAGTAGATATCAAAAGATCTAAAATTAGTCACATTTCCATTAGTTGCTTCCTAATTCAAGCAATTAGGTAGTAGTTTATATTTTTAATTTAATTTAGATTCTAATTAGCTTAATTCAATCAAAATCCTTATTTAATTAGGTAGCTTTTAGAGTTTCTTTACACTTAGAAAACTCAATTGAATATTGAAATTTATTTCTAAGGAAAACGATCTAAGTTGCATCCTATATTACAAGTTTTCTCTAACCTAGTTTATTTGAGGTTGTTTAATACAATTGTCAAAATTTGGTGCTGTTGTCAGGGAAATTAGATTCTCAATTATTTGAAAATGTTTCTAAGTGCTTTAGCTCTATTTTTGTGTAGTGTTTGCTATGTTTTAAACTTAGTTTTTGGACATTTTAGTGTTACGCATCAGTTGTTCTATTTGTTGGAATTTTTGTTTGACGTATCTAAAAAATTCTCAAACTTCGTTTTCCAAGGTTTTTAGGTGTTTTAAGCAAAAAACAAATAGCAAAGCAATTAGGTGTACTATTTTTAGACCAAAATTCAACATTTAAGAAATTTTTTATTTTTTTTAGTATTTTCTCAAAATTTTTAATATTTTTTCAATTTTTCTGGATTTAATTTCTTTATTTTTTTGTGAGTTTCTTTTGTATGATTGACTTCTGTTTTAAAGTGTTTTTTAGTGTTAGATAGTTGTTAGCTTCATTTGATTTTAATTTTTTTGATCTGGAGTTAATATTAGTTATAGTTTGTTAGTGATTTATTTTGTGCTTAAGGTAATTGTGCTTCTCATATTATTTGCTTTAAATGGATCCCTATTATATATTTAATCAAAGTGTTTATGATTTTTGTGCAAATGATAGGATTCTTCGCAAGATGGATAAAGCTATATCAATGCTTCATGATATACTTAAGCAACGAAGACAAGCACAACAATACCAACAACCATACTACCAACCTTACCATAATCCTTATAAGATTCACCCCAGTTACATTGAGCCATACCACAATTTCTATGTACAATAACCAAAGTATTATGCTTATAACTATCATGAGGGATATGTGCAACAAGAACCTAAGTCGAAACCAAGTTGGGAAGAGAGGATGAGGCAATTAGACGCCTTTAATCTTCAACTTCAATAGGAGAATGAGCAATTATGTCTTCATAACCAACAGATAATTGATAACCTCATATAGGATTTGGGAGTTCAAATGAATCAATCTATCTCAAGTGCTATGGAATTGAAAGAAGAGCAAATCAGAAGAGAATGTATAGAGGAGGAAAAGTCTTATTCGTTGGGTAATATGCTTTTATCTTCTAATACTTTGCGTTTCCTTGGGACTGACTCTAGTAGACTTGATAGTACAGTGAATACTAACACACATGATGATGACGATGTAGATGAAGAAATTATTCTTGAATTCCCTGACATGATTGATTGTGATAATACATTGAGCAAAAATGATACAATTGTTGATGTTAATAAATCCTTGTCTACTAATGCACTTGGTTTTTCTACCCCTACCTGTGACCATAGTAATGATTTCATTTCTGAATCGGCTAATGATGATTCTATTGAGTTTAGGGTAGTAGATAAGTGTGAGGGTGACTTAGCACATGATGATATGATTAATGAAATAGCAGATGTAGCATGTGATAAGGATATGGATAGTACAATTGTTGAGCAACTTGTTGTTTATGATTCAGACTCTACTCTCATATGCATATGTAATTATTTGCCTACATGTCTTGTATAGGTTAAGATAGATGAGTTTTTAAGGTCTGATAATTCTATTGAATCCATGGATTCTTATGTTTGCACTAAAATTGTTGATGAGATTAATTCCACTAATCATACTAGTATTAATGAGAGCATGCATAGAGATGATCATACTAATGTTGATATTCAGAGTCCTATTGATCCTTGTGCTGTTGTTGACACTAGTGAGAGACTTGATTTTATTGTTGATCATTGTCTAGAGTCTTGTGATTCTACTTATGTCTCTTTGGTCAAAAAGGATATTATTTCTCTTGTTGAGACTTTTGAACAGGTTCATGAAGTTAGTGAACTAGTTTCCAACAATCAACAGACTTCCCCAATTGAGATGAAGCAAGTGACAGATATCTTGAAGGATTTCCATTTAAGAGATAGTAAGAAGTTGCAATTGAATTCTTTTATTGATGCAGTGACTCATACTAATGAGAGTCTAATTGATTTTATTAGTTTGGATAGATATTTAGAGGATCTAATGTTTAATACTCATAAATTTGATCTCAGATTTTCTTTCTTTAACTTTAATTGTGCTAACTCTAACTTTTCTTCTTTCATTGCTTTCACACATGCTGAATTTGACTTTCTAAAATTACTAAGGGTCGAGGAAGTCCATGAATCATCCTTGAATGATCAATCAAAATGCTTCAAAGTGGTTAGACTTAAAGTTATCAAACTAAGAAGGAATGAAACTATTTTAATTTTTGTTTTTGATACTTATAATTAGTTAGTCTTTTACAATGTCCTTTTTCGTTTAGTATTTTTCTTTTCTTTTCTTTTCTACATTACTATTTGTTTTGTTCTGTTTTGTGGGTAATAAATGGTTGCTAGTTAGCTACATGGAAATCTAAGCCACCTGTAAGATCTTCATGCCATTTCATCCAGTTGTACACTTTCCTTTCCACTCTGTTTATATTGTATTGTCTATCTGTTGATTGGATCTTATGCTGGCATTGAGGACAATACAATAATTAAGTGTGGGAGGGGGGCAATGCAATATTTAAGTGTGGGGAGAAAGAACCATTCCATTTCATCTTTTCTTTATTTTGTTAAAAAAAATTGAAAATTTTAAAAAAAAAATTGAAAAATATTTTTTTTGAGTGGAAAGTTGCAAGTTGAGATTATTATAGCTTAAATACACTTGACATAATAAGTGATGGATCTTGTGTTTTGATTCAAGTGAAATGGGCTAAGAATTTGATTTCAATGAATTATTTTGATAGCCATTAGTTAGTGAGAATTTGAGCTTTATTTATTTATTTCTAGTGTGTATTCACCTATCATTACTTTCACTCTAAAACTTGTCTTGATTATTTGTTGAGACCACACTTATATTTGCATGTATGAAAATGATAAGGCATTCCTTTTTTTTATTGCTAGTTAGCCAAATAGCTAACCTTTATATATATTTTATTTATTGTTTAACTACTTTAGACTTTGTTTTATTCTTTTGTTGAACCTATAGCCATGAAAAATGAAAAAAAAAAATGTTTCCCACCTTGTTTCAAGATACCTTATGGATTTCAAGGAGCATTACATCTAATTAGGATAAGTGAATGTGAGTTTTGCCATTGTCATTAAAAGTTAAAGAAGATGTTCAAAGTCAAAAAAAAAAAAAAAGAAACAAGAAGCAAGGAAAAAAAAAATGAATGAAATGAAAAAGAAAAAAAATGAATGAAAATTTAAAAAAGAAGAAGAAGAAAATCAAAGAAAGAACTATTTTGAGTTTTATTTGTAGTTACTTATATTAGTTGAAAAGAAGGCCTTGAAATGCACATTCTTCCCTATCATAGGTTTCCTTTTTTATTACTTTTGAGGTTCTAAAGTATCCATTGGCTTGTTTTTCTTTATTTTTGTATACCCATTCATTTTATTCCCTAGCCCTACTGCAACTTTAAATAAAGTCCTTTTGATTTGTGTTTGACATTTGATATAAGTAGTGGAGATTTAAAAGTCAGACAAGCCTATGGTAGTGAAGTTTTGATTAGGTGGAACTTGAGTGATATATATTACCTTAACCACTTAAGAGTAGAGAGTAAACACTTGTCTTATGTGAAGGGCTATGCATTTTAATTCATTCTTTTCAAATGAAATTGTTATTGAACTTACTTTCTTGATACAAGTGAAGTTAGTTTTGATTGTCGAAGTGTTGAAGAGTTGTGAATAGTCTTTAACTTGTGATTTTTACACTTTCCTTTTGCATTTCCTTTTTCCACTGACCATTTCATTAGTCTTTCCTTGAATTTTGAGTTTTGCTCAGGAGTGCAAGGATTTAAGCGTGAGGGAATTGATAAATGTCATTTTTTTATATATATTAATCCTCTTAATTTGGATATTTTTAAGGATTAAATATAGTTTAAGTGATTCAATTGAATGAAATTTGATTTGATTGACCATATTTACACTTTAAGAATTAATTTATAAAATCATTAATTTTTAATGTGGAAAATTCTCTTAAATAATTTTGTAAATTTTTTTACTTAATATTGTCTATTATTTTTTGCAGATTTTTTATGGGCAAATGGAATTTAAAGGGGAAAATTAATTTGGAGAAAAGATAGCAACTTCAAGTATGCAAATTCAAGAAGTAAATAATTACCATAAGTTTCAATGCATTTTTTTTAGAATATAAATTATAAAAAAATGGATGAGAGGCAGAGAGCACGTAGACATCATCAGGTTTACATTCTCGCTAGTCCATACATCCAATCACACACAAGAATGAATCAAGGCACGTACACATCATTCACATACCTATTCAGCTCACGGGTTTTGATGGAGAAGGTTGCAGGGTCACACATACACATAGCACTTACATGAGCTCTCACACAGCTAATGATTTCACGTGGAACACTAAACACACACAAGACACCAATCCATGCACAAATTCACAGCACTTCACTCACGGGCTCCTCTCCACATCATAAAAATGCATATGCACAACTAGAAAGAGGAGGGAAGGCTTGGGTTCATGTAGATGTTCCATTCAACGCCACGGGTCTAGCTCACATTAACACACACATGCATGGCTGGACTCACGTAAACGCACAAACACACAAGACACGAGAGGCATGAGCTTAAGAGCACCAAGACACGTGGATGAAGCCATGGGTTTTAGAGAGCAGAACTGAAACTCACAAGCTAGTGTCTCCCTTCCATCAACACACTCACATAAGTTCCTTCACGTCACACACAATCTGATTCAAGCACTGGCTTCCTCTAGAACAGCTCATAGCACCAACACAAAGCATAGCTTCACAGGTGAACCCACTCTTTCATACACGGAGAAGGAAGCTACAGGAGAGAAAACCTAAGAAAAAGCTCTCAAGTGATCAGGAAGAGGCTCAGGTTGAAGAGCATGAATAGAATAGAAAGAGCACATGAGAGATAAAAAAGAAAAGGCACGGGTTTGTGATTGGGAGGAAAAGAATACGAAGCACATGAGAGAAATGAGGGCTGAGCACATGGTATTGGCTGGAGAAAGCACGTGATCATTAACGTGAAGAATAAGCTAAGGCAGCATCCAGAGAATGCATCATCTTATCCATTCATCTCACACTTCATTCCATTGATTTTTCCTCCAAAAAGCCATAGTTCATCTTTCCATTCTCCTCCATTATTTTCCACCCCATGGAAGCTTAATTGATTTTGGTAGCTAGCTTGGATGCAAACCTTGGATGGAAGCTTGAATCCATGGAGATTAGCAAGGGATTTTGGCTAAAATTTTTGCATTTATTTTTCCTCTCTTTCTACACTATTTCTTGTTAATTTACTTGCTTCGTTGAGTTTGTAATTGACTAAAATTGGTGTGGTTTGTAATTGATTGCTGGTTGGATATCAATTAGGAGAGTAATTGATGATTAATGGATTGATTTAAGTGCTAAATTTCTCATTGACCTTCAAATATCCATATATGTAGTCAAGGTGTTTGATAAAAGTATGTGAGAAATTGTGTGCTTGAATGTCTAATTTGAGATCTCCTTTGGAGTTTAATTAGTTAAGTGAATATCCTAAGATGATAATTTATAGGCTAAATTGATGGATTAATCACTCAAATTTAGTATTCATTGATGCTAATGATAAGAATTAATAATTTGATATGGAGTTGAGGTTTCAATTCAACATTAAATTGTTAATATCTTGAATCTTGTGTGGTAAGTCAAGATATATTGCTATGAATATAAATAAAAATTCTTAGACTAGAACAATTGATAATTGAATTAGAATAAGGATAGTGGATCTCAATGGATGAATCCAAAGCTAATCACAAGTCTATTAGTTTACTTGTTAATTCATGCAATTTAGGTAGTAGTTTGTATTCTTGATTCAATTTAATTTCTAATTAGTTTAATTAAATCAAAACTTCCTTCAATTAGATAGCTTTTAGATTCTTTTTTACACTTAGAAAACTCAATTGAATATTGAAATCTATTTTTAAGAGAAAAGATCTAGATTGTACCACTAATTATAAATCTTTACTCAAACTAGTTTATTTAAGGCTGCTCGGCACAACTGTCAAAATTTGGCACTGTTGCCTAGGACCGAACCTGGGTCGCCCACGTGATAGGCAGGAATACTCACCACTAATCAAGGACAATACTATCAAGGGCTCTGCGGGGAATGGTATCAGAGCCGACCTAGTCGTGTGTGCATCTCAAGGACAATGTGGCTTTAAAGAAGGTGAATTGTAATGTCTCACATCGAGTAGGAAAACCTTGGGCTCCTTCTCTATGGCACGCTTTTATAAGACAAAACCTCAGACCTCAAACGCCGGCTGAGGTAAGGTGTCTAATCGGAGACAATACCGTCGAGGGTTTTATGATAGTATTGTTCCCAGTTAGACACCTTACCTCAACCGACGATCTAGATCAGAGATTTTATCCCACAAAAGTGCATCGTTGAGAAAGAGAGCACTAATCCCACTTATAAGGCCTTAGCCCAAGACCTTCATACTCGATGTGGAACATTATAGAAGACCATTAGTGGCACCCCTTGTCATAACTAAAAGCATGAAAAATGAAAAATTTTTGTTGAGAACAAATATTTTGGAGCAAAGACCTTTGTGGCAACTAAGATGGGTCACCATTAAAAGAGAATTTTAGAGGTGTCTCTTTTAGTGGGGACAAGAGTTATGACTAAAAGTGTGAAAAATTTTTGTTGCAAAAATTTTGGAGTGAAGATCATTTGCGACAACTATGAGTGGTTGCCATTAAAAGTGTGAAAATTTTTTATTAGGAGCAAAAATTTTGGAGTAAAGATCATTAGTGGTGACCAAGAGGGGTCGCCACTAAAAGCATGGAAAATTTTGCTGAAGATAACAATTTTGGAATAAAAACCATTAGTAGCACCCAACAAGTGTTGCCATTAAAAGAGGCTTTTAGTGATGACAAAAGTCACAACTTAAAGTGTGAAAATTTTTTGTCATGAATAAAAATTTTAGAGTAAAAATCATTAGTGATGACCAAGAATGGTCACTACTAAGAGTGTGAAAATTTTTTTGCCAAAAATAAAAAATTTGGAGCGAAGACTATTAAAGGTGACTAAGAGGGGTTGTCACTGAAAGAGACTTTTTGTGGTGATAAGGGTCGCCACTAAAAGTGTGAAAAGTTTTTGATGCGTCATTGAAACTCCAACTAAAGTCTTTAGAGCAAATTTTTAGCACTTTAGTTGATTGAATCATAAGCATATTATAATCATATTATGGATTGTTTACTATATCTAGCCTTTTAAATAAAATAATATAATAAAAAGTTATATATATATATATATATTTATTTATATCATATTTATAATATATACAAACAACCAATCTAATATATATATACACATCCACACCCACACACCCACACACACACACACATATATTATTTATAAGTATAACTATATTTTTAATTTGACGAAGTTTTTCTCATTTTATAAATTACTTTGTCTAATTTATCATTTCTAAACCTTCTACCTTTTTTTTTTTGGTTCTGTATTTTTCATGATATTCGAATCATAATGTAATTTGCCAGCCTCAGAACTTCAACATTAAATACCCTTAAATTTTAATTATAGGTAGTCTTCATATTTCAATTAAAAATTGACTATCTTAAACATTTTAAAAGGCATACAATTAGTAATTAAATATTAAAAATTTATTAATATTTATGTTGTTGCATTAGATTTTTTGTATATAAAATTAAAAATATATTTAATTATTATTGATTAAATCATGATTCAACTATAATGAAACTAATAAATCCTGAATTAATATCTCTATCAATTCAATGACTAACCTAATTTTAAAAACATTACATATTTAAGATTTATTTATTTATAATTCAATATGGTATCATAAAGTCTTTTTATAATTTATATATATATATATATATATCATTTTTTCTAAAACGATTTTATAAAAAAATCCAATTTTATCGTAAATTTTATCTTTTCCTTCATTTGTCCAATCTCTATTTTTCTCTATAATAAAAAAGATCATTCATCTCCGCTTATGAAATAATCAAAATAGATGATTATTAATAATTTAATAAAATTGTACAAATCTATTAAAATACTTATGATTGTCTCATAAAAATTTATATTAATTTAATTTAAATAATCTCAAAAAATATATTTATTATATAAACTTTTTATTTATATAATATTTAGTGAAGGTTTCTTTTTAATTATTCTTTATTCAATTTTTGGTGTTATTTAGTCATTAATCAAACATAAAAAAAATAAGCCCATCTTATAAGATAATAATAGATAGTTTTATTTAAAATAAATACTAATTAAAAATATAGACTAAAATGAGTAAAAAGACATATATTTATAATAATACTTGTTTCTGGAGTGAAAGCCTTTTCCCCCCTAAATTGGTTAAATAAAATAATTCAAAAATTTTATTCATAAGAAATTGCTGCAATATTGACAAAGAAAATATTTATACATAGGTTTAATTAATTTTTTGAAATAAAAATAAAAATATAAAAATATAAAAAATAATAATAGAAATAGAATAAATAACAATAACAATAATAATAATAATAATAATAATAATAACAATAAAAATTATTTTTTTTGTGATTTATTTTTTAATAAGCTAAACCCAATATTATGCATTGTTTATAATAAACTTCTAAATAAAATAAAATAACAAAAGAATTATATATATATATATATATATATATCATATGTATAATATATAAAAACAACCATACTAATATATATATATATATATATTATTTATAATTACAACTATATTTTTGACGTGGTTAAATTTTTTCATTTTATAAATTATTTTTTCTAATATATTATTTCTAAATCCTTTGCTCTTTTTTTTTTGGTTCTTTATTTTTCATGATGGT
Source organism: Erythrophleum ivorense (assembly GCA_026724425.1). Lineage (NCBI taxonomy): Eukaryota > Viridiplantae > Streptophyta > Magnoliopsida > Fabales > Fabaceae > Erythrophleum > Erythrophleum ivorense. Next base: position 2,736,070 of record JAIUCV010000036.1, on the reverse strand, counting down.
GGAATCTTAAGGTAATTTGGGAATTTTAAAATTTTAATATTAAATACTATTGATTTTTAATCATATGTAATTTTTATTTTTTAATTAAAAAACTTCTTATACATTTTTAAGGGAATGTAATTAGTAATTAAATATTTAAAATTTCTTAATATTTTATTTGTTATATTATTTTTTTTATATAAAAATAATATATATATATATATATATATGTGTGTGGTTTTTCTAGGCCATTTAACTACTTCCTTGCACTTTAGGGATTGAACCTCTAAAATATTCTGGAAGTAGTTAATCAGATCAACGTGAGAGAAGAATTTTTTTTGGTTTGAAAATGACTCTACTATGTATCCACCTCCTTGTAATTTAGCAATATAACTTACAAAATATGTTGGTGGTAGTTATTGTGACTAACTAGAGATAAAGAAAGATTAATGAGTTGAATTAATCTAGAAAGATGCAAAATATACTTAAAAGACCCACTTTCTTAAATTTTAGAGATATGCTTTTTATGATTAACTGATGTGACAATTAATCAATAGATAAATTATTATTCTTAAATTACAAAAAAAGCTAATATAACATAAATCATATATGTGTTCTCTCCTTGAGTATTCGTTTACTCCTTCATACCCATACTCCCTCTTATCTTTTCATTCAACTCTTTTCTTTTTCTTTTTCTTTTTCTTCCAACTTTAGATTAGCACTTTCTTTTCCAATTTGCCCATCTACTTATTTGCTTCTTCTCCCAATTTTAAAACCCCATCTGTAACAACCAGAAAAAAAAAAAAAATCGGAAGGCTGAAAATTTTCTAAGTCTTCTAGCTATATCCTAGTTATAGCGAATGTACATGTTCGCTATAGCGAGAAATGATCTAGCTATAGTGAGAGTGCCTTCTCGCTATAGCGAAAATGCTTTTAGCTATAGCGAGTGCGGGCATCCCATATAAAAACTAGGGCGTTGCCCGCCGTAATGCGTGCCATAGCGAAAGCAGGGGTCTGGGACTTATATGTGCTCGTTATAGCAAGGGTTAGTCTAGAAAAGTGTGAAAAAAGAGAATTTGACTTCTTAAAATGTCCAGATCCATTCTTTCTCCTTTAACTGACCTAAGTTTCGACCAAAGAGAGAAAAGGGCTGTAGAAAGAGAGAGAGACCTAGAGAAGGAAGGAGAACAAGCAAAAAGGTAAGGAAGCTTGAGATTTCCATAGCTCTTCTTCTTAGCATGTTGTTCTTCTCTCTTTGCCCTCTCTTTCTATGGTTTTGGTAGTTGATTTGGGTTTCGTTCAGAAGAGGAAAAGTGGAAAAAACACTCTTGAAGAAGGCTAGAACTCATGTATCTTCACTTCTTCTTCTTTGCTTTTCTTTTGAGAGCTTGAGAAAGGAAGGAGAGTGAGAGAAATTCTAGAGAGAGAATCCCTAGTTTCTTACATATGTAGTGGGGGTTTGCTTCGATGAAGAGCCCTTTAGCTTTGTGAGTGTTTATTTGAGTCATAAGAGAGTAATTCCATGCTCTTTATTGTGTCTAGGCTCAAAGGAAATAACTCCATCTAGTTGTGATTGTGAAACCAAGAAGGAAGAAGAGAAATTGAAAGGGAAGGCTTGTGTTAGCCAATAAAGTAGCTCTCCACTCTTTCTTGTTGCATTTTTGGATGTGTAATAGTCATTGTATGCTTGTGTATGTACTTATATGATCAGACATACCATTTGATGTTGCCTTGATGCATTGGTACCAATATGCTTATGATATGAATTGTAGAAATTGCTCGGGTGAGGTGGTGCCGAAAGTTCTTTGAAACGGGTGAGATAGAGCCAAAAGTCCCTAAACCAAGGGTGAGGTCAATCTAAAAGTCCCAAAAACACAGGTGAGGCTAGACCAAAAGTCCCTAGAGCTTATTCTTGGCAATGATATGATATTCATGGCATAGAAAGCATGTATTGTGTAATTGTGAATGATTTGCATGCTTTGACTTATTTATATGCCTTGATTGCTTCCTTGAATGAGTATGAGCTATTGAGATTCCATGAATCTCACCCCCTTCCCTCTTCCATCTTAACATGTTAGGTGGAGCTCAAGGAGAACCAAGTGCACACCAAGGAGCCTAGTTGAACATGCTTAGGGAGTTGTGTAGTTATTTTGGTTCTTTTGTTGTAAAGAGGTGCCAAAATGAATATGCACCTATTATTTTTGAGATGTAAATATTTAAGCAAGTGTAAAAGTATGTATGAATGATGTATAAACTATGTAGAGAGCCAAAACAATGAAAATGTAAAATTTGGCTCTTTTGTGGCTTACATGTAAGAGTGAATTTTGGCCGTAGCATAGCGGCTTTGAGATGTGTATTGATTTGGACCACTTGAGTATTTCATATATGCTATGTTTATACTTTCAAGCTTACCCAAGAGATGCTAAAACATGTGGGAGGCCATTTGGACCTACTTTGATCTATTTTGGGTGCCAAAACCGTCATATTTGTGAGCTACATCAAAGTATGACCAGATGAGCTCTTCTTGATATGAAATTTGGCATGCCTTTAGAGTCCATTGAGAGCTTCTTGAAAAGCTAAAGTGGGTAATATTTGGAGTTCTAGGGAATATTTGGTAAATTATTGAAATTGAAAAATTTTCTGGTTTTAGTTATTATACTGTGCAACTAGATCCGAAAATAAATCTATGTCATTCATAGACCAAACGGTGTCCGATTATCATAAAATTTTATGGGTATAGACTAGATATCCACAATGACTTATACCAACTAGAAGCACCTCAATCAGAGGTCTGTAGAGGGAGAATGAACATTCTGAAGTTCTGTGTCAGTATCAGGGAAGCCATCCGACCTTCATTACTGTTCCATCATTTTTTAAGGTCCAAGGGCTATTGAAATGATCTAAACTTATTTTTTCCCTCTAGTTAACATCTGTAGCTTTCCATTTTGGTATAGTTTGTCCAGATTGGATTTTTTTGGAATTAGTTACGAATTTTTGAAGTTCATGACAGCAAGTTGCACCAGTACTAGGGATAGTTGGATCTCTGTCTCTTTTTCGATGTCAAACATGGTCCCAATGCTGAGATTGTGGTTGGGAGTTATTTTTAATGTGAATTTAACATCCAAATATTTCTAGAGAGCTATGATTTTTCTTGATTCCCATTTTTCTAGAATTAGTTATGATTTTCCAAAGTTAGAGCCAAAAATCTGACTTTTGGGCTCATTTGAGAAATTGCATTTTCTTGGTTTTTGGCTTTATATCCTTGGTTTATGGGTTATTTAAGGCTATGTACAAGTTTTATAAATGAATTTTGAGTAGAGAATGTGAATGATGGGTTCACGGGACCCACAGGACAAAATATGACTGGTTAAACCCCGACTTAAAGTAGTAAAATACCACGATTTTAGTCACTTTCCTTGGAAATCATATGGAATCAAACCAGGAGGGAGATTAGTTAGAGTTAAGTCATTGTGGTGTTACATTTTTGGTATCAGAGCAAAGGTTCAGGCACTTTTACTCGATGTTAGGCTCTTGAATGATATGTTTTGCTTGTGTTTAGTGTGAATTGCCATGGAAGTGGTAGCATCCATATGCATATGTGTTAGTACTTTAAGTGTGAACTGAGCATCGCTACTTCTTTTCAGATATGGTTGAGACTAGATGGGACAAGGGTAGAGGCAGGCCGCCCAGGGCTCAGAGAGCTGAGCCAGAGGTTCTTATTGGGCCGGAGGATTCTCTGCGGACCATCATGGAGGGACTTGATCGGTATGAGGCCATGATGGGCCAGCACTAGGAGATGCTGGAACAACAGAGGTACATTGCCCAACAACAACATGATATGATCATGCACCTGCAAGATACCCTGGCTAGGCAAGAAAAAGCCAGGAGGGAAGCCCCTGTACCTCAGCCATCCACATCTGACATTACACCTACACCTCCCCAAGAGCCTATGGTTGCTCAGACCCAGACGCCTATCCAGAAACTGTTGAAGCAGTTTAGGCAAAACAATCCACCGTCGTTTGATGGGGAGTTGGATGCGGATAAGGCGAAGGCTTGGGTTTGGGAGTTAGAGAAAATATTCTCGGTGATGAATTGTACCATCGAGCAGAAAGCTCAGCTAGCTACTTTCATGCTACAAAAAGAAGCTGATAGATAGTGGTGTAGCACAAAACCCCTGATGGAGACCAAGGATATACAGATAACTTGGGAAAGTTTCTTAGTTGAGTTTTATGAGAAATATTTTCCTAGTTCGGTGAGGAAAAAGAAAGAGATGGAATTTATGAGTTTGAGACAGACGGATGAGAAGACTGTAGACCAATATGTGGCCAAGTTCATGGAGTTGTCATGGTATTCCTCGTACCTCCAGAGGTATGATGATGAACCTTAAAGATGTGAGCAGTTTGAGACTGGGTTGAAGCCCTTGATTAGCGACAGAGTTACTCCACAGCAGATCAGGAAGTTTAATACCCTTGTAGAGGTTAGCAAGGTGATTGAGAGTAACCTGCGAGTCATCATGCCTGTTGCGGTTATGGCTAGTCAGAAGGAGGTTTCAAAATTGAAAAGGCTGAGACCAGAAGAGGGTTCTAGTGTGACACCCAGTGCCAAGAAGAGAGGCAAGGGGCCATGGAACCGAAGGCCACAGCGGGGCAAGTTGATCCCGCCTCTTCAGGGCCAGTCATCTTTCCAGCAGCCTCTGGTGACTTGCTTTAAGTGTGGGAAGCTGGGGCACATTGCTAGACACTGTCTGCAGATAGATACAGCGCCTCCTCTTAGGCCACAGACCCAGGGTTGAGTGTTTGCCCTCACTCAGCAGGAAGCCAGCGCGTCCCCTAGTTTGATTCGAGGTACGCTGATAGTGAATAGCTTTCCTGTAGTTGCTATGTTTGATTCGGGTGCTAGTCACTTGTTTATATCCTATGATTGTGTGAGGCAATTGGGTCTGACTGTTAGTATCTTGCCATTTGACTTATCTGTCACTACACCCACTGGAGGCCACGTGGTTACTTCCTATACTTGCTTAAATGTCACTGTTCAATTCAATCATTGTCATACCACTATTGATATGATTTGTATGCCCTGCCATGATATTGATTTGATTGTTGGTATGAACTGGTTGGTCGCGAATAATACGGTACTTGATTGTGAACACCGAACCATTTCCTTACCTGCTTGTGGGACCATACCTAAGGTAGGAGCTGAGTTATCTTTTACAACTACTGCCCAAGCTGAGAGGCATTTAGAGTGTGGATGTCAAGAGTTTCTAGTCTTTTTCTCTATTCGGGCTGAGGTAGAGGAAGGGATAGAGGAGATCCCAATTGTCAGGGAATTTCCAGAAGTTTTTCCTAAAGAGTTTGACTTTAGTGGTTTACTCCTTGAGAGAGAACTAGAATTCCCTATAGATATAGTGCCTGGGGCTAGACCGGTGTCCAAGGCTCCTTACAGGATGGCTCCCCCCGAGCTCGTTAAGTTGAAAAAGTAGATAAAGGAATTGTTAGAGAAAGAGTTTATTCGCCTTAGTGTTTCACCTTGGGGAGCTCCAATGTTATTTGTGAAAAAGAAGGATGGTAGCTTGCATTTGTGCATAGATTACAGAGAGTTGAATAAAGTTACCATCAAGAATAAATATCCTCTCCCTAAAATTGATGATTTGTTAGATCAGTTGGTTGGGGCATCTATGTTTTCCAAGATAGATCTTAAATCTGGGTATCACCAATTGAGAGTGAGAACTAAAGACGTCTCCAAGATGGCCTTCAGAATGAGATATGGGCACTATGAGTTCCTTGTGATGCCATTCGAGTTGACGAATGCGCCTGTTGTGTTCATAGATTACATGAATAGGGTATTCAAACCGTATTTAGATCAGTTTGTGGTGGTCTTCATTGATGACATCCTAGTATATTCCAGAACCTTTGAGGAGCACGAGAGGCATTTGAGATTAGTCCTAGAGACCTTGAGAGAGAAAAGGTTGTACGCTAAACTTAGTAAATGTGAGTTTTGGCTGATCGAGGTGAGATTCTTAGGTCATGTGATCTCACGAGACGGGGTCGCGGTTGATCCCCATAAAGTTGAGGCTGTGTTACAGTGGGATAGACCTAGAACGATCACCGAGGTCAGGAGTTTTCTAGGTATGGCAGGGCAATATAGACGATTTATTTAGGGCTTTTCTCAGATAGCCTTACCACTGACGAGGCTAACTAGGAAAGAAACACTATTCGTGTGGGATGATAGATGTGAGAGGAGTTTCCAAGAGTTGAAACTTCGTTTGACCACTGCCCTTGTACTGATTATCCCTGATCCTAGTGAACCATTCGTGGTTTATTGTGATGCATTGGGCAAATGGTTAGGATGTGTGTTGATGCAGCAAGGTAGAGTAGTGGCATATACCTCTAGGCAGTTAAGGCATCATGAGGAGAATTATCCCACACATGATCTGAAGTTAGCCGCCGTAGTGTTTGCTCTTAAGGTTTGGAGGCACTATTTGTATGGTACTACCATAGAGATTTACAATGACCACAAGAGTCTAAAATACTTGTTTGACCAGAAGGAACTCAATATGAGATAGAGAAGATGGATGATGTTACTGAAAGACTATGATTATGTGTTGAAATATCATCCGCCCAAGGCCAATGTGGTGGCAGATGCCCTGAGTAGGAAATCCATCCATGCAACCATATGATGATTAGGGAGCAGGAACTCCTAGAGAAGTTCAAAAACATGAACCTCTTTTGTCAGGTGGTATCGGGTAAATTGTATCTGAGTGAAACCCGAATTGAGAATGTATTAAGAACTCAGATCTTAGATGCCTAGAGAGAGGATGAGTTCCTGAGACGGATCAGGAATGAGATCTCCCAAGGTAGGACCTCAGATTTCAAGATGTCTGAGGATGGTATGATAGTATAACGAGATAGAATCTGTGTGCCTAGTCGAAATGAGTTGAGAGAAAGCATTTTAGTAGAGGCACATAAGAGTAAGTATACTATCCACCCAGGTGCCACCAAGATGTATCAGGATTTGAAATGGATTTTCTGGTGGCTGAAAATGAAGAGTGATGTGACGAACTATGTGGCCAGATGCTTAGTGTGTCAGAGGGTAAAAATAGAACATTAAAGACCAGCTGAGTTGTTGCAACCCCTAGATATCCCTGAGTGAAAGTGGGATAGTATAGCCATAGACTTTGTTATGGGGTTACCCAAGACATCCTTTGGACACGATGCTATTTGGGTAGTTGTGGATAGATTGACAAAGTTTGCACACTTTTTAACTATCAAAGCTACTCATACACTGGAGAGGTTAGCCCAGTTGTATATCAGAGAGATAGTATGACTTCATGGAGTACCTAGTAGCATAGTTTCGAATAGAGACCCTAGGTTCACGTCAAACTTCTGGAGGTCGTTACAGCATGCCTTAGGGACCAGGTTGCGGTTTAGTACTGCATATCACTCCCAGACAGATGGTCAGATTAAGAGGACCATCCAGATCTTAGAAGACATGTTGATGGCGTGTGTTTTAGAAATAAAGGATAACTGGGATGTGTATTTACCATTAGCAGAGTTTGCTTATAATAACAGTTACCATTCTAGTATTCAGATGGCCCCTTATGAGGCTTTGTATGGGAGAAAGTGCAGATCCCCTCTGTGTTGGGTTGAGCTAGGTGAGAGGAGTATGATAGAACCTGAGATTGTAGACCAGACCACCTGATAGATAGAATTGATTAGAAAGAGACTCCTCACGGCCCAAAGTAGGCAGAAAAGCTATGCCGATAAGAGAAAGAGGCCGTTAGAATTTGAGATTGGAGACCATGTATTCATTCGAGTGTCTCCAGTGACGGGAGTAGGTCGGCCAATGAGGGTAAGGAAGCTCAGTCCTAGGTATATTGGTCCATTTAAAATCCTTGAGAAAATTGGACCCATGGCTTACCGGATAGCCTTGCCTCCTAACCTAGCCCAAATCCACGGTGTTTTTCATGTCTCCCAATTGAAAAAGTATTTACCTAACCCCTCACATATCATAGAATATGAGCATGTGCAATTGCAGGAATATCTTTCCTATGTAATGAAACCGGAGAGAATTGTGGATGCTAAGCTGAAACAGCTAAGAAGCAAGAGCATTCCTCCGGTGAAAGTGATCTGGAAAGGTCTGACATCTGAGGAAGCAACCTGGGAATTAGAGAATGAAATAAGGCAAAAATATCCAGAGTTATTCCCTTGAGGTATGTCTTTAAATTTTGAAGACGAAATTTCTTTTAAGAAGGGTGGAAATGTAACAACTAGAAAAAAAAATTTCAGAAGGCTGAAAATTTTCTAAGTCTTCTAGCTATAGCCTAGTTATAACGAATGTACCTGTTCACTATAGCGAGAAATGATCTAGCTATAGCGAGAGTGCCTTCTCGCTATAGCAGCACTCTCGCTATAGCGAAAATGCTTTTAGCTATAGCGAGTGCGGCATCCCATACAAAAACCAAGGCATTGCTCGCCGCAGCGTGCGCCATAGCGAAAGCAGGGGTCTGGGACTGATATGTGCTTGCTGTAGCGAGGGTTATTCCTCACTATAGTGAGGGTTAGTCCGGAAAAGTGTGAAAAAAGAGAATTTGACTTCTTAAAACGTCCAGATCCATTCTTTCTCCTTTAACCGACCTAAGCTTTGACCAAAGAGAGAAAAGGGCTGTAGAGAGAGAGAGACCTAAAGAAGGAAGGAGAACAAGCAAAAAGGTAAGGAAGCTTGAGATTTTCATAGCTCTTCTTCTTAGCATGTTGTTCTTCTCTCTTTGCCCTCTCTTTCTATGGTTTTGGTAGTTGATTTGGGTTTGTTTCAGAAGAGGGAAAGTGGGAAAAACACTCTTGAAGAAGGCTAGAACTCATGTATCTTCACTTCTTCTTCTTTGCTTTCCTTTTGAAAGCTTGAGAAAGGAAGGAGAGTGAGAGAAATTCTAGAGAGAGAATCCCTAGTTTCTTACATATGTAGTGGGGGTTTGCTTCGATGAAGAGCCCCTTAGCTTTGTGAGTGTTTATTTGAGTTATAAGAGAGTAATTCCATGCTCTTTATTGTGTTTAGGCTCAAAGGAAACAACTCCATCTAGTTGTGATTGTGAAACCAAGAAGGAAGAAGAAAAATTGAAAGGGAAGGCTTATGTTAGCCGATAAGGTAGCTCTCCACTCTTTCTTGTTGCATTCTTGGATGTGTAATAGCCATTGTATGCTTGTGTATGTGCTTGTATGATGAGATATGCCATTTGATGTTGCCTTGATGCATTGGTACCAATATACTTATGATATGAATTGTAGAAATTGCTCGGGTGAGGTGGTGCCGAAAGTCTTTTGAGACCGGTGAGGTAGAGCCAAAAGTCCTTAAACCAAGAGTGAGGCCAATCCAAAAGTCCCAAAAACTCGGGTGAGGTTAGACCAAAAGTCCCTAGAGCTTATTCTTGGCAATGATATGATATTCATGGCACGGAAAGCATGTATTGTGTAATTGTGAATGATTTGCATGCTTTGACTTGTTTATATGCCTTGATTGCTTCCTTGAATGAGTATGAGCTATTGAGATTCTCTGAATCTCACCCCCTTCCCTCTCCTATCTTAACATGTTAGGTGGAGCTCAAGGAGAACCAAGTGCACACCAAGGAGCCTAGTTAAACATGCTTAGGGAGTTGTGTAGTTATTTTAGTTCTTTTGTTATAAAGAAGTGCCAAAATATATATGCACCTATTATTTTTGAGATGTAAATATTTGAGCAAGTGTGAAAATATGTATGAATGATGTATGAACTATGTAGAGAGCCAAAGCAATGAAAATGTGAAATTTGACCATTTTGTGGCTTACATGTAAGAGTGCATTTTAGCTGTAGCATTGCGATTTTGAGATGTGTATTGATTTGGACCACTTGAGTATTCCATATATGTTATGTTTATACTTTCAAACTTGCCTAAGAGATGCTAAAACATGTAGGAGGCTATTTGGACCCACTTTGATCCATTTTGGGTGCCAAAATCGTCATATTTGTGAGTTCCGTTAAAGTATGACCAGATGAGCTCTTCTTGATATGAAATTTGGCATGCCTTTAGAGTCCATTGAGAGCTTCTTAAGAAGCTAAAGTGGGTAATATTTGGAGGTCTAGGGAATATTTGGTGAATTGTTGAAATTAGAAAATTTTCTAGTTTTAGTTATTGTACTGTGCAACTAGATCCGAAAATAAATCTATATCATTCATAGACCAAACGGTGTCTGATTGTCATAAAATTTTATGGGTATAGACTAGATATCCACAGTGACCTATACCAACTGGAAGAACCTCAATCGGAGGTTTGTAGAGGGAGAATGAACTTTCTAAAGTTCTATGTCAGTATTAGAGAAGCCATCCGACCTTTATTATTGTTCCATCATTTTTTGAGGTCTAAGGGTTACTGAAATGATCTGAACTTATTTTTCCCTCTAGTTAACATCTGTAGCTTTCCATGTTGGTATAGTTTGTCCATATTGGATTTTTGTGGAATTAGTTACGAATTTTCGAAGTTCATGACAGCAAGCTGCACCAGTACCAGGGACAGTTGGACCTCTGTCTCTTTTTTGATATCAAACATGGTCCCAACGCTGAGATTGTAGTTGGGAGTTATTTTTAGTGTGAAGTTAACATCCAAAGCTCTCTAGAGAGCTATGACTTACTTGATTCTCATTTTTCTAGAATTAGTTATGATTTTCCAAAGTTAGAGCCAAAAATCTGACTTTTGGGCTCATTTGAGAAATTGCATTTTCTTAGTTTTTGGCTTCATATTCGTGGTTTATGGGTTGTTTGAGGCTATGTATAAGTTTTATAAATGGCGTTTGAGTAGAGAATGTAAATGATGGGTTCACGAGATCCACAGGGCAAAATATGACTGATTAAACCCCGACTTAAAGTAGTAAAATACCACGGTTTTAGTCACTTTTCTTGGAAATCATATGAAATCAAGCCAGGAGGGAGATTAGTTGGAGTTAAGTCATTGTGGTGTTACACCATCTCTTTTTTACTTCAAATTTGCTTCCTTTTAAATTCAAATTTAAATCTATTTTAGGTATGTATGCTTTGTCTTCTCTCTTTGTTTAACGAATAAAGTGAGTCGTTAGATAATTACATTTTTAAATTTGTGCAATGTTTATTAAAATTTTAATAATTATCTCAAAAAGATTAATACTAATTTAATTTAAATAATATCATAGAATATATTAATTATATAAACTTTTTTATTTATATAACATTAATTGGTAATTTATTTTTCTTTATTTTTTAATCTAGTTTCAAGAGTTTTCTAATCATTAATAAATAATTAAAAAAATAAACTAAATAGATAATTGTATGATAATAATTTAATTTCTAATTAAAAAGGTAACTACAATCACAAATTTATGAAATAAATTTGTACAATATTTATTAAAATTTTAACAATTATTTCATAAAAATTAATATTAATTTATTTTAAATAATCTCAAAGAATATATTATCATATTTACTATTTTTATTTCTGGAATAATTATTAGTAATTTCTTTTTAATTTTATTTTATCTAATTTTAATAATTATTTAATTAATAATCAAATATAAAAAATAAATAAAATATATAATTTTATCATATTTATTTAATTTTTAAATAAAAAAAATTATAAATTACAAATTACAATTACAAAATGACAATCTATTTGATTTTTTGTTTTCTTCCAACCATTTATAAACATTACAAAATTATAATTACTATTTATAATTATACCTCTTTTCTCTTTTCTTTTAATTTAACTAATTGTCTTCCCCTGCAAAATGTAGTAGGATTTACAAAGGGCCCGTTTGGTATGACGTATAGGATAAGGTCTGATAGTATAAGACCTGATAGGATAAAACTTGATAAAATTTTAAAACAATACAGTATTTGGTATGATACTGTATAAGATAATGTATCGTATAAAATAATATTATCATTTATTTGATAATGCACTATATAATATTGGATAAAGTAAAAATAAACTATTTTGACAAAAACACTCTTTACTTAAAAAATACTATATTTATCTAAATTTATTGTGTTATATTAACTTTTGAAAAAAAAAATGGATAAATAGGGCTACACATTATGTATGGTTACAGTGATGTAGGTGACCTGATCCCATCTAGTCATATCAGGCTAAATAACTAAAATATAATTTGGACATATTAGATTAGGTTGGTCATATTAGCCAATTTTAATCAACTTAATAAAGATTTTATTTTTTAAGGGCAAATATATAATTTTTAAAGATTTACAAGAAATTTTTATTTTTTAAGAATCAATTTATAATTTTTACTAAATATTAAAAAAAATGGTTTAACTAGTTTAAGAAACCATTCTAACCTAACATCATCCTAAACCGATTAGATTGAATCTGATACTAAATTAGTTTTTGCGTAACTTATCCTAATCTTATTAATTTTTTTAAAAAATTATTTTGTAGGGACTCATTAAAAAAAAAAAAGTAGTAAAATATAATTTTATAAAGATTTATATAAAAAATTTATTTTTTAAGGTTATTTTATAATTTTTATCAAAAATTATTTTATAAGGACTTATATGAAAGTTTTATTTTTTTGGGGTCATTTTATAATTTTATAATTTTTACCAAAAATTTAAAAATGACCCAACTAACTTAATTCTAACTGGTATTAATTAAACCTGATCCATCCTAGCCAATAAATATTCTCATAGGTGAAGGGTTAAAATCGAAAAGTATTAATAAGGTTTTATACATTAAAACTTAATCAGGCCTAATCCCACCCTCCAAGGCATGATTAGGTTATACATCATTTTGATGTATAAGAGAGGTACGATGTATAAGCTTATACAATACATTATTTGCACCAAATAAATGATAAGTTCATAATGTATTGTATTAGCTTATACTATTAGGCCTTATACGGTATACCAAACATACCCAAAATGTCCCACCAGCTGCGTAGGAAAGAAAATTCAAATATATATATATATATATATATGCGGATATAAATAGTATGTTGCCACGTAGCTCCATGGAAATCTCCCACTAAACGACTCGTGAACTGCCCCAGGAGAATTTATATATACATCGATATAAATGTAGATATCAATTTTTTTTAATAATTCCTCACCGTTCTTTTTCAATTATCTTTCAAATTTTGTAATTCCCTCCTTTTTCTTTTTCAGGTCCTCTCCCTGATTTTTCCCAAATTTCCTAGGCCCTAGGTACAGCCAGAAGAAGGAAATGCACAAGAAAATCAAAGAGGGAGTAGGGGAGAATCACGATCTCGATGCTGGAGGGAAGGAGAGACGAAGATAAGAGGAAATTTGTTGGAGAAATTAAGAAGAGGCAGTAGGCAGCGTAAGAGTGAAAAGGAGAAAGCATTTTTATGGAGAGGCAAAAGGAAGGGAATCAAAGGAAATAGAAGCTGGAATTTGTCTTCTCAATGGCTAAGCAAATATATTTGTAGAGGTGATTTATTATTTCTCTCTTCAATTCTTGTGGTTTGATAATGAATGCTTGGACTTGTAAATAATCTAGATCTTCATCACTCTAGTTCTCATTTGCTGCTCAGATTTTCTTCCATTTGAAAATCGGGTTCAAATACTTAATAAAAGGGAAGACTTGGTTTTACAGTGTAAGAAAGAGAAGAAGGGGTTAATTGTACGTAATGTTGCGTGTGGTTATCTTTTCTTTGAAGCCATCTTATAACTATAAAGGTTAGACGAACTACAAAATATTTCATTTATATTTTCTCGGTTGTACTTGAGTCAGATTTTGCACCTGTTCTCTTTTGAATTGTGAGATCAATTTTTCTTTCAAACAGTTGCCCTTGCCTTTTTAGTTTTGAAATTGTTACTTATTTATATTGTTACATGCCTCTAGATCAAAACAAGGATGATTGAGATGGTATCTAAAGGTTTGGCTACCTTAGAGATATGACGGTGCTTAACTTTTTTTTTTAGTCAAAGTGAAAAAATTGTTAAGGGATTGTTTGAAATTGTTTTTGTTTTAATGTTTTCAAAACATATGTTTTTAAAAACAAATTTTTGAGAACAAAAAAATTAAAAAATCTATTTGAATCATTATTTTGAAAAGTAATTATTTTCTGTTTTCTACTTGATTCCGTTGAACAAAAATTACAGAACACTTAAAAAGTGTTCTGAGTTTTTTATTTTTGAAAACAAAATTTTGTTTTTTTGTTTTACAAAACACTTCATTAAAAACACATTATCAAATAGGTTTTTCTGTTTTTTTGTTCTTGAAAACAAAGAAATTGTTCTACAGAATTAAATCAAACAGGGCCTAAGTTTCTTTAGCTTTGTTTCAGGATTAACAATTACACTACTTGTTGCATAAAGCTTTTTTTAATGGATTTTCATGCGCCGGACTTAATTGAATTGATTTGTAAGTTTCGCTTAAACACTCTGGTTCTCTTTTTATGTATGCTGGCCATAAGGGTGGAGCTTATGCCGAAAATGGTTTTGGAAATATGTATGCTCATGACAGATAAAGTCTTACCTTTGGTTTCCCATTATTATTTAGTTTTTGTCTGAAGTTTGGTTTTTCATTTGTTATGCATAGTTAATACAACCAAGTTTGGGCCTAAATCAATCCCAAAAGTTAGCTTATAGGATGAGGGTTGACACAGGTCTTATAAGGAGTACTCTAATCCAAATCTTGGCCGATGTGGGACTTAACACACCCCCTCACGCCCAGGACTAGACATTTGGAGTGTGAAGTTTGCAAGATTAGACATTTGTGGATGGTCCCAACATCGAACTGAGGCTCTGATACCATAATACAACCAAGCCTGGATCTAACTCAATCCCAAGAGTTAGATAGGAGGAGGGTTGCCACAAGTCTTACAAGGAGTACTCTGACCCAAATCCTGACCAATGTAGGACTTAACAATAGTGGTCATGTAATAATACATCACATGAGAAATTTTTATGACATGAGAATTACTTTATTGGTTGTAGAATACTTGAGTATTATTGCCACGGTGCTCAGTTTCTATTATTACATTGATGCAGATGTTGAACCTTATTTCTCTAACAAAGTTTTGATTGATTAGAGTTTTTTTTTTTTTGACTGTTGGATAATGTTTATCAATATTTAGGATAACTATATCTTTGTTAGGAGTTTTAGGTATGTTAGAATTTTATTCGTGTTACAATTTTGCAGCCTATATACTTATAAATAAAACTGTCAGACTATTCTTTTATTCACCCTTTTCTTATTGATTAAATTCATTGAGAATATTGAGTTAAGTTCAGAAAGTTCTCTAAGAGTTCCCTATTGGTAGCATTGGTAAAAGCATCTCTAAGGATGAAATAAATAAACAAATAAAAGTTGAAAAAATACAACTCCAGTTTTAAAATTTTCCTTAATTATGTCCTATGAAAGCTTTATATGACATGGCATGTCTACAAAATTCATGGTGTAAGATATGGTTGGGGTCCAAGATCTGCTAACCATATTGTGAATTTAGTTTTTTTGGTGGAGATTCTACTTGCTTAATTTGATAGTGGTTAAGGTGAGAAAAATTGTCTTAATGTGAAAGCCATATTCCTTTGCTTCAACAATTTCTTATTGATGTTAATTTCCTGTCATTGCTCTTATCTCTTGTTTTTTTAGATTATGTTTTTGAATCACTTGTGGGATTGATGATCAAAATGTTGTAATGATTAGCTGGTGAATTGTTTTGCATTCCTTTAAACATCATGGTTTATGATGATTTATTTTCCGTTGGCATTTAATTTTGAGCTCATACGTCTCTTGTATTCAATCACTTTGCCTAGATTTATTATTAAATCTTATTTCTACTTTTGGTTTTAGTTGCCACATTTGACTTTTTAGCTGTGAGTCATGTTTAATGAACCTTACTATTATTTCCTCTTTCAGAGAAACCATATGCGCATTTCAATGAAACTAGTAACTGCTGTTCTTGGAGACCATGGACAGCATCCCAACGAAGATTCTGGTAAAATAATTTATTTTATTGATTTAAGAAATTCTTGGTATTTTGTTCCATTTGGAGCTTCTTGCAAGCAATTTTTAGTTTAATCAGTAAAAGAAATGACTATTACGTTCTAAACATACTCAGCCTAAGGATTGTGTATAGCCTTTTAATTGCGGTCAAGTCATGTTGCTTGTGGTTATGACATTATGTTAGATTTAAGACATCAACTCTAGATTTAGATGCTGAATGGTTGGAAATATTTTGCCAGATGTAGACACCGAATTGTAATTATAGCCACAATTGCAAATTTCAATTTCTTGTGTATTCAAAATTTATTATTATTTATATCAAAGTAACTAAGAATGTTATAGATCTTCAAGTAGCTGCTACAGCTGTCTGATCTGCATTCTTTACTTTTGGTGTAATTGAAAGCCGCATATTTCAAACTTTTCTGTAGGATTTGAAAAAACTGATGAAAGTTTTATAGTAGTGTTTGAGTTAGTTTTTACAAGTAAATATTCTACTTCATGTAGTAAGCAAAGCATACTTCAAATTCATGATGTTTTTCAAAATTCATTTCATGCTTAATGTTGGATAGAACTACTTTATATAATAGATTCATTGGATTTCTCGTTCTGAGCTGTGGTAGTTATAGCAGTCAATGAATTGGGCAATGGAAAGCCAAAGTTCTATTCGACTCTTGAGATAATTGCTTTTGTAGAAAATGGCACTTACCTACAAGTCACGTGTGTTTGTTTTTAACAAGGTGAAAATTTAGGAGTTGCTTTACTTAGCATTGTAAATGATGTCTTAAATGTAATATTTTATACATCTAACAAATGTTGTCATACCCAAATGATTAGAGTAGCATTAGAAATTCTGTTTCATTTCTACTTGTCATTGGTTTGTATATCATTGGACTTCATGTCTTTCAGAATGAATATACTTGGTTTTTATATCTTCATTATTGTGTGATTGCACTTGTTATACTTTAGGCATTGGTTTTTTTTTTTCAACAAAGTTTTAGAGGTCTTGATATTAGCTAGATTTTATAAAATGGCCTAACTTTTTGACTAAAAGCTCTGTTTCGGACAATCAATGAGTTGGTTGGGTCATTAGTACATTATTCTCTTTGTTTTGCTGTGGTGCAGAGCTTCTAGTTATGCATTCTTTGGACAAATCTTTGTTCTGATAGTCATTATAACGCAATTTTCTCTCATTTGCTGTATAATACATGCTGTTAAGATACTTCGGCTTATTTTATTAAAAAAGTGTTGAGTCTTCCACTCTCTTATTTAAAGCAATGCATTCTGATCTAGATTTTTCTTGTCAAATCAATCTGATTATAGTCTCTAAGAACATAAGGAATTTTTTATTTCACTTATCTCTATGTAAATGTAGGAAATCAGTTTCATCCTTCTTTGCTGCCTTTGATGCCTTACGTGAAGAGGATACTGCAACATCTGTATGTAAGGCTCTCGACGAAATTGCTGATATATCCATACCAGGTTTTGTTTTTAAGTGTAACATGGTTAATGAATTTGGCCTTTGTGTCTCACGGTTTCACACATTCTTTTAATCTTGAAATTGCTTTATGGTTGAAAGGCTATTTGAAAACTTTTTTCCTAGAAATCATTTTCATTCTTTGCGCAATGGAGATGGTCTTTGTGTCTACCCAAAAAAAAAATGTTTGATAAAAATTATCTATATCTTGATTTACTTGACAGGTTTTATTGGCAAATAAGCAATTTTAATTATGATTGACTAATATTACCCACAGCTCTTATGAATTACATCTGCCGATGATTTTATTCTAAAGTTTGATGTGCAAGAAATGATATCAAAATAAAAGTTACGATTATGCGACTGAAGTTAGCGTGTAATCAAAAGAAAAACGTCCCCTCCCATCAGCACTATGTTATAAAGAATGGTCTTGGGAGAGAAAGGGATTTTTTTATAGATTTTAATTATGTGTAGTAAGAAGATCTACCGCTAGGGGACGTCCTTTTACTTTACCGTGGTACTTGTCTGCCTGGTGATGGGTTGATTTACAAAAGCATGGCACGGGGATTAAGAGGCAATATGCTGTAAACTGTGAAGTTTATTAATTTAAATCCTTTTCTGTTAATAGCTCTTGCAACTGCCTATGGCCATTTTCAGATGCAATTTCTTAGTAAAACTATTGGGCTCCCACCTTCCATCAACCAAATGCATCGCTTACATCATAAGGTCAAGAAAATTTGAGGATAAAGCCATCCCTCTATACGATGCAAACTTCCCTATTCAATTATGATGAAAGTAGCAGTTTTTCTTCAAGAACGAACACAATTGAAAATTTGTGGAAAAAAGGGATATAATTAGTTGTCTTGGCAACTCCATCCTTAAATCATAAGGCGAAGAAAGAAGCAAGAGACTAACCGATTGTTTGGTATGAAGGTTTTGGAGAGGAGGGGAGGGGACGGGTGGACTTTCTCTTATTTAGTATGAAAAAATTGAAAAAGAGTAAAAAATTTTTGGAGGAAAAAGAAAATTTTTAACTTCATTTGATTAAATTGCTCCTATTTTGTTTTTACTTAAAACATAATATAGATTTTATTTTTTTTAATAGGGTTTAAGATAATTTTTTATGAAAATAAAAAATATTTTGAATAAAAATAAAAAAAATTATTTTTTATAATAAAAAGTAAGAAAAAGCTTGTTTTATAAAAATATCTTAAAAATAAAAAAAATTAATTTTAATATCATAAGGGTATAATTGTCTATTAATTTCTCCTCTCTCTCCTTCTCTTCAACTAAACAATATATCATTAAAACTTTTCCCTTTCCCTCTTCTCTCATTTATTGAATCAAACACTATTTAAGTCCGTGTTTAGATAAGCAGTGACGTTTCTTAAATTACGTTTCAGACAAAGTAATAAATTATTGCTTCTATGGTTGGACAAATGAGATTTTCGGCTTTTCCACGGCAAAACCAAACACATTATAAAATAAGAAAAGAAACTCAACAAAAGCTACCAGAACAAAAGGGACATCAAGTGCCTGCATTATCTCATATATAAACAACATACATAGATCAATCCAGTTATTTTTTTCTGTTCAATAGCTAATGACAAAATCTGAGGAAAAATAATTTACCGTTGCATATGTATTCAGCCTTGTATCCAGTTACTGTTGTTCATACCGTTGTGTATGTATTCGTTGTCTCTGAAAAAAATCAACAAATCCAAATCTATTGCCATAAGGAGAATATTACAGTCGCAAAATTAAAGGAGATCAACAAATTTAGAAAGACACGAACAAACCTGTGGTATTTGACATTAGAAAACCATTAAGAATAATATAAAGCATTAGGGAAAAAATACCATCAACCCAGAAATAATAATATGAACAAATAATAAGAAGAAATTAAATCGATAAACGAATGGAAGGATAACTAAACAAAAAAGAATATAAACGGAAAAAAGAACCCACTGTAATGAAAATTGAAGCTTTCAGATTTTTGAATATGCACAGAGAAAATACATGAAGGAAAGCCATTTATATAGAGAAAGGAAGGAAGAGTAAAACAAAATAAAAAGTACTTTCATAATGATAATAAATGAAGAAACAAATAACAGTAAGCATTAATTGATTGGCATTTCCAATCCAGTCGATCAGAAAATTTGTAGTGCTAATAACGTAACAAAGTTAATTGATTCGAATTTGAAATTCACATTCAAGTAAGAAGAAAGTGGCGTAAACAGTCAATTCAGAAAAGTCAAAATGAGCAAATAAATAAAATAATTTATTTAATATAAAGGAGAAAGGATTTATAGGATTTTAAAAAATTAAAAATTTAAAGAAAAAATTTGAAGTGGAGGTCTGACCTGAAATGATGGCCCAATAATTAATTACCATATAGCAGGAATATTTCCACATATGCATTCTGAAGTAGATGTTTGTATGAGCGACATATCAGTTTCATTAATTACATCATGTGAAATTACTTTACTATCTTATATCGATTTCAAAAAGTTGTACGAATGATAACTGAAAAAACTACATGTTAAATATTTTAATGTCTGAAATGTATCACCGAGGTCCTCCGCCGTATGCAATTAAACTATTTCAAGAGTTGATTTTGTTATGCCCAAACCTCAAGAAAGAAAGGAAAAAAAAAACTAAAACTAATATTAATATAACCAATCTTTGCCAGGTGACTGATTTGAATTTTGCTCGCGCTTTTACTAGGTACGCTATTTGAGGATTTGTCCGACCTCTAGAGAGACTTCGAAACACTCCCGAGAGCTGTCATGTGCCAAGAGATATAACGTGATAATTAATCGAAACCAAAAGAACATAAAAGTATAACTACTAAAAAATCTAAAGGGCGTTCCTTTTTGTTTTTTTTTTGTTTTCAAAAAAGGGCAATAAAATTAATTGATTATAAATAAACAATTTACAAATAAACCAAATAGTGAAATAAAGGGACAGCAAGTGAGATTCGAGATTTAATTCAAATTACTGGAGTAATAATTTGCAAGGAACTCATAACACGTGGGGTTGTTCTCTGGGCACTTCTCCTGTTTGGATACCTTGCGCCAGAAAAGAATAATTAATTGACAAAAGTTTTATCACACAAGGGTTAAAGTTTTGAAAAGTAGCATCTATTTCACATATATGTTAATGCATGAAGGTTTTAATAATACAATTCACAAAAATTAAATAATATTATATTCTTCAACAATTAACAATACATATGGCCAAAGGTTGCAACATTTTTGTTGAAAGAATATAATTCGTTTGTGAAGCTAGAGATGAAAAAGCCATTTGTTTCTATCTCCACTTGCTAATACCAAGGTTTAGTACAATTTGAATTGTGTCACTCTATATCCTTATTAAATTTGAATTTTTAAAATGCAACAAAAAATATGAGATTACTTTATTAGCTTTGGATTTGAAAAAGATAGATGGTTGGAAATTTGAATGAAGGATAATAATAATAATAATAAAGTGTAGTAAAAGCGATGAATGTACCCTTCGTGTAAGAAAGGAAAGGGATAACTTATTTATCTTTCTTCTTGAAGAAACAAAGCAGAAAACATTTTACCTCATGCAAGGGGCAAGCCAGTTCTGGACGGAGTAGTGTGTTTTCCTTTCGCTTTCGGTGCAGCATTGCCTCGAACCTTACCCAAAATATCATCCAAATAAAATTTTATGAGTTTTGAATTATATTAATAATTATTTAAAATATTTTTATTGTAATTTTATATGAATACATTTTTATGTAAATAAGTTATAACTTCAAAGAAATTTATTCAATTTAAATTTTTTTGGGATAAATAACCAGTTCTAAAAATTGAAGGATTCAATAAGGATAGCAAATTTTATACCTATTAAATATGGATTCAATATGGGTAAAGAGACAAAAAGTGAAAAAGAAATAGACTCCATATATAATGTAATAGACAAGAGGATCATGAAGTCGAGCTTTAATGGCACGCTTATAACATACGAGCTTCCTATTCCTACGTATTGGGAAAGATTTTCCGAAGTGATGATATTCAAATGTGCGAACAGATGACTCTATTTTAAAGCTGTGTTATGTGATTTTGTTTAACTGTTTTTCCTCTTTTTTTTAAAAATAAATTACCTATCATTAACTTGATCATCTTGCCATAACAATTTAGCCATCTCAAGAATTACAAAATTGATTTGAGAGGGAAACTTTTGAAGCTTTTGCCGAGCAGAATTTGCTGTGCAAAAGGCAACAGTCATAGTCATATAACCATGTGTTGCACGGCTACAAATAGAAATCAAAGTTACTTTAATTCACACAAATATTGGGTGTTAGTGTTGAGATTCTGAAATAAAAAACTAACCCTCGGTTTATTTTATGGTTTTTATTATTGATTTTGGTTTATTTTCATTGACTATGATTTGTTTTTATTAGAACGGTAAAAATGTTACATGTATCTGAAAAATTATTTTTAAAACACTTAAAAAAGTTAAAGGACCTCTTTGAAGATGGATTAACATCTTAATGATAGCATTTGTAAATGTTACATAACCATAATTAAAGACGTCCGCTAAAGATCCTCATAGATTTGACAAAGAATCAACGTCACACAAATTCAATGTTAAAAAAAAAATTAAATTGGACAGAAAAAAAAAAAGACCTATCAAAGGAACAAGACTCAGTCAATGCTAACGGTCCAAAGTTGATCACTTTGCTGCTTACCGTCTAGTATACAAAAAAGTTAAGTATGAAAAAAAAAAAAATTTATAAATAAAAAATATTTATAATATTCTTATTTTTAATAATTAAATAATAATTAATAAATAATATTAAATAATAATTAGAGGGGCTAAAATGATATTTCAACAAAATTTTAATTTCCTTTTTCTTTTTCCTCAACAAACTAAACACGCTGCAGTGTTTTTTGTTTTTTTTTCAAGAAATACTGATTGGGTGTTAAAGGAAAATATACACGTGGCTTCCATGTAAACCAAAAATAAATAAATGATGGTTGGTTACTTAATAAATTTCACGTTTTACGAGATGAAATTAAAGCTTAAAAGATCATTTTAAAAATATTTTAACCAATATGAAATGATAAATAAAATAAAAAAAAACTTATTATTTTAACTTCAACAAGCCACAGTTCATTATATCCAAACATCTTAAAAAATTAAATTTCTCATATACTGGAAATTTCTTACAAAAATAATAATGGTAACAAGTCAGAATAAAAGTACACAAATTTTTTAAAATAAAAGAGAAATCAATAAACCACACAAACTTCTAAAATAATGGTTCCCCCTAATATCGTTTCCCCAGCGCAGTTTATATTGAACTTGATTTAGTTTCTTTTCCTTCATTTTTTTCTTCATCCTTTCCTTATGCATGCTTCTCGCTCTCACCCTTCAAAGTCCAACCATGCTCCCTATAACAGAGAAGGCCTGTAACTACGCTTTGGAACTTGCTTAAAGGTCGCCCATAAAAGATTACAGTATAGCGGAAACTGTGCCAAGCCAAAAAGGGTCACTGGGAGGCAAATGATAATATATAAAGGAAGCGCAGCATATTGGAGTTGATCCACGAGCACTAAGTAATTGCCAGCATAGAATGACACCAACATGGAAGCAAGGGACACGAACAATGATGTCAAACCTAATATTAACTTCCTAGGCAGGTCTTGGTTAAAATCATAATCTTGAAAATGAGAAGTGAGTATAGATAGGAACACCACCACCGCTGTGACGGAGCAGCCAAGGGCAATGACTGATGAGATAGCAAACACTTTGAATGCTGCCTGCTTTTCAAGGATTGGGTGGCCGGAATTTTGGTCAGCACCACCAGGCACGGTAGCGTCTGTGGCATAGGCCACCGTGGCAATCAGGGCGGCCACCAATGAGCATGATTCTGAGGTTCTATACAACCACTCCGCACTTCTTTTCTGGAGGTACTTGTGAGTTTTGGTGAAGACATCATCTGGGGTTTCGTAATTATTGTTGTATCGGCCAAAGAAATCAGGCGGCATTGACGCCTTGACAAACTGCATCTCCAATTATATGTAGCTCAGAATTAAGATATTATAGCTCAACAATATTATAGCTCAGAATTAAGGCCTATATATTTTGTTACCTCATACCACTTGATTTCCCACTGCATCTGAAGTGCCTCGCCAGTAATCAGCCAAGGCTTATAGTCTCCAAATTTGGCTGCCAAGTGCAACGCATTGTTTCTCTCATTATCCACCTGCCGAAATAGGCTTTCTTTAAATATATTCTTTTTGAGCAAGAACTGATACACGTGAGGTTGCCTATGTTCTACTGCCAGTAGCACTATGTTCTTCTTATCTCCATTCAAATCGTGAATTGCCGCCGGAGATAATTCCAAAATTCTCTCTATTATTTCCATCACACCATTCTTTGCAGCGACTAGGATAGGCGTCTCCTTTGTCTTCTCTTTAGAATGTTTCTGATCTTCTGCACAGTTTCAATGAGAAACAAAATTATTAAAATCTTCAAATACTAGAGTTAATTTGGGAAAAAAATTGAAACAGCCCAAGAGGAGGAACAAATATCCAATCCTCCCGTAGTACCCTATTGTTAGTGCTACTTCCATTTAAAATATGCCACGTGTCCAATTTTTCCAGATAATCCTCTCCCCTATTATCTTTTCTTCTTCGCTTTGCTTTCCGCCCTCGTCGCGGCGGCAGAGGTAGTGCACAATGGTTATCAGATGTGGGTATAAAATTTATGTTTTGGAACTCCACAAAGAGGTTGCTAGATTGATGGCAATGGATTTATGTAGAAACCAAAGAGAGATAAATAAAAGGTGATGACATAGCAAAAATTATACACATGGCATATTTTCAATGGAAGTAGTTTAAATTGTTTGAGAATCCTATAACTCATGACTATTTAAAAAATTATACCACCCAATGCTTTCTGCGGCAACACTTCAAGTTATATAATATTAATCTTTTACCGGTGTCCTTTATGCTCAAAGGTCCGAAAGCTGAGACAACTTCCAGTGTCGTCGCATTAAAGCCTTCGTCATCATGGGGGTAGTCCCCGTAGTCCTCATGCAAGGAAGCGAAGTGAAGAAGTTTTTCAACTATTTGAACAGACCATGTATGGTTCTCCTTCTTTCGACGTATCTTCTTTAGTTCATCAGATCCTGGGTGATTTAATAAATATGGATAAGTAGGTCGTTGTCTAGAATTAATATAACATTTTATATATGTTAGTGTCCTTGTGTGTGTCCACATTTTGGGCGAGTGTCAAGGAATTATAAACATGGGTACAAACGTAATATGAGAAAATATAAAAATAATAAGCATAAATTAAAAGTGTCATGTCCCATCGTATTTAACATGAAATGTGTCAAATAATATACACATATATATACACACACATGTTCATCCATGGATCCTGGGTGATTTAATGTGTGTATATATATACACACACACATACATGTAATATGAAATGTAAAATATACGCACATGCTCATACGGGCATACCTCCTCCCAGAATGACCAGCAGTACCAGACAAAAGAACTTGACCAAATCACGGCAGGTTCTGTAATTAGCTGGAAATAACGGATGCGCCTGAGCTCCGTCGACTCGTGATCCTGATTAAACAATGGTATGAGAGTCTTCCTATAGTTTTCATTACTGCCCTGCAATTTTTAACGCCAAAATCCAAGATAATTCTCACCTCCAAGGGCAGTGCTTCTATTTGCCACTTCGGGATCCTCTGCATTTGCTTCAGCTTGATCTCCTTTTCCTACAAACTTATCTTTCAAAAATTTTACCAGATGTTTGCCCGTTACTGGAAATAGGAAACACAGTTAATTAAATCGTAATTACAACAAGATTTGCAACAGGGCAAAAACGAAAGGCATTGCTCATTCATTATTTCAACAAGTTTTTAGCGAGGGCATTGAGCGAAAAATTTTTATATAGACTGGGTAACATTAGAATGTATATTTATATACCAACAGTGACCACAGTTTTGATCAACCGGAAAACATCCCAACATGTATTGTAATTGTCTGGATAATCATGGCGATCACTGTCCTTCGCTGCAGTTGGGTATGACTGTTGATCATACGGTGGATAATAATTTTGACATGTCTTGTCTTTGCCTACATTTTGGAATCGCTGCGTATCTCCCACCTCAAGCTCCTCAACATATATACCTTCCAGACAAGCAAATAAGGCATGAATATTGATATTACAAAATGATGAGGAATCAGAGAGGCAATAATAATGGGCTTCCTTAACTGACCACGAACAATTAAATACTTACAATGATAGATGATGGTTTCCGTTCGTCCAAGGTGGCTGCCACTTCTGAAAGCAGAAGGCTTTGATGCTAGCAGATGGAGAGGAGACAACCCTTCTTCGTTCACCGAGTTCGCAAGCTCTTTATACAGGTGAATTATTTGAAAAGCCAGATCTACCAATATATATTGAATTAAATGAAATTATTTTGATTAGAAGAAGTGGAGTAGACTAAAGAGTTGTAAGTGAATTTACCAAAATAGTCTCCGGCGATTGCACAATGAAGAATGGTGTCACCATTGTTCCTTCGAACGTAGTCGAGGGAAGATTCATTGTTAGGGTAACGGATATGATGAAGGTAAAGAAAAGCTTCTTTTCTGCCATGGAGAGCGGCCAAGAAGAGGGGTGTCTCGCCGTCAACGTTACGCCTATCCACTAATGAAGGCTCCACGCTAGCAATTATGTGACAAATTTTGGCATTCCCCATTGAAGCCGCTAAATGCAAGGCAGTGTTGCCTCTATGATTACAAGTGTTCAGGGCCCTTCTACGATCTTGCGACGCGACTAAGTATACCATTTGTTCCACCACCTCCTCCTTCCCCTCAGACACTGCCATGTGCAATGCGGTGTCTTCTGACCTCGTTATTTTGGCATCGTGAAGCGTTACATCCTTATCGTACATTTCAATTACCTCTTTCCATTTCCCTTTCATGGCGCAAGCAGATAGTTTCTTCCTGTTGCTGTCTTGGTCCATAGCTATTGTCTCTACCTAATTCCGTTTCTGAGGCAACATTCAGTTGTACGGATTAGTAGTTTAAATACTGAACAAGGGATGATCACTTTTTGGGCAGAGTTTGCTGAGTTATCAAGTTATTTCCGTAATTGAGAGGTGCAGATGGGGGTTTGAATACTGGGTCCGAATTTTTGGCTGAAAAGAAAAAGGCAAAAGATTATATAGAAAAATTGAAAAGAGAAAGGGAGTAATGTTTTTCCCATAGATGAGTGGAAGGATTGTGTTTCTACTGGAAATTAAGGCGAAACATGTGTCACATGTTTACGCTTTAGAAAAGACGAATACGATTATTAGCTTGAGTATATTATAAACTTCAATTATGACATAATAATTTTTAATTAAATATATAAAATAACACTTTTATTAAATATTCTATATTTAATTTCTTGAAATATTAACAATTGAAATGAAGAAAAAAAGATAAGTCATGAGACATTTTTACTTAATAATTCAGTTTTTTGAAAATAAAATCTCCTCATGACTCAAGTAACATTATTCGCTCAAGACTAAAAAATTAATTGGGTCAATTTACGTGAGTCTCAGGAGTATCGACCATGGTGGAGTGTTTACTAATATACTATGAGAATTGTGTTTCCCTTGGGAATCACGGGTGCAGGGTATCGTTGTGTAAAGCAGAGCTCACAACATGTGTTACGTGCTATTTATGTATTGGGTCTGAGAATTCCACCAATCGACTTCACGTATAGTATATAAACATATCCATAAACAATGAAAAAACTAAGAAGTCAGAACTTACATTTATAAATAATAGAACCTGTATATATATCCTCACAGCAAGAAGTTTCATATAAAGTATCTCTGAAGATACATATCTACTGAGACTAGGTGTTGAAGCTATATATTAGCTCAAAGGAATAATAACCATAACAAGTTAAAAATGCAGTTGAATGCCTATAAGTTTGAGAGATAATTGGAATGATATAGAAAAACATGAAATAAATTTAAAGAAAGAAAAAAGCAGAAAAGATTGTACCTCACAAAAGCCACTGGACGGAGTAGTATCTTCTGCTTTTGTTTTGGAAATTGTCAGTTGCATATGAGAACTGTGCAAAATAAGAGTGAAGAGAGAAAGTGAAAGGAAAAAAGAAAGAAGGTTACTTAGAATGTAGATAGATAAGGATCACGCAAAGCCCAACGCTTTTGCCACTTTGAAACTGAAGCCTCCTTATTGGACATGGCATCTTGTTTACTGCTGTGTCACCCCCTTCCTTTTTTTCACATCTTAATGGCATACTAATCAGAGGCGATCGTCTCGATCTTTAAAAGACGCATAATTGAATTAAATGGAAATGGAACCTTTGTGTGCTTTGGCTTTGGCCCAGTTGGGGCACTGCAAAAAGCAAAAGTCACATAATGTGATACACGGCTCTGGTATCCCAAAAATTAAAGTTGGAACAATTATTGGGTTTTCAGTCTTACTTAATTGGTTAGCCGTCACCCCCATAGAAGTTGTAGTTGGTGAAAGTCCTCCGGTTAGTGGTAAAGATTTTTTTCGAGTTTATTAAGCTAAAATATAAATAAGTTTTTAAAGTTTGGGTCATATTATACACTAGACATCTATAATCTTTTAATTTTAAATAGAGAATCTCTTTCTTTTAATAATTTTATAAAATTACTAACAGAATTGTGACATGTCATACACTACTAGAATGCAATCAATTTTCGATAATTAATGTTTGTCACAAACTGTCGAAAATTGTGATTTTTCGACGAAAATAATATGTTGCTCAATCCATCGCTATTTTTGTTGTAGCAAATTTATTCTTACATATATACTACCTCCGGTTATTATTATTAGAAATAAAAAATTATTTTATTAGTATTAAAAAAAATAATTAATATCAATTTAATTCATTAATTAGGTTTAAATTTGGTAATTCTTTTTTATTTTATCTATCTTTATTTTGCATGAAAAAACGTTATGTATTGTTAAGTGTATTAAGTGTAATAATAAATGAAAAAAAAATTTATTATTTAATAAAATAAAAAAAAATATCATGTTTCTTATATTTTAATACCAAAAGAATTTTTTTAAATTTTCTTATAAAAAAGACCCATGAGAATATCTGTCAGAATTCGCTTTCCACCACCACCCTGTCATGTCATATTAATAAATATAAATTTTATTTTAAAAAGTTTTATTTAATATAAATATAATATTAATTAAAATTTGACTAATAAAAAAATTAAAAAATAATGTTAATAATATATTTTTAATTAAGTTAATTAATTATTATTTGTTTATAATTATTTATTTATAAATAATGTTAATAAAAATAAAAATATATTTGTAGAAAATGGATTGCGACAAGAAAGTGGTAGGACATGTGTCTAAACACTTTGCTGTCGCAATTCATTTTAATAATTTTAAAAAATTAATAAATTAAAATATATTTTTTATTTCATAAAAAGTATATTTTATTAATAAATAATAACATAATTTATTTTATTTTATTAAAAATTTTTATTATACGTAATACGTATTATAAAAAATTATTAGGATAATCTTTCAATTTTTTTTAGATTTCTTTTCTGCGTTAGATTAATATTGTTATGTTTTTTGGGTTTAGTTGATATTCTCTTTTGAATTTTCAGTTATTCATATATATTTTTTGGGTCTTTGTGGTCTTCTCCTTCAAATTTTTAGATTTTTGAATTCTTTGCTTATGTTTCACCAACTTCTGAACCAAACTAAAAGTAAGATAAAAGAAAATAAATGAAATGAAATAAAAAAATTAAATCAAAACTAAAACATATGTGAAGCAAAAAGATAGAGAAAAATAAAGATTAAAGTAATAACTCACAAACAGAACGGATAAAAAATATCTAGATAACACAACTAAAAGCGATTCCCAAATTGAAACAAGATTGAGATAAATTTGATAAATAAAAGAAAAGATAAAAAGTTATACTAATGAAAACATATCAAGTTGAGAGTTGATAAATTAGAGAGGACAAATGAAAGGAGATAATAAACTTCAACAAAAATGCTAAGTTAAAATGAGACAACAAAATTTTAAAATTTATATAGAGAGAAAGAAAAAAATTGACGGGTCCAATAACTTTGTTAGTTATAAAATTACACTTATTACATGTGTAATATATATATATATCTCTATGTATATGTTATATATCTTTTTTTTTGGTTAAAAAGTACAAAATATAAGAGAAGAAAAATTAAATATATGTGAAATTTATCCATAATTTCATGAAAATTTTATTGTATTTTTTAGATTATTTATATTTATTTATACATTTCTTAAATAATATAATAATTAATTTATTAAATAATTTTTTTATTTAATAATAAATATAAATGATATAACTTATAATATAATTATAATCTAAAATAAAAAATATTTAGATTATATTATTTCTAAGCTATCATATATTAATTAATTAAAACTTAAATTTTTTAATTTATATTGTGCTTTTTTAATTAGACATATTATATATATATATATATATATATATTTATACATATAATATAATAAATTGCCTTGGTTTAGCAACTATATTGCTGTCGCTATCTCAAAATTTTCATTTTATCAACTTCTTAATAAAAATTTTATTTTTAATTTACATTTCAATTTATTTATAAATTTATTAAATAATATAATATTTGATTTATTAAATAACTAAAATAAATTTAATTAGTACAACATATAACATAATTATAACATAAATTAAATAAATATTTAGATTATATTACTTAATTATATTTTAATTAATTACAATTTAAATGTATATATTATTATATTATTATATGTGTAATACAATATATTATTATACTATATAATACTATTAATATTATATAATACATATATAACATATTATTATATATAAAATAATATAATATGTCATATATATATTTTTCTATTTTATTTAAATAGTACAAAATATAAAAAAAAATAAATATATATGAAATTTATAAATATTTTTAATAAAAATTTTATCATCTTTAGATTATTTATATTTATTTATATATTTCTTATATAATATAGTAATTAATTTATTAAATAAATATATATAATATAACTTATAATGTAATTATAAATTTAATTTTTTTAATTCATATAAGATTTTTTAATTATGTGATATATTATAATGTTAGCGACAGAATATGGTTGTTGATGACAAGCTATCTTAGCACTTTCATTTTCTAAAATTTTTAATAAAAATATTATTTTGATTTTACCATTTATTTTAATTTATATTTTTATTAAATAATATAATATTTGATTTATTAAATAAACATACTAGATATAAATAGTATAACATATAACATAATTATAATCTAAATTAAATAAAGATTTATATTATATTACTTAATTATATATTAATTAATTAAAATTTAAGTACATATATTACTATTATATTATTATGTATGTAAAATATGTTATATATCTTTTTTTTAAGTTAAAAAGCATAAAATTCAGATAAACAAATAAATATATAAAAATGTAATTTATTAATATATTAATAAAAATTTATCTTTTATTATTTATATGATTTATATATTTTTTTAAATAATATAATAATTGATTTATTGAATAATTATTAGGAAGCCCTCTCCCAAACAAGTATTTCAGAGTCGATAGGAAGTGTTATATAATAATAATAATAATAATAATAATAATAATAATAATAATAATATATCATATAAATTCTTTTGGGGGAAAATAGAAAAAATATATATATAATTTATTCACATTTTTAATAAAAATTTTATTTTTTATTTTACCATTTACATTTATTTATATATTTATTAAATAATATAATATTAAAAATAATAATAATGGTTAACCAACCAACAGATTGTCACTATTTTAGTGCACTTAACTAATTTTTTTCGCTATTTCTTTTTCTTCTCTCACTTATCCAATATTTGTTTTGTCTGTTACCATGTTGTTAATACTTGTTAGCCTTTTACTATTTATGTTGGCTTTTTACTATTTTTTGTATTTTTAATTAAGTTTTTTAACTATAAAAGCTAAAAGAAAAAGAAAAATTATTTTTGTTAGAATTTTGTTGCATGCTTCTATGGTAAATTATTTACATTGTTATAGTGATATTCTCCGGGGCCATATAGCTTTTGAGGTAGATTCATAAAATCTATATTACCTTTTATGTTACGGAATATATCAGGGGTTTTGAACTCAAATACAAATAAGTGTTAATTTCTCAGATACAATAAGTAACTGTGTCCAACTAACAAAAATTAAACAAAATAAATAAATAATGGACACGCTTGCCTAGCAACGGTGTCTGTTAAAAAAAGTTAAAAAAAAAACCTTCACAACCATGTCTTTTGGTCATGCGTGTTAAGGTCAACCAAACATGTAAAAAATTGAATAAAGAGATATGGTTGCTAGGCAACCGTGTCCCTTTATCTGTGTGTCAAGGTCAAAAGCACTTTGACCTTGACAAGCAGATAAAATAGCCATGTGGTAGCGTATGATTGGAGAAACTAGATTACGTTGTCGCGTGACAAAAAACTATTGGATAGAAAAATTATCCATTTTTTTATCGTTGGTTCCTTTTTCTTTTAAACCTTCCATGCTTCTTTTTCCCCTCTCACATTCATCCTCTAGTTTCTTCTCTTTCACAGGCAACTTCTCCTTTTTTTTGTCTTCTTCATCTTTCTATTTTCATTCATCTTTCCTTCCTCCCTCTAACTTTCCTCAGTAGCAAGTTTTTACTGCAGTGAAGAATACTATCTCCTTTAGAGTTTTCAATGATTATAGGAGAAGGAAGACAAAAAGAAGTGATCCTTGAGATATTGATCTGGTATGAAAATGCTGACCAAACTAATATTTATTTTATTAAAAATATGATTATGCTGTAGTTTAAATTTGATTATTTGTGATATATATTTTTACTTGATTAATGTATATCTTAAAATGATTTTTCATTTTGTACATAAAAACTTAGTTATAGCTAAATTAAAATATATATAAATGTAAGATCTGAATTAAATAAGTCAAAAAAATGATAATTTATAGTTATTTTATGTAGGAAGGTGAAAAAAAATTAAAAATTATACAGAAGAGGTTACAAAAAATAATAAATTTAAGGAAAAAATTGTGATAAGAAAAATTAATTATTTGGGTGGGAAAAATTTGTCAATAATGAATACTATAATGATCAAAAAAATTTATTGAAAATTATGATAGAAATATAATATAAAAAATTACAAATGTTATAAATAATAGAGATATGAAGAAATATTGTAAAAGAATATTATAGTTTAGGGAACAAATATGGAAAAAAAATGAAAAAAAGTGTTAAAGAATATTAGCTAGAAATAAAAGTTGTGTAAAAAAATATTGTTAAAGAATATAATGGGGGAAAAATATAAAAGGGATAATATCTGAAAATATATAACTAAGAAAATATTATGAAAATATAATATGAAAAGAATGTTATAAGAAATATAATATGAAAAAATATTGTAAAAATGGAAACAAAGATTGTCAAAAAGTATAAAATGAGAAAAGAAAATATAAAATATATAATGTAGATGAAAAAAATATTAAAATTTATAATTCTATATGATATAATTTATTATAGAAAAATAATAGTGTAATATTGAGAAAAATGTAAGTAAAAAAATTTGAGAAAATTAGTATAATAGAAAAGAATAATGAAATAATAATTTATAACTTTTTTACTTTATTTCGAATATTAGTGGCAGTGTTGATTGGGCTAGCAAAATGAATAACGAGAAGGAGGTTATATATATATATATATATATATATATATTCAAATGGGCAAATATGTGAAATCGAAGAGGGTGCAACATTTGTCGCAAATATAATTGATGTAATGACTGTTGATTATGACATTTAGCTAAAAAGGTTAAAACAAGAAGTTATCAAACAATTACAGTTAGACTCAAATCAATATGTGTTTGACTTGGTATATAGACATCTAGTGTCATTGAGGCATACAAAGTATTGAGCATATAAGTTAAGAAGGGATGCTAATGTCTAAACGATATGGGTGGCAAATGCAAAGTTTTAATTACAGTTGTGTTCAGTAGAATTGTATATAGAAATATCGTCAAAAGAAATAAATTTAAATATGGCAATTCAAGCAATAGTTAAATATGTGTTGGACCCACTCCTATCCTCTAGCTACGTTAACGTCACAGACGATTATCCTACCTTATTTATGACATATTTTGCAGGCGTTGTTCAATATTTACCTATTGGTTTAGTTGACTATACCTCCCATCCGAGTTTATCTCATCTGCCAGTTGATGATATCTCATAACCAAGTTCATCACATGCATCAATTGGTGCCTTTTCCTCAAGAATAGACAAAGTACATAATGGATGAATTTAAAGAAGAGGATAAATATGATATTGCTCCTTACGATTATAATGATGGTGGTAATACAGATGATGATGAAGACAACACTTGTGTGGATACTGCCATGAATCCAGCAACCCCCATTAATATTTATGATAACTTTATTGTTGTGTTCCTTGAATAGATAGATGCAGATGATGCAAGAGTTCCTAACTATACCAAAATGGAGAAGGCAGCGATAAATATGAATGATGACTCCCCCAACCATGACCCCTTTATATATTAAAAAAAATTTCAACTATAACCCCACTTTTTCAAATAAACAAATTTTAATTAATAATAAAAAATTCATATTTTAGTTAGGGAAATAATAATTTTAATTTATTCTAACTTTTCTCTAAAGTTAAAATTTTTATTCCTTTAATATTGAGGTCAATAATACTTAATAAATATATTTAATTACTCATTAAATTTTTTAACACTCTTACTAATTATCATCTCCTACAAAAATTAAAATTTATTTTTTAAAGAAAATTTCAATTTTCTTAATTCTTTTTATCATGTTTAAAAGAATTATTATTTAATTTTTCTTAACTAATGATCCTTTATTTTTTAAAATTATTTTATTTTTTAATATTTTTTATCAAATTTCAGTTATTTCTTTTTTCATTTTTTAAATATACTTAGCCTTATTTTTTTAAAACAGCTTTCATTTTTTATACTTTTAAAACTTTATAATTGATATTTATGTTTATTTTTTTCTCTACTTATAAAATTATTACATTAATACAACTAAAATTTTTTACAAATAGTAATTTATTAAATTTCACAAAATCAATTTAATGCATAAAAAATAATTAATTAATTTATAAATATATATGGCATATGAGGAAATAAGAATGACAGCTATACATAGGGCAAATTTATAATTTGTCTCATTGTATCTGAGTCAAAAACCGAAACATATCAAATGGACCAAAATGACAAAAAATCCTTTATTTTGAATAAACCCCAAATTATCCTATTTTTTCATTATTTTTTGTATTTAAAAACAATGAGTAATTATATACATGATTTGAGGATTGGCAATGATCAAATTTTTAACACAACGTTCAAAATTACCTCAATTCAAAAACTTCAACTAGTGACAGTTACAAATAATTTTATTTAATATATTACATATATAACACAACCATTTAACTTTCTAGTCCTTTTATTCACAATAGGTGATGGCAATGAGCTTAAGGAATGAATTACCTGGTCCATGCCGATATCTGGCAAGTGGTACACTTACATGAGCCAAGGGGCAATAGCAATCACAAGGCGAACCCAAATGTGCTAGTGGTTGTCTCAGGCTTGAACTACGACATTGAGCTCCAATTCTTAAGGGAAAAGCCCCTCAAGATAGATTTGGGTAAGAAATCAGTATTTGAGACACATTTGTACTCATGGTTTGGAATCGGAACACTCAAACTAAAAGATATCTGGACTAAGTAGCCATTAAATAGAAATCTTTGTAAATTCCATAAGAGAAATAGATTACAGAGTTGGATTCCTTACTTTTGGCAAGAATGCATTTCCTTTGATTTTTACAGAGTTTGGGTTTGACCAACAAGGTTCTACTGAAGCAGATAACAAGTTCTTGACTTGCCTTCAAACCTACCTTGTTGGGAGAGACATGGAATAGGGGGTGGGGGCATTACAAGGTGGCTATTACCTAAGAGAAGACAAAGTTCAACTTGAAGAGACATTGGGTGTAATGGATGCCTCCTGGAAACATCTTAGGTTCAAAAACTTTACTGAAAAGTTCCAACTTCTTCAAAGAAAGAATCAAGGTCTGCCTCTTGAGTTAGTAAACCAGGATTTTACTCCTGTAAAGTGCACCTTGGATTTTTTTTTTTGGGCATTGCAATGGCATGCAGGACATCTTGTGCACGCTTTAATTAATCCAACCTTTTGGTTCGATCACAGGAATGCCATTTGCGCTGGGATTAGGGGATTCAATAGGAAAATTCCTTATAGCCTAATCCAAAGCAAGCGGCCTAGTAAGAATCAAAACATATTGCAATGGGCTCATCCACACTTCATATGCTTGCATCCAACTTGCATTTTAGACTTAAAAAGAGTAAAATGCAAGTAGAAAACTGTTGATGAGAAAAATATAAGAATTGATTTTTCCTCATTCATTTGTAATTATCAGTTTTTTCTGTTATATAACAATTTTAACTAGGAATTTTTTCCTCACTGGTTACCCATTTTCACCTAAAGACTGCCGGGTTTAGGCTACGTATTTCATTTGCACAAGAGTGAATATACACTCACACCTAATTATGTTTGCGCTTATATCTTGTACTACCCACTAGGTGCCCATGTGTCCAAGTTAACAAGAAGAATGAGCTTGAAGTGGGAAGGTATGAGAACAAGAACAGATGTTTCATGAAGAAGGAGCTCAGATTCTCTTTAGTGGCACAAAGAAATGCCTAACTGCTTTAGGTGAAAGGGCAACCAGTAATTGTCTCTGATGATAATTGCCAGAGCAAGAAGAGTAGTTCTTGGAAATCTGTGTCACTCTCAAAGCTTCATTTGGCTACCATGGACCGACGTGGCAAGCAATTATGTTTGCACAACGATTCAAACTCTACAAGAATTGTGACAAAAGAATGCATCTGCATAGAAGATGATTTTACTTGTTTGGACAATCCCTGAAGCCAGTGGTTCCAGCTTGTTCCTACCAATGTGTAGCGTTAAGATTTCTGGAGATTGGCTACGTAAACGTAGGCCCATGTTTTTATGCATATATTGATGATTGCGCCAATATCAATTGGAGCTCCATATAGTATTACGATTATTATTTTTTTGGGTCCCTTTTTTGTTTTGTTTTGTTTGCTTTGCTTTCTTTCTTTCCTTTTTTGTTTTCCCCCAAGTGTTTGACTCCTTATAGTTTTAACAATTTTTTATTTAATCCCTATACATTGTTATTTCGATATGAAACCAACAAAAAACCAATGCACAAACAACATTACAATTAACACAACATTATAACTACAAATATCATTAAAGATGAGCTCCTGTCTATACTATTGCGACAAGTGATCCTTAGTTGGAGATGTTAATAAAGTAAATTGATGAGTAAGAAATGACCCAGCCATATGTCTTATATATTTGCCAATTTTTTGAAGCCTACTTGAATGGAAATATCTGAGTGATATAATGCTTCTCCTTCAAGAATAGAACCTATATTTTTATGCTTCGTTGGTCTAGGGATGATGTCCTGCTACATTATAAAAGCAAAACCTTCCCTAGTAGCCACCAATATAAGATTAGTTCCACCCCTTCGCATCTTTGCAACCCATTTTCTAACCAAATCTCCTTCAAAACAGATACTAATGATAACTTTATTATGTTTATTTTTCATCCTCTCCCTACCACTCCAAACTACTAATGACCAGCCTTCCTTCTCAATATTATGTTGCTTGATCTCAATTTTGTCTATAGCTGGGAGACTGGAAGCTAAACCTCCAACTTGTCCTTAAACCATATTAAATTATATAGATGGAGCATTCTCCTAACCTATTTAAGAACTTCCATGGGGTCAGTCTTACACCCTTCACAGACCATTTTATTTTGGAATAGCCAATATTATAAAGAATTAGCACTATTAGATTGGTATGCTCCCTTACAATGAATTTTTCTCCTTTGTGAAAACTAGACTTGTAGCTATGTGATAACATCTTATTCTTAAATAAAATCAAAGGAGAAGCAAACCATATTGACCCAGCAAATGAGCATTGCAAGGAAAAGGTGATTGAGAGACTCCTTCTTTGAATGGCAAAATGGATAGCTGCTCTCTACTTGAAAATGTTGGTTTTGCAATTGTTCAACAACAGGAAGGTTTTTGGTGACCAACTTGCATATAAATAACTTAATTCTTAAAGGTAAGTTGAGCTTCCATAGATGCTTCCATGTTGTAAAACCAAGAATTGATTGACTGAACTTGGTTTTTGCCTAGCAAATTAAAAGCACTAACAATAAAGTCCATCTCTGCTCCCACTCCAAATTAAACATTTTGTTCTGTGATTGAAAAGGCCTGCTTAGAAATTTGTTGGACAATTTGTAGAGCAAAGAGAATTTGAAATGCATTAAGGTCCCAATCTTTCTTATTATGCAATATAAAATTAGAAATTGTTATATATTGACAGTTTTAATTTAACTGCATTGGCTACCATTAGTGGCATAAAAGGTTAGAGGCAGTAATGTTTTTGCTTTTATTAAACCCTCTCCATAACCATGATATATTAGAAGTAGGGGTGGAGGTAGAAATTTTTTTGGGGGCTATACATAATTTTATGGGGATTTATATGCAAATTTTATGTTTTTTTTAGGTCATGTAATTTTATTAGGACTTGAGTGAAAATTTTATTATTTTCTTAGCGTTATAAGTAATTTTATAAGGATTGGTATGCAAACTTTATTATATTTTTAAGGCCATACTTTGATTTGATCAGAATTATTATATACACATAATTACATCCATGATGGCGAAAGGGTTAAGGCTCCACAAGTCACCTACCTCTGCCCGTAATTAGAAGAAGACATTTGCCCTTCATAACCTTATTGGAAGTATTTCACTCTTAAAACCTTGTTGAGTAATGTTTTTGCTTGATCATCAACCATCCTTCATACTTGTGTAGCTAGTAGAGCCGTGTTCATTAAATGAGCTAGCTTAAATCTTGATTCCCAAACCTCTCAACTATTATATAACTTGTTCCAACTAAGTATATGCATCTTAGAACTATAATAACTTAATCATGTAGAAACAACTAAAGATGATATTTGGATTTGTTAGTAGCCATGGATTTCACCATCTTTAGCATCACGAGTTCGAGTCCTTAGGTGGCCCGTTTGCTTTTTTTTTTTCCTTCTTTTAGATTACTTTTTTTGCCTTACCAAGAATACCCTTCTTTAGTGCCACAAAAAGGTGGGCTTTTGGTGATTTCACTTTCCCATTTTTTTAGCTGCACACCTACGTACCAAAACACATCATGTTGGTCAAAGAAACAAAGGTGAGTCATCAGCCTTTAGCTCCATTCTTTTCATAGCAGTTGGCCCTTTCTTTGTCTGTATCTGTGTGCATGTTTTTGGTTGTACTATCGAGGCTTGATGCTGAATGTGGGCAATAAAAAATTTTTCATAACTCTTTTTGCTTACCTTTATTCTCATAGTAAGGTTGCTTCCCTGAGCTTCATTGG
Source organism: Erythrophleum ivorense (assembly GCA_026724425.1). Classification (NCBI taxonomy): domain Eukaryota; kingdom Viridiplantae; phylum Streptophyta; class Magnoliopsida; order Fabales; family Fabaceae; genus Erythrophleum; species Erythrophleum ivorense. The sequence continues at coordinate 2,696,978 of JAIUCV010000036.1, read as the reverse complement.
TTTCCTTGCATTTTTGTTGCTACACCTGTGTGCCTATTAGAGCATTTGACAGTCGCATACATCTAACTTTGCTCCCCCATTTTTGTTGCTACCTCTCTCCTTCATTGCTTTGGTTTTTTGCATAATTTTTCTCCCACTACAGCCATGTTTTGCTACTAGTTTAAGCAACCATTTTATTATTCAAATTTGCTTCATTTTGGTTCGAAGATCTAGCTTTTGGTGGTTGGTAAGGTACTTAATTTTTTCTTTAAGGCTCCTCATTTTTTTGGGGGTATAATGGCATTTCCTTTTGCTTAGAACCCAATTCCAAATGTCCCTCCTCCTTCTCATGGTTTTCGGCTAAATGGTGCAAAAGAAGAAAGTAATGAGCTGCCTTTTAAGTGCTCTATTAATGGCTAGGGAGTCGAGTAAAACTACATTTCTTAGGTCTAAATTCAAGCTTTGATTTTATATATATTCCTCCCTTATGGTGTTGTTTCTTCCATCCTTATACCTCCACCCGTGGTGCCCTGCTGCCCTATGCTTTATGTGTGTGTGTTTATTACTATAGCATGAGAAATGAAGGTGTGGAATAAATTGTTCAATGAGATATATATATATATATATATTCATATTGGCATAGTTTTTGGAGCTTGATAACATAGTTTTTTTTGTTGCATTTGTGTTAATAGTTTAGTGCATTGTTAACCTGACTTTTTTAGATATAATATATACTGTAATATCTGTTTATTCTAAAGCACACTAAACTAAGGGAATTACTAAGGGAGGTCCCCTAAATAGAAAGATTTGAGGCTAAATAAAATTAAAACATAAAACTCTAAAAAATTGAAATTGAGGATACAAGGTTTAAGATGCCTAAAAACTAGAGCCAGAATAGCTAAATAAAATTAGACGAAAACTAGTGGTATTTTTGTAATTTTGGGCACTTTTTAAAAAATACAAAGGAAGGATCTTTAAATAGAAAAATTGAGTTTCCCAACATTCTTACAGACCCTAAAATCATAGGAACCCCTAGAATGGTTAAAACCCCTCTAGTATCCACTTTAGAGTATCAATTGGCCAAAATTTTGACCTATTTGTTCGAGAAGATTTTAAATCCAATTTAGGTAAAACTAAAGGTATTTTATGAATTAGAGGACCTAAATTTCATGATGAGAAAGATAGTTCTAAAAAAGGATTTAAAATGAGCCCAAATAGAAAGAAGCAAGAAGAGGGACTACATTGTAATTTTAAGAGTTGTAAAAGTGACCCTTTGGCTTCTTAAAAATGCCCCCTTTTTGCCTTCTCTCTTGACTGGCTCACTTGCACTCCAAAATAGATTCAAGAGCTGCTTTAATAGGTGTACAAGCAAAGAAGCCAAGGGAGGAAGAAGAAGCCTTAAAAAGGGTAAGAAACCAACACTTTCTCACGCTTCTTCCTTTGCTAACCTTGTTCTCCTCCTTCTCCTATGGTTATATTGATTTATTTGAGGCTGCTTTATGGCTGGTCCAGCAAGTGGAAAGGAGAATTTGAAGGAGAAGCTAGAAGCAAGTGAAAGCTCCTTGGAACAAGCTTGAAATCAAGGTAATTTTTATGGTCATATTTTATTCTTTTTAGTTGTTCTCCTTAGGCATGATTTCATCTAGACCTAGGCCTAATCAAATAAGGAAGGAATTCATGCCATAGTAAGGTAAAGACAAGGGTTTTAGACCATGAGGAATATGAATATGCAATTGAAACTAAAAAGGGAGCCTTAGAATTCAAGTTGTGATGTTTAGGGTTCTTGATGCACTTAACCAATTTTGAAGCTTTCTAAGGGTAGTCTAGCTTATGCAAGAGTTTGTATGAGTCCATAAGACATCTAAGAAGCTTCATAAGTGACAATTTCCTTGAAGAAACCAAGATAACTCCGTAGCCCTAAGTGTGTTTATATCTCGACCAAAGAAAGAGTGAGCACTTAGGGAAATTTTTCTTTGGTTCTAAGGATGGGAATGACCTAGATATGATTAGTAAACATTAAGGAAACCATTGATTTGAATTTAGAAGCCATGGTTTATGAGATAGAAGTTTAGGCTCCATTTTAAGGCATAAGGAAGCAACTTAAGTTTAGAATCCTTGAATTGATTTGAAGATGACTTTAATGACTTTAATTAGAGTCATATGACCTAGAATGAATGAGGAATTGGAGCCAAGATCATGAATTCTGGAGGTTGCTTCATTATGCTCTTATATGGAACCATATTAATGTCATAAGATAAAGTAGACTGATATAGAGTTTATGTGAAGTTAGAATTAGTTTGAATGATTAAATCGTATCCTAATTGATGTGTCTACGCCAGGCAAATCATGATCCCCCTAGTTGTGTGTGTGTGGCCAAGAAGGAGAAGGAGAAACTCAAAGGGAAAAGTTTACTTCTTAACTTGAGGTAGATCTCTAACCTTTCTTGTATGCATTCCTTAGATGCTTGAGTGTCCTTGGATGCTTGTATATATGTTTGAACCATGAGATATGTTCATAGCCATTGATTACATGTTATAGTACCACTATACTTCTTGAAATGTATTTTTGAATGCAAAGTAGCTTGAATGGATATGATTGTGCCAAAAGTCCCTATAAATGGGCGAGGAGGAGCTAAAAGTCTCAAGAAAGAGTGATGCTAAGTCAAAATTTCCTAAAAGGGAAGTTAAAACAACTACATATATTGCTTTATTATAATTGAATTTCATGTACAAAGGGAAGTTGAATTGACAACAAAATCTTATTAAAAAAAAACTTGATTATAACCCAAATAAATGCTTGATGAAAACTGAAAATAAATAGTGGAAAGTTATAAACAAAGTTGCTAAATAAAGAAAGTATATAGAATTGTAAATCAAGTTATGTGCTGGTTTCTATGTGTCCTCTTTTCTTTGTCGTCTTTGCCCTTTTATAGCCTTTCTAATGACAAATACATCCCTACAATTGGCCAATCCCCCCCTTTCACATTATGGCCCTATCATGTTGATTATGTCATGCACTTATCCATCAAAGTTGCTTACTCCAGGAATCTATGCCCATTAATTTTTCACTCTTTTTGTTATGTTTGCAACTTATTAGTTCTCAACTATTGTCTTGGTTGATCATCCTCGATTGCCATCTTGACTAACCTCATCTCATTTAATGTTTCCAATCTTATCATCAACTGTGAATTTTTTATGCTAACATTTTTTCCCCTTTTACGCCTCTTGATATGGTGAAATTGATTCTTAAGAATATCAAAAGGCATGATATCCTTATTTTGAAAATTTTGAATTTTACCCATATGTGCCAACTGTTATCATTTCTTTTTGGCTTCTCTCATCATTTCAGTTAAATCATTCAACTCATTCATTAATTCATTCAACTAATTTACTCTTTAAAACTGTGATCAAAATATTATGCTTCATTGTGTGATTGCTTCTTTCTTTCATCATTGTACTCTTATAATTCCTATTCCTAGCTAACTTATTATGACAGCATGTTGACTCCTAAATCTCTAGCCAACTCCTAAAACCCTTCCTTATATTCCCTTATGAACTCTACCTCAAGTTTAAGATCATCAATATCTTCCTTTGTTAAGGAATCGCTAAGACTCTAAAATCTTATTGACCTCCAACCATTTGACAAAGCTGGATTAGCAATTATTGATGAAATCTTAATGGATTTTTACTTACTCACACATATTTACACACTTGGCCCCTTACTTTTATCTTTTAAAGGAAACTTTAAAGAAATACATTAAAATTGGAAGAAATGAAATGGATTTTACCCCTGCCACCAAGTCAACTAGACTACCATTGAATGTATTGACCCATCGATCTAAAAAGGAAAATGAGAAATAATTACTTCATATCCATAACTACTATAGACATTGTAGCCTTCATCAACTAAGATTAGATCATACTTGTTTCTCTCACTTTCTCTCCCTCCCTTCCTCCCTCTCTCTCTCTCTCTCTCTCTCTCTTTCTCTCCTTTTCTAGATTATTGAAGAATTTGTTGGCCATACAAGTCACCTTATGGCTCTTTAATATGATGCTTTTAACTATCAAGTTCAATATTTTATATTTCGAAGATAGATAGGTAGTATTTCTTTATATTTTTTCCATTGATACACTTAGTTTCTTACATCTTTTCAATGTCGATTAAGTGTAAGTAGCATCACGAATTACTTAACTAGTCATAAATGGTCTGATGCAAAAATTTAACATATCATTGCATAAGAATAAAATAAATTTTATCCTAGCAATGGCACCAAAAACTTGGTTTTTGTGTTAACTAGGATCTAACTACAATCACACAAAGATACTACAAGTATACTTGTTGTTGAAGTAATATAAATTGGATGTTAAGCTTAACTATCGAATCCCATAAGTAGCTAGGGAATGAAGCAAAGTCTTATTGGTTTATAAGGAAGAGAAATGAATAAAAGTGAAGCCTAATTATTTACACTAACCTAAGCTACAAATAGTATCCCAATTGCTTGGTTACTAATGTTTGAAAATTGTGCAAAGGGTCTAGTAGAAGAAAATAAACAAAAAGACTCAATACCTTAACAAATAAAAGACTCCAAAGGTCTAACCTAATTATTGTGATGGATATGGGAAATAGACTTATGCTCATTATTAGTGTTTTGTAATTACACGCTAGTAAAGTTGCTAGGGTGGTTAAACATGCTTTGCAATTATCAACCTATCTTACTTAATAAATTTCCCTTAAGATGTACCTTACAATTACCTAAGTTCAATTAATAGTAAGCTTCATTAAGTTTAGCAAACTTATGGATTAGTTACTAGATGCTCAAGAGCTCTCTAGCTTCCTCATCTAGCAAAAAGTCCTTTAATAAATCGTTTAGATCTAATTTAAATCAACATAATTTGGGAATTTGCAAATTTTACCCCATCACTTAGGTGATACAATTGCATCTTCTAAGTGATTAGCCTTTTTGTGCTCTTCCTTTAATTGTCACATCGCCTAGGCAATGGGACATATAAGTCATATTGAGCCTCTAGTGTCCATTTCAGCCCTGGTTTCTTTCCAAGTGCTTGCAATTAAAGCCCAAATTTATTAGTTATAATTAAGGGAGAATTATAATAAAGGACTAAAAAGTGAAGAAATTTATTTTTAAGGACCTGTTACCACTTGTTTTAGGATGATTACCACTGAGTTTAGTAACAATCAGTTGAACCTCGTGGTAAAGGTTCTTAAAAATAAATTTTTTCACTTCTTGGTCCTTAAATGTAATTTTTTCTATAATAAATTTCATTAAAAATTAATTAAAACACTTAAAAACAAATAAAATATAATATTTCCTAATATCTACTACTAAAATATAAAAATATTGAAAATTAACTAAAAATCCTAATAAAAGCATATGATAAATCCTCAAATAAGCATATATAATCAAACACATTTGGATTTATCTTGGTCCTTTCCAATGCCAAATTCTTTGTCCATTAAACCCATAGGCAAATGAATTCTCAAATCTTAGTCCTTAACCTCAAAATGCTACAACTTCACTCTTTTATTGTATGTTCATGCTACTTGGAACTTGTGAAGCTAAATATACTCAAGTGTTGTTAGTTGATCCTCATCTAATGTGTCAAGCTCCAGGCACATAGCCTATGTGTACTCACTGACTACTAGATGGTTATGGTTGGTTGCTTTGCAATACTTCATTGTAACTTTTGGTGGTACCACTACATTAACTCCATAAACTAACTTGAAAGGAGTAGTCCTAATAGTTGTTCTTTGTAACATCCGATATGTTGTAAAAACACTGAAACGGGCTAGTTTGAAAAGCAAGTCCCCTGAGATGAGTGATTCAAGGCCAACTAAAATTTGGATAAAATTTTAAATAATAGAAAATAAGGATGTGAGCCTTGAGTTACCTAGAAATCGAGGTTGGAGTGATTCAAAAAATTTGTCAAAAGGCTAGTGTTATTTTCGTAAATAAGTGTAATTTTAGAGAAACACCTAGGAGGGCTTTTTAAATAGAAATTTTGAGTTGCCCAGGGTTCTCAAAGGCCTTGAAAACCATGGGAACCCCAGGGACCGGTAAAGCCCTTCTAGTGGATTTTTTTTAATGTTGGTTGACCCAAACTTTGACTGGTTTATTCAGAAAGGTTTTAGCTCCGCTTTGAGTCATTCTAAAGGTATTTTATTAAATTGGGAATCTAAATTTTATAATAAAAAAGACAGTTCTAAAAAAGGAGATAAAATGAAGCCAAACCAGAAATGCCATTACGAAAGGACAAAAATGAAAACAATTTTTAAAAGAAGCTTCTTGGTCCTTCTTTAAGAGTCACATTCCCTCTCCTCCCACTTAGACTGACTTTCCTTCCACCCAAATTTTAGAAAAGGAGCTGCTGTCTTGGGCCCACAAAAAGGAGGAGAAGAAGGAGGGAGAAAAGCCAAGAAATGTAAGGAATCTTGAAAAATTTCATGCTCTTTCTCTTCTGCTCTTGCTCCCCTCCTTTTATGCTCTCTTTCTATGGCTTTCTTGAAATATTTGGTTATGCTTTTGGTCCAGAATTTAGAGGGGGAGTTTGAATTGTTTGAGAAAGGAAGAACCAAGAAGGAGAAGGCTTGGAAGTAAGCTTGAAAATAAGGTAAATCTTGTTCCTAGTTGCTTTATTCTTTTGCTCTCCTCTTGGGTGTATGTTCGGCCAAAATAGAACCATGAAGGGGAGAGTAATTTCTATCCAAAAAAAGAGAAAAACAAGGGAAGAACTAATGTTTTAGGCTATGGGAAGATGGAAAATGCCAAGAAGTTGCAAGAAAAACTAGTAGAAACCAAGTTGGAAAAGTGTAGTGCTTTAGAAGGAATTGTAAAAATTGATTTAATCTATGAATTTATTTGGCCATTTAAATGTTCCATTGAGCTCCTAAGACCTCTAAGAAGCCTCCCAAGTGGCTTTCCCATCAAGGAAAAATTGGAAACCCCTTGAACCCCAAATGCTTCCATAATGTCGGCCTAGGATAGATGGAAGGGTTAGAGAGTGTTTTAATTTATTCTAGCCTTGGTTTGGGACCTTATATGATGGTAGAAGGTGGGAGGAACCCTCGGGAAATATTTGGAAGCCTTAGGTTGAGAGATAAGATAATGGTTTCCATAATGTAGCCTTGTGAAGTAACATATATCTAGGCTTGGGAAAGTGAGTGTATGATGACTCCAAGGACTTTAAATGAAGTCAAGAAGCCTAGATAAGGGAAGAATTAGAGCCAAGAACTTAAATTATGATAGTTTCTTCATTAGGCCATAATGAAACCATTATGTAACCTTTAGGCAAAGTGTGTGTCTCAAATGTGAGTTTGATGGTTTAGCTTGCTTCAAGAAAGTAATTGAATATTATTTATGGTGTTTAAGTCAGGGAAGTCAAGCTCTATCTCATTGTGAGTGTATAGCCAAGAAAGGGAAGGTGTAGTAAGTGAAGCTTGACAATTCCCTAAGGTAGCTTTCTACCTTTTCTTGTTGCATATGGGTCATTATGTGCTTGTGTGTATATTTATATTTTCAAGGCATACCACTTGATGCTATGTTGTTATTTTGGTACCAATATCTCTTCTCGAATATCTTTGAATTGTGAAAATAGCTCATAAGGGTGAGGTAGTGCCAAAAGTCTCTTAATATGGGTGAGGAGATGCCAAAAGTCTCATGGCATGGGTGAGACAAAGGCAAAAAGCCTCTTGGATGGGTGAAGCTAAGTCAAAAGTTCTTAAACTAAGAGTGAGGGAAATCCAAAAGTCATAGAAATGGGGTGAGGCCGAACCAAAAGTCCCTAGAGCTCATTCTTATGCTTGACATAAGTTTATGGCATAAAAATACGAAATTGAATGTCTCATAGATTGGTTAGTTACATACTTGTATCCTTGACATGTTGTATGCCTTGAAAATGTGCTTGAATAGGTGTATGAGTTATTGAGATTTAATGAATCTCACCCCCTTCTTTCTCTTATCTTTTATGGCCTAAGTGGAGTTCAAGATCCAAAGGATGGAAGCCAAGGAACTTATATATCCATCTCTTAGCAATCTTGTTATTTTTTTAAGATATTAGAATGTCAAAGTACATATGTATATGTTATTTTTGAGCCATGAAACCTTAAACAAGTGTAAAACTATGTGATGATGGTGTATGTATCAAGAATGGAGTTAAATGAATAGAAATGTGCAATTTGACCACTTGAGAGCCCACTTGTGCATGTATGTTTATGGATGTGTCATGATGAATTTGAGTTGCATGATGGTTCAGACCTTATGAGAGGCTTATTTATGCTTCCTAAGTTGCTCAAATGGGTGTGGGAAAAGGTATGGATTATTTGGATCAAATTTACCCCCTTTTTGGAGCCAAAAGTGCCATAATCTTAAGCTATAACAAAGTCTAACCAAATGACCTCTTCTTGACTTAAAATTTGGCATGCAATTAGATCTTGCCTAGATCTTTTTGGGAAGCCAAAGACCAGGTCATTTGGAGGTCTATGGAATTTTTTAAAGTTGGTATCAAAAATTCAGATATGCACAATTACTGTTCATTTGGTCAGTTGTGATTTTGTCATCCGAGGGGCAAACGTGGTCCAATGGCTATGAAATTTGGTAGGTATAAACTAGACATTTACAGTGACTTGTAAAAACTAAAAACACCTCATTTGGATGTCCAAACTACGAGTTTTGAATTTTTGAAATTTTGGAATAGCATTAGTAGCGTAGCACTACCTTGCTCACTGTTCCATTGAATTCTAGTAGCTAGACGTGTTTTTTTTTGTCTAAATTTATTTTTACCATAAATCTAACATCAACATATTTCCATATTGGTATTATTTTCATAGATTAGATTTTTTTTGGAATTAATTGGATATTTTTGAAATTTATAGCAGAAAGTTGTAACATTACCAGTGACTAGCCAGACCTCTTCACTTTTTAGAATGTCAAACATCTTCTGTGTTATGTTTCATGCCTTGAAAATATTTTTACCATAAATTAAAAGTCTGTAGCTTTCCAAAATGCCATAGTATGCTCAATTTCAATTTTTATGGAATTAATTAAGAATTTTCAAAGTTGATGCGCAAAATCTATAGATTGAACCCAAGGTAGAACCATTATTAATTATGTATGCTTGATGTAAGCTCAGGTTTTTGGCAATGTTTTGAGATGGTTTTGAATTGTATTGGTGTAATTAAATTTTAGAATGATATGAGAAAGTCCTTAAGGCCTACGAAGCCAAAGCGAAGAAATTATAGATAATGTAACGCAATTAAATTATATATATTTTTTGTTTTCTTGGTGAAATCCATGTATGAGACTTGTGTATATCAGGAGGCTAGCTAAGATAGCTATGGTATTACATTCTTACTAAATTTTTGCATGCCACAATACTTTAACTAAGACTTGATGCCATTTTCTTGGCTTATCTTCTATATATTTCTTGATCATTCCAATTATCTCTTATTTATAGCCTCAACTTATCTATTTGCTTATGCATAATAAGAACTTAAATGAATAATTCAAAACCCAAACTCTTAAGTAAAATCTATTTCCTTATCTTCAGTGAATACTATCCTTTACCATGATTATCTATAGCAAACCAAATCAGTAGATGATATGTTATTTAATAAATTTGATCGTGTCTTTCTATTGAACCTTCTCTATAAGGACATATTTCACCCACTTGGTAACATAATCAATTGCTACAATTACAAAGGTATATCTCTTGGATGATGTTGGGTGAATCTTGCGAATTAAATCTATGGCCCATCTTCTAAAAGGCCAAGGCCTTATGATTAGATGTTGTAATATCCAGTTCTTTGAAAATAAGAGAAAACGCGAGAAACGTAATGTACAGTTTCTCCGTAAACGCACAAAATTCACCAGATACAAAAGGAAGTCTCCCAGATAGAGTGATTTGAGATCTAATAAAATTAGAGTAATATTTTAGACCTCAAATAATGATAAGTTAAGGCTAGTGGTGCCCTAAAACTAGAGCCAGAATAGCCAAACGGATTTTAACAAAAATGTAATGAAACGTAATGGCATTTTTGTAATTTTGAACAATTTTTGGAATACTCATAGGAGGGCTTTTTTAATGAAAAATTTGAGTTCTTCAGGGTTCTCAAAGGCCCTGAAAATCATAGAAAGCTCCGGGACAGTTAAAACCCATCAGGTATATATTTTTAATGACGATGAACCCAAACTTTGACTGATTCGTTCATGAAGGTTTTAACTCTGAATTGAATAATTCCAAAGGAATTTTATAAGTTAGAGAACCTAAATTTTATGATGGAAAAGATAGTTCTAAAAAAGAAGCTAAAATAAAATGGAAATGAAAATGCCAAGAACGAAGGATAAAAATGGCATTTTAAATTGTTTTAATTGATTCCTTTTATGTTTAGATGTGGCATCCTAGTACTGGCCTTCCATAACCAACTTATAGTTCTACCTAAAACAGAAAATGAAGCTAAGGAGAAGGGTGCCCAAGAAGGGAGGAAGAAGAAGAGAAAAATCCAATACAAAGGGGTAAGAAAAGTGTAGAAATTCATGCTTCTTCCTTTAGAAAACTTATCCTCCTCCTTCTCCTCTTTCTTCTCATGGTCTTATTAAGGTTTATGTTATGTTTTGAGCTCAAATCAGAGAGGAAGAGTTCAAAATTCAAAGAGAATAGAAAAGCAAAAGAAAGAGTCTTCAAGGAAAGCCAAGAAACCAAGGTAACATGGTAGTTTTCATGCTTCTTCTGCTTTACTTTTGTATATGTGTGTTTTTTGGCCAAGATAACACCCAACCATTAGAGGATAAATTTTGACCTAACCAAAGAAGATTCTTGGGTTTTGGAGTGTGAGAAGTAAGTAGGTGCAAAGAAATTGGAAGAAAACCCAATAAAACACAAGATAGCAAAGTCAGGGTTTTAAGAACATAATCAAAATTCTAATTTTGTCCAGGAGCTTCTAAGCTAATATAAGTGTTTGTATGAGTTCCTAAAACCCCTAGAGAGATCCTCATATGCACCTCCCATCAAGAAAAATTGCAAAACTCCATGGGCACCAAGTAGAAGCATAGGTTTGGCCAATAAGGAAAGAAGCACCAAAGGGATGTTTTAATTTCTTGCAAGCTTAGATTTGTATCATATATGATGGGAGAGTATGAAAGGAAGCCTTGAAAAAAATTTAGAAAGCTTAGAAAGTGTGATAAAAGTATAAGCTTCTTAATTAGCATAATAAAGCAACTCCTAGCTAAGCTTCTCAAAATAATTGCGTGATGACTCTAAAGAGTTTAAATGGAGTCAAGAGTCATAGATTGAAGGAAATAATTGAGCAAAGATCATGAATTCTTGTAGTTTCTTCATTAGGTGCTTCAGGAAAGCCTAATGGAGCCATAGACCAAGTAGCTTCATATAGTGCATGTTTGATGCTAAGGCTTATTCCTATGAGTGATTCATATCTCTTTTGATGTGTTTAGGCCAAGAAAAGTTAGTACTCCCGAGTTCCTTGGTTGGACTAAGAAGAGGGAAGAGAAATTCAAAAAGAAATTGTATGGCATTAGCTCCAATGTAGCTCTCTTTCTTTTCTCTCATATATGTGTGGATGTTTTTTTGTCTTTGAATGTGTGTGCATATATTTAAGCCATGAAATATGTTTCTAGCAAGCATATAAATCTCATGGTACCATGTCATGTTTATGTGATTGTAAGATGCTTTTATGTATGTTTTTGGCTTACTTGAGCATGGTGAGGCCAAAAGTCCCTTAGCAAAGGTGAGGATAAGCCAAAAGTCCTTAAAGATTGGGTGAGACAAGCCAAAAGTCTCTAAAAAGAGTGAGACTTAGTCAAAAATTCCTTAAAAGTAGGTGAGGCAAGTCCAAAAGTTCCAAAGAGAATGGATGAGGCCAAACCATTGTTTTGGCAAGTTTATGTATGATGAATATGTGTTCTTGAATGAAATAAATGGTTTATGCATGATCATGATTTTCAAGAAAGCCTTGCATGTACATTTAGACTTGATTTTGCATCCATATTATGTGGTTAAAAGAGAGAAGAGCTATTGGGATTGTTAAAATCTCATTCTTCCCTCCCCATTACTTAATATGTCTAGGTGAATCAAAAAAGCAAGGAAATAAGAGCCACCCCACTTGAAAGTAAGGAGATTGACGAGAAAGTTGAAAAAAATGCTTGTATTATAGCCATATTATTGTCAAATAATTTATCTCCATGGTGTATATGATGTATAAACTCTTGAACATGTGTAACTATATGAATATGTGATGTATAGATGAGAATTGGAAGCAAATAAGTGATATTGCATGTGTTTGGTATTGTATGGCAAGAATGAGAATGTATGTGTCTTATGTATATCATCAAGTGAGAAAGTGAGTTTGTGAAATCTGCATCGTTAGACCCTTGAGAAATGTTTAGTAGACTATTTCCATGCTTGACTACGTGCTCAAGTGCCTCTAGAAAAGTTAGAAGCAAAAATGGACCATTTGGGACCCTTTTAGAAGTCAAAATGTAGCATTTTGCAACCCTACGTCAAGATCTATCCAACTGAACAAATTTCCTTACAAAATTTGGCCTGCATATAAGCCTTTTCTAGAGCTTTTTAAGAAGCTAAATTGCATATTATTTGGAGCTCTAGAGAATATTTGGTGAATTTTTAAAGTTAGTAATTTTTCATGATTTAGCACTATCACTGTGCAATTGGTCAAAATTTGCACCTCTATCATGGGTGGGGAAAATGGTGTCCAATGGCTATAAAATTTTACAGGGAAAAATTAAACATTCACAGTGACTTATGCCAACTAGAATCACCACAATTAGAGGTCTATAGAGGGAGCAATGATTTTCTAAAGTTCTATATCAGTATTAGGGATGCCAAAATACCTTTGTTATTATTCTATTAATTTTCAAGGTCTAAAGGCTTCTGATGATGCAATAGCACTAAGAGACCTTGCTGAGCATGGAAGCAGACCTGATGAAGGATATGGTGTTAAGTTTCAAGCCCAGGGACGTGATTTGCAAATTAAAACCTAAGAGTTCAAGTCAAATATGCCTAAAGATCCATTGCAAGGCATAGGAGGCCCAATAACAAAAGCTAGGGCCAAAGCAATGAAAGAAGCCTTCAATTGTTTGATTCATAAGTTTCATGACTTAGAGCCCATTTATTTGAGCCAAGATAGGGCCCAAGAAGATGTAAAAGGTGTGATTATGCTAACCATTCTACAAAAGGAGTGCCAAGGCCCAATTGGAGTCCAATTGCAAGAAATTAAAAATCATGTGTCAACCATGCGATTTTTAATGAAGCATGAGCATCCCATATAGACTATTTAAAGGAGCTAATTAGTTTTGATTAGGATTATTCTTTTTTTTTAGGAGTATCACACACTTTTTTTGAATGAGTATAGAGACACACAACAATGGAAGAGGGAAGAAGATAGTCAAAAAAAAAAGAAGAAAAAAAAGAGAAAAAAGTTTAAAAAAAAAATTTAAAAAAAATTTGAGATTAAAAAAGAAAAGAATGTGAGTGAAAAGAAAAAGAGAGAGAATATGAGTTAGAGAGAGAAAATTTTTTTGAAATTGAGTGTGACGCTTCTGGTATAGGCATAGGTGGTGTGTTGATGCAGGATTCTAAACCTATTGCATATTTCAGTGAGAAATTGAGTGGTCCTACTTTCAATTATTTCACATATGATAAAGAGTTTTATGCCTTGAAACGAACTTTAGAAACTTGCCAACATTATTTATGGCCTAAAGAATTTATTTTCCATTCTGATCATGAAAGTTTTAAGTTTCTTAAGTCTCAAGGTAAATTGAACAAAAGGCATGCAAGTTGGCTTGAATTTATTGAAACCTTTCTTTATGTGATTAAGCATAAGCAGGGAAAGGAAAATGTTGTAACTGATGCATTGTCTAGGCGTTACACTTTGATTACTTCCATGCATGCCAGATTGATAGGTTTTGAGATGTTAAGAATCTAATTTTGATTTCGCTGATATTTGGAAATCTTGTGGATTGCATGGTGCTAATGACTATTATAGGTTTTAGCGGATTCCTTTTCAAAAAGAACAAGTTATGTATTCCTATGTGTTCCATTCGTGAGCTTCTTGTTAAGGAAATTCATGGTGGGGGATTGATGGGCCATTTTGGTGTAGAAAAGACTTTGGCTCTTTTGAATGAGCATTTTTATTGGCCTAACATGAGAAAAGATGTGGTTGCTGTTTGTTCTAGATGTATTACTTGTAAGCATGCTAACTCTAGAATTCAATCACATGGCTTGTATTCTCCTTTACCAGTTCCCTCTCACTCATAGAGTGATATTTCTATGGATTTTGTTTTGGGTTTGCCTAAATCTTCCACTGGGAAAGATAGTGTCTTTGTTGTTGTGGATAGGTTTAGTAAAATAGCTCATTTTATTGCTTGTTCCAAAACTAATAATGCTATATATGTGGCAGAATTGTTTTTCAAGGAGGTTGTTAGGTTGCATGGTGTGCCAAAAACTATTGTTAGTGATAGATACGTGAAATTCTTGCGTTATTTTTGGAAAACATTGTGGAATAAACTTGGCACTAAGCTTTTATTTTCTACAACAGCACATCCACAAACTGACGGGCAGACTGAGATTGTTAATAGAACCCTCTCTACTTTATTAAGAACTATCATTCAAAAGAATCTTAAGAATTGGGAGAAGTGTTTGCCCCATGTCGAATTTGCTTATAATCGTGCTGTTCATTCTGCTACAAAATTCTCTCCTTTTGAAATTGTATATGGCTTTAATCCTCTAACCCCGTTAGATTTGCTTCCTTTACCTTCACATGAGTTTACTAACCTTGATAGTGCTAAGAAGGCAAAGTTTGTGCAAGATTTACATGAGAAGGTGAAAGCCAATATTGAAAGAAGGAATGAGCAAATTGCCAACCAAGTTAACAAGGGTAGAAGGCGTGTGGTATTTGAACCTGGCGATTGGGTGTGGGTTCACTTGCAAAAAGAATGTTTCCCGAAGCAAAGAAAGTCAAAACTCTAACCTAGAGGAGATGGTCCCTTTCAAGTTCTTGAAAGGATTAATGATAATGCTTATAAAATTGACTTGCCTAGTTCTTATGGAAATATTAGTGCTACTTTTAATGTATCTGATCTCTCTTCCTTTGATGTTACAGATTCGAGGATGAATCCTTTTCAAGAGGGGAGGAATGATGCAATAGCACTAAGAGACCTTGTTGAGCATGGAAGCGGACCTGATGAAGGATATGGTGCTAAGTTTCAAGCCCAGGGACGTGATTTGCAAATTAAAACCTAAGAGTTCAAGTTAAATGTGTCTAAAGATCCATTGCAAAACATAGGAGGCCCAATAACAAGAGTTAGGGCCAAAGCAATGAAAGAAGACTTCAATTGTTTGATTCATAAGTTTTATGACTTAGATCCTATTTATTTGAGTCAAGATAGGGCCCAAGAAGATGTAAAAGGTGTGATCATGCTAACCATTCTATAAGAGGAATGCCAAGGTCCAATTGGAGTCCAATTGCAAGAAATTAAAAATCATGTGTCAATCATGTGATTTTTAATGAAGCATGAGCATCCCTTGTAGACTATTTAAAGGAGCTAATTAGTTTTGACTAGAATTCTTTTTGAATTTTGTTTTTTATTATTT
This sequence comes from Erythrophleum ivorense, assembly GCA_026724425.1. Classification (NCBI taxonomy): domain Eukaryota; kingdom Viridiplantae; phylum Streptophyta; class Magnoliopsida; order Fabales; family Fabaceae; genus Erythrophleum; species Erythrophleum ivorense. Next base: position 2,681,361 of record JAIUCV010000036.1, on the reverse strand, counting down.
TATTATTTCTTGGACTTGGTCAAGGAGCTTATCTAGGAGATTAAGTTAAATTTAATATCCTAATCTTGTTCCTTATTTTAGGCATCATTCAAAATAATTCTAATAAGATTTTAGAGTCCAACTTTTATTAGGATTTTAAGTCTTTTAGAAACTTTGCCTATAAAAGGCCCCCTATTGTACTCTATTTTAGATCATGAATGAATGAATTTGAGTATTATTCAATACTTTGTGAAGCTTTTGCTTCTTTGTATTCTCTGAGAGTTCACATGACTTATCAAAGGATTGGTCTTCCTTTGTGGCGTCTTGAGGCTAGGGTTCTAAGAGACAAGTTTTCTTAGGATCTTTCCTTTGACCAACATTCTTATTTTCTAACTAGTCCTAGGCAAAGTTTTAAATTGTTGAAGGTTCTCTAGGGCATGTTCCCAGTGGGTCTTGCATCATCTGAATTGGTCTAGACTTATTTTTTACCTCTAGTTAACATCTATAGCTTTCCAAATTGGTATATTGCCTAAATTGGATTTTTGTAGAATTAATCATGAATTTTTGACATTTATATCAGTAACTTGTATTAGAAACACTAGACAGTCTGATATTTGCCACTTTTCTATTATCAAACGTGGTTCATATGAGGTTTTCATGGTTTAGGATTATTTTTACCATAAATTTAACATTTAGAGATTTCTAGAAAGCTATAGGTTACTTGATTTTGATTTTTTTAAATTTAGTTACGATTTTCCAAAGTAGCACTAGAAATCTGTCAAGTTGGACTGGAAATTTACTTGTATTATTTTGTGTATATATACTATAAGCTTGAGTTCTTGGAAACATTTTGACATGATTTTGAGTTGTATGTATGTGATTAAAATGGAAAATGATATGGGGAAGTCCAAAGGGCCCACGGGACATGAAATATAAATTTTATATCTGATGTAATGCAAAAATAATGGAATATTTTAATTGAATTTCTTTGCCAACTTTCCCTTTTCATGGAATGTCACTATGAAATGAGCTAGAGAGGCTAGATGATTATGGTGTCACAGATGTGGGTGGCCTATGGGAGCATGCCTTAATATTCCATATTTTTGACATTGCTAACACCCTTTAGCATAACAAATGCAATCATTAGCTATAGTAAGTCAATAATAGCTATGTCAATGCAACAATCATCTCATCTTTGGTCCAGTTTGGTGTGCTCTACATACTTTAGCCATAACCTTAAGAGTCTCTTAATCATCTAGACATCTTAGCAATAGGCCTTCTTTACTCTTGTTATACAAGGTGTTTTCACACAAAATGTAGTTTATAGCCTTATTTTTTACTCATCTTATTCACCTTAGCCATAAGATCCTTAATATGATTAATCAACTTGGCACTCCTATCATCATATGTTCTTGACTGCCTTATATTGGAGTCAATGTGAGTAATCTATCTTACAATTGGCAAGTCTATTTTCTCAAGTACAAATAATTCTCGACTATGAGAAGGGAACTTATACCCTATGTAACACCATATTCATATAGCCCATCTCACATCATACCTAGGCTCATTTCCAAGAATTACACAACATCCTCAAGAAAAGCTCTCGAAATAATTAATTAATTTGCGTTACGTCATGTATAAATTTTTTGTTTTGTGTCCCATAAACCATATGAAGTCATCCATCTCATTTTTATATTTAAATACACAAATACAACTCAAAACCATCTCAAAAAGTAGCTTAGAACTCGAGCTAATAAAGTACACATATGAAAATAAAGTATGTAGCCTCGGACTGAAATTTTATATTTCTATCATAAATTTTGAAAAATCATAACTAATTCTAAAAAAATCAAAATCATGAAAAATATACCATTATGGAAATCTACAGATGTCTACTTTATGCTAAAAATAAATCCAAACCACAATAGGGACATCTAGCTACCCAAAAATTCTATAGAATAGTAATAAAGGTCACCTGTCATTACTGGTATTGTCTCTCAACTTCAAAAATTCATATTTCCCTGCTCAGATATCCAATTGGGTGATCTTAATGTTCATAGAAATCTCATCATATCTAGTTTATTTTCGTAAAATTTCATGAGCATTGGGCACCATTTGGCCTTTGAATGACATAGCACAATAAACTGACTATATGAATAGTATTTATATAAGTTTAGTAGAAAAATGTCAATTTTGAAAAATCATAATTAATTTCATAGAGCTCTAAATAATTTGATCTTTGGCTTCCCGAAAATATTTGAACAAGATCTATATACACGCCAAATTTCATAAGAAAATTCATTCGTTTGATTAGATCTTGATATTAAGTTGCAAAATCACTCATTTTGTGTCATCAATGGGTCTCAAATGGTTCAAAATTGCTTCTATGATAACTATGGCCACTTGATTACGTGGAAAAGCACCAAAAAAGTCTACCAAACATGTCTTAAATGTACATGAACCCAGATTTCACAAACTCACTTATCCACCCCAAGATATACACAAGAGCACATATGTCAAGTCTTGCCATCCAATGCCCAAAAGTTGCTATATCATACATATGGCATCAAATCTCATACATACATAATACATTTATATGTTTACATATGTTCATAAGGTCATACAACATATACAATAATGGGTTACATCATATGCCACTCATATGGCTACAAATTGGCAAATTTCCATACTTTGATGTTAATCTTCTTCCCTTAAGCTTGGTGGCTTCTATTCCTTGGATCACTTGGTCCACCTAGACATATTAAACATGTGAGGAGGAAAGGGTGAGATTCTAGGAATCCCAATAGCTCTTTTCCCTTTCAATCACACATAAAGAATGCAAATCCATGTCTAGAAATGCATGCATAAGCATTATGGAACATGTGATCATTCAAGAAACATTTTTAGTATTCAAGGAGTCATACAATACATCCATAGGCTTGCCAAGTAAGTGGTTTAGCCTCACCCATTCTTTTCAAGGATTTTAGACTTGCCTTACCCTTTTTTTTAAAAGCTTTGAACTAAGACTTACTCTTAGGAGACTCTTAGCTTTGTCTCAACCATTCTTAAAGATTCTTGGCTCATTCTCACTATGGCTAGAGGGTTCTCGGCTTCACTGAGTAGTCTATCGCGCAACCCTAAAAAAAACTAGGAAGCAAAATGAATTCTATAGTTAATGGTGCAACCTAGGTCATCTCCCTTGGAATTGAAGTTCAATGTTTAATTGAGTTTTCCAAATGCTAAAAGATTCTAAAAATTTCTAAACTAAGGGGGTTTTTGATCTAATTAACTAAGTAAAATGAAATTAAAATAAAGTTCCTAAATTCTACCTAATTGGATGAATTATGGGTGGATGATGGTCTTGTGACTAGTTTTGGATTCGTCCCTTAGTATCCACTATCCTTATCCTAGCCCAATTGTGATTAATTCTGGTCTAAGAATCCCTAATTATGTTCATAATAAATATATTTTAAGTTACCACTCAAGAATCAAGAGATTAACAATCTAATGTTGAATTGAAACCTCAATCCTGCATTAAATTATTAATTCTTGTTTTTAAGATCAATGAACATCTAATTTGATTGATTAACTAATTAATTAACCTCTGAATCATCATCCCAGAATGTTTAATTAACCAACTAAACACTAAGGAATTCTTAAATTTAACATTCAAACACATAATTTCATTCATGCATTTCATCGAACACCTTCTAGCCACACATGAGAAATTAGAGAATAATGAAAAATCAGTGTTTAATCAAATCAATTAATCAATAAAAGGCTTCCTAATTAGTGTCTAACTGCCACTAATTACAATTACACAAATTCTCTATCAAATACAACTTAACCAAGACAATATTTGAAACAGAAAAAGTGTAGGAAATTAAAGAAATCTTAGCCAAAATTCTGAGTTCTTCTCCATGGATTCAAGCTTGCACCAAGGATCTTCCTCCTAGCTAGCCACAGATGGAGATTAAAGCTTCATTTGAATGGAAGGAATGAAGAATGGAGGAGATGGCGTGGTGGATGGCTGCTGGATGAAGGATGGACTGCGAATGAAGTAGCGTGAATGTGTTGTGTGTGAATGGAATGACGATATGATGAATGGATCAATCCCCTCTTGGAGCTTGCCCGAATTCCTTCTCCTTTCTTACGTGGCTTGCTTTAATTTTCACGTGCTCAGCCCTCTTACTTTCTTGTGTCATGCTCCCTTCATGTGTATGTATTGGTGGGCCCCAACGTGATTTTCTTCTATGTCAGCATCAAATTCACGCTTCTTTGTTTAGCTAACAACATGTAAGCTTCCTCATATTAAAATAATTCCCTGCTTCTGCTATTCATTTAATTATTTCTCACATTTTTATTGCGCCAGCTCCCAGCTCAGCTCGTTGCTTCATCTTACGTGGTTTTTTAGCTCTTCATCGCATTTTCTTCAGTTTTTGCATGCGTTCTGCCCGTGCCAATCAACGTGCTCAGCTGGTGTGTTTGTTCTGCTCAAAAGCTGCTTCTTTATTTCAGCAGCATTTCTTCGTTTTAGCTCCACATGAATTCGACGCACAACTCTTCTCCTTGAGCAGACGTGCATGCTCATCACTTCAGCTCCTTCCAGCTCATACATCTTGTTTCTGAACCTCTGTTTCAGCTGTAGCTCGTGGTCACTTCTTCTCTTTGATTCATCCACTCCATTCTCGACCTTACTTCCACGTTATTTCTTTACTCGAGTTGCACGCCTCTGTGTGCATGGATCTTCTTTTCTTGTGAACTCGTAGCTCTCTTCCTCTGTTCAGCTACTTCTTTTCCCACATGCTTCTTCCTCGTCGTTTGCTTCTTCTCTTTTGTATTACTTCTAAGCTCTTTCAACCCAGCACGTTCTAGCCCTTCATTCCATGTTGATTCTTCTTTTCATTCTACCTAACCTATAGCTAGTTCTCCCATGCAGCTCATGCAAGCTTCTCCTATGTTTCTGCTTGTTTTCTACTATTCATGAGTTACTTTCCACAACCCGAGAGAGTGTGCTGCTTCAATGTTTAACTCAGCTTTCATTCCATTCTTCATGTTTTGATTTAGCCAACTCCCCTGCCCATAGCTTCTTCTTTCATTCATTCAACTCACTTTAGCTCACAAGCTTCCTCTTGAATCACAAAACCCTCTAAACCCGTGGCTTCTTCCTACATGCATGTGTGTTGATGTTGAGTGAAGGGCTGCTCAAGTATGCTTCTTTAATCATTCCTTCCTCTTCTTTAATCCAAATTCTCATTCAAGCTATTTGCCCATCAAAAATTCTACACAAAAGAATGGAAAATATTCAATAGAATTATCCACAAAATTATTTAAAAGAATTTCATGCATTAAAACTCAATAATTTTGCCAATTAATTCCTTGAGTGCATAAATGGCTATTAAAATAAAATCTTATATAATTGAACCCCTAAAGCCATATTTAGACATTAAAATACTTGAGATAAGGAGAATAAAATATATATAAATTATGCTTATCATTCATCACACTCAAACAAACCAAAGCAAAGTCACAATATATCATTTAAAGACATAATATGACATCATGATACCATGGCATCTAGATACATGCTAAGACACTTTTAATGGCTCAAAACATACATACACACTTCCAAGGCAAGGCAAACGTCCATTCATACATGAGAGAAAGAAGAGAGAGCTACTTTTGTTATAGAAGCACACTTTTGCTCTTGGATTTGACTCTTCTCCCACGGCCACATAGTCACAAGAAGGTGGGGTTTGTTTCTCTTGGCTAAGACACATCATATGGGAGCCAATTATACTCTTAAACCAAATTCTAAATCTATACATTCATTAAAAAAGCTAGGTAGTTCATATGGCTCTTTTATGGTTCCATAATACACTTAATGAAGCAACCCTATGGAAATATGATCTTTGCTCCATTCTCTTCATTCATTTATAATTCTTGATTCCTTTTAAACCTCTTGAAGTCTTCATACAATCAAATTAAGGTGTCTACCTAAGTGCTGCTTCTTTAAGCCATAATATGTAACCTATGATACCATCTCACTATCCATGGCTTCTAAAATTTTTTCAAGGCTTTCTCTCATACTCTTCCATCATATATGACTCAAAAATAAGCTTGGAACAAATTAAAACTATCCCTTTGTGCTCCATCTAGCTTAGGTCGAGGCTAGGCTTCAAGGAAGCACCAAGTGAGTTTGCTTTATTTTCTTAATGGAAGATGCATATGAGGAGCCTTCTAGGGATCTTAGGAGCTCATCCAAACACTCATTTAGGATTAGAAATTCTTGAATCAAATCAGAATTTTAAAGGAACACTTGAAACTCTAACTTTTCTATCTTAAAATCTAATGGTTATTTGATTGTTTCTTTTGCATATTCTTGTTTTTCTCTCTCATTTTGCTAAGATTCATTCTTGGTTTGGTTAGAAATCCAACCCCTCTTAGCTGGTCTTAGGTGGGGGCGAAATACATACAAGAGAAGGGAATGGAAGAAGAAGCATAAAACATCATGAATTACCTTAAATTCTTGTTTTCTTTAGCTTATTCTTCACTTGGTTGGCCTCTTCCATTAAAATTTGAAATTCCCACCTCTTTTCTGCCTTTAATACAGACCCAAAAATATCATCAAATTCATGAAAATAAAGAGGAAAAGAAGGAGTAACAACTTGCTAAAGAGAAAGCTTGAATTTCCATGGAATTTCCTACCTTTTCTTGGCCTTTTCTCCCTTCAAAATCTCCTCTCTTTATACGCCTAAGAGCTACCTTCTTTCTTTGCTTTGGGGGAAGAAACAAGTCATAGAAATGATGAGGAGAAGAAACGTGAAACTTAAAGAGGTTTCAAGAAGCTTCCACTTTCTAAAAATTCTAATTTTGCCTTTTCATCTTGGCATTTTTGTTTTAGCTTCGTCTTAGCTCCTTTTTGAGATCCATCTTTTCCATCATAAAATTTAGGTTCCTAATCTTATAAAATGCCTTTGGAATCACTCAAATTGGAGCTAAAACTTTCCTAAATAAAAGAGTCAAAGTTCAAGGTCACTAATATTCTAAAACGTAAACTAGAGGGGTTTTAACTGTTCTAGGGGTTCTTACAGTTTTAAAGACCTCTGAAAATCTCAAAAAACTCATTTTTTCCATTAAAAAATCCCTCTTATGAGTTTTCCAAAAAGTGCCCAAAATTACAAAAATACCATTACGTTTCGTTGTATTTTCATTAAATTCTATTTGGTTGTTCTGACTTCAATTCAAGGCACCTCTGACCTTGGATCATTATTATTTGAAGTCTAAAATATTATTCTAATTTTATTGGACCTCAAATCATTTTATCTGGGGGACTTCCTTTTGTATCTAGTGAATTACGTAAGTTTACAGAGAAACCAGGCATTACGTTTCTCACGTTTACTGAAGTACTGGATGTTACACCTTAGAGTCGTTTAGCTTAAATAATTAGCCTTTTTATTCTCTTCTTGTTAGATATGCATGATGATGCCACTTGTGAATTTTTATAACTTGCTTAGATCTAACGTGTGATATTGAGTTAAGTTAATGTTCAAGCATTGATATCCACCTATCAACTATTTAATCACTATTTACAAAATCTCCTATTATTTGAATGTAATCTACTTCCCTCTTATCAAGCAACTACTAGTTGATAATTAATGCCTCGTACTTTGCTTGATTATTTGAGCATGAGAACTCTAATTCAAAGTTGAAGCATGCTCTCTTTTGACTAACTATAATACCTTAATCTCTTAGCTATTATGCCATGGTTTCATTGTCTATCTCAATGTATCTCATATGTATTAGAGCACAAATATAAGGAAACATACACGTCACATGCAAAATAATGAATATTTAATGGTGTTTAGTTATGTTACGTAAGGTCTCATTACTTCATCTTATACTCCATGGATCATGTGAACTCATCAATGTCATTTTCTATCCATAAGAAATCTATACAAGTCACAACACTCATAAAACATCTCAAGAATCTTGTGTTTTAAGCCATAGCCCACAAAATCCATGTTTTGCTCTTGGGTTTACTTTCCAAATTTCTAATATAAACTTTCAAAATTCATAACTAATTTTAGAAAAATCAAAATCAAGCAAAATACACTATTCTAGAAAGTTATGGATGCCTACTAATGACTAAAAATAATTTTAGACCAATGCCATGGCTTTTAGCCTACAGAAATCAATGGAATAGTAATTCAAGTTAGGTTGTATTACTGGTACTGTCATACAATGTTAAAAATTCATTTCTTCCTTTACATAGCTCCAAATGGTGTAATCTTGGTGGTTATGAAAAGCTTATAGTGTATAGTTTATGCCTGTAAACTTTCATGAGCATTGGACTCCATTTGACTCATGTGGGACACAGAGAAGCAAACTGACCAAATAAACAGTAACCATACCATTTCTATATAATTTGGCCAACTTTAACAAATCATAATAAATTCTCTAGAGCTCCAAATTGAATGTTCTTTGACTTTATCAAAAGCTCTAGATGAGACCTACTTGCTAGCCAAATTTATGGGAAAACTCACTTATTTGGTCAAATTTGCAGTCCAAAATGGGCATTTCAAGCACCAAATGCTTTTCTACACTTTCCACCACCACATGAGCAAATTTAAAAGTACAAATACAATATATAAAAGTATGCCAAATGATCCAAACCACCATGGAGCTCTATCTCACCTTGCCACTTGCATACATACACATAGACATCACATCTCATAAAGGCTCCTTGGTGGCAAGAACATACATATTCATTCATCTAGCTTCCACTTTGATACATACACCATTTATACGTACATTAGAACATGTTCAATGGTTTATATCATGTATACATCTCATGGTTACATAGTTTAACATCAATATGTCCTCAAAATGCCTATTTTTCATAACCTTTTGTCAAAGTCTTAATCTTCAAGGTTGTTGGTTTCCATTTCTTTGTCCACTTGGCTCACCTAGACATGGTTAGGCATATGTGGGGAAAGAGTGAGATTCAAAAAATCTTAATAGCCCTTAACCTTTTCAAACATACATAATAGATGCATATACAAGTTAAAGAATGCATGCATGACATTTAAGTTATCAATGAGCATACATAAAACATTTTCTTTGTCACATAAAATTATACATAGCAAACATAAGCTCTTGAGAGCATTGGTCTAACTTCACCCATCTTTCTTAGGACTTTCAGATTTGTCTCACCTACTTTCAAGAGACTTTTGACTTAGCCTTACTTTCTTAAGACTTTTGGCTTTGTCTTACCCATTTCTAGGGACTTTTGGCTAATCCTTACCTTTACTAAGGGACCTTTGGCATAACTAAACCCATTCAAGCCATAATGCATACATAAATACATTTCAAGAAGTATAATGGTACCATAGCTTTGTAAGCAATAGCTAAAAACATTTCTCATGATTCAAACATACACATAAGCACTCAAAGACAAGTAAACATCTAAGCCATGCATGAGAGAAAGGTTAGAGAGCTACCTTGAAGCAAAATTCACATACTTTTTCCTTGGTTATTCCTCCCCCTTTTTAGCTACACACTTGTAACTAGGTGAAGCTTGATTCCTTTGGCCTAAATACATCAAATGGGACACAATTACACCATTGAAGGAAGCTTTAGCATCACACATACACTCTATGGAAGGCTATTTTGTTCTATGGTTCAATTATGGTTCCATACAAGACCTAATGAAGCAACTACTGGAATTTAAGATCTTAGCTCCATTTTCTCATTTTATCTAGGTCTCTTGACTTTATTTAGACTTCTTGGCGTCATAAAAAATTCATTCCCAAGGGCTTAGATACAAGTTGCTTCTTTAAGTCTTATTATAGAGCCTACACTTTCATCACACAGGCCAAGGCTTCTAAATTTTTTTCAAGACTTCCTTTGATATTCTTCTATCATATTTAGTCCCTTTCTACCTTTAGAAAAATTTAAAACTCTCCCTAAGTGCTTCTTCTTGTCTAGGCCGAGATTATGGACATCTTGGAACACCCATGAATTTTGCAACTTCTCTTAAAGGAAATGGCCCATGTAAGGCTTTCTAGGTGTCTCAAGAATCCATATATACTCTTAGACAATTAGAAATACCACTAGAAAGCTTTATAGATACCATGGTGCAATAAAAACCTTAGGTTTTGGAAACCTAATTTCTAATGCCTTTTTTTGGAATCTCTTTGCATATACTTTTTCTCATCCTAAAAAACCTAGGTTTCATGCTTGGTTTAGGTCAAAAATTATTCCCTCTTGGTTGTTCTATATAAGGCTGAAACTAGCTATAAAGGAACAAGAAGAAGGAAGCAAGGAAAGCTATGAAATTACCTTGATTCTTTAGCCTTTTCAAAAGCTTTTTCCTTGGAATTTCAAACTTCCTCCCTCTAAACATGACTCAAAATAGTCCCAAATCATGCACCAAAATCATAGGAAAAGAGGAGAAGAAGGCCAACAAGTTTGCTAAAGGGAGGAGCATGAAATTTCAAGGATTTTATCACCCTTTTGCTTAGTTTTTCTTCTCCCTTTGAGCTCCTTCTTGTGCGCCCTTCTTTAGCTAGTCTCTCTCATGTTTGGATAGAAAATAAGTCAGCTAAGTGTGAGGGAGAAGTGGGATGCCTCATATATATAGCTAGGGAACCAATTAAGACATTTTAAAATGCTAATTTTGCCCTTCGTTCTTGGCTTCTTTCCTCAAGACTCATTTCTACTCATTTTTGAAAACTGTCTTTTTTATCATAAAATTTAGGTCCTCTAGCCTATAAATTGCCTTTGCAATCACTCAAATTAGATCTAAAATCTTTTCGAACGAAAGATCAAAGTTTAGGTCCACCGACATTCTAAAACGTCAACCGGAGGGGCTTGAACCATTCTAAGAGTTCCTATAGTTTTTAGGACCTCTGAGAACCTCAGAAAAGTTAAATTTTACATTTGAATATCCCTCCTTTGAATGTTTTTAAAAATTACCTAAAATTACGAAAATGCCACTGCATTTTGTGAAATTTTCTTTAGCTACTTCGGCTCTAATTTCTAGGTATCTTAAACTTTAGATCCTTGTTTTTTATTATTTAAAATTTTATCCTAATTTTATTTGACCTTAACACATTCATTTTAAAAGACTTTCTTTTATATCTGACTTATTTCTTTGTTTTTACAAAATTGGGTATTAAATTTCTACCCTCCTTAAATAAAATTTTACCTTCGAAATTTAGATACATACCTCATGGGAATAGCTCTAGATACCTCTTTCTCATCTCTTCTTCTAGCTCCCAGGTGGCTTCCTCAGAAGATAATCCCTTCCAAACTACTTTCACTAGTAGTATCGTCTTGTTCCATAACTACTTGAGTCTAATATCCACGATCTAATCTAATGATACTATATAAGATAGATTGTCCTTTAAATACACATTTTCATATTTTATGACATGTGAGGGATCAGGCTGGTACTTTTTAAGTTGGGATATATGGAATACATTATGTATTTGGCTCACGTTTGGGAAAAGAGCGAGTTTGTAGGCCACAGGTCTAACTTTATCAAGAATTTGAATGGACCTATGTATTTCGGACTGAGCTTTCTACTTTTAATAGACTTACCTATCCCTGTAACTAAAGACACTCTCACAAAGACATGGTCTCCAACTTTAAATTCTAACGGTCTTCTTCTTTTTTCTGCATAGCTCTTTTGTCTACTTTATGCCTTTAAGAGTTTCTTTCTAATAGTTTTTATCTATCTAGAGGTCTGGTCTACTAACTTTAGGCCTATAAAGCTCTTCTCTCTAAGCTCAACCCAACATACTAGGCATCTACACTTCTTCTCATATAATGTCTCATATAGTGCCATCTAAATACTAGCATGATAACTATTATTGTAAGTAAACTCAGCTAGAAGCAAATAGGTATCCCAGTTTTCTTTTAGCTCTAAGACACAAGCCCTTAATATGCCCTTTAAGGTTTGGATGGTTTTCTCTATTGGACCATCTGTTTGAGGGTGATAGGGTGTACTGAATCTTAATTTAGTTCCTAGAGCATCATGTAATGATCTCTAAAAATTCAAAGTGAATCTAGAGTTCCTATTTGATAATATGCTCTTAGGTACACCGTGTAGTCTCACTATCTCCTTAATGTATAGTTGGGCTAACTTATCTAGGATGTAAGTGGCTTTCATTGCTAGAAAGTGCACTGACTTGGTTAATCTATCCACTATTGCCCATATGGCATCATACTCCGATGAAGTCCTGGGTAAACCCATGACAAAATCTATGGCTACACTGTCCCATTTCCACTTTGAGATGTCGAAGGATTAAAGTAACCTAGTGGGTCTCTGGTGTTCTATCTTGACTTTCTGACACACTAGACATTGGGAGACATACTCTGCTATATCTATTTTCATTCCAGGCTACTAGAAAATTTTCTTTAAATCATGATACATTTTGTTATTGTTTGGATAAATCATGTATCTGCTCTTGTGTGCCTTTTCTAATATCTGTTTTCTCAATTTTGACTCTCTAGGCACATATAGCCTCTTCCTATGCCTCATTATTCCATCCTCAGAGAAATTAAAGTCTGACACATCACCCTAGGACATCTGGGCTCTAATCTTACTCACATACTTATCTTCTTGTTGAGCTTCTTTATCTGACTCTTCAAGTTACTCTCTATTCAGGTTTCACTCATTAACAATTTCCCCAAATGCACCTGAGAGGAGAGAGTCATATCCCTAAATCTCTCAATCCATTCCTGCGCTCTTAACATCATATAAGCCATATGTATGAATTTCCTACTCAGTGCATTAGTTACCATATTAGCCTTACTGAGATGGTATTTTAGGGTAAAATTATAATCTTTTAGGAACTTTAACCATCTCCTCTGCCTTATATTTAACTCTTTTTGTTCATATAGATATTTAAGACTTTTGTGATTACTTTAGATTTCTATGGTTGTCCATACAAGTAATATCTCCATATCTTAAGAGCAAACACCACTGCTGCTAGCTCTAAATCATGAGTGGGATGATTTTCCTCATGTAGTTTCAACTATTTATCAGCATAAAGTTACCACTCTGCCCCCTTGCATGAGCACACATCCTAACTATTTCTTTAAGGAATCACTATAGACTATAAAAGTCTCTCTCGGGTTAGGAAGTACTAAAACTAGGGCTATGGTTAATCTATGCTTTAGACAAACTCTATTCATATTTCTCATCCTACACAAATGATATATTTTTTCTAGTAAGCCGAGTTAGTGGCATCACTATTTAAGAAAAGTCCTGAATGAAACTCCTATAATAACCTACTAAACCTAGGAAGCTTTTGATCTCTGTCACTGTCTTAGATCTCTCCCACTATAATACTATCTCCACCTTATGGGGGTCTACTGTGACTCCTACCTAGGAGATCACATGACTTAGGAATTGCACTTCAATGAGTCAAAACTTACATTTACTAAATTTAACATACAACTATTTTTCTCTCTAGGTCTTTAGGACTAATCTTAAGTGCTACTCATGCTTTTCTTTGCTTTTAAAATAGATAAGAATGTCATATATGAAGACAACTACAGACCTATCTAAGTATAGTCTAAACACTCTGTTCGTATAATTCATAAACATCGCAAGTGCATTTGTCAATCCGAAGGACATAACCAAAAACTCATAGTGCTTGTATCTAGTTCTAAAAGTTGTCTTAGGAATATCCTCAGTCTTGATCCTGAGCTGATGATATTCTGACCTGAGATCTATTTTGGAAAAGACTAACACTCTTACTAGCTGATCTAAGAGGTCATTTATCCTGGCTAAGGGGCATTTATTCTTAATAGTAATCTTATTATGCTTTTAATAATCTATATATAATTTAAGACTTCAATCTTTCTTCTTTATGAATAGAACTAGGGCTCTCTATAGTGAAACATTAGGTCTAATGAAACTCTTCTCTAAAGCTCTTCTATCTACTTCTTAAACTTTGCTAGCTCGGTGGGAGCCATCTTATATAGGGCCTTAGATATTGAACTTGCCCTAAACACAATGTCTATGGGAAACTCTACTTTCCTATCAGAGAGTAATTTGCTAATTTCCTTCGGGAATACCTCTGAAAATTCCCTTACTATAGGTATCTCCTTCATGCCCTCTTTTATCTTAACCTGTAAGAAAAAGAACATTAAAAACCCCTGACAACCATGCTCTAGAAATCTCTCAGCTTGGAAGGTGGTCATAAAAGCTAACTCAATCTTAATGCTAGGCACAGTCCTACATTCAGGTAAAATAATACATTTGTCGTAACAGTCAAGCAGAGCATTATTTATAGATATTTAGTTCATTCTAATGATTAAATCAATATCAGTGAGGGGCATACACATCAAGTCAAGTGTGGTAAAGCAATGGTTAAATTGGACTACACAGTTTAAACGCATTGGAGGTAATGGCTCTATTTCCTGTGAGAGTGGATACATGTAAGTCATATAGTAAAGTGCACATACTTAGACCTAGCCTCTTAGCACAGTTATAAGATATGAAAGAATAGTTAGCATCTGAACCAAATAATACAAGTACAAAATAATCATTAATCATAATAGTACCTTGGATCAGACTTAAGGATCTACTAGCCTTTTGCTGTGTCAAGGCAAAAACTTTATCCTGGGTCTATGGTCTAAGTACAGAAGCTACCTCCCTTTATGGTGTAGGTTATGTAAAGTCTCTAGCTATGTGCCCCAGCCTACCACACCTAAAATATACATTCTAACCCATGTAGCATGGTCTTTTTCCATGATTCCTACCACACTGGGTGTAGCCTGCTAGAGTAGAACTAGCTTTGCTAGACTGAGCTAGTTTTCTTCTATTCTTACCTTTCCTGTTCCACTAACCTTTGACACCTCTTTTGCTACTACTAGTGGTGTGTATCTCCTCACGTGGCCTTTTGCTCTGTGGGAGGGGAGGTCTAGCACTTGAGGTTGGATGCATCATCCTCAAATTCGCCTTAGTGATCTACACGCCTTGGTGACTTTGCACACCTCGACTAAGGCATTAAAGTCTCTAATCCTCTAGGGCACCACTCTGTCTCTGATCTAAAGTATGAGCCCTTTCTCTAATTTATCTGCTTTTCATGTCTCATCATCATGTGTCTGCAAATAAGAGGAATATTTAGAAAGCTTTACAAACTTTACCACATACTGGTCCATTGATATCCTTTCAATTTGTCTCAAGAGTACAAACTCTGACTCTTTCACATCCCAAATAGAACTGGGGAAATACTGCTGATAGAATGCCTATAGAAATGTTCCCCAGTTAATTGGGAGGTTCTTTGACTTTATCATAGGCTTAGTGCTCCTCTACCAATACCTATATACCTTTTATTGGTGTAGGCTTGCCAATTACAGTGGTTATTGCCATGTTTATTTTGGTTAGGTCTTTCTCAATCTTTCCAGGCTTTCTCAAAATGGTGAGAGGCATGACATTAAAAGCTACTCCAATATCCTTAAAGACCCAGCTGAATTGCTTGACATTGATATGTGCTTTGATGTATAATGGCTTTAAATATGTTGCCATTTTCTCCTCTAGCTTCATAAATATTGCTTTTGCCACTTCCTTATTGATATCTCCTTTGGCAAACTCAACCCACTTGTTTCAAAGCTTAGATATCCCCTTTTAACTCAACTATCAGGGAGTGTCCATTTGAGAATACTCTTGGTACCACACCTACCACATTAATGGATGGTTGTGTAGTGGGTAGCTTGACTACCTTTTTTTCTACAAGTGATGCATTTACTGACCATTTTAGCCACCTTGTTGCCACCCAAGATTGCTTTAACATCCTTTTAGCTCCCTTATATAGCTTAAATGTGCACTTCCTCTACATTTTCCACATCTAAGTTGTAGTCAAACTATTGCTTATGTTAGTTTTATACCTTCATATGTTTGCCCTCCATTTGTCCTTTTCAGGTAGGATTTTGGGTTTAATAAACTTAAGTGGTCCCATAACAAGCTAGTTTGTGATGAAAATCTTCAACTAGATCCCATTATTAGGAAAGAACTACTATCGCAACTCCTTTTCTGGTATATAAATTGTCTATTGGGCATCTTGACCTTTCCAAACTATTGGTGTTATCTTTCCTAACTTTTCAAACACACTTTTTTTATTTGTCCAACTTTGTCATTTGATGCCACTAAACTCCACCCCAATCCTGCTACAATACCTTTGCCCTTAGGTCCACACAAGTTCTTAGCATTTCCTTCCTTATACTTCGACTTGTTCACCTTATAACTAAAGAAATAAATTCATGGCTCTTACAATGTTTGTAGAAGTTGATTTTGGAAAAAAGGTTAGTGGCATACCATCATATAATATGCATATATTCCATACCATATTCGTCATTAGATAGTAAATTGTCATATTCACACCTTTAATAATGGAATTACTTGTTACTTAAAGCTTCACATAACTCATTTATACACAAATGAGGATTTTGATAATTTCATTTTCTCAAATTCATGTTAAACAAGTTTGCTATATTCAAGATAGCTCATAGAGACATAACAAATCCATACATTTAGTTATATGTCTATTTTGAGCCATTGGGCACATAATAGGGACTAAATTTTAAAAATTCATAATTTGAGATATACAACTTTGATTAATGCAAATTACATGTTCTTAGAAAGCTTGTAATAAGAGCTATATACTATAAAAATTTTAGGTCAAAATGAATCCATTTGACCACTCAAAACTAAAGAAACCTAAAACTGCACCACATGAACAGTACATTGTAAAATTCTACATAATTCAGTCAAATTCAGAAAATTTATAAAAATATTCTATAAACTCCAAAATTTATGATTTTTAGCTCTATGGAAAGCTCTCAATGTCCTTTAATTGCCTATCAAATGTTAGCCCAAGACTTACTCATTTTGGTTATCAAGGATATAAGGACATTTTATTGCTCAAATGGATGAAAATTTAGTTCCAAAAAGTACCAAATAAGATCTAAAATGCCATTTCTTCTTTAGAGCAAGTTTCAATTCACAATTGCATCATGTTTGGCTAGTCCATCAAGTAAAATTAGTCCTACAACTAAAAGTCACTATCCCACATGCACTTATACATAGATACTTCATGGAATATCATATACCAATTTACATTCTATAATGTCACATAACTATCCATTGATTTCATAACCATGGTCTCTTGCTTTTATACATGCTTACATTGCAAAATATCAAAAATGCAAATGTACATACTCACAAATACATTAACTAAGCCTATGCTAGTTCATTGTCAAACATCATTCTTTTAGTGCTTTGGCTCTTCATGTTCACTTTCTTAAGATTTTCTTGGTCAAGGTCAGTAGACATGGGGGAATGAGATTCAAAAAATCTCAATAACTAATCTAAAATTTAAGCATGCATATATAGTTCACTTAAGATCAAAGACGCAAGTATGCAACTCATGCAACCATAGATAAACCCTGTTCATGTACTAGGGATCCCATGACTCCATTAAGAACATTTTCATGCTCTAGAGACTTTTGGTCTATCCTTATCCAACATCTAAGGACTTTTGGTTTAGTCTCACTTTTCTTTAAGAACTTTTAACTTAGCTTCACTAGCAATTGGGACTTTTGGCCTGGTCTCACCCATTCTTAAGGGGCTTTTGGCTTTACCTCACTTATTACTAAGAGTCTTTTGACATAACCTCACCTATCAAAAGTTAATCCAATCTAAATGCAAATAAATGTTAGGCAATTATATATAATTATCAAGCAATCAACAATACACATAATTTGCAAATAATACATACAAGCAATCTAAGATACTCAAGCAAACCAAATATACATATACAAGAATAAAGGAAAAGCTACCTTAACATAGTGTTCTAATTGGTTCCCCTTAGTTTCTCTTATCTTGTTCCATGACCTTACACTTACACTTGAATGTACATTCACTTGATTGGCCTAAACATATCAAATAAAGCACAAAATCAACAATGGAACCATGCTTACTCCTATATTAGCCTTACATGTGCAAGTTAGGGTTTTAGGTGCAACTAATAGCTTCCTTTGTTGCCCTAAGAAGCAACTCTTGAAATTCAAGCTTTTGGTTCCAAAACCTCACTTGATATGAGTTATATGACTCTAATAGAACCCATTAGAGTCATCATGTATATGATTTAAGGAGTGTAGCACCAAATTGCTTCTTTAGGATTAATTGAACCCTAAAAATTTACCTTTTAAAAAAGGGCTTCTAAATTCAATCCAATGGTTCCATTAGTGTTTATAATTCATATCTAGACTACTTATAACCTTAGAGTCATCAAAACAACCCTCTAGGCACCAAAACCATGCCTTGGTTGAACCTATGTCTATAATGAGGGCCAAGGGAGTTTTACCATTTCTTTTGGAGAATTGAGCATATATGGAGGTTCCTTGACTCTTTTCTAGCTCAAGCTTGGCCTTAGGTGTCTCAAGACATCTTCTTAGGGCTCCAAAATTCTCAAGATGCAATTAAAACTCTAATGACTCTGTCTTGCATTCAATAGCCTTTAATTAATTCTCTTTGTTCCATCTTATTCTTCATACTCTTAAACCTTTTCTTCTATTAAGTTTCAACTAAAAACCAATTCCTTCTAGAATGCTCTTAGGTTGGCTAAACCAAGGAGAACCAAAAGCACTAAGGAAAAGCAAGTCTTTTGCATGGTATCATATCTTGTTTTAATCCTTGTCCAATAGAGATTTCTTCCTCCACTGGTTTAGACACCAAAATAGTCTTTTTAAACAACTAAAACCATCAATGGAGAGGACTTAAAGGGAAGAAGAAGATTTTTAACTAGTATGTCATGAAAAAGTGCAAGAATTCTTACCTTTGTAACCTTTTCTTCCTCCCATTTTCCCCTTCTCTTGAATGCCTTTCTAGTTCTGTTTCTAGTCTATTCTAAGTGTTCTAAGTCAATTATGGAGTAGACCAAGTGGCATGGCTAGTAATAAAAGGAAGAAAGAAGGATTTTAAAACTATTCCTAAAATATTAATTACGTCCTGAAACTTTGACTACTTTGTTTGGGCTTATTTTAAAATTTTTTAAAAAACTATCATTTCTATCATATAATTGAGATTCTCTAGTTTATTAAAAATATTTACTTTTAAATTTTTAGGATTCAGAATAATTCATAATAATTCAATTAAAGTTTTAGTCAACTAACATTCTAATTCATGCACCAAAAGGTTTTTGTTATTCTAACAATTCCTATAGTTTTCAAGCCCTTTAAAAACTTTAATAAACTCAATTTTATCATTTAAAACTTCTTCTTTTAAGTTTCTAAAATTTTTCTTGAAATTATAATTTTGCCCCTACAATTTTAGTTCCTTCTATTTAACCATTTTGCCTCTAGTTTCAAGCCATTCTTAATTACTTACTATCATTTTAAATGCTCTAATTAGCATGCTATCCTTAATTTGTCTCAATTTATTCTACTTTAAGGTCCTCTTTCATTAACCAACCAGTTCTGATTCAGTTTTTTTTCGGTTCTAACTATCCTTGTAACACCCGATTTTTGTAAAAACAACGGAAACAGGCTAGATATAAAAGAGAGTCCCTTAAAATGAATCAGTTAAGGCCAAATAAAATTTGCATAAAATTATAAATATTAGAAAACAAGGAATCAAGGCTTAAGATGCCCAGAAACCGGGACTAGAATAGCTAAAGAAATTTTGATGAAATTCAGTGGCATTTTTGTAATTTTAAGCAACTCTTAGAAAACCAAATGAGGGATCTTTAAATGAAAATATTATGTTCCCTGGGGTTTTTAAAGGCCTTAAAAACATAAGAATCCCTAAAACAGTTAAAACCCCTCTGGTTTACGTTTTAGAATGTCGATGACCCCGAACTTTGACCCTTTTGTTCTGAAAGGTTTTACACCCGATTTGAGTAATTTCAAAGGCTATTTATTGGTTAGAGAACCTAAATTTTATGATAAAAAAGATATTTTTAAAAAATGATTTGAAATGAGCCTTAAACAAAAAAGCTAAGAATGAGGGACAAAATTAGCATTTTAAAAAACTTTTTGTGAATCCCCAGCTATATATAAGTGGTGCCCACTTCTCCCTCACATTTGGCTGACCTAAATTCTATCCAAGACTAGGGAGAAGTTTAGCAAAAAGTGGTGCATAAGAGGGATCTTCAGGGAGGAGAAAAACCTAAGAAAATGTGAGAAAAATCAAGGAATTTCTTACTCCTTACTCCTTCTTTCATTGAACTTGCTCTCCTTCTTCTCTTCTTTCTTTCCATGGTTTTGATGCATGATTTGGATCCATTTTGAGCCTTATTCAGAGGGGAGAAGTTTAAAATTTCAAGGAGGAGTAAAGGAAAGGGAGAAAACTCTTAAAAAGGCTAAGGAATCGAGGTATTTTCATGGCTTTCCTTGCTTCTTTCTTTTGCTCCACCATGAGTGATTTTCGGCCTTATGTAGAACAAATAAAAGGGAGCAAAATTTGACCCAAACCAAGCATGAAACCTAGGTTTTTAAGGGTGAGTAGATGCAAAGAAATTCCAAAAAGAACCATTAGTTTTCAAGCTTCCAACACCTAGGGTTTCCTTTGCACCTTAGTATGTATAAAGCTTTTTAGTGATATTTCTAATTGTCTATAAGTGTATATAGGTTCTTAAGATGCCTATAAAGACTCACATATGGCATTTCCTTCAAGAAAACAAAGCTAGCTCTGTAGGTTTAAAACCTAGCATATGTCTTGGCCAAGCTTGGTTTTGTCAGTAGGGAGAGTTTTAAAATTTTTCTAAGGGTAGAAAGGGACTAAACATGATATGAGAACATCAAAGAAAGGCTTGAAAAAATTTTAGAAGCTTTAGGTTGTGTGATGGATGTGTATGCTCCATAATAAGGCTTAAAGAAGCAACTTAGGTCTAGACTCTTGGGAATGAAATTGTGATGACTCCAAAAGGCTTAAATAGGGTCAAGAGACCTAGATGGAAGGAGAAAATGAAGCCAAGACCTTGAATTCTAGAACTTGCTTCATTAGGTCTTATATGACACCATTATGCAACCATAGAATAAAGTGAGCTTCCATAGTGAGTGGGTGATGCTAAAGCTTACTTCCGTGATGTAATTGTGTCTTATTTAATGTGTTTAGGCCAAGAAAACCAAGCCTCATCTCATTGCAAGTGTGTGGCCGAAAAGGGAGAGGAATATCTAAGGAAACAGTGTTGAACTCTTGCTTCAAAGGTAACTCTCTCTTCTTTCTCTCATGCATGAATGATTGTTTGTCTTGAATGTGTGTATGCATGTTTTAAGCTATGAAAGATATTTTAACATATATCTATATGCCATGGTACCATGATACTTTGTTATGCACTTGAATGATGCTTTATGAATATGTTTTGGCTTGCTTGAGTGTGGTGAAGTCAAAAGTCCCTTAACTAGGGTAAGGATGAGCCAAAAGTCCCCAAGAATGGGTGAGACAAAGTCAAAATTCTTTAAAGAGTGAGGCTTAGTCAAAAGTCCCTTAAGAAAATAGGCGAGGTAAGTCCAAAATCTCTAAAGAAAATGGGTGAGGCTAAACCATTTACTTGGGAATCCTATGTATGTTTTATGTGACTTCTTGAGTGCAAGAAATGTTCTACGTATGATTATGCACTCCATGATATCCATGCATGTATTTTTAGACTTGTATTTGCATCCTTTATATATGGTTGAAAGGAAGTAGAGCTATTGGGATTCCTAGAATTGCATTCCTTCCTCCCCATTGCCTAACATGTTTAGGTGGATCAAGTGAACCAAGGAATGGAAGCCACCAAGGTTGAGGGAGAAAGATTGACAAGAAAGTGTGCTATTTGTCTACTTTGTGACCATTTTAATGGCATATGATGTAACCTTATGATGAATATGTTGTATAACCATTTGAACATATGTAATTACATAGATAATTATGCATAAATGAGATTTGATGACATGTGAATGATATAGAAACTTTTTGACATTGAATGACAAGATGAAGCTTGTATGTTCTTGTGTATATCTTAGGCTGAGAGAGTGATTTTTTGAAATCTAGGTTTATTGACCTTTGATATATGTTTAATAAGCCATTTTGATGCTTTTCCACGTGCTCAAGTGGCCATAAAAGCCTTGGGAGCAAATTTGGACCCTTTATAGCTTTTAAGAAGCATAAAAAGAGCCATTTTGAAACCTTATAGCTCAATCTGACCAAATGAATGAATTTCCTTATAAAATTTGGCATGCATATAGATCTTATCTAGAACTTTTTGGAAAGCCAAAGACTAGATTATTTGGAACTCTATGAAATTAATTATGAATTTTTAAAGTTGCTAAATTTCAACTATTCTGGTATGGTTACTGTTCATATGGTCCATTTTTCCTTCTGTGTCATTCAAGGGTCAAATGGTGTCCAATACTTATGAAATTTTACAAGCACAAACTAGACATAATAAGCTTTTTATGGCCACTGAGATCTCCAATTGGAAGTTCTATGTTAGTACCAGTAGCACCAGCTGAGTTTATGTATTGTTCCATCAGTTTCCAGTGGCTTAAGTCTACTTTATTAGCCTAAACTTATTTTTAGCATAAAGTAGACATCCGTAAATTTCCAGAATGGTATAGTGTGCTTGATTTTGATTTTTCTAAAATTAGTTATGATTTTTCAAAGTTAATGACGGAAACCTGGCACATGAACTTGAGGCAACCTTCTATTATTTTGTATATATATGCTATGAGCTCGAGTTGTGGGCCACATTTTGATATGGTTTTGAGTTGTATGTGTGTAATTAAATAAGAGAATGAGATGAATGAGTTCATATGATCCACAAGATATGAAATGAAAATTTTATCTATGACATAACGCAAAAATAATTGAATATTTTAATACCATTTTCTTGGAAACCTTATGAGATTAATGGAAGGAAGTTAGGATATAGATAAGGAAGGCTAGTTAAATATGGTGTTACAGCCCTTCTCTTGCCTTGTGAAGCCATTTTAGATAATTTATTCCACTCTTTAAAGATTATTTTAGTTACCAAAATATAAGATATTATTGTTGGTGTCGACTGTCATTTTCTTGGAAACCTTAAGGGCCTTTTGTTTAGAATTATGAAATACCAAATAATTGTTGGTTGCATGGCTATAAGAATTATACCATTTGCAATATTTCCTTCCTTTCAATTCCCTAGCTTAGTATCGTTTAACTTTTGAAGCTCTTTTCATTTTGAAGGCTTAAGGGCTAAGCATGAGTGGCCTTCTCCACTCAAGATTTTTTGCCATTTTGATGTCAGCTATGTCTAGACTATCCTTTTCATCTGATTTGATAGCCAATGGCTTTGCTTCTACCTAAACTATAGAGATCATAAAAGGTCCTCTTAAAGTTTTAAATGTTCTTCTACATTTTTTTTGGATAAACTGTTCCATTCGTGAGGCCTTATTCACTAGGTCTATTAAGTTAAAGTAATCTTGCATTATTAAGATTTCTCTCAATGCCAAATGCATTTGGCCAATTGCCATTTTGGCAACTCCACTTTCTGGCAGTTGCATAGTGCATCAACTCTTTATGCTTTAGAATCCTTCGTAAACTCTTTAGCTAGTTTATCAACCCTCTACTTAAGTGCTAGAACATTTACAGTAGTTACCTCTATTTAGGCTCTATAAAATTACTAATGGAAAAGCTTCTCCATGTCTTGCCAATTCTAAACAAAATTAGGTGGCAAGTTTGCATACCAAGTGAAAGTTGTTCATGTTAAGGGTAAAAGGAAAAGCTACAACTTATGGTATTCGTTCTAATTGGCCTCCCCACATTAGGTCAAGAATCTACTACTATGTTCCATTATGGGTTGCCTATCCTCTCCTATAAAAGTAAAGAAATATGGAGCCTTGAAGCTTCTTGGTAGTGGCATCACACAATTTATCTACTCAGGATATGATTTCTTATAAATCAGCCTATCCTTCTACTTAGGTATGAACTCAAAATGTTTCTTCATAACTTTAGCTATCATGTCTGGATTTATAAAGGCTGCATTAAGGCCATCAATTGACCTTTGTCGTGGTATGCCTGATCCTTGACTGTTAAGGCTTAAAGGAACTTGCTACTTAACAAAAAAATAGGGTATAGGTTCATCTAATGTATAATAGTTAAAGCAATACATGACCTTGTTGGCCTGGCCAATCTAGTCCTGCCTAGTCATGTTGGGCTAGATTAGACAAGACCAAAAAAAATTTTTAACCATCTTAAGCCGAGATAATTAACCTAGTTGGATTAAGTTTCAAGACATACATACTGGTTAGTTTGGGTCAACCCAACCATATATATTGAATAAAAAATTAATTTTATAAGGACTTATATAAAAAATTTATTTTTTTAAGGCAATACAATATTTTACATAGATTTATATGAAAATTGTATTTTTGTAATGGGCCATTTTTTAATTTTAACTAAAAAATTTTAAAACACTTTTTACAAATTATAAAAAATTAAGGGGCTAAAGCCCTTACTAATCCCTTCTTGAGTATGATTATCACATTCAAATGAAAGAATGCTAGAAAATAAAGGAGGCAAGGAGTTGAAAGTAAAAATCTTAAAATTGAGATAAAAAAATGCATTTTTTGGGAAAATAAGAAAGCAAATAACCATTGGTAATTTTCCATCACTTAGATCTAAAACTATCACCCTAAAAAAAAGGTTGCCTCAAATGAACCACTAAACTTCGAGTTATGGCCTTTTAAAGTTTCATCCTCTATACATCCATTTTCTTCTTGCTCCCTTATTTGGACCCACATTTTTTCATTTCCATTGCATGAATCTCATAAAAATGTTTCAAAACGAATAGTCATATGCCTAAAATGGTCACGTGATTATAAAGATTTAAGCATTCAAAGTTTTTAACTTCTTCAAAGTCCAAAATCGAAAAAGAAAAAGGTGGAAGGCCTGGCCAACTTAGCTCTTGCAAAAACCAAGCCTTTCCCAAGCTAGACTGGGTATTGAGTTGAAAAAATAGGCCCAATACAAAACTAGGTTGGGAATTAGGCTAGGCAAATGCCCAACTTGTGTATACCCCTAACAATAATCACCATTATGGGTGTCAATTGCATGCTCGTCTAATACATGGTAGGTTGCCATACCAATGTCAAGAATGTTATTGGCTTGTAAGGGGTTGATTGTATGCCTTAATCATTAGTTGGACATTGACTCATTAGGGACTAGTCCCATATTAACTTCGTCCCTCTCTAACCAAGTATATTTTTTAAGAAATTCTACTGACATGATATTCAAATTTGATAACACCAAAATAGGCTCTTTGAAAATTTGAATGTGCTCACACTACAGGTTATTGGAACTTAAGCTTGTTAACCCACAAGTAGTGTCATTCATTAGCAATGTTTCCAAACAAAATGTAGTAGTACTCTGAAGATCATACTAGAATAGCTATAATGGAAGACAATTATCTTAAGGCATTTTCACTTATGATAGTCACCATTCTGTCATTAAAACACCACGTGATGAAAGGAGTACAAAAGAGTGCATGTTGGCCATGTTTGTTGCTTTTGCAAAAATTTTGAAAAGTTTTTAATGCATGAGTGGTCCCATCAAGTATGCCAAAAATGGATGTTAGGGCCAAAATTCCTATCAGTTAAATAATTAAGTGTCTTCAGTTGAAGAGGGACTAGCTAACTTCTATGATCCTTGTTTTATGAGCGGAAGGTAAAAATGGGACACAACTCTCCAAAGATGGACTATCCTAGGTTTTAAACAAAGCTAAGCCTAGGTAAAGAAAGGTTTCAAATGTGACCAATGACAGAGTAATTGGCACTAGAAAGAAATTTCTCTATTGCAATTAAATTGCACATACAAATTTAGGCAAAGTTGAATTGACAACAAAAATTTCATGGAAAGTTATAAACAAAGCAAGTAAACAAAGCTAATAAATAAAGCAAGTAAATAGAATTGTAAATCAAGTTCTTTGTGTTGGTTTCTTTGTATCTTTTCTCTATCATCTTTTCCCTTTTATAACTCTTTTGGTAGTAAAACACATCCCTTTGTTTGGCTAATACCCTTCTTCTATGTCTTTTTCACATTATTGCCCTATCATGTTGATCATGTTATGTATCTGCCCCCACAAAGTCACTTACTCTAAGAATCCACGACCCTTAATTTCTTGCTTGTTATGTTTTCGACTAAATAATTCTTGACAATTATCTTATCCACGACTACCATCTCAAATGACATTATCTCAAGTGATGTTTCCAATTGCCGTATTATCTGCTATAGATTTCTGGTGCTAACAAATTCATTAATTCTTCCCGAACTAGTAAAGTTTACAAAATAACAAATATTATTTAGCCAACTTTATTACAGTATAAAATATATGGCAGTTACAATATTATGTTTCAAATTGTACGAGCAGTACAAGGAAAAGCAATTACTGCTTTTGTCTTTTGGATGGTTCATTATTATGGTTCATTTTTAGTTAATTTTAGCCAAAGTTCTTTTAGTCATAACTATTATTAAGTCCAAATTCATTGGTGCGGTTTTATATTTTTGTCATCAAATTTTTTAATAAAAAGATAACACGTAAATGAGTTTAGCATTTCGCTATCATTTTATATTTTTATTAAAAATTAAAGGAGAAACTGCATTTTATCCTAACATACAGTTTAATCATAACATTAGTACTTAAAAAGGATAACACTATGCCTCTAAAACTATTATAAAAAGTGAGACAGCTATTTACATGTCAAATTTAGTATTTAATAGTTATGTAACCAAAAATACACTTTCCAACCTTTGAATGTTAACTTCTTCTATCTATCTTTGAAAAAAGTACTAATATCACCTTGAAAAATACTTGTCTTTTTCAAAATAAATAATGCAAACTAACTTTTCTTTTTTTAAATGACAAATCAACTTTCAAAAACTCTAAAGTTGACTTCTGTTAATTATGTGGTTAGCACTTTTTTTAATAAATCATTTTTAATGGATTAATGATTTATTGCGATTTGACAAAAAATTCAAATGTGAAATTTTAATTAGAAAATTTTCATGACAAATAATTTTTTTAAAAAAGTTCATCTTAATCTTGGCTAATGATAAATTAATGATACCTGAGGGAATGTTTGCTTATCTTATACAATAAGAATAGAAAGCAGTGCTCTACCTTAACACAAGTATATTTTAAAAGTTTTTATTTAAAGATTTAATCTTCACTAGTAAAAGGTTTAGGTAGAGCCAAACATAGCGGCTAGCGAAGTTAATTGTAATAGTTTTGGATGTTTAAATTTTTCTTATTGCAAAAGAAGTATTTTAATTTAAATCACATTTTTGTTTAAAAATGAAAAATGATATTCAATAAAGAATTAGAGTCTAACCCAGTATTGCGATGATGTTCACTCCAAGTGCCAAAAAATTCCATTTAAGCATCTCAGGGTTTAAATCCATTTTGTCCTCTGCCCAAAGATACGCCAAAACTGCTGCTTTGGTAGTACCTTTGAATTCAATGGTGGCTGGAGCGTTGTCATATTGTGATTAATGTGATTGGGCATTTGGGATGAAGTAGAGGGAAAATTGGATATTGAAAAAGAGTATTTTAATAATTTTGCATGATTAGAATTAGATTTAATGTTCAATTTAGATGATAGGAGTTATTACAGCAAAATTAATAGGTTAAAGAGTTAATTGCAATTTTTCATATATTAAAAGAAAATAATATAATTGAAGGTAAAAATTAAGATAAATCAATATAATTTTTTTTAAAAAAAATTAATTAACCTACATTGAAAGAATTGGGCAGAAATTTAAGTTTTTGTCAAAAATTCAAAAAGATATGTAATAATATGAAAACTTATCCTTTAAGGACTTTCACAACACTTGCTTCTGTAGTCTTCTACACTTCTTATTTTTGAGTAGTCTGATCCACGTCCTGCCAGGGAACCAAAAAAGAACAGATTTGCTTATAGGTTAAGATATCGCACCACGGTAAAAATAAAAGAAAAGTATATTTTATTTCTTGAACTTTAATTTAATTATAATATTAGTATGTAAATTTTTAAATGTAACATTTTTTTAAATTATCATAAAAAGTTAAAAGTTATCTATTTATTATATTTAACATCTAATAAGCATGTAAGTAACAAAAATTAACTCTCGACTTTTCAAAAATTAAGTTAGTTTTCAAAAATTAAAGTGATACGAATAATTTTCTTTTAAATGATAATAAAGGTTAATTTTCAAAGACGCAAAAATTGACTTTTCCGTTTAATTTTGTGGTAAAATTGATAAAGGAATAATTATTTCACTTTTTATAATGATTAAGAAAGTAAAGTACTATATTTCAAAATTCAAACATTAACATTATTATAATCAGTCTAGAGAATAAAATATAATTTCTTCAAAAATGAAATTATCCTTTAAAAGCTTGATCGGATTTTTTAATAAGCTATTTAATATCTTTATCATTGACCTGCCTACTCCCACTAGCTTCTAGTTACTTGTTTTAAATATATATTAGCAATAACTCTTGAAAATTCAAGAGTTTTTTAAAAAAATGCGGGTCTTATCAGAAAATAAAAAAAAAAAGATCTCAGCGAAAAAATTTTTACAATGGAAAAAAAAAAAAGGATGAACAGTGCAAAACAATATACAAATAGTATAAAACAATACGCATAATGCGACGTTATAAAGCACTATATAAACAGTAACAAAATAAACAATACCGCGAGTCATGGCTTATATATATATATATATATATATATATAATATTTTGATTGTATTATGAATTATTTGTTAGTATGTATATGCATACATATACATATATATATATATATATATAAAGTCAAAATTACATCCATTCCGTCTATCCCAATTGATCTATTATTTTCCTCCCAACAAACAACAGGAATTTTGAGTCCGTAACAAAACTGCAGTGCAACTTGTTGGTGCAAAACCAATCCCAATTTTAAGAACTATGAGCTTGATTTCTTATTTTTAGAATAATTTTTTATTTTTAAAAATAAAAAATAAAAAAATTTGTTTAATAATATATTTTTAATAAAATATTTTGTAAAACAAAAAAAACATAATTATATTTTTAAAAATTAAAAAATTAAAATATTTTTTAAATATTTTGTAACTTTTCTTTAGTAGAATTAAAAAAACAAACAAAAAATAATGATTTTTCAGAGTAATGATTTAAACAAATTTTTTTATTTTTTTATTTTTAAAATTTATTTTAAAAAATATCTGTTTTAAAAATATTAAAACCAAAACAGAATCAAACGGTCATGTCTCTCTTTTTTTTCTTTTTAATCAAGTCTGTAGCACACTGTTTATTTTCCAATTTATAATGAAAATGCTTTAATGGTCCCCCAACTTATCATAAGAAATTTGGTGTATCTCTAAATTAGTATTATTATTGATGACCACGACAACAACAATGAAAGAAAATTTTTAATTTAATATTTTTAAATTTATATATATACATTTTTTCTTTTTATTGTCTTTTCAGTCCAATTTCTTTTTAAATATTAAATTTAAGATTAAATTATAATATTTAAATTAAAATTTTTCTCCGATCATCATCGTCATGAAGAAGTTAAACCAAAATATACTCTTAGCATGATGCTTAATCACAAAATGACGTAATAAGACAAAAAAAAAAAAAACAAGAAGGCAAAAAGGAACACAAAACGTTCACAGACAGTTCTCGTTCCTTGTTTACATATGAAATAAATCATGGGAACCTTGTCTTTTATGCTTCTAGATGATCTTAAACAGGGTCACATGTGATAGCATTCTGATTTCTAAATCTCAAATCTACCCTTTTGCATTCAAATATATGAATTTATTTAAGGATTATTTAAGTTTAAATCTTGGAATTAGCATATTGAAAAAACTTACACTTTTAAATGTATCATAAAGTTTAAAATTGATCAAAAAATTTTAAAAAAAATTTCAATTACATACAAGCTAATCCAAATATACTTTTACTGTATAACCAAAAAGAAACAAATGAATTAAAAGAAAATTTTAGTTGCATCATTTAACACAGTTTATTCAATTACTTTTTAATCAATTAATGATTTTTTATTTTTATTTTTGTTTTTATTTTTAATAAACTATTTAGGTATACTTTAAAATAATGAATAATTTTCTTTTAAAAATATGTTTTTTTAACAGCTAGCATAATAAAATTGTTAAAAGTAGGCTTTAACTCACTTGGCTAACCTTGAAGTAGGATTCTTTGTTGTGCAAATTGCACAATTGATCTAACTATCTATTTTTCCTATGCAGTAGATCTAATAATCTATTTTTTTTTGTTATTTTGATTCTTTTTTTATTTTGAAAGAAACTAAATGAAGACAGTCTTCCGCCTTTCACTAGGTAGACATTAGATTATATGTAATAATAATAATTTAAACGATGTGTGTGTAGCAAAGGTTAAAAAAAAATTTTCATTTCGCATCTTGCTTCCTTTAAAATATAAAAAAGAATAATAATAAAGATCTAGATCTATTACATAGCAAAAACGGATAATGGGATTTGCTTGTTCAACAGAAGATCCTCATCCGTTAACCCTTTTAATCCACTTAAGCCATATTTGATTGAAGGATTGAATGGAAGATGATGAAAATTTTTTTTAAGAAAACATCTATTATGTTCTTAACATCATTTCTCAATAATATATATTCTTTTTTGTTATTATTTTTTTAAAGTAAAAGCTCAAGTGTCATTTTTATCCATTTCATTCGCCTTTTTCATTTTCTCTTCTTTCCCTGTCTACCATTACCTCCAACCAAATGTGGCTTTTATGGGTTGACCTACACAATTAGCACATGGGCCCTTTATTTTTTTGTTGGTGGACTGGATTCAATCCAGCAGCCTGCTGCTGCTAACCTAGAGATGGGCCAAATCTTCATCTTGGATCTGGTCCATTTCACATCCTTTCAAAAAAAAAAAAGGTTACAGGAAGTTAGGTTTATGAACTTTTTTATATATATAAAATGATTTGAAAAACTGAAAAGTCACTTATGTAATTATAAAACAAATGTCATCTGTGCAAACTTTTCCTCCTTATTTATAAACTGTGGCTACGTATTGAAAGTTAAAGCGCGGTCCAAATATTTATATATACCCTTGTGTCATCCAGTCAAGGGCACTAACTAATTTAGCTTTTTCTTATGCACTGTGGCCTTTTCATTCTTCTTCTCTAGCTATGCCAGTATACGGCAGTTACAATATTATGTTTAGAATTTTCATTTGTTGTTTGGTTTGACTATATATTAGGTTTTAAAAGATATTATTATGTTATATGTTGGGGATCATATGAATTGTTGTTTAAATATTATTTTTTGTTGCCTTTTTAAAATAAAAATAGTGTTTTTACAAACTTTTTGGTTCTCACTTACATGGATAAATTCAGTCCAACGCCAAGTCAATCCATTTTAACAAATCCGTATAATCTTTTGAAAATCATTATTGCCATTATGACAATTGAAAATTGAGCCAAGAAATAATCCAAAATACTCACTATTTAATATATAAATAGAATATATTATTAACAATGAAATGTTTCATCATTTTAATATTTATATGATTATTTTTGTTAAAATTTGAATAGAATATAAGTTAAGTGAAAACGTGATAAACTCTAGAAATTAAATGATATAGTTTGGCCTATAACTCCCCTTCTCAATGTACTACATTTAACCTTTTTCAGATCACATCACCCTCTTGCAGTTTTGACTTTAGACATCTTTTTCTTAGACTCATTTGATATTTGGAAGGGAAGGCTTTTTTAAGAATATGGATCATCTGCTGTTATATTGTTCTACTTTTAAGAGAGGAATGGAAGGCTAAGTAGGTTTATTTTAAAATAAAAACAAAAAGAAATTAAAACACAATCCTTTTCTATAATAACAGCACAATTACAGAGAGAACATAACAGTAGAAGATCCAAACTTCTTGGTAACAATGTTTATTATATTTTTATAATGATTATTTAATATTTTTTATTTTTTCAAATAAAGATACGATCAATTATATTCATTTTTTTATTTTTTTTATTTATATTTAACGTGATATATACTAAATGGCCATTTAGTTATGAAAGCAAGAAAAGTTAACCATTCTTGGCTACAACTTTTAAGCATATAAAAAAGAAAAATTATAATTTAAAATATTTATACCAAAAGATTTTAAAATTTAAAATTATTTTAAAAAATTAAAGGACCAAAAGTTTAATATGTACAAAAAAATTACAATTTAAGTTTTCAAGTCAAAATTGTTTGTTATTGAGTCTTTAAAATGATTTTAAAATATAAATTTTTTTAGTATAAATATCTTTAATTTAAAGCCCTCAACTGTAATTTTCTCATTAAAAAAAAAAGTCTATAACTCATTTCTATACTTTGAGAACACATCTTAATATCTATTTATTAATTCAAATAGCCAAAGGAGCATAACACATCAATTTTTCGTATGTACATACTGATGTACCCAGCATAATCAACATTCATATTTATACAAAGTAGTAGACTAGGCCTTATTTCAGTCACTTTCTTCCATAAAATCTATAATGCATGCATGCTTCCAGAGCATCATTATATGTACAACACAATATTAATCACCATGTCTCATTGGTAATTACGATTAAGAGAGACTATTAGGTAAATTTATTTTATTAAAGATATGTTAACTAAACTAACCATAAAGAGACACACAAATATATTATGTACTTTTTCAGTAGAGCTCACTTTTGATATACTTATTTGTTTCTTTATAAATGATTTGGTCTGATTATCTTTTTATAGCTTAACTTTGATATATTTTCAGAGTAGCCATTTTGATATATTTTGGTATTGACTTCGTTAAATGGAAGAGGAAGATCCTGTGTAGGGAAACACAAGACAACAACTTTTCCCCAAGCTCTTCCAGTTTCCAGATATCAAAAAGCCTCGATTACCTTGCCAAATTTATAAGGGCTTGTGGGATCAATCACAACTTTGAGCTTTCCACTCTCCAAAGATGGCCTAAGATTCTCCAAGCTTTCCCTAGACACTGTCAAGTTTGAATAAACTGCTCTTGGATGCGATGGAGGCCATGTTATATCAACTATGACTCCATCATCCTTTGCTACCACAGCAGATTGTTGCTGTCACCTGAAAATATTAAATTAGGGGTTAAAATGTATAATAAAGATGTCAAAAATTACTTCAACTCAAAAGCATAAGCTATTAAATTGAAGCTTCTGAATAGTTTTATTATAACTAGAAGGACTTGTTGCACGAATTTTTGTGCAACATAAAAAAAAATGAAATGCATATATAAAACCTAATACAAGCTACATTGTTCACCATTTTAAAATAGCGTGACTTCCTTCATTCTTTATAAATATAAAGATATTAAAAGCAAAAAGCGCTTTTTTAAGAGTTTATAGACAAAATATAAATTTATCATACCTTGTACTAGCACTTAATTGAAAAAAAAAAAAAAAGGAGGAACAACAATGATTGAACTTCTAATCATCTAATTATAGGGTATTTGATAACATGTTAAAAACTACTTCAATTCCAAAACTTAAATTGTTAAGTAAAAGCTCATAAAAAGTTTTAATGTAACATCTAACAGTTGAACAGCATTCTAATGATTTGGTGTAAATTATTAGACTCTATATTGTCTACATAGTCTAAGTTGGCAATTTGTTAGAAACTAAAGTAAATGCAAAGGGGCAGAGGCACGCAAAGCTATATGCAACTAACGAGAGATTAAATATCCATTCTAGATATTGAAGATCAAATGAGAAGTATGTATGCTCTGTAAAACACGAAAAATACACAATGAATTAAGAACTTATCAACATCTAATTAAGCCCTACAATCTGTTCCTCCAACCACACCTCTCCACAAGTAACTAGGGCATTTATTATATTTTGATCTTATAATTTACCAGAATCTATCTATCACACAAAAGATAAAAGTACTTAAATCTAACAGTGACGAAATAAAAGATGTTGTGTAAGTATAATTTTTAAAGTAAATTATATAGATTTTTCTTAAATTTTAAAGAAATTACATAGATATTATATTGTTTTCAAAATTTATATAAACATCTCTTCGAATAAAATGTTACTCTATATTTTAGTATAATTTTAAAAATTTTTGACAAAATACCTTTCATTCAATTAAATACATAATTTTTTAATTAAAAAATAAAAGATATTTTGATTAAAAAAATTAATTGGATTAAAATATAGGACAAGTTTTGTTTTAGAGGGGATTTGTATAATTTCAATAATCTCAAAAGAGATTTGTGTAATTAAGTTAATCAAACTAAACCTACAATTGAATTTAAAGATCAAGAAATTTACCAACTATGTCAAAAACAAAATCAAATTTCTCTTCAATATCTTCATATTTTGTCTTTGTATAGTCAACAACTTTATCAGCACCCAACTGCTTTACAAATTCAACTTTGGGGGGGGGGCTAGTTGTAGCCACAACGTAAGAAGCTCCATAGAAATGCTTGGCTAGCTGAACAACCAATGTTCCAACGCCACCAACTAATTGGTCCTTTTCTCCTTGTGAACCCCTTTTTAAACTATCTCTTTTCATTCTTTAAGGACTACATATAACATAACCTATAGATTCCAATGTAATTGATCATGTAGAAGAAAATCACTTACAATCCTATACATGACTAGAACATCTTATTGCATGGGCTACGACTAGTGGTTGAATAATGAAATTTTAGAACTATCACCAATTTTTCATTGTAATTTATTACAAATAAGTGAACTTGCCCTTGTAATGCCATGCCACATCCATGAGGTTGCAAAATGATTATGAATTGGTTCCCTTGTCATCCATGCTAAGATACTTAGGTCTTAAGGTATTTGCCAACGATGTGTTGGGGTCATATGAAAATAAGCACCAGATATGTTTGGCTTAGAGAGCTTGATTGAAAGTCTAGTGTGTTTAATGCCTAAGCCACATTCATAACTAGGTCACACACCTCAGTCCATCTAAGTAAATGCATTTTCGGTCTAGCATCCAAATAACTCTAAAATTTTTTTACAATATTCATATCTATTTCATTGTAATATTTTTTAGGGAGAGCAAAGCAATAAAAAGAAGAAACTAACATAGAATTCAAAACTGATTTTATCATAGTGAGTTTACCCACTTGGGATAACAAATTTCATTCCTAGGCTTATAATTTTTTATCAATTCCACCAACCCCTTTCTTATGTACCTAGGTTTTACTTCTTCCTATATCTATTTGCGTACCTAAATACTTCCTAAACGGGTCTTAAATTTTACATCAAACACAGCTGCTATACCTTTTTTCAAACAATGCGATATATAAAGACTAAAAATAATTGTGGATTTATTTGGGTTAATAAAATAGCCTAATAATTGATTGTAATGATCAGGAATTCCACATATCTGATGACATACATTTTCTTTGGCTTGAAAAAATAATAAAATATCATTTGCATATATCAAGTGAGTTATCGATTGTAAAAGACCAAGAAATTTTAAGACCTTTCCATCTATGATTATGCTCCTTTATATGAATCATGCATGAAAGAACACTAGCAACATAAGAGAAATAGATATTGAGATAAAAGGTCACCTTGACAAAGACCCTGTTAAGGCTTAAAATGGTTTATTGGGTGACCATTTACTACCACCTGGTACAAAATTGTCATAACACATTGCATGATTAATTGAATCCAATGATTGGAAATTGCAATTTTCTCAAAACCACATACAAAAACTTTCATGATACTTTATCATATGCCTTTGCTATATCTAATTTATAAGCACCCTATGACATTCTAACTTTTAAAGTGCCATTAGACTTATTCATTTATTAGAGTTGCGAGATTTTAGTGGAAATTTAAGTATAAAGAACTTTACTAATTTGATTTCTTTTTTCACTTTTTATTTAAGCATCGAGGCCATCTATAAACATGGGTATCATATAATTGAATTTGTACATTCCATACCATAGAATTACAAATATTGTTAATAATGTCACTAAGTAACCTCAATAGTTCTCTAATATCAACATAAATTGTTCAACCTATTCTTAGCCTATATTACTTAAAGTAGCATGGTGTCTTCTAATTATTTTTACTACCATCCATAGAAGAAATAAAGTCTTTGAGTCCTCATAACATTGTCTTTTAAATTGTGGAAGGCTGGTCCACTTCTAGCACTTCAATTAACTAATAACTTTGAATAAGCCCATTTGGAATCTGATTTAAATGTATTACCAAGTGTAATGAGAATTGATATTCTTAACAAGAACAATTTCTAGTTTTGAAAACTACTAATGTTTAGTTGCCACATGTAAAAAAAAAACATTTTCTTTCTCTTCTCCTTTTATTCATAGCACATAATGATAACAAACATATTATAACATAATAATATAAAGAAGAGATCACATATATATAGAACATCAAATCATATTAAAAATATTGGTGTACATTCATTCTAGATTGTACTTCAATCACCTTTGCATAAAGAAGAGATCACATATGAACTAACGTGGTCTTTGGCATGATTATTATAGACGTGCAAATGATGATAAGTATATCAATCATAATCACATTTAGACATAATGATGTATATTATTACATTATTATCATGTCGCTTATTGTATGTAGGTATTACTTTTGAACATTACACAATTGGCTTTATTACATAATTTCTATGTATCATATAACTTGATGCATACCAGCATGCTTCTATATTGGCTTTAGAAGATTTTATCATGGTTCATATAAATAGTAGTTGTAACATTTTCCTTAAAATAGATTTTTTGCATTATTAAATCAAATTAACTAAATTAGGGACCCTTAAATCAAGATAATAAGGCCCTAATAAGTGAATTCGATAATCTATGAATTTTGGGAAATAAACTAAAATTTTTTGAAGTCATTAGACATTTAATTAGAATTCTTATAGATTTTTAAGATTTATTTAGAATTAAAATCCAATTGTTGAATAATAGCAAATTAAGAAATAAGTACCAGAAAAGTTCCAAAGCCATTAACAACCCAATAATATAAGGAAAATAAAAATATTTAGAAAAAAATTTAAGGGTCAAAATATAATTAATAAAAGTATAAGGTTCAAAAGTGTAATTTAAACCAAGATCAACTTTTTTTTTTGGCCAAAGCTATAATTTTAGCCAAATGAAATTTAGAGGGCTATGTATGAATGCATTAGCTCAAAATGATCATTATAGTTATACAAACAATTTCTATAACTTCCACTTTCCCTAAAACTCCACTAATATGTAGATATCATGCATCGAAATGCATGAAACTATATGAAAAATCTTCTTCATCCTTTTTAAAATGACAATTTAAAGGGAAGTGAGAACATGGTCAAAGAGTAAAATTATAGAGTTTTAAGGGAGAGTTTGAGGGATGTAAATCTTTGTTTTAGCATAACAACTATCTTATTCTGTTGCTTGCATGCTGTTTGGGCTATATGGGATAAAGTAAACAAGTTAAAAGTTTGTATAGAGAATGAAGCAAAAAAGGTGTTTGGACACAGCTACCCCATGCTATAGAGCATAGGTCGTGCCCAGAACCTAAAAAACATAGAGGGGAGGCTAGGTGGTGTAGCACAGCCTATTTTCCAAAGATTTGCACAGCCCCCCTCCGTGTAAAAGTGTATAGGGCTGTGTGATTTTGGTAGTTCCACTATTTTGCATATTTTAAGTTGCTAAATTTGCCCCTATGTATATATATTACTTATGGAACTTCTTTAAACATAAATTGGTGATTTTAAGCTATTTTTTTAGTTAAAATTTTCATGTAATCAATGAGAATTGTTGATGATTATAATAATTTGCTTGACATATTTGTTTGACAACTATTACATGTAACTTTAAATATGGTTTATTGATATTGCCTATAGTCCTTATGAATCAAATATGCAAATGGCTTTATTTTAAAGTTTGGCATGCAAAAAATGAAAGTAAAAGTTATGATTATGGAATGAAATAAGTAAAAACACCCATTGTTGTTAGCATCACATTTTAAATAGTGATATATTTCATTTGCTTGCAGTAAGTGGATTCATCGCTAGGGAACACCTTAGTTTTGCAAATATATGTATATGGCTGATCATACTAATAGATTTTATGATATGTAGGGATAAGGAAGGTGGCACATTTTGAGTGAGTCAAAAGGGTTATCCTAGTGAGTCGGGCCTACTTTTAACAATTTTACTATGCTAGCTATTAATTTTTTTAGAATAAAATTATTTATTATTCTAACATATACATAATTATTTTTACTAAAAAATATCATTAATTGATTAAATAATAATTGAATAAATTGTGTTGAATAACAAAACTAAACCATATAAAGTGAATTATAATTTACTTTGAATTTTATATTTCTTTTTGTTGTACAGTAAAAAAATTTTTCAATTAGCTTTTATGTTAATTGAGATTAAGTTTCTTTTTAAATGGCTTCAAACATTAATCTTTTAAAAATCAAACTGGTCATTGAATTGATGAAAATATTAATTCATAATTCATTAGTTTGATTGTTATTAAACCTTGGTCGAATTGAAAAGAATTAAATATACCTTTTTAGTTGTATATAATTAAAACTCTCATATAATAAATAACAAGAAACAAAATTAATAATAATTAGAAATATATTATATATTTAACATTTCTTCACTAATACATTTCAAATTTTTTTAATGTAAAAAATGATTCCATTATTCTTTTAATTGCTATTTCTAATATATGTTTATTACTTACTCATTTGCCTACCATTCCTCCCCATTTTCTTTTTTCTTTCGAATATTTATTGAATTCGAATTCTTTGTGCATCCTAATCTGGACCATAAATATTAAATTTAGATAGTCCAGATTTCATGAATTTTTCTATTTTCAGTATAAAATATCCTTTTTTTTTGTAGTTGATAATTGTAAAAATGTCTTCATTCTATGTTTTGCATCTTTTAAAGTTAAAAAAATTAATTAAAAAAATATATAAATATAGATAAACCATATCACATTTGGACAATGGAACCCAATTATGCACACAACATCCATGCACATATTTACCTTTCAATTTTATGTTTCCAAGGTTTTGTAACGCCAGGTACGTTGTAAAAACATCAAAACTAGTTAGTTTGAAAAACAAGTCCCCTAAGATGAGCTATTCAAGGCCAAATAAAATTTTGATAAAATTTTAAATAATAGAAAATGAGGATTTGAGTCTTGAGTTGCCCAAAAACCAGGACCGGAGTGATTCGAAAAATTTGCCGAAAGGTCAGTGGCATTTTCATAAATAAGTGCAATTTTGAAAAAATACTTAAGAGAGCTTGTTAAACAAAAATTTTGAGTTGCTTAGGATTCTCAGAAGCCCCAAAAATCATGGGAACCCCGAAACTGGTAAAGCCCCTCCAGTGTACTTTTTTCGACGTCAGTTGATCCAGACTTTGACTGATTTGTTCGGGAAGATTTTATCTCCGATTTGAGTGATTTCAAAGACATTTTATTAAATTGAGAACCTAAATTTTATGATGAAAAAAGCGGTTCTCAAAAAAAGCTAAAACGAAGCCAAACCAGAAATACCATTACGAAAAGGCAAAAATGGAAACAATTTGCAAAAGGAAGCTTCTAAATGCTACTTTAAAGTCCATGTTCATCCTCTCCCTCCCTAAACCGATTTTCTTCTGCTCAATTTTAGAGAAAACTCATAGCTTCTTAGGCGCACAAAATAGAGGGATTTGTGGAGGAAGAAAGAAGGCAAAAGGTGAGAAAATGTAGGATTTTGCTACTTCTTCCTCTTGAAACTTCATTCTCCTCTTCTTGCTTTATCTTTCCATAGTTTTAATAAACTTTTTGGTTCTATTTTGGGGTCAGACTAGAGGAGAGAAATTCAAAATTCAAGGAGGAGGAAAAGGGAAGAAGGACTCTTGAAGGAAGCTTGATTGTAAGGTAGTTTCTCTTCCTTTGTTTCTTTTTTTTTTCTCCTTCTTCTCGTCCACGGTGGGATGCCTAAAATAGAACCATGAAGAGGGAAGAGTTTCTGTTTTATAATCCAAAATAATTCATCAAACTAGGCCATGGGAAGATGGAATATACCAAAAAATTGCATGGAAAACTAGTGAAATGCAAGTAGGAAAAGTGTAGGATTCTTGAACATAATCTAAAATCTAGGTTGATTCAAGAAGTCCCCATCATATGTGAGTGCTTTTTTGAGTTTCTAAGACTCTTAGGGAGTCTCCCAAGTGCCCCATCCATTAAGGAAAAATTTCAAATTCCATGGGTCCTTAATGGAAGCATAAATTGGCCAAGACCCATAAAGATAGCTAGGAGATATTTTAAATGATTCCAAACTTAATTTGAAACTTTATATGATAAAAGAAGATAGAGAAACCCTTGGAAAAAATTTAGAAGCTTTAGGTTGAGAGATGAGGCAATGGCTTCCATAATGTAACCTTATGAAGCAACATAGACTTAGGTTTGGGAAAGTGAGTGCGTGATGGCTTCAAGGACCTTAAATGAGGTCAATATGGTAAGAGAATGGAACCAAGAATGTTCATTATGGTAGTTGCTTCATTAGGTCATTAATAGAATCATATTGTAACAAATAGCATAAAGTGTATTCTTAAGAGTGAGTTGGAAGTCCTAACTTGTTCCAACAGTATAATTGAGTGTTGTCTATTGTGAATAAGCCAAGGAAATCCAACCTCACCTCATTATAGTTATGGAACTGAAAAGAAGAAAGAAAAAACAAAGTAAGGCTTGAAATTACACCAAGATAGCTCACCACCTTTTCTTGTTGCATTTTCATGTTACATATGTGTCATTGTGTGCTTGTGTGTATATTTATATCTTTGAGACATGTCACTTGATGCTATATTGCTATTTTGGTACTAATATGCTTTCTTGAATATCTT
Source organism: Erythrophleum ivorense (assembly GCA_026724425.1). NCBI lineage: Eukaryota > Viridiplantae > Streptophyta > Magnoliopsida > Fabales > Fabaceae > Erythrophleum > Erythrophleum ivorense. The sequence goes on along the minus strand of JAIUCV010000036.1, from coordinate 2,640,435 downwards.
TGAATTCTGGAAATGTCTCATAAGGGTGAAGTAGTGTTAAAAGTCCCTTGATGTGGGTGAGGAGATGCTAAAAGTCTCATGGCATGAGTGAGACAAAGCCAAGAGTCCTTTTGATGGGTAAGGCTAAGTCAAAAGTCCCTAAACTAAGAGTGAGGCAAATCCAAAAGTCCTAGAAATGGGGTGAGGCCAAACCAAAAGTCCCTAGAGCTCATTTTTATGCTTGACATGAGTTTATGACACAAAAATGTAAATGATAAATGCTTGATAGATTGATTGATTGCATACTTGTACTTTGACATGTTGTATGCCTGAATAGGTGTATGAGCTATTGAGATTCAATGAATCTCACCTCCTCCTTTCTCTCATCTTATATGGTTTAGGTGGAGTTCAAGATCCAAAGGATAGAGGCCAAGGAGTCTAAATCTCCATCTCTTGGCAAATCTTGTTATTTTGATGTACTAGAATGTCAAAGTCTATATGTATATGTTATTTTTGAATCATGAAACTTTGAATAAGTGTAAAACTATGTAAACATAGTATATATATCAAGAATAGAATTAAATAAGTGGAAGTGTGTAAGTTGACCTTTTGGAAGCTCACTTGTGCATGTATGTTTATAGAAGTGGCATGATAAATTTGAGTTGCATGATGGTTTAGACCTTATGAGAGACTTATTTATGCTATATTTATGTTTTTTAAGTTGCTCAAATGTGTATGAAACAATGTAGAGCTCATTCGGACCAAATTTGCCTCTTGTTGGAACCCAAAGTGCCATAATCTTGAGCTATGGCAAAGTCTGACCAAATGACCTCTTCTTGACTTGAAATTTTGCATGCAATTAGATCTATGACTAGATATTTTTAGGAACCCAAAGACCAGGTCATTTGGAGGTATGTGGAATTTTCTATGATTTTTCAAAATTGGTATCAGAAATTTGGATTTGCACAAGTATTGTTCATTTGGTCAATTGTGTAATTGTGTCATATGAGGGGCAAATATGGTCCAATGGTTATAAAATTTTATAGGAAGAAACTAGACATTCACAAAGACTTATAGCAACTAGAAGCACCTTATTTGGAGATCTGAGCTAAGAGATATGAATTTTTGAATTTCTGGAATGGTAATAGTAGCGCAGCACGACCTGAGTCACTGTTCCATTGAATTCTAGTAGCTAAACGTTTTTGTTTTGGTCCGAATATATTTTTAGTATAAAGCTAACATTCTTATCTTTCCAAATTGGTATCATTTGCATGGATTGAATTTTTTTGGAATTAATTAGATATTTTTAAATTTTATAGTAGACACTTGCATCAGTACCAGTAGCTATCCAAACCTTTGCACTTTTTTGTATGTCAAACGTCTCTTGTGTTATGTTTCATAGCCTGGATTTTACCATAAATTAGACATCTGTAGATTTCCAAAATGCCATAGTATGTTTGATTTTTATTTTTTGGAATTAATTACTAATTTCCAAAGTTGGTTACAGAATTGACAAAATTCTGGCCGAAAATATAAATGTGAGTTTGATGCTCCCCTTTGATTTCCATGAGTTGTAGGCCAATTTTGGTGATGCAAATGAATTGTATTCATATAATTGAATATGAGAATGTGATGTATGAGCTCATATGGTCTGCGAGACACTGAATGAAATTTTTATATATGACGCAATGCTAAATAAGGCATTATTTTAATGCCATTTTTTCATTCTCTTTGTGCAATTCATGATGTGAGACTTAGAAATGATAGGAAGCAAGCTAAAAATATATGGTGTTATAGGTTTATTTTTCAAATTTTTGAAAAGAGGAAGCTAACTTTAAAGCAAGTTAAATGACTAGTCCAATAGTTCTTAACTCATTTGTACAATAGCCAACAAATGAGACCTATTAGAAAATCTTGCCACACTGGTATCATAACTCAGACTTTCATTTGTCTTTCTAGGTTTCTCCTTCCTCCCCTTTTCATTTCAACTTTCTTTCACTATCATATAGGTCATTCTTTTTCTTCTCAATTCTCATAGACCTTTCTTTCACAAACATCATGTGTTATAATCTGATTTTTAAAATTGATGCTATGCTCTATTGCCACCACTAATGCCATGCTATGGAGCTTGGTTTTGTCGTTTTGCATTTTGTTTTTGTTTATACTCTAGACTTTGAAGAAGAAATTAAGAAAAAAGAAAATTGTGTATCATGTTGGACCATTTAGTTTTTATTAATTTTTTATCGATTTAATTGGTTTTTTGATTTATTAGTTATGAGGTTCAATTGAACAGAAGTTATGACTAGTTCATTGATTTTTTCAATCCAATTTTTTAAACATTGTTAAAATCACATCTCCACATCAACCTAATATATCTAAAAATAAATATTTTTTTATACTAACCCTAGAATTTAAATTTGATTAACTAAAATAGGGCTCCTTAAATTCACATGTTTGGAGCTAAAAGAGTAAATTTGAGATTTAGAAATCAAAAGGCATTTCATTACATGTGAATGTGTTTGAGGTCATGTATAAGCATAATCAAGGTGTGAGTAACTAGGAAGTCAAGGAAAAGACAGGTAAAAATTATTGTTTAAGACCATAAAACTAAGAATTTTATATTTTAAAATTATTTTAAAAGACTAAAAGATCTAATATTTTAAGTATTATAATAGTAACCAATACCTTTTTGAAGTTTTAATAGTAAAAATTTCACATTGTAACTAACAACAATATTGGTAAATATTATATAAAACACTTATTACTGACAAGTTTATTAGTTGCTAATAATAATTCTATTAGCTCTCGATATATTTAGAAAGTTATAATATTGGATCCCTTGATTTTTAAAATAATTATAAAATATAAGTTCTTTTAAAATAAATAATTTAATTTAATAGTCTTGAATTGCAATTCTCCCAAAAAGACAAGGTTCCCATGGTTTATTTCATATGTAAACAAGGAGTAAGAGCGTTTTATAAGTTCTTCGTGTTTCTTTTGGCTTCTTGTTCTTGATCTTGTTACCTCATTTTGTGATTAGGTTGATAGCATCATGCTACAGGATTATTGGGTTCAACTTTTCATCATCATCATTATAATAATAATTTAAATATTTTAATTTAATCTTATATATATTAAAATATGTTTGAATTAAAAGTTATAATGAGAAGGGGAAAATTATTTATATGTAACTTAAAATATTATATTAAAATTTCTCTTTTTATTTTGTTTTATTTTTTTTAATCCAAACATACTTTAAATATATAGTAAGTTAGGGGATCATTAAAGTTTTTCTTTTTTAGCTAATAAACAATACATTATAGGAAACAACAAAGTCTTACCAAAAAAAAAAAGAAACTAAAAGAGAAATAAATATTAACCAACACCTTATTTATAAGTAGTAGAATCTTGAGCAATAATGGATAAAAGAGGGTATGAGAGAGAAAACTCTTGACCATAGGGGCACGTCCTTTTATCTAAGTGCCTCGCAAGCCAATCAGTTACTTTGTTGGTTGATCTAGGGCTTACTTGAAAGAATGAAATTAAAAAAAAAACCTTCTATAAGCAATTACATCCTCCATAATTTATGAGCACTTCCAATTAGATGAAAGTGAAGAATTTGAGATAGATGTTATCAATTCATTACAACTAATTCAAAAATAGCACTAGAAATATCAAGGTCTAAGGCCATTTGTACTCCTTTCTTCAAAGCAAGACTTTTAACCATAACTACAGATGAAGCATTACAAGAGCCACTCCATATTCAATGACATCTCCTTCATAATTTCTAATAAGTACACCAAAGCTAGCTTTTTCAATCTTTTCATTAAAATTACCATTGGTATTAATTTTAAATTGGCTAACCAAAGGCAGACACCATCCTAGTTCAGCAATAATATTAACATGTTCAGGCAAATCAATATTACTAAACAACTTGTTAATAGACCAAAATTCAAAAACTAAGTTAACTATCAGTTACATAATACTCATAGGATCTAACAGAGAGTTTTCAAACACATACTTACGTCTACCTTTCAAGATAAACTAGCATAACATTGCAAATTGGACTCTCTCATAGTCTCCTAACAAAACATTATGAAATATCTCAATAATCCAAGCCTTTATTCTAAAAAGACAACAATTACTAGTTCTAAAAGACAGAAGACTACAAAACCATACTCTTTTAGCCCAGTCACACAAAAGGATAAGATGTTCTATTGTCTCCACTTCCTTACTACAACATGGGCAAATAAGATCAACAACACATTTTCTTTTGCATGAATTTTCTTTTAAAGCTATAGCATATGTGCAAAGATGTCACATAAAATGTTTCAACTGTGGGGGAATTTTTAAGCTCCAAATATCATGTTGTAAGTTAAAAGGTACCTGAAAAGATAAATTGGTAGTTCTATTCTCTATTGTTTTTAAGCCTAGTTTAATAGAATAGTTGTCATTTTTAGCTAAAGTCCAAACTAGTTTATTAGCCCTTGAGAAAGAAAAAAATGTTCACACTTTTGATAGCATTGATTTCCTTACTAGAGAGCCAATTTTTAATCAATGAAAGATTCCACTTACCATAAATGATAAATTTAGCCACACAAATTCCTTGAACTTCTTCAAAAGGGGCTGTGGAACAGAGATTGAAATTTTATAATTTAAGAATCTAGAGGTCTACCACAAATTAAGATGTACACTATTCCTATTGAACCAACACAAATCTTTTAATCTTGGATTTTCAAAATGCTTGACCATGCCCATGATGTTTTAGAACCTTTCTATGCATGTAAGAAATCTAAGTTAGGAAAGTAAATTCCCTTTAAAAATTTCACCCATAGACCATTTGGAGAAGTCAAGATCCTCCACATTTGTTTAGCTAGAAGAGCAATGTTAAAGTTCTTAAAATCTGTAAACCTTAAACCTCCCTATTTCTTTGGAAAAGGTAACTTTTTCTAAGAAACCCAATGGATCTTCCCTTTATCATTACATTGAATTTAGCTATTATGCTATCATGTTCACAACAAGTCTTTTGAGGGAATTTAAAGCAATACATTGAAAATGTTGGAATGGCATTAGCAATGGATTTAAATAGTACCTCCTTGCTTGCTTATGATAACATTCCTTTCTTCCAACCTTGAACCTTACTTTGGACTTTTATCTCGAATGAAAGAAAGAGCTTTAGAACTGGAACTCCCCCAAAGAATGGGTAAGCTCAATTGACTAAGAGAATTAGCAAATAGAAACATTTAGAATGTTGTAGATCTCTTCTTATTAATTTTGTGGGGGTATTAGTAGAGAAAAAAAATACAAGATTTATCATAATTCAACAACTAATCAAAGGTTGCACAATATTCATCAATATCTTTTGCTAGCTTGAAGGAAAAAAATTGAATCATTAGCAAATAGGCATTGAGTTAAGGGAGGGCAAGCTCTTGGTAATTTAGTGCCCTCTAATTTCCCTTATTCGTATGGTCAATCATCATCTTAAAAAGGACATAAAAAATTATTATAGAAAGATAAAGAGAAAGAGGATTTCCTTATCTTAATCCTCCTTGAGGAAAAATTTATGCAATTTTGCGTCCTGGTAGAAGAAGATTAAAGTTCACTAAGGCTATACACTCCATGACTTTTTTAACCCACTCATCATAAAAACCCATCTTTAAAAGCACTTGTTGTAAGAAGTCCCGTTCTACCCTATTATGCACCTTATTCATATCAATTTTGATGCCCAACTCATGCTTGTTGCCTCTTCTTTTGGCTGCTAGGTAATGGAATGCTTCATTAACAATAAGAATATTGTCTTGAATAAGCCTTCTCGGTACAAATGCTCTTTAGTTTTCAATGCAACTTCTAAGTTTTTTCTCATCCAGTTGGCAATAATTTTTGAAATAATTTTATATAAGAAATTGAAAAAGCTTATGGGGCAAAAATTACCAACTTGTTCTAGGAAGTCAACTTTTGGGATCATCACCAAATCAGTAGAATTCAAACTGGACAAAGAAAACCTAATAGAAAAAAACTCATGATCCAATTCACAAACCTCATCTCCAATAGTAGTCTTTGCATGTTAATAAAAAAAAAGCCAAAAAAGCCATATGGACCTAGAGCCTTTAGCCCTCCAAGATAAAAAACAACCTTTTTTTTATGTAGATGAAACTGGTAATGGTAGAGAGTCATTATCAAATGAGTTAATCACTGGTTTAACAAAATCCAACAGTTTAGAAAGGTCACGTCTATCCATTAAACAAAAAAGGTTTGAATAGAAGTCCATACATTTTTTGAGAAATCTAACAAGGATCCTCAACTCACTTACCATCATCTCCTTAAAGACTTAAAACTTTATTTCTTTGCCTTCTTTGAATTGATGTAGCATGAAAAAATCTAGTGTTTTTGTCTCCATAGGTAAGCCAATGAATTCTAGACCATTGAACCCAATATTTTTCCTCTTGGTGCCAAAAATTCTCAATCTATCTAAAAATTTCAGTAGCCATTGTCACTTTTTGATGTGTCTAATCACCCACTTAGCAATCTTGAAATTTTTGAAAAAGAGAGTCATAGTCTTTTTTGTTGTTAGGGAACCCCTCCTTACTTCATTTTAGTAACACCTCCTTAACATTTTTCAAGCTACTAAAAAAAAGCTTCACTATACTTTGTTCAATAGTACCCTCTTTAATTCAATGCTAAGTAATGACATCTAAGAGTGAATCACTTTCTAGCCACATTAGTTCGAATTTAAAAATTTTTGGAGTCCGACCGTCAGTGAAATTAAAAATTACAACAAGAGGAGTGTGATCTGAACCAAGAGGTTTTAGATGAAAAATCTTATGTATTTGGAAGAGTTTCACACCCTATCACATTACACACTACTTTGTGAAGCCTTTTTTTTTTTGGTTAGACCAATGAAGGTAGGCCTTTTAAATTACAGGTCAATTAAGCTACAGTCAAAAATGAAAATTTGAAACTTTGAGAATCTATTTTGAAGTCTGATTCTCCCACCTTGTTTCTCTAAATTAGAGAGTAAATCATTAAAATCTCCTATGCACAACCAGGGGATGTGAGGACCAGGGTCAAATGCATTCATAGTTCATCAAAAGATATCTCCATCTTGTTCGATAGCGGGCCCATTCATAGTAAATTAAACTAATGACATTATCTATTCCACTCTTAACATTGACGTAAACAAAATTTTTAGGAGTTAGTACTTTTAATTGAACCTCAACTTTCCACCAGAGTGCCAAACCACCAGAGAGACCTTCAGGATCAATAGAGATGAACTTGGGATACAATTGAAATTGCCTTTGAAATCTTCTTAATTTGTTCTCCTGTATTCTAGTCTCCATAAGAAAGATTAGAGATGGTTTGAATTTTTTGCAAGAATCCTCCAGAGCCTTCCTGTCAAGGCCCTAAGTTTTGACAGTTCCAAGATAATAGATTCATAATTCGGGCTTTATTGGTAGCCATCAATCCTATCTGTAGATGAATCACCAAAATTGAAAAGCAAATTCTTCCTGGGCCTCATACGTTCGGAGATGCCAATTTTGCACCGTATTTGAAAATCTAGACCTCCCATTTAAGTAGGAACTTCCACCAAATTGAAAATTTTTCTCTCTTTGGCTGTAAAACCTTTCCTCTTCGTATCTTTCCTTGAAGCATTACACTATACTTGACCATAGATGCCTTTAATGAGACGGATTTACTGGCTTCCTTGACACTATTAAATGGCTCACGTCTCTGGCTCACAGGAATATTACTGTCGAAGTTTGCATGCTTTTTTAGAGAAATCTTCCACAGTTCCTAAATTAACTGGAAATGGAGTGAAAAATCTACATTATCCAGATTAATCTAGGTGGTTCAATTTTTTTTTTTAATTTTGAAAATAATTTTTTTAAAAAAAATGTAAAATGCAAAATAAAATACGTGTTTTAAAATCAAATTTAAGAAAAAAATATTTCAACTTGTAAACATGGAAAAAAAATCTAGATCATTTAAATTTTAATTTAAACAATTTAGATTTTATAAAAGAAGAATTAGAGAGAAAGACAGGCGAGGATTCGAATTCTAACTAGCTCTTTGGAGATTTCGAAAAAGGAACCTTTGAAATATCTTGATGATCGTCTTCGGGAGGCCATTCCATGGCATAAGGTGAGGCTTTGGTCCGGGGAGGCTTCGAATTAGGCTCAGCTGCATCAGAACCCGTCGATGGTTCGCCCAAAGTCGATGAAGTATCAAGATAACGGATATCATCACCGATAGAAAGTTTTAGGCTACGGAAAAAGATGGCCTGAGGTATTCAGTGATATTCTTGCAGAATTATAGTTCTCGGCCCAAGTATTTCCTGTTATGTTTATTCAGACCAATCTATAACTTCAAAAACATTCCTCCCAATTTGCATTATATAGGATTCCATTATATACGGTATGTTTGTTTGGATAATATTAAAAAAAAAGAAATATAAAAAGTAAATAAATATAAAAAAAAAATTAATTTTTTATTTTTTGAAATATAATTTAATAATTAAAATAATTATTTGACAGATGAAACAATAATTATAAAGACGTAGTAAACATAAAATAAATTATATGAAAAGAAGATGTTTATCACTCATTCAACGGAAGCAGTTCCCTGAAGCATAACTTCCCACTGGATCTATGTTCTTTCCCGCACTCACGCTGCTTACTATCATACTTGAAATCACGCACCTACGTTACTGCACCGCCTTCATCAGTACATTGACCCTCAACAGTGACGTATGTAATCTTAGAAACAGACCTTTGAGGAGCCACTCCTAATTCTCTGCCAAACCAAGGCTTCATGGTGTTCATTTGATCCAGCATATTGCCATGTGAGCAGGATTTAAGATCTTGACCAATGCGGCCACAATTGAAGCAGATATATTGCAGTTTTTCATACGTCACTGATATCCATACCTTCGAAAGAGCCGGTCTAGGAATCCCAAAGCCCTGCAATATAGGCTTTGTAATACCCAAATTCCCTCTAATTCGAGCAAAGCTTCTAACAATTGCATTAGAGAGAAAAGGCTCTTCATTTACTATGATTTCTGCAACTTTGTTCCCATTGTAATCAAAATTTTGCCAGACATTGCCTCCTTCGATAAATCAAGAAGTTGGATCCAAAAAGGACTCTGATCCAAGGTCACCGCTTGCATTGATAAGAATTTTGAATAACTTCATCAAAATCTTCTTTCTTCCCAAAGTTAAATCGAAAAGTTATTATCCCCAACGAAGTCACTGATTGTGACTGCTCCTCTGACATTCCAACTCTTCAAAATCATAAAGCGCACTGTTGTCTTGTTTAGAATCTTACTCGAAAATATCTTCCCCATCAAGATCTTATCTTGGAATATCTTCTGCCTTTTGTGAGTGTTCCCAGTCTAATAACACGGTATCTCCATCACCTGCCAAGCCACTTATGTCGAAATCCTTGTCCATAACAGCAAATGATATGCGTAAAATTTGGTTATTTTATCATTCCCAATGTACGCTTTTTCTGTTATTCATTTCTGCTAGCCAGTAGAGGTTATTTTTGTCTTTTTCAAGTAACAACCTTCTAAGAGTTAGTTATAACATTGTTATATGAATCTCTTGCCCAACTGCGTGTGGGGGCATATGAAAAAGTTACATTTCTTCTCTAACTCTCTGTGCTTCCTTCCTATCTCTTGTATCTTCCTTCTTCTTCTTTCTCCAATCCCAAAAATTCTACCATTATTTTACAAACTCATCAATGGTATCAAGGCAGTGATCCATGGCAGAGGGGACTCGCTCTCAAATTTAGGTTCGAGATGTAGAGTATCGCTTAAGAGGGGAGTTGAACTAGAGGATGGGAGTAATGGAACAACAATTCAGGGACTTGCAGGAGTTGCGCGGGTTATCCCTGCAAATTATTGATATGACTAATAGCAACGAGGAACATGGCGGGATCAATCAACGAGGCAACGGGAAAAAATATTAGGTTTCAATTCGATTCACTAAAGTAGAATTTTTGAGATTCTCAAAAGATGATGTCAACAGGTGGATCTCCAAGTGCGAGCACTTCTTCCTACTGGACGGCACACTAGAAGCTAATAAGGTGGTTCTAGCAAGTTTGACGATGGACGAGAAGGCATACAAGTGTTTCCAATATTATGAGAAAAGCACTCAGGGAAATCTAAATTGGGGAATGCTAGTCGAAGCAGTTAAGACGTGCTTTGGACCCTTATATGAGGATCCTATGGAGGAATTGATGTAATTGAAACAAACTGGGTCATTGACCGAATTCCAAACATTATTTGATAGTTTAATCTATAAGGTCGAGCTCTCTGAAACTCAGAATCTTGCTTCCTTGGAAGACTGAAACCAGAATTAGCTTTGAGGGTCAAGTTACTTAAACCACAAACACTGTTGGAAGCAACTCGGATGGCTAAGCTACAAGAAGCTAACCTACAGCTATTACAACAAACATTGTGTGCTAGCATAGGGGATCATTCTAAGGGTATGACAATAGCATCAGTCAATTCCAATTGAGGTGATGGGGGAAGTCCATAACAATAGAAATTAAGAAGTGACAAGGAACAAGTAAACCAACTACTCCAAAGAGCATCCTAGGCAAACAAGCAATGAGATTTCAAAGGAGGCTCACCCCAAAAGAAGTGGATGACCACAGAGCCAAGAACTTATGCTACTTCTGTCATGAAAAGTATACCCCAAGATGTAATATCTGATTTTCATTAAACGACGAAAATGGGAGTATTTTCAAAGCAAGTCCTTCGAAATGAATTAGTTAAGGTCCTGAAAAATTTGAGTAATATTCTAGACTCCTAAAAATGAGAATCCTAGGCTTAGACGGAAAGAAAAACAGAGCTAGAATGAAGAAACAAAATTTAACAAAAAAACTTACAAAACGTAATGGCATTTTTGTAATTTTGAGAAGATTTTGGAATTCACATTGGAGGGCTTTTTAAATAAAATTTTTGAGTTCTACGGGGTTCTTAAAGGCCCTGAAAACCATGGGAAGCTCTGGGACAGTTAAAACCCTTCCGGTGAATGTTTTCCAACGTCAGAGTATTGAAACTTTGATGGATTCGTTCAGGAAGGTTTTAGCTTTGATTTGAGTGATTCGAAAGGTATTTTACTAAATTGGGAACCTAAATTTTATAATAGAAAAAATGGTTCTCAAAAAGGAGTTAAAACAAATTAGAAACGAAAATGCCAAGAATGAAAGGCAAAATAGAAGTTTTTTAAAAGTCTTCCTTCCTCCACTTATATATATATAGGGTGCCCCATTCTCCCATTCATTTAGCTTCATATGTTTCTGCCCTAAACCAGAGAGAAACCCTAGGAGAGTGGTGCACGAGAGGAAGACAAAGAGGAGGAGAAATCAAAGGCTTAAGGTATGGAATTTTGGTAGTTTTTCATGCTCTTTCCTTTCTAAACCTTTTCTCCTCCATTTTTCTTCCTTTCTTGTGATTATATTGAAATATATAAATTTTTTTTAAGAGAGAAATTAAGGGAAAAATTTAGATTTGAAGAAAGGAGGCCAAAGAAGACAAGATTCAAGTAAGAAAACAAGAAAAAATAAAGTAATTTCTTCTTCCATGATTGCTACCCCTTGGTTCCCTTCTCTCCATATTTCGCCCCACTCAAGAAGTCATAGGAGGGCTTGTTTTTTAGGTAGAACCAAGGGTGAATCTTAAGAAAAAGAGTATGGAGAATAAGAATATGCAAAGGAAATTAACAAAAAACTATGAAAATTCAAGATGCAAATTTTAGGGTTTCATATGCTCTTTGTAAAATCTGATTTGATACCCTGATTTCTATGCCTAAATGAATGTTTAAATGAGCTCCTAAGATCCCTAGAAGTCTTTCCACGTGCTTCCTCCATCAAGAAAACAAAGCAAAATCCATTGGTACCAAATTGCTTCATTGTCTCAACCAAGAAGGATTTGTATACCTAGGGAAAGTTTTAAATTTTTCTAAACTCATTTTTGAGTCATATATAATAAGTGAAGATGAGGGAAGACCTTGAAAAAAATTTAGAAACCATAAAAAGTGAGTTGGCCTTATATATTCCATAATATGACCTAAAGAAGCAACATATAGTTAGGCTCTTTGTTTTAATTGTATGATAACTCCAAGAGGTTTAAAATGAGTCAAAAATCATATATAAAAGGAAAGAATGAAGCATAAAATTTATTTGATAGGTGTTGCTTCATTAGGTACATTCTTGAAAACATAAATGGGTTTATAGACCAAGTTAGGGTGTAAGGAAGTTGTATAGCCTTAGAATTAATTCCAAGAACCTAATTGGCTTTCATAAATTGTGTTTAGGCCAAGAAAAATTATTCCCACACCTTTATGTATGTGAAGCCGAGGAAGGGAGAGCAAATTCAAGAGAAAAAGTATGTGGTTGCATCCAAGGTAGCTCACTCCTCCTTCTCTCATGTATGAATATATACTTGGCTTGTCTTTGAATGTGTGTATGTGTGTTTTAAGCCATGAAAAGTATCATAGCATGATTTCATATGCCATGGTACCATGAGGATGCATTGTATTTTCAAATGATATTTATGATGTTTATTTTGGATTGCTTAAGTGTGGTGAAGCCAAGAACCCTTAGCCATGGTGAGGATGAGTCAAGAACTCTTAAAGTTTGGTTGAAACAAAGTGAAGAGTCTCTCAAAAGTGAGGTTGACTCCCAAGAGTAAGGTTGAGTCCAAAAACCTCTAAAAAAATGGATGAGGCAAGTCCAAAATCCATAAATGAGTGGGTGAGACTAATCCACTTACTTGGCAAGTCTTTGTATACTATATATGACTTGCTCAAATGTTGAAAATGTCTCTTGAATGATTGCACATCCTATGATACTCATGCATACATTTTCAAGATTGGTTTTGCATCTTTTATGTGTGATTAAAAGGGAGATGAGCTATTTGGATTCTTTGAATCTCATTCCCTTCTCTCCAATGTTCTAACATGCTAGGTGGACTAAGAGAGTAAGGAAATGGGAGCCAACCGCTTGAGAGATAAAAATGTGACATCAAAGTGCATGGATTTTATTCTTTAAAACCAAATAGATGGCAAATGATGCAATCTATAGTTGTATATGTCCTATGATGTTATGAACATGTATAATTATGCAAATGTATCATGTACAAATGAAATTTAAGGTTATATGTATGGAAACATGTAATTTGGACATGTAATGGCAAACTTACATTATAAAAATGTATGTATAAATGGAAGTGGAGTGGCCAAATTGAGATGTATAAGGCTTGGGACCACTTGGACAGTTCGTACAAGTCATAATCATGCTTTTAAACTTACCCAAGAGGTGCCAAACATTAAGGAAAGTCATTTGAACACTTTAGTATCTTATATGGAGCAAGAATTGACTATATTGAAAACCTATATCACTTTTTGTCCAAATGAACTCTTCTTGATATGAGACTTGGTATGCAATTAGAGCTTGTTAAGAGCTTTTTGGGAAGTTAAAGTACAGAATTTTTAGAGGTCTATGGAATATTTGATAAATTTTCAAAGTTAGAAAAAATTCTGATTTTGGTTTATGGTACTGTTCACACTGGTCCAAAAATGAATTATGTCACTCAAAAGGCAAATAATGTCCAATTGCCATAAAATTTTTTAGAAAGAAACTAGACATCCCAATGACTTATGCAACTAGAAGCACCCCATTTGGATATTTAGAGAGGGAAATATGAATTTTTAAAATTTCTGCCCAGTATCAGGAGTTCAAATTGACCTCAGGTATTGTTTGATTAATTTTTAAGGTCTGGACATACTTAAAGTGGTTTGAATTTGTTTTTTTCCTCTATCTAACATCCATAGCTTTCCAGATTGGTATCATTTGCATGAATTGGATTTTTGTGAAATTAATTGGATATTTTTGAAATTTGTAGCAAAAACTTGTATCAGTACCAGTAACCAGTTAGACCTTTGCACTTTTTTGAATATCAAACTTCTTTTGTGTGATGTTTCATGGCCTGATCATATTTTTAGCATATATTAGACATGTGTAGCTTTCCAGAATTATAAAGAACGCATGATTTCAATTTTTCTAGAATTAGTTATGATTTTTCAAAATTTGTGACAGAAAAGGCAAAATTCTGGCCAAGGCTACTATCATGAATTTTATGTATTCCTTTTGCCTTGCATGAGTTCTAGACCACTTTAGGTGATAGAAATGATTTGTATCTATGTAATTAAATATGAGAATGTGATGTGAACTCACATGATCCACGAGACACCAAATGAAAATTTTATATGCGATGCAATGTTAAGAAATTCATTATTTAATACAATTTTTCTTGCCTCTTCTGTGAATGGCCTAGTTTAAGGCATGAAAGTAGTATGAAATAAGCTAAAAATATAAGGTGTTACATGAGCCATGATTGCCTGCAACGAAAAAAAATGCAGGTGTACTTAATGGAAATTGATGACAGAGTTAATTGGACAAATGAAGATAAAGAAGCAACAGGGGAAAATAAGGTAAATTGAGAACCAATTGTAGAAGAGGCAAAGGCTCCATATCATCTCATAATTTCTCTCAATGCCTGATTAGGTACTGCTGCATACTTAACTTTAAGAATCACAAGAAGGTGTGGAAAAAAATTGCTACACATTTTGATTGATATGGGAAGCACCCATAATTTTTTGGATGAGAGTTTGGGCGAAGAAGAAATAGGAGAAATAAGACCAATCGAAGATATTATGGTAACAATAGCTAGTGGAGACAGACTCCAAGGAAAAAAAGGATATGAGGGACTAAAATGGATCACACAGGGTATTGAATTTGAAGCGGATGTAATTTTGTTGTTGTTGGTAAGGTGTGACATAGTGTTGGGGACGCAATGGATGAGAAACGTGGGTATCATTAATTTGGATTGCAAGAATTTAGTCATGGAGTTCGATTGGAAAGGAAAGAGGGTGCAACTTAATGCGACTAGTAAAGCTAAAAGTCAAATAATGAAAGAAGACAAGATTCTTAAGCTGATGAAGGGGGAGCAACCTACTTGCATGCTGCAAGTTGTTCCTACTATGCAAAAGGGTACTCTTTGCACCATGATAGCAATGCAAACTGAACAGGTGCTAGCCATTATCACTCAGCTCATTGAGAAGTTTCAAGACAATTTCAGTGAACCTCATGGCCTACCCCCTAAAAGAGGACACTATGATTACTAGATTATCCTTAGGGAAGGAACCAACCTAGTGAATACAAGGCCTTACAGATACCTAGCTATGCAAAAAGACATCATCGAAAAACTAGTAAAAGATATGTTGGATAACAGGATCATTTAGCACAGCAGCAGCCTATTTGCTTCATCGATAGTGTTGGCAAAGAAAAAGGATGGTAGTTGGCACTTATGTGTGGACTACAGGTCACTAAACAAGGCAACCATCCATAATAACTTTCCTATTCCATTAATTGAGGAATTACTCGATTAGTTAGGGAAAGCCAGGGTGTTCTCTCGACTAGATTTAAGGGCCGACTACCATCAAATCCATATGCAAGAAAAAGATATTTATAAGACAACATTCCAAACACATTCTGATCACTACGAATATCTGGTCATGCCATTTGGGTTGACCAACGTGCCTTCTACATTCCAGAGCATCATGAACATCATCTTTAAGGATTTGTTAAGGAAATATAGGTTGGTTTTTTTTTTTGACAATATCTTCATTTACAATGAAGACATTGATAGCCATTCACAACACCTCAGAAAAGTATTTAGCATACTGGGAGCTAATCAGTTTTACGTAAAGAGGAGCAAATGTACTTTCACAACTCAACAGATCGAATATCTTGATCATATAATCACTCCTCAAGGTGTAACAGCTGATCCAAATGAAATCAAGGTAGTAGCAAAATGGCCACTACCATCCAATGTAAGAGAATTAAGAGGATTCTTGGGACTATTTGGGTACTATCAGCGATTCATCAAGGGATACGACATCTTGGCTCAACCTTTAACCACTTTGCTTAAGAAAGATAATTTTATATGGAACTAGGAAGCTGTGGTAGCTTTTTAGAATTTGAAAGTTGCTTTGACGAGGGCTCTAGTGTTGTCACTGCCAGATCTAACACAACCATTCACAATTGAAATAGATGCTTCTAATATTGGCATTGGAGTAGTATTAATGTAGCAGGGACATCCAATAGCATATGTTAGCAAAGTGCTATCTCTAAAACACATGTTATTAATATATGATCGAGAATTATTGGTTATAGTGTTTGTAGTTAGCAAATGGCATCAATATCTATGCCTTTAGCCTTTTATTATCCTCATTGATCAAAAGAGTCTCAAGTATCTCTTAGAATAGAGGTTGTCAACCCCATTGCAATACAATTGGATCACCAGATTAATGAGATTGTCATACGTCATCAGCTAAAAAAAGGGAAAATAAAACTTAGCAGTAGCTGCATTATCTCGGGCGACACATGGAGAGTTACTGCAGCTTAATGTGTCATTAATATCAATTGAATTATGGGAAGAGGTCAGAAATCAATGCAATTCAGATAGAGATATGCAAAGATTAATTACAAAGATTGTTCAAAACCCTTAGTGGTATCCTAAGTATAAATGGCATAATCAGATGTTAACTAGGAAAGGAATATTGGTGATTAGCAGCTCACAGACATATCTAAAGAACCTTATATTGCAATGGCTTCATTCATCCCCCCAAGGAAGGCGTTCGAGCAATAAGGCTACAATGAAGAGAGTGAAAGCAATATTTTTCTGGAAAGGAATGGCTACTAATGTGAACAACTTCATTGCTAAATGTGAGACATGCCTAAGATATAAGTATGAGAATGTTATGGATCCCGGGCTGTTGTAACCATTACCAATGCCAAAAGGAGTGTGGCAAAGCCTTACGATGGATTTTATAGAGCAGCTTTCAAAGTCTGAGGGCAAAGACACTATATGGGTAATTGTAGATCACTTGAGCAAATATGCTCACTTTGTGGCACTTACTCATCCCTATATAGCCAGCACATTAGCCTAAGTATTCTTGGACTACATATATAAGTTACACAGAGCTTCAGCTACCATTGTAAGCGATCGAGACCCTCTGTTCACTAGTAGATTTTGGCAAGAGTTTCTCCTTCACCTTGGGGTCACATAGAACCTCTCCACGGCTTACCACCCCCAATTGGATGGACAAAGTGAAGTACTTAATCGTTGTTTGGAGCATTATCTATGTAGCTTCACATGGCAATCTCCCAAAAAGTGGGCAAAATTGTTGCCTTTGGCAGAACGGTGGTATAACACTTTGTATCATACAGCTACAGGAACTACCCCATATGAGATCATGTATGGGCAGTCTCCTCCTCTACAACTACCCTACTTACCTCACGAATCATCAATGGATGTCATCGATCGTAGCTTCTTAGCTTGTGAGATAATGATTAACAAATTAAAGGAGAATTTAACCGTAGCTGCCAATCGTATGAAATAATATGCAAATCACAAGAGAACAAAAAGAAATTTTAAAGTTGGGGAATGGGTAGTTTTAAAGCTTCAACCTTATAGGCAGGTCTTTGTTGCAAGGAGAATCTTAGAGAAGCTATCCTCAAGATACTACGGACTATATCAAATTATATCTAAGGTGGGGGTGGTGGCTTACACTTTACAGTTACCCCTAATATCCCATATCCATCACACTTTCCATGTATCACTCTTAAAGAAGTGCCCCAATCCCAATGTACCTCAGTATCAACTATTAGATGATTGGAGCTTTATTATGGAAATTAAGCAACCAGAGGCTATTATTGATCAACGTATAGTGCAACATGGTAATCGCGCGGTCACCCAAGTATTGGTACATTAGAAAGGGGGATTATCGAAGGAAGCTACATGGAAATTTTTGTATGATATCCAACATAAGTTCCCAGAGTTTAGGATCGACCCACCCTTGAGGACAAGGGTGTACTGAAGGAGGGGGTAGTTGATATGCGTAAAATTCTGTTACTTTTATCATTCTTAATGTACCCTTCTTTTGTTATTCATTTCCGCTAGCCAGTAGAGGTTATTTTTGTCTTTTTCAAGTAATGACCTTCTAAGATTTAGTTACAGCATCATTATATGAATCTCTTACCCAGATGCATGTGCGGGCATCTGGAAAAGTTACATTTCTTCTCTAACTCTTTCTGTGCTTCCTTCCTATCTCTTGTATCTTCCTTCTTCTTCTTTCTCCAATCCTAAAAATTCTACCACTATTTTATGAACTCATCAGCAAATTATGGGGAATGAAACAATCAGAGACTATACACTAGATCTTATTTAGTCTTCGTCACTCCCTATTCGCCATTAACCACTTACAAACTATAAGCCATAACTTTTAAGCTTTTAATACTACTTGAAAATGCTGCTGTAGCAAAAATACCATCAAGTCATAATTGGAAGAACAAGTTGTCAATTTTGTCTTGCTAATGGAATGCAGAATACAAACTTATCAATTAGCTCTAAAAGCCATTCATGTATTGCTGAATCATATGTAGCTTTGGATTAACTCAAGGTATGAAATTATTTGTCTAAGATGTATGTTTTATTGCATCTAGCATTTACCTAGTTTCACTAATGTAAGAAATATCAAAAGGCTCTGGGTTCCCTATATGCACATTCTTATGCTGAAGGTTAATGGAATTTTGCTGCTTTAGATAATTGATTCAGATGGACATCTCAACTAAGCATTGAGGTCAAATAGAATAAGAGAGAAAAAGAATTGAAAAATGAAAAGTAAGAAAACAAAAGCTTTCTATTTTGCTCTTAGTTGAGGTTTCGGGTGTGATGCTTCTATGGAGGTTGTCGATTTTTTCCTGACTAAAGACACATTGAATTTCATTGTACAGGATTCTATAAAGAAAGAAAGAAAGAAAATGCAAACCAAAAGGTGAAAATCATTTTTTATTCCTCAGGTTGCTGATTCTATTTTGCATTATCTTGTTAATTTCATGGCATTTAAAGCTTAATTGCAAATGGTGTCTTTGTTTTGCCAATTCTTGTAACGTGAGAAAGGCCTCAACCTATAACCAAGTGAACTTAGAAGCTGGACCATTCATTTTAGGGGCCATTTCAGATGAGCCTTGTCTTTGAGATAATGAGAAGATTTTATACACCTTTGAAATTATGCAACTTTGTGATATTAACATCTATCTTATCATGTAGTTACAGTATAATTTTTAAGCTTATTTTCAACCACTTCACTTGAATTTGCAACACTATGAGGGATGTAGCATTTCTCTCGAAACATATTTTGAAGATAAAGCCTAATACTTGCTTAAGGGCTTCTTCTGCATATGACAATATGTGGGCACGATAATAGGGCTTTGCAACTTCTATTAATCATGTCATGTTATGGACAAGAATGTGTTATGGTGTGATATAGCTAATATCTCTAATATTCCATTTGTTTTGGTCTTAATTTTTAGAGACAAAAGGATGATACAGTGTGAGTGCTTTCATTTGGAAGGTAGTATGTCATTTTCTACGACTCTTTGAGAAAGGAAAATATATCTCCTAGATTTAAATATAGCTTATTCATATTTTCTTTAGATCTCTATTTTCTGGTGGTCATTGTCTTTCCCTTTGTCTTGCTTGTCAAGTCATTTTAGTGGTATTGTATAAATAAATTTAGAGGCGACCAAGCTCTAATTCACCACATGAAAATGCAGAAAAGCTTGGCTCTATGAGGAGTATGGCTCCAAGGAAGTCCTTAACTTGAGCAATTTTTGTTATCCTACTTCTCAACATAACCAACTTCTTGTTCAAGTTCGAGCTACTACTTTGAATCCTATTGATTTGAAGAGGCGTCAATGCCTATGAGTAGCAATTAGCTGTGGAAGAAAAAGTTGTTTATTTTCGACATCGAAGAAGTCATTTGTATTATGAGAAATGGGCATTCACATGCAAATTCCCACCAGTAGGCTTGTGCATGATTGGTCTTTCAAATTATTTGTAATAGTGCTAAAATTTATTTGATGGTTTTATGTCCATTTATTAAGTCGGCTAGGCATGTGTATGTGTGTATATATAATGTGTTATGTTACATGGGATTGTCAGTTTGAAGAGCAGTTTTGGTAGTAATTGCAGGAATAATATGTTGGAATATTTAATTATGAATTAACATTAATCAATTATTAAATTAATTAAGAAAGGTAAGGAAAAGTACCAAATTTTGCTATGCTTTAGTTATTTCTCTACTCCTTATGCTCTCACTCATTGTGTGTTCAATTTCTAATAAGAGTGAAGTTTGTGACTATCATCTTGAGTGAAAGCTCATTTGAAAAAACAAATTATACTAAAAGAATCTTCATCAAGAGTTCATCAAAACAAGATATGATTTAAGCTGAGAAAAATTTGTATCCTTGGAACCCTAGCATTTTGCAGTTTCAGCACAGAGAGAGTGAGGGAAAGGAATGTGTATTTGATGAAAACTTGGTGCAATCAAGGGTTTGGAGAAGTGAAGAATAAGAATATGTAAAGAAATTAACCTAAAAAGCAAGATAATGCAAGTTAACTTCACCTAGGGTTTAGGTTGGGCCATAAATACGTCAAAATTCTAAGAATATTATTTAATTCCTATATTACCATAAATGAATTAAAAATGAATCATGAATATCCTAAAGACCTCACATTCTCTTTTAAACAAACAAAATTTCAAAATTGGACTTATAGAGGGAGCTCTCGACCAAACTGTAAAAATGGTACCTAGGGAAGTTTTTAATTTAGTCAAAGGATATAAGAGGCTTAAATGAATGTAATGAAAGCTAGATAAACCATTGGTCTGAAAAAACGAATGAAATTTGATGAGGTTAAAATTATTTTCATAAAAATCCTAATATGCCTTATGAACGAAATAAGTGATATGGCCAAGTTTTTAGACTTATTTTAGCCATGAAAAGTGAGTATGATGAGAAAAATAAATGATGGAATTGCTACATGAAGTGTAACAAATGGGATGAGTCACTTTAAGACACTTAAAGCAACCTAAATTACACTTTAAGTCTTAATATGTGCATGTATTGATAGAATGAGATTAAATATGCTTTAATTAGTTACTTTATACTTTAATTAATGTGCCTCGGCCAGGCAAGTGAACCACACCAAAGTGTGTGTGGGTGAGGCCATGGAATCAAGAGAAGGAGAACAAGGGAATTGATTGAATTTGCTTGATAAAGTAGTTTTTCTTTCATTCTTATATATGTGGTTGGTTTGCTTGAGTCATTGATTGCTTGTGTGTATTGTTCACAATTGTTTGGTTTGTTGATTGATTGAGTGGACTATGCAATTGCATGAGACCTATTTAGATTTGTAAAAAGGGTTTTAATGTTAGGTGAAGCTAAGGAAGTGAACATGGAATTCCTCTACCTTAGGGCAAAAGTCCCTTAAAAGTATAAATTTGCTCTTGCTTAAGCCAAGGAAGCCTCTAGAGTATAGATTTTCTCTCTTTTGTAGTGATTGCCTATGATTGCATAAGATGCATGCTTACTTCCATATACTTGAGTGAACCATATATGTGTTTCAATGTTGGTTTAGCTACTAAAATTCTTTGAATCTCATCTTTTCGTATCTCCACTAACTATGGCTAGATGGTATGCAAAACAAGGAGAAAGAAGAGACAATGACTCGGAAAGGTATATTTTTTCAAGAGATTTGGCCTAAGATTTGATATTGTATATATAACCATGTAAATTTATATTTTGATATAATGTAATAGTAACTTGTGCAAAAGTGTTAGACTATGATTGTATGACCAATAGATGCATACATAAGACATTGAAACATGATTTAGTATATAGAAATCCATTGAGTTTACATGCATATTTTTAAGTGGAATAGTAATTTTTAGTTGCAAGACAAATTTCATGTAATGAACCATTCATGGTTGACATATCATCGAATTGAAATTTGCTCATGACAAGAAGTGGCACATAAGAGCTCATTTGATACATTTTGGAACCAAAATTTTGACCATTTAAGTAATAAAATGTTCCTTTACCTTTAACAGCCTTAATTAGTGAATTTGGAGCTAAAATTTTGTGAGCATTTAGAGGATATTTAAAGATTTTTATAAAGCCAAAGTTTGTAATATTTTGAACTCTGTGGAACATTTGAAGAATTTAAAGTTGTTAAAGGTTGGTACTATCCACTCTGTGCCAAATTTGGTTTTTATGTGTTTTGAGGGACCAAATGATTTCAATTTGACATGAAAGTTTTATAGTAAAAATTTCATATCACAAGTTTTAAAATGACACCTAATTTGCTTAAATCAAAGTTGTGTAGTTTAAGTTATGAATTTTTAAAATTCATATTTTATTATGTGATTTATGGGTAAAGTAAGCAAATGGTTCTTGTTATATGGGTGAGCTTTATGTACCTACCATATTGGATGAAACTAAATATTTGAACATAAATTTGTAGAAATAAAATTGTGAAGATCTATTTTTGAACATTATGGGTCCATTCGACATATTTAACAATTGAAATTCCACTACGAAAAAGTTTGTTGTGCTTACTTTTACTCAAAATATATATTTAATGGTACTAAGGGAATAAGATATAGTAAAGTATAACATTCATTGAATCCTTTGATCTTCATTTACTATTATAGGTCAAGTGGATACCTTTATATAGAAGGGTAATTCCTTGGGCAACTACAAAGTAGCTAATGGGTATAAATTACTACTCACTAATTCTCATTCTCCCAATCAACTGGATTTCATGAATTGGGGGATACGAAAATTAATGTTGCCAAATTCATATTCCGATTTTCTGGTAGAAAATGGCACAAAATATTCTTCCAACTACAATATTACATGTGAATCATACGCCGATTACTGAATGGTGCCAAATGTGTGGTCAAGTGGATGAATCTACTAATCATTTTTTTCTACTTTTTCCCTTTACAAAGGCAATTTGGTTTAGGTCCCCACTTGGATTACAAACAGATCAACTTCAGCCGCCAGATATTTTGATATGGCTTCTACGTTACCTTGAGAATGAGGCGGCAGGTAGTATGGAAGAGGAGTTACTGAGTATGAGTTTTGCATTTATATTGTATTCCATGTGGCACTTTCATAATCAGAAGCTATTTAGAACTATTGAGTATCAACTAGAATCAACTTTGCAAATGGCTCGACGAATGCAAGGTAAAAGTATAGGGCTTCAATGGAGTCAATAAGGCAAAAACTACGGTAGTAATAGAAAAAGCAAAGTGAAAGAATGGGGGAGGGGGGATGGTTTCTTTTAAATCACTAGATCTTAGTATTTTGAATTTCTAAGAGCAACACCAAAAGAACGAAACATAGAGTTTTCATAGCGGTTTGGTTTAGGCATACTAAATTGCGTAAGTGGCAGTGGAATGGATGTATTTATCAATCCAAGCTTACGGATCTTCTTTAAGCAATTCGTCAAGTGCTACACTTTGTGGGTAAACAATCTAGTGTGTGGAATTTCAATCATTTTTCGGTTCAAGTGCTGTTCTATGAACAATCCCACTGCTGTCTTTTTTATATTGATTAGGTTTTTCCAGTTCAGCTCTAGCTGATGCGTTAGGACATTTGGTTCCAACTTGCTTAATTTATAGTAGCTAAATGTTTATATATTCCTCGAATGTTAGCTAATAAGCTTCTGACTCAATTATAGCATGATGTAATATCTAGTTAGGTTTATTTTATATATTTTTTCTCATTTACCAAAAAAAAAAAGCACATCTTATTTAACTTGAGTGAGGAAACTTCCCTTGTGACTAAAAGTATATTTGATCATTCACCAATATAATTTCTTTATTAATATCCTACCCCTAAAACTAACAAAATAAGTAACCTGGGCTATTAATTTCTAGTCAATAAGTTCATATATGAAATTATTTGAGTAATGATCTTATGTTCTTAAAGGCATCATATTCTCTATTTATGTTGCAATTAATTATTACATAATAATCTTATATTTTTTAGAACAATGTATTCATTACGTATGACAAAATAATTATTAAACGTATTAAATATAGGATAATATTTTATCTATTTTAATATATTTATTATTTTAATCATATTTATTAATTACACAAAAATCAAATTAATTCTTGTAAGAACTATTAATTGTTAAATAAATTATATTTTAAGTAATTATTTAATAAAATATTATTCTATATTTAACAATTAATTGCATCATAAAAAAATGATATTCTTTAAAATATAAGATCGTTACTCTTAAAAAATCACTATTCAGTGTTCGCTCTAATTCAAATCTAATATTTTTTATTGTAGCAAAATAAGAACGAAAATTCCCTATGTCTACCAGTTCTTTAATTTAAAAAATTTACACAACATTCTTTCCTTTCATTTTCCTTTTTTTTTTAAATTACATAACATTTCCTTATTTGAAAACTTAATATAAATCTCTCTTCTTTCTCAAATTATTTAAACTTCTCTACTTAATTGCAAGACCTTCACTCTATTATGTACTAAAAGAAAAATTTCTACACTAAGGAATCAATAGATAAACTTGAACATAAAAAACAGTTTTTCAAAGATATTTCTTATCAGTAATTTAATTCTTGAAATTTTATTGTCATTCATTTAATCTTAATATTTTATAAAAATATATTATTTTAATCTTGATCCTAACTCAATTAAGACTAAATTGATTCAAATATGCCAACACAAGTTGGCTTAATTGATTGAAGGGATCCAATTAAGCCTTCACACTTTCATGTCCAAGGATTCACATCTTCACTTTGATTGATAGTCCCTTTCAATGGCCATTCCTCCCTAGGAGTATCACTTAGTGCCCACTAGCTAGTTGAGTAACCTCCTTTAAGAATCAAATGTTCTTGAAGATAATTCTCTAGGTTAAAACTCTACTCGCCTCTTGCGTATCCAGGCATACCAATAGCACCTCAAGCACTAATCTTAGAGCACCATTTTTGCCCTCCTTATCAAAAGAAAATTCAAATATGGAAGTGGTAATGAATAAGGAATGGCTAAAAAAAGGATGATAAAATGATGGGAATCCAAAAGGAGGTGTGCAAATATCAAAATATCCATTGCATATTCATGGTGGTCCAATTATTGCAAAAACGAGAATTAAAAGACTTTGAACAAATTATTTAAGGAAATATAAGCCAAATGAGCTTCTAATGATGTAACCAACATGGAGTAGGCTTGAACCACAATCAAAACTTTGTAAACATCATTTAAATATGTGATGAGACTTGAAGTCAAGGCTAAAACACATCTTGTATCGGGTGGAACCAGAAACGGCACGTTCCCAACTTTAGTAGGTTAAACATTATTTTCATTTAAACCTATATATTTAGCTCCGTGGCTTTTTATTATAAATTGATTACTAATTCTTACTTAGACTAAAAATCCATATTTGTTTAAACGTTTCTTTAATTTTAGTCTATTAACTATGAGGATTTATTTTCATTGCCATATATATATTTGGCATGAACAGTATTTTGAGAAAACCTCAAGAATTTAAATTATTGTGTGAAGAGAGTTTTCTTTTGGTTTTTGTTATAAATTTTACAAACTTATCAAAATTGTTATTGTCTTTTAACATTTCAATATAACTTATCACTCTCATTTTTATCCTTTTGTAAAATGTAGCGTCAATATCCTTCTTTATATCTCTGGCTCGTGCTTCTTACAAACATTATATCAAAATCTCATTGTTTTACAATCTAATTTTCTAGCTTTCTTGAATTGTAATTCAATATGCTATGAATTCAAAACATTCATTTTTCAATGAATCACATCATAAAGACACCTATTAAAATACTTTTCAAAATCAAGGCAAAAACACAACCATCTAACAGCCTAATAAATGAGAGTGATATGAACCAGGTTCATGAAGATACTAATTCAAAACCTTCAAATGATCTTTTGCATCTTCCAATTAGATCTATTACAAGGGCGAAGGCTAAAAAATTTAAAGAAACGTTGAGTGGACTTGTTCAAGAGATTTGAATCAAGCAGAGTTTTGATAAATCTGATTCAAGTATTAATCAAAACGCCCTCAACATTATTTGGGCTAAAGATAGAGCTATTAGAACTAATTTGGGTTAGAATGTTAATTAAAAAGGTTGGATCAAGGGCCATACATAGATTAACTCATTTGGTCCTAAATAATGATATTATAGGCTTAATATACTGACTTCTAGAAGTTTTATATATTTAGACAAAAATTAGAATTAATTAAGTAGATTTTCTTTCTTTTTCCGTTTTTAAAAAGATTTGATTTTGTATTCCTAATTTTTAAATCTTTCAGTTAGGATTATGTAGTTAGTTTTCTACTTTTCCTCTAGTAGATAAGTTTGAGTTACATTATAAATACATGTACTCTACCTCCATTTGAATTAGATTAGAAGTAATAGAATTATTTTAAGTGTTTCTCTAATTGTGAGAATATTATCTTTTCTTTGCTCTTATGAAACCCTTGTCTTGTCAACGTATCCTTAGATTGGTAATTCAAATTAGCAAAAACCCTCAATTTGTGCTTCAACACAAGTGCGTCGTTGTGTGGGTTAGTTCATCGTATTTGTGGTTGGGCGTGTTGTCTAAGTAATATATCAATGCTCTTATAATATTGGTTGGCTATTTGCTTCTATCGAGTTTCAAATCATCATCTATCTGTCAACTTACGCCGTGAAGATTGGGCCACCCCTTGATTTCGCATCATTTGGTATTAGAGCTTTGGTTTATACAGTAAGTTACCCATCATTAACCAACATCTTTTCCTTTTAGCCTTTAGATTTTCTTATTTACCATATCTTTTTTTTTTCCACCTTTAATACCCAAAAAAAAAACCTTTCTACCTTATTTCCATATTTGATCCTTAGTATGCAAGATTTAATTTTTATACTATAAGAGCAATTTATTTTATAATATGAAAAAAATTTTATCTAGATGTTCTATTTTATTTCTTATCTGTTTAACCTCTTTTCGATTGAGTTTTTGGATGATTAATAGGTATTTCTTAAAGTTTAAAATCTCAATTTTCACGTCATTTTGGAATCATCCCAATCAGACTTTTCTACATCGAGATATATTAGGTTTTATTTGATAATACTTTCTAAATCTCACAAATCTAATTTGTCTAGTTTGTTTCCTATTTTGTGATTTTGTCAGTTTTTGGCAATTTCATCTAATTAAGTTAGAAGAGAAAAACAAAAAAAAAGCAGAAAAAAAGTTAAAAAAAAAACAAAAGTAAAGAAAAAAAAAAGGAAAAACAAAAAAAAAAGCAAAAAGAAAAAGGAAAAAATTGTTAATTAGATAATTTTTTCCATTTGTTTCCTATTTTACCTTATTTCATTTGATATTGTATTGTGCATTTTCTTATTTTGATTTGCCCTTGTTTCTTTTTTTTTTTCCCTTTGTTTGAACTTTCTTATCTTGATCGTGCATTTTTTCTCATAGTTAAAATTTTCAAAATTACATTATGTATGATTCTTTGGGATTTTAAACTTGATCTTGCATTATTAAATGGTTAAATCTTCTCTCTTCTCTTCAGAACCCAAGCCTCACCAAACCCTACCCTCAATTGTGACTTGTGTGCGCTAATCACGACTTTTTGAACCACTCTACACATACTTGGTTGAACCAAGAATTGGCAATATTGGATCACTTAACAAGATCTTAGGTGACATAAGAGCTCAGGATTGATACTGAGAAGTAAAAGGCAATAGTAGGTAAGATCATTACAAAAGAAAAAAGCCAAAAAGAGGGAGAAAGCAAATACGAGTGAGAGTGTTATATCTTAATTGAGTGAAACACATGAGGAAGTGTTTGTGAGGTCCAATATACTCTTATTTCTTTCATTTCTTTTTCACTAACATGGTAGATAATCCAGAAAAAGGAGTTGCGCATGAAAGTGATAATGATGGTCACAATTCATTTGGGGTAATGCCTTTGCAAATGAAAGCACTAGTGAGCTATTTTGAGAGGATGCTTGATAAGAAGTTGGAGGGACTCCATGAATGCTTAGATTGAGTGGAAAGTAGAACCTTTAGTCAAAGGACTACTTAAGCCAACCAAAGACAAGCTCATGCTGTATGCCTGCAACACCGTGAATATGTGGAAGACATGGAGGGCCATGATGAAGATTATAAAGGGGAGGAGACTCAACCGAGAAGAAGGCTACTCAACATACAAAGAAGGCCACTGAAGAGGCCTAAAGATGAAGAAGAAGGCCTTGTAGGAGCCAAAGTCAAAATTCCTTCCTTTCAAGGCAAGAGTGATCCAGAAATGTACATGGAGTAGGAGATGTTTGTAGAGCAAATCTTTTCATGCCATAACTACTCTGAGGGTAAAAAGGTCGAAATTGCTACTCTTGAGTTTACTGATTATGCTTTTGTTTGGTGGGACCAAATGCAGAAGGAGCATATTAGATATGGAGAGCACCCCATCTCAACATGAGAAGAGGTGAAGGCTATCATGAGGAGGCAATTCATTCCATCCTATTTTCAAAGGGAACTTTACAATAAGCTTCAACGCCTCACTCAAGAATCCAAGAGTGTGGATGATACTACAAGGAGATGCAAATAGCCATGATTAGAGCTAATGTAAAAGAGAATCCAGAAGCAATAATGGCTCGCTTCTTAGATGGGCTCAATTGTGACATAGCCGATGTTGTGGAGATGTACCACTATGTGAAAATTCATGTTTGGTCTATCATGCTACCAAGGTAGAGAGACAACTCAGAGAAAGAATACAATATAGAAGAACTCTAATTCAAGTTCTTTAAACCCATGGAGGAACAACTTAAAGAATGATATTCTCTCTTCCTCAAATTCAAGGCAAAATGAATCTAAGAAAGGTGGTGAAAAACTAGTTGTCCAACCCAGAAAGGTTCAAACTTTGATGATATTCTTTAAGAAACAGAGACATAAGATGCTTCAAGTGCCAAGGAAGAGGACACATTTCTAGTGAATGTCCTAACAAGTGAACCATAGCTATCAACAACCTTGGTGAGTGGGAAACTGAAGGAGAAACAAATGAAAAACAAGATCTATTCATAGAGAATGAAGATGGAGAATATGTAAAAGAAGGAGAACTCTTTGTGACTATGAGAGCTCTTAGTGCCCAGATGATGGCAGAAGAAAATGAGCAAAGAGAAAACTTGTTCCATACTCGCTGCCAAATCTAAGGGAAAATATGTGGTGTAATCATAGATAGAGGAAGTTGCTGCAATGTGGCAAGCACTGAGCTAGTAGAGAAATTGAATTTATCTACCTTCAAGCATCAATAGCCACACAAGCTTCAATGGCTCAATGAATGTGGAGAGTTGAGGGTAACAAAACAAGTAAAGGTAATGTTTTCTATTGGTAAGTTTTAAGTACTATGTGATGTTATACCAATGAAAGCATGCCATCTTTTATTAAGTAGGCCTTGGCAATATGATAGGCATGTTACACATGATGGTTTTCTAAACCGTTACTCTTTTGTACTTAGACGGGAATCTAAAACTCTCCTTCCTATGTCACCAAAACAAATATTAGAAGATCAACTCAAGAGGGAAAAGAAAAGAGAAAGTGAGAGTATAAAGGCTTCTAAAAAGGAAGAAAATGAAAATGAGATAGGAAAAGAGAGTAAGCCAAGAGGAAGGAGAGAGAAAAAGAAAAATCTAAAGGCAAGAAAGAAAATGAGAGAGAAGGAGAGAAAATTTTATTAGTGGCAAGAAAGAGTGAAATCAAGTCAAGCAAGCTTTGTTTTCTCAATAAAACCTCATAATATTTATCTACAAAAAAGTTATGTTAAACACTAACGACTTAACCTCTACTTTGCCTAGTGTTGTTTTTAAGTCTCTGTTGCACGAATATGAAGATGTCTTTTCCAAAGAAATACTACCTGAATTGTCACCAATTAGAGGGATAGAACATCAAATTGATTTTATACCTAGAGCACCTCTACCAAACCGCCCAGCAAACCGTACCAACCCTGAAGAGACTAAGGAGATTCAAAGACAAGTGAAAAAACTTCTAGATAAAGGATATGTAAGGGAAAGCCTAAGCCTGTGTGTAGTATTGGTGCTACTCATGCTTAAAAAAGATGGCACATGGAAGATGTGTGTTAATTGTAGAGCCATCAATAATAGAAAGGTGAGATATCGTTATCCTATCCTTAAGTTAAATGATATGTTTGATGAATTAAATGATTCTACTATTTTATCCAAAATTGATTTAAAAAGTGGCTACCATCAAATTAGAATGAAAGAAGGAGATGAATGGAAAACTGCATTTAAGACTAAACATAGACTTTATGAATGGTTAGTTATGCCTTTTGGTCTCACTAATGCACTTAGCACATTTATGAGGTTAATGAATCATGTCTTACGTGCTTTCATAGGCAAGTTTGTGGTAGTTTACTTCTATGATATTCTTGTTTATAGTAGGACTTTGTATGAGCATGTAGATCACTTAAGACAAGTCCTAGAAGTTCTAAGAAAAGAAAGACTGTTTAGCAATTTAAAGAAGTGTGATTTTTGTACTAACAAAGTTATTTTTCTTGGTTTTGTTGTGAGTGCCGAGGGGATTGAGGTGGATGAAGAAAAGATCAAAGTCATTTGAAATTGGCTTACCCTTGCCACGATCGGACATGTGAGGAGCTTCTATGGACTTGCAAGCTTTTATAGAAGGTTTGTGAAGGACTTTAGCACGTTGGCAGCCCCATTGAAAGAGTTGACAAAGAAAAATGTTCCATTCAAATAGGGAGAAGCTCAAGAGAAAGCCTTCCAAACTCTCAAGAAGAAACTCACCCAAGCACTTTTACTGGCACTTCCAAACTTGGGTAAGATTTTTTAGGTAGAATGTGATGCAAGTGAAATTGACATAGGAGGTGTACTTATACAAGAAGGTAAGCCCATTGCATATTTTAGTGAAAAGCAAAATGGTCCTACTCTTAACTATCCTACATATGATAAGGAGATATATGCATTAGTTAGAGTGTTGGAAACTTGGCAACATTATTTATGGCCTAAGGAATTTGTCATACATTCTAATCATGAGGCTCTCAAACATATTAAGAGCCAAAACAAATTGAATCGAAAATATGGTAAATGGGTTGAATTCATTGAATCTTTCTCATATGTCATTAAGCATAAGAAAGGTAAGGAGAATATTGCTGTAGCTGCACTTTCACGTACGTATATTCTTCTTTCCATGTTAGATTCTAAAATTCTTAGTTTTGAGTTCATTAAAGAATTATATACTAACGACGTTGATTTTGGTGAAGCTTTTAGCCATTGCAAACATGGACTGGGTTAGGACAGATTTTATTTGCATGGTGGATTTTTATTTCGGGTTGATAAACTGTGCATTCCTAATTGTTCTATGTGTATGTTATTAGTGAAGGAAGCGCATTCAGGTGGTTTAATGGGGCATTTTGACATTACTAAAATATTTGATGTCTTAAATGAATATTTTTATTGGCCTAAGATGCGTAGGGATATTGAAAAGTTTGTAGGCAAATATATTGTATGTCATAAAGCTAAATATAAAATAAATCACCATGGATTGTATACTCCCCTCCCTATTCCTAGTGTACGTTAAGAAGATATTTTCATGGGTTTTATTGTGGGATTACCTAGGTCTAAAAAGGGGAGGGACTCCATTTTTGTTATAGTAGATAGATATTCTAAAATGGCACACTTCATTGCATGTTATAAGATTGATGATGCTTCTAACATTGCTAATTTGTTCTTTTAAGAAGTTGTACGACTTAATGGGATGTCGAGAACTATAGTATCGAATCGAGATGCTAAGTTTATAAGTTATTTTTGAAAGACTTTGTGAAGCAAGCTAGGAACTAAATTGCTATTTTTGACTACCTGCCACCCACAAACTGATGGGTAAACTAAAGTCATGGCACTTTCTTCTTTGTTACGGACAATTGTTAAGAAGAACTTAAAGAATTGGGAGGAATGTCTACCACACGTCGAATTTGCTTACAACAGGGCTATTCATTCTACTACTAAATATTCGCCCTTTAAGATTGTATATGATTTTAATCCTCTTACACCCATTGACTTAACTCCTTTGCCTTTAAAGGAAAGAGTCAATATGGATAAGAAGAAGTATGCTAAGTTTGTTAGGCAAATCCATGAAAAGGCTAAGCAAAACATTGAGAGGATGACTCAACAATATGTAAATCGTGCTAACAAGGGATGAAAGAAGGTAGTATTTGAACTAAGGGACTTAGTTTGGTTGCACCTTAAAAAAAAGAGATTTCTTAACAAAAGAAAGTCCAAGCTTATGCCTTGAGGAGATGAACCTTTTCAAGTAATAGAGAAAATCAATGATAATGCTTATAAGATTGATTTACCGGGTGAGAATGGCGTAAGTGCTATTTTCAATATTTCTGACCTTTTTCCTTGTTTTGGTGCAAATTTTGAAGAGTCGAGGACGACTCCTTTTCAAGAGGGGGAGGATGATATGAACCAATTTCATGAAGATGCTAATTCAAAATTTTCAAGTGATCATTTACATCTTCCAATTGAACCTATTACAAGGTGAAAGCTAAAAAACTTAAATAAGTATTGAGTGAACTTGTTCAAGAGATTTGGACTAAACAAAGTTTTGATAAATCTGATTCAAGTATTAATCAAAACGCCTTCAATATTATTTGAGCTAAAGATGAAGCTATTAAAACTAATTTAAGTTAGAATGTTATAAATTAAAGAGTTTTGACTAAGGACCATACATAGATTGACTCATTTAAGACTAAACAATGATATTATGAGCTTAATATACTAATTTCTAGAAGCTTCATATATTTAGACAAAAATTAGAATTAATTAGACAGATTTTTTTACTTTTTTATTTTTAAAAAGATTTGATTTTGTATTCCTAATTTTTAGGTCTTTCAGTTATAATTATATAGTTAGTTTCTTACTTTTCCTCTAATAAATAGATTTGAGTTACACTATAAATACATATATTTTAGCTCCATTTGAATTAAATTGGAAGTAATAGAATTATTCTAAGTGTTTCTCTAATTATGAGAATATTATCTTTTCTTTACTTTTATGAAACCTTTGCCTTATTAACTTATCTTTAGGTTGATAATTCAAGTTCGCAAAAGCCCCTAATTCGTGCTTTAACCTAAGTGTGTCGTTGTATGGGTTGATTCATCGTGTTCATGGTTAAGCACATTTTCTAAATAACATATCAATATTCTTATAACGTTGGTTGGCTATTTGCTTCCGTCGGGTTTCGAACTATCATCTATTTGTCAACCTACGTCGTAAAGATTGGGTCATCCCTTGATTTCACATCAGAGAGGATGTATCCATTTTAGCCCATTTAAGGAGGGATACAATACAAGAAATGAAAATGAAAGTTAAAAACATAATGACAACCATTCCTTACAAGGCATACACATGCACAGAGGATTCAATAGAAAGACATCAAGGGCCCAAGCTGGATTTAAGATTTCAGATTAGCCATTATACAAATGTTAGCTTCACTTTGATTCACCTTTTTTTTTTCACAGATCATGTTTTGAATGCGACTTTAGTTAGAGCCAAACTCCTCATTCCACCGCTCAAGCTCCTCCCACTTGCTTTTGTTTAAACTAGGTCTAATGACAGCCATTGCATTCTTAAAATCCTCATATCTGAGTCCTCTCACCTGAAAACAATGAAAATAGTTAATATAAAGAAGAATCTATGCTAACCTCCCATGAAAATTTTTAAATGTACACTTACCCCCTTCCAGTTGCAATTTATATGAAAATCTCTTTTCTATTAACGAAATTGTCAATGAAGCATATACCATATGCACTTTTCCTCCTAAAAACTCTTAAATAGGTTAATTCAATGAAGTTCAAATTACCAAAAAGGCTACATTAATGATTATGAAAACTCAAAAGATAGGTCAGTGTAGTTTTTTCAAACTAGAGGCGGTGTGAATGTTAGTATTATAAACTTTAGGATATGCTCTAGTATAAAATTGAAACTAGAGAGGTATAAAATTCAAACTACAATGGATGTAGTTTAGATTTCAAGGAGGTAAATGTAATTTACCCTAATGAAAATTATTTGAGCAGGATTTTCATTTACATGCAACATAAATCTAATGGCTGATTCAATAACATAAGACTCTACATTCCCAATGCCTTTAGCAAGTATTTAGTTACAAACAAATAGCATATATTAGAATGTCCTTTTATTATACATAAAAAAGTATTTATTTTATAAATGTAATTTTTATAATAGCTATGCCCAGGGGGAACAACAGAAGATTTGCTGGTATGAAAAACAGTACATAAAATAATATGCCTCATTTATATCCCCAGCCTCAACTTTGTAACCACAGGTCCACAAGATCTCAACCCCACCCTCCCAAGGATTTAATTTACAAAATATAGACTCGAAATAGATAAGAATCAACAATCAATAATACAAATAGATAAGAATCAACAATCAAGAATGCATCCCAGATGACGTAGTAGCAATTTCTGGTTAACTTACCTGATTTGCCTTAACAGTTAGAATGTCAGAACCCAGCTCTCTTATTGGCATCATTGCTGCTTCTTCACACAAGGCTTGTAGATCACTCCCAGAATATCCTGCAAACCAAAAATAACGGATATAATGTCAACCCTTTCAGGGAAAAAAGTTAAAGAAAGGAGATTTCAACATGCTAATTTCTTTTTCCTCAGGATTTAGAAACAAGGCAATAAGCAGAATATACATTTTGGCTACAAATACCTGCAAAGCTATGCTCTAAAAACTTAAAATTAAAAGAACAAAATACCTTCTGTATCTTTTACAAGCCTTTCTAGATCTCCACCTGTCACATAAAAATAAAAAAGAAAAATTAGTGAAACACAGAGTTAAGCAAGTGGCAGCACAATACACCAACCAATTCTTGTGCCACTTAAAAAGGATCTGAATGAAGAAAGCGAAGATCATACAAAACAGAACACACATTCCAAAATAATATAATTTTAAAGTTCTATTTCATAAAATATTTATATGTTTGTATCTCTTTTCAGTTATGCTTCTTTATCCAAGCCAACCCCACTAATGCAGCAATTGTGAATACCAGAGAGCAATATATTCACAGAATCACAATTCAACAGAAACATACAGTATCTTCTTGATAAATGTACTTCCAGCAAATCAGGTGAATGCCAACTAATCTCCCCACGACAGCATACTCAACTTCATAACGTCAAAACCTATGAATATTGCTCTGAGCTGTTTCCCTATTACAATTTTGTCAAAACCAAAGGATATATTGCCCATAATAGATATCTAAGGTTTTGGATGGGGGACAGGAGGAACACGAAATAATACAGTACACCGCCACTGTTACAAGCACACCTGAGCATGTACATGCATAAGACTCTATCTCACATGGACCATGTAGTTGCCAGGGGAAGCTACCTGTTTTAGTTAAATGCAATAATGTCAAAGGTATTGAACTCTAAGAAGACATTAACCTCATTTCTCCTCTTTCTCCTTGTGTCCAGTTTTAAATAAACTCTCAAGGCAACACAGAATGAAAGGGGGCAGCTTCTTTCTTTATACACTACCATACCAAATTCAT
Organism: Erythrophleum ivorense; assembly: GCA_026724425.1. Lineage (NCBI taxonomy): Eukaryota > Viridiplantae > Streptophyta > Magnoliopsida > Fabales > Fabaceae > Erythrophleum > Erythrophleum ivorense. Next base: position 2,604,883 of record JAIUCV010000036.1, on the reverse strand, counting down.
CCTGGCCCAAATAAATGCTATGGCCATAAACAATTATCACATTATTAGGCCATCCTAACTGCTGAAATTGTCAACAATTAGGACATCCTACAGATGGAACTTCAAATTTGTCGATTGTCCTACTAAATTGCCTATCAATGGAACATCTAAAACTCCTTGGGTTCTTGCATATCCTTTATTATATTCAGGCTACGGTTTTTTCCTTCAACAAGAAATACTCCAGGACTTCAACCCCTTAAAGAAGAAAAAATATCTACTGAAAGTAAGAAACCAGATACCTATATCACATAACATATGAACCTTTCAAGAAATTAGCATCTCTGTAACTTGTTTCAAGGCCAAATGTTGGCCCAACAGAAAAAAGAAAAGATAAGATGCCATTACTCTAACAAAAATGCAGACAAGCAAATCAAATGAGAATGATATGATCACAGAATTAAGTCTTTCAAAAGTAATTCCTATACCTTTTATTTCTCTCTACATCTTTGTACACCAATTTGTTTGGGGAAGTTATGGAAGCAATATTCAAATTCTTATGGAAGATGAAAGTGGCTAAAAGCCAGTACAAAATTCGAACTTAATCATGTCAGTAGACATACTGCAGTTCAATTATAACACGTCGCATTTGATTGCCCCTTTGCATGTTTGGCCCTGATTGAAATTTAGGGTTAAAGCAAAGGTAGGATCGTTAAAAACCAAGGGGCTGAACAGAAAAAAAAAAAAAAAAAAAAAACTTCCCAAACACACTTCAGCCCCTGCACCATCTTTCATTTATAAAATTCTGAAAGAGTTTGACCTCCAGATAAGATAAAGGTGAATTACAAAGTAATCTGAAGATAAATAACTTTCCTATCTCCAGAATAAAACTAGAGAATAATCCTAAGAAATAACCAAGACTCCTAGGTGGTAATAGACTCCAAGCTCCAAGATAATAATAGATTCATAATCCTTTAATGATCTCTCTTACTTTTTAACACTTATCCTTGGTTTCTCAACAGTCCCAATGATTTCATGTATATTGCTTTGCTAAGAATAAATACCAACCAATTTGTGCAAATTTAGTACAAGGTGTCACACAGTACCAGAATAAAATAAAGGGCCTACCATGATAGTACCAGAACAACACTAAAGAACATAAATAGAAAAGACATGCTCACTGGCACCATACGATACACAAATCAAGTACCAGAAAAAATAAAGAGCAGGTTTCTTACTAGGTAAGGAGAATGCTTGATCCTTGAGTTTGTGTTTTAGTAGAAGTCTCCGAACATTTTCATCTGGTAAAGGTATGTAAATTCTTTTCACCTAGTAGATATTTCACAGTAAATCAGGAAACAAAGTTAATAAGAAAGCAGCATGTACTTCATGCTCATTATAAGTAGTAGTACTCATAATATGCATAGATTGCAGTGTAAGAAATGGCAAATCTCTTTATAAATTAGAGTTTTTTCTGATACTTGCAGGTTTCTCCAGAGAAAACATTTCAGAAACTTTAAATGCAGGAATGGTAAAAGAGAATAGAGTCCCCCCAGGAGAAGGGGGAGATGAGTGCATTTCTTTGCAAAAAGAAAGGGGGGGAGGGCAAGTAACATGCTCATTACCCAGAAGCCTAAGAAATTTGTGCACGTACACAGACAGGACAATTAGTATCAAGAAAGAAGTTCAAGATAAACTCATAACCCTGACATGGGGCAGTCAAGCAAAACTTTGTCCAACATGAAAGTTTGTGTGTCATGATAAGTTTCTTCTTCATTTGTCCGTTGTCTCACACCACTATTCAAGGTAGTGGCCACATCATTTTTTAACCACTTAAGATAGAAAAACCACACTTTGAGTGATACAAAACCAAGATGCACAAGACGGATATTCAGCTCCGTCCATTCTTTTATTCTCAAGAATTTCATTACACACCTTACTATCTATCCCTCCCCTTATTTTATAAAAAGAAAGAGTTAACAAACCGGAAATGGTTCATAACAGAATAACATTTGTAACGAAAAATAGAAAACTAAAACAACTAAAATTGCCATGTAAGAACTATTTCCCCCTCACAAAGATCCTTGTCCTCAAGGATGTAATGGAGCTGAGGTGTCAAACTCAGGGAACTGTTATTAGATAGTCGGTAGAGGTTCCCAAGTGGCACCTTCAACTCCTGCATGCTTCCACTAGACGAGGACTTGAGTCAAAGGACGATTGTTTTTCTTAACCACCTTCCTATCCAAAGAAAAGAATCCATCTTCACTGACCTATGACCTATGGTAGAGTAGAGCTTGTTGGGACAGTGCTGCCAATATGTTTTTTGAGTATTGATACATGGAAGACCGGGTGGATGTGAGTGTCAGGAGGTAAATCTGGTTGATGGTCAACTGGCCCAATCCTCTGTAGTATTTTAAAAGGACCATAATATTTAGCAGACAGCTTGTGTAGTGCTGTGTTGCTTATGGTGGTCCTTCAAAAAGGATGAATTTTTAAGTAGACCAGGTCATCCACCCTGAATTCTCTTTCTGACCGGTGCTTGTTGGCCATCTACATCATTTTGTGTCGGCTTTTAATAAGATAGTATTGGAGCAACTGTTTGATAGCCTCTCGAGCTCGGAGATTTCTATCAACAAACTCAATGTCGGAATTTCCAGCAAGATATGGTAGATGTGATCAAGTTCGCTTGGACGAGGAAGAGATGTAGGTTCCCAAAACACATCCTCAAACTCCTTTAATATCCCTTGCAACGAATGACGTTGTGCTCCTATTAACTTTGCATTGCTCTGATTTTGAAGGAATGACTGATTCTCAAGTTGCTGTGAGACATATAACTCAACATGCTGTAACAATTGCTTTGCCTTAATGTCTCCGTCTTCCAATAATTTCTTTTGACAACCTGTCCCCAACAGCTTGTAGAATTTACCATTTAAGAAGAAACTCATGTACTGCCCCTTCAACTCCCAAGCGATCCTTCCTAAGGTAGATAGCCACTGGGTGCCAAGAATCATATCATGACCATGTAAAGGCATGACTAGGAAGCCAGCCTCAAATAATTGTCCCTGTATGGACCATTACAGTTGCTTGCATTTAGCCTTCACCAAAATTTGTTGACCATTAGCTACTAACACTCTAGTTCCTGAATTCATGTGTTTTTAATTTGAGCTTTTTAACTAGAGCAGCATCTACAAAATTGTGGGTGCTTGTATCCAAAAGCAAAACAATAGGTTGTCTTCTGACTTTGCCTTGCACTTGCATGGTAGAGTACTCCACAAAACTCAAGGTACAACCAGTGATAGTATTTATAGCTATCTGTGGAGGTTACTAATCTACATTCTATCTTTGGTATTCATCCCTGCCATCTATCTCCATCTAATCCAATTGATCTTCTTCTTCTAACACTAATGCAAACAATTGAGAGCTCTGGCATTTATGATCAGAACTAAACTTCTCAGGGCACCAATAACAAAGCAAAGCCCCTTCCTCTTTCCGTCATACATCTCTGCCTTGGTGAGCTGCTTCACAGGTTTGTCAAAAATACTTCCCTTGGTCTTAGTAGGGTGGGTGGAAGAAGAAAAAAAGGAAGTGGACTTGTCGTTGGTTATATAACTTCTGAAAGTATTACTAGAGCTGGTAGAGCTATTGGAAGAAAGAAGATTGGTATACGGTTTATGATTCTACATACTGGTAGTGTAACTAGAAAAGGATTGAATTTTTTTAAGGAATGTTGGGTGTTGATTATTAATAGCAAGTATCAAAGCTTCTTGTAATCTTGCAAGGTATATTGTATGGAAAAAGGAAGTTGGTTTAAACATTCTAACATGAGCTTTTATTTCTAGCTTGAGTCCTCCAAGAAAGCAACTGATAGCATACTGTTTCGGCAGCTCAATCTCTGCTAGGATTTCTTCAAATTTTTCCTGATAGTCACCAAAAATATCCTCCTGCTTATGATTCTTGAGTTTAGACATTGGGTCTACCTTAAAGATATCTTCGAATCTTGTCTTCAATCCTTCGATATGTTCTAGCCAACTAATCTCACTTAATTTCTTCTTCTATACAAAACTATAATGCCATTGGAGTGTCTTTCCTTCCAAGCGCATTGTGATTAAACAAACTCATTGATTCGCTGGTGTCTCATCCACTTCAAAGAACAGTTTGTAGCAAAATAGCCATCCTTTAAAATTTGTTCCATCGAATTTTGAAATCCACCCTTGAAAATTTTGTAGGGAACTGATAGCTACCTACTGTCGTTGAATGGTTTCCATTATAGGACCCAAGCTAAAGTCTACCATTCATCGTTCGTCCTCCGAATGTACTTGTCACACACTGAACCTTGTTCATTCCATTGCCATCCTCCGCTATTGCCATTGTCGGCACTGATAGCTTCGCTAGAACCTTCAAAAATAAGCCCTTGAACCTCACCACCAAAGAATCTATCCTAGCTTCAAGTCTTGACATTGAAGTGTCCACCCAAGTTATCGGTGATGATAGTGATGATTGAAGGTCGATCACATCAGCTCGTGTCTGTTGCATTTCTTGTTCAATCTCTCGCAATCGGCCTATCAATCTTGTCTCCTTCGCCATGGTCAACACAACCTAGCTCAGATACTAGTTAATGCAGAACCAAGATGCACAAGACAGATATTCAGCTCTGTCCTTTCTTTTATTCTCAAGAATTTCATTACACAGCTTACTATCTCTCTCTCCCTTTATTTTATAAAAGGAAAGAGTTAATGAACCAAAAATAGTTCATAATAGAATAACGTCCATAACAGAAAATAAAAAACTAAAACAACTAAAATTGCCACGTAACATTGAGGATTTGCTGATAAAAAGACATAACTGTTGAGAAGCATAATTATTTAGAGAAGTCTTATGGATCAAGGAAGGATTTCTTGTACAACAACCAAAGTAAAGGGTATAAGAGTCATTATATAGTTGAATCAGTATAATAGAGGGTTAAAGATTAGTATTATAAATGCACCGTTCTTGAGTCTATCAATATAAAGAGTAAACTACCATTCAGGCCCCCTTCAAAGATATGCTTTACATCAATTTAGTCTTCCAAAAAATATCTACATCAATTGACTAGAACAACCTTGAAATTTGACTCAATGAAGAAGAAATTTTAAAGGTGAACTACTCTCACCTTCTCTAAAAAGAAATCGCAATTACATAGCTCTCTCAACTATTATGAAAATATAAACAGACTTTTCCTAAAAACAAAAAATGACAAAAATATTCTTAATGATAATATCAATTTCTTATATTACAATTATAACTTACTAAAAAAATACATTTCTAAAACTTGTAAAGTTATTTATTTTCTGTTGAAAACCATGAATTTAATTTTTTCTAAAATTTAATTAAATTTATGACGATACATATGTTTATTGATATAAATTTAACACAAATGTTAATGTTAAAATTATGTTGGAATCCCATGATTCTTGGGAAGAATTATATGAGATACTTGCTATTAACGGGTTAAAGTCAAATGCCTTTGTTTCCTTATTTAATTCTTATTTATGAGGCTTTATTTTTTATTTATGTGGCATGTTTATTTCCTTTTATGTTGAGGATAATTGGCTGATATTATGTGGCCATCATTTCCTTTTATGTTGAAGTTGATTGGCTAAAATATTTTGGCCATTATTTCCTTTTATGTTGAGGTTGATTGGCTAAAATTTTGGGACCTACTTCCTCTATAAATTGCTACTACAGTTTTGAAATAAAATAAGGAATTTCAAAGTGAAATTCCTCACAGTATCGGAACCCATAAGGGCCTAAAACACACCTATGATAACCTTTGGCTCCATGCAAGCCGAACAAGCCAATGTTATGGATGTTGCATCAGAGTCACATCAGAGTCATCCGCCACTAACCAACCAAACAGTATTGGTAGTGTGTCTTCTCACTCCATGACTGTTGAAAGTTCATCATTGATGATCATAGGTCATCAATTCAATGAAGAAATTATCTTCCATGGTCACAAAGGGCCTCAATGTTCATTCTAGGCCGTGGAAAGCAGGAGTATCTAACAAAAGAGGTCATCCAACCTGCTACCACTAATCCCAAACATAAAGTGCGGTTTGCAGAAAGCAACACGATCATGTCATGGTTAGTCTATTCCATGACAATTGAGATTGGAGAGACCTTTGTGCTATGCAAGATAGCAAAGGAGATATGGGATACTGAGAAGAATTCCTACTCCTCTATTGAGAACACAGCAACAATATTTCAAATCCAAGGGAGTCTACGAGATGCAAGATAGAGTGATTTGAGTGCCACTCAATATTACAACAATTTGGTGAAGTTGTGACAGCAACTAGATCTGTATGAGGTTCACCAAGATATGAAATGATGATGCAACCTACTATCTGAAATTAGAAGAGAGGAAAAGAATTTACACCTTTCTATTGGGCTTCAATACCATCTTTGAAGAAGTTAAGGGGAGAATTATGGCTACTTGACCATTACCATCACTTAGAGAAGTTTTTCATGAGGTTAAAAGGGAAGAGAGCAAAAAGTAGTTGACATATGGTGAAACAACCACTCAACCCAAGACTAAATCTTTTGTCTTGGTCATTAGAAGCAATACCACTTCTAATTTCAAACTAAAGGAGGGTGGAAAAGCATGGCGTGACTATTGGAACAAGGCCAGTCACACTTAAGGAAATATGCTAGACAATTCATGGCAAACTAGCAAACTGGAAGTCAAAGCAAAAAGATGAGACTAATAAATCAATAATGACCAATTGAGGACAAACCTTAATCCAAGACTAATCCAAACAGCAATGGGATTTGTTATAAAAATTGCTCAAAAATAAGGGTCAAAGGGAACACAACAATTCAAACAAAGTTATTGGTTCCAAATCTTTTACTCAAGCTAAATGTGGGGTTTATACATATGATTGGCAGTGTTGAGCTCTAAGCTAAGCCCAACTTAAAGGGGAGAGTTGGAATTCCATGATTTTTGAGAAGAATCATATGAAATATTTGCTATTAATTGGCTGAAGTCAAATACCTTTGTTTCCTCACTTGATTCTTGTTTATGAGGCTTTATTTTTCATTTATTTGGCATATTTATTTCCTTTTTATGTTGAGGATAATTGACAGATATTCCATAGCCTACTTCCTCTATAAATTACAACAACAATAAACATTTTTCCACTAGATAGAGTCGGTTATATAGATCAAATGACACTATAAAATCCTATTGTAAATCATGTTTTTAGACAATCCATTTAATTTTAAATCCCTCTTAACGGTTTTGCCTATAATTTTTCTTGGTCTCTCCCTACGTCTAACTATTAGGCTACTCTTCATCTAATCTACTCTCCTTATTGAAACTTCTATAGGTCTTCTCCACATATACCCAAATCATCTAAAGCGCGATTATATAATCTTTTCCACAATACGTCTGACCTTAACTTTCTTTCTAATGAATTCATTTTCAATTCTCTCTTGTCTAATATGTCCACTTATCTAACGTAATATTTTCATCTCTGCAACATTGAACTTATTGTCATGTGGGCTTTTCAAACTATTGCTAGTATTTTAAAATAAGACAAGGAACTTCAAAGTAGAAGTAAAATCCTTCAAATTAAAAAATTATTAATTATTATCTTTCAATGTGGTTAATGTAAAATATATATATATTGTGAAAATGTTTGTTGTTTTTAATAATTAATTATTTTATCAAATGATTTTATAATTTGCCAAATTTAGAAAAATGACTATTTTATATTGATCCAACACATATTTGATACTTGTTAGTTATTATATTATATAATATAATAAGAGCATTTTGGTCAAAACAATTGTATTTTTTGTTATAGGGAAAGTAAATGCAGCACATTTTTTTATTTTTAGGGTAGGGAAGTGTAATTTTTCAAAATAAAGGAAACAACCGTGTAATTTGGCCATCTCTCCAAGGAAGGGAACAATAATTTACCAAAATTTAATCCTCCAAAGATTGGGTTTACATCTGTTTGGGCTTAATTGAATTGAATTTTAGAGATTGATGAGGTTAATTGATGTAAATATAATTTTGAGAATTACTTTGATGAAAAGTACATCTTTTAGGGATTAAAATAGTGTTTTACTCATCAATAAATTGCATTTTGGTTTCCCTATCTTCTTAACATAACCATTTTCCAGAATTTAAAAATAAGACATTCAACATCACAGTATAATACCTCTGATTAATGATAAAAAGTGGTAAAATATTAATTAATCACCACTTAACTTACATCAGCAATATTGGCTAGCTAGAATATTCTCACCCATCCCAAACTCTAATGATTCAATCAGATTGCTACTATCATGTACTTATGGCAGTCATGAAGTGGAATAACGTTATATCCTCCTCAAACAACCAAGTTTCAGTACAAGCAATTGAAGATATACTCACCAGTCTCCGAAGAACTGCATCATCCAATTCTTGTGGCTTATTGGTAGCTCCTATATTCAGAAGAGAAATTAAAATAATAGATCATTGATGAGAATACAGAAACATGACCCAATACAAATTCATTTTATGTAAAATACTGTAAATGCCAGATACTGACTAACTGAGGTTGCTTTTATACCAAAAACTTGAACAGATTGCAAAAGGAAAAGAATCTGAAAAGTAGGTGATTCCAGATCTACAATAGCAAAAATTCAGTTTTCCAAACAGATTGCACAAGCTAAGGGGGCCACTTTACTACAGCAACCAGCTCAACAAAGGAATTAATATTGTTCTTAAGATACTATGCACTAAGAGAAGCAACTAAATTTAAAGTGAAAAAGACCAAGGAGAAAAACTAATCATCTTGTAGTCATCCCATGATGTGTTCAAAAATATGAGAATAGAGATAATTGTAGAGTGGTTCCAAACCCCATGCATGATCTATCAACTATTTACTATGAGTATCACAATAGCATTATACTCACTCAAAACAAAATGTCAGCAAATCTGTCAGAAAATTCAAGTTATAAAATTTCCATGAATTCTTCAGATGGCAACATCCCCCATGATTTTATTTTACTGTTAAATGTCATTTGCCAAAGGGGATATATAGCAGAAACAACGAATATTATGTTGTATGAGTATGTTCTCAACTTCACTATTTCATTGTAAAGAAGAAAAACAAGAGCCCAGCTCATGAAAGAAATAATACTCTCCTAATAATCAACCAAAAGATAGAAAGCTAAATTAAGCTCGTTCAAGATCTGGTAACTGATTCAAAACGACTAAAGAAAGTACTACCAAATATAAAGCTTACCAATGACAATTACAATGTCATTAGGACTGGAGGTCACCCCATCAAACTGGATAAGAAATTCAGATTTTAATCGTCTGCTTGCATCATTCTCATTAGCCAACCTTGTTGACATAATACTGTCAATCTGTTATCAGTTAAAAAAATATCAAATCATAAGAACCATGTAAAAGTATCAAGCTTTGGTAAGGAACAATAAATACACAACAAAAACTCAATTTTTTTTTTAACTCTTTGATTAGCGAAGCAACACCTAACTTCCGAACACACAATTCCCCCACCCTCTGCACCTCCCAACAAAAGAAAACACTCACTTAGACAGAGTATATACCATTTTAGAATTTTAGTAGTATAATTTCAGTACAGAAGCAAATGAACAACTGAACTATAAAACAGATATTTATTTAATTTGTACAAATTCAGCAAAGAAAATTGACAGTTCAGCAGAACATTATGGCTTTACATTGCAACTAGCAACAATTATAAGGAGCTAGATATACTGAGAATCAGTGATTATGTTGGTCATGAAGAGCTTGTTACAGACCCAGATATAGAATGAAATAGACTTATAATCCTTCCGTCACACACAAATGGCTGTAACATATATCATTAGTGTCAGTCTGAATATATAAATCAAGTTATCGACCCAATTTGATTATTAAAAATACACCAGATAACTTATCAATCTAGAAAGCTATGGGATCCATAGCCAAACCATTAAATGATCACACTTTTAAGAATAGTAGTCCAACAAAGACCATTTAATGTTTCACTCTGAACTATGTCTCAAATGAGTACCCTTCAGAGAACTAATTCTGGAACAGAAGAAGACTTCTAAAGTCAAGTTAAAATTGGAGAAGGAAAAATTTTCAACTCTATAGAAGAGTTATACCTCATCAATGAAAATCACGGATGGTTGCCTGGAAATAGCTACCATGAATAGAGTCCGGACAAGCTTTTCACCTTCACCAACCTATTGAATACAAGTTAAACAAAGTAAAACTTCTTGGTAAGGGCATAACCAAAGGAATAGCAGCCAACTCAAAGAAGTTAATGAACCCAAAAATAGAGACGCACCCATTTTGATGTCAAGGAAGCTGCAGAGATGTTAAAAAATGTTCCTGCTGATTCTGAAGCCACGGCTTTAGCAAGCATGGTTTTTCCATTACCCGGTGGACCAAAGAGAAGCAAACCTAGAAAATGAAAGTTCAGCAGTTCTACCCTTTTGCTTTTTCATTCTTTGATTTCACCATTATATAACCAAATTTAATGTGGTTCCATAGAATCACCTCTAGCTGGCCTTCGAAGACCAGTAAACAAGTCTCTTCTCTTAGTTGGTAAAATAACCATTTCCATTAAAGCTTGCTTTGCCTTCTCAAGACCAGCTGCATACCCACACTCAGACTTAATATAATAACAACTATGAAAGAAAAAGAGAAGCACAAATATATGATAGATCTTAGTATCTTACCAACATCTTCCCATCTAACAGAAGGACTTCTATCAACTATGGCAGTGTTAATTGTTTCAATTAATTTTGCATCATAATTTCCACCAGATGCTTGACTAGATTTTGGGCTTACATCTTTGTCCATCTGACTTGTTCTTTGAGGATTCTTTTGCAATACATTTTTTCTAGCATTTGATGGCTTAAATGGAAATGCAGCAGTTTGTCCGTGAGTTGAGGTTTTCTGTAAACATTTTTGAAGAAAAGAAGAGAAACCATAATAGCAAATTTATATTCATAAAACTACCTTACATCTCTATTTCACCAAGAACATTCCATAGTTGCAAAAGAAAGTGCCTTTTAAAAGGGCAGAAACATAATTATTATTACTCAGGAGCAAAGAACTAGTCTGCCTTCTAGTTTTTTGGAAAGAGGGAGTCTGAATCAGAGAACTAGAGTGTTACAAAAACATTTTATGCTACGAACATATGGTGTATATCCAAACAAAGAAGGCTTGGCAAATGAATATTTTTAGAAAGCACTAACTGTATTGATTCTTGAGTGAAAAGCCGTAAGAGAGAAAACTCTGTACTTACAACTTAGCTAGTTCACATCGTACCTGAATAGAGGACGTGCTACCTGAAATAGCAAAGAAGAGAGAGAAGGAAACAGAACAACAAAATGAAAAATAAGTACTTTCCTGAGATTTCATGATCGGATTAAAAAAGCTTGAATATATGATATATAAACCTGCTCGTCTACTTAGAATCTGTAACCTCTCAGAAACTTGACCCTGCCATTTTGATATATTTTGACGATAAGATTTCACCTTCTCTTGTTCACTGTCACAGGACAATATATTTTAGTGAGGAAACAATATGAATATGAAACTATAAAATGGCTAGAATAACTTAGCAATGTCTAAAAGGACAACACTTCAGCTGCTGCAAATCCAAGGACGGTTCTTTGTGATTAAATTAATGGATTTGTTGCAATTGAGAAGCTGAAATCATGCCGAGAAAAACAGAAGATCAAATCTGAAATCCCCACTTTCTCTTCTAAAAATGCAATTTGCAAGATTTAAGTTTTGCCCATAACATAAGTATGTAAAAGGGTACAGTTGAGAAGCCCATTAACTTCATAGAGCCTCTTCTTTCGTATTTTCTAGCAGTCCAACCAAAAACCCACAAATATTTCAAAGCAGCCAGTATAATAAATACAGGAAATACACCAATTGATTTAATCAGCGAAGGAATACGTCATAACCTGGAAGTGATAAAGGAAGGCACAGTGGTTGAATTGGCTTCAATCAAAATCCGCTGGGCGTTCTTGTAATGAAGAACAGCATCATCGATCAAGCCCCACTCTTCGGCCCTAACAGCCTTGGCAATCTCTTCCTTGGCCAAATCGAAGTACCCTTTGAGCTTGTAAGCAACTCGTTCATTGGAAATTGAGGGCCTAGGTGCGCCTTCCATATTAGAAGAGCTGGGAAGGTTGGAATTCGAGGGAGAATCATCAGAAGAATTGGGTGACGACAAGATGGAGCTGAGCGAGTCGATGATTCCCTGCAAGAAGCTCATGCCTGACACGGAGTTTCATCCTCAGGCATGGAGAGACACAGGCCGGTTTCGTGCGTGTTAACTGTAAAGCGCCCCGCCGTCAATGAAGCTTCGCTTCTCAATGACGATTGATAATGACTTTCATTACCTTCGTGCCCATTGGATTAAATTAATATAGATAAGGAAATGACAAAAACCCCATTTTGATTCGAATGGGACATTCCAGTTTGATTTTTCAAAGACTCTTAAGAGGCAAAAACTTCTGAAATTTTTTTAAATTAATTACATAACAATTTTTTATCATGGTGGCAAATTATTTCATTACAAGTTTTGCTTTGATTTGGATTATATGAGGAATATATATATATATATATATATATGTTAATTACATAACAATTTTTTATCATGGTGGCAAATTATTTCATTAAAAGTTTTGCTTTGATTTGGACTATATGAGGAATATATATATATATATATATATATATATGCGCGCGCGCAAGCTGAAAAAAAGATAGCAGCGCAGTTGTTGGAGATGCGACGCGAACATAACACAATTCGGGTGATAATGGCGATGGCAGAAGAATGGGATCCTTTTAAGTGAGGGTTTCCTGGAGTGGGAAAGCGCAGGCTTCTTCATTTATCACTTTCCACCCTCAAAACAACTTTTTTTACCTGCACTTCATCACTCCAAGAAAAATCTTCATTTTAAGGGCCGGTAGTTGGAATGGAAGACGGGAGAGGAAGAAAAATTTTGTAAAATACCTATTATATTCATATAATTATTATTTAATAATATTTATCTTAATAAATATTTATTTTAAAATAAAAAAAATTATTTTTTCTTTAAAAAATCATCATTTTACTTTCTATTTTCATTCCTAACTATCTTTTTCCATACCAAATCCATTCAATGGCAACACTAAATAAACCTAACCATAGGAATAAGGATTGGATTTTTCACTAAATAAATTCAAATTCAAATCTGATTAGTGATCACAACTTGTTTTCAAATTGTTTTCAATCTTGGACCAAATAAATATGTTAAAATTATTATTTATAAACTCACATTAATTATATAATTTTTGCTTTCTAAATAGAAGTTAATTAATGATTTATTATATAATTATATAGTTATTGGGTCCAACACAATATTTTTAATTAATTCTGATTAGTAATTAAAAATTGTGGGCATTAGGTTTTTTTTCAAATTGGCGATGAAATGACTTATTAAGACATTACTTGAGGAATGTTAAGTTCTTTCTCTGACCCTAATCTACTTGCATGTCCTATTGAAAAGCCACTATTGAGTTGTGGGTGATAAAAAAGAAGATTTAATAGGTCACACTACTTTATGCAATCAAGTATATTATGCCGCAAAGCTCGGTTAGATATTTTCAATCTATCTCACTCATTTTATTTGGCATTTTAAGTATCATACAGTAGTCCAAAATTTTTCATACGATTTGAGAATTGTATGAATTCCAACAGGAAAAAAAAAATGTTCAAGTCCAATCTTGAGTCCAAGCAAAGTTCACTTTCAAACATCTTAGGTTAAATTTGGTCTAAATAGAATTGTTTAGGTTCAAGTGTAAACCAAAAGCATAAACTTTCAAGTTTTAAAATGGCTATGCCATGCAAAGATGGATGACAATTTGAGTGATGATAGTTATCACAATGGTAGATAAACCTAATCACAAGAACAAGGGTTAAACTTTTCACCAAAAAATAAATAAATTCAAGCTTGAACATAACTCATTTTTTAAATTATTTTTTTTGTGTTCAATCTAAGAAGAGATAAAAATGTTCAACCTTGATCTCGAGCTCAAGCAAGGTTTATTTTCAAGCTTCTTATCTTGGTTTGAATTTGATTTAAATAGAATTTTCTAGATTCAAATGTAGGCTAACATCATATAATTTTAGTGAATGGATTCTCTTTTGTGCATTAAAAAAAGGGAGGACAGCCCTTTGTATTTTTTTTTGGGGGGGGGGGGGTCTATTGAACGCAATTTTAAGTATTAAAGTTAAGTTCAAATTTGTTCATGAAGGATTAATAAAAATTTGGACATAAGTTCAAGCCAAGTAGATTTCATTTTTGAAATTCTTATTTGAATCTAAATGAAAATATTTGAGTTTGAGTTTGAGTTTGACCATAGATCATAATCTAATTCATTATCAAAATTTTTATTTAAAGTTAAGCACAATCAACAATGAGTAAGTGGTGGTGGTAAGCTAATGAATGAGTTGAAGCAAAATATAAAATTGTTTCCTTTACTTATTTTTGAAAAAACCTTTGTTAAGGACTTCTAGTAAAATTTATTTTGTGAAATATTTTACTCTAAAAAAATAATACAATAAATTATTATCCATTAAAAAAAATATTCCAATGAAATAAATGAAGGCTTGGTGATGCACAATCACTATATGAAAAGATAAAATTAATTTTTAAATTTTGAAACTCACCCAATATCTATATAATTTAGAATTCAGATCCTCTTTTATAGATGTCTCTTGTGTTATCTCCTATATCATATTTTAGCCATCAATCTTATCTAACAATCTAGAAAGATCCACATTGCTCTAAATCTAACTCCCATCTTCTTCTTCGTTTTCCTCTTCGCAATGAGAAAGGTAATGACGTCTAGTGAAATGTATGGTCTTCTTCATCCCTAAGTCATCTTCTCCAGCGAATGTCGGCCTTGAGTGTCCCCCTCTTTTCTTATTCATCTTCTTATGGGTTCAAGTGATAGATATAGAGGACTGTGATCAATGAGGAGGATTTGGTTGCTACAACTACTATGATAAATTTCAATAATAACAAGTAAATTTATGCTGTTGTATGGGTTTTTGTGGGTATGATTGATTTGGCAAATGAAGTTAAGTTGATTTAGGAAGTTACTCTTGGGTATGCTTTCATTTTTGTGTTTGAAGATGTTAGTTGTGATTTTGGTTCTTCAAAATTTTCTTTTTTTTGGGGTTTGATTTTGAGTTTTTTTTTTTTAGAAATGAAATGAGCTCTCTTTAATCAACAATATTTTCATTTGTAAGTGATTTTTCTTTTTTTAAGATTTGATTTTCCATTATGCTTTTACTCTGCACATGGCATTTACTTATCTTATCTATTTTATATTAATGGTGCAAGGGAGTCATGGGATTGGCATAAGGGCAATAATTGTCTCCAAAAGACTTCAATTTTGGTGAATCCTACAGTGATAATAATATAAGTCTTAGATAACTGATTCCTTGGAAACATCATATTGTCTTGACCTAACCTATCTTAGGAGCTTTGGAATGAAATACCTCAAAATTAAGAAGATATTTGTTACATGTTTTGATGATGAAATAACCTCAATTAAGGCTTGCGGGGATTTGGCTTACCATCTTAGATCAAGTAACAACTTTTTTGATGTTATCTTTTTAGTGTGTGCAACTTAATATATATTTTTTTGTTCTTTTGGTTGTTGTTTTTCTTTTTTTAACTTGAATAAAGTTGAATTTTAGTATGTGAAAATGATTTTCATGTATCCATTTTTAGCCATGAGATGAATCCTGCGAGTGAGATTTCTTACTAGAAAGGCACAGGAGACAAAGCTTTGGAGAAAGGATTTGAATTTTATAATTTAGGGTTGACAAATTTCAATAAGTATTAATTATTTGGATTTTGAATTGATTTTGAGTGAAAAAAAAAGTGATGATAATATATTTTCAGGAACATCATATTCATTATTTATGATATACTAATTATTAAATTTTATTAAATATAAAATTATATTTTATCTATTTTAATAAATTTATTATTATAATTATATTTATTAATTACACAAAAATTAAATTAACTCATTTAAGAACTATTAATTATTAAATAAGTTAATATTTTAAGTTAATTATTTGATAAAATATTATTTTATATTTAATAATTAATTACATCATAAATAGATAATATGATATTCTTAGACACATCAGATTATCACTCATATTTTAATAGAAAAATCTAACTCTAAATTGTAAATTGAAAACTTCACTTACCTGCAGCATAGTTTGACGTGTCCAATCAAATAAGTAAATAACAATTTAAATTATTTTTTATACCAAAACTTCAATAATTTTTTTTTATTTTTGGAAAATAGTCATTTTTAATTTGGTTCTCAAGAAAAAAAAAATTAGTCACTCACATCAATTACTATTGTCAACTAATCCAGTCTAATATTGTGCCTATAAAACTAATAGATGAATGATTTAATCTGTTAATAGTTATGTGCAATCGTTAAATTTATATGTAAGTTGTTAATAATTGTACGTAATCGTTAAGTTTATATATGTAAATTAATTTTTTACCCAAAAAAATAAATAAATTCACCCAAGAGACAAAATAAATTAAAGAGTGATAGTCTTATATTTTCAAAATTAATATATTTTTTGTTTATGATAGAATTAATTATTAAATACAGAATAATATTTTATTAAATAATTATTAAAATATTAATTTATTTAATAATCAATAATTTTTAAAAGAATTAATTTAACTTTTGTGTAATTGATGAGTATAATTATGATAATAAATTTATTAAAATAGATAAAATATTATTCTATATTTAAAAATATTTAATAATTATTAAATTATAATTAAGAAATGTGATATTTTCCAGAATAAAAGATTATCACCCTTAATATATGTGTGTGCATGTGTATTTCTTGATAATTGTCCAAAAAAAAGGTCTTGATAATTATTTGTATTTATGTAAAATATGACCAATTTTATAGATTTAGTTGATGAGCACAATTTCTTACCTTAAGAAATTAATGCATATATTTTATTTAAAAATAAATATGAAATAATATTGAAGTCCAATTAATTGACTTAAAGAGATAATTATTTGCATATATGTATAATATGACTAATTTTATAGATTTTAGTTGATGGGCACAATTTCTTACCTTAAGAAATTAATGCTTATATTTTATTAAAAAATAAATATGAAATAATATTGAAGCCCAATTAATTGACTTAAAGAGATAAAAGTGACTATCCCAAAGTACTTCGCCATGGAATTTTTATGTTTTTGTAATTAAAATTTTTAATTAAAATATAATAAATACATAATTTTTTTAGTTGATGGGCACAATTTCTTACCTTAAGAAATTAATGCTTATATTTTATTAAAAAATAAATATAAAATAATATTGAAGCCCAATTGATTGATTTAAAGAGATAAAAGTGACTACCCCAAAGTGCTTCGCTATGAAATTTTTATATTTTTGTAATTAACTTTTTAATTAAAATGAAATAAATATATAATTTTTTAATAATATAATAATAAACATATAGTGTAATTAGTTAACCATAAAATCTATATATATTATAAATTTTATAGAAAGTTATTAATATTTATCAATTTTGAAACAGTAACTGCTTACTTTCTAGGCTTCGTATATGCTTTTTTTTTTTTTTCTGGTTTTTGAAATCTGTTTTGAAAATTTAAATTTTTTCCCGTATTGGGACTTTTCAAGATTGTTTTTTTTTTGTTTTTTTAATTTTCCGATCCTCGACGGAGGAAGAACGACAAAAGCGGTGTTTCAACAAATTCAAATTCTTCCATATTCCCACTAGTCGCCATTAGTTGCCACTTCCCAAGTTCTCTGAAACCTGTTCATCCTTCGCATTTCAATTCTAAAATCACCAAACAAAATCTCCTTAGGTTAAAACACCGAAATGGTTTCCCAAAATCAACCCAAAGAAGACAACCGAAGGAGGCAATGGTCCTTGGGGGACTTCGAGATCGGAAAGCCCCTCGGAAAAGGGAAATTCGGTAGAGTCTACGTCGCTAGAGAAGTCAAGGTACTCAAGTTACCAAACTCCCTTTCTCTAATTTTTGTTTGCCTCGTTTGAAACTTCTGCTAGAAATTTGTACAAAGATCATATTTTTTCCCGAGTGTTCCTTGTGCGGTGAAATTTCTCTTTAATATTCTAGAGATTAGTTTAAAAAATATTTGACTCCACATTGTCTGATGCTGGTTCACTTGGTTTCCTTTTTTTATAAAAATCGAATTTTCTTTTTCAATGTTTCACTGCCATTCTATCTGGGTTGAAGTTTTAATGTTGAATGTTTTCCATCATTTTTCGTGGACCAAAGAAATGGTAGCTTTTTTACTTCTTTTTTTCTCCGTTGGTTTTGTCATTTTTTACCATGAATTCCAGAATTTGCATTAGTTGAAAGAAAGCTGTCAGCTGTTAGTATTTATAGAAAAATGGTGCTCTGTTAGCTTCTCTGTACTTTCAGGACTGCTAAAAGAACCCTAATTTATGTCTTTTCAATTTGTGTTGAATTTACACATGATATGCAATTTTCCCCCCTTTTTTGAATAGTTTTCTGAATGACCAAGTTGACTAGATGGTTATTTATGGACTTTTTAAATCATGTTATTCTCTTCAGAGCAGATATATTGTGGCGTTGAAGGTTATCTTTAAGGAACAAATAGAAAAGTATAGGATTCATCATCAACTGAGGAGAGAGATGGAGATTCAGACCAGTCTTCAGCACCCTAATATTCTGCGTCTCTATGGTTGGTTTCATGATGCTGAACGTGTTTTCTTGATACTTGAATATGCTCATAACGGTGAGCTGTACAAGGAGCTGAGAAAAAAAGGTCACCTCACTGAGAAGCAAGCAGCCACGGTAACCCGTCTCTGTCACGTTTTCCTTGCTGCACATTGCCTTTTCTTCTTCTACTATTCTGACGAACTGATTCACTATCGAGCCTTAGCTTTGATTAGGCCTCTTTTAGCGGGAATCCTCACTGCCCTGGTAGTCGGAGAATGAACATTTATCCTTCCTTCTAGGCATTACTTCAAATTATTGAGATCTCAGAAAGCTGAGTTAGAGCAGAAGGAAGCTATAGTTTGTTTTGTGAGATTATTGATGAAATAACTGAAAGAGATTGAATGGACAATCGAGCAGAACTCATCTTGTGAAATGTTTATGAGTTTCGTACTGTGATGTTTATGCTGATAGTAGCAATTAAATGAATAAGGCTGTTCTGGAAAACCTTTGTAAAGGGCAGTATTTAGTGAAAATGGGTTAGAAACTCGCAAAAAATAAATATATATTCTTCACTTATTATCCAAACGTCTTGTAACAAGAGATTGTATTGTACTCCCTGTATTTGGACTATTCTTATTGTTCAATAGACTTTAACTTTTGTTTCTTGTGGTAATTTTAGTATATTTTGAGCCTCACAAAGGCATTGGCATATTGTCATGAGAAGCATGTGATTCATAGGGATATTAAGCCCGAGAATTTGCTACTTGACCATGAGGTATGTCAAATTAGCCTTTTATATTTTTACCTCTTTGTTGCTTTTTTGCTTTTTTCTGTGCGAGCAATGTTGGTTTTCCTTAATTTTGTATCAACCTACCCCAACCCAGCCAGAATTGGAGTTTTCTATTGAATCCCAAGTATGTAAAGTTTTGTAGTTTATATCAAAATGATATTTACATTTCTGGCCTCATTAAGGTTTCGGTTGAAAATTCATTGTTCTGCCTGAAATTTTGACATGTGAATGAAAGTACATTTAGCTTTGTCTTTCGCCTATTGCTTTCTCTTGTCCAATCCCTTTGCTTTTCTTCTCTTCAACCAGACGAAGATGGAAACCACTAAAAAGAAAAAGCAGGGCGCATTTTAGACTGAAAAGAATGCTTTCTTCTGTAGATATAAATGAAACCTCTCAGTAACTAGTTGATTCCAGTTTATTATATTAGAGTGTTGTTTCAAGGGTGCCCATGCAATTAATTTTACTATGGTTTGATTGCAGGGTCGCCTTAAAATTGCAGACTTTGGTTGGTCTGTACAGTCAAGAAGTAAGAGGCATACCATGTGTGGAACATTGGATTATCTAGCACCAGAAATGGTAGAAAACAAAGAACATGATTTTGCAGTTGATAACTGGACTTTAGGTATACTTTGTTATGAATTCCTCTATGGTGCTCCCCCATTTGAGGCTGAGAGTCAAGTTGATACCTTCAAAAGGTAATGAAACGCATGTGCCCCCTTATGTGTGGTAATAAATGTTACTGTAACCTATAAATCACAAATACACCCATTTTTAGGTGTGTTATACGCATGTTGGACACCGACAATGTATGACACATGTATGGACGCGTCGGAGGAAAAAATTTTATTTTTCTGCTCAGATGTGGCCTGCCTCCAAAGAAAAGGAAAAATATAAGAAATAAAATGGGAGACTAGTAACCCCATCTTGATGAGATAATAAAAGTTATTTTGTAATTTTTTTTTGGGTTGTAAATGAATCATTTGAATAATATAATTTAGAATTAAATTTAGATCCAGTTTCTTATATCTTTGTTGTCATACTTTTCAATAAAAGTATAATATGTATAAAAAATTATTTAAAAAAAAACTAATTATGTGATATTGATTTGTAAAAATTATACACTTGTCATGTTTTGATTATAATAAAGATATAAGGAATTGTATATATATCTATATATATATATTTTCCTATAGTTTAGCAATCTTTATATTTAGTTGATTTTTTTGTATATATGTTTTTTTCCTATTGTTGAACAATTTTTTTTTGGGAATATAATAGTTGATTTTCTTTGGGAATAGATTACCAAATGAAAGGTTTAAAAAATTAGAATTTGAATATGAAACATATGCTAAGATACAATATACAGGGTAAATTAGAATTTAGGGGGGTAATGTTTTGGCTCAAAATCTATTCAGTAATTTAAAGTATTTCATTCAACTCCATTATGGTTTGTTTTGTTGCCACTTGACTACCCTGTGGCATTTTTTGTATTAAATTTTAACCAAAATAATCATGTGAAGGTTCAAATGATGAACAATTTCATTGTTGAAAGTATAGATGTTACATGTAAAAAGTATAATAGTAGTAGTTTTTGAGTTTTATGTGTTAATTGCTGTTGGTTGCTGTTATAGTAGTTAAATGTGGTTAAATGTTAGTTCTGTTGGTATTGAGAATCTGTTAGGAAGCATAACTGAATGTAATAGAATAACAGATCACTACTATTCTCTCTAGTGTAAATATAAGCTAGAGGGATTAGAGGAAGCTATTGAATCATCTAATGAATTTCCATTGAAAGAATTTCTCGTCTGGAGCCTTGCATCAATATATTACTTGTATTTTAAACAATTTTATTGCCTTCTAAGGTTTTGTATGTGTGTGCGTATAACCTATTTTTAGTGAAAGAGTGAGGGTTTTATAGTCCAAAACACAAATGTGGAGATCCTTAATCTCTACAACACTAGTGAGCAGATTAACAATCCTTATACATACGTATATACCTACCTAAATAAATACATACATACATACATACATATGGCAGCAGTATTTTATATTATTTGAAGTTTGATGTGTCCATATCAGTATCTGTGCTTCATAGACTGTTATGATGTGTATGCATTTAACTATATGCAGGATAATGAAGATTGACCTAAGCTTCCCACCTACTCCTACTGTTTCTTCAGAAGCCAAAAATCTGATTAGCCGGGTATTTTCATATTCATATTCATATCCAAGCAAAAGCAAATCTTTTCAGTGAAAAGATTTAATTGGCCTTTTCTGATTGCAATCTGGAAACTGATGCAGCTCTTGGTGAAAGATTCCACTAGAAGGCTATCCCTTGAGAAGATAATGGAGCATCCTTGGATACTCAAGAATGCTGATCCTATGGGTATCAGCAGTAAGTAGACAGCAACTCTAGTCACTATGGCTATGAAGGATTGTCCAAGTTGAATTCTACATCTGATGTAAAATGCAAGCAAATTGACTATATCTTGGCATGTCTGACGAATTAGGAAGGTTAAAAATTGTACATCTATCTGAAATATGGTGAATGTTGTAAGTGGCTGTAAGGAAACCCAATGGTGGTGTCTAAGATTCCTTAGTACCATGTGTGTATAGATTGAGTAAGATGCATCCATTTGGAGTTTTAATCTAGGATTGTTTCTTGGATCATCCAAACTGCAAATTAACACAAACTAACTTCTATTTCTTTCACCTGAGCTATGCAAATGTGGATGTAAATTTAGAAAATTGGTTCAAAGGATTTCATGTGCTTGATTGAAGATGTTGCCACATATATATATATATATATATATATACATACATACAAGCTAATTCACAAAAGAAATGAATAATGTCTAACCCATAATTATTTTGAATTCGGATCATTTCATGTGACTTGATGATGTGTATTTCTTATTGCGTGACTACCGTATCACATGAGAAGATCTAAGTTTGATTATTTTTGGATTGCATGAGGTATTAATATGTTCTTCAATGTATGTAGAAGATTCGTTGACATAGAACAAGTAAAAACAAAGGAGGGACAGGAGGAGAAGGAAGGAGATATAGAATAAAGGGAGAGATGTAGGTAGAAATATAAAGGAAGGAAAAAAAGAGAGGGAGAGATACAATTGATAAATTCTGATGATTTTATTAATAATCAATCAAAAGTTGTTTAATTATAATTATTAAAAGTTTTATATAGAGTTCAAGAGATAATTTTTAATAATTTAAAATAAATATAATATTAAATTTTAATTTGAATAAAAAAATAATTATCAAAATTTAACAAAAAGATAATTAAAGATAACAAAGTAATTAATAACATAAAATAATTTAAATATTAATTTCTGATCTTAATTCTAATATAATATTATTTCTTATTTTTATCTTTAATCTATAACTTAAAAATAATTAATAATAGCATTTTTATTCCTTTTCCTTTCCTCATTATTTGTACTTAACTAAAGTCTTGAATTTGTGTTACAACTAAAGTTAAAAAGTACAGTAGTATGTCAACAAGACTTTAAAAGGAAATATCAGTTGTTTTGCATTTATTTGGCATTACATTTTTAAGGACCAAATTTCTTAAATTTTTTTGGGTTAATTTGATTCTAATGAGGACTGGAATTTGGATCTTTCATTGGTAAAATTTTTAAACTATTATCAATGACAGGGTACAAATGCTAGTACAAGGAAAAAGAGAACATTAGTCTAGAATTCAAGACATGGGAAATTTTCCAAGATTTTGGAGTAAAAAAACAAACCCTCGCTAGGCGTCAAAAGTGAGATTTTTTTTTGTTGGGCCAACCAGAAGCGAGAATTGAACCCACGCCCGGTCACGAGGACCAGAACTTGAATCAGGTGCCTCAGACCTCTCGGCCATCCTGATGCTTTAGATATCTTAAGACTTGTGTACATTGACTTACTTTCAGCTTCCCCGCTTACCGTACAAAATGTCACACTTGCACATCTGTTCTTATTTGAGTGTAAACTACAAACACTAAAAAGAAAAAAATTTTTAGCGTGTCAAATTAAACAGAACATGACATTTTAAAATGAACAAATTAACTAGTTCTCTTAATTAATGACTTGTACATTAGTTTGATCTCCCGATTATTTTTACATCACAATACAAAAGTTATTATATTCACATCAAATAAATTCTTCTGTCATTCTATTGGGTTAAATATAATATTTTTTCTCATTTGTACTTGTATAATCTTGTTTACTTATGCACAATGGCACAAGAAAAGGAGGATTACAAACAGGTATGCCCTAGATAAAATGTTGAATATAATTTAATAGAATGATGGAAGAACTAGTTTAATGAAAAAAAAAAAACAGTTTGTGTATTTAGATGATAACAAAAAATTACCAAGGAACACAGATTGATGGACAGGTTATCTTCGAAAAGCAAACTAGTTAATTCACTCATTTAAATTACACATTAATATTTTAAATTTTATCGTATCTCTATATTCATATTTATGCCTATCATTCTTAGTCATTTTAATAATTTGGATAAAAGAAGAAAAATTGCTTTATCTAAACTTGAATTAAAGTAAAAAGATACCTACTCTAATAATAGATATTTAAGGATATTGTTTTGAAGAAGTACTACTATTTATAACTTATAAATATAAGGCTTTTTAAAAGGTATATGATACATGTAGTTTCTAAATAATTTATTTTTAAGATGAGCTAGGTCATGTTTGAATCCAAGCTCGATTATTTTCTATTTATGAGTTTACGCCAAATCTAATAAACTTAAACATAAATACAAGTATATATAATTATAACTCTTATTATGAGCCAAGTAAGTCAAAGTCCATGGCTGATGCCTAAGCCTAGCCCATTGTCACACTTTACCATTTTCAATGATAAAAAAGATACAAGTTAATTATAATTTTTTATTTTTAGAAAAAGAAGAAGGCAAAAAACCCCTATTAAATTTCAGATAACTTGTAAGTAGCTCTTTGAACGTTCAAAACTGTAAAATATGTCCCTTAACTTTCATACTTTGAAAAATAAGTTATTTGTTTATTTAGCCTTAATATTGTTAACTTCATACGCCACTTTTGATTTCTCCATAGTTAGTGTGGCAAGTTCTTACTTATTCCCTGTATAAAAAATATGATAAAATGTATGTGGTTATTAGATTTAATTATGGGTTGGACCTATTTAAAAAATAGGTCAATTTCGCAAAAAAAAAAAAATGGATTTGAACTTGACTCAATTAAAAATGAGTTAAGTTCAGCGTTTCTTGTAAAAATTGAGTGGAAAGAAAATTAGAAAAAGAACTACAATAAGAACTAATATTATTGAGTGTGGAATGTACGCGGCATAATAAGTTATTTTATAATGATATCTATCTCTTTGTGTTAGTTACAGAAAGCTCAACCTAATTTCTGGACATTAATCTCACATTTTTAGCAGCAAGGGCTATGAGCAAATTAACGTAATGGAATGTTTGGGCATATATATGTCTGTCAGTTATCTGATGTCCTCATATATATTAACACTTGAAGAATCGGGCCGTTACTAATAAATCAAAGCTCTTTGAGAGATACAGAAATAATGAAAAATAATCAGATTCAATTCTATATATTCCTATCTTATCCAGAAATTAATGAATAACTATTTGTAATTTTCAGGACCATTAATTGTCCTCATATAAGGCTTATTTTCCCATTTTGGATCCATTTTCTACTATGATCTCTTCCTCCATACTTCTCTTCATATCTTCATTGACATGGGGACAAAAATATCTTCCTCCACTTGCAAAATCCTTGTTTTGACTTTGGGCGGTCGAGTATTAGTTTGCGGAGGTTTCCTCCTTATCAGATATGTTCTTAGAATCACTAGCAAATTTTCTGCCGCAAATGAGAAGCAATAAACAAGGTCAATTAGCTTATGTCAGGAGTAGTATCTAAATTTCCTAATCACAGTAGTACATCATACATGAGAAAAATCAAAGTAACATTATACACACACACAAATGTATATAACCATTTATTAGAAATTATTATCATACTAAATGAGTATTCGAATTTTTTTAAAACATGTTCATTTTTCATTAAGCTTTTGTTTTTTGAGCTTATATGTATTTTTTAGGGTCAGGCTCGAGAGGCTTTCTAACCTATGATTATATTTAATGGTCACTAGTTATTTATAGAATTAATCACGGGTGGACTAGTTAGTTTAGCCTCCAAAAATTTAAAAAAAATAGTATAAGGTTGTAAATTGAAGCTTGATTAATTTGGGTTTTAGAGACTAAATTAAATTCAGGGTGCCTTAGACTTTTTTTTTTTGGTCTAACAAATATTATATCAGATTGGGTTTGAGTCCAAATATAATTTGGGCCAAGTTGAAGCCTATATTTTTCTTACATTATTTTCTTTTTCAAAAAGCCTACTCATATTTGTATATGCTGAACTTATAATTATGTCTCCTTAGATATTAACAAAAACTATAAGGATATTGTCACATACAAATTTGGTAAAAGCCTTGTTTTAAAAGTATTTAGAACAAGTGTGTTATGTAGGTAAGGAGTCAAACTTACAATATTTGTTTTATTTGCAAAATAAAATTTGTTGTCTTTAAGAACACTTAAAGAAATCAAAGTAACTAATGATATAAAGAATTTCAAAATAATAATGGAAAGTGTTATAAAAGCCTTATAAGCATATTAATCCCACATATTTGAAGTCATTTATTTCATATTATCAAGACTCTCAAGACAAAGAAGACTTCATAAAACCCCATGACTATGCAGTAGCTAGCACTAATCTTTAGGTATATAAGAGTACAAACCCTAAAATATAAGGGCAAGACTCTTACATCAGCCACTTTTCCTGAAAAACAATCATCCCATTCTAAGCATATACTATATGCACTAGTTTTTATAAACAACCCATGTTACTCCTTTTAACTCAGAAAAGAAATTCATTTTATCTCACTTTAAGCAATTAAGCAATTTAGAACTCCTGGGTTAGGCCTAGCTTTTTTATTCTTCATTTGCCACACTCTTAATGCCAACAGAAAGGAAAAAAAACAAAAGGAAAATAACAATTACACTTTTTCAAAAACCTCTAGTTATACAACTTTTTAAAATTTTTAAGTAAATTACCTTTTCTTTCTTTAAGAGATGTTCAAACCTTTAGTCAATTTTTTAAATTTAGAATAAACTAAATTACTGTTTTTAACACATAATACATAACAATGAAATAGATAGTTTAAAAATAAATTTTTAATAAGTTATATTTTTAATAAAAGAAATCAATATTTATTTTTTAAGATATTTTAACCATATTTTAGCTTTACAAATGTTTATTTGTATTTTCATAATAGAGATGAGAATGATGTAACATAATTAAATTTTGAGAGAGAGGGGAGTAATTTATTGAATTTTTAATAAAAATATTAAATTAATAACTGAATAATTGGTGAAGCCATTCTATTGACTATTATGCATAAAGTGTTGCATCCAAATCCTTTGTAGATCATGCAAGAAATTGACACTGTCAATTTTGATGAATCTTGGTCATCTTCATCAAAACACATTGTTTTACTTAGAGAGATGTTAAGCCATGTTGCCCATTTCAAATCAAAGCACATTGTTTTACTTAAATAAAATAGTGTGTTTTTTCTTTTTAGAAGCTAGCATGAAAGAAGCCTTAAAATGGTGCATTTTGACACCATTGAATGGTGTTTTTCAAGTTCCGCAACAAGAAACCTCATGTAACAACCAAAATAACAAAAGAGAAAATAACAGGAGTAAGTTTAAATTTATGGGTATAAGCCTATAAGCCTAGAATTAAACACATCTAACTTAGATCATAGGGTATGCTTAGGCTAAATAAAATTCTAGATGGATTACATGAATTTTAGAGTGTCGAGAACTACCTTAGGGAGCATTAGGTCTAAATTGTAATTGCATTAAACTCCCTCCATCTAGTGATAACCCAAGGAATTAGGAAACTGGGGACAAAAGAAGAATCACGATGTTATAGATTAAAATGAACCAAGCTAAAATTTAAGTTTAAAATTTATTGATATGGATTGGGTCTAGATTATTGGGTTAATATGATAGGGTCACATATGCAACATTAGCCAAGGCCATTTGCATCCTTTTTCTTCTTTTTCTTTCCCTCTCTTTGTAACACCCCAAAATTAATTAAAGCTAATTATGATGATTAGGGAATTAATGTAAGTAATTATTAAAATAATTAAGTGGAAAGGGGAAGTAGAACTTATAGAGGGATAAATTGTTAATGTGGGTTTAAGATTCAATTGAGTTAGAAATTTAAGTATGTCATGGATAAAGGCTAATAGAGGCCCAATTATATTTTTGAGCAGACTTAACTTCCTATTATGAGACTTAACCCAAGAAGACTACTTAGCAATGGCCCAATTTGGTTTAATAAGTTAAAAGCCCAAAACACCATTAAAAATCCTAGAAGTTCTGCAGCCCAATTCATTAAACCATAGCCCAATAATTAGGAAAGAGCCCAATTAGACTTCAGGCTTATGGGTAAGCCCATTCCTCACTCAAACCCTAAGAGAAACTCCTTGCCATTGACTTGAATTCCAAAATACAAGAGACACAAAGCATTTTTGGAGGTTTAAGGTGGAGACTAGGGTTCTTGGCATAAATCTATCATTTTCCACATCTAGAGTCAAAATCTACCAAGATAATTGTCATATAACTTGACCCTCTCCTCTTTCTCTTCAATTTGACCCGATTGATTTTTTATTTGGAGTATTTTCACCCATATCTCAAATTTGATATGGGTTGTTTGATGTTTCCTTGGAGGATTTTTGGAAGTTGTGGCTAAAAGAGATATTAGGTAAGTATAAACTTATCATTTTGATACACTTTTTGCTAGTTAAGGACCCTTATAGCTGATTTATGATATGAGTGGTAATTTTGTGTGAATTTGTCTAGAATTTAGAGTGTTATTCTAACGTTACTGGTATAGGCACAACCAAATTCGAATTTGGTTCTTGTAGTGGCTGGGTAAGTGTTCTTTAAGTAGTCCTTTATAGTTTAATTCTTTGAGTATTGGGTTTGCTACTATAAATGATGATTAGGAATTGTAATGGTTTGGTTTTGTATCCATAAGTTGAAGTAGCATTGTTATTGGCTCTCAAAGAATTGTCTACTAGTGAAGTAACCGAAGTTGATGTTAAATTCCATGCATATATTTATTTTAATTTTATATTTGCTGCACAATTATAATTTTGAATACATAATGAATGGTTGGCTATCTGATATGTTGTGATTGGACTTTGTGAGTATATGGTGTAGTTGTGGTGCGGTTGCCACCCATGTATTGTGCTTCAATTAGGCACTGGGTTGTGATCAAACCCTTGTATGCACTGAACTCAAGTTATGCTCATTTGGGAGTTAGTGCCGCGGACGGGCCTCTTTCGGTGTTAATGGCCTTTAACATGTGAAAATGTGATTATTAATATGGGATATTAGTAACTGATAGTCTAATTGTTTTATTTGTTAATATGATTAGTATATTTTCTGATACTTATCTGATTTCATGTACATATATGTTAATTAAATTGAAATATATGAATAGAATTTGTCTTTGGTTACTAAGATTTGTATCTCACCTAATTTCATGGGCTAACTATTTCAGGTAAAGGTCTTTAAGGTAAGAATAAGGGAAAGTAAGTGTATACACATCCATGAGCTAAGGCCTTGTGTGGGAAGCTATACTTGGACTGAGTTTGTAACACCATATTTAACTAGCTTATCTTATCTCATTTCTAATTGTATTCCTTTGATATAGTAAGGTTTCAAGAAAATTCCATCAAAATATTACATTATTTTTGTGTTGCGTCGCGGATAAAATTTTCATTTCATGTCCTGTAGGTCATATGAACTCATCCATCTCATTATCCTATTTAAATACATGCATACATTTCATAACCATCTCAAAATGTTGCCAAACGCTCAAGCTCATAGCATACATACACAAAACAAAACAAGTTCATTTTGGGTCCAGCTTGACAGATATCTAGTGTCACTTTGAAAAATTATAACTAAATCTCAAAAAATTGAAATCAAGTAACCCATAGCTTTTTAGAAATATCTAGATGTTAAATTTATGCTAAAAATAATCTTAAGTGATGAAAATATCATTTGGATCATGTTTGACAATAGAAAAGTAACATAGGTCAGGCAGCCTAGTGTTTCGATACAACTTACTGATATAAACTTGCAAAATGCATAATTAATTCCAAAAAAATTCAATTTGGGAAAAATACACCAATTTGGAAAGATATAGCTATTAGCTAGAGGAGAAAAATAAGCTTAAACCAATATAGAAGCCTTTAGACCTCGAAAATCAATGGAACAGTAACCAAGGTCTACTATTGTCCCTAGTACTGACATAGAAATTTAGAAAATCATTTCTCCCTCCACAAACCTCCAATTGAGGTGATTCTAGTTGGAATGAGTCACTATGAATGTTTAGTTTCTTTCTATAAAATTTCATAGCCATTGGACACCATTTTCCCCACACATGACAGAAAAGAAAATTTTGACCAATTGCACAGTGGCAGTATCAAACTATAAAAAATTGCCAACTTTAGAAATTGACCAAATATTCTATAGAGCTCCAAATAATATGCACTTTAACTTTCCAAAAATTTCTAGACAACATCTATATGCATGCCAAATTTTATGAGAAAATTTTTCCATTTGGTCAAATTTTGCTATAGAGTTGCAAATGGTCACTTTTTGGCTTCTAAAAGGGTCCCAAATGGTTCATTTTTACTTGTAGCTTTTCTAGAGTCATTTGAACACGTGGGAAAGCATGAAAATAGTCTACTAAACATGTCTCAAAGGTCTAACAACTCAAAATTTGCAAACTCACTACCCCACTTGATGATATACATAAGACACATACATGCTCATTCTAGTCATACAATACCAAATACATGCAATATCACTTATTTGCTTCCAATTCTCATCTATACATCATATATTCATATAGTTACACATGTTCAAGAGCTTATATATCATATACACCATGGAGATAAATTGTTTGACAACAATATGACTATAATATAAGCATTTTTCAATTCCTCTATCAATCTCTTTACTTTCAAGTGTGTTGGCTCCCATTTCCTTGCTCTTTTGATCCACCTAGACATATTAGGTAATGGGGAGGAAGGAATGAGATTCTAGAAATCCTAATAGATCTTCTCCCTTTCAAGCATACATAAAGGATGCAAATTCAAGTCTAAAATGCATGTATAGATATCATGGCTTTCATAATCATTCATGGAACATTTCTAGCATTCAAGAAGTCATATAAAACATACATAGGTTTGCTAAGCAAGTGGTTTAACCTCACCCATTTTCTTTAGAGATTTTGGACTTGCCTCACCCATGTTCTAAAAGGGTTCTTAACTAAGCCTCACTCTTGGGAGGGTTTGATTTTATCTCACCCATTCTTGAAGGTTCTTGGCTCATCTTCACCATTGTTAGGGGACTTTTGGCTTTACCACACTCAAGCAAACCAAAGCAATTTCACAAAGCATCATTTGAATGTATAACATACCATCATGGTACCATGAAATATAGATACATGTTAAAACATATTTTATGGTTCAAAACCTACGCACACACATTCAAAGATTAGATAAACATCCATTCATGCATGAGAGAAAGAAGAAAGAGCTACCTTGCATATAAAAGCACACTTTAACCTTTGAAAATTCCTTCTCCTCCCTCGACCAAACATCCATGAAGAGTGTGGAGCTTGATTCCTTTGGCCTAAGCACATGAAATAAGATCCAATTATACTCTTGGAATATTTACCAAAGCCACTCACACACTAGCACAATTTGGTTGCTCAAATGGTCTAATTATGGTTCTATAGGACACCTAATGAAGTAACCTTGGGAATTCTTGATCTTGGCTTCCTTCTTCCCTTCTATCTATGACTCTTGACTCCATTTAGACTCCTTGGAGTTATCACACATTTATTTTAAGGAGGCTAACTAGGTGTTGCTTCATTTTGCTTCATTATGCTACAATATGGAACCTATAGCTCCATCTCATTATCCATGAATTCTAAAATTTTTCTAAGGCTTCCTTGCATACTCTCCCATCATATATGATGCAAAACTAAGCTTGAAAGGAATTAAAACACCCCCTTGGTGCTTTTTTCCTCCTTGGTTAAACCTATGCTCCCACTTAGTGCACATGGAGTTTTACAATTTTCCTTGATAGGAGATGCATATGGGGAGCTCTTTAGGGGTCTTAGGAACTCATACAGACACTTACATTAGCCTATAAACTCTTGGACAAAATTAGAATTTTGATTATGTTCTTAATAAAACCCTAACTTTGGTATCTTGTGTTTTACTAGGTTTTCTTCCAATTTCTTTGCACCTACTTGCTTCTCACACTCCAAAACCCATGAATCTTCTTTGGTTAGGTTAGAATTTATTCTTTAATGGCTAGGCTTTATCTTGGCCGAAATACACATATACGAGAGCAAGGGAGAAGAAGCATGAAAACTAACATGTTACCTTGGTTTCTTGGTTTTCCTTGAAGACTTTTTCTTTTGCTTTTCTCTTTTCCTTGAATTTTGAACTCTCCCCCTCTGGTTGGAGCTCAAAACAGAACCATAAATCTCAATAAGACAATGAGAAGAAAAAGGAGAAGGAGTAGGATAAGTTTTCTAAAGGAAGGAGCATGAATTTCTACATTTTTCTTACCCCTTTGTCTTGGATTTTTCTACTCTTCTTCCTCCCTTATTGGACACCCTCTCTTTAGCTTCATTCTCTATTTTAGGCAGAACCATAAGTCGGTTATGGAAGGCCAGCACTAGGACGCCACATATAAACATAAAGGGAATCAATTAAAACATTTTAAAATGTTACTTTTGTCCTTTGTTCTTGGCATTTTCGTTTCCACTTCATTTTAGCTCCTTTTTGAGAACCATCTTTTTTGTCATAAAATTTAGGTTCTCTAACTTATAAAATACCTTTGGAATCACTTAATTTGGAGCTAAAACCTTCATGAATGAATTAGTCAAAGTTCAGACTCACTGTTATTAGAAAACGTATACCGGAGAGGCTTTAACTATCTTAGGGATTTTTATGATTTTCAAGGCCCCTGAGAACCTCTAAGAATTCAAAATTTTCATTTAAAAATCTTTCCTGTGAGTATTCCAAAAATTACCCAAAATTACTCTAATTTTATTGGACCTCAAATCCGTCTGGCTATTCTGGCTCTGGTTTCAGGGCACCTCTGACCTTGAATCATCATTATTTGAGATCTAAAATATTACTCTAATTTTATTGGACCTCAAATCACTCTATCTGAGGGACTTCCTTTTGTATCCAGTGAATTTCATATGTTTACGGAGAAATTGTATGTTACATTTCTTGCATTTTCAAAGAATTGGATATTACAGAGTTAATTTAAGGTAAATGCTAATTTTGGTTACTCTTTTGTATAGCATCATCATCATGTAATCATGTTGCCAAGTGTAGACATTTTGGTGTACTAGAAATCAATGATGTAACTAATAAGAAGTTAAGCTTTTTACAATTTGGTGTTTGATGTATGCACTTGTTTATATCTGATATGAGACCTTATTAGATGGACATACATATATGACTTATTTTTTGGAAGTATGTTATGGTATTATCATGAATGATAATGTTAGTAGTTATGAATCCTTCCTACTGTTATTGATACATAAATTGTTGATGTATAATAGTAGATAAGTAGGAATTAACACCTAGGATTTGATTTGGCAATGAGAGATATGCTGAGTAAATTAGGTAGTTGAATGTCATTAGAGCTTTACAAATTAAGGTAAAGTAGCTCTAGAGTATTGATAGAGGGAGAGCTAAAGTGTATAAGACGAAATTAGAAGGTATAAGTGCAGAAGAGAGTTGAGCTGTAGTCAAGAATAGTTGATAGTGACTAGGAGTCAGTCAAAAGCGAGGTGCGCCACGGCACGAGATGTCTCACCTCAGTGCAAAGCAAAAAATTCACCCAGGGTGAGTAGTAGAGAGCAACCTTGCCGTGACGCAAGATGTTTAGCCATGACTCAAGGTACAAGTAACCTTTCCTTGTTAGGCCCTATCGGGAGAGCAACTATAGTAACCTTAGCCCAACCAAGTGAAGATTCGCCGCTGTGCGAGAGGATCAAGTCATCGCGAAAATTGAGGGAGAAAAATTCTGGATTTCAGTAGCTAGTTTTAACTTGGCATAGGTATGGCCTACTGCGACGTGGATCATGAAATTTTCTACAGTACATTTCAAGATGCTCTCCCACCATGGTGCCAGATAGGCCTGCCGTGATGAAACGAGATTCACAAAAGTGTGTATGGTAGTTCTTGAGAGCAATTATACCGCGGTATAGGCATACCAAGTTGCGGTAGGAGCCTTTAAACTTGGTTTTTAAGTTCTAATAACCAACTTAGCTGCGGCGGGGAAGGTCCAAGTCATAGCGAAGGTTCCCAAACTCTTATTTTCATTTGGAAACCTTGGTTTTCTTATGATAATGTTAAGTAATGACTTGGAAACACTTATAAGAGGATTTTGTGAGTTGGAATTAGTAGTTAAATAAATCAAAGGCTTTTTATTGATAATTAGATTCATTTGTAGATTTAAATAGTTATGATGATTTGGCTAATAATCTTAATAATATCAATGTTCAAATTTCTCTATTCCTATTTTAATTAATTATAAAGACTTTAGACCTTGATTTGGGATCACTAATTATGCAATTAAGCCTAATTACTATAATTAAGAATTAGTGTTATTACACTCTTCCCCAAAAAATTCCTAAGATAACCTTATGAAAAACTAATACATACTGAACACTCCCCTTGTGCCTTCTTTAATTTCTTAAAGCTTTCTTTCTTTCCTTCTCATTTTCAACTTAAGCTCTTCTTTGTCTTTAGACATTCTCAAAACTTCATCCTTCTAACAATGTTTCTTCTCTCATGTAGATCCATTTTGTAGCGTCCATTCTCATGACTTTCACCTAGCCTATGAAGTGGCACCTTAATAAACTCTTCTTCTTTTCCTTGTGCGAATTTCAACTATGAATTAGTGAAGGTGAACTTAATGAGACCCTAACTCTATCTAGCCTTACTTTAAGTGTTAAATATGAAACACCCACAGCTAATTCATATTTTCTTTTATCTTAAACAAATTCAAACCTAAAAGCTCCCAAATTGTAATGTGAAAAAAATGTGGGTTGTTCAATTGTTATGTTGGATGATTTTGTGAAATTTGAAACCCATTCTACTTGGTTTTAGATAATAGCATTAGTCATGACTAGTCATGTGGCATAGGTGGGCTAGCATTCAATTAGCATGCCTCGCATGGTTTGTCAGCAATATTTTGCTTGCAATTGTACTTTGAATAGTTTGACTCTAGTTTGGCTTCACATTTCCATAGGTAGGATCTCCCACCTTAATGTATGTTGTATGATTGATAAAATTTGAGAGTGGAGCTCTCTTTATGATATTATTGTGATTTTAGGCTATTGTAAAAATTTTGATATGTCCTATTTAACACTACCAAAATTTTTGCAAGAGGTTTAAATGTGAATTGAGTATGTAGTTAAATGTTTTGGAATATAAAATTGGCATCATAATTGAATTTTGTTCTTCAATTGGATCCACTTTGTGTTAAGTTTAATGATATCTAAAAGTCTGTGCTCGCTTGTTTAATGAGGCTTATAGGTATAAGTTCCTACTCGTATACCATGCTAGTCATATCTTTAGGTTTGGGGTGTGATAAGGTGTGACACCTTAGTTGCATTGACAAATATATCAAAATGGTCAGTCCCTCTAGATTCTCTTTTGACAACTACCTTAACTCTAACTACCACTCTTTCTCTTAATTTCTTGCTAAAGCTATGGCTTCTCTAACTGCTCTTGGTGTGAGGCCTAGCTTCTTTGTAGACAATTCCATTAATAATTCCTCTAAAGAAGCAACTTTTAAGGATGAAGTGAAGAAGAATTTAGAGTTTAAGTTAGAATAAACCCATGAATTTGGTAATTATTTGTTTCCTATTTTTTACAATCCCACTTAGGCTAAGCCCTTCTATATTACTTGATTTTACAAGCTTTTTTTCATCACAAGTAGTTGAAGTAATTTAACTTTGTACTTACATTTCATTTTGCTTGCCTTGCTAGTTTAGGATTTAAGGGAATACCCTGAGTAAACTTGGATAGTACATTTGCCTTAAATGCTAATTCATTGAAGTTTATGTTTTGGTAGATATTATAAAGTATTAAAATTTTGAAAGAATATAATATCATCAGCTTTTGAGGATGTGTTAGTGTCTTGTTTTTGTTTGAAAGGTGGATAGTGTGTAATGTTGCATAGCAATTGTTAGTTCCCTTTTATACATGCATTCAAGTAGTTGACCTTCAACTCATTCAATTGGTCTAGCCAATTGCACTGGCTTCATTGATATTCTCAGTGTGAAATAATATTATAAGATCTAGAAGAAACCAATTGCAAAAGTCTTTAATACTATTAAGGGCATTGAATCTTCAACATTGTAGTTGGTAACTAAAAAGTCAAGCTTTTAATGTTTTTTCTTAGAACTTTATATCTATACCTTAAATCATATGATTTAAGTTTTAAAAAGTGATAAAAAT
This sequence comes from Erythrophleum ivorense, assembly GCA_026724425.1. NCBI lineage: Eukaryota > Viridiplantae > Streptophyta > Magnoliopsida > Fabales > Fabaceae > Erythrophleum > Erythrophleum ivorense. Next base: position 2,568,632 of record JAIUCV010000036.1, on the reverse strand, counting down.
GAGATGAGCACTTGTCAAAAATTTATTACATACATTAACCATTAAATCCATAATGGTTAAAGGACATACTATAACCCAAGTCTTTTTAATTCAAAAGACTTGTCACCTTTAACCTTGATTGCTTATTTTTATTATCATATATACATTTCATTTGTTTAATTGATAGTTGATAGTTGCATATACTCATAACTGTACGCTTGATCATTTAACTCGCCATTTTTTTTCATAAGTTTTGGTCAATAATGTACAACCTTTTGCAGATTTTTGAATTTGGCATTGTTATTATAACATAAGGATATTTAATTCTTAATCAAATAGGTTTTTGTTGTTGTATTTTTCTATTATTAATGTTTAAACCAAGTGGCCTTCTTTTGAAGTGAAGGAAGGCATTACTTAGATTTTAAAGTATCATAATTAATAGATCTCATATTTGTATTTCATAGTGGCAGAAAGAAATAAAAAAACTTTGCCTTCATAAAATATAATTCTAATGCATAATTTGTTAAGGCTTAATAATCAAATAAATGCTTTAAAGCATTTGCAAATTTTTAAGAAGGTAGACTTTGAATGTCACAATGATTACATTTCTTCTTTTCTCAATAGGCACATAAAAGTGAGTGACAAGAAGCCTACACTACAGAGGAAAAAAATGTAGTGAAATGAAGAAGGAAGAAGCTCTCTTTTTTGCCATTGAAATGTAATGTTTCATGCCCCCTTATCATAGTCATCCGTTTCATCAAACCATCCCTGTTCCACTATGTCATTGATGACCATCTCCAAATGCATTGTTTCAATAAGTGAAATGATGCATTTTGTGCCCTTTTATCAAATTACAATTTTACTTGCTTACAATGCACCATTTTAGTTAATGAAATGGTTTGTTTCGAGTCTTTATGGAAATATGATAGGATGTGAACCATGGGATCGATTGGATGGCTAGTATTTATTGAAATTAAGGTTCTTGTTTTCTTTTTAGAATTAAGAGGATCCTTGCACTAAAGTGTTAGCACTAGCAATGAGAATGTTGTATGTAATAAGCTACTTTTTAGAAACTAAACTGAAACTGATAAATTGATATTGAAACACCTTAAAGTAGAGCAAATTAAGGCCAAATAAGATTAGGATGTTAATTAGAACACTTGGAAATGTGATTTACAGCCTAAAGATAGCTTGAAATCAGAGCTAAAATAATTGGACAAATTTAAAGAAAACGTAAGGGAAAAATCATAATTTTAAGTAACTTTTGAAAACTCAAAGGAGGGAGTTTTAAATGAGGAAAATTGAGTTTTTTAAAGTTTTCAGAGGCCCTAAATACTATAAGAACTTCTAGAATAGCCAAAACCCTTCTGGTATACAATTTAGATTATTAGTTGACTGAACAATTTGGTAAGATTTTAAATCCAATTTGAGTAAAACCAAAGGTATTTTATGAATTAGAGGACCTCAATTTTATGATGGAAAAGATAGTTCTCAAAAAATTTGAAATGAGCTCAAATAGAGAAAGTAAAGTTTAAAGACGTAGTTGGAATTTTGAAAATGTTATAATATACCCCTCCACCTTTCTTAAATCATGACCCACCTTCTTCCTCTTCTCTTAATTGACATTCTTTTGGCCAAAAACATAACCAAGGGTAGTCTGGAGTGGCGCACAAAAAGAGCTAGCAAAGGACAAGAAAACAAGTTTGAAAAGGGTAAGAATTGGTCACTTTTTCATACTCTTCCCTTCACTAAAGTTCTTATCCTCTTTCTCCTCCCTCTTCTCATGGTTTTAATGTCTTGAATGGTGGTGATTTGTGGCTACTTTAGTAGAGGGAAGGAAGAGTTTAAAGGAAACTTTAGAAACATAAGAAAGTGCTCTTGACAAGCCTTAAGAAAAAGTATGCTTTACCATGAATAGCTTGCTTCTTCTTGGCTGTCTCTTGCTTCATCATTTAGAACAGACCTAGGGTGCCATGTAGGAGATTTGATTTTGATCCAAACTTGATAAAAATTGGGGTTTTGAAGCCTAAGGAATCATATGGAAGCAATAAAACTTAAAAAGAAACTATAGATAATAAGTTATAGAAATTAGGATTTTGATTGCACTTAGGGATTTATGAAGCTTTCTAATGATGATTTAATTTGTGTAAGAGCATATTTAAGTTCATAAGAGACCTAAAAGTTTCATGGATGCCAATTTCCCTAGAAAAACAAACAAAACCTTATAGGCCCTTTAATGTATGGGTGTCTCAGCCATAGATGGTTCAAGGTACTTAGGGAAAGTTTTCTTTAATTCCAAGGTCATGAATGATCTAGATATGAATAATAAATACAAAAAAACCATTAGTTTAAATTTAGAAATTATATTTTGAAAGTTGAAAGTTTAGGGTTCCATTAGGCATAAAGAAGCAATTTACTTTTTGGCTCATTGAATTGAGTTTGTAATGACTCTAATGAGTTTAAATAGAGTCATGTGACTTAGATTGAATGAGAAATTAGAGCCAAGATAATAAATTATGTGAGTTGCTTCATTATGCCCTTGTATGGAGCCATATTGATGCTATAAGCTAGAATTAGCTTATGTAGAGTTTATGTGAGACTAGAGATGGTTCCATTGATGTATATGTGTCTTATTTGATGTGTCTAGGGCAAGCAAAGCAAGTCTCTCCTAGGTTTATGTTAGAGACCGAACCAAGGAGCTAGAAACCAAGGAAGGGAATTATGCTTTTTGACTCAAGGTAGTTCTTCATCCATTCTTGTATGCATATCTTGGTTGTTTAATTGTCATTGATTACTTGTGTGTGTGTTTGAACTATGAAACATATCTATTGCTATTGGTTTAATGCTTTGGTACTATTATACTTCTTGAATTTCTTTGAAAATATGAGATAGCTCTTGATGGGTGATGTTGTGCTAAAAGTCCCTTGAATTGGGTGAGGTGAAGTTAAAAGTCCCTAAGTAAGGATGAGATAAAGCTAAAAGTCTCATAAAATGAGTGAGGCTAAGTCCAGAGTCCCTAAAATGGGTGAGGCTAATCCAAAAGTCCCATATAATTGGATAAGGCTAGATCAAAAGACCCTTGAACTTACTCTTGATCTTGATAAATCCATATGACTTTGAAAATGTAATTATGTTTGATAATTGGAAGTATTGGATGCATACTCACTTTCTTGACTTGATAACATGTCATATATGCAATCTTGAAAGGGTGAATGAGTTATTGGAATTCTTTGAATCTCACTCTCTCCACTTTATGTCTAACCTTGTCTAGGGAATTCTCATAGAGTAAAGAATGGAGGGCAAGAAACTTGATTTATGTCACTTTGACAATAGAATATGATTTTGTGTAATTTGATATCAAAGTATATATGTATATGGTAATTATGGAATGTAAACCCTCATTCATGTATAAAAGTATGACATTATGATGTATGAACTATATTTGGAAGCATATATGGAAGAATGTGAATTTTTAATATGTATATCCTATGGAAAGTGTGTGTACAAGGCTAAGTGAAAGAGTGGTTTTGAGTTCCATGAGGTTTTGGCCTTGTTATGATGCCTATATATGCTATAAATGTTGTGTTGGACATGCTCAAATGGTCACTTGCATAAGTAGAAGCCGTTATATACCATTTGGAACTAAATTGATATTAAATGAGCCATATTTTGTTGCTACATCAAAACTAGACCAAATAGACAAATTTTGACATGAAATTTGGCAGGCATATAGATCTCATTTAGATCTTTTCAAAAAGCTAAAGAATACAATTTTTGGAGCTATATAGAATTTCTTATGATTTTTTAAAGTTGGATGATTTATGTAGAAATGCCTTATCACTGTTCATTTAGCTAGTTCTGGTTTTTTGTATATTTGAGGGGCCAAATGAACTTCAATGCTTATGAAATGTTACAAGAATATAGGTGGCATTATAAGCTTTCCTTAGCCATAAAGATCACTTAATTTAGAGTTGTCTAGCTCAAGATATAAAATTCTAAAGTTTCAGGTTTGTACATGCACGAAAAATTGATAGTGGTACTATTCCATTAGATTTTCGTGGCCCAAACAAACTTGTTTTGATATGAGATTTTTATAGTAGCTAGTTCATGTTTTGAGATTTTTATAGAGTCCAATTTGAATAATTTGGAACTCTCTAACTCAATACTAAATTTTTGAAATTTTGGATAGAATTATAGAATGACATGAAAATGGTGAAATTGTTCTAATATGTGATGCTTGACCTTAAACCCAAATTTCATGCTTCTTTTTATGATGTTTTTCTATGAACAAGTGTGTTAAGGATGAAAGATGAGTTTGATAAGTTGAAATGGTTCATTTGAACAAAAATGAATTAATTTGACATTCAATGATGATATTTTCCTTCGCTAAAAGTGCCAAATATATGAAAAATGATGTTATAGGCATATTATGATGTAGAACTTGTGCCTATCATTGTAACATCCATCCTTTTTAAAAGCCTAAACTAAGAAGATTACTAAAGGAAATTTCCTAAATTGAATGATTAAAGGCCTAACAAAATTAGAGCAATAATCTAGACAATTAGAAATAAGGATATAAGGCTTAAGATACTCGGAAACAGAGCCAAAAAAGCTAAATAAAAATTGATAAAAATATAGTTGCATTTTTTGTAATTTTGAGCAAATTTTAGAAAACTTAAAGGAGAGATCTTTAAATGAGAAAATTGAGTTTCCCGGAGTTCTCAAAGGCCCTAAAAACCATAGGAATATCTAGAATAGTTAAATCCCTTTCGGTTTATATTTTAGAGTATTAGTTAGCTAAAATTTTGACCGATTCATTTGAGAAAATTTTAAATCTAATTAGGATGAAACCAAAGGCATTTTATGAATTAGAGAACCTAAATTTCATAAAAAAAGATTATTCTTGGAAGGAGTTAAAATGAGTTTAAATGGAAAGAATCAAGAAAAAGGACAAAATGAAAATTTTTAAAAAGTGTTATAACTTAGCCTACCTCCTTTATAAGTCATGCCCCACTTCTTCCCTCCCTCATGACCGACTTTCATCTGCTCCAAAATAGAACCATAGGCTTCTTGAAGTGGGCGCACCAAGAGGGAGAAGAGAAGGAAGGAAAAACCAAGGAAAAAGGTAAGAAATTTCATAGCTTTTTATGCTTCCTCATTCACCAACTTTGTTCTCCTCTTTCTTCTTTCTTTTCTATGGTTTTGATGATTGATTTGAGGATGATTCATGGCCTGGTTCAGTGAGAAGAGCAAGGAAATTAAAGGAGAGACAAGAAACAAGTAAAGGTGCTTTTGAAAAAGCTTAAAACCAAAGTAACTTCCATGGCTTTCCTTACTTCTTCTTGTTGCTTCTCCTTAGGTGAATTTCGGCCAACCCTAGACCATTTAAGAGAAATGAATTCTGACCAAACTAAGGTAGAAACAAGGGTTTTAGAGTGTGAGAAACAAGAATATGCAATTAGATTTAAAAGAAAAGTGTTAAAATTCAAGTGTATAATTTAGGGATTTTGTTGCACTAGCCATTTTTGAAACTTTCTAAGGATAGTCTAGCCTATGTAAGAGTATGTATGAGTTCTTAAAATATCTAGGAAGCTTTACAAGTGCCAATTCCTTAAAAAAAAAAAATAAGTAAACTCCATGGGTCCATTATCTTGCTCATGTCTTGGCTAAAGTTAGAACAAGCACCTAGGATATTTTTCTTTGATTCCAAGGATGGGAATGGGCTAAATATGATTAATAAACATCAAGAGAAGCATTTGTTTAAATTTAGAAATAATGGTTTGTGAGATAAATGTTTAAGTTCCTTTTAAGACATAAAGAAGTAACTTGAGTTTATACCTTTTGAATTAAATTTGTGATGACCCTAAGGAGTCTAAATAGAGTCAAGAGACTTGGATTGAATGAGAAATTAGAGCCAAGATCCTAAATCTTAGGAGTTGTTGCATTATGCATTTATATGGAACCATAACCATGTCTTAGAATAAAGTAAGCTAACATAGAGTTTGTGTGAAGTTAGAACTTGCTCTAATGATGTAATTGTGTCTCATTTGATGTGTTTAGGCCAAGTGAATCAAGCTCCACCTAGTTGTGCATGTAAGGCCGAGAAGGGGAAAGGAAAGACCAAGGAAGGAAATTGTGATTCTTGATTCAAGGTAGCTCTTTAACATTTCGTATATGCATGTCTTAGATGTTTGATTGTCATTGGATGTTTGTGTGTATGTATGAACTATGAGATATATTTATAGCTTTTAGTGAAATGCTATGGTACCATTATACTTTTTGAAACATGTTTTGAATGCAGATGGATTGAATGGGTGAGGTTGTACCAAAAGTCCCTTAGAATAGGTGAGGAGATGCCAAAAGTCCTTAAGAATAAATGAGACAAAGCCAAAAGTCTCAAGAAAGAGTGAAGTTAAGTCAAAAGTCCTTAAAAATGGGTGAGGTAAATCTAAAAGTCCTAAGGAATTGGGTAAGGCTAGACTAAAAACCCTTAGCGCCTATGTTTGACAATGTATGAGTTTATATGATATGAGAAAGTGTTTATGTATGCTTACAAGGCACTTTTAGTACATGCTTACATTCTTTGACTTGAAAATATGTCATATATATATGCTTGAAAAGGTAAAAGAGCTATTGGAATTCTTTGAATCTCACTCTTTCTCCACATATGTCTAACCATATCTAGGTAATCCAAATGGAGCTAGAAATGTAGGCCAAGCACCTTGAAGCATGGAACTTTGACAATAGAATAAGAATTTTATGCATTTTGATATTAAAGTTTGTATCTATGTGATATACATATGATGTAAACGATTGAACACAAGTAAATATATGTAAATATGATGTATGAATGGAGTTTGGAACCATGTGAATGGTCACATGAGTTTTTGACATTTTTATGGCTTTGATGTTAATGTATGTTTAGAACAACTAAGATAGTAATTTTGAGATGTATGATGATTTGTATAACATCCGATTTTCTGAAAAAGAGAAACGTGAGAAACGTAACGTACGATTTCTTCGTAAACGAATGAAATTCACCGGATACAAAAAGTAAGTCCCTTGAAATGAATTAGTTAAGGTTTGAAAAGTACTTTAAACTCTTAAAAATGAGAATCTCAGACTCAGACGGAAGGAAAAATGGAGCTAGAATGAAGAAACGAAATGTAATGAAAGATTGACGAAATATAAGGGCATTTTCGTCATTTTGAGCAAATTTTGGAATTCTTATAGGAAGACTTTTTAAATAAAAGTTTTAAGTTCTCTGAGGTTCTCAAAGGCCCTGAAAATTATGGGAAGTCCTGAGACAGTTAAAATCCCTCCGATGGACGTTTTTCAATGTCTATTAACCCAAACTTTGACTGATTCGTTCGGGAAGGTTTTAACTCTGATTTGAGTGATTCCAAAGGGATTTTATTTAATTGGGAACCTAAATTTTATGATTAAAAAGATGATGCTAAAAAAGGAGTTAAAATGAGCCTAAATGGAGCAAACAGGCGCATAGGAGCAAAATGGTCATTTTGAAAAATTGTAAAAGAGACATTTTAAGTAAGATTACACCTCATTACCTTCTCTAAGCTTCCATTTGTAGAAAAATGGAATAGAAATGGTGTGACATTAGAGGGGAGAGAGAGAAAAATTTTAAGCTTCAATTTAGATTTAGGTTTAACCCAAGTAAAAAAGGAACTCTTTTCAAGCAATCAATCGGTGGAAAATAATCTACGTGAAGAGAGCTCCGTTTTAAGGTAAGACTTCACTTGAAACACTTGCAAATCTTATGTTTCTAAGCCATTTAAGCTTAGATCTAGAGAGAGAAAGTGAGGAGGAGAGTTTTTGTTTATGTGTTCTTGATAGAACCAAAGGTTATGGAGTGTGAGGATTAAGAATGTACAACTAGAATTAAAAAGGAAGCTTTAGAATGCAAGTTATGAAATTTAGGGATTTGATTACACCTAGGCTAAGATGAAACTTCTAAGTAGTAATTTAAGTTATCTAAGACTATATATGAGTTCTTAAGACACCAAGAGAGTCTCCCACATGCTTCTTGTAACACTATATTTTTTCTAGCTCATTTCACAACATTCCAATGCTTAACATTCATAAGGCAAGAAAAAGGGGATTAAAAATTACATTTCTTGTGTTGCGTAGCGTACAAAAATTTCATTCAATGTCATATGGACCATATGAACTCACGTATCATATTATCCTATTTAACTACACTACTACAACTCAAAACCATTCAAGAAAGTGGCTTGGAACTTATACAAGTGGGTGAAACACATTAATTCCCACAGGTTTGCCATAGTCAGAATTTCAATTTTTTTATCACAACTTCAGAAATTCATAAATAAATCCAAAAAATCAAAATCCAACAAACTTTACCATTCCAGAGAGCTTGGATGTTTAACCCATGGTAAAAATAATTTCAGTTCATGAATCATTAAGGGGAAGACGTTTGATATTCGAAAGTCGCTGAGGTCGTTGCTGCCTGGGTTGCTGTTTCAGATTACTGATACAAACTTCTAAATTTCATAACTAATTTTATAAAAATTGAAATCACACACATTTGGTTATTCTGGAAAGATACAAATGTTAAATTTATGCTAAAAATAATTCCAGAATGAAACAGATACGTTTAGCTATTGGAAATATATGGAACAATAATTGGACTCCTGGGGCACCACTACTACTGGCAGCCAACTTCAAAAATGCATAATTCTTTTCTTAGACCTCCAAATGAGGTGATCTCAGTGGTCAAAGAAAGCTTATGACCTTTAGTTATGATTGTAAAATTTCACAAGCATTGGACACCATTTGCCCATCGGATGACACATAATACAAATATGCCAGTGTGAATAGTGCACATACCAGAATCAATAGAAAATCCTAATTTTGAAAATTCATCAAATATTCTCTAGATCTCAGAAAATTATGTTCTTTAGCTTTCTAAAAATATCTCAACAAACTTTAATTGCATGATAAATCTCAGATCAAAAAGAGCTCATTTGAGCAAAAAGTGGTGTAGGATTGTAATTGGGCCATTTTCATGTCTCTTAATGGTTGAAGGATGGGCAAAATGGCTCCTATGGTTCTTGTGGTCACTTGAGTAGGTGGGAATAGCAACAAAAGACTCTCTATATTTGTTTCAAAGGTGTGGAGGCTCAAAACACAGAATTTCATTTCCCATCCCCAAGCTATGTATTAAGAGACATACACTTGAAATGGCCATCTAATACCCAAAAATTGCAATACATTCCATTTATCCACAAATTTCATACATACATCATCTATTAGGATATTTACACATGTTCCATTCATTGTGCATCAATTCTAACAAAATATTACATCATATGCCACTCCTTTGGTTACAATATAAACAAAATTAAAAGCTTTATGATCAAGGCTTCATCTCCTCACTTGGTGGCTTCTATTTCCTTGTTCAGTGGCTCCACCTAGCATGTTAAGATATTGAAGAGGAGGGAATGAGATTCAAAGAATCCCAATAGCTCATCTCCCATTCAATCATGCATAAAGACTACAATACAAGTCTTAAGGATGCATGCATGGCATATCAATATAGAAAATGGTGCAAAATACATTCTTGGCATTTACATAAAGCACACATAACATACTTAGGCTTGCCAAATGAATGGATAAGCTTCACCCACTTTCTTCAAGATTCTTGGACTTGCCTGGCCTTGAACTAAGCCTTGCTCTTAGGAGACTTTCTCTTGGTCTCAACCACTTCTAAAAGTTTTTGGCTCATCCTCACCGAAGATGGAAGGTTCTTGGCCTCTCCATATTTAAGAAAATCAATGCAAACATTCTAGACATCATTGAATACATAATGCAACACTATAGTTCCATGGAACATAGGCATCATACCAAAACATAATTTATAGCTTAAAATACACATACACACATTCAGAGACAATGTAAACATTCATTCATGCATGGGAGACAAGAGAGAGAGCTACCTTTGCCACATAAGCACACTTTTCTCTTAGAATGGAATCTCCTCCTATGGCCACACACTCACAATTAGGTAGGGCTTGTCTTCCTTGGCCTTGGATTCCTGGTTTTCTTGGCTTGTTCTTCACTTGGCTAGCCTCCCTTCACTAAATCCGAAAATTTCACCTCTATTCTGCCTTTTCTTGGCTTTTTTCTCCCTTCAAGAGTGCTCCTTCTTGTGTGCCTAAGAGAACTAATTCTCCTTTCTATTCTAGGCAGAAGAAAGATGGTGGAAAATGAGGGTAAGGGAGAGCATGAGAAAGAGAGAGTATTAAAAGCAAAAGAATTCCAAAAATTCTCATTTTGTCCCTCATTTTTGGCACTTTCATTTATAATTTATTTTAGCTCATTTTTTAGAACTGTCTTCTCCATTATAAAATTTAGAATGCCTTTGGAATCACTCAAATCAGAGCTAAAACCTTCCCGAATGAATCCGTTAAAATTCAGGTACACCGACGTGGAAAAACATCCATCGGAGGGGATTTAACTGTCCTAGGGTTTCCTATGGTTTTTAGGGCCTCTGAGAACCCTGGAAAACTCAAAACTTTCATTTAAAAAATCCTCCTATATGGTTTTCCAAAAGTGCTCATATTTAAGAAAATGCCATTAGTGTTTCGGCAAATTTTTTGAATAACTTTGACCCTAGTTTCTGGGCAACTCGAGGCTCAAATCCTCATTTTTCATTATTTGAAAATTTATCCTAATTTTATTTGGCCTTAAATCCTTCTATTTCAGGGACTTCCTTTTATATATGACCCATTTCTAACGTTTACGAAAAAACTGACCATTGTGTTTCTCACGTTTACGGAGGGACCAGATGTTACACTTCTCCCATCAAAAAAATTAAAAAAACTTCATTGGTGCCATATAAAAGTATAGCTTCGGCCAAGGAGAGTTCATGCACCTAGGGAGTATTTTAATTCCTTCCAAGCTTAGTTTTGTATCATGTGTGATGGGAGAATATGAGAGGAAGCTTTGAAAAAATTTTAGAAATCATTGATAGTGAGATGGCCTTATATGTTCCATAATATGGCTTAAAGAAGAAACACCTAATTAGGCTCCTAGAATTGATTGTGTGATGACTCCAAGAGGTTTAAATGGAGTCAAGAATCATAAATAGATGGAGAGAATGGAGCCAAGATGATGTTTTCCAAAGGTTACTTCATTAAGTGCATTATGGAACCATAAAAGAGCCTTATGATTCACCTAGCTTTTCTAGTGATTATGTGGTCTTAGAATGTGATTCAAGAGTATAATTAGCTTCCATATAATGTGTCTAGGCCAAGAAAAGTGATCTCCACCTTTTTAGGTGTGTGAGGTCAAGGGAGAGGATTCAAGACTCAAGGAAAAAGTGTGTAAATGCAAGCAAGGTAGCTCTTTCCACCTTCTCTCATGCATGGATGTGTGATTACATTGTCTTTGAATGTGTGTACATATGTTTTAAGCTATAAGAAGTATTTTAGCATAAGCTTTTATTCCATGGTACCATGATGATGTTTTATGCATTCAAATGATGTTTTATGTGCTTGCTTTGGTTTGCTTAAGTGTGGAGAAGCCAAGAACCCTTAAAGTTAGTTGAGACAAAGTAAAGAGTCTTCCAAAAGTGAGGTTGACTCCAAAGAGTAAGGTTGAGTCAAAAACCTCTTAAAGAAATAGGCGAGGCAAGTCCAAAATCTACAAGTGAATGGATGAGGCTAATCCACTTACTTGGCAAGCTTATGCATGCTATGTATGACTTGTTCAAATGCCAAGAATGTCTCTTGAATGCCCACACATATTAATATGTCCATGCATATATTTTTAAGACTTGTTTACATACTTTATGTGTGATTGAAAGGGAGATGAGTTATTGGAATTCTTTGAATCTTATCTCCTCCTTTCCAATGTTCTAACATGCTAGGTGAATTAAGAGAACAAGGTAATGGGAGCTAATACCTTGGAAGATAAGAGATTGACGATAAAGTGCATGAATCTGCATGAATCTTGCTTCTTTAAGGCCATATGAGTGGCAAATGTTATAATCTATTGTTGTATATGTCTTATGAAATTATGAACATGTTTAATTATGTTGACGTATCATGTACAAATAAGATTGAATGTTATATGAATGGTATAGTGCAATTTGAGTATAGAATGACTAGACTAGCTTATGGAATTGTATGTAATAATGGAAGTGGAAAGGCCAAATTGAGATGCATGAGATTTGGGACCACTTGGGCAATTCATACAAGTCACATTTATGCTTTCAAACCTACCCAAGAGGTGCCAAACACCAAAGATGACCATTTGGGCACACTTGGTATTTAATATGGAGTAAAATTAACCATATTAGAAACCTATACAACTTTTTATCCAAATGAGTGATCTGATATTTGGCATGAAATTAGAGCTTATTGAGATCTTTTTGGTAAATTAAAGTATAGAATTTTCGAAGGTTTATAGAATATTTGATGAATTTTCAAAGTTGAGAAATTTTCTAGTTTTGGTTAAGGGTACTGTTCACTCAGGTCCGAAAATGATTTCTGTCACTCAGGGCTCAAATGATTTCTTTCACTTAGGGCTCAAATGATATCCAATTGCCACAAAATTTTATATGGAAAAACTAGACATTCCCAGTGACTTGTGCCAGAAGCACCCAATTTGGATGTCTAGAGAGGGAGATATAAATTTTTAAAGATTCTTCTCAGTATCAGGCGCTCAAACTAATCTCAAGTACTATTTGATTGGGCTTCGAGGTCTGGACATGCCTGAACTGGTCTGGAGTTATTTTTTCCCTTTAGCTTTGTAGCTTTCCATATCGGTATCATTTGTATGGATTGGATTTTTGTGGAATTAATTGGATATTTTTTAAATTTATTGCAGAAACCTGTAACAGCACCAATAGACAGCCAGACCTCTGGACTTTTTCGAATGTCAAAAGTTTTCTGAGTGATGATTCATGGCTTGGTTATATTTTTAGCATAAATTAGACATGTGTAGCTTTCTAGAATAGAAAAGAATGCATGGTTTTGATTTTTTTAGAATTAGTTATGATTTTCTAAAATTTGTGACAGAAAGGGTAAGTTTCTGGCCGAAATTGCAAATATATGTTTTATGCTTCCCTTTGCCATGCATGACCTCTAGGTGAATTTTGGTAATGGAAATGAGTTGTATCTATGTAAATAAATGTGAGAATGTGATACATGAGCTCACATGGCCCACGAGACACCGAATGAAAATTTTATACGCAACGCTAAGAAATGCATTATTTAATGCCATTTTTCTTGCCTCTTATGTGAATGGCATGGCTTTAGGCGTGAAAATAGCATGAAATGAGCTAAGAATTTATGGTGTTACAATTTGGACTATTTGGAATGCTTTCATAGGCTGCGTTTATGCTTTTTGATGTGCTCAAATAATTGTGGAATGATTAGAAGACCATTTGATGCAAATTTGACCCATTTGTAGTTCTAAATTTGATAATCTTGAACTAAACCACAAACTAACTAAATGGGCGATTTTCATGAAATTTGGCATAGTTATAGGTCTCATTTAGAGCTTTTCACAAAGTTAAAGAACACCTAATTTGGAGTTCTAGAGAATTTATTATGAATTTTCAAAGTTAGCCAAATTATACAAAATTGTCTAATTTATTGTTCATATAGTTTGTTTACATTTTTGTGTCACTCAAGGGCCAAATGAAGTCTAATACTTAAGAAATTTTACAAGCGTAAACTAAAAGTCATAAAATTTTTATAGCCATTAAGAGCATCTCATTTGGAGCTTTGTAAAGGGAGAAATGAATTTTTGAATTTTGAGTTCAGCTACAGGATATATCAGTGACTAATGTTACTATTCTATCAATTTTTGTACGGCAAACTTGGTTGTTTTAATCTAAAATTTTTATGACAATTAGAGGACATTTGTAGATTTCTAGAATGGTATAATTTGCATAATTTTTATTTTTTTTAGAATTAGTTATGATTTTCCAAAGTTCATATTAGAATATAAAATGGATAGGAAAAATGCCAAGTGTAATGTGATTTCATGCTACATAGCTTGGACCCAAATTTTGAGCTTTCAATTTGTGATAATTTTGGTTGAAAAAATGTGTTATGGATGAAAAATAAATGTGATAAGTTCATATGATCCCTAAAACCAAGAATGCATAAATTTTGCTTTCAATATTGATTATTTCCATTGTTAAAAGAGTAATTTTTATGCAAATAAATGTCATAAGCTATTTTTGTTATGAATTGAGTCTTCTATGGTTATGGTATTACAATCTTAATATGGTATTACATTGTAAATGCACACACCCTAATAAGTAATAGTTTATAGCTTTGTGCATGCTCTTTGTTGGTAGTTGGAATTTGTGTAATGTGCATGTATTACCCCAAATGCCGAGTTTCAAAATCCTGGTGAGTAGCTTTATTCAAAACGAAAGGTAAATGATCGAGCAGTACTTTGATAGTATTTAGGCTTGGCCTAATTAGCTATTAAATTTATTATTTGCTATAGGATAAGATCTAATCTAAATAAATAAAACAAGAAAATAACAACTAAGTTAAACAACCTAACCAACAAACCTATAACAACATATTGTATCCATAGTTAAATATTATGCAATCCTCCATCTGACACTAGTGAATGAATTCTTCATTCCTAGTTGCATCTAGCATATAAATTTTGTGCTCAATAAATTTGTTTGAAAGGCATTGATAATTGGCTCTTAGTATATTGGAGTCTAGATCCTGACTATAGTTGTAATAACTTAAGAAATTTGAAAATAGGATTTCAAGGAGAATGATCTTAAGAAAATAAGTAAAATTGAAAATAAAACAATCTAAATCTTGTAAAAAAATCCTTAATAGATAATAACTAAAACATGGAAATTAAAAAGCAATGCTTATTAATCTGAAACACATTATATTAAGGTAGAAAACAAGGATTAGATAACTTTGGAATAATTTTGGAGCTTGAAAATTATCTTTAAGAGCTATTTATGTATTTGTCATATATCCATCAGGATACTTTTGTTTCTCAAAATCTTAAATTAAGTTAACCTTGAGAATGTTCTAAATTTTGTGATACTTATAGTTGCTTCTAGTGTGTGTAGTGGAAAAATATCTAGTACTCTTAATCACTTTTTCCCTTTTTTTTTCCTTTTCCTTTCTTTTTCCTTCTTTCTATGCACATTTTTTCACAAAGCCCCATATCCTTCCATCTTATTATGTAGCATCCCTATCTTCAAAACTGTACCTATTCCATTTGCAACATCTTGCATGAGCAGCTTTTTTTGGCAGGGGGTCCATTGTGGCTTTATCTTCTTCAACATATGGCATTGCTGAAGTTTTGAAATTCATGGTAGCCTTTATATTCTCCGCTTCTTTCTCCTTTCTTTGTTGTTTAACCAAGAGTCTTGAAATTTTTTATAAAGGTTGAATTCTTTTTATCTTTTTCCTCTTATTTATTCGTAGTGAAGCTTGAATATTGTTATAGCTTCTTCTTTAATTGATGACATGCAGGAGCTCCAAAATTAGGGGTTCCCAATTGGGTCTTTTAAAATATGGAATGCACACTTGATTCTTCAATTGGCAAGCCTCTTAAGGTAATCCTAAGCTCTAATTTAATTATGAAAGATTAATGTGAAATAGGGAAGATTTATCTTGAAAAACCTAATCTAAAGCTTGTGGTATACATAAGAAACTTAGATAAAAATTATAGCTATTATCTGCCTTGCCTTGGCTGCTATTTTAATACATAATTTTCCTTTATTGTAGTACATAATCATATTAGGGGAAGCATTCACAAGATAACTCCAATAGATATAAATCTATTATCATTCTTCCCATTTTGCATATATATATATATATATATATATCATGTTAATAGTATAAGATAGGTAAGAATTTTTATGATATTAACATAATTTAATCATAAAAGGTATGCATATAAATGCAACTAAAATAATCTTGATTACCTTAACATGAAGTGTCAGATCATGTATGAGTATCACATTATTTAAATTAATATTTCATGTTATCTAGGTTATATTTCTTGGTCAACTCCATATTCCTTTAAATGCAACATTTCCTTGCACACAATTAAGTAATTCATATCTAACATAGTACAATACTAACAAGTATGATCATAAACCTATAGTCTGTAACACCATATTAACCTCACTCTAATTCATCACCCTCTAGGCTTGATTCCATATGATTTCCCAGAAAAATGATCGAAACCGTGGTATTTTACTACTTGAAGTCGGGGTTTAACCGGTCACATTTTGCCCTGTGGGTCCTGTGAATCCATCATTCATATTTTCTACTCAAACACCATTTATACAACTTGTACATAGTCTCAAACAACTCATAAACCACGGATATGAAGCCAAAAACCAAGAAAATGCAATTTCATAAATGAGCCCATAAGTCAGATTTTTGGCTCCAATTTTGGAAAATCATAACTAATTCTAGAAAAATGGAAATCAAGAAGATCATAACTCTCTAGAAATATGGGGATGTTAACTTCACACTAAAAATAACTCCCAACTCAATCTCAGCATTTGGACCAGCTTTGACATTGAAAAAGACACAGAGGTCCGGCTGTCCCTGTTATTGGTGCAGTTTACTGTCATGAACTTTGAAAATTCATAATTAATTCTACAAAAATCCAATCTGGGAAAACTATACTAATTTGGAAAGCTACAGATGTTAACTAGAGGATAAAAATAATTCCAGATCAGTTCAGGAGCTCTTGGACCTCGAAAACCGATGGAACAGTAACGAAGGTCTGAAGCCTCCCTGATGCTGATACAGAACTTCAGCAAGTCGTTTCTCTCTCTACAGACATCCAATTGAGGTGCTTCTAGTTGTTATAGGTCACTGTAGATATCTAGTTTATACTCATAAAATTTCATGACAATCGGACACCATTTGGTCTATGGATGACATGGTTTCATTTTCGTATTTTTGCACAGTACCATGACCAAACCATCCAAATTTCCCAACTTCAACAATTCACCAAATATTCTCTAGACCTCCAAATATTACCCACTTTAGCTTCTCCAGAAGCTCTCAATAGACTCTAGAGGTATGCCAAATTCCATACCAAGAAGAGCTCATCCGGTCATACTTTGACGGAGCTCACCCAATTGGCGGTTTTGGCACCCCATTTGGTTCAAAATAGGTCTAAATGACCTCCCACATGCTCTAACCTCTTTTAGGCAAGTTTGAAAGTACAAACATGGCATATAGGAAATGTCTAAGTGATCCATAACATCATACATTTCGAAACCGCTATGCTACGGAACATAATACACTAGCACATGTAAGCCACAAAAGGGCCAATTTCTACATTCTCATTACTTTGGCTCTTTAAACAATTCATACATCATCTATACATATATTTACATGTGCTCCCACATTTACAACTAAAAAATAATAGGTGCATCTTCATTATGGCATCTCTTTACAACAAAAGAACTATACATTTCTCTAAGTATGCTCACTAGGCTCCATGAGGTGTGCTCGACTCTCCTTGAACTCCACCTGGATATTAAGATGGGAGGGGGAAGGGGGTGAGATTTGGGAGAATCTCAATAGCTCATACTCATTCAAGATGCAATCAAGGCATATAAACTAGTCAAGCATGCACACAAGTCACAATAACACAACAGATGTGTTTCATGCCATGAAAAAATGTCAATGCCAAGAATAGGCTCTAGGGACTTTCGGTCTAGCCTCACCCGAGCCTTCGGGACTTTTGGATTGGCCTCACCCTTGGTTTAGGGACTTTTGGCTCCACCTCACCCGTCTCAAGGGACTTTCGGAACCACCTCACCCGAGCAGTTTTCACAATTCATATCATAAGCATATTGGTACCAATGCATCAAGGCAACATCAATGGCATATCTCATCATACAAGCACATACACAACATACAATGACTATTACACATCCAAGAATGCAACAAGAAAAGAGTAGAGAGCTACCTTATCGGATAATACAAGTCTTCCCTTTCAATTTATCTTCTCCCTTCTTGATTTCACACTCACAACTAGATGGAGTTGCTTCCTTTGAGCCTAGGCACAACAAAGAGCACCAAATCATTCTCTCATACTCAAATAAGTACTCGTAAAGCTAAAGGGACTCTTCATCGGAACAAAACCCCCACTACCCTTGCAAGATCTAGGGATTCTCTCTCTAGAACTCTACTCACTCTCCTTCCTCTCTCAAGCCCTCAAAGAAGAAAGCAAGGAAGAAGAAATGAAGCTATATGAGTTCTACCCTTCTTCTAGAGTAGTTTTCCCACTTCACTCTTCTGAACCAAACCTAAATCAACTTCTAAAACCAGAGGAAGAGAGGGCAAAGAGAGAAGAATAACATGCTAAGGAGAAAAGCTATGGAAATCTAAAGATTACTTACCTCTTTGCTTGATCTCCTTGCTTCTCTAGGTCTCTCTCTCTCTCCACAGCTCTTTTCTCTCTCCTTGGTCGAAGCTTAGGTCGGTTCTAAGAGAAAGGAAAGTTTGGAAGCTTTTAAAAAGTCAAAATCTCTCTTTTTACGCTTTTCCGGACTAACCCTCGCTATAGCGAGTCATAACCCTTGCTACGGCGAGCTCGTGTAAGTCCCAGACCTTTGCCTTCGCTATAGCTCTCGCTACGGCGAGCTACTCCCTGGATTTTGTATGGAATGCCCGCACTCGCTATAGCTAGAAGCATTTTCGCTATAGCGAGAAGGCTCTCTCGCTATAGCTAGCCCATTTCTCGCTATAGCGAACAGGTACATTCGCTATAGCTAGGCTGTAGCTAGCAGACTTAGAAAATTTTTAGCCTTCGAAAATTTTCAGCTTTTCTTTTCTTTCCCTTTTCTTTTCCCTTTTCTTTTCCTTTCTTTTTCTGGTTGTTACATTTCCACCCTCCTTAAAAGAAATTTCATCCTCAAAATTTAAATACATACCTTAAAGGAATAATTCGGGATATTTTGCCTCATTTCATCTTCCAATTTCCAGGTTGCTTCTTCAGATGTCAGACCTCTCCAGATCACTTTCACCAGAGGAATGTTCTTGCTCCTCAACTGCTTCAGCTGAGCATCCACAATTCTCTCCGGTTTCACTACATAGGAAAGATCTTCCTGCAATTGCACATGCTCATATTCTATGATATGTGAGGGGTCAGGCAAATACTTTTTCAACTGGGAGACATGAAAAACACTGTGGATTTGGGCTAGGTTAGGAGGCAAGGCTATTCGGTAAGCCACGGGTCCAACTTTCTCAAGGATTTCAAATGGACCAATATACTTAGGACTGAGCTTCCTTACCTTCATTGACCGACCTACTCCCGTCACTGGAGACACTCGAATGAACACATGGTCTCCAATCTCAAACTCTAATGGCCTCCTTCTCTTATCAGCATAACTTTTCTGCCTACTTTGGGCCGTGAGGAGTCTCTTCCTAATCAATTCTATTTGTCGGGTGGTCTGGTCCACAATCTCAGGTCCTATCATACTCCTCTCACCTAGCTCAACCCAACACAGAGGAGATCTGCACTTTCTCCCATACAAAGCCTCATAAGGGGCCATCTAAACACTGGAATGGTAACTACTATTATAAGCAAACTCTGCTAATGGTAAATATGCATCCCAGTTACCCTTCATCTCTAACACACACGCCCTCAACATATCTTCTAATGTCTGGATGGTCCTCTCAGTCTGACCATCTGTCTGGGGGTGATATGCAGTGCTAAACCGCAACCTGGTCCCTAAGGCATGCTGTAACGACCTCCAAAAGTTTGATATGAACCTGGGGTCTCTATCCGAAACTATGCTACTGGGTACCCCATGAAGTCGCACTATCTCTTTGATATACAACTGGGCTAATCTCTCCAGTGTATGAGTAGCCTTGATAGCTAAAAAGTGTGCAGACTTCGTCAGTCTATCCACAACTACCCAAATAGCATCGTGTCCAGAGGATGTCCTGGGTAATCCCATAACAAAGTCCATGGCTATACTATCCCACTTCCACTCAGGGATATCTAGAGGTTGCAACAACCTAGCCAGTCTTTGATGTTCTATTTTTACCCTCTGACACACTAGGCATCTAGCCACATAGTCCGTCACCTCATTTTTCATTCCCGACTACCAGAAAATCTGTTTCAAATCCTGATACATCTTGGTGGCACCTGGGTGGATAGTATACTTACTCTTATGTGCCTCTTCTAAAATGCTTTCTCTCAACTCATTCTGACTAGGCACATAGATTCTATCTCGGTATACTATCATACTATCCTCAGACACCTTGAAATCTGAGGTCCTACCTTGGGAGATCTCATTCCTGATTCATCTTAGGAACTCATCCTCTCTCTGGGCATCTAAGATTTGAGTTCTCAATACATTCTCAAGTCGGGTTTCACTCAGATATAATCTACCCGAGACCACCTGACAAGAGAGGTTCAAGTTTCTGAACTTCTCTAGGAGCTCTTGCTCCCTAATCATCATATGGGCCACATGGATGGATTTCCTACTCAGGGCATCTGCCACCACATTGGCCTTGCCCGGATGATATTTCAACACATAATCATAGTCTTTCAGAAACTCCATCCATCTCTTCTATCTCATATTGAGTTCCTTCTGGTCAAATAGGTATTTCAGACTCTTATGGTCACTATAGATCTCTATGGTAGCACCATACAAATAGTGTCTCCAGATTTTAAGAGCGAACACTACTGCGGCTAACTCCAGATCATGCGTGGGATAATTCTCCTCATGAGGCCTCAACTGCCTCGAGGTATATGCCACTACTCTACCCTGCTGCATCAACACACATCCTAACCCTTTGCCCGAGGCATCACAATAAACCACAAATGGCTCACTAGGGTCAGGGATAATCAGTACAGGGGCAGTGGTTAAACGGAGCTTCAACTCTTGGAAACTCCTCTCACAACTATCATCCCACACAAATGGTATCTCTTTCCTAGTTAGCCTCGTCAGTGGTAAGGCCATCTGAGAAAAGCCCTGAATAAATCGTCTATAGTACCCTGCCAAACCTAGGAAACTCCTGACCTCGGTGATCGTTCTAGGTTTATCCCACTATAACACAGCCTCAACCTTATGGGGATCAACCGCAACCCCGTCTCGTGAGATCACATGACCTAAGAATCTCACCTCGGTCAGCCAAAACTCACATTTACTAAGTTTGGCGTACAACCTTTTCTCTCTCAAGGTTTCTAGGACTACTCTCAAATGCCTCTCGTGCTCTTCAAAAGATCTCGAGTACACTAAGATATCATCAATGAAGACTACCACAAACTGATCTAGATACAGTCTAAATACCCTGTTCATGTAATCCATGAACACAGCAGGCGCATTCTTCAATCCGAATGGCATCATAAGGAACTCCTAGTGCCCATATCTCATTCTGAAGGCCGTCTTAGAGACGTCTTCAATTCTCACTCTCAACTGGTGGTACCCAGATCTAAGATCTATCTTAGAAAACACAGATACCCCAGCCAACTGATCTAACAGATCATCAATTCTAGGGAGAGGATATTTATTTTTGATGGTAACTTTATTCAACTCTCTATAATCTATGCACAAACGCAAGCTACCATCCTTCTTTCTCACAAATAACACCGGAGCTCCCCAAGGTGATACACTAGGGCGGATAAACCCTTTCTCTAACAATTCCTCTATCTGCTTTTTCAACTCTGCAAGCTTGGTGGGAGCCATCCTGTAAGGAGCCTTGGACACCGGTCCAGCCCCAGGCGCTATGTCTATAGGAAACTCTAGCTCTTTCTCAGGGGGTAGACCACTAAAGTCAAACTCTTTAGGGAAAACTTCTGAGAATTCCCTGACAACTGGGATCTCTTCTATCCCTTCCTCTACCTCAGCCTGAATAGAGAAAAAGACCAGAAATCCTTGACATCCACACTCTAAATGCCTCTCAGCCTGGGCAGTAGTCATAAAAGCTAACTCAGCTCCTACCCTAGATATGGTCCCACAAGCAGGTAAAGAAATGGTTCGGTGTTCACAATCAAGTACCGCATTATTCGCGGCCAACTAGTTCATACCAACAATCATATCAATATCATGGAAGGGCATACAAATCAAATCAATAGTGGTATGACAATGATTGAACTGAACAGTGACATTTAAACAAGTATGGGAAGTAACCACGGGGCCTCCAGTGGGTGTAGTGACAGACAAGTCAAATGGTAAGACACTAACAGCCAGACCCAATTGCCTCACACAATCATAGGATATAAACGAGTGACTAGCACCCGAATCAAACATAGCAACTACAGGAAAGCCATTCACTATCAGTGTACCTCGGATCAAACTAGGGGACGCGCTGGCTTCCTGCTGAGTGAAGGCGAACACTAGACCCTGGGTCTGTGGCCTAGGAGGCGGTGCTGTATCTATCTGCTAGCAGTGTCTCGCAATGTGCCCCAGCTTCCCACACTTGAAGCAAGTCACCAAAGGCTGCTGGAAAGATGACTGGCTTCGAGGAGGCGGCATCGGTTTACCCCGCTGTGGCTTTCGGTTCCATGGCCCCTTGCCCCTTCTCTTGGCACTGGGTGTCACACTAGAACCCTCTTCCAGTCTCGGCCTTTTCAATTCAGAAGCTTCCTTCTGACTAGCTGTAGTCGCAACAGGCATGATGATTTGCAGGTTAGTCTCAATCACCCTGCTGACCTCCACAAGGGTATTAAACTTTCTGATCCGTTGTGGGGTGACTCTATCGCTAATCAGGGGCTTCAATCTGGTTTCAAACTGCTCACATCTCCAGGGTTCATCATCATACCTCTGGAGGTAAGATGAATACCAAGACAACTCCATGAACTTAGCCACATACTGGTCTACAGTCATCTCATCCGTCTGCCTCAAACTCATAAACTCCATCTCTTTCTTTTTCCTCACTAAACTAGGAAAATATTTCTCATAAAACTCGACTAAGAAACTTTCCCAATTTATCTGTATATCCTTAGTCTCCATCAGGGGTTTCGTGCTACACCACCATCTATCAGCTTCCTTTTGGAGCATGAAAGTGGCTAGTTGAGCTTTCTGCTCAGTGGTACAATCCATTACTGAAAATATTTTCTCTAGCTCCCTGACCCAAGCCTCCGCCTTATCTGCATCCAACTCCCCGTCAAACGTGGGTGGATTGTTTTGCCTGAACTGCTTCAACAGTTTCTGGATAGGCGTCTGGGTCTGAGCTACCACAGGCTCTTGGGGATGTGCAGGTGGCATGCTAGATGTGGATGGCTGAGGTACAGGGGCTTCCCTCCTGGCTTCTTCTCGCATGGCCAGGGTATCTTGCAGGTGCATGATCATATCATGTTGTTGCTGGGCAATATACTTCTGTTGCTCCAACATCTCCTAATGCTGGCCCATCATGGCTTCATACCGATCCAACCTCTCTATGATGGTTCGCAAAGGATCCCCAGGCCCAATAGAAACCTCTAGCTCAACACTCTGAGCCCTGGGCGGCCTGCCTCTACCCCTGCCCCATCTAGTCTCAACCATATCTGAAAAGGAGTAGCAATCCTCAGTTTACAATCATAGCACAGGCACATATGCATATGAATGGAACCACTTCCATGGCAATTCACACTAAACACAAGCAAATCACTCCATTCAAGAGCCTAACATCGAGCAAAAGTGCCTGAACCTTTGCTCTGATACCAAAAATGTAACACCATATTAACCTCACTCTAATTCATCTCCCTCTAGGCTTGATTCCATATGATTTCCTAAAAAAATGACCGAAATCGTGGTATTTTACTACTTGAAGTCGGGGTTTAACCAGTCACATTTTGCCCCGTGGCTCCTGTGAACCCATCATTCACATTATCTACTCAAACACCATTTATAAAACTTGTACATAGTCTCAAACAACTCATAAACCACGGATATGAAGCCAAAAACCAAGAAAATGCAATTTCATAAATGAGCCCATAAGTCAGATTTTTGGCTCCAACTTTGGAAAATCATAACTAATTCTAGAAAAATGGAAATCAAGTAGATCATAGCTCTCTGGAAATCTAGGGATGTTAAATTCACACTAAAAATAACTCCCAACTCAATCTCAGCATTTGGACCAGCTTTGACATCAAAAAAGCCACAGAGGTCCGGCTATCCCTGTTATTGGTGCAGTTTACTGTCATGAACTTTGAAAATTCGTAATTAATTCCAAAAAAATCCAATCTGGGAAAACTATAATAATTTGGAAAGCTACAGATGTTAACTAAAGGATAAAAATAAGTTCAGATCAGTTCAGGAGCTCTTGGACCTCGAAAACCGATGGAACAGTAACGAAGGTCTGAAGCCTCCCTGATGCTGATACAGAACTTCAGCAAGTCGTTTCTCTCTCTACAGACATCCAATTGAGGTGCTTCTAGTTGGTGTAGGTCACTGTGGATATCTAGTTTATTCTCATAAAATTTCATGACAATCAGACACCATTTGGTCTATGGATGACATGGTTTCATTTTCGTATTTTTGCACAGTACCATGACCAAACCATCCAAATTTCCCAACTTCAACAATTCACCAAATATTCTCTAGACCTCCAAATATTACCCACTTTAGCTTCTCCAAAAGCTCTCAATAGACTCTAGAGATATGCCAAATTCCATACCAAGAAGAGCTCATCCGGTCATACTTTGAAAGAGCTCACCCAATTGGCGGTTTTGGCACCCCATGTGGTTCAAAATGGGTCTAAATGACCTCCCACATGCTCTAACCTCTTTTGGGCAAGTTTAAAAGTACAAACATGGCACATAGGAAATGTCTAAGTGATCCATAACATCATACATTTCGAAACCACTATGCTACGGAACATAATACACTAGCACATGTAAGCCACAAAAGGGCCAATTTCTACATTCTCATTACTTTGGCTCTTTAAACAATTCATACATCATCTATACATATATTTACATGTGCTCTGACATTTGCAACTAAAAAATAATAGGTGCATCTTCATTATGGCACCTCTTTACAACAAAAGAACTATACATTTCTCTAAGTATGCTCACTAGGCTCCATGAGGTGTGCTCGACTCTCCTTGAACTCCACCTGGATATTAAGATGGGAGGGGGAAAGGGGTGAGATTCGGGAGAATCTCAATAGCTCATACTCATTCAAGATGCAATCAAGGCATATAAACTAATCAAGCATGCACACAAGTCACAATAACACAACAGATGTGTTTCATGCCATGAAAAAATGTCAATGCCAAGAATAGGCTCTAGGGACTTTCGGTCTAGCCTCACCCGAGCCTTCGGGACTTTTGGATTGGCCTCACCCTTGGTTTAGGGACTTTTGGCTCCACCTCACCCGTCTCAAGGGACTTTCGGCACCACCTCACCCGAGCAGTTTTCACAATTCATATCATAAGCATATTGGTACCAATGCATCAAGGCAACATCAATGGCATATCTCATCATACAAGCACATACACAACATACAATGACTATTACACATCCAAGAATGCAACAAGAAAAGAGTAGAGAGCTACCTTATCGGATAATGCAAGTCTTCCCTTTCAATTTATCTTCTCCTTTCTTGATTTCACACTCACAACTAGATGGAGTTGCTTCCTTTGAGCCTAGGCACAACAAAGAGCACCAAATTATTCTCTCATACTCAAATAAGTACTTGTAAAGCTAAAGGGGCTCTTCATCAGAACAAAACCCCCACTACCCTTGCAAGATCTAGGGATTCTCTCTCTAGAACTCTACTCACTCTCCTTCCTCTCTCAAGCCCTCAAAGAAGAAAGCAAGGAAGAAGAAATGAAGCTATATGAGTTCTACCCTTCTTCTAGAGTAGTTTTCCCACTTCCCTCTTCTGAACCAAACCCAAATCAACTTCTAAAACTAGAGGAAGAGAGGGCAAAGAGAGAAAAATAGCATGCTAAGGAGAAAAGCTATGGAAATTTAAAGATTACTTACCTCTTTGCTTGATCTTCTTGCTTCTCAAGGTCTCTCTCTCTCTCTACAGCTCTTTTCTCTCTCCTTAGTCGAAGCTTAGGTCGATTCTAAGAGAAAGGAAAGTTTGGAAGCTTTTAAAAAGTCAAAATCTCTCTTTTTACGCTTTTCCAGACTAACCCTCGCTATAGCGAGTCATAACCCTCGCTACGGCGAGTCAAAACCCTCGCTACGGCGAGCTCGTGTAAGTCCCAGACCTTTGCCTTCGCTATAGCTCTCGCTACGGCGAGCTACTCCCTGGATTTTGTATGGAATGCCCGCACTCGTTATAACTAGAAGCATTTTCGCTATAGCGAGAAGGCTCTCTCGCTATAGCTAGCCCATTTCTCGCTATAGCGAACAGGTACATTGGCTATAGCTAGCAGACTTAGAAAATTTTCAGCCTTCGAAAATTTTCAGCTTTTCTTTTCTTTCCCTTTTCTTTTCCCTTTTCTTTTCCTTTCTTTTTCTGGTTGTTACATAGTCCATGGATAGATTATATACACCTAGTATCATTAGCAAACATATCCTCATATTTAGTAGCTAATCCATAAGAGTGATGGCTAATATAATACTAAGGTACTCTATCCTTATGCAATTAAACTTTTCCTAAGAAATTCTAGACAGTGGTTTCTTGAACAAATTCTAATGGAACCCTTTTTGTGTTATCATATCTTGTATTTTTACTGTCTTAAAAGTCTATATCTCAATCCATGGTACACCATAGCTAAGGTCACTTATACATAGGAATAGTTCGGGGTTCAATCATTCATGCATGGGGCCTAGATAAATTATTTTGCATAGGTAATGAATGACATATTACTTTCTTTAAGTTTTACAAGAATTTAATAATATAGCTTATACATGAAGTTATACATAAATATTAATCCCACATATAGATATGTAGATATTAGATGTAAGCCACACATAAAAATACGTAAAACTCAATAAAAATAAGCCTTCAAGTTAACAATAGCTAGTGTCATTTTACACAACTAGATTGTGTACTTCTTGGAATTTTAAAAACTCAAAATAAGGGAGGAATGCATGGCTTGTATGCACATGGATAGGTTGTGTTCCTCTTGGATTGGAGTGTATGTATAATTTTCACTTCAAAATAGTGACCTAGTCACATAGCTTAGTTGTATGTCATGCATATGAGCACAACTATGTTGTTTTACATAGCTTGGTTATACTTGAAGTCATTATTTAGTAAAAACATGGTTTTATGCTTCCAAAACACCATTTTCAAGCAATACTTACCAACAAATATGATTTATACATTATCATACCAGCAAATATCCATAAAAACATCACTTAATTGCATATATCCTACTAAGACTCTCTATGCTAAATCCTTGAAGGTATATGTTGAAGAAGATGGAAGAAGAAGAGGATGAATGAGAAGAGATAAAAAAGATAAGACGAAGCTATCCATATGTCAAGCAAAGGGTGTTCTTACATCTAATTCTTCCAAATCTTTAATTTCTCTTTTTTTTTTCCTATTTTTCTTCTTCTTTCACATTCTCTCCTTATTCTCTCTCTTTCTTTCTTTTTCTCTTTTTCATGTTTCTCTCCTCTCACCTTCCTTTAAGCATTGCTAAAGTAGAGTGAGGATATAAGTGTTCGTTTTAGGGTGAGAATCAAGGGCTGGGGTTTGTATATATAGAAAATAGAGATTGGTCCTAAAGCCTCTTAGTTCCTTCACATCTCCTTTCTCTCTCTTAACTAGTCTCTCCTTCTCTCATCTCTTTTGCGTCTAATATCTTTCTCTTTCCTCCCTCGACTTCTTCAATCAAGTGAGGTCAAAGAGGGTCAATAGCTTCCATTGGAAGCCTTTCTTTCCCTCTCTTTTCCTATAGCTTTATAAGGCTTCTCAGATAAGTTTTTGATGATTGATCCTTTACTCAAATTTTAGGAAACAATGTTTTAATTTGTATTTAAGAAAGTTTTTTTTTTGATATGGATGCTGTTATTTTCATATAAAGATCTTTTCCTAATTCCATTGTTTTCATTTTGGGAAAAAGTGTATTTTGACTTTGAGAAAAATTATATTTTGGTTCTAGTTAAAATTGTATTTTAAACCCTATATTTTCATTAATTATATTTTAACCCCTGAATTTCATCTAAACATATTTATTTCTTAAGTAATTTTCTTATATTTTTATGGCCTTAATGATTTAGGAATTTAATGAAATTCTTCTTTTAAATATTTATTATTTAATTACCTATTATTTGATAATTTATGAATAACTCTTAATAATTGATTAATTCCCTAATTGATCTTGTACAATTTTGTTATATTCTTAATAAATTCCTCAATTTTCCCTATGCCTAAAACTAAAAAAATCTAATATTATCGTATGTAATTATTACCTAAATATTTTCTATTATTTAATTTACCTAATATTAATTTAAGGGTTTACTTTTGGGGATGTTACACCTTTTACACTCCTTACCATGTCTAGATTGTATTAGAATGATGTGTCAAATTTCCAAATCTCAAATATCTCAAATATTTACCTTGCATGGCTCTAAGAAATAAATTCCTTGGATTGGGTTAAACTATCCCTTAAGCATGTTTTGCAAATAAAGCTTTATTCAATGTCCCCATTCTCAAAAAATCCAACCCTACCTTTTCTCTTGATAAACATAATTTATCTTGATTTAAGAAATGAATTTTTAAATAATTATTAAAATAAATCCAAAAAAAATTAGCAATTCTTACGTCAATTATCTTATGAAAGCTTTTTAGTATCCTATAACAAGAAAAAGGATAAATTAAGTAGAATTTATTACCAAATTTATGAGGAAGACCTTTGTTGCCTGTGATAATACCAAAGCTTTCTATGTTTGTAGCTTGTGGTCAATCCTAGTAATTAAATTATCATAAACCTAGAGCTTATGCCTACCAACATCTATCAACACTCAAATATTTCCCTAATTAAGCCTTCTAATGAGTCAGAAAGAAACATACAAAGTTCTTCTTTTGATGCAGTGAAACATTTGAGCTAAAAATCATCTTTGATTTGTTAATGTTGATTACTTGTCCTAAAGAGAACTTCAATGTTTTAATAATTCATAAACATCTTAACATGCTTTAATTGAGGCTTCAAAGAATAACATAGTACCATCTACATACAAGTAGATGAGATATTACTTTTAAATTGTGACTGGT
This sequence comes from Erythrophleum ivorense, assembly GCA_026724425.1. Classification (NCBI taxonomy): domain Eukaryota; kingdom Viridiplantae; phylum Streptophyta; class Magnoliopsida; order Fabales; family Fabaceae; genus Erythrophleum; species Erythrophleum ivorense. Next base: position 2,539,513 of record JAIUCV010000036.1, on the reverse strand, counting down.
CTTAATTCCTCTTCAATTATTACTTTTAAATTCTTATTGATCTTAATTCCCTTTCAATCACCTTCTTGTTCTTCTTTAAAGATTATACAAGATAACATATCAGCATACATAATAAAAAATAAGAAGAAAAAGGGTCACCTTGTCTTATCCCATGTTGAGAGATAACTAAAGGAGATTTATACCCATTGAGAAGCACTTGATAGGTAACCATGTTGACACATTACATTATCATTTGAATCTAATGTTATGGAAAATTCATCTTGATCATAATAGCTTGTAAAAAAGTCCAAGACAACTTATCATAGGCTTTGGAAATGTCCAATTTAAATACAAACCATCCTTTCACAAACCCTTTTGTATAATAGATTTTATGGATGAGTTTAGAGGCTAAAAGAATATTATATGAAATTAACTGACCTTTAAGAAAGGAACTCTAATTTATATCAATAATATTAGGTAAGACCTGTTTAAGTTTATTGCATATTGGAAATGATTTTATAACATACATTGCATACACTAATTGATGGGTAATCCTTGAAAGAGTATAAGAATTCTATTTTAAGGATTAGGTTTTTCAGCAAAAAATCATGAGTAAAAAAAAAAAAAGCAATTACCATATTAATCACATTGCCTATGATGATATCCTATAAAGTATGATAAACCTCTATATAAAATCTATCTAGGCCCAATGTGCTCGTCCCTTTTGGCTAGTAAACTACATCTTTAATTTCTTGTGTTGTAATTGATTTATGTAAAATACCAAGCTATTGATATGAGAGAGTTGGTATTGGGAATTTCGTTAAGCTTCTAAAGAATTTCCACCATTGTTTTGACAATTGTGCATACACTTTTTGAAAGTAGATAAAAACCTCTTTTTTGATCACATCAAAATCACTAATCCATATGCCTTGATCATTTTTAGGTTGAGATATTGTATTATTAATTCTTCTTTTGTTGACCAAACTTTGAAAATATTTACTGTCTCATTTACCATCCATGCTTATCTAGCCTTGTGAGCCCATAAACGCTCTTGACAATTGTAATAAAATTCTAATTGCATTTGAAGTTCTTTCTCCATAATTATGTCTTTTTGATTTTTTAAATTACTTTTTTTCTTCTTATAATTGATCTTCCAAAACGCTAATTTTGTATTGTATATTACCAACCTAATATTTATTTTAATCTTTAAGGGTAACTCAAAGATGATTAAGTTTAGTTTGAATTTTATAAGCATACAAACGAGACGTCTATTGATTCCTAACACTATTTATAATAACTTTTACATTGATCAAACAAAAACAAAAATTTCTTAAATATAAAAAATTGCTTCTTAAGTGTGGGCTACACATCTATATTAAAAAAATGAGGGCATGGTTTAACATGCTATTTAACATTCCTAAATTTTCTAACTGGTTAATTAAGATTAAAATAATTATTAGAAATTATTAATATGAATTCCTAGTAGAATCTTTGGAATTTAGGGAAATTATGAGTTTTAGGACATCCTAGAATTTCATTTAGACTATTAAAAAAGTTCAAAAATTTTCTACCAATTTTTATAGATTATTAAGAATTTATTTAGAATTCATTGAAATTAATTGGGATTAATTCTTAATTATCAAATAATAAATAATTATGGAATAAATACATAGGGAATGAATTTTTAGAAATTCATTAGACCATTAGGGCAAAAAATGTAAGAAAATTATTTAGGAAATACAAATATTTAGGTAAAGTTTGGGAGTTAAAATAGAAATGCTAAAATTTTAGGGTTCAAAGTATAATTTTATACAAACACTAAAATTTTAAGGTTCAAAGTATAATTTTAACTAAGGACTAAAATACAATTTTTCCAAAGCCAAAATACAAGTTTCTCCAAATTAAAAATGGTAAAATTAAGAAGAGATCTTTATATCAAAATGATTACGTCGATGATCAGAACAACTTCTAAAATTGATGCTCATAGCAAATTGTAACATAACTCCTCGAAAATGGAGTCAAAGTTCTATTAACTAAAGTTCATATTGTAACGTACTTGTAGATTAAGTTTCACGAAGATTTCCTTAGATAGCTAGCTGCCTCCCTATCTATAAATACTTTCCCCTTCAATACATTAGTCATGTACAAACTTTCCCCTACTTTCATTTTACTAGAATTGAGAGAGAAAGGAAGAGAGATAGAGAGGTCGAAAGTGTGGAAAAGCAGAGAGTAAGAGAGTATGGAAGTAAGAGATAAGGAGAGGTCCTAAAGAAGAAGGAGTAGGAGGAAGAGGAGAAAAGCACAAGGCATGCAAACAAGGTAGCCAAAACTAGAGATAATAACACTTATATTGAACTCTTTCTCTCCTCCTCCATCGTGCTTGTCTATGAAATGGGTAAATGCTCGACTTCTATTCTCTTATATTCTTGGGTTATTTGTGAAGCTTTGATGGTCATACTAGGGTTTTGAAGTTATAATAACTTAGGTGATACTTGTATAAATTCCTAAACCCAGAATCTTGCACAAAGTTTTCCATAAGACCCAAAAGCTTGGGATTTTAGTTCAAATGCTTACATGTGCTGTTTAGGTTATGTTGACATCCTAGTGAGAGTTCATAAATGAAAAAATGACAAGAAAAAGGTTAGAAAACAACTGGATAACAAACTTGATCCATAGTCAATAAAGGGCCAAAATCGAGCATTAACTTCTGTTTAGGTGTTTGGGGGTCAAAAGAGGTCCAAATGTTCTAAAATTTGAATATGACATGCTTGACATATATGGGAATTAGCCTAACAAATTTCATGAATTTTGGAGTTCATTTGGTCATCCAATTCAGCCCTAAAAGTGCACTTATCTCTAATCAAGCCTGCCTTAGATAGTTTTACAAAATTGAAAAGTTGAGTGGCTGACCATATCCTTTATTATCTATGCTTTTTTGGTGTTTATTTAACACACAGAGGATGCTCCATTGCAAATTTGGTGAAATTTGGAGGTCTATACAAAAAATGAGGTGAGTCACAATATGATTGCAGTGCTGAAATGCCAAATAGAGCATATTTTGCTTTGTTGGTGCCACAGCACCAAAGGGTAGCACCATAACACCCCTCTTTCTATCCAAAACATTTAGACAACTCAAAAAATACACCAACCTATGGGGCCATCTATTATTAAGTGTTTTTAAGAACTTTTTCTTACATGTTTTGAGTAGTTAGGATAATATATGTTAAAGATACATTTAAGGAAGTTTAAGGGTAATTAATTAAGCACAAAATGATTAAGTTGAAGACCCCTAAATGAAACCATATGATTTGTAAGTTGATAAATAATTCTTACATGAGAATCTATGATAAAGTAGTTATAGAATGATTCTCGTGTAATTTATTATGTAAATTATTTGTGTATGTTTAGAGAATAATTTGGTCTTAGAGAACCTCAAAGCTAATTAGAAAAGCAAGGAATTAAGTGTGTCTTAAGAGTAAAGAATATATATATATATATATATGAGTATACTAAAATACATATAAGATTTTTGGACATAGACCTTGGCTGGATATATGACCTAAAGGACTAATATAGATATAATTGTACCTTAAGGCTTAAGGACCTGAACAAGGGCTTTAAAAGACACTGAAAACAAAAAAGTTATTGTAAGAGCTATGGTTCTTTAGGAGTTTACTATTCTTAGATATTTTGTTAGTAACCTCGTGAATAATTTCTCGTCAGCACAACAAATTCTTTTTGTATCCTATAATGGATTGAAATATATAGGTTAGATATTATTATACATATCTATATGTTTATATCTTGATCAATATATGCTAATTTAAATTCAGTACTTGTAAAGAAAGAATGTCTGTGCCCATCAATATAACTTGAATAACTTGGAATGTGATTTAATTAAGATGATTATGTATATGATGTTAGCACTGTAACATCTGAGTTTTCATAGAAATGAGGACTCAAGGTTTCAGAATATTTTTAAGCTTTAACTATAGCGAGGATGCCTATTTGCTATAGTGAGTTCGTGGCCATACAAAATCCAGGGAATTTCTAGTAATAGCGTAAGTTGTAGTGAGAACAGTTGGGAAGCTCTCGCAATAGCAAAGGGTGTCCCTCGCTATAGCGAAACCTGATTAAGAAAACACCAAGGAGAGATTTTTAAATGGAAAAATTGAGTTGCCCAGGGTTCTCAGAGGCCTTAAAAATCATAGGAACCCCTGGGATGGTTTAAACCCCCTCTGATGTATGTTTTCTAATAACAGTGAACCTGAACTTTGGCCCTTTCATTCTAGAAGGTTTTAGTTCCAAATTGAGTAATTCCAAATGTGTTTTATAAGTTAGAAGGCCTAAACTTTATGATGAAAAGGAAAGTTCTCGAAAAGGAGATAAAATGAAGTGAAAACGAAAAGGCCACGTATATGGGACATAAATAGAAATTTTTAGAACAATTTTAATCCCTTCTTGCTTTATATGGTGCGTTCCCTTTTCTCCTCCATTTAGCTAACCTTATTTCTGACTAAGACCAAGGGAGAGAACAGCAAGAAAGGGCGTACTATGGAAGGAGAAAGAGAAGGAGAAAAAGAAGGCAAAAGGTATGAAAATTCATGAAATTTCTTGATCTTTCCTTTAGCAAACTTGTTCTCCCACTTCTCTTCCTTCTTTCCATGGATTTATCGAAGTGTTTGGTTCAATTTTGAGCCATGTCCAGAGGGGAGGAGCTCAAAATTCAAGGGAGAGGCCAAAGTAAAGGAGAAGACTCTTGGAAACAGCTTGAATCAAGGTAGATATCCTAACTTTCCATACTTTCATCTTCTTACTTCTTGAAAGATGATTTTTGGGCTTATAGAGAACTACCAAGAGGAAGTAAAATCTGACCTAAACCAAGAGTAAAACTTATGAATTAGAGTGGGGGAAAGGAGAAGGTGGAAAGAAAACAAAGAAAGAACCATGATTTTGCAAGATAGAAAACCTAGGGATTTAAGGATGTGTTGTAAAATCTAGTTTGATTCAAGAATTCCTAGCCTATGTGAGTGATTGTTTGAGTTCCTAAGACCCCTAGGAATCCTTCCAAGTACCTCTTCCATCAAGGAAAAAATTGGAAACTCTATATGCTTCAATGGCACTTTAGGTCTCGGCCAAGATAAGATGATGGGGCTAGAGAGTGTTTTAAAATGTTCTAAGCTTGAATTAGCATCTCATATGATGAAAGAATATGAGAGGAAGCCTTGGGATAAATTTAGAAAGTTTAGAATGTGAGATGGAACCATAGGTCTCACAATGAGGCATAATGAAGCAATACATAGTTAGGCTCTTTAAAATAAATGTGTGATAGCTCCAAGAGGTTTTAATGGAGTCAAGAATCATAGATCAATGAGAGAAAGGAGCCAAGATCATGAATTCTTAAGATTGCTTCATTAGGTGCTTTATGAAACCATATTGAAGTCTTGAAACCAAGTAGGCTTCCATAAGGAGTGTGTAATGCTAAAGCTTAATCCAATGATCTAAAAATGTCCTACTTGATGTGTTCAGGCCAAGAGAAACTTGTGCTTCAAAGTCTCATAGTTGGGCTGAGAAAAGGGAGGAAAATTCAAAGAAAAAGTATGGAATATTGGCTCTAAGGTAGCTCTCTCTCCTTTCTCTCATACATGTGTGGGTATCTTCTTGTCTTTGAATGTGGGTGCAAATGTTTAAACTATGAAAAATATTTCTAGTGTGTATGCATATGCCATAGTACCATGATGCTTGTTTATGTGTTTGAAAGATACTTTATGAACATGTCTTGGCTTGTATGAGCTTAGTGAAACCAAAAGTCCCATAACTAGGGTGAAGAGGAGCCAAAAGTCCTTAAGAATGGGTGAGACAAAGCCAAAAGTCTCTGGAAAGAGTAAGGCTTAGTCAAAAGTTCATTGTAAATGGGTGAGGCAAGTCTAAAAGTCCCAAAAGAAATGAGTGAGGCTAAACTATTGTCTTGGCAAGCCTATGTGTGCTACATGTAACTTCTTGAATGGAAGAAATGCTCTATGTATGTTCATGAATTTTAAGATAGCCATGCATACATTTTTAGACTTAGAAATTGCACCCTTTATGTGTATTTAAAAGAGAGAATGACTATTGGGATTCCTAGAATCTCATTCTTCCCTCTCCATTACCTAACATGTCTAGGTGAACCAAGTGAACTAAGAAATGGGAGCCATAAAGCTTAAAGGAGAAAGATTGACAAAGCAATGTGTTAATTGTTCTTTTGTAACCATGATGATGTCAAAGGATATAATACCATGATGTATATTATATATAACCTTTTGAACATATATAAATATATGGACATGTGATATGGCTTGTATGAGCTTGGTGAAGCCAAAAGTCCCACAACTAGGATAAAAATGAGCCAAAAGTCTCTAAAAATAGGTAAGACAAAGCTAAAAGTCTCTAGAAAGAGTAAGGCTTAGTCAAAAGTTCCTTGTAAATTGTCTTGGCAAACCTATGTGTGCTACATGTGACTTCTTAAATGGAACAAATGCTTTATGTATGTTCTTGAATTTCAAGATAGCCATGTATGCTTTTTTAGACTTGAAATTACATCATTTATGTGTGTTTAAAAGAGAGAAGGGCTATTAGGATTCCTAGAATCTCACCATTCCCTCCCCATTACCTAACATGTCTAAGTAGACCAAGTAAACCAAGGAATGAGAGCCACCAAACTTGAAGGAGAAAGATTAACAAAGAAATGTATTAATTGTTCTTTTGTAACCACGATGATGTCAAAGGATGTAATACCATGATGTATATTATGTATAACCTTTTGAACATGTATAAAAATATGGATATGTGATGTGGCTTGTATGAGTTTGGTGAAGCCAAAAGTCCCATAACTAGGGTAAGGACGAGTTAAAAGCCTCTAAGAATATGTGAGACAAAGTCAAAAGTCTCTAAAAAAAGTAAAGTTTAGTCAAAAGTTCCTTGTAAATGGGAGAGATAAGTCCAAAAGTCCCAAAAGGCATAGGTGAGGCTAAACCATTGTCTTGGCAAATTTATGTGTGCTACATGTGACTTCTTGAATGGAAGAAATGCTCTATGTATGTTTGTATATTTCAAGATAGTCATGTATGCATTTTTAGACTTAAAATTACACTCTTTATGTGTGTTTGAAAGAGAGAAGGGCTATTAGGATTCTTAGAATCTCACTTTTCCCTCCCCATTACCTAACATGTGTAAATGGACCAAGTGAACCAAAGAATGGGAGCCACCAAGCTTGAAGGAGAAAGATTAACAAAGAAATGTGTTAATTGTTCTTTTGTAACCATGATGATGTCAAAGGATGTAATACCATAATGTATATGATGTATAACCTTTTGAACATGTATAAATATATAGATATGTGATGTATATGTGTGAATGGATAGCATTTGAATGATATGACATGGTTTTGACATTGAAATGTAAGAATGGGAATGTTAGACTGTTATGTATAGCAACAAGTGGGATAGTGGTTTTTTGATGTATGAACATTCAGACCTCTTGGACAAGTTTAATAGGTTGTATTTAAGTTTTCTCATGTGCTCAAGAGGTCATGGCTAGGGTAAGAAAGCATTTGGTTTCATTTTGACCCATTTTGGTGTTTAAAAAGCTCATTTTGCCACCCTATATCACAAATTGACCAAATGGAGGAATTTTTCCATGAAATTTGGCATGAATCTAAGTCTCATCTAGAGGTTTTTGTAGAGCTAAGAACCATATTATTCGGAGCTCTAGAGAATAAATTAAGAATTTCCAAAGTTGTGAAAATTCTTAGATTTGGCATATGCACTATTTATATAGTCAGTTTCTTTCCTTTAGTCAATTGTTAGACAAAAGAAGTCCAATTATCTTGAAATTTTACAGGTATAAACTAGGCATGATAAGATTTCTATAGGCATAAAGAACACCTTATTAGGTTTTATATTAAGGGAGTTATGCATTTTTAAAGTTAAGACTTGTTGTCAGTAACACAGCAAGACCCCAAGCATTGTTTTATTCATTTTTACTAGTTTAATATCACTTTCTTGATCTAGAGCTATTTTTTCCTTAAAGTAGACATCTATAGCTTTCCATATTGATATGGTTTACTTGATTTGAATTTTTTTAAAATTAGTTATGAATTTTTGAAATTCATATCAATAAACTATATTAGAGTGCCTGGGCAGCCAAACCTATGATGCTTTTATGCTATCAATCGTGGTCCAAACAAAGTTTTTTTGACCTAGAAGTATTTTTAGCATAAATTTGACATTCTAGTATTTCCAGAAAGCTATAGTTTGTTAAATTTTGATTTTTTTAGATTTAATTATAAATTTTCAAAGTTTGTGACAGAAGACTAAAATTTGAGTTTGAAAACAAACACACATTTTCTAATGTGTGGGGCTCCAAATTTGAATTGCATGTGATGTTTTGTGATGTTTATGACTTGTATAGATGAATTGTGAGTAGAGAATGATGCTTAAAAATTCACAGGGCCCACGGAGCATAAAAGAAAAAAATTTAATTTCCCTATGACGTGGAATATTGCATCATTTAATGCTTTCTCTACGAGAATTGCCATGCTAAGGATGTGGAATCCTTGCAAATGTATAAGGAAGGCTAAAGTAAGGCTAGAGGTATTATGGTGTTACAAGAACTAGTAAGAATATGATGATTTACATATATGTGGCCCTGATATATGAATATTGACACATATTATGCATATGAATGTTGACATATCAAATTGCATTATATTTGGCATAAGCATGTATATGAGATTTGTTCTTATAGGTCAACCATCTTTAAGATGAAAATGAAGCTCTTAGGGGATAAAATCTTAATAGAGACTAATCTATATAGAAAGAGATAGCTTTTCATCTATATAGAGAAGCATTATGATCATATGTGAACAAAGGTGGGTCAAAGTCCCTAACAAATTAGTCCTAATTCTTCCAAGGACAAGATTATAACAGGGGGTCACTAAAAGTTATGAGACCTTTAGGTGGCTTCAAGTTTAGGTTCAAGTTAAAGGTTTGCAGATTCATGCTAAGGGACACCCTAAATATGTTACTCTAGTCAAAGAAAGGGTTTCAATGATTATATAGTCTAGGAAGAATAGTCTTTCTTCTTGACCACGCTTAAAACTTGAGCCTCACATCAAGTGGTTTAAGATGCTTGGTGGGTTGTCTATGATTTAGAAAACTAGGTTTGTATCAAGTGGTATAGGATGCTCAGTGTGGTACCTAGGAAATAGTCTTAATTACAACCAACACTTTGAAGGTAGAATTATCTAGATTTCCTTAGAGATGACATACATAGTATGATGATGAAATGATGTACTTTGGGAGTATTATTCATATGAATTATGATAGGGTCTTGTAAAGGCAAAAAGGAAACATACCAATATGTGCCAAGTTATGTGGTGCTCTAAAAAAGTTAAATGAGCTTATCGCATTACATTTAGAAATTATCACTCGCATATTGAAAATGGTGTAGTAGTAACATATGCATTGTTACATCTAAATGTAATTTTATTTAATATGCTAATATGATTATATATGAGACATTGATCATCATGGGCAAAATTAGAGAAATCATGCCATCAGTAATATTGAGCATGCCATAGGCTATGATATATGTGCATGATATCTTAAACATGATAATTCTTATGCAATTGTGATGTTATTAAGAGGGCCAATCATGATATGAAATAAATGTGTATATGCATGTTTCCTATGGTTTATTGTAGCCATGCACGTATGATCCCTTGATTATGTTGTTATGCTGTAATATGCTTGTTATCCTTATCTGATGTGAAAAAGAGGAGGAATAAAAGGAGAAAACATTTTTTGCACATGTGACAATTAGACCATTATCAGTTTTTGAAACTAGAAAGTGTTCTTACTGGGAATGTAAATTCTCATTGCACTTAGTAATGTGTTTAGATGGAAATCAAGGTCTTGCTATTTGAAGTAGGCCATAGATAGATTAGATCATGGATGGTATAATGAAGATAAAAAACTTTATCTATTCTATTAGTTGTTTTGTAACAACAAGTAAGTGGTGTTCACTTATATCTAGAAATTTGTACTTTTTACTAGCTTTGTACTTTTAATAAACATATAAACTTATTCCGCTATGTATGAATAATTAGATGTCTACAAGGATAGTTTTAACATTTGCACATTCAACTAGCTAAGAAAAATTTTAAAGTTCAAAATTTTCTCCATAATTCTACAATATAAGTGAGAGGTTTAGTAGTGCCCTAGAAGTGAAGGTGTTACATACTAAGAGGAAGAATTAGGGGAGGTGAATGTGGAAAAGCATCAAGTCACTGACATTCCTAATGGCACTATCTAAATAAGCCTATGCAATAACATCCCATTGTCTATTGTTAGCCTATTATATTAGGGCCTTTGATTTGATTTCAATGAAAGCACATCTATACCCTTTTAGTTGATAAACACCCCTTAAATTGATAGGCTTTAAATTTTATTTGGTATCTAGTGTTTCATCCTAACATCTTCATGTAAATTCTATAATGTAATTATTCCGTCCTTTCTACCCATTCAAGTAATCCATTAATAGCTATAGATTAATGGAAAAGAATTTTCTAATAAACCAAAGCCACTTCCTGATATTGTAGTTGACTTTTAATATTACTAGCATAATTCACTCTAACTTAAGAGTTTACAAAATTAAATGATTTAATTGCAACTTAATTGATCCAATTAGAATCAAATAAGTAACTAGCTCAATTGATTGAAAATTTGCTAAAAATAATTAAGTTAGTTTAGTTATTGGTTGATTATAGTAGACATTTAATATCAAATATACATATATATATATTCTTTCAAAAGCATTGATATTTGAATTATTATTTACTCATAGGACACATTTGGGACAAATCTTCAAATTCTAAAGGGTTGTTGAGGATTTTAATTTTTACTTTGGATTTTTTTTAGCCAATAGATATTTCATTAAAACAAAAGGAAAACAAACACCATAAAGAACAAGGTGGCTAGTTATAGCAAACCAATCTAGCCAATACCTTGTCTATAACCTATAAAGTCCCTAGAAATAACTAATAAAAAAGGGGATGGGGGAAAAGATTCCTATCTTGACAGGCACAAACCCTAATAGAATGCTTAGCAAGCTAATCAATAGCTTGATTAATATACCTAGGAACCCAAGAGAAAGAGCTAGAAGAAAATTGCCTGCCAAATTGGGTAACATTTTTCACAATTTGTAAGCTTTTCTAATATGTACAAAAAGAACATGAGTTAACACCATAAATCAAATCTTGACAGTTAGATTCTATTTCCACTTTTGACAATGCCAAATTCTATGCCACTTGTAAGCGCTTAAGTAGAGCAAAAGCCTTAGCCATAAAGGAAGAAACAATAACACAAGGAGTACATAACCATTCCATAAATGAACCATTACAATCTCTAATTACTATTCTAACTCTAGTCATTCTAGAATTCACATTAAAGCTATCATCAACATTAATTTTAAAATTACCTCCCTAGGGGTTTCTATAAATGAACATCTCAGTAGCATTAAAAGTAGTAGTTGAAGAATTTACAAGAAACATCCATTTATTTACTAACTAGAACTCTTGAAGGGCCAACATAGCATATTACATAGTAGAAATTGGGTTAAGGATAATATTATAAAAAACCCATGCACAGTTAGTGTAACACCATACTTCTAAGACTCAATTGTTGCAATTTCTATGCCTCATTTCATATAATTTATATGGAAACAACATAGTGGTATAGGGAGTCATGGATCAAGATGCATTTCTCTATGGGTAAAATTTTTCATTTGGCATCCTAGGGACTAAGGGAACTCATTAAACTCGTTATGAATTTTCAAAGTTGGGATTTTCAATTGGTTCTGGTATGTGCACTGTTCACACTGGTAGGTTTATGTTTTGTGTCATCCGATAGGCAAATGGTGTCCAAACTTGTAAAATTTTACAGGCATAAACTAGAGGTCATAAGTTTTCTGTGGCCACTGAGATCACCCCATTTGAAGGTTTGAGCAGAGAGTTATGCATTTTTTAAGTCTACTGTTAGTAACAGTAGTGTCCCCTGAGTTCAGTTACTGTTCCATAGATTTCCAATGGCTAAAAGTATTTGTTTCTTTCTAAAGATCTTAGGAACTCAAGCAAACACTCATCTAAATTAAGGAATTCATGGATCAAAACAGATTTCACAATGTCTCCATGAATCCCTAACTTTTCTATCTTGTGTTTTCATGCTGCTCTCTTTGATTTCTTTGCACCTACTTGCTTCTCACACTCCAAAATCTATGAATCTCCCTTGCTAGGACCAGAATTCATCTTCCTTTGATTAGGCTCTATATGGGACAAAATTATCACAAGGAGGAGAAGGGAAGAAGAAGCATGAAAGACAACAACTTACCTTGATTTCCTAGCTTTTCTTAAGTTCTCTTCCAAGTGGTAAGTTCCTCTCCTTCAAATTCTGTTATTCCTCCTTTGGACCGGACTCAAAACATCACCAAGTCCTTATTTTCCAATATTTAAACTCTTATCCTAATTTTAGTTATCCCCAATTCCATCTATTTCGGGGAATTCCTTTTGTATCTAACCTATTTTTGACGTTTATGGAGAAACAGAACATTGTGTTTCTCACGTTTATAGAGGGATCAGATGTTACATTTAGTCTTCCAAACATATTAGCAAATCACACAAATCATAACCTTTTCAAAATCACCTATATTCACATTCATAAACATCTTAAACAATCAAATTTCAATTTGAGAAATTTTGGTATGATCCAATTTAATGGAGAAGGGTGAAGAGAACCAAACCTTTTTGGCCTATTCACATAGTAAAAAGAGATGCTCTAATGATTCCTCTTTAGCATTACAGCAAGGACACATAGAAGAATTACAACATCTTTACTTCTAAAGGTTAACCTTTGAAGGCAATGATCCAGAACAAACCTTCCATAAAAAAGTCATGACCTTTGGTGGAATTTTTAGTTTTTATAAAGATCTCGATAACTAATAAGGGATTTGAAAGGACAAGCTAAACCGAATAAATTCAAATAGTTATAATAAGCCACCATATATTGATAACATCTTTTAACAATGTAAAAATCATCTTTAAACCCAATCTACATCCATCTATCTTCTCTATTAATAGAGTATGGGAAATTTTTTTAATAGTTTGTCAGAATAAGATAACCATGAGTCAATAATAGATAAAACTCATTACCCATGACAAATTTGTTTTGCCACCACATAATTTTCAATGTCTTCAAAAGGAGGAAAAGATGAAAGATCGAAGCCTTTTAAAGAGGGAATCTAAGGATCTTTCCATAAATTAATTTTAATCCCATTAACAATACACCACAAAGTTGATTAGATATGAAATCTCTTCCTTCTAGGATACTTCACCAAGCCCAAGAAGCCCTTGAACCCTTTTTTGCATATAAGAAATTGGAATTGGGGAAATAGATACTTTTAAGAATTTGCACCACAAGTCATTAGAATGGGATAAAATATGTCAAGCTTGTTTAGCCAAAATAGTTAAATTAAAAGAAGCAAAATCTTTGAATTGCATACTTCCACCACTTTTTGCCTTAGGTAACTTCCTCCAAGCTTGCCAATGAATGCAACCCTACTTTTTATGTTGTCCCTACCAAAACTCACAGCTAGAATGATATCTAACTCTTAACATGATTATTTTGGGAATTTAAAACATGACATATGTAACGCTCGGTACATTGTAAAAACACCGAAATGGGCCAGTTTGAAAAGCAAGTCCCTTGAGATTAATGATTCAAGGCAAAATAAAATTTGGATAAAATTTTAAATAATAGAAAATGAGGATTTGAGCCTTGAGTTACCTAGAAACTGGGGCCGGAATAATTCAAAAAATTTGTCAAAAGGCCAGTGGTATTTTTGTAAATAAGTATAATTTTGAAAAAATACCTTAGAGGGCTTTTTAAATGAAAATTTTGAGTTGTCCAGGGTTCTCAGAGGCCCCAAAAATCATGGGAAGCCCTGGGACCGGTAAAGCCCCTCCGGTGTACTCTTTTCTATGTCGGTTGACTTAAATTTTGACTGATTCGTTCGGGAAGGTTTTAGCTCTGATTTGAGTTATTCCAAAAGTATTTTATTAAATTGGAAATCTAAATTTTATGATAGAAAAGATAGTTCTCAAAAAGGAGCTAAAACAAAGCCAAACTGAAAATGCCATTATAGATGGGCAAAAATGAAAACAAATTGCACAAAGAAGCTTCTTAATGGTTCTTTTAAATCCATGTTCAGTCTCCCCCTCTCTAAACCAACTTTCTTCTGCCCAAATCTCAGAAAAGGAGCTACTATTTTAAGGGCACCAAGAGAGGGAATTTTAGAGGAAGAAAAGCCAAGAAAAGGTGAGAAAGTGTAAGATTTTGATGCTCTTTCCTCTTGAAACTTCATCCTCCCCTTCTTACTTCATCTTTCCATGGTTTTAATGCAATTTTTGGTGCTGATTTGAGTCCAAATCAGAGGAGATAAATTTGAAATTTAAGGAGGAGGAAGAGGGAAGAAGAAGGGCTCTTGAAGGAAGCTTGATTTTAAGGTAGTTTCTTTTCCCTTGTTACTTCTTTTTCTCCTTCTCCTCTTCCATGGTGGGATGCCTAAAAAAGAACCATGAAGAGGGAAGACTTTCTGTTTTATAATCCAAAAGAAACCATCAAACTAAGTTATGGGAAGATGGATTATACCAAAGAAATGCATGGAAAACTAATAAAACTCAAGTTAAAAAAGTGTAAGGTGCTTGAACATAGTTTAAAATCTAGGTTGATTCAAGACTTTCCCATTATATGTGAGTGTTTGTTTGAGTTTCTAAGACTCCTAGGGAGCCTCCCAAGTGCCCCATCCATTAAGAAAAAATCTCAAACTCTATGGGTCTTTAATGGAAGCATAAATCGGTCAAAATCATTAGAGATAGCTAGAGGATGTTTTAAATGGTTCCAATCTTGATTTGGGACTTTATATGATAAAAGAAGATAGGAGAAACCCTTGGAAAAAATTTAGAAGTCTTAGGTTGGGAGATGGGGCAATGACTTCCATAATATAACCTTATAAAGCAACATGGACCTAGGTTTGTGAAAGTGAGTGTGGGATGGCTTCAAGGACCTTAAATGGGGTCAAGAGGTCTAAATATGGCAAGAGAATGGAACCAAGCATTTTACTTGTGGTAGTTGCTTCATTAGGTCATTAATGGAACCATATTGTGATAAATAGAACAAAGTGTAGTCTTAACAGTGAGTTGAATGTTATAACTTGTTCCAAGAGTATAATTAAGTGTTGTTTATTGTGAATAGGCCAAGGAAATCCAACCCCAGCCCCTTATGGTTGTAGAACTGAAAAGGAGAAGGAACAAGCAAAGTAAGACTTAAATTTGCACCAAGGTAGCTCTCCACCTTTTCTTGTTGCATATATGTCATTGTGTGCTTGTGTGTATATTTGTATGTTTGAGACATGCCACTTAATGCTATGTTGCTATTTTGATACCAATATATTTTCTTGAATTTCATTGAATTGTGGAAATGGCTCATAAGGGTCAAGTAGTACCAAAAGTCCTTTAATGTGGATGAGGAGATGCCAAAAGTCTCATGGCATGAGTGAGATAAGGCCAAAAGTCCCTTGGATGGGTAAGGTTAAGTCAAAAATTCCAAGAACCAAAAGTGAGGCAATCCAAAAGTCCTAGAAATGGGGTGAGGCCAAACCAAAAGTCCCTATAGCTCATTCTTATGTTTGACATGAGTTTGTGATACAAAAATGTGAAAGTAGAATGTTTTATGAATATATTGATTACATACTTGTACCTTTGATATGTTACATGCCTAGAAAATGTGCTTGGATAGGTGTATGAGCTATTGAGATTCAATAAATCTCACCCCCTCCTTTCTCTCATCTCATATGATCTAGGTGGAGTTCAAGATCCAAAGAATAGAAGTCAAGGAGCTTAAATCTCCATCTCTTAGCAAATCTTTCTATTTTTGATGTACTAGGATGTCTAAAATGTCAAAGTAGATATGTAAATATTATTTTTGAGCCATGGCACTTTGAACAAGTGTAAAACTATGTAAAGTTAGTATATGAATCAAAAATAGAGTTCAATGAATGGCATTGTACAATTTGATACCTTGGAAGCCCATTTGTGCTTGTATGTTTATGGAAGTGACATGATGAATTTGAGTTGCATGGGATTCAAACCTTATGAGAGGCTCATTTATGATATATTTATGCTTTTGAAGTTGATCAAATATGTGTGAAACAATGGATGGCTCATTTGGACCAAATTTGCCCCTTTATTGGAACTAAAAGTGCCATAATCTTGAGTTATAGCAAAGTCTAACCAAATGATCTCTTATTGACTTGAAATTTTTCATGCAAGTAGATCTTACCTAGATATTTTTGGGAAGGCAAAAATTAGGTCATTTGGAGGTATGTGTAATTTTCTATGATTTTTCAAAGATGGTATTAGAATTTCATATTTGCACAAGTACTGTTCATTTGGTCAATTGTGAAATTGTGTCATCCGAGGGGAAAACGTGGTCCAATAGCTACAAAATTTTATAGACAGAAATTAGGCATTCATAGTGACTTGTAGCAACTAGAAGCACCTCATTTTGAGGTTTGAGCTAAGAGATATGAATTTTTGAATTTCTAGAATAACAACAGTAGCACAGCACTACCTGAGTCACTATTCCATTAAATTTCGGTGGCTGAACGTGCTTTCTCTGGTCTAAGTCTATTTTTACCATAAATTTAACATTCATAGATTTCCAAATTGATATCATTTGCATGGATTGAATTTTTTTGGAATTAATTGGATATTTTTGAATTTTATAGCAGATACTTGCATCAGTACCAGTAGTTGTTCGAACCTTTGCCCCTTTTTGTGTGTCAAACAATTTCTGTGTTATGTTTCATGTATTGGGCATATTTTTTACATGAATTAGACAGGATTAGATTTCTAGAATGGCTAAGAATTCATGATTTAAATTTTTCTAGAATTAGTTATGAATTTTGAAACTTCATATCAATAATATGAACCAGTTGCCCAGACAGCAGCAACCTCAGTGGCTTTTCGGATGGTAAATGTTCTCCCTTAATGATTCATGAGTTGAAATTATTTTTACCATGGGATAGACATCTAGAGATTTCTGTAATGGTAAAGTTTGTTGGGTTTCAATTTTTGTGGATTTAGTTATGAATTTATAAAATTGTGATAGAAAAATTGAAATTCTGGTTGAAAATAATAGTGTGAGTTTGATGCTCCCCTTTGAATTTCACGAGTTGTAGGCCAATTTTGATGATGAAAATGAGTTACATGTATGTAATTAAATATGAAAATGTGATGTATAAGCTCATATGGTCTGCGTGATACCAAATAAAATTTTCATACGCGACGCAACGCGAAACAAGGCATTATTTTGATGTCATTTTTCCATTCCTTTTTGTGCAATTCATCATGTGAGACTTAGAAATGATAGGAAGTAAGCTAGAAATATATGATGTTATAACATGGAATAGGTAAGAATAGCATTTACTATTATGAGTACTTCCCTACCAGCTTGAGATAGGACTCCCTATTCCCACCCTTGTACTTTACATACCATTTTGTCTTAAACAAAAGTAGGTGCCTCAAATTTAAATCTACCTTACAAAATCAAGAGACCCAAATATTTATCAAGAGAATCTATCATAAAAATAGCTAGTAAGCTTTAAATATACTCACTTATATTCTTTTAGGTAAAAACATAAGATTTATCATAGTTAACCATTTGACTAGATGCCCTGCAATAATCATCTAAAATCCTCTTCATGATCTGGCAATTGGTCACAATTGCTTTTAAAAAGAACATAGAGTCATCTACAAATAAACAATAAAAAAGTATAGGACATCTTCTTGCTAATTAGATTCCTTTTAAATTGCTATTAGACACATGGGCATTATCATTCTAGAAAACACATTTGCAATAATTATAAACAAAAAGTGAGAAAAAGGATCCCCTTGTCTCAAATCTCTCTAGGATAAAATCTAAGCAATTTTGCTCCTGATAATAATAAATTGAAATCCATTGAGGCAACATATTCTATGATCTTTTCCACCTAAGCAGCATAAAACCCCATTTTGTGAAGCACAAAAGCCCATTCATCTTGGTCTTCAAATAATGAAAAGCCTCATGAACAATGAAGATGTTATCCTGTATTAATCTACCTGATACAAATGCTCTTTAATTTTTTGTTATAAAATTTCCTAGAATATTCTTTGTCCTTGTAAAAATAGCTTTGGAAATAACCTTATAAAAGAAATCATGTAAACGAATAGGTTTGAAATTACTTACAGTTTCAAGGACCTCAATCTTAAAAATCATTGCCAAATTCATGGAATTCAGACTAGCCATAGAAAAGCCATGTGAGAAAAACTCCTATACTAGCTAATAAACTTGCTCTCCGATAATGTTCTAGGCATGTTGATAAAAGAGGCAAAAAAAAAAAAAAAACCATCAAGGCTAGGGGGCCTTAAGAGCACCTAGTTCAAACATAGCATCCTTGATCTCATTTAAGGTCATTAGATTAAATAACATATCATTATCATCGTCAGTAACCATAAGAGGAACAAAATTAAGCACCTTAGAAAAATCTCAAGGACCTACTTAAGCAAATAATTAAGACAAAAAAAATTCATAAAATTGTTATTGATCTCTAATTTGGAATCTAATCACTGGCCCATTATTTAATTTCAGTTTCACTTTTATTTCTCTAACATTTCTATACTATTGTACCATGAAAAAATCAAGTATTTTTATGCCCATAAGCCAACAATTGAACTCTTGATCTCTGTGCCTAGAATTTTTCCTCTCTATCCCATAACTTCTTTATGTTCCTTCTTAATTCTCTTCCTTGCAAAGCTAAAGATTCATTCCAATCACTAAAATAACATTGTTGAAATGGTTGTAGAAGACAATTAATTAAAGCGATCTTAATCTTTTAGAGATTTTAAGGGAAGAAGGCCTTCTCTTTTACACTTAATTCTTTCAAAAAGATCCTGTTTTAAGAGATAATATTAACTAGCTATCATGGGTTGTCCAAATCTATATAGTTCAAATTTGTTATCAATGGGGAATGATCAAAACCTAATGGCTCAATATGAAATATTTAGACTTAGGATGGATCTCTCTCCAATGAGAATTACAAATGGCCTTGTCAATTCATGTCTTAATGTCATACCATAATATAATAGCTCCTAATTTACACTTAAATATGCATATACATCCAATTTCCTTATATTCAACACATTTAGCAGCGAAAATTTTTGACATTGTAAGCCCATTTTCTTAAATCTTACATAAATGCCTCACTTTAGTGTTCCAATCTCAAAATCCATCCATAATATATTTTCTCAATTAGAAACATCACAAAAAGAAGTAAGAATTTCTGCTTCTAGGTCATGGACAACAATTCATCACATTTCCATGATTTTGCATTGAAGCATATTGATGCCACTAAGTTCAAAAATTCATATCTTAAGTTAGAGAACTCAAAATCATGCAAATGAGGACTTTTTGGAAGGCTCATGACATAAACTATATGTTGTAAAAATTTTAGATTAAAAAAAAATTTTTTAGGCTACAAAAATCTAATAGAACAGTATCATTATTCGATTTTCTTGGATATGTAGACTTGAAATTTTGGAAATGTATATATTGAGTTACACAAATCCAAATTGAGTGATATCAGTGGCTATGGAAAGCTTATAATGCTAAATATATATTGTAAAATTTCATGAGTACTAAAATTCATGTGATCCCTTAAATATATAGAAAATCAGAATTGACCAAATAAGCAACGCACAGGCAAATTTACATAATTCAACCAACTTTGAAAAATCATAATAAATTTCGTAAGGCTCCAAAAATTATCTTCTTTAACATTGTGAAAAGTTCTAAATGACATCTAAATTATTGCCAAATTTCATACCAAAATTCATTCATTTGGTTTAATTTTGGTTCACGAGTAAATTATGGCTCAAAATACCAAATGGTCCAATATGAGTTATATAGTACAATTGACCATTGAAGCACGTCCAACACTAATTTTAGTATATATGGCCATCTCATCAGGTTCCAACTATCATGGAACTCAAAATCACTCCCTCATTTGGCTTTATTCACACACTTTTCATGCTACATACATACCAAAAATTCATATTCTTGCATATATGGCTCCAAATATGATACATACATCATAATCTCATACATTTACATATGTGAGAAGGTTTACATTACATAAATAATATATACATCCATACTTTGACATTATATTACATACAGTTCTAAATCATTGTCAAAGTAATATCAATCAAGCTTGATGGTCTCCATCCTTTGTGTCTTGAGATTTCCCTAAACATGGTTAAAGATAATATAGAGGAGAATCAGATTTAAAAAATTCTAATAGCTCAATCATCCTTCAATACATTTATATGGCATGTTATCATGTCAAAGATAGCAAGCATGCATCCTTGGTAACCAAACATCAAACATAAACATATTTATGAAATCAAATGGATCCATAGAAGTCAAAATCAAGCTCTAAAGATTTTTGGTCTAACCTCATCTAATTGTTTAGGACTTTTGGATTAACCTCATCTATTTTAGGGACTTTTGATTTAGCTTCACTCATTCCATGAGACTTTTGGCCTTGTCTCACCCTTACTTAAAGAATTTTGGTTTTATCTCACCCAATCCAAAGGACTTTTGGCATAACCTCACCCATTAAAAGTTAATCACATTTTAAATGCATTTTATGATACATAATGATATCATATCATGAAACCAATAGTAATAGGCATGATTCATGGTTCAACACACACATACAAGCAATCAATAACAATCAAACAACTAAGATAAGTATACAAGAATAGATGAAGAGTTACCTTTCTCAAGAATGCACAAAGTTCTTCCTTGGTTTCTTAATCCTTCTTCTCAGCCTCACACACACACTTGGAAGAAGCTTGATTTACTTAGCCTAAATACATCAAATAAGATGCAAATACATCAATGGAACTATCTCTAAACTTACACAAGCCTTATATAAACTACTTTTAGTTATAAGCTTCCATATAGCTCTATATTATAGCATAATGAAGCAACTCATAAAATTCATCATCTTGGCTCCAATTTCTCACTCAACCTAAGTCACATAACTCTATTTAAATCCATTAGATTCATCACAAATTCAAATCAAGAGGCCTAATACCAAGTTGCTTCTTTATGCATAATGGAACCTTAAACTTTCAACTTTTAAAATATGGTTCCTAAATTCAAACCAATGATTCCTTTGGTATTTATAATTCATATCTAGACCATTTCCATCCTTGGAATCAAAGAAAATTCTCCCTAGGTACTTGGAATAAAGCTTGGCTGATACACTCACATAATGGAGCACCCATGGAGTTTCATTCATTTGTCTTGGGAATTTGGCGTCCATGAAGCCTCCTAGGTCTCTTATGATTTCAAATATGCTCTTACATAAGTTAAATTATCATTAGAAAGTTTCATAAATCCCTAGGTACAATCAAAACCCTAATTTCCATAACTTGTTGTCTATAGCTTCCTTTTGAATTCTATTTGTTCCATATGACTCCTCATGCTTCAAACCTTGATTCCTATCAAGTTTGAATCAAAATCAAACTCCCTACATAACACCCTAGGTCTGGCCAAAATGAGGATGGGAGGGAAGAATCAAGAAAGCAAGTTACTCAAGAGAAATCTTACCTTGTTTGCTTTCTTGCAAGATGAACTTTCTTAGGCTTCCAAGATTTTTTCTAAACTCTTTCTTCCATCTACTAAACTAGCCACAAAACACTACCATTTAGAGCCTTGAAACCATGAAGAAAGAAAGGAGAAGAAGGAGAAGAGCCTTAGTGAAGAGAAGAGCATGAAAAAGAAGTAAAATCTTACCCTTGTTAAGCCTTGTTTTCTTCTTCGTTGCTCCCTTTTTGGTGCCACTCAAGCTTGCTTTTGGCTTTTTTTTAGCCTAGATGAAAGTCATTTTACATAGGAGGGAGAGGTGGGACGTGCTGAATAAGAAAGGGGAGACTAGTTATAATAATTTGAAATTTTCATATTTGTCTCTTAAACTTTGGTTTCTCCTTTTGAGCTAATTTCAACTCTTTTTTTAAAACCATATTTCTATCATAGAATTTAGATCTTCTAATTCATACAACACATTTGGTTTCAATTTAATTGAATTTAGAATAATCCTAAATAATTTGGTCAAAATTTCAATCAACTAACAACTTAAAATGTATACCGGAGGAGTTTTAACCATTCTGAGAATTCTTATAGTTTTTAGGATCTCTGAAAATCCCAAAATACTCAATTTTCTCATTTAAATCTCCCTTCTTTGAGTTTTCAAAAATTTACCCCAAATTACAATTTTACCATTATGTTATTTCTTAATTCATTTAGCCGTTTTTGCCCTATTTTCAAGCTATCTCTAGGTTCTTATCATATTTTTAGATATTTTAATTAACATTTAAATATTACTTAGCCTCAATATACTTTACTTTAAGGTATTCCTATCTTATTTTATTGGGTTCAACTCAGTATCTAAAAAATCAATTATTACACTTAATATCTATATTACCCATTAAGTTGTTAGACCAAGTAAAAATTGGGCCTTTTAAGTCAAGATCAATTATTTCAAATTCAAACATGAATTCCTAAAAGTTAATAAAAAATGATAAAGGTTGAAGGTGTCCCCCCAATTTCTCTATATTATAAAGGAAATCATTACAATGGCCAATTCAAAACCATGATACATCAGGACTTGAATAGAGGCTATGGAGGCTCCTCGAAAAGGCACTCATATCTCTTGGTCTCTAAGAGGCCATAAATAAAGGTGTAGAAACTAGCACCCAACCCCTCACTAATAAAAACATAAATTAACTTTTTTGGTCAATAGCAACACTTCAATTTTGATATATGGACTCCACCAAAGTGCTAAGCCACCAAATATTTTGAAAACTTCTAAAATGCGTGTGGAAATTTTTAATCTTTTGAGTATTCATTCTGGTCTCTATAAGAAAAACTAAAGAGGGTTTGAATTTTCTACAAATGTCATTAAGAGAATTACTTGTCAAGGTCACCCTCCAATCCTTAACAATTCCATTATAGAAGAGTCATGGTGGCCTGATGACTTTTTTAGGATAGCCACTAGTCCCATCAGTAACAATAACATCAACTCCAAATATGAAAGGATTATCAAAAACTTCCGACAACCTCATTAAATGCCTCCTTGAATTTTGCAAACTGAAATTGCCTAATTGAATAGGAATATCAGATTTCTTCTTTCCCTTTCTCAATGGTGATTTACGCTTCTTCCCCACTTTATATGCTTTTGAAACTATCTCCTTCTTACTATTGATAAAAAAAGAGACATTAGCATATTGAGCATCCAAAGCCTCCAATAATTAAGTCGGATCTTCCTCTTCATTTGAAGTACTAGATACTTTTGATTTTCTTCCCTGTTATGAGATCCAACTCTAATTCGGTTGAATGCTTCAGATAATATTCTTGAAGTCGTTTGATAGAATGAGGCCATTGGTAGGCTCGTGCAGAAGATCAGTGTCAGCGTGACACGTGGAGGAGTTAGAAACTACCCAACAAATATTAAAATATAGTAAATCAATGTATATAGGATCAGATATTAACAAACTAGCAAATTAGGATCATACCATATAATAACAGAAGATGCAGTTCATTGTACTACTCGTGTATATATATTCTATATTCAATGAGAATGAAAAGTATGAATGACTTTAATCCTAAAAGTCTTCATGGTATCAGAGCCTGGTTTGCTCTCTTCCACACTAAACCATTGCGCACCCACATCCGAATCTTATCACATCCTCTCTTGAACCCCAAGCCTTTTGAAGCCCACTATGTCGAACGGAACAGCCACCAGTAATCCTCTACCCATCATTATGAACCAAGAAAATGCCCCTTTCCTTATCACCATTATTCTTGATGAAATGAACTACCTCCTATGGTCCTAACTCATGGAGATGCGAATCATCGCACGTAACAAAGCGGGATATTTGATTGGAGCAGCGAAGAAACTGAATGAAGGAGACCCTATGTTAGCCACGTGGATCACTGATAACCAAAGAGTCCGTAGTTGGCTTATCAAGGCCATGAATCCGACCCTTATGCAGCGCTTCATCCATCTACCCACTATAAAAGATATCTGGGACACTCTTGCTCATACATTTTATGACTCTAGAGATGAAACAATGATTTTTGAACTCAATAAGAAGTCCTTTACAACAAGGCAGAATGGGCGACCCTTGTCTATATATTATAACAAATTGGTGGCAATTTTCCAAGAGATTGTGTAACACCATAATAACTTATCTCTAATTCATCTCCCTCTAGGCTTGATTCCATATGATTTCCTAGAAAAATGACCGAAATCGTGGTATTTTACTACCTTAAGTCGGGGTTAAACTGGTCATATTTTGCCCCGTGGGTCCCGTGAACCCATCATTCACATCCTCTACTCAATTACCATTTATAAGACTTGTACATGGCCTTAAACAACTCATAAACCACGGATATGATGCCAAAAACCAAGAAAACGCAATTTCTCAAATATGCCCAAAAGTTAGATTTTTGGCTCTAACTTTGGAAAATCATAACTAATTCTAGAAAAATAGAAATCAAGAAAATCATAGCTCTCTAGAAATATTTTGATGTTAAATTCACACTAAAAATAACTCCCAACCACAATCTCAGCGTTTGGACCATCTTTGACATCGAAAAAGAGTCAGATGTCCGGCTGTCCCTGATACTGGTATAGCTCACTGTCATGAACTTTGAAAATTCGTAATTAAATCCACAAAAATCTAATATGGGAAAACTATACCAATTTGGGAATCTACAGATGTTAACTAGAGGATAAAAATAAGTCCAGATCAGTTCAGGAGCTCTTGGACCTCGAAAACCGATGGAACAGTAATGAAGGTCGGAAAGCTTCTCTGATGCTGATACAGAACTTCAGAAAGTCGTTTCTCCCTCTACAGACCTCCAATTGAGGTGCTTCCAGTTGGTATAGGTCACTGTGGATATCTAGTTTATGCTCATAAAATTTCATGACAATTGGATACCATTTGGTCCATGAATGACATTGATTCATTTTCGGATTTATTGCACAGTACCATGACCAAACCATTAAAATTTTCAAATTTCAACAATTCGCCAAATATTCCCTAGACCTCCAAATATTACCCACTTTAGCTTCTCAAGAAGCTCTCAATAGACTCTAGAGGCATGCCAAATTTCATATCAAGAAGAGCTCATCCAGTCATACTTTGACAGAGCTCACAAAATTAGCGGTTTTGGCACCCACAATGGTTCATAATGGGTCCAAATGGCCTCCCACATGCTCTAACATCTGTTGGGCAAGTTTGAAAGTACAAACATAGCATATATGAATAGCCCAAATGATCCAAGTCATCATACATTTCAAAATCACTATGCTACAGAACAAAATGCACTATCACATGTAAGCCACAACAGGACCAAATTCTACATTCTCATTACTTTAGCTCTTTACACAGTTCATGCATCATTTATACATATGTTTACATTTGCTCATATATATACATCTAAAAAATAATAGGTGTATATTAATTTTGGCACCTTTTTACAACAAAAGAACTACACTTTTCTCTAAGTATTCTCAACTAGACTCCTTAGTGTGCACTTGCTTCTCTTTAAGCTTCACCTAAGATGTTAAGATGGGAGAGGGAGGGGGTGAGATTTAGGGAATCTCAATAGCTCATACTCATTCAAGAAGCAATCAAGATATATAAACCAGTCAAAGCATGCAACCAAGTCACAATGACACAACATATGTGTTTCATGCCATGAATATCATATCAATGCCAAGAATAGACTCTAGGGACTTTCGGTCTAGCCTCACCCGAGCTTTGGGACTTTTGGATTGGCCTCACCCTTAGTTCAGGGACTTTTGATTCCACCTCACCCGTCTCAAGGGACTTTCGGCACCACCTCACCCGAGCAATTTTCACAATTCATACCATGAACATATTGGTACCGATGCATCAAGGCAACATCAAATGGCATGTCTCATCATACAAGTACATACATAAGCATACAATGATTATTACACATCCAAGAATGCAACAAGAAAGAGTAGAGAGCTACCTTATCGGCTAATACAAGTCTTCCCTTTCAATTTCTCTTCTCCCTTCTTGATTTCACACTCACAACTAGATGGAGTTGCTTCCTTTGAGCCTAAGCACAACAAAGAGCATAGGATTATTCTCTCATAACTCAAATAAACTCTCGCAAAGCTAAAGGGACTCTTCATTGAATCAAACCCCTACTACTCATATAAGAAACTAGGGATTCTCTCTCTAGAATTCCACTCACTCTCCTTCCTCTCTCAAGCTCTCAAAAAGGAAAGCAAAGAAGAAGAAATGAAGCTACATGAGCTCTACCCTTCCTCAAGAGTGGTTTTCCACTTTCTCTCTTCTGAACTAAACCCAAATCAACTACTAAACCATAGAAAGAGAGGGCAAAGAGAGAAGAATAACATGCTAGGGAGAAAAGCTATGGAAATCTTAAGATTGCTTACCTCTTTGCTTGTTCTCCTTCCTTCTCTAGGTCTTTCTCTCTCTCCACAGCCCTTTTCTCTCTCTTAGTCGAAGCTTAGGTCAGTTTACAGAGAAAGGAAGAGTTTGGAAGTTTTAAAAGGTTAAAATCTCTCTTTTTATGCTTTTCCGGACTAACCCTCGCTATGGCGAGCTCGTGTCAGTCCCAGACCTCTGCCTTCGCTATAGTGCACGCTACGGCGAGTAACGCCCTAGTTTTTGGATGGGATGCTCGCACTCGCTATAGCTAGAAGCATTTTCGCTATAGCGAGAAGGCACTCTCGCTATAGCTAGGCTATAGCGAACAGGTACATTCGCTTTAGCTAGGCTATAGCTAGCAGACTTAGAAAATTTTTAACCTTCAAAAATTTTCAGCTTTTCTTTTCTTTTTCTCTCTTTTTCCCGGTTGTTACATTTCCACCCCTCTTAAAAGAAATTTCGTCCTCGAAATTTAAATACATACCTTAAGGGAATAATTCTGGATATTTTTGCCTCATTTCGTCCTCCAATTCCCAGGTTGCTTCTTCAGATGTCAGACCTCTCCAGATCACTTTCACCAGAGGAATGTTCTTGCTCCTCAACTGTTTCAGCTTAGCATCCACAATTCTCTCCGGTTTCACTACATAGAAAAGATCTTCCTGCAATTGCACATGCTCATATTCTATGACGTGTGAGGGGTCAGGTAAATACTTTTTCAATTGGGAGACATGAAAAACACCGTGGATTTGGGCTAGGTTAGGAGGCAAGGCTTTTTGGTAAGCCACGGGTCCAATTTTCTTAAGGATTTCAAATGGACCAATATACCTAAGACTGAGCTTTCTTACCCTCATTGACTGACCTACTCCCGTCACTGGAGACACTCGAATGAACACATGGTCTCCAATCTCAAACTCTAGCGGCCTCCTTCTCTTATCGGCATAACTTTTTTGCCTACTTTGGGCCGTGAGGAGTCTTTTTCTAATCAATTCTATTTGTCGAGTGGTCTGATCCACAATCTCAGGTCCTATCATACTCCTCTCACGTAGCTCAACCCAACACAGAGGGGATTTGCACTTTCTCCTATACAAAGCCTCATAAGGGGCCATCTGGATACTGGAATGGTAACTGTTATTATAAGCAAACTCTACTAATGGTAAATACACATCCCAATTACCCTTCATTTCTAACACACACGCCCTCAACATGTCTTCTAAGGTCTGGATGGTCCTCTCAGTCTGACCATTTGTCTGGGGGTGATATGCAGTACTAAACCATAACCTGGTCCCTAAGGCATGCTGTAATGACCTCCAGAAGTTCGACGTGAACCTGGGGTCTTTATCCAAAACTATGCTACTGGGTACTCTATGAAGTCGCACTATCTCTCTGATATACAACTGGGCTAATCTCTACAGTGTATGAGTAGCTTTAATAGTTAAAAAGTGTGCAGACTTCGTTAGTCTATCCACAACTACCTAAATAGCATCGTGTCCAGAAGATGTCCTGGGCAACCCTATAACAAAGTCCATGGCTATACTATCCCACTTCCACTCAGGGATATCTAGAGGTTGCAACAACCCAGCCGGTCTTTGATGTTCTATTTTTACCCTCTGACACACTAGGCATTTAGCCACATAATCTGTCACCTCATTCTTTATTCCTGGCCACTAGAAAATCCATTTCAAATCTTGATACATCTTGGTGGTACATGGGTGGATAGTATACTTACTCTTATGTGCCTCTTCTAAAATGCTTTTTCTCAACTCATTCTGACTAGGCACATAGATTCTATCTCGGTATACTATCACACCATCCTCAGACACCTTGAAATCTGAGGTCTTACCTTGGGAGATCTCAGTCCTGATTCGTCTTAGGAACTCATCCTCTCTCTAGACATCTAAGATCTGAGTTCTCAATACATTCTCAATCCAGGTTTCACTCAGATACAATTTACTCGAGACCATCTGACAAGAGAGGTTCAAGTTTTTGAACTTCTCTAGGAGCTCTTGCTCCCTAATCATCATATGGGCCACATGGATGGATTTCCTACTCAGGGCATCTGCCACCACATTGGCCTTGCCCGGATGATATTTCAACACATAATCATAGTCTTTCAGAAACTCCATCCATCTCCCCTATCTCATATTGAGTTCCTTCTGGTTAAATAGGTATTTCAGACTCTTATGGTCACTATAAATCTCTATGGTAGCACCATACAGATAGTGTCTCCAGATTTTAAGAGCAAACACTACGGCGGCTAACTCCAGGTCATGTGTGGGATAATTCTCCTCATAAGGCCTCAACTGCCTAGAGGCATATGCCACTACTTTACCCTGCTGCATCAACACGCATCCTAACCCCTTGCTTGAGGCATCACAATAAACCACAAATAGCTCACTAGGGTCAGGGATAATCAGTACAGGGGCAGTGGTCAAACGGAGCTTCAACTCCTGGAAACTCCTCTCACAACTATCATCCCACACAAACGGCATCTCTTTCCTAGTTAGCCTCGTCAGCGGTAAGGCCATCTGAGAAAAGCCCTAAATAAATCTTCTATAGTACTTGCCAAACCTAGGAAACTTTTAACCTCAGTGATCGTTCTAGGTCTATCCCACTGTAACACAGCCTCAACTTTGTAGGGATCAACTACGACCCCATCTTGTGAGATCACATGACCTAAGAATCTCACCTCGGTCAGCCAAAACTCACATTTGCTAAGTTTGGCATACAACCTTTTCTCTCTCAAGGTTTCTAGGACTAATCTCAAATGCCTCTCGTGCTCCTTAAAAGATCTAGAGTACACTAGGATATCATCAATGAAAACTACCACAAACTGATCTAGATACAGTCTGAATACCCTGTTCATGTAATCCATGAACACAGCAGGCGCATTCGTCAATCCGAATGGCATCACAAGGAACTCATAGTGCCCATATCACATTCTGAAGGCTGTCTTAGAGACGTCTTCAATTCTCACTCTCAACTGGTGGTACCCAGATCTAAGATCTATCTTAGAAAACACAGATGCCCTAGCCAACTGATCTAACAAATCATCAATTATAGGGAGAGGATATTTATTCTTAATGGTAACTTTATTTAACTCTCTATAATCTATGCACAAACGTAAGCTACCATCCTTCTTTCTCACAAATAATACCGGAGCTCCCTAAGGTGATACACTAGGGTGGATAAACCCTTTCTCTAACAATTCTTCTATCTGCCTTTTCAACTCTGCAAGCTCGGTGGGAGCCATCCTGTAAGGAGCCTTGGACACCGGTCCAGCCCCAGGCACTATGTCTATAGGGAATTCTAGTTCTCTCTTAGGGGGTAGACCACTAAAGTCAAACTCTCTAGGAAAAACCTCAGGGTATCCCCTGACAATTGGGATCTCCTCTATTCCTTCCTCTACCTCAACCTGAATAGAGAAAAAGACTAGAAACCCTTGACATCCACACTCTAAATGCCTCTCAACCTGAGCAATAGTCATAAAGGATAACTCAGCTCCTACCCTAGGTATGGTCCCACAAGCAAGTAAGAAAATAGTTCAATGTTCACAATCAAGTATCGCATTATTTGCGGCCAACCAGTTCATACCAACAATCAAATCAATATCATAAAAAGACATGCAAATCAGATCAATAGTGGTATGACAGTGATTGAACTGAACAGTGACATTTAAACAAGTATGGGAAGTAACCACAGGGCCTCCAGTGGGTGTAGTGATAGACAAGTCAAATGGCAAGACACTTACAGCCAGACCCAATTGTCTCACACAATCATAGGATATAAACGAGTGACTAGCACCTGAATCAAACATAGCAACTACAGGAAAGCCATTCACTATCAGCGTACCTTGGATCAAACTGGGGGATGTGCTGGCTTCCTGTTGAGTGAGGGCGAACACTCGACCCTGGGTCTGTGGCCTAAGAGGAGGCGCTGTGTCCATCTGAGGACAGTGTTTAGCAATGTGCCCTAACTTCCCACACTTAAAGCAAGTCACCAAAGGCTGTTGGAAAGATGACTAGCCCCGAGGAGGCGGCACCGGCTTATCCCGCTGTGGCCTTCGGTTCCATGGCCCCTTTCATCTCCTCTTGGCACTGGGTGTCACACTAGAACCCTCTTCCGGTCTCGGCCTTTTCAATTCTGAAACCTCCTTCTGACTAGCTGTAGCCGTAACAGGCATGATAACTCGCAGGTTAGTCTCAATTACCCTGCTGACCTCCACAAGGGTATTAAACTTCCTGATCCGTTGTGGGGTAACTCTATCGCTAATCAGGGGCTTCAATCCAGTTTCAAACTGCTCACATCTCTAGGGTTCATCATCATACCTCTGGAGGTATGAGGAATACCGAGACAACTCTATGAACTTAGCCACATACTGGTCTACAGTCATCTCATCCATCTGTTTCAAACTCATAAACTCCATCTGTTTCTTTTTCCTCACCGAACTAGGGAAATATTTCTCATAAAACTCGACCAAGAAACTTTCCTAATTTATCTGTATATTCTTGGTCTCCATCAAGGGTTTTGTGCTACACCACCATCTATCAACTTCTTTTTGTAGCATGAAAGTGGCTAGCTGAGCTTTTTGCTCAGTGGTACAATCCATTACCGAGAATATTTTCTCTAGCTCCCTAACCCAAGCCTCCGCCTTATCCGCATCCAACTCTCTGTCAAATGTGGGTGGATTGTTTTGCCTGAACTGCTTCAACAGTTTCTGGATAGGCGTCTGGGTCTGAGCTACTATAGGCTCCAGGGGATGTGTAGGTGGAATACTAGATGTGGATGGTTGAGGTACAGAGGCTTCCCTCCTGGCTTCTTCTTGCCTGGTCAGGGTGTCTTGCAAGTGCATGATCATATCATGTTGTTGTTGGGCAATATGCCTCTGCTGTTCCAGCATCTCCTGGTGCTGGCCCATCATGGCCTCATACCGATCCAATCTTTCCATGATGGTTTGCAGAGGATCCTCAGGCCCAATAGGAATCTCTGGCTCAGCTCTCTGAGCCCTGGGCGGCCTGCCTCTACCCTTGCCCCATCTAGTCTCAACCATGTTTGAAAAGGAGTAGCAATCCTCAGTTCACAATCATAGCACAAGCACATATGCATATGAATATTACCACTTCCATAGCAATTTACACCAAACACAAGCAATTCATAACATTCAAGAGCCCAACATCGAGCAAAGTGCCTGAACCTTTGCTCTGATACCAAAAATGTAACACCATAATAACTTATCTCCAATTCATCTCCCTCTAGGCTTGATTCCATATGATTTCCCAGAAAAATGACCAAAACCGTGGTATTTTACTACCTTAAGTCGGGGTTAAACTGGTCATATTTTGCCCCGTGGGTCCCGTGAACCCATCATTCACATCCTCTACTCAATTACCATTTATAAGACTTGTACATGGCCTTAAACAACTCATAAACCATGGATATGATGCCAAAAACCAAGAAAACGCAATTTCTCAAATAAGCCCAAAAGTTAGATTTTTGGCTCTAACTTTAGAAAATCATAACTAATTCTAGAAAAATAGAAATCAAGAAAATCATAGCTCTCTAGAAATATTTGGATGTTAAATTCACACTAAAAATAACTCCCAACCACAATCTCAGCGTTTGGACCATCTTTGACATCGAAAAAGAGTCAGATGTCCGGCTGTCCCTGATACTGGTGCAACTCACTGTCATGAACTTTGAAAATTCGTAATTAAATCCAAAAAAATCCAATATGGGAAAACTATACCAATTTTGGAAGCTACAGATGTTAACTAGAGGATAAAAATAAGTCCAGATCAGTTCAGGAGCTCTTGGACCTCGAAAACCGATGGAACAGTAATGAAGGTCGAAAAGCTTCTCTGATGCTGATACAGAACTTCAGAAAGTCGTTTCTCCCTCTACAGACCTCCAATTGAGGTGCTTCCAGTTGGTATAGGTCATTGTTGATATCTAGTTTATGCTCATAAAATTTCATGACAATTGGACACCATTTGGTCCATGAATGACATTGATTCATTTTCGGATTTATTGCACAGTACCATGACCAAACCATTAAAATTTTCAAATTTCAACAATTCGCCAAATATTCCCTAGACCTCCAAATATTACCCACTTTAGCTTCTCAAGAAGCTCTCAATAGACTCTAGAGGCATGCCAAATTTCATATCAAGAAGAGCTCATCCAGTCATACTTTGACAGAGCTCACAAAATTAGCGGTTTTGGCACCCACAATGGTTCATAATGGGTCCAAATGGCCTCCCACATGCTCTAACATCTGTTGGGCAAGTTTGAAAGTACAAACATAGCATATATGAATAGCCCAAATGATCTAAGTCATCATACATTTCAAAATCACTATGCTACGGAACAAAATGCACTATCACATGTAAGCCACAACAGGACCAAATTCTACATTCTCATTACTTTGGCTCTTTACACAGTTCATGCATCATTTATACATATGTTTACATTTGCTCATATATATACATCTCAAAAATAATAGGTGCATATTCATTCTGGCACCTCTTTACAACAAAAGAACTACACTTTTCTCTAAGCATTCTCAACTAGACTCCTTGGTGTGCACTTGCTTCTCCTTGAGCTCCACCTAAGATGTTAAGATGGGAGAGGGAAGGGGTGAGATTTAGGGAATCTCAATAGCTCATACTCATTCAAGAAGAAATCAAGATATATAAACCAGTCAAAGCATACAACCAAGTCACAATGACACAACATATGTGTTTCATGCCATGAATATCATATCAATGTCAAGAATAGGCTCTAGGGACTTTCGGTCTAGCCTCAGCCGAGCTTTGGGACTTTTGGATTGGCCTCACCCTTGGTTCAGGGACTTTTGGCTCCACCTCACCCGTCTCAAGGGACTTTCGGCATCACCTCACCCGAGCAATTTTCACAATTCATACCATGAACATATTGGTACCGATGCATCAAGGCAACATCAAATGGCATGTCTCATCATACAAGCACATACACAAGCATACAATGATTATTACACATCCAAGAATGCAACAAGAAAGAGTAGAGAGCTACCTTATCGGCTAATACAAGTCTTCCCTTTCAATTTCTCTTCTCCCTTCTTGATTTCACACTCACAACTAGATAGAGTTGCTTCCTTTGAGCCTAAGCACAACAAAGAGCATAGGATTATTCTCTCATAACTCAAATAAACTCTCACAAAGCTAAAGGGACTCTTCATCGAAGCAAACCCCTACTACTCATGTAAGAAACTAGGGATTCTTTCTCTAGAATTCCACTCACTCTCCTTCCTCTCTCAAGCTCTCAAAAAGGAAAGCAAAGAAGAAGAAATGAAGCTACATGAGCTCTACCCTTCCTCAAGAGTGGTTTTCCACTTTCTCTCTTCTGAACTAAACCCAAATCAACTACTAAACCATAGAAAGAGAGGGCAAAGAGAGAAGAATAACATGCTAGGGAGAAAAGCTATGGAAATCTCAAGATTGCTTACCTCTTTGCTTGTTCTCCTTCCTTCTCTAGGTCTCTCTCTCTCTCCACAGCCCTTTTCTCTCTCTTAATCAAAGCTTAGGTCAGTTTACAGAGAAAGGAAGAGTTTGGAAGTTTTAAAAGGTCAAAATCTTTCTTTTTACGCTTTTCCGGACTAACCCTCGCTATAGTGGGCCATAACCCTCACTACGGTAAGCTCGTGTCAGTCTCAAATCTCTGGCTTCGCTATAGCGCACGCTATGGCGAGCAACGCCCTAGTTTTTGTATAGGATGCCCGCACTCGCTATAGCTAGAAGCATTTTCGCTATAGCGAGAAGGCACTCTCGCTATAGCTAGACTATAGTAAACAGGTACATTCGCTATAGTTAGGCTATAGCTAGCAAACTTAGAAAATTTTCAGCCTTCAAAAATTTTCAGCTTTTCTTTTCTTTTTCTCTCTTTTTCCCGGTTGTTACAGATTGATCATCGCACCAGAGAGCAAGCTAAGACTGTTGCTGGACTACGGGTCCATATTTTCCTTGCAGGTCATGACTCTGAGTTTGATCATGTTCATGGCGAGATGCTCAGAAAAGAAGCTAGACTTGACCTGGAAAGCACCTATGCGTCGTACAAAGAGAATTCCAACAGCATCAGGTAATGAATAGTGATCGAACATCCATTGACAGTACAGTTCTTCTCGCCAAGCAAACACACCAGGCCCTTCATCTTGGAACCTCAAAGTCAAAGAATCAAAAAAATGATTCTCTGATATGTACATACTGTGGTGAGATAGGCCACTCAAAGCAAAAATGTTATGAACTTATTGGCTATCCTAAATGGTGGGATTTATACAAGATACCTATAAGGAAGGTTAACTCGAAGGTTATGGACACTCGTGTAGATGAACCATCTAACCCTATCATACATGAGTCTAAACTAATGACCCCAGCTGTAAATGTCGCCCTCCAAAGCACGACTGGTAAGGAAACTACCCCATTCTCACATAACACGTGGATTATTGACTCAGGTGCCTCAGACCACATGACAAACAACGCCAAACTATTAGAACATGTTCGACCTCATCCAAAACCTCATGTCTTCACAATAAATAGAGGTGAAGCATGTATTCAAGGCCAGGGCTCTTGCTGCATCTCTGATGATATAACTATGGATATTGTTCTTCTTGTTCCATCTTTAGATTATAATTTACTGTCAGTGAGTCAGATTACTACTGCTTTGTCATGCACCGTAACGTTTTGGCCTTCATTTTGTGTATTTCAGGACATTCTAACTCAGAGGATCATTGGCTATGGTGTTAGGTGAGGCAATCTTTATTATTTGGAATTGGAACTAGGTGAATCAATATGAGCAAATAGCGTGGTTGAAAATAAATCTGAAGCTAATGTGTGGTTGTGGCACGGTCACTTGGGCCATTTCTCCTTTAGGTATCTCAAGAAATTAAAGCCTAGCCTATTTTCTCAGTTGAATAATTCAAATTTTCATTGTGAGACTTGTGAATTAGCAAAGAGTCATCAAACCCATTATGCAATGAGTATGAATAAAAGTAACATACCTTTCATGGTTATCCACTTCGATGTATGGGGCCTTGCTACAGTGCCCACTTTTTCAAATGCCCGTTATTTTATTACTTTTATCCATGAATGTACTAGAATGATGTGGGTGTCTTTACTTAAGAATAAAAGTGACTCTTACCAAGCCTTTCGTAATTTCTATCAAATGGTACAAATATAGTACAAATGGACTATTGGGATATTACAAACGGATAATGGAACAGAATATGTGAACTCTGCAATGGCTGAATTTACTCTTGAACGTGGAATTAGGCACCAAACTTCATGTGCTTACACCCCTCTGAATGGTTTATCGCGTAACCTTCAAAATAAAATTAGGTTGATAAAATATACAGCTAGTGGTTGGAGTTCAATGCTTAATTGAGTTTTCCAAATGTTAAAAGACTCTAAAAATTTTTAAACTAAGGGGGGTTTTTGATTGAATTAAACTAACCTAAAACTAAATTGAATCAAAATTCCTAATTGCTACCTAATTATATGAATTATGGGTGAAAGATGGACTTGTGACTAGCTTTGGAATCATCCCTTGGTGTCCACTATCCTTATCTTAATCCAATTATGATTAATTCTAGCCTAAGAATCCCTAATTGTGTTCACGGTAATTATATCTTGAGTTAATACGCAAGAATCAAGAGATTAACAATCTAATGTTGAATTGAGAACTCAACCTTGCATCAAATTGCTAACTCTTGTTTTAGGATCAATAAACACCCAATTTGATTAATTAACTAATTAATTAGCCTCTGAACTATCATTCAAAGATGTTTAATTAAACAACTAAACATCAAGGAGTCCTCAAATCTAACAATTAAAGACTCAATCTCTCACATGCATTTCATTAAACACCTTGATTGCATACATGGGTAATTATAAGAAATTGAAAAATTCAGTATTTAATCCAACCAATTAATCAACAAAAGGCTTCCTAATTAGTGTCTAAACAATCACTAATTATAATTACACAAATTCTCTATCAAATACAACTTAAACAAGATAATATATGAAAGAGAAAAAGTGTAGGAAAATAGATATTCTTAGCCAAAATTCTGAGTTCTTCTCCATAGATTCAAGCTTGCACCAAGGGTCTTCCTCCTAACTAGCCTTAAGGTGGATTAGAGCTTCATTGGAGAATGGATGGAGGTGGAGGAATGGGATGCCGTGGTGTGGAGAGAATGGAGGACGAAAGGGGCGTGGATGCTAGACGAAGTGGGACGAAGGCGTGAATGTGGTGGATGGATGAATGGAATGATGATCGACAAAGGGTGGAATCACGATGTGGTGAATGGACAAAGATGAATGGATGACAAAATGATCCAATGGCTGGTATTCCTTCATGAATCACGTGCTTCATTAATTCTTTTTCACGTGTTGCTTTAGCTCAAGCTCTATCACTATTCACGTGGATTAATTACTTGCTCCCACGTCCATTCTTACGTGTTCATTCCGTGGCTTTGCATTTCGAGTCTGCTTCTTCCTCCTGTAGCTTTTCTCTTCACTATTTGGCGTCTTTTTCTCCTTCACCATGTGCTACAGCTGGTGCTACCTTCTCCTTCCATTTGCTCGAGTGTGTATTCTTCCACGTAATAATCTAGTTCTCACGTAAGCTTCTCCAGCTCCAGCTCTTGCTTCATACGTCTGCCCCGTAGCTTCTTTTTACTGTGTATTGCCTCTACGTGATTTCCATGTTGGCTCCTTTTGTTGCTCCTATGTACAACTGGACGTTGCTGCATGGTTGAGTATGTTTGGCCTGGACTTCTCCCTAGCTCGTTCTTCACACCTTCTGCACTCCTAAAGTGTAACTTTTCCAGTTGAGCTTCTTGCTTTGCCCGAATTCAGAACATGGCTTTTATCTCATATTTCTCTTCTTTAATTCTGCAGCTTTTCCACGTAAAACCTGAGCGCGAGTTTACTCCTTCAATTGTGTTTTGCTTTCAGCTCCAAGTTTCTCACGTGATGTTCATTTCCCAATTCGTACCTTTTTATTCCTTCAAAACCCAAATGAGCATGCTACTGTTTGCATGAGACAACTCGAGCCTCCTTCTTCCTTAATCCCTTCAACCCGTGGCAAACTCCTTTGTATTTCTCACTTGCCTCCTTTGTTTTGCTTGTTCTTTCTTCATTCTGCTCACATACACGTGGCTGTAGCTTCTTGTTTCAACTAAGTTGCTTGCTTTTGCCTATAACCATGCCTCATGCAGCCACTTGCTTTTGAATCCATAGCTTTTCTTCTCCCCTCATGCACGATCTTTTCATCCATGTGTTTCTTTCTCTCCCACAATAACTTCACAAGCTCGTGGCTACCTCTATTTCTGTATCTTGCTTTATCCATGTTGTAATCACATTCTCCCTTAGCTTCCCTTCATTTAACTTAACTCTCTCACGTCAAAACAGAAAGTGCTTGAAGCTTCTTCTCTTTTGTTTACAACTAAGCTTTATGTAGCTATTCTCTTCCAACCCAAGTGCTGCAACATGGAGCATGGTTCAATGTGGGAATTGTATAGCATGATTCACCCATTCCTTAATTAACATGAGAGATGAATTGCCCAAAATCTATATCTTATACATCATATATCAAACAATGTAGTCTTAAAATTTTATCATGCCTTGTCTTATCAGACCTTATACTATCAGATTTTATCTTATACATCATACCAAATAGTCCCTAATAAAGCTTTGTATACAACATCATCACTATTAAGATGTTACATTTAAACCAACGTTCAACCATATATAAAAATAATATAGGTTTTGATACATATAATATGAAAAATTAATACCTACAATCTAAGTAAAATAGATAATAAGAAAGTTTCTCCAAACTATATATATAAGAGGAAAAAGGAAAATATCAAGCCAGCAATAGCACATTAGGATGGGCCACAAAGCAAGGAGTAATAGCATTTTTAGATGCAAATAATCTATATTGTACTTATGCACAGACAAAATATTGCTAAAATAACATATGTGTTCTTCATTGTGTGTATATATTACTTCTAAAATTCCTATTTCAGTGTAAGCCCCAACCTTAACTGTGTTGTCTAATGAACTTGATAACAAATTTTTGTCCCAACAAATAAGGGATGCCACCACATTAAATGCGTGCATTTAGACATTACAAAAAATCATGGATTTTGCGGTGACAAAAGTAGTTGCTAAAACACTAGAAGTCGTTACAAAAAATATTTAGCAACGACAAATTAGTCGTCACTAAGTTGTCACAATAATAGCCGTTGCTAAAGCAATTTAACAGCAAAAAAATTAGTCGATGGTAAAAAGACTTTTTATGATGACAAAATTCACCCCTAAATATATGTAATTTTGCCACTAAAACCTATAATCTTTTAGTGTCATCGCATTTAGAAGCAACAAAGTTCGCTACTAAAATTTCACAGTCTTATTTCGTTGTAAAAAATACTTTTAATGGTGACAAATTTCGCCACAAAAATATGTTAAATTGCAATTAAAAAAAGTGAATACTAAATAAGACTTTAAAGGTGAGAGAAGTGGTTGCTAAATGTAAAGTTTTAACGGCAATGATGACATCTTTTGATAACAAAAAACTTTTAGCGACGACTTTTTCCAATAGTCTTAGTCATTAAAAATCCTTTTAGCAACGACCCTTTGCTTCTTGTAATTTAGCAGCAACTTGTTCACTGCAAAATTCCTTTTATTTGGCTTTTTAAGAAGTCGTTGGTGGGACATGAGTGGCAATAAAATTTTGTTGTCGCTAAATGGGGTTTTTAAGGATGACATAATCTTGACATTAAATATTGTTTTAGTAGCGACATTTGTAAATGCTAAAATTGCTTCCATTTGGCATTTAAAAGAATTAGTGGCAACTATTGTTGACATTAAATGTATGCTTTTAGTGACGAACAATTTTGTTGCGGCAAGTTATTATTTTACCACTAAAGTTTTCCTTTTAGCATTAGTTCCTTTATGTCGCCGCTAAAGATATCTTTAGCTTGACTATTATCAATTTTTTTCCACTAAAATTTTTCTTTTAGCATCAACTCTTTTGTGTCACCACAAAAGATACCTTTAGCATTAACTATTATCAAGAATATTTGTACACTATTAACGACGACTTTTGATCACCACTAAAAAGTTAATTTTATTTTGTCATATTTGTAATATATTTCTTAATTATTTTCTTCAATCTTGTTGGCTAAAATAGATTCTATAATGTTATAAATGGTGAAGAATAAATCTTCTAAATTTCTAATAACATACATCATTTTGAAAGATCTAGCATTTTGAAATATGCAAGCAAAAAGCAAGCAAATTAAACTTTGTTAACAAGTCTTATATATGCATTACTGTAATCTATCCAATAAGTATAAATACAAAAACTAGCCATATGAATAATTTTTTAAGCTCATTAATACACTCCACTATTCAATATTAAAAATAGCTTTACAACATTACTAAACAAAAGGAAAAGACTAAGAAGTTGGCATAGACAATTACTTGAATCTTCTTAATTCATGAGAGGGGCACTAGTATTCAATTTGGACACTTCATTTTGTTTTGTAAATGCCAAGACTTTCTCCATCAAAGCAATCACCTATGACAAATTGAGACTACATTCCAATTTTAGTGAAACATAATATTTGAAAAACTATGTACTCCATAAACAAATTAATGTCAAAAGTTTAAAGTAGAACCTTAGGCATAAAAGTGATATAAAAGACAAATTGTGTGCATTATTTGTGTCATGTAACAACCAGAATTTTTAAAATTTTTCTAAGTCTGTTGGCTATAGCTAGGACCCCTGTTGGTTATAGCGAATGTGTAACATCCGGTTCTTTGAAAATTAGAGAAAACATAATAAATGTAATGTACGGTTTTTTCGTAAACGAACGAAATTCACCGGATACACGAGGAAGTCCCTCTAAATGAGATAGTTAAGGTCCCAAAAAATTTGAAAAGCATTCTAGACTTCTAAAAATGAAAACCCCAAGCTCAGATGGAAAGAAAAACGGAGCTAGAATAAAGAAACAATTTCTTGCAAAAAAATGACGAAACATAATGGCATTTTCGTAAATAAGTACAAATTTTGGAAAAACATATATCAGGATTTTTTAAATGAAATTTTTGAGTTACCCAGGATTCTCAGAGGCTCTAAAAACCATGGGAAGTTGATCTGAACTTTGATTGGTTCATTCGATAAGGTTGTAGCTCCAAATTAAGTGATTCCAAAGGTATTTTATTAAATTGAGAACTTAAATTTTATAATAGAAAAGACAGTTCTAAAAAAGGAGCTAAAGC
Source organism: Erythrophleum ivorense (assembly GCA_026724425.1). Taxonomy (NCBI): domain Eukaryota; kingdom Viridiplantae; phylum Streptophyta; class Magnoliopsida; order Fabales; family Fabaceae; genus Erythrophleum; species Erythrophleum ivorense. The sequence continues at coordinate 2,498,521 of JAIUCV010000036.1, read as the reverse complement.
AAAGCTTAAACGAAATTGCCATTATGGAAGGATAAAATTAGAATTTTTGAAAAAGTGTGTTTCTAAAAGCTCCCACATTTCTTCTTTTTTCTCCCATCTTCTTAAGCATGGAATTTCTGCACAAAATACAGAATATGATCTGCTCTGTTAGGCTCACAAGAAGGGGAAAAAAAGGAGGAGAAAAATCAAGAAAAATGTATGGATTCTTGGTAGTTTCTATGCTTTCTTCCATCCAAACCTCCTCTCCTCCATTCTCCTTTGTTTCCTTTGATTAAAATGAAGTTTTCAAATCTGTTTTAAGGGAGATATTAAGGGGAAATTTCGGATTTGAAGAGAGGAGCTTGGAAAAAGCAAGATTCAAGTGAGAAAAAGCAAGAAAACTAGGTAATTTTTCTTCCTATGGTTGCTACCTTTGGTTCCTCTCCTCTTTCATTTCTCCTAACATGAGAAACCCTAGGAGGACTTGATTTTTAGGTAGAACCAAGGATGAATCTAAGGAAAAAGAGTATGGAGATTAAGAATATACAAAGGGAATTATCAAAAACCCATTAGATTTCAAAATGCAATTTCTAGGGTTTCAATTGCACCTTGTAAATTTTGATTTTGTATGATGATTCCTAGGCCTAAATAAGAGTTTAAATGAGCTCCTAAGATCCCTAAGAGGCTCCCCACATGCATCCTCCCTTGAGAAAACAAAGCAAACTCCAAGAAACCCTATTTCCTCCATAGCCTCAACCTAAAGGGGTTTTTGTAGTTAGAGAGAGTTTTAATTTTTTCTAAACCTATTCTTGAGTCATATATGATGAATGGAAATGAGGGGAGGCCTTGAGAAAAATTTAAAACTTATAAAAAGTGAGTTGGTACTTTATGTTCCATATTATGACCTAAAGGAGTAACATGCAACTAGACTCTTAGTTTTGATTGTGTGATGACTCCAAGAAGTTTAAAAGGAGTCAAGAATCATATTTGAAAGGAAAAAATGGAGCCTAAAATTTATTTGAGAGGTGTTGCTTCATTAGGTGCAATTATGGAACCATAATGAAGTTATAGATCAAACTAGTGTCTAAGTAAGTGTATGGCCTTAGAATTGAGTTTATGAACCTAATTAGCTTTTATGAATTGTATCTAGGCCAAGAGAAATCTTTCCCACACTTTTGTGTGTGTGTGTGGCCGAAGCAAGGAAGGGAGATTTAAGGGAAAAAGTGTGTAATTGCTTCTAAAGTAGCTTTCTCCACCTTCTCCCATGCATCGATGTGTGCTTAGCTTGTCTTAAATGTATGTATGTGTATTTTTAAGTCATGAAAAGTGTTCTAGCATGACTTTAATTTCATGGTACCATGATGTTACAATATGCTCTTATATGATATTTTTTATGTGTGCTTGGGTTTGCTTGAGTGTGGAGAGGCCAAGAACCCTTGAGATTGGTTGAGATAAAGTAAAGAGTCTCCTAAAAGTAAGATGGGCTCCCAAGAGTATGGTTGAGTCCAAGAATCTCTTAAAGAATGAGTGAGACAAGTCCAATATCCACAAGAAATTAGGTGAGACCAATCCACTTGCTTGGCAAGCCTTTGTATGCTATGTATGACTTTCTCAAATGATGAAAATGCTTCTTGAATATTTACACATGTCAACATGACCATATATGCATTTATGAGACTTATTTGCATCCATTATGTATAATTGAATGGGAGATGAGCTATTGAAATTCTTTGAATCTCATTCCTTCTTCTCCAATGATCTAATATGCTATGTGGACCAAGTGGATAAGGAAATGGAAGCTAACCACCTTGAAGATGAGAGAATGACAACAAAATGCAAAGTTTTTAGTTCTTTAAGACCATATTTATGTCAAATGATATAATCCATTGATGTAAATGGTCTATGACCTCTTGGATATGTGTAATTATGATAATGTGTGATGTATAAATGAAAGAATGTGATATGTGAATGCTAGAATATAAATTGAGTATGTAATGCCAAGTTATATTTCTTGAAAAGTTGATGAAGTGTGTATATGTGTGGATGAAATGGCCAAAATGAGATGCATAAGGTTTGGAACTATTTGGGAAGCTCACACAAGTCCTAATTATGCTTTTAGACTTGCCTAAAAGGTGCCAAAACTCAAGGAAAATCATTTGGATATCTTGGTACCCTATATGGAGCCAAATTTGACCATAATGGAACCCTATATCACTTTTTAGCCAAATAAGCTCTTCCTGATCTAATATTTGGTATAAAACTAGAGCTTGTTGAGATTTTTTGTGAAGCTAAAGAACATAATTTTTGGAGGTCTACAGAATATTTGATGAGTTTTCAAAGTTGAAAAATTTTTTAGTTTTAGTCATGTCATTGTTCATAGTGGTCCGAAAATGAAATCTATCATACAGGCTCAAATAATGTCTAGTTTCCATAAAATTTTCTAAAGAGAAACTAGATATCCCTAGTGACTCGTGCCAACTAGAAACACCTCATTTGGAGGTCTAGATAGGGAGATATGAATTTTCAAAGAATCTTTCTAGTATCAGAAACTTCACCTAGCCTCAGTTATTATTTGATTAGATTTTGAGGTTTGGGCCTACCTTAGTTGATCTAAAGTTATTTTTTTCTACTAGCTAACATCCATATATTTCCATATTAGTATCATCTATATGGATTGTATTTTTTTGGAATTAATTAGACATTTTTGAAGTTTGCTACAGAAATCTGTGATAGCACCAGTGGGCAATTTGACTTATAGACCATTTCGAATGTCACACGTCCTTTGTGATGGATGTTATGGTCTGGACATATTTTTAGTATGACGTAAACATCTTTAACTTTCCAGAATGGCCAAGAATACATGATTTTGATTTTTCTAAATTTAGTTATGATTTTTCAAAGTTGTGACAGAAATGAGCCAAGTTCTATCTGAAAATGTGTTTGTATATTTTGAGCTTCCCTTTGAGTTTCTTGAGATGTAGGCCACTTTTGATGATTCAAATAAGTTGTATCCATGTAATTAAATATGGGAATGGGTTGTATGAGCTCACGCGGCCCAAGTGACAATGAATGGAATTTTTATATACAACACAATGCCAAATAATGTATTATTTTAATGGATTTTCTTACTTCCTTCATGGAATCTATATTGCAAAGCATGAGAATGTTATAAAATGAGCTAGAAATATACGGTGTTACAAAATTTACCTGTTCACTATAATGAGAAGCGAGCTAGTTATAACGAATGTACTTGTTCACTATAGTGAGAAGCCAGCTAGTTATAGCAAATGTACCAATTCGCTATAGTGAGAATGCATCTAGCTATAGCAAGTTTGGGCGTTCCATACAAAAATCAAGGAGTTTCTTGTAATAGCGCACACTGTAGTGAGAACAGGGGCTGGGACTGATACATGCTCACTGTAGCGAGGGTTATTCTTCGCTATAGTGAGGGTTATTCCAGAAAAAGTGAGAAAAAGTGATTTTTACTTTTTAAAGACTCCAGAAGCTCTTCTTTTCTTCTTACCCACTTATGCTTCATCCAAAACAAAGAAAAGGGCTAGAGAGAGAGAGAGAGAGAGACCAAGAGAAGGAAGGAAATCAAGGAAAAGGTGAGAGAAACTTGAGAATTATAGCTTTCCTTCTTAGAATTTTGTTCTTCTCTCTTTGCCCTCTCTTTCTATGGTTTTGGTTGTTTTCACTTTGTTTTAAGTTTGGTTCAAAAGAGAGAGAGTGGAGATTTAAAGGGAAGGTGAAGGCAAAGGGAATCACTCTTGTAGAAGGTTAGAATTCAAGGTAGATACCTATGCATCTTTGCTTATTCTTCTTTGCTTCTTGTATATGTTGGTTCTACTAACTTGAGAGCTTGAGAGAGGAAAAAAGTTCTGATCTAGAACAAATATGAGACCCTTGAATTAGAGTGTAGAAAGCTAGAAAATGCAAAGGAATTAGACCTGTTATGAAACTAATAGATTAAGTATGCTTCTTAAGTATGTGTGTGTGTGTGTGTGATGTCTTGGCTTGTTCCAAGAGAGTAATTGCATGCTAATTATTATTTTTAGGCTAAAGAGATCAAGATCCATCTAGTTGTGGTTGTGAGACCAAGAAAGGAAAAGAGAAATCAAAAGGGAAGACTTGTGTTGGCTTGTAAGGTAGCTCTTCACTCTTTCTTATTGCATTCTTAGTGTATGGTAGTCATTGTATACTTGTGTATGCACTTATATTGTGAGACATGTCATTTGATGTTACCTTGATGCATTAGTACTAATATACTTATATTTTGGGTTATGAAAATTGCTCTTAAAAGGTGAGGTAGTGCCAAAAGTCCCATGTGATGGGTGAAGTGGAGTTAAAAGTCCCCAAGAATGGGTGAGACAAGGCCAAAAGTCTCATGGATGAGTGAGGCCAAGTCAAAAGTCCTTAGACTAAAGGTGAGGCCAATCCAAAAGTTCCTAAAATAGGGTGAGATTAGACTAAAAGTCCCTAGACCTTATTCTTGACATTGATATGATATTCATGGCATATAAATCATGTGTTGTATGATTTTGAATGGTTGGATGCCTACTTGCACGCTTTGATATATTTATATGCCTTAATTGCTTCCTTGAATGAGTATATGAGCTATTGAGATTCCATGAATCTCACCCCCTTTCCTCTTCCATTTTAACATGTTAGGTGGAGCTCAAGGAGACCAAAGTGGAAGTTAAGGTGCTTGAAAAGCTATTTCTTGCCACTTTGTATAGTTTTATATAGCCTTTGATGTAAAGAGATGTAAATATTCATATATATATATATATATATATATTATTTTTGACATGTAAATAGATGAAAAAGTGTAAAAGCATGTATATGTGATATATGAACCATTTGTGGAACCAAAGCAATGAGAATGCAAGTTTTTGGTACTTGGTAGCCTATTCCTAAAGGTGTATTCTTGCATGTAGCATAGTGAGTTTGAGATGCATGATAGTTTGGGCCACTTAGGCAATTCATATGTGATGTATTAGTACTTTAAAACTTGCGCAAAAAGTGATAGAGCATTTAAGAAGTCATTTGAACCCCTTATGACCCATGTAGGGTGTTAAAGTTGCCATAGTTGTGAGTTATGTCAAGATATGACTAAATGAGCTCTTTTTGATCTGAAATTTGGCATGAATCTAGAGCTTGTTAAAACCTTTTTAGGAAGCTAAAGTGGGTATTATTTAGAGGTCCGTGGAGTATTTGGAAAATTTTTGAAGTTGGAGAATTTTCTAGTTTGGGTTAATATATTGTGCAATTGGTCCAAACATTGTTCTGCATTAATCATGGGACAAATGATGTCTAATTGCCATGAAATTTTATACATAGAAATTAGACATGATAATGACCTATACCAACTAGAAGCACCCCAATTGGAGGTCTGTAGAGGGAGAAATAATTTTTTGAAGTTGTTGTTCTGTTCTAGGCGCAGCTTCAGACCTGCATTACTGTTTGATTAATTTTTAAAGTCTGAATGCTCTTGGCTTGGTCTAAAATTTTTTCCCTCTATCTAACATCCGTAGCTTTCTAAATTGGTATCAGTTGTATGGATTGGATTTTTTTGGAATTAATTAGATATTTTTGAAATTCATAATAGTAAACTATATCAATATCAGGGACAGCCATACGTTAGTGCCTTTTTCAATGTCAAAAATAGTCCAAACACTGATATTGTGGTTTGAAGTTATTTTCACTATAAATTTAACATCTAGAGCTTTCCAAAAAGATATGGTTCACTTGATTCCCCTTTTTCTAGAATTAGTTATGATTTTCTAAAATTGGAGCCAAAAATTTGATTTTTGGGCCCATGAGAAAATTTGCATTTTTCTGACTTTTAGCTTCATATCCATGGTTCATGGGTTGTTTTGTGCTGTATATGAGTTATATGAATAAAGTTTGAGTAGAGAATGTGATTGATGGGTTTATGAGGCCCACGGGGCGAAATATGAGTATTTAAATCCCTAGCATAGTGTAATAAAATGCCACGATTTACTCTTTTTCTTTAGGAATCATATGGAATCAAGCCTAAAGGGAGATTAGTTGAGGTTAACACATTATGGTGTTACATGTTAGCTGAATAATTAATCATTAAAATTCTAATTACTCACAAAATTATTAGATTTCTCCACTTAAAGCATTGTTCGTTGAGGTGTATTTCCTTGGTAAAAAGAAACATAACACTAAGTTTTTTAGCATTGAAAAGAAAAAGAGAAGGGCATAAGATACTTGTTGGAAAGTGGCCATGAAAGTAGCCATTTGAGCATGAATTTTAGCTTGCATCTGGGCTTGCTCTTCTTGTAGTTTTTGTTCCATTTCTTGGCGCATTTCTTCACGCACTTGTTCTATTGCAAAAGAAACACTAGACTCCATTTTAGATTGGTTGCTGCTTCTCTTTCTCGAGGTTTTTTTCCATACCCCTTGCCGCGCACATACCCTAATCTTTCCCCAAGTACAACAACTACTATCTCATCTCTAGTCATCCGTGCCTCCTCATATGCTATTTGTTGCTAAATAACAAGATCATGAATGCATGATTGTATTGTAGGACATGAGTTAGAAGCATGGAAAACAGTGCAAAAGTAAAAAAAATTTTAAAGTTAATGAATTTGAGAACATTACATGAATCTCCTGAGATTTTGAATCCACCCACACTATCTCCCATTCCTTTGTCAGACGGGTGTGTTGTGCCTCCCATACTTAATCAGCTGTTGCCAGCTCTCTTGTTTCTGGATCTCCCTACAAATTTTTCAGACATTAGTATTCAAAACTTCTTAGCATTAACAAAAATATTTATGAATATAGAAATCGATTTCTCCTAAAGTACAATGAAATGCTCACAAAGACTCCTCAACCTCTACAAATGAGCAGGCCCCACATGTCTGTAACATTACTTACTTTGACCTATTTCTACTACTTGTAACTTGAATATCAAGCCAAAGTATTGTTAGAAATAATATGTTTATATTTAACCAAGTTTAAAATATATTTATACTTATAAATAATATATAGTAGTTCTGTTGTTCCTTATATTATATATGCCATATATAATTTTTTATTACAATTTTGTCTTTAGAAGTATGTATATATATATATAGACTACGAATAATATGATTACTGTCAAAATTTTTAGTGGTGACAAGCTTAGGTTGTCACAAAAAATTTTGGTGCAAAATTGTTAATTATTAAAAAAGTTTTAGCCAAATGTTTTAGTAGCAATAAGAACATGCCGTCACTAAAAATGCTTTTAGTGATGCTTACATATCACCACTAAAAGTTTTGGGGCAAAATATTTAAATATTTTAAAAAATTTATGCCAAATGTTTTAGTAGCAATAAGAACAAGTCACCACTAAAAAGTAATTTTAGTGATGACATGTCATCACTAAAAGTTTTGGCGCAAAATGTAATACTATAATATATTAGCCTCATTAGACTAATATTAATACTTGATTTCATAGAATTTCCAATAAAAGGGAATAAAAATATTAGCATTTTATTGCATTATGTAGGGCTCAAAATTTTCATTTCATGTTACGTGAGTTATATAAACACACCAACATCATTCCCACTCATACTTCATTTATTCAATTCCTACACATCATAAAATAATCCAAGTAGCACGGATTTGAAGTCAAAAATCAAAAAATGGCAAGTTACTCAAGGTCTAGAATTCAAGTTTTTGGGACTAACTTTGAAAAATCATAATTTATTCTAAAAAAACTCAAAATCAAACAAATGATAGCTTTCTAAAAAGCTCTGAATGTCGACTATAAGGTAAAAATCATTCCACTCCATGAAAACATCAACTAGACTATGATTGATAATGTAAAAGCATAAAAGGTCTGGCTACCCAGGTTTATTGTCACAAGTTACTGATATAAATTTCAAAATTCATAACTAATTCTACAAAAATCAACACCCAAAAAACCATACCATTTTGGAAATCTATAAATGTTAAATTGATGTTAAAAATAATGCTAGACCAAAATATAAGTGTTTAGCCCTTGGAAATCAATGGAACAGTAATAGAGGTCTGGTGTTGTCCCTTGTACTGATTTAGAACTTCAAAAATTTATTTCTCTCTCAATATAAATCTAAATGAGGTTATCTTAAGTACTATAGAAAGATTATCATATTTATTTTATTCTTGTAAAATATCATAGCCATTAGATTTCATTTAAGTCTTTAGGACCCCTGAAACCAAAGCTGACCATATGAACAGTGTATTTGCCAATTCTGCACATTTTATCCAATTTTGAAAAATCATAATAAATTCTCTAGAGATCCAATTTCAATGCTATTTAGCTTTGTGGAAAGCTCTAGATAAGACCTATATGCATGCCAAATTTCGTGCAAAGACAAACTCATTTGGTTAGACCTTGACATAGCTTAAGATTATGACAAATTTAACAACATAATGGGGTTAATTTGGTTCTAAATGGCCTCCTAACTATTCCACCACAATTTGTGCAAGTTTTAAAGCATATATAAGCTATCCAAGTGGCCCAAATCATCATGCATCTCAAACTCACTATACCATAAGTTATAATACACATTCAAGAAAGGCTCTCCAAGTGGTGCAATCATGCATTCTCATTGATTTGGCTCTATCTTTTGTATGTACATCACATTCACATACTTTTACATTTGCTCAAAAGTTCACATCTCAAAAATAATATGTACATGCAAACTTTAACAATGAAATACATCAAAACTATATTAGTGTCAAAGTATAGCCAACTATGCTCCTTGGCTTCCATCTTTAGCTTCATGAGTTCTACCTAGACATGTTGAGATAGGAAGAAGGCGGTGAGATTCAAGGAATCTCAATAGCTCAAATATCCTTTCAAGAAAATAAGGCATGTAATTATGTCATAAGATACAAGCATGTCATAAACACTTTCAAGAGGTATTACAGTCACAAATTCCAGGCCATAGCAACATATCAAGGCTAAAAACAAGCTCAAGGGGCTCTTGGTCTAGCCTTACCCTATTCTTGGGATTTTTAGATTAGCCTCACCGTTGGTCTAGGGACTTTTGACTTAGCCCCACTTATTCATAAGACTTTTGGCTTAGTCTCACCCATTCCTAGGGACTTTTGGTTTCACCTTACCTATCACAAAGGGACTTTTGGCACAACCTCACCCATAGAGCAAAATTTTACAACCAAATGCCAATCAAGAAACATAATGGTACCATGGCAATCAAATAATAGCATATGGCAATTCTCAAGATTCAAACACATTTCCAAGTATCCAATGACATTCATACAACCATAAATGCACACAAGAAAGGAATGGAGAGCTACCTTAGCAATTAAACATAAGCCTCCTTCTTGATTACCTTTCTCTCCTTTCGGTCACACACCCACAATTGAATGGAGCTTGATTTCTTTGGCCTAGACACAATAAATAGCATCCAATTAACCTCTTAAAACAAGCCTTAGCATCAAACACACACAAAAGAAGCATACTTTGTCTTATGGTTACATTTTAGTTCCATAAAAGGCCTAATGAAGCAAGCCCTTGGCCTATTCTCTTCCTATATCTAGGCCTTTTGACTTCATTTAGGCTCCTTAGAGCCATCACACACTCATTTCCAAGAGCCTAGATACAAGTTTCTTTAGGTCACAATATAGAACCTATGCCTCTAACTCTCAATTTATGGCTTCTAATTTTTTCCCATAGCTTCCTCTCATCCTCTTCCATCACATATAGTCCCAAACCAAGCTTAGAAAAAATTAAAATACTTCCTAAATCCTCTATCCAAGCTGGTCAAGACATAGAAGGAAATTGGAGCCCATGAAGTTTGCAATTTTTCCTTGATGGGAGAGACACTTGGGAGGCTTCCTAGGGTCTTAGGAACTCAAACAAACATTTACATAGGCTAGGGAATTCTTGAATCAACCTAAATTTTTCAACACTTACAAGAGTTCTTAGGTTTTATATCTTGAATCTCACTAGCTTTCCTTTAGATTTCTTTGCATTTCCTAGCTTTACACAGCCTAAGACCTAGGTTTCTTACTTGCTTTTGGTCTGAAACTCCTCCCTTCTGCAAGCTCTCAAGTTGGCCGAGACACATACTCAAGAAGTAAAAGGGAAGAAAGCTACAAGGGTAGGAAAATTACCTTGATTCCAAGCTTATTTCAAGAGCCTCTTCCTTTGCTATAATTCTCTTCTTGAAATTCTAATCTTTCTCCATTGAACCAAGCTTAAAACAAACCCAAATGAATAACCAAAACCATAAGAAGAAAGCTTAAGAGAAAGAGAACAACATTAAAGAAGGAAAAGCCATGAAAATCTTTCATTTTCCTTACCTTTCCTTAGAGTTTTTCTTCCTCTTTCCTCTTCTCTCTTGTTCATTCTTTCCTCTGGTCTTCTCCTATATTTTGATCAGAAAAGAAAGTCAGTTAAGAAGGAGAAAAATGGGATGTAATATTTGGTTCTTCAAAAACGAGAGAAAATGTGGAAATAGCACAAAGTATGGCAGCGAACCAAGTTAATTTAAGGGTTGAGATAACATCTTGTCACCTAGGTCTAAGATCTTGTCAACAAGATCCTGTAATCTGTAGTGCAAATTCTGAGACATTGTCGACAAAGTTTTTACTAGTAAGTATAAAGTCTTCTTGTATAATGTGTTAAAACTTGTATGATATAGAATTGGGTATGGAGGGCTTTTTAAATGAAAGTTTTGAATTCTTCAGGGTTCTTAGAGGTCCTGAAAATCATGGGAAGCCCTGAGACAGTTAAAGCCCTTTTGGTGGACTTTTTCTAATATCGGTTGATCCGAACTTTGATTGATTTGTTCAGGAAGGTTTTAGCTCTAATTTAAGTGATTCCAAAGGTATTTTACTAAATTGGGAACCTAAGTTTTATAATGGAAAAGTTTTAAAAAAGGAGCTAAAATGAGATAGAAATGAAAATGCCAAGAATGAATGGCAAAATGAAAATTTGTGAAAAAGTCCTTCTTAAACCCATATATATATATGAGGTGCCCTTTTTCTCGTCTTATTTAGGTCGACCAAGTTCTGCCCTAAAACCAGAAAAGAAAGCCAACTCCTAGGAGCACAAGAGGAAGAAGAAGAGGAGGAGAAATTCAAGCAAAAAGGTATGGAATTTTGGTAGTTTTGTATGCTTTCTCTCTTCCAAACACCTTCTTCTCCATTCCCTTTTCTCTCTTATGATTATATTGAAGTATATAAATCTGTTTTAAGGGATAAATTAAGAGGAAATTTCGGATTTGAAGAGAGGAAGCCAAAGAAAGGAAGATTCAAGTGAGAAAACAAGAAAAAATATGATAAATCTTCCATCCCATGGTAGACACTTCCTCCCCCTCCTTCTCTATATTTCACCCCATGTATGTAGCTATAAGAGGGCTAGAATTTTGAGGAGAACTGAGGGTGATTTCCATGAATTTGAGGGAGGAGAGTAAGAATATGCAAAGAAATCCAAGTAAAAACCATGAATTTGCAAGATAGAAAAGTTAAGGTTTTGATTGCACCTTGAACTCTATCATGAACCCTAGCCATATTTTATGATTTTTAAGTGTTCATATAAATTCCTAAGACACCAAAAGATCTTTCTACATGATTCTCCCATCAAAAGAAGTAAGGAAACTCTATAGGTGCCTTATGGAAGCATAGCTTCGACCAAGGAAAGTCCATGCACCTAGGGAGTATTTTAATTTCTTCCAAGCTTAGTTTTGTATCATGTATGATGGGAGAGTATGAAAGGAAGCCTTGGAAAAAGTTTAGAAGCCATAAAAAGCAAGATGGCCTTATAGGTTCTATAATATAGCTTAAAGAAGTAACACCTAGCTGAGCTCCTAGAATTGAGTGTGTGATGACTCGAAAAGGTTTAAATGGAGTCAAGAATTATAAATGAATAGATAGAATGAAGCCAAGATGATTTTTTCTAAAGGTTGCTTCATTAAGTACATTATGGAACCATAAAAGAGCCTTATGAGTCACCTATCATTTCTAGTGATTGTATGGCCTTAGACTTTACTTTAAGAGTATAATTAGCTTCCATATGATGTGTCTACGATAAGAGGAATGATCTCTACCTTCTTAGGTGTGTGAGGTCAAGGAAGATGATTCAAGACTTAAGGAAAAAGTGTAGAAATGCAAGCAAGGTAGCTCTCTCCACCTTCTCTCATGCATAGATGTGTGTTTACATTGTCTTAAATATATGTATGTATGTTTTAAGCCATGAAAAGTATTCTAGCATGATTTCATATGCCATGGTACCATGATGATGTATTATATTTCTAAATGATAATTATTATGCTTGCTTTAGTTTTCTTGAGTGTGGTGAATCCAAGAACCCTTAGCCATGGTGAGGATGAGCCAAGAACCCTTAGAATTAGTTGAGACAAAGTAAAGAGTCTCCTAAAAGTGAGGTTGACTCTCAAGAGCAATGTTGAGTCCAAGAACCTCTTAAAGAATAGGTGAGGCAAGTCCAAAATCTATAAGTGAATGGGTGAACCTAATCCACTTACTTAGCAAGCCTATGTATGCTAAACATGATGTGTTCAAATGCCAAGAATGCTTATTAAATGATCACACATGTTAATATGCCCATGCATGCATTTATGAGACATGTATTACATGCTTTATATGCGATTGAATGGGAGATGAGCTATTGGGATTCTTTAAATCTCATCCCCTCCTTTCTAATGTCTTAACATGCTAGATGGAACAATTGAGCAAGGTAATGGAGGACACCAAGCCTAGAAGAAGAAGATTGGCATTAAAGTATATGAATATGCCTAGTTTTGCTTCCTTTTTAGCCACACACATGGCATATGATGTAATCCCTTGATGAAATTGTTATGTAACTATATGAGCATGTGTAATTATGTTAACATGTCATGTATAAATGAGAGCTAAGGTTATATGTATGAGAATGTACATTTTGGACATGTAATGGCCAACTAGCATCTTGGAAATGCATGTACAATGGAAGTGGAATGGCCAAATTGATATGAATAAGGTTTGGAACTACTTGGGCAGTTCATACAAGTTATATTCATGCTTTTAAACTTGCTCAAGAAGTTCCAAACATCAAAGGAGACCATTTGGACATCTTGATACCTTATATGAAGTAAAATTTAACCATTTTAGAATTCTATACCACTTTTTGTCCAAATGAGCTCTTCTTGATCTGAGATTTGGCATGTATTTAGAGCTTGTTGAGAGCTTTTTGGGAAGCTAGAGTATAAAATTTTGGAGGTCTATTGAATATTTGATAAATTTTCAAAATTGAGAATTTTTTTCTGAATTTGGTCTGGTGCACTGTTCACTCAAGTCTGAAAATGAATTCTGTCACTTAAGGGGAAAATGATGTCCAATTGCCACAAAATTTTATAGGGAGAAACTAGACACTCCCAGTGACTTGTGCCAATTAGAAACACCCCATTTGGATGTCTAGAGAGGGAGATATGAATTTTTAAAGATTCTGCCCAGTATCAGATGTTCAGACTAACCTTGATTACTATTTGATTAGTTTTTTATGTCTGGACATGTCTGAACTGGTCTGGAGTTATTTTTTCCCTCTAGTTAACATCTATATCTTTTCAAATTAGTATATTTTCATAGTTTGGAATTTTGTGGAATTAATTGGATATTTTTGAATTTTACTGCAGAAACTTGTGACAAAATTAGTAGCCAGTCAGACCTCTGCCCCTTTTCGAATGTCAAGCATCCTCTATGTGATGATTCATGGTCTGGTCATATTTTTAACATAAATTAGACACGTATAGATTTCTAGAATAGTAAATATACATGTTTTTAATTTTTTTAGAATTAGTTATGATTTTTTAAAATTTGTGATAGAAAAGGGGTAATTTCTGGCCAAATTTGAAAGTACATGTTTTATGCTTCCCCTTGCCTTATATGAGCTCTAGACCATTTTTGGTGATGGAAATAAGTTGTATCCATGTAAATAAATATAAGAATGTGATACATGATTTCATATGGCATACAAGACTTGTAAAGGAAAATTTTACCCATGGAAAAATGCATCTTGAATTGTGACTCCCTATGCCACTATGTTGCTTCCATAGAAATTATATGAGATAAGGCATAGCAATTGCATGAATTGAGTCCTAGAAGTATGGCGTTACATGGGACGCCTCTTTTAAAGCAATAAAAAGAAGAATTTGTTCATAAAAATGTCATTTATGTCCCATCTTTTAGCTAATTCATTTAAGGCTCATTTTAGCTCCTTTTTTAGAATTGTATTTTTCATCATAAAATTTGGATTCTCAATTTTATAAAATGACTTCGGAAACACTCAATTTAGATTTAAAATATCCCCGAAAAAAAGGTCAAAATTTGGGTCAACTGACGTTAAAAAACATACACCAATAGAGTTTTAATTGTCCCAGGGCTTCTTATGATTTTCAGGGCCTCTGAGAACCTTGTAAAGCTCAAATTTTTCATTTAAAAAGCTTTTCTATGAGTTTTTCAAAAGTTGTACAAATTTACAAAAATGTCACTATATCTTTGGCAATTTTATTGAATCACTTTAGCTCCAATTTCTGGGCAACTCAATATTCAAATTCTCATTTTCTATTATTTAAAATTTTATCCTAATTTTATTTGACTTTAAATCATTCAATCCAAAGGACTTGCTTTTCAAATTGACTCATTTCGGTATTTTTACGAAATATAGGATATTACACAAAATTTTTTATTGTTTTAGAAATTTAGAGCTAAAGGATTTAGTGACGTCTTGACATAGTTGCCACTATAAGTTTTTAGTGGCAACATTGTCAAGTCGTCACTAAAAAGCTTTTAGTGATGCTTTCATATTACCACTAAAAGTTTTAGCATAAAATATTTAAATATTTAAAAAATTTGCATCAAATGTTTTAGTGGCAAGAAGAATATGTTGCCACTAAAGGGATATTTTAATGACGACAACATGTCGTCATTAAAAGGTTTGAAACAAAATTGTTTAATATTTTAAAATTTAGAGCTAAAAGATTTAGTGATGACATGGCATAGTCGCCACTAAAAGTTTCCAGTGACAATATTGTCAAGTCGTCATTAAATCATTTTAGTTGCAACTTAGCAAAATCATTAAGAAAAAGATTTAGTGACCTTTATATGTTGTCACTAAAAGTTTCGGTGCAAAATATTTAAATATTTTAAAAAATTTGCTACAAATGTTTTAGTGGTGACAAGGTCATGTCGTCACTAAATCAACATTTGGAATAGTCAACTTCTTGTGGGTAATTCCTTCTAAAGCTATTAACCAAAGCATCGGCTTTTTACTTCCCTTCTAAAGGAAGGAGTAAGAGGCTCAACTATGGTTTAAGATATTAGAGTGAAAGCTTCATTGGTACCACAATCAAAGTAGGTTCCTAAGGCTACTATCTAGCCTTCAAACATGACTTTTTTTGGGATTTTATCGAAAAAAGGATCCAATCTGCTCTTCAAGATCCAGATCCCATGCTTTGCTTTGGGTCTGTTAGGGTAGGGGTAGGGTGGTCATCAGTATTACCTCTTCCCCCGTTGGCAGGGGTTCCTTTAATCTCCAGTCCCAACATAAGCATAGGACCCATCTGGGTGAAACCAGTGGATAAGAATTAACCCTTTCTTTTGTTCTTGGGTAACTACAGGAGTAATCATCATGGAGTGATTCAACAATTTTGAAGCTGAGTGTTGCTCTATTTGAAGCGTTCACATAAGTATACGTATCGCAAAAGCAATATAGTGATAAGAAAATATCATTCCCTTGAGGATTTGTTGTCAAATAATGCCAAGTACTGAAATTCACACCCTATCTTAAATCAAGCGAATCAATTTTTAATAGTTAGTGTTAACACAAAATTGTTTATGGACTAAAAGCTATACAGAGCTCAGGATTAATATTTGGATGTTCTGGGTGATTAGTGGCATCTAGGATTATTAGTTCCTCTTGTATTTCATAACAAATTACTCAACACTCATAATCTTTGCTCTTAATGATAATATATGTTGGCCTAGGGTTCATTTATTCCTATAAGTATTCTTCCAAATCTCATATAGGGTTATCCAATCAATTTCATAATTTCTTATAAAATCAACAAGGATCAATTCACTAGCATAATACCTAATTGGACCATGTGAGGCTAATGAGTATATTCCTATCTCATTAACTAAACCATCCATCTTTCCTAGTAAGTTTCAAGTACTCACACCACTCAACTCTTGATCTAACCTCTCTTTCCCTTTCCCAAGTTTAAGCAAGGTATCAAATCACCCTAAATGTTGGCCAATCAATTAGAGAGCATGAAGCATGAAGTTGAATGAATAGATATTAAACCATTGATTGCAAAATTAAAGTGAAAGACAATTGTTAATCCATACAAGAGTTCCTGATAATCCTAGATTAAAGAGTTTAGCTACACATGATCATGAAAACCAGAGGCAAACTTGAAGTGAAAGTCAAATACATAATAAATACTCTAAAGGACAAAAGAAAGAAAGAAGAAACTCAGAAATGAAAGCTTGTTCCATCTTCCCTCTTCAATCTTTAGCCTCATTCTCCTTCAAGATGCCTCCTTAGCTTTCTCTAGCCCCCACACACTAGGAATAGAGCAAATACAACCTAGAATGATGTCTCCTTCCTCCCCTCCTCCCATATGAAGCCTCAAACCCTCAAAAAGTCTAA
Organism: Erythrophleum ivorense; assembly: GCA_026724425.1. NCBI lineage: Eukaryota > Viridiplantae > Streptophyta > Magnoliopsida > Fabales > Fabaceae > Erythrophleum > Erythrophleum ivorense. The sequence continues at coordinate 2,481,867 of JAIUCV010000036.1, read as the reverse complement.
AAACAAAACGCTGCATTTAGTTAATTTGTATTGCACTGCAGCTCAACATGTTGTGCCGCGGCCAGATTGAGTTCTGGGAGAATATGAGCTGCGGCCTACCTATGACGTGTCGTGGTGAGATTGGCTTCCGGATAGCTTCAGTGGCATGCATGCTCCTCCCCTCAGTGCATAGCGTTTCTGCCGTAGCGATGTTGGCTTCTATGTGACTTTGTGTCACGGCTCAACACACTCTCACCACAAATTTGGCTTCAATCGATTAGCACCGTGGCTCATCAAGCTCTAGCCGTGGCATCGTTAGCTTTTGGTTGAAGTTTTGTGCGGCAATAACATGATCCACCGTGGCGCAAGTTGTACAGCACGCTTATCCTTGATTTCTTCCTTTTTAGCCGCGCCGTGATGACCTCTTGGCCATGGCGAGATTTCAGAAATACCTACTTTGAAGCCTCTTTCACCTAAGATTGCTAAATGTTCTCTAAAACATGCATCCTATAAGAAGAACAAAGTGTGATTAGTTATCGGTATACTCAAAATTAAGGCAAAAATTATCATTTTTCAAGTAAGACTTGAGTATAGAGTTATTCATCCTAAGTATGTTTATTTTCTCTATAAAAGTATTATTTACCCTATAAGTGGAGGCTAACATTATATTTATTGAGAGAAAATATGTACAATAATATGAATAGTAGGGAATTATCACACCCCCAAACTTGAATGTTTACTCGTCCTCGAGCAAAACAAACCAAAAACACTATTAGAGTGACCATTGGCCTCGGGAACATTAATGACTGCTATGGTCCTCACTTGCTGCATCAAAAAGTGCATTCAATAGGAAGAACAAACCATATATGCTAGAAACAAAGTTCAAATGATAAAGTTAAGACTTCCAACCATTTCAAAGTGTGTGTGTGAATTTGGCTAAACACTCATCTCAAACAAGTATCAGAATTAATTTTTTACACTCCAACAAGTATAACCAGCCTCAACAACAGGAACTTCATAAGCTCACCTTTTTCCCTCTCTCTACTAAATTAGGTACCATAAAACCACTAACTCAAAAGAACTTTTAGGCTTGTAATGGGGCTAGGGCTGTGGCTACAAAGGATAGGCAAAGTCAGTGCAAAAGATCTTGAGAAAATCTATACGATAGTATACATAAACTAGAGGTCCCCTCAATGCACCTTAAGTAATGATTTTAACAGGATCTCTATCTCAAAATTTCTCTTTTTTTTTGAATGGTTGAATCAACCATACTGCTTGTTTCCTCATGATCACACTATTTTCTTTCTCTCAAGACAAGGGCAGGATTATAGACTTTTATAAGGCTAGTCAGGTTAGGCATTCCTGTTGGTAACTTCGAGGTAACAGAATAAAATGCAATCTTCTACAGTTTCTCTTTTTTTTTTCTTTTTTCTTTTTTTTTTGGCTCAAATAAGGTTCAAGCGTTAATGTAATTACAATAAGGTTAGGCTTAAAAGGCACAATCTTAACCAAGGAATGCTTGAATCATCTCTAAAGGTTATGCCATACCTATTGATTCACCTCAAGAAGGTAGAAGAGGAGTTTTAAAGCCTTGAATTTGAGACTAACCATACAAATTAGATTACAGAGAATTTTCTCCTAAAACTAGCAATTAATTCATGGAATGGCCAAACGGTACACATTATGGGTTTCAAAAATGGAAGAATTCTTAATTTATGCAATTGAACTAAGATCAAAACATAGATAGCATAGAATTCCTACCAAATAACTCTTAATACAAAACACTATCATTGGAAGTAGGCAAAAACAAAATTAGCAGGCTAACAAACAAACTAATTTGATACGAATTTCAAAAATTTTCTTGTCAAGCAAAAGTTCAAGTACAAAATCTCATGTTATTCCCATCAATTATGCTTGTCCAAACTATCATACCCCCAAACTTGAAATCAACATTGTCCCCAATGTTGAGGAACAAAGAAAGCCTAAGAGAAGTAAGAGGGATAGTTATGTACATAAGGATCTCACCTAAGCTGTTTCAAATATTTTTTGTTTTTGTTTTTGTTTTTGTAATTTTTTTATTTAACAAATACTAAATAATAATAATAATAATAATAATGGGAAATGAAATATAAAGACAATCACATAACAAGAAAATAACAAAGAAAACATCAAGACACTCTTACTGACAACAAAATAAAACAGTCAAAGTTCATAGTGCAGATAACTAAATCGATGCAATTGACATAATGAGAAGGGAAATAGAGAAGGGTGTCAGATGTCAGGGTCCTGTGGTGGCTACTGAGGTGGCTTCAAAGGTGGTTCTTGAAATGGCTCTGGAGGCGACTCCTGAGGAGGGGATCCAGCGAGACTGAGTACAAAGTCAGGAGGAGGTGGAAGTTCAAATGGGCCCCACTGGAGACGGCTGGCTAAATGTCTCCAACATTGGCACTGCCAATGGTCCATAGCTTGAGCTCAGAGGGAAAAATCTTACATCATCGTGAACAGAGCCTCCAAGGAATGTGCCTGTGCCGTAGATGGTGGTAGATCCTGAGTTGGCAAATAGGGTGGCTGATTTGGTTCAACTAGAAACTCCACTGGCTCCTTAACAAGCTGCTCTATGGGCTCATCAATAGGCTCCTCTACTGGCTCATTCCTCTCAGCCTCCATATCACCAATCATCAGAATAGGAAAAGGGCTTCCTTGGGGGGAGGAGCTCCTCATGCAACTCAAATGGAACCTCTACAACGGTGCACAACTCTATGATCAAATGAGGATGTGCCAGGCCAGAAACTGTAGACTGAGAAATCTTCTTAATGTTCTAAAAAATAATGTAACAGACATCTATCGGTCTCCTAGTCATGATCAGGTAAATCAGGATTGCTTGGTCAATGGTTACATCACTCAAATGGCTATTTGGGAGCAAGTTAGTGCATACGAAGTGAGCCCAATAGTGGGCACTCGGTTTAAATTACTCCACAAAATGCCCTTGGGTATCCCTCGTGACATCTTCCAAATATTCTGCCCCGAAAGAGTCAATTTTGCAGCAACATCATTTAAATCGAGGTCTCCCCACTTATCTAGTACATGCAGAACTCACAGTTAGTCACTAAAGAGAGGTGATATCTGTCTTGAATCACTTGCTCATTAATAGTAACTGTGCGTCCTCAGACTCTATACAAATATTCACGACAAAACGGGGCATTAGTGTAGAATTCATGGATGATGGGCACCACTGTAGCTATTGGCTCATAACAGAATGTTCCTCATCTTCTGCTAGAGATTTGATCTGCTACTTCTTGACTCTCGGTAGGTGCAACACTAAATTTCCTCCAGGGAATCAGAGCTCTATGAAAAGTGACTTTATTGTAGCGCTCCTGAGCTGCCAAGGAAACGAAGCGAGAGCAATCAAATGAAGTAGAAGAGCACGATGATGCTTCACCCCGTGCTTTCTTCTTTGGAGCCATTAGAAAGAAACCTTCTAAAAGAATTTATAGACAATTAACATAGGTAATTGAGCAATAAGGATGACACAAAAGCCCTAGTCTTATGCAATTCCAGTTTCTGCTAAACAATTAGGATCCCTCTTTAAACATAGCACAAGGTGAACCTACATATGACCTCTATGATGAACAAAGTGATCTAACTAACATGTAAACACCATAAGTTAATAATCTAACAATCATACAAATTAACCACTTCACAATCCCAAATGGAGTAAAACTCTTGTCCAGATAATTCTAATCGGAGGAGACACAAGGATAATACATTGTTGCGCACAAACAAGAGTGAATCAAGGAGTAACTTTCTCTCAAGCACTGAAGCAAATAGTTAGTGTGCAGGGTGGCAATTTCAAAATTTGAAGAATTCTAGACATCCCTGAGCATCATCCATCAGCTATATGCAAACATAGAGGAAATAGATGGATAAAAGCATGCAGAAAAGAGCCACACACACTACAAGTTCATTCAGGCATTTTATCAAATAGCTGGTGTGCAACAATTTTCTTCACAATTACAACATTCAACCCAAATCAAAGGACCTCCATCTATTTTTATAGAGCCATCCAATAAAGAGAAAAACTCAGTTGCCAGAGAAGTGACCAATGCTACTATAAATTGGAGACTTACCTTTAAGTTCAAACTAAAGAAATGTTGAATAGGGAAAGAGAAAAAAGAGAATGGAGGCGCGATGGAGAAGCAGCAGCACAAAGGAGATAGGGGAAGAAGGAAGGAACTTTCAACAATTGACCATAGAGGGGAGAATAGGAGTGGAAAAAGACAATGGCAAAGGAAGTGGAGGAGGGCACGGGACAAGTCAAGAGGTGAGATTGCTGAAAAAATGCAAATGAACCTTTTAATTTTGCAAACTCCCATTTTTTTAATAAATTATATGACTTACGTCGCAGCTTAGACTAGTGAGCTATGGCTAAACTTGCCATTGCCACTAAGTGGAAACTACCCAACACGATGCACATCGCGGCTTGATGAATCACGCCACAGCTAATCTTGCTATTGGGCCTAAGGACATCGCAGCGGTGTTTGTAACACCGCAGTGAAATTCGCCACTGACTCCATCTGAAAATACCCTCATACGATTCACGCTGCGGCCTTAGTTTTTGAGCCACAATGAATTTTGCTATTGCCCTCATGGACGCTGCGGCTATTCTTGTTGCATCGCAGTGACATTAGCTCTTGACTTTGACTATGCCAAGTGCAAAATCATTGAGTCGCGGCATAAAATTACCCTAATACATCCATTCAAAAATTCTTTCTATTCTTACAACTATACACTATTTTCTTGCTTTGAACACACCAAGTTTTGAAATTTAAAGTACAAAACAAGAAATAAATCAATATCATAAAGTTAAAAATACTCCCTTTTCTTCTTTTTGGCTTTTATGTTCTTGACTTCATTGTTGCATGAATTGCTTAGACCTCTTCCCATGGCTTCGCATGATTAGCACCCTTCACTAGATTCTCCTAAAACCAAAAATATGTAACCAAAAGTTACCAACATAAAATTCTCACACTCTTTAATCTAAAAAATAAAATTAAAAGGAAAGGAACTTGGGTTGCCTCCCAAGAAGCGCTAAGTTTATAGTCCTTAGTCCGATTTTCAATAACTTCACATGCAATCCTTCAGTGTGATTGTGGACTTTTGATGGTCCACCTCTCCTCCTTGATAGTGTTTGAGTCTCTGACCATTAACTTTGAATTTTTTGTTTGACTCTTTTTCCATGATCTCCACAGAACTGAACGGAGAGACATCAACTACTTAGAGGGTCCTGACCACCATGACTTAAGCTTGCCAGGAAAGAGTTTAAGCCTTGAGTTATACAGCAACACCAGTTGACCAGGCTCAAACTTCCTTTGTAAAATTTTCCTATCATACCATTGCTTTGTCCTTTTTTTATAGAGCTTGGAGCTTTCATAAGCATAAAGTTTGAATTCATCAAGCTCATTAAGTTGCAACAGTCTTTTCCTACTAGCTCTTCTCAAGTCAAAATTCAATTTCTTCACAGCCCAAAAAGCATTATGCTCCAGTTCGACTGGTAGGTGACAGGCTTTACCAAAGACAAGCTAGCAAGGAGACATACCAATTAAAGATTTAAATGCAGTATGATAAGCCCACAAAGCATCATCTAACTTTTTAGCCCAATCCTTTCTTGAGGGACCTACTGTTTTCTCTAAAATCCTCTTTATCTCTCAATTAGAAGCTTCACATTGGCCATTAGTCTAAGGATGATATGCCAATGCCATCTTGTGTTGCACTCCATATTTCTTTAGTAATCCTTTGAGCTGGCGATTGTTAAAATGAGTCCCTTCATCACTAATGATTGCTCTAGGGGCTCTGAATCTGGTAAAAATATTCTTCTTTAGAAATTTCACTACCACCCTCACATCATTAGCATGACAGGCCACTACCTTAACCCACTTTGTCACATAATCCACAGCAACAAGTATGTATTGGTTGTTTTAAGAAGAGGTAAAAGGCTCTATAAAGTCTATCCTCTAAACATCAATGCTTCCACTTCCAAAATATTATTCAAAAGCATCTCATGTCGTTTAGATATGTTACTAGCTCTTTGGCATTTATCACATATCCCTACAAAAATATGAGTATCCTTGAATAATGAAGGCCAATAAAAGCCCGATTAGAGGATTTTGGCTGCAATTCTTTACCCATTAAAATGCCCTCCATATTCAGCTGCATGACATCTTAGTAGGATATATTCTTACTCCTCGTCTAGCATGCATCTTCGCAATATTTGATCCGTACACATTATAAATAGGAATGACTTATCCCAGATATACAACTTTACATCATGCAGGAATCTCTTCTTCTAGTGTGAGCTCAAATCTAGAGGCAATACATGGCACACCAGATAATTCACATAATCTGCGTACCATGGCACTTTGTTTTGCTCCATAAAAAATAAGCTCTTATTTGGAAAGGTATCATTAATCTATTTCTTTTGGTTATCCTGAGCTTCAGTACTTAGTCTAGACAAATAATCGGCTACATGGTTCTCACTATCGTTTTTATCAACAATCCCTATATTAAATTCTTGTAGAAGCAGAACCCACCGAATAAGCCTTAGTTTGGAGTCCTTCTTCTTAATCAAATACTTAATGGCTAACTGGTCTGTGAAAACCATAACCTTGGTGCCTACCAAATAAGATCTGAACTTCTTAAATGCATATATTGCTACTAACAACTCTTTTTTAGTGGTGGTATAATTTAGTTGAGCATCAGATAGAGTTTTACTAGTATAGTATATTAGATGAAAGAGCCTCCCTTTTCTTTCCCCTAATACAGCCCCCACAGTATAGTCGTTGGCATTACACATCACTTCAAAGGGCTTGGTCTAGTCAAGTGCCACGATAATAAGGGCAGATACTAATTTCTTCTTCAACTCTTCAAAAACAATATGACATTGATGGTCAAAACTGAATGGAGTGTCTTTCTCAAGTAGTTGACAAAGGGGCTTGACAATTTTTGAAAAGTCTTTAATAAATCTTCTATAAAAGGCCGTATAACCCAAGAAACTCTTCTCCTTTTACACTAATCGGAGGTGGAAGTTCCTCAATTAGAGAAATTTTAGCCTTGTCCACTTTAAGGCCTTTACTTGAGACTCGATGACCAAGTACTACACCTTCTTGCACTATAAAATGACCTTTTTCCCAATTTAGGACTAAATAAGTTTCCTCACATCTCTTTAGAACTTGCTCTAAATTAGTAAGGCATTCTTCAAATGAGTCCCCGAAAACAGAGAAATCATCCATAAAGATTTCCATGGTCTACTTAATCATATCAGAGAAAATAGACACCATGCATCTCTGAAATGTAGCTGGTGCATTGCACAGTTCAAATGGCATTCTTCTGAAAGCAAACGTGCCATAAGGACATGTGAAAGTTATCTTCTCTTGGTCTTCCAGGGTTATAGCAATTTGATTATATCTTGAATACCCATCCAAGAAGCAGAAGTAAGCTTTCCCAGCTAATCTATCCAACATTTGGTCAATGAAGGGCAATGGAAAATGTTCATTCCTAGTGGTAGTGTTTAGTTTTTGACAGTCCTTACATACCCACCATCCTATCACTGTCCTAGTGGGAATTAGCTCATTGTGGGTGTTAGCCATTACAATCATGCCTCTTTTCTTAGGGACACATTGAACTGGGCTCACCCATGAGCTGTCTGAGATTAGATAGATAATCCTAGCATCAAGCCATTTCAAGATTTCCTTCTTGACCATTGCCTTCATTATTGGGTTGAGCCTTCTCTTATATTCAATAGACTTCTTATGGTTATCCTCCAATAGCATCTTGTGCATGCAAATTAAGGGACTTATCCCTTTTATGTCTGCTATTGACCATCCAATGGCTCTCTTGAAACCTTTAAGGACCCAGAGAAGCTCCATTTCTGTTGCTCAGAGAGAGCAGCAGAGATGATTACGGGTGAGGTGCATTCTTCTCCTAGGTATGCATATTTCAAATGGGATGGTAATGGCTTCAATTCTAGAGATGGAGGTTCCTCCACTGATGGTTTCAGCACAGATTTGACTCTAATTAATGCATTGAGTGGTTCAAACCATTGAAAAGCCTTGGAATTCTTTTGAGTAGCTTCCAATAGCTTGATACATTCACTCACTCTATTATGCTTCTTCCTAGCCATTCCAACTAATGATGCTTCTAGAGGATCCTTAAGGGTTGATTCAATGAACTCGTCATGTACTACATGGGTTATTAGACACATAAAGCAACATTCTTTTGGTTCATTTTGGCTCTTCATTGCCTTGTACATGTTGAATGTCACCTCTTGGTCATTCACTCTCATAGTAAGCTCTCCTTTTTGTATATCAATCAATGTTCTTCCGGTGGCCAAAAAAGGTATACCCAAAATGACAGGGATATCCTTATCCTCTTCATAATCTAAGACTATAAAATCTGTTGAAAAAATTAGTTTATCAACCTTCACCAGGACATCTTCAATAACCCCATTAGGGTAAGCTAAAGATCTATCAGCTAGTTGTAAAATGACGGTTGTTAGCCTTGCCTCTCCTAATCCAAGCTTTTTGAAAGTTGACAGTGGCATTAGGTTCACACTTGCCCCAAGGTCACACAAAGCATTTCCAGTGAAATGTTTCCCAATGTTACAAGGAATGGTAAAACTTCTCGAGTTTTTCATCTTAGGTGGTAATTTCTTTTGCATAATAGCACTGCATTCTTGAGTTAAAGCCATCGTCTCAAATTCTCCAAACCACCTCTTATTAGACAGCACATCCTTCATAAGCTTAACATAACTTGGTATTTATTCCAAAGCTTCTACAAATGGAATATTAATGTAAAGCTGCTTGAAGATTTCCAACAATTTCTGATATTGCTTGTCCAAATTTTTCTTCTTGAAGCGTTGAGGAAATGTTAGTGGGGGAATGATTCTCTCTTGACTTTTCTCTTAACTATTCTTCTCAACATTGTCTTTCCTCTTCTCCACCACTTCACTTTTCTCTTCCACAGGTTTCTCCTTTTCAACCTTCTCTTCCACCTTGCCTTGATCTTAGTTAGACTTATTAGCTTGCTTTGATGGTAATACTTCTGGCAACTTTTTGCTGCTTCTCAATGCAATAGCCTTACATTCCTCTTTCCCTTCTCTTCTGGGGTTAGCAATAGTGTCACTTGGTAGCAACCCGAGCTATCTTGAATTTATAGAAGAGGCCAATTGGCTAATTTGCACTTTTATATTTCAGATTGTGGTTTCATATTTTGTCATTGTTGCCTCTTGTTGGCCTAAGATGGCATCTTGCTTAACCATATACTGCATGAGCATTTTCTCCATGTTTAGCTTCTTTTCTATCATCAGTGGTCTTCCTTGAGCAAAAAATCCAGGGGGATGAGAAGGTCTCATACTAGAAGAGGATGGGCCTAATTTTGTCTCTAGCTCCATCAGAAATTTGGATGATTTCTCCATCCTGGGTTATAGGTGTTGGAATAGGAATTATTTTGGTTTTTCCCATAGTTGCCCATGTAGTTGACTACTTCTACCAAAGAAAGGCATTGATCACTATAGTGTTGTTTTCTACAGTGCTCACAAGTGATGACCAAAGCTTGAATAGCATTAACCCTCATTAGTGTACTGAAGTGCGTTTCAAGACTATCAAACCTCTTGTTTATTACAGCTATTTAAGCCGAGAGTGTGCTTAGAACATCAATTTCATGTACCCCAGCCACCTTTTTCTTATGAGGTCTGGATGTAGACCATTGGAAGTTAGCTGCCATATTCTCCAGCAAATTATATGCTGCATCCACATTTAAGTTGCGTATGATACTCCCATTGGAAGCTAAATCAAGGATGGCTTTTGTTTCAGGTAACAATCTATTATAGAAAGTTTGCACTTGCACCTATTTAGGAAATCCATGATTAAGGCACTTTTTCAACAATTCCTTGAATCTCTCCTAGGCTTCATATAATGGCTCATCATCTTGTTGCATGAAGGAGGTGATGTCATTTCTTAACTCTACTGATCGAGCTGGTGGAAAAAATCTGGCTCTAAATCTTGTGACTAGATCATCTTAAGTAGCGATGGACCCATCCGGCAATGAGTTGAGCCATATCTTAGCCTTGTCTTTTAATGAAAGTGGAAAGAGCCTCAGCCAAATTGCATCATCCGAAACTCCATTTTGCTTAAAGGAATCACACACCTCTAAGAAGTTGGAGAGGTGAGTGTTCGAGTCTTCAAGAAGGGAGCCATTAAATTACCCAGCCATTTGAAGCATCTGCAGCACCACTTGCTTCATTTCAAAATTGTTTGCTTGAATGGCTGGTCTTCTTATACTGGAGTGGTATCCTTGCATATTTAAAGTAGCAAAATCATTTATTATGGTTGAGTTAGAATTTTCACTATTGTCTCTCCAAATTTGATTAGATGCTTCTTCAAATTCTTCTTGAAATAAAACCACTTTTAGACTTACAATTTCTTGCATATAAGGTTGTACATTCACAGAAGGTAGCCACTGCAAAATAGAATAGAAAAGAAATTAAAAATAAGTAAAGTAAAAATATATATAGTGCTTAAGTTCAAACTAGGTATGCTAGTATCAATATTGACAAGGAAATATTTTGGCACACAAATCCTTGGCGACGGTGCCAAAAACTTGTTGCTCTATTTGAAGCGTACACACAAGTATACGTATCGTGAAGGCAATATAGTGATAAGAAAAGATCGCTTCCTTGAGAATTTGTTATCAAAACAATGCCAAGTACTAAAATTCACACCCTAACTTAAATCAAGCAAATCAATTTTTAATAGTTGGTGTTAACATAAAATTATTTATGGACCAAAAGCTATACAGAGCTCGGGATTAATATTTGGATGTTTCGGGTGATTAGTGGCATCTAGGATTATTAGTTCCTCTTGTATTTCATAACGAATTGCTCAACACTCATAATCTTTGCTCTCAATGATAATATATGTTGGCCTAGGGTTCATTTATTCCTATAAGTATTCTTCCAAATCTCATATAGGGTTATCCAATCAATTCCATAATTCCTTATAAAATCAACAAGGATCAATTCGTTAGCATAATACCTAATTAGACCATGTGAGGCTAATGAGTATATTCCTATCTCATTAACTAAACCATCCACTTTTCCTAGTAAGCTTTAAGTACTCACACCACTCAACTCTTGATCTAACTTCTCTTTCCCTTTCCCAAGTTCAAGCAAGGTATCAAATCACCCTAAATATTGGCCAATCAATTAGAGAGCATGAAACTTGGAGTTGAATGAACAGATATTAAACCATTAATTGCAAAATTAAAGTGAAAAATAATCGTTAATCCATATAAGAGTTTCTAATAATCCTAAATTAAAGTGTTTAGTTACACATGATCATGAAAACTAGAGGCAAACTTGAAGTGAAAGTCAAATACATCAGAAATAATGGAAAGGACAAAAGAAAGGAAGAAGAAACTCATAAATGAAAGCTTGTTTCAGCTTCCTTCTTTAATCCTTAGCCTCCTTCTCCTCCAAGATGCCTACTTAGCTCTCTCTAGCCCCTACACACTAGGAATAGAGCAAATACAACTTAAAATGACGGCTCCTTCCTCCCCTCCTCGCATATGAAGCCTCAAACCTTCAAAAAGTTTGGAAACAAAACGTTGCATTTAGTTAATTCATATTGCGTCACAGCTCAGCATGTCGCGCCGCTGCCACATTGAGTTATGGGAGAATATGAGCCACGACCTGCCTATGATGCACCACGGCGAGATTGGCTTTTAGAAAGTTTTAGTGGCATGCACGCTCCTCACCTCGGCGCATAGCATTTTCGCCGCGACAATGTTAGCTTCTGTGTGACTTTGTGTCGCGACTCAACAAACTCTCGCCATAGATTTGGCTTCAATCGATTAGCACCGCAGCTCATCAAGCTCTAGCTGCAACGTCGTCAGCTTCTAGTTGAAGTTTCACCACAGTGATAACATGATTCGCAATGGTGCAAGTTGCACAGCACGGTTATCCTTGATTTCTTCCTCTTCAGCTGCGGTGTGATGAGCTCTTGGCTTCGACGAGATTTCAAAAATACCCACTTTGAAGCCTCTTTCACCTGAGATTGCTCAATGTTCTCTGAAACATGTATCCTATAAGAAGAACAAAATATGATTAGTTATCAGTATACTCAAAATTAAGGCAGAAATTATCATTTTCCAAGTAAGACTTGAGTATAGAGTTATTCATCCTAAGTATGTTCATTTTGCTCTATAGAAGTATTATTTACCCTATAAGTGGAGGCTAACATCATATTTACTGAGAGAAAATATGTATAATAACATAAATAGTTAGGAATTATCACTAAGGTGGTAGCTTATTCAGATCCAGGTCTCTTGAAAATGGATTTGACAATTCTAGAGAAACTCTTTGATGGAACTGTCAAATTCACTTTCAAGAGACCTGGATCTGAAGAAGCTACCACCTCAGCTTCAAGATTGCGCCACTAAAAATTTTGGCAAAATAATTTTCAATACTTTAAAAATTTTGTGCTCAAGCTATTAGTGCTGACTTATACTTGTCGCCATTAAAACTTTTGAAGCAAAAGTTTTAAAATATTAACAAATTTTGCACCAAAAATTTTAATTTGTAAAAAAATTATGCGCCAAACTTTAGTGGCAACTTTATATGGTTGTAACATCCTATTCCTCCGTAAACGTGAGAAACGCGATGTTCGGTTTCTCCGTAAACGGCATAAATGGGCTAAATATAAAAGGAAGTCCTCGAAATAGAAGGAATTAGGATCAACTAAAATTATGATAAAATTATAAATAATGAAAAATGAGGATTTTAGCCTTGATTTGCCTAGAAATCAGGGTCGGAGTGATTCAAAAAATTTTCCAAATAAAGTAGGGGCATTTTTGTAATTTTTGAAAAATTTTGAAAACTCATAGAAGGGCTTCTTAAATGAAAATTTTGAGCTTTCCGGGGTTCTCAAAGGCCTTGAATACCATGGGAACCCCTAAAACAATTGAAACCCCTCCGGTGAGCGATTTCGGCTATCAGTTAACCGAAACTTTGACCAAATAGTTTATAATGGTTTCAGATCCTTTTTGAGTGATTCCAAAAGCAATTCTTATGATTAAGAGCCTAAGGAATATGATGGAAAAGACGGATTTCAAAAAGGAGTTGATATGAGCCTAAAATGAGAAAGCCAAGAAAAGGGACTAAAATACAGAAAGTAAAAAGTTGTATAAAGTGACTTTTAGCTTCTTTTTCTTATCCACATTCCAGTAGCTCCTCATTCCATAATTTATTTCTGCCCTAAAAATAGAGGAGGAAGCCAGCTCTCTTAGGCGCATAAGGAGAGGAGATTTTGAAGAGAGAAAAAGCAAGGAAAAGGTAGGAAAATTTATGAAAATTTAAGCTTTTTCTCTTGCAAGTTGCTCTTCCTTCTTCTCCTCTTTATTTCCATGGATTTGATGATTTTTTAGGTCTGTATGGAGGGCAGAACAGAGGTAGAAAAATTCGGATTTGGAGAGGAGAGCTAGAAGAAAAGGGAAAGCATTTAAGGAAAGCTCAAAATCAAGGTAAAAATCTTAGTCTCCATGCTTCACTTCTCTTGGCCTTCTTGTGTGCAATTTGTCCTCCCTATAACCAACCAAGGAGAGAGTGTTTTTGGGTAGAACCAAGAATGAATCATATGAATTAGGCTATGGGAACTTTGATTATGCCAAGAAATTGCAAGAAAAACTAATGAAATCTAAGTTGGAAAAGTGTAGTGCATTTGAAGGGATTGTAAAAATTGATTTAATTTATGAATTTCCTTGGCCATTTAAATGTTCCATTGTGCTCCTAAGACCTCTAAGAAGCATCCCAAGTGGCTCTCCCATCAAGGAAAAATTGAAAACCCCTTGAACCCCAAATGCTTCCATAATGTCAGCCTAGGACAGATGGAGGGGTTAGAGAGTGTTTTAATTTATTCTAGCCTTAGTTTGGGACTTCATATGATGGTAGAAGGTGGGAGGAACCCTTGGAAAAAATTTAGAAGCCATAGATAGTGAGATGGAGGTGTAGGCTCTATAATGTAGCATAATAAAGCAACTCCTAGCTAGGCTCCTTAAAATAATTGTGTGATGACTCCAAGAGATCTAAATAGAGTCAAGAATCATAGATTAAAGGAGAGAAGGGAGCCAAGATCATGAAATTTTGTAGTTGCTTCATGAAGTGCCTTATGGAAGCATAATGGAGCCATAAACCAAAATAGCATCATGTAAAGTGTGTATAATGCTAAGGCTTATTCCCATGAGTAATTCATGTTTCTTTTGGTGTGTCTAGGCCAAGAGAAATGATTTCCACCTCCTTGGGTGTGTGAGGTCAAGGGAGAGGACTCAAGACTTAAGGAAAAAGTGTGTAATTGCTTCCAAGGTAGCTCTCTCCACCTTTCTCATGCATGGATGTGTGTTTAGCTTATTTTAGAATGTGTGTATGTGTATTTTCAGGCCATGGAAGTATGCTAGCATGATTCTATATGCCATGACTTCATGATGACTTATTATGTTCTCAAATAAATGTATGATGTTTGTTTGAATTTACTTGAGTGTAGAAAGGTCAAGAACTCTTAACCTTGGTGAGGATGAGCCAAGAACCCTTGAGATTGGTTGAGATATAACAAAGAGTCTTCCAAAAGAAAAGTGGGCTCCCAAAGTATGGTTGAGTCCAAAGCTCCCAAAGAAAGGGTGAGGCAAGTCCAAAATCCATGAGGAAAAGTGTGAGGCCAATTTAAACACTTGATGAGCTCTTGAATGTTTTATATGACTTGTTCACATGCCAAGCTTGCTTCTTGAATATTTATGACTTCCATTTTATTCATGCATGCATTTTCAAGACTTGCTTTGCATATATTATGTATGATTGAATGGGAGATGAGCTATTGAGATTTTTTGAATCTCATCCCCTCTTCTTCAATGATCTAATATGCTAGGTGGACTAAGTGGACATGGTCATGGGAGCCAACAACATTGAAGAGAGAAGATTGACAACCATATGCCTAGCTTTTGCCTTTTTGGAACTATAATGATGTTTCATGATATATATTATTGTTGTAAATGGTCTATGACCCTTGAGACATGTATAATTATGCTATTATATGATGTAGAAATGGAAGTATGTGTTATGTGAAGGATGGAATGTGAATTGAGTATGTATGACAAAGATAGCTTCATGAATGAGTTTATGGAAATGTGCATATGTGTGGATGAAAAGGCCAAAATGAGATGCATGAGATTTGGGACCATTTGGGTAGCTCACACAAGTCTTAAATGTACTTTTAAACTTGACCAAAAGGTCCAAGACCAAGAGAAAGCCATTTGGCAAGTTTGGTACCTCATGTGGAGCCAAATTTGACCATAATAGAACCCTATGTCACATTTTGGCCAAATGAGTTAGTCTTGATCTGCAATTTGGCATGCAATTAGGTCTTATTAATAGATTTTTGGTAAGCTAAAGATTATAATTTTTAGAGGTTTACAGAATATTTGATGATTTTTCAAATTTGGCAAAATTTATGGTTTTGGTCTGCTACACTATTCATATGGTCCAAAAATGAATTCTATCACATGAGGCTCAAATGATGTCCAATTGCCATTAAATTTTATACAAAGAAACTAGATAACCACAGTGACTCATGCCAACTAGAATCAGCTCATTTGGAGGTCTAGAGAAGGAGATATGAATTTTTGAAGTTTTTGTCCAATATTAGTAATTTTGCCCGACCAGAGGTATTGTTCCATTGAATTCTGAGGATTGCACTTGATGAACTGGTCTATAGATATTTTTCCACTCTATTTAACATCCACATCTTTCCATATTGATATCATTTGCATAGATTGGATTTTTTTGGAATTAATTCGACATTTTCAAATTTTTCTGCAGAATTCTATATTAGTTCCAGGATGTAGTCAGACCTTTGGACCATTTTGGATGTCAAACATCCTCTGTGAAGAATGTTATGGTTTGGGCATATTTTTAGTGTGAAGTAGACATCCATAAAAATGACCAAGATTGCATGATTTCAATGTTTTTAGAATTAGTTAGGATTTTTCAAATTTTGGTCAGAAACTAGATCAAATCTGGCCGAGAATGAATCTCCATATTCCATGTTTCATTTCGGTTCTCATGAGTTGTGGGCATAATTTTGTGATGCAAATAAGTTGTTTGATGTAATTAAATGTGAGAATGTATAGTATGAGCTCACACGGTCCACGTGATACCGATTGCAATTTTTAAGTATGACGCAACGCAAATAAACTCATTATTTTCAGTCCCTTTTTCATGTGCTCTCATGGAAATGATGATGTGAAGCTTATGAATGTTATGAAATGAGCTAGAATTTATGGTGTTACAATGGTCGCCCCTAAAACGTTGTTGCAAAAATTTTGTTAGTCTTGGCAAGATATTTTTGTGGTAAGAAGATGCTGCCACTAAAGAAAAGACAAAATTAGTTATCATTAATAGTTTTGAAAAAAAACTTTAAAATTTTAACAAATCTTTCAAACTTTTAGCCGCAAGTTGTGTCGCCACTAAAAGTTGTATTTAAGAGCGACTTTTGTGTATTACCACTAAAAGAGCTTTTAGTTGCGACTAATTATTGCCATTCAAATTTTGGCATAAAATTTTTTATGCAAGGACATTAGTTTCAGCCTTATGTCACCATTAAAAGTCATCACTAAATGTCTTTAGTGACAACTTTTTTTTTTGTCGCCACTAAAAGTTTTGTCAAAATACTGTACATTTTTTTAGTGACAATTATTAGTAGTAATTTTTTTATGTCACCGCTAAAAGTATACTTTTAGTGATGACATTTTTGGTTGTTACTAAAAGTTGTTATTAAAAGTCTATTTTTTTGTAGTGAGAGTCTTTATACATTGTAATGTGTCGATGTTCCAAACCTAAAGAAAACAAGAGAGCTATTAATCCTTTCGAGAAATCCAACTATGGTAAAAAGTAGTAGTAAATGGAAGCAAGTTTAACTAAAATAATTTTATCATTGTTATTTTTAGGGATTAAAGGTAAATATTGCATGATTTAGCATAATAAAATACATATCATCTTAAAATACTAAAAAAATACAAGATATGATCACACTAGTTTCATATATGAAATCTCACATGGCAATATTCAAATGTTTTACTAATTTTTAAAAAAGGATCATATGTAAATGCTAAAAATAAAAAACAAAGAGGGAGTAGCATGACTTAAATTATAAAGATTCGATCATTGGACATTCTAATTATTGTAAATATAGTTGAAGATATTATATATATTTAACAAAGCTCTACTTAGGGAAACACTTAAAAGAACAAAAAGTAGAAACTTCTAATTTGGAGACATACCTTTATGTTATGGTCCATGAAAGGGCAAGAATATTTGTTAAATGATTTGTTAGGTAGGTGAAATGAAATCTCTAAGTGCATTTGAATTTTTTTTTTCATTTAGAGACTATTGTCTTCAAGACTTCATTGGTATGCATTCAATGGGTGATAGTGCACTGAAGTTGAGAGGTTTATATATGTGAAAGGTTCGAGAAGCTTATGGGTAGGTTGGCCTTGTGAGCTTTGATTCACTAAGCCATAATACATATCATCATCATCTAATGAAGAAGTTACAAAATGAAATTAAACTACAAGAACTATTGAACAAATTGAAGGGCATAAAAGTGTGGTTGAATTTATGTGGGAATTATAACCAAAAGAAAATAATAAAAAGCAACTTTCTTACAGTGAAAATCAGTATACATAATAAAGAAAAGTTTTTTATTATAGAATTATTGTTTTTAAACTGGCTATGATGTGATAATTTTTTATTTTTAACTTTTAAAATAATGTAAATAAATACTATATCATAAACAAATAATTCAAAGATATATAAATATTTATATTATAATTACCAATTAATTAGAACTAAATCAACTTCAAGAAAATTATATTAAGAAAAATTAGAATAAGATAGATAATATATATATGTATAATAAATATTATGTAAAATAAAGAAATAAAGAAATAAAATTTAAAATTTAAGATAATTCAAATATATATTATAAGTACTAATTAATTAGGAATAAATCAAATATAACGAGAATTATGTAGGAAAAGTTAGAATAGGAAAGATATTATACAAAATAACTAAAAATGACAATTTATTTATATGTTCATGGTATATTAAAAAATAATATATCAAGAGTTTTAATATCATATATACTTTGTTCTATGAGAACATTTTCATATCACACATTCATAAATTTTATCCTTATTTATAATATATTTTGAAATTGAAGATTTTCAAAATTTTAAGATTTGCTTCCTCATAATAAAATAATAAGAATTATTTGAAATGATATTTGAAATAAGAAAAACATAATTAAGATGCAAATGAAAAGTGTTATCTTGTTGTTTATACACTCACTAATAAGGACTAATAGTATAATAATATATTAAGAGTTTTAATATTATATATATTTTGTGTCTATGAGAACATTCTCATATCACACATTCATAAATTTTACTCATATTTATAATATATTTTGAAATTGAAGATTTTTAAAAATTTAATATATGCTTCCTCATAGTAGAATAATAAGAATGATTTGAAATGATATTTGAGGTAAGAAAAATATAATTAAGATGCAAATGAAAGGTATCATTTTGCTGTTTATACATTCACCAATAAGGAACAATAATATAAGTCCTTTATACTAACTCAAGACACAATCTCAATATCTTTAGCAATGCCTAAAACTATACTAAGTATAAATTATCAACTAACTATCCAATTAATACCCTACGATATCAATTTGATTAAACACAAATTATAATAACCAAAGCTTCAAATTTACTTTAAATTCCCTATCATCACTATTAATCTCAAATCCAGAATATTTTTCTTCTAAATAAAACTTCTTAAATTTAATTTGAGTTTAAGAATGACCTTATGGAGATTGTTAGATAAAAATTTGAGGGTGAATTCATACTCTGGGGGATTAAACTCAAATCCCAAATTGGAAGCTTCAACAATAGTGGAAGTTGTGGCCTCTTTGTGAACTATAATAGCGTGAGGATGGTGGAGCAGAACGCAAAGGTAGTGACTAGAGTAGGTGGCGATGATGGTTAGATGAAGGGGCTGAATGGTGGCTGCACAACAAATTTGTTAATAAAGGGAGAAAGAAGATGATGAATAGTTCTAGAGATAGGGCTACGTTTGCGAAAATGGGAGGAGAGAAGAGAGGAAGAGAAGAGAAAAGAAAAAAAGAAAAAGAGAGAAAGAAAGGGATTTAGGGTTTTCTACTACTAGAATTGGAATAATGTACTAATAAATTTATTTTGAAATCCGATAATTAAAATGAAGTCTTATAAGTATTTGGATTTAATATGGATAAAAATAGGTATAAAAAGAATCTTATTGGGTATAAATAAGTATCTAGATAACTCTATAAGATAATTTTTAGGTTTCAAAATTTAGTTAGAATTTATTGATTATTACTTTCTATCTTAAGATAATTTATTTAGTACTAATAAATTATTTCCAATTATTATTATTATAAATGTCATTTTTAGGTTATTATACAATAGGACTTGAATTTTCCACTAGCTCGCAATGACAATTAGCAATAGCAAGAAGAAGGAGAAGAAGTGTCAATATAGCAATGACCACAGTGAATCAAATGAAGGTCTTGTTATGGGACAGGCTACCATTATCTTTGACTCATGAGTTTCTTTTTTCTTCATGTACGTCAAATTTTATATTAACTCTTTTCAATTTTGATAATTCAAAGTGATATATCATTTTTCTAATCTATTTTTTATATTATTATTATTATTATTATTATTATTATGACAATAATTTTTCTGTAACATCTTTTTGATAAAAACTTGCATTCTAATATCTTAATACAAATTTTATAAAAATTTAAATCAATAAAATGTGACTTCACAAAGAAAAAATATATATATTAAGAGGAATATAGAATAACTTACTCTATGTTCCTCATAATATATATATGTATATATATATATATAACAAAACATGGAGTGCCTGACTCTATGTTCCCTTAATAGAAAGACGTAACTATTAAAAACATAGGAAAAAAAAGGATTAAGTATCCTGGCTAATAGTTTTTGTAGTTGAGCATTGCAGTTAATGCGTTTTGACAACATAGCAACAATGTCAAAAGGCCCAATTTTATTCTGCTCCTCCCTGCTCCATTCCTCCAAACATGTACTTTGTCATTGTTCCATCCTTGAATGTGAGTTGGTCGAGTCAAAGAGGAATTTCTTCAAGATTTTTTTTCTTGCATAAAATAAACAAAATTGAAATTTTATATTATTTTATTTTATTTTACTGAAAACAATTATGAAAATAAATAGCAGTAATATATCTTTTAAGATAGACAAAGACAAAGAGAGTATGAGAGTTTGAAAAATAAAAATCTTTTGTCGATAAGAAACAATTTATGAATGAAGCTAAAAATGACAGTTTTTGTTTATCTCCTTTGGGTTTAGCTCGTAATGTGATAAGAATAACTGTGATAATCAATAGGGATAAGAATAATCAATCCATAAAATTTTACAAAATAGAATATTAAACATATATTTAATAAAAACAATTTAACTAATTGTTAACACAAAAGATGATAGGCTACTGGCACTAGCTAAAAGTTAAATTTGCTGAGAAGACTAACCAAAGAATACTAGCAAAGGGGAAGAAGTCAATAAAAGCTAGTTGAAAACCTCCTTCTAAGACCCATGCTCTACATAATAAAGTGCCAAAAAATAGTAGAGCATGGATTCATCAATCAAGTGACTTCAAAGAGCAATAAACACCATGATCTTCAGCCCTAGGTCACTACATATACACACTTATGATGAAAGGACATGGTTAAGAAGGGAACATATGGCTGCCGATGAAGCAATAAATTAGACAAAGAGTGCCAAGAAACACATACAAAAAACTCCCAAAAAACTTACATTTTAACTTTCTTTATTTTTCAATCATCTACTGGCTTTGTTTAGAGCTTCACTTATAGCTTTCTTTGCTACTTTATTTACTCTTTCTAATCTAATTTCCAGTCAAGTTGTAGTGAATTCAAAGTTTGTACTATTTGTTATTATTAAATTCTTGAGCAATTATTTCTATTTACAAACTCTTTGATTCTACTATTTATACCCTTTCAAGACTATAATCATAAACTTAGCTATGTTAAGGACCTAAAGAGACTCTTATTCTAAGAAAATTGTGTCCTACTTCCTTTATTAACTCATAAATCAAGGACTAAATATTGGTTTCCAAGTTCAATTGCATAGCTAAGTTATCTTAACTATTAAAACTCCATTCTTGTTCTTGGAGTAGATAGGAATGAATGCAAAGCTAGTGTTTTTGTTGGCACCCTAAGGCATCTTTGCAACATTTGTAAATGGCTGGTATTATAAAGATCCACAAAACTCACTAATAGGAAGCTACACCTTTTTATTCATTGATCTATTTTAATCATGATAATTTTTCCAAGTTTCGTATAACAATATTAAATGCATACTATAAATCAAGTACATTAGATCAGGAAGCATGGTAGATGGCTGGAAATTAAAGAGAAAAATAGCATAAATAATCTACTAATTTTTTAGTATCTCACTCAAAAAAATTAATAACTAAGGAGAATCTCCAAATGGGGATTAATCATAATTCAATTGCAAGTTGTCTCAACAAGCTACAAGACTCGGTATTTATAAACTAGAAAATAACTCATGACTCTTAACAATAAGGAACCACTAACCATGACTTCCATAACTGATGCTAACTGAACATAACAGATCTGCAAATATTTATTAAAAATAAAATACTTGACTTATTCATCAAGCACATGACTCCATTACCCCTAAACTTTAGCCACAAGTGATTTGACTCTATAATAAATTAAATAATAGATTAAAAAAGAACAAGAATAATAAAAACTAAGTTTGGAGACGTGACTGCTACTATACACATGGATTCTTATGTGTATAAGTGATTAATGGCCTATCATTTCTTCCCCCTTGGAAAGTCACCTTGTCCTCAAGGTGAAAATGAGGAAATTGTGCAACAACGAGATCATATTCTTCTCAAGATGACTCTTCAAGTGGACATCCTTTCCAAGCAATAAGCAATTCCAAAATTTGTCTAGTAGTCCAGCGGTGATCAAGCACATGGTTAGGCTGTAACAATAGTTCCCAATCGTTTGAAATTAGGAGAGAGGCTGGTGAAGTTGAAGGAGAAGTCCCATGCCTTGGTCTCAATAGTGAAACATGGAAGATGGGATGAATTTTTACATCCGGTGGTAGCTTCAACTCATAAGCCACAACTTTTGTCTTCTTTAGAACCTTGTAGGGCCTAAAGAATCAAGGTGAAAGCTTCTCAAAATGTCGCTTAGAGAGAGATTTCTACTTGAAGGGTTGGATTTATGGCCATATATAATCTCTAATGTTGAAAGAAAGCTCTCTTCGATGCTTGTCTTGTTGAGCCTTCGTACGAGACTCCACTTTAATAAGATTTTCTTTCAAAAGTTTCAGCATAGCATCTTGAAGTAGTAACTAGTCTTCTAGTTCAGCATTAGATGTTTCTCCTTTCACAAAAGGATGTAGGGGTAGAGGGTCCCTTCCATATACAATCTTGAAAGCTGTGGTGTTAGTTGAAACATGAAAACTAGTGTTGTAGGAATATTCTACCCAGCATAAAAAAGAACTTCATTTCTTGGGTTGTTCATGAGCAAAACACTGTAGATAAGCTTCCAAACATTAATTAAAAGCTTCTATTTGACCTTTTGTTTAAGGATGATAGGAAGTGCTCATTTTCAGCTTTGTTTGGCTAAGACAAAATAATTGCTGCCTAAAAGAACTTAAGAAAATGGAATTCCGATTTGAAATTATCGAACGAGGCATGCCATGCAAGCGTACAACATCCTTACAAAAACCACTAGCCACTATTTTTGCTGTAAATGAATGGGAGAGAGGTAAAAAATGGCCATACTTACTCAAGTGGTCAACTACTACTAGTATAGTGTCAACCCCATGAGACTTTGGCAAGCCAACCACAAAATCCATTGAGATTTCTTCCTAAACTCGCTCTGGAATAGGCAATGGTTACAACAAACTAGTAGGAGCAAGAGTCTCCTACTTATTACGTTGACAAGTCAAACATTGCTGAACATGAAGCTTAACATCCTTCTTCATGTGAGGCCAATAAAACTGATATGAAAGCCTCTTAAGTGTCTTTAAATATAATCCATGACCACATGCAGGAGTTTCATGTGCCTCAGCCAATAAAGTGGCCCTTAAGTGAGATAAGGAAGGAATGACCAACTTGCCTTTGTAAAAGAGTTTTTCAACAAACCATTGGAAGTCAGGTCGAGAAGTAGGGTCATTATACAAATCTAAAATTATATTTTTAGTGCATGGGTCCTACTATAATGCATCCTACAACTCTATAAAATCCAAGGAAATAGGCATGATAAAGCTAAAAAATTCATATTGTTATGGCCTCCTTGGTAGAGCATCTGCAACACTATTTTCCTTGCTCATCTGATTTAAAATGGTAGAATCAAAAGAGAGCAATTTCAAGATAAGCATCTATTTTGAATTAGTGGAAAGCCTTTGCTCCAAGAGATGTTTTAAGCTACTATGGTCAATTTTAATATAAAAATGCCTACCAAGCAAGAAATGTTTCCACTTCTGGACAACAAGCATCAAAGTTAGCAATTCCCTATCATATGTTGACTTGTAGCAATTTGAATAAGAGAATCCCTTGTTGAAATAAGCTACAGGATGATCTTATTGCATCAACATAGCACCAACCCCTTCTATAGAAGCATCACACTCAATAGTAAAAGGTAAAGAACAATTAGGTAACTTTAAAACTTGTATTGTAGTTAATGCTTCCTTAAGCTTTTGAAATGCTACTTCATTATGATCATCCTTGGAGCCCCTTCATGGTAGTAGGAGAAGGCCATTGTTTCACAGCATCAATTTTCTTAGAATCAACACCCACTCCTTCAATAGATGCTATATGTCCTAAAAAATTCACTTGTTGTTGAACAAGTAAGCACTTTTTTGCATTTACAAAAAATGAATAAGTGTATAGTAATTTAAAAATCAGCTTTAAGTGAAATTTATGGAGATGAAGAAAGGGACTATAAATAAGGATATCATCAAAGAAAACAGGAACAAAATGCCTTAAATAAGGATTAAAGATGTCATTTATTACTGCTTAAAAGGTTAAAGGTGCATTAGTGAGGCTGGAAGGCATCACAATAAATTCATAATGACCAGAATGTGTCCAGAAGGCTATTTTGTGTACATCTCGAGGCTACACTCAAATTTGATGATAACCAAAGCAAAGATCAATTTTTGAAAAATAAGAAGCTCCATTCACCTTATCAAGTAATTCATCTACATTAGGCGTAGGATACTTATCAGGCATAGTAATGTGGTCAAGTTCTTAGTAATTAATGCACATCCACCAAGAGCCATCCTTCTTCTTTACTAAAAGCATCAAGCTTGCAAACGGACTTGAACTTGGCCTTATAAAGCCTTTGGATAGCAAGCTAGTCACTTGTTTCTCAATCTCATCCTTTTGATAATAAGGATACTGGCAAGGTTGAATGTTGGGAGGTTGTGCGTTAGGATGAAGTATGAATAATGTAAAGACCGGACTTCCATTTTTCCTTACCTAGAGTTGAATATTCAAGCTGCCATGTAGCACTACTTTCTTCCTTTTTGCAATTTTCTGATCTCCCATATATGCCCCCTTGTATCTACTTTAAGCTTGGTTTTTACATCATTTACCACTCAAGCTTCTGCAACACACATCCTTTCAATCAGAGAAAACCGTAGAAGCATATCAGAGGCTCTGTATCTCCATTTCTGTTCACTGTACGTTGCTTCCTTCTGGTTCTTCGTTGCTATGCGAGTTATTCCTTGCTGCCATGTCCATTTGAGTTGCTCCATTTCAGCTGCATTAAATCGTGTAAACTCATCCCTCAGACCTGCTGCATGATATTTCCTCATTTAAGTTCTGTTTTGATACTTTTCTCCCTTCTTTAGTTCAGCGCTGCTGTGTTTTCTTTTTCCTGTAAGAAGTGTGCTGGAGGAAGTGTGGTGCTGGTCAAGAAAAATCCTTTCCCCAGGTCTGGAATTTCTGTCGTGTGTATTACTTCTTCTGGTCTCATCTTCACAGCGTCTCCCTCCCCTGTTTTTCTAGTTTTGTAACGCATTTGTGGTGTGTGGCCAGCCAAGGGAAGTGTTGCGCAGAAAAAAAAAATTGGTGTAGGAGGATGA
The DNA here is from genome assembly GCA_026724425.1 of Erythrophleum ivorense. Lineage (NCBI taxonomy): Eukaryota > Viridiplantae > Streptophyta > Magnoliopsida > Fabales > Fabaceae > Erythrophleum > Erythrophleum ivorense. The sequence goes on along the minus strand of JAIUCV010000036.1, from coordinate 2,456,547 downwards.
TTTTGGTTAGAGCAATCTTGACTTCCTTCATGCTAAAATGTATTTCAACTTTCCTACATGGTGATTACTCCCATTTTCTACATATACTTCCTAATCTAAAATCAAATTCCATTATACTTCTTACTTGCCAATTCTTGTTTGTGCAGAATAAGCTCTTCTCTAGCGTGTTTTGCTGCAGAAAGGACAGCCTTGTGTGGTATGAATTTTCTATTATTGCTTGGTTATTGAGTTTAGCTCCTTAATGGAATTAGGGAAGAAATGACATAAAATTGACATGGTTCTATTTTTCTTCCTCCCTTGAACGAATGTCAGTCTTTGAATGAAGAAACTAAAAATGCTCTGCTGCCATATACGGACACATATATTGTGTGTAATGTATGGGTATCAAGGGCATGGAATTGAGGAGAGGGTGGTAGATTTAGTTCCTTGAAATCATATACATAACTATAGCATGCTAAGGGAATGAAGAATAGATACCAATATTCTTTTCTTTCCCTAGAATCTTGTTCAAATAGGCTAAGCTAATGAGATAAATTTTAGTTATTCACACTCTAAAATCTAGTGAATGGGTATTATAGGGTATTCAGGAGATTGAGCCATAGCTGAGGCGTAGGGAATTTCAATATCATCTTTGAATGTGAGTAAGTAATGTAGACCCTGTGTGAATATTATCAACCATTTTGTTATTAAGTTTCCTTGCAGTGTTCTAAAATTTAAAAATCTATTTATGGAGATATATATATTAAAATGTTTTGTCATATACATGTTTACCAAAAAAAATTGATTTGAACATAAAATTTTGTAAATTTAAGACTGTTTGAATTATCGGGAAACTCTGGTATTAAACTTAAGTGAATTATGCTCTGTCTGAAATGTTAATTGGAGAAAATGTATTATTTTACGAAGTTTCTGCTCAGAACCCTGTAGCTAACAGCAATAGATGTTAACCCTAGTGCACCATGATCTATACCTCAGCTAGCAAGGATGGTGCTAGCTCCGTGTGTAGGCCACCACATGCGGAGTCATTTTATTTTCGCAAGCTAAATGCTTTGCGTCTGTAGTTATTTCCCCGCGAGCTGTGTGCTTTGCGTCTATTTCAGTTAGTTCTGCTTAGATGCTATCAGTGCATTTTAAGAAAGAAATTGCATAAAGCATGTTTCATGTGTTATATATAAAAATACATATGTTTGTTTTTAGGCCCTCTCCCTATTTTCAAGGGTTGGCATTGCTTATTCATTGAGTATCAAACTCGCTTTTTTTTTTTAATTTTTCATATAGCAGTGCAGACCCTAGTCTACTCTCAGCAGCCTACTAGTTGTTGATCTTTTGTCTATTTCTTTTGCCAAGCCTGTAGTTGTTCATGTGGGTGCATTTTGTTAATATGCGTGTAATCTATTTTGTTTGAAATAGTGTAAAGTTGGATCCACTGAATCATAGATAGGGTATCCCCACTCCCTAGAAGTTTATTTTTGGTCTGAATGAATACGGGTTGTTCCTTTTGGATGTATTGTGTTAGCTGATAGATTGTAGAAATATCAGGAGGTCTAAATTATAGAGGAGACTCTGTCAAAATTTTTACAAGAGTCACCTAAAAGAAAAACTTATATGTTTTATATGATTCGAAAATGATACCCATAATTTATTATATGAAGTTATACTCTCTTTTCTTTTTTCTTCTGCACCAACGTACTTAAATTTGTGGGGTGTGACAGTTTGGTATCAGAGCTTAGGTCTTTTTGTGATCCTGTGGAGCAAGGGTTTTTGGTGGAATCTCAATTATGGTTATGAACCCGGGCGTAACTATACTTGAGGTGTCACTGAAAACCTTATAGGGTGTCCTAAGTTATTCCTTTAAGTATGCTGTCTTGGTGAATGTGATCATGGTCTATCCTACTTCCAATCTGGAGAATGATTTGAATAATGGTTTTTTTTTTGTAGTGTGGATATGCCTCCCAAAATTTATTCAATTAATAGATTAGCTATTGTAGATGAGGCTTCTGCAAGTGCATCAGCCCAACAAACTACCCCACCTATTAGAGGCCGTGGTTGAGGTCGGGGTAAGGGTCGAGGAACTATTCGGCCCCCTAGGCAGGCCTCACCTGCGGATAGGGTAGAGCCTCCACAGCCTGTGAAGGAAATTGCACTGCCAGTTCAGCCAAGACCGGTAGGGCCTGACGATTGTGTCGCGTAATCTCAAATAAAACTAGGAAGCAAAATAAATTTTGTAGTTAATGGTGCAACTTAGGTCATTTCCCAAGGAGTTTGTGCCTCAATTTGTTTATGAAAGAGTATTCTAAGTATTGCTAATTGGAACTTGTTCTGGGGGTTTGAAATGCTAGAATTTAATTGAACTAGATTTAATTGACAAGAATCAAAAACTTAAAACTAAATGAAGTGAGCAATTGAGAAAATGTGGTAGCTAGCATTGTATTGGACTCCCTAGAATTCAATTATCCTTGCCCTTTTTAGTTTACCAAATTTGTATTTAATCCCTTGCTCTTTAGTGTATTCCCTATAAAGATTCTTGAATAACCATCCAAGATTTAATTCATTAATTATTCAAGGAATTTACAGCCACAAGAAACCTTGAACAACTAATTAATTAAATTAAGAACAAGAACACACTTCAACCAATCTTAATTGATTAATAGAATCTACTGCACAATCCACTTAAGATACTAATTAGCCAATTAGATTAATTAATTCCTCAAACAATTAATCGCACAAAAGTTCCAGCCACTTAATCCAATAACCATTGTATCATTTAGTCAAAAATCAAGAGGAATTTAAAAGTGATTTGCACAGCACTAATTCTGGAATTTTTATAAACATGTGATGATCACAATTAAAATTCCAAAATCAAATTATATTCAATTTATAAAATAGACCAATCCAATAATTTCCAGCAATTAAGTTCCTAAATCAATCAACTAGACCTAGTCAAATTAATAAAAGATTTAATGCTGAAATTAAAAGATAGAGCAAAGAGTGTTTATCCAATTTGGTGAGAAAATATGGGGCTCAAATCTGCATCTGGGAGTTTCCAAGCTTCAGCTGGCCACCATGGATAATTCAAGCTGCCATGGAGATTTTAATCAGAGGAAAATTGATGAATTGAGTTGTAGCCATGGATGATTCAACAAGAGAATGCTCCCTGGAGTTCTCACGTTTCTTCATGTCCCGTTTGCCTCTCCTAGAGTTCTCGCGTTTCTTCACGTCTAGTCCGCCTCTCCTTGAGCCCTATTTTTCTTTAGGTTTTTCTATCTCTCACGAACCCACAGCTTGTGCTTTTCTCTTCTTTTTCGATCACGTGCCCCTCAGCTCCTCCTTTTCCATGCTAAAGTCACGTTTTATTTACTCTCCCAGCTCACTAATTCTCCAGCTCTCCTTATTATGTCATTCCGTAGCCAAGTTCCAGCTTATGATTCATTAAAATCTCACATGCTCAACAAAATCCTTTCGTGTGTCATGCTTAACCCACTCTAAACGCCAGCTCCCAGCTCAGCTCGTTACTTCATGCACGTTCTCCATGCACATTCTTTTCGCTGAATACTCACGCTGTACGCATTTCAGCTTACACTTTCATTAATCCATGTTAGCCCACAAAGAAATTAATCTCCAGCTCTCCTCGTCAACTTCTTCAATTCAAATCCATGCAAAGCTACATCATCTTCACATCAGCCTTCTCTAAACTCCACGTGTTTAGCTCCACTCCTTCTACATGCTCCTTTGATTTTCCACGTTGGCCTTCATGCAGCTGCATTGTGGTTTCTTCTTCTTTCCACGTCTTGCCTTTAGCCTAGCTCTGTACCTGTGGCACTTCTTCCAGGTTCTTCAAGTTCGAATGAATGTGTGCATGTGGCAGCCTCTTCTTCGTACCAGAACCCATAGCTTCTTCTTCATTTATTCTGCAACTTTCCACGTCACGTTTCCTACTTTGTTCTTCCACGTCTTCTGCTCAGCTTCTGGATGTTCTGGAGCTTCCAAAAATTCCATCTTCTTCATGATATTCATGGCTATTATGCTCAAGTATGTTCTCTTCATGCAGCTCTCCAAAATAGAGGCTTCTTTGAAGTATTTTTCTTCACACATTTTGCACGCCAAAACAGTAGCTTTGTCTTCTTCATTCCTTCAAATCGTAATCTCTTCCTCATCAAACACATGCCCCTTTGCTGCCAGCTCTTGCTTCATGTTGCTTGTGGCTTTTCTTCTCCTCTGTTTTGCTCATATTTCCACGTAACATCTACTCTTGCATTTGCTTCTTCACTTGTGTTTTCTCCATGCAAACTCTTTTCTACATAGAACCCCTTCTCGAGCTTCTCTTCTCTTCGTTCTTTGCTCCTTCATCCATTCTATCTTCATTTAAACTTCAGCCCAAGATCTCTTTTGATGCTTCTCACGTGTTCAAGATGGCTGCCTCTTGTTGCATTGGTTCTGCCTCGTGGATAGTCCCTTCATGCATGTGTGTTGATGTTGAGTGAAGGGCTATTCAAGTATGCTTCTTTAATCATTCCTTTCTCTTCTTTAACCCATATTTTCATTCAAGCTATTTGCCCATAAAAAATTCTGCACAAAAGAATGGAAAATATTCAATAGAATTATCCACAAAATTATTTAAAAGAATTTCATGCATTAAAACTCAATAAATTTGCCAATTAATTCACAAAGTGTATAAGTGGCTGATGAAATCAAATTGTATCTAATTAAACCCTTAAGACCATATTCCATTATCAAAATGCCTAAGTTAAGAGGATTAAAGTGTATAAAAATCATGCTTATCAAATTTCCCCACATTTAAACCTTTGCACTCCTGGGCAAAAGAAGACTAAAGCTCCAAGGAAGAGATAATGTAAAGGAAATCAAGAAAACTTGTATTGTGCAAATCACTTAGCATAAGGAAGCTCAAAGCAAATCAATAGGTTAATTCTCCAAGTCATATCACTTGCATCAATGCAGCAAATACCGTGGCAATACACTTAATCAAAAATGAAATGCAATGAAAGTCCCTCAATTGGATTAGTGTTTATCACTCTACTCTTTAGTGTTTAGGGTGAAGTGCTTACTCTCAAATTCCATCCTACCCGACCTTACTACCATAAGCTTGGCAATTATCTACATCTCCACCACCAAAATCAAATGCCAATGAATGAATCAAAAGGTCTTTATTATGGTTGTAATGTGGGTTAAGGTATGAAACAAGTGGAAAACAAAAAAAAAATAAAAGAAATTAAATAAGCAAATTTGGATGCCAAAAATCATCAAGAGCATTTAAAATAAGAATAAGGATGGAATGCAAGTGTATTTGAAGGCCCTAATTACGACAAACCAAAAGATATGCACTAAAAAAACAACTTTTCTTTCCTTTTTCTTCTTTTTTTTCTTTTTTTTAATCATTTTTTTAGTAATTCAAATTCTTTTCTTTTTTTTTTTGTCATTTTTTTTGGGAATATTTTTGAAAAACAACAAACAACTGGCCTATAAATGATGTGGAAAATGCACCTCCACCCACCTTAACAAGATATAACGCTCTTAATAATTGAAAGCATCCAAATCAAGGTAGGAAGAATATCCATTTGTTTGGTTTTTATGGCTAAAAGGGTAAAAGGGAAACATATATATGGCTCAAAAGGGAAAAAACAAATGGATTGAACACATGTAGGATAGCTTTTTGGCTCTAGCTAAAATGAAACAACAATGAATGCCTTAATCATTTTCATGCATGGCAAATGAATAAAAGTGGCCTTGAATAAAATTCAAGCCAAGTTCTAGAGTAAAAGCAAGATAGGGGATACACACTAGAAATGAATAAATAATAGGTTCAAACATCTCACAAGGTAAATTGACCACCATCAAATTTCATTAAAATAAGCTAATTGCCACTTAACTTGCATTCTCAACACAAGGTCAATTCCCTATCAAATCAAGATATATCAAAGCTATGATCCCCTTAATACTAGCAACTTCCACAAAAGCATAGTTTTTTTTTCTTCAAAAACTAAAAAATAACACAAAACTTCAACACTCTAAAAGCGAGACTAAAAGCCTAGAAACTAGAAAAATCAACTAACCAAACAAAACAAAACAAAAAATTTATTTGTATCCCCCCCACACATTTAAACATTGCATTGTCCTCAATGCCAACACACAATCCAGTAAACAGATAGAGATAACACAATGGAAAAGGGGAAAGGGAAAGAGTACAACTGAGGATCAGGGTGGATCATGAAGCTAGAGCTCCTCCTTATCATCGCTTGGAACTCCTTCATGAAAGTGTTTAAGCCGATGTCCATTAACTTTAAATTTAGCTCCCGTCTGCTCATCCTGAAACTCAACTGCACCAAAAAGGAATACATCAGAAACTATATAAGGACCTTCCCATTTAGAACGAAGTTTACCTGGCATAAGCTTTAAGCGAGATTTATAAAGTAGAACTTTTTGGTTGACAACAAACTTTTTCCTTGCAATCATCTTGTCATGGAATGCCTTTGTCTTTTCTTTGTAGATTCTTACATTATCATAGGCTTCTAATGTGATTTCTTCAAGCTCTTGGAGTTGGAATTTCTTGTGAGATCCTGCTCCATTCAAATCCAAATTACATTTTCTTACACCCTAGTAAGCTTTGTGCTCCACTTCTACCGGTAAGTGACACGCTTTTCTAAATACCAGCCGATAGGGTGACATGCCAATAGGAGTCTTGTAGGTAGTCCTATAAGCCCAAAGTGCATCATCGAGTCTCTTGCTCCAATCTTTCCTATTTGGCTACACTGTTTTCTCTAAAATTTGCTTCACCTCTTGGTTAGAAATTTCTGCCTGGCCATTTGTTTGAGGGTGGTACGGAGTAGCTACTTTATGCACAACACCATACTTGCTAAGCAAGCTATGCATACTCTGGTTGCAAAAATGAGTGCCCTGGTCACTGATTATAGTTCTGGGGATACCAAACCTGCAAAAAATGTGAGAGTGAACAAACTCTACTACCACAGAAGAATCATCAATCCTAGTGGGTTTTGCTTCCACCCACTTCAAAACATAATCAACAGCCAATAAGATGTATGAAAATCCAAAAGAAGTAGGAAAAGATCCTATAAAATCAATGCCCCACACATCAAAGACTTCACAAAACAAAATGGGATGCTGTGGCATTTCATTTTTCCTAGATATGCTACCTGTTTGTTGATAACTGGCACATCTTTTACAAAAAGCAAAGGCATCACGAAACAAAGTAGGCCAATACAATCCACTATCTAGAACCTTCCTATCTGTGCGTTTTGGACTAAAATGACCTCCACATGCAAGTGTGTGACAGAAATTCAAAACAGAATCAAATTCTATATCAGGCACACAATGTCTAATCACTTGGTCACTGCATAGTCTCCATAAGTATGGATCATCCCAAATATAATACCTAGCTTCACTCCTAAACTTATTTAACTGATGTTTATTCAAATCAACAGGCAGTTCAGAAGCAGCTAGATAATTCACTAAATCTGCATACCATGGGTAGGAACTATGCACAGCACACAAATGCTCATAAGGGAAATCATCATCAATGGGTAAGGAATTTACCTTTGAAGCCTCAATTCTGCTCAAGTGATCTGCCACTAAGTTTTCAGCTCCACTTTTATCCCGAATGTCAATATCAAATTCTTGAAGTAGAAGCATCCATCTGATCAATCTTGGCTTTACATCAGGCTTCTTCAGCAAGTACTTCAAGGCTGCATGATCAGTAAAAACAATGACTTTAATATCAAGCAAATTAGGTCTAAATTTATCCAAAGCAAAAACAATAGCAAGAAACTCTTTTTCTGTGGTTGTATAATTTGCTTGGGCCCCATCCAGAGTCTTGGATGCATAAGCAATCACACAGGACCTTTTATTCACTCTCTGGCTCAAAACTGCACCTACAGCAAAATTAGATGCATCACATAAAAGTTCAAATGGAAGGTTCCAATCAGGGGGTTGAATAATGGGTGGGGAAGTCAAGCATTTCTTAAGATCATCAAAAGCTATTTTACATGCATCATCAAAATGGAAATCAACATCCTTTTGTAACAGCTTAGACAATGGCAAAGCAATTTTACTAAAATTCTAAATGAATCTTCTATAGAAACCTGCATGACCTAGAAAAGATTGGACCTCCTGAACACATGTCGGGTATGGTAGAGAAGTAATAACATCTATCTTAGCTTTATCAACCTCTATGCCCTGTTCAGATATAATATGACCTAATACAATGCCTTTTTGAACCATAAAATGACACTTTTCAAAATTAAGTACAAGGTTCTTCTCTATGCATCTAGCTAGGACTCTATCCAGACTACACAAGCAATCATCAAAGGAGTTCCCATATACAATGAAGTCATCCATAAAAATTTCTATACAATGTTCCAGGAAATAACTAAAAATAGAAACCATGCATTGCTGGAAAGTTCCAGGGGCATTACAAAGACCAAAAGGCATGCGTCTGTAGGCATATGTTCCAAATGGGCATGTGAATGTCGTCTTCTCTTGATCCTCCAGGGCTATGCATATCTAGAAATACCCTGAAAAGCCATCCAAAAAATAATAATGAGATTTTCCAACTAAACGCTCTAGCATCTGATCAATAAAAGGGAGGGGGTAATGATCTTTTCTAGTGACTAAATTAAGCCTTTTATAGTCAATGCAAACCCTCCAACTATTTTGTACACGGGTGGGCACCAATTCATTATGCTCATTTTGGACAACTGTGATCCCTGATTTCTTTAGAACCACCTGCACAGGACTAACCCACTAACTGTTAGAAATAGGATATATAATACCAGCAAATAAAAGTTTAAAAACTTCCTTTTTAACCACATCCAAAATAAGTGGGTTTAGTCGCTTTTGAGGTTGTCGTACTGGCTTTGCCTCATCTTCCAACAGAATTGTATGCATGCATGTATCAGGGCTAATGCTAGGTATGTCAGCCAAGGTCCACCCTATTGCTTGTCTTTTCCTCTTTAAGACCGCTAGAAGCTTCTTTTCCTCCTCTGGAGTGATGTCACTAGCTACAATCACTGGAAGCTTCTCATCTTTCTCCAAATAGGCATACTTGAGATTGTCTGGTAGCAGTTTGAGCTTTAAGGTGGGAGCTTGCTCAACTGACAGTATGAGTTATTTGATTTCAATCTCTTCCATGCCAAATACCTATTCAGACTACTCACAGATAGAAGAAATAACTCTCCCAACTTTGGGAATATTAGTAGTATGGGAAGAATCAAAAGAATTAGTAGTCAAGTGAATATCAGCATCATGATTCCCTAAACTATCTATATCAACATGCAAAGAATCATTAGTACCAGAAAGATCAACAAGACCAGTGAAATCAACAGAGGTTCTAGATGAAATAGAATCAATCTGATAAGCAATAGATTCCTTAGAGTTAATATCATCATATAAGCTCAAAAATTCATTAATTTATTTACATATAGTACAAGCATAAGAGTCATCACAATTATGTCTCAGAGAATCATCAAGATCAGCAATATCACAGGAGTTAGTCAACAAACTATCCCTAAAATCAGCACTAGCATTATCAACTAGCATATCAATCAGGCTGACACTAAAAACAAAGTTATCATCACAGGGATATTTCATGGCATTAAATATATTAAATTGTATCACATTGCCAGCAAACTCCATTTGAAGAGTACCCTCATGAACATTTATAATTGTCTTTGCAGTTTTCAGGAAAGGTCTACCTAAGATGAGTGGGGCATGTCCACTAGGTCTATATCTATCATCCTCTATATTAAGGACATAAAAATCAGCTGAAAAAATCAAGTCCTTTACCTTAACTAGAACATCCTCTAACACTCCTAAAGGATAGGCAATGCTCCTATTTGCTAACTGTACAACCACTCCGGTAGGTTTCAGCTCTCCCATCTGCAAAGATGAATAAATAGATTTAGGCATAACATTTATAGTAGTACCAAGATCAATCAAAGCATCAGAAAACTCAAAATTCCTAATAGTGCATGGGATTGTAAAAGTGCCCTGATCTTGACATTTAGTGGGCATTGTTGGCTGTATGAGTGCTGAAACATTCTTGCCAAAATTTACTTTTTCATTCCCTCTTAGACACCTCTTGTTGGTACATATTTCCTTGAGAAACTTGGCGTATTTAGGAATAGTCTTGATTGCCTCCAACAATGGTATGTTAAACTCAACCTTCTTGAAAGTCTCAAGAATTTCTTTTTCCATATCTGCTTCAGTTTGCCTCTTTCCCAAGGTAGGTCTATGTGGGAAAGGTAAGATCTTCTTTGGCTCTTCTTCTTTGTCAGGCTCATTTGGTGTGACGTGTGTTTTTGATGACGTCGGCTTATCCATGGTAATGATATCTGAGGATCCCTGAACCTCTCTCCCACTCCTAAAAGTGATAACACTAACATTGTTACTATTCCTTGGATTGACAATTGTCTGAGAAGGTAACTGGCCTGACCCTTGGCTTTTTATCTCATTAAGAGAAGTGGCAAATTGGCCTAACTGAGTATCAACCCTTCTTTCTAAATTTTGCACCACTTGTGTGAGTTTTGCATTACTCTCCATAAGATGCTTCATCAAGTCTCCCATATTATCCCCTTTCTTTGGTTCATCCTGTATAGGAACTGATTGCCTAATAGGTTGGGAAGACTATGCACTAAGTCCTGTAATATTATATCTATTTTGCTGTTGCCTTCCCCTATATCTCAGGTTGGGGTGATCCCTCCATCCTGGATTGTACGTATTAGAATAAGGATCATATTTTTGTTGCCCTTGTTGCATTGGCCTAACTGGAAACATCCTAGCACAAGCCTTTACTCTGTCCTCTAACATAGGGCACTAATCAGTGACATGTGTGGCCAAACAGCATATATCACATAGGGATCCCACCAAGGTAGTAGAGGTAGATGTCTGCCCATGTGCATAGCACTGTGGATAAGAATATGTCTGAGTAGGGCACGACTGTGGTGCATAAGTCTGAGAGGGTGTAAAGGACGACTGCGGTTGTTGCCAATCTAAAGCAAGCCGTTGGAGCACAGAAGACATTACATCAATCTTGCTCTCAAGTCTCTGACCATAGTCTGGAGCATACAATTCACTGACTCCTCTTACTATTTGCATTGATCTGGACCCAAATTGCTGAGCATTCTGAGCCATCTTATCAATCAACTGCCAGGCCCTTGTAGGTGTCAGATCACCTAAGGCTCTGCCAAAGGCAGCATCAATCATGTTTCTGTTCATGTTCAACAGCCCTTCATAGAAGTACTGAATAAGTAACTGATCAGAGATTTGATGGTGATGACACCTAGCCAACAACCTCTTAAATCTTTCCCAATACTCATATAAAGTTTCTCCACTATTCTATCTGATCCCATATATTTCCTTCCTTATTGATGCAGTGCGAGACGCAGGAAAGAATTTCTCCAAAAATAGCCTCTTCAGTTGGTCCCAAGAAGTAATGGCAGCGGGAGGTAGATAGTACTACTAGTCCTTAGCTAAGCCATCTAAGGAGAAAGGAAATGCTCTGAGCTTGATTTGTTCCTCTGAGACTCCCTGTGGCTTCATTGTAGAGCAAAAACATGAAATTCCTTCAAATGTTTGTGAGGGTCATCTCCTGCAAGTCCATGAAATTTAGGAAGTAAGTGAATCAAACCAGATTTAAGCTCAAAATTTGCATCTAATTCTAGATATTGTATACAAAGATTTTGATAATGCACGTTAGGAACTGTCAATTTTCTAATGGTTCTAGCATGCATGTTATCATTTAAATTGGCATTTGCATTCAAGTTAGCCTGAACATGCATATTCATGTTAGCATTCATATGATCTTGTTCAGCCATATTATCACTAGCAAATTGAAATGCACAATCAATTCCTTGCACACAATCAAAAGCAGAAGAAACAGAACTACTGATTCCTACACTTTCTTTGTTCTTCTTAATCTTTACTTGTCTTCTAAAGGTCCTTTCGATTTCTGGATCCAAATCAATTAATTTTTCACCAGAGCTCCTTGTCATAAACCAATTAGACAAGCAAAAACTAAGAAGGAACGCAAGAAATCAACAAAGAAAAATTAAAACAATAAATCTAGAAAAATTAGAAAAAATTCTAGAAAATTTGAGAAAATAATAAAAATTAGAAAAAGTGCTTAAAACATTGGAATTTGGCCAAAAAATGGTGTACCAAATAGCTATGCTATTATTTTTTCTTAAAACACCCAAAAACCTTGGAAAATAAAGTTTAAGAATTTTCTAGACACTTTAAACAAAAATTCCAGCAAGCAGCAAAATCAGATTAAGCAACCGAAATGATCCCAATCCAACTTCAAAACAGGGGAAAAACAGAACAAAAACAAAGCAAAAATAGGGAAAAAAATACTAAGAAAGCCTTCCAACCAAATAAGAAACTAAACGCCCTGACAACGGCGCCAAATTTGACGATTGTGTCGTGCAATCTCAAATAAAACTAGGAAGCAAAATAAATTTTGTAGTTAATGGTGCAACTTAGGTCATTTCCCAAGGAGTTTGTGCCTCAATTTGTTTATGAAAGAGTATTCTAAGTATTGCTAATTGGAACTTGTTTTGGGGGTTTGAAATGCTAGAATTTAATTGAACTAGATTTAATTGACAAGAATAAAAAACTTAAAACTAAATGAAGTGAGCAGTTGAGAAAATGCGGTAGCTAGCCTTGTATTGGACTCCCTAGAATTCAATTATCCTTGCCCTTTTTAGTTTACCAAATTTGGATTTAATTCCTTGCTCTTTAGTGTATTCCCTATAAAGATTCTTGAATAACCATCCAAGATTTAATTCATTAATTATTCAAGGAATTTGCAACCATAAGAAACCTTGAACAACTAATTAATTGAATTAAGAACAAGAACACACTTCAACCAATCTTAATTGATTAATAGAATCTACTGTACAATCCACTTAAGATACTAATTAGCCAATTAGATTAATTAATTCCTCAAATAATTAATCGCACAAAAGTTCTAGCCACTTAATCCAATAACCATTGTATCAATTAGTCAAAAATCAAGAGGAATTTAAAAGTGATTTGCACAGCACTAATTCTGGAATTTTTATAAACATGTGATGATCACAATTAAAATTCCAAAATCAAATTATATTCAATTCATAAAACAGACCAATCCAATAATTTCCAGCAATTAAGTTCCTAAATCAATCTAGACCTAGTCAAATTAATAAAAGATTTAATGCTGGAATTAAAAGATAGAGCAAAGAGTGTTTATCCAATTTGGTGAGAAAATATGGGGCTCAAATCTACATCTGGGAGTTTCCAAGCTTCAGCTGGCCACCATGGATAATTCAAGCTGCCATGGAGATTTTAATCGGTGGAAAATTGATGAATTGAGTTGCAGCCATGGATGATTCAACGAGAGAATGCTCCCTGGAGTTCTCGTGTTTCTTCACGTCCCGTCTGCCTCTCCTAGAGTTCTTGCGTTTCTTCACGTGTAGTCTGCCTCTCCTCGAGCCCTATTTTTCTTTAGGTTTTTCTATCTCTCACGAACCCACAACTCATGCTTTTCTCTTCTTTTTCGATCACGTGCCCCTTAGCTCCTCCTTTTCCACGCTAAAGTCACGTTTTATTTACTCTCCCAGCTCACTAATTCTCCAGCTCTCCTCATTACATCATTCCGTAGCCAAGTTCCAGCTTATGATTCATTAAAATCTCACGTGCTCAACAAATTCCTTTCGTGTGTCATGCTTAGCCCACTCTAAACACCAGCTCCTAGCTCAGCTCGTTACTTCATGCACGTTCTCCATGCACGTTCTTTTCGCTGAATACTCACGCTGTACGCATTTCAGCTTACACTTTCATTAATCCATGTCAGCCCATAAAGAAATTAATCTTCAGCTCTCCTCGTCAACTTCTTCAATTCAAATCCATGCAAAGCTACATCATCTTCACATCAGCCTTCTCTAAACTCCACGTGTTCAGCTCCACTCCTTCTACGTGCGCTTTTGATTTTCCACGTTGGCCTTCATGCAGCTGCATTGTGGTTTCTTCTTCTTTCCACGTCTTGCCTTCAGCCCAACTCTGTTCCCGTGGCACTTCTTCCAGGTTCTTCGAGTTTGAATGAATGTGTGCATGTGGCAACCTCTTCTTTGTACCAGAACCCATAACTTCTTCTTCGTTTATTCTGCAGCTTTCCACGTCACGTTTCCTACATTGTTCTTCCACGTCTTCTGCTTAGCTTCTGCATGTTCTGGAGCTTTCAAAAATTCTAGCTTCTTCATGATATTCATGGCTATTCTGCTCAAGTATGTTCTCTTCATGCAGCTCTCCAAAACAGAGGCTTCTTTGAAGTATTTTTCTTCACATGTTTTACACGCCAAAATAGTAGCTTTACCTTCTTCATTCCTTTAAACCGTAGTCTCTTCCTCATCAAACACATCCTCCTTTGCTGCCAGCTCTTGCTTCATGTTGCTCGTGGCTTTTCTTCTCCTCTGCTTTGCTCATATTTCCACGTAACATCTACTCTTGCATTTGCTTCTTCACTTGTGTTTTCTCCATGCAAACTCTTTTCTACGTAGAACCCCTTCTCGAGCTTCTCTTCTCTTTGTTCTTTGCTCCTTCATCTATTCTATCTTCATTTAAACTTCAGCCCAAGATCTCTTTTGATGCTTCTCACGTGTTCAAGATGGCTGCCTCTTGTTGCATTGGTTCTGCCCCGTGGATAGTCCCTTCATGCATGTGTGTTGATGTTGAGTGAATGGCTTCTCAAGTATGCTTCTTTAATCATTCCTTTCTCTTCTTTAACCCATATTTTCATTCAAGCTATTTGCCCATAAAAAATTCTGCACAAAAGAATGGAAAATATTCAATAGAATTATCCACAAAATTATTTAAAAGAATTTCATGCATTAAAACTCAATAAATTTGCCAATTAATTCACAAAGTGCATAAGTGGCTGATGAAATCAAATTGTATCTAATTAAACCCTTAAGACCATATTCCATCATCAAAATGCCTACGTTAAGAGGATTAAAGTGTATAAAAATCATGCTTATCAGGGCCTCAGGTGATGAGGGAGGAGAGAGAGGTTCCAGTAACCCTCTCCCAGTTTTTAAAATTGAAGCCTCCCACTTATTCTGGAACAGAAAGTCAGGAGGATCCCCAGCAATTTATTGATGGTATTGAGAAGATATGCAGAGCTTTAAGTTGCCCAAGTGCAAAATCTGCTGAGTTTGCCAGGTTTCAGTTACAAGATGCGGCTTACATATGGTATCAGACTTTATTGGGGGAAAGGTTGATTGGATCTCCTCCAATGCTATGGGAAGAATTTAAGGGACTCTTTATAGATCGCTTTTTGCCACAAAGTGTCCGGGATGCTAGGGTTAGAGAATTTGAGGGTCTGAAATTAATTTCAGGCATGAGTGTTTCTGATTATGATATTCGGTTCACATAGTTATCTCGCTATGCCTCACATTTAGTCCCTACTGAGAGGGACATGATTAAGTGATTTGTGAATGGGCTACCTCGTATGTTGTATAGGGTGATTGCTCGACAAATGAACCTCTTTCCCTCATATTCAGCTGTGGTGGATTGTGTACATATGATAAAGATGAGAGATAAGGAGGAGGACACTTCTCAAAGAAAGAGGAAGCGTGATAGTGAAGGGAGACAGGGAGGTAGTTCCTTTGTAGCTGGATCTTCTTATGGTCTTAGACCCCAAAGTCATCAGAGACTTACTCAAGCCTTCACGGGACCTCTGACTTCATTTTCTGTGGGTACTGACAGGCACAGAGCATCGTTTCGAGGGGTTAGCACAATGTCCACCCCAGTTTCTACTCTATCTCAGCAATCTAGAGGTCCCTGTTCCATTTGTGGGAAGATACATTCAGGCACTTGCCATAGAGAGATGGGAGCATGTTTTCGTTATGGACAAGTGGGACATTTGGTGAGAGATTATCCGCAGCGTTACCCTGATTCTAGTCAGGGATCAATTCTACCCACTAGGCAATTCTCAACAGGGACTCCATCTACCGGTGCAGTTACAGTTCAGAGTGGTCAAGGTAGCAGCAGTGGGACAGTAGTAGGCAGAGGCCAGGCGACTGCAGGATGGGGTCAGGCTTGGGTTTTTGCACTAAATAGACAGGACGCACAAGCATCTAATGCTATGGTAACAGGTACACTTACAGTTTGTTCACATGCTGCTTACTCATTATTTGATCCTGGCTGCACATATTCCTATATATCTCCCTATTTTGCAAAAAAGATAGGTAAGGACTCCAAAAAATTAGAGTGCCCATTACTTGTTGCAACCCCAGTGGGGGAATCTGTAATGGTTGAATAGGTGTATAAGGCGTGTGTGATTACACTAGCCAATTGCAAGATGTTAGTAGACTTGATAGTGCTTGCGATGGTAAAGTTTGATGTAATACTCAGAATAGATTGGTTAGCGTCCTGCTATGCAGTGGTGGATTGTCATCTTAAGTTAGTGAGATGTAATTTTTCTGGTAAATCTCCCTTTGTCATTCAAGGTGATCGAAGTGAAGCACCAAACAATTTAATATCTGTGATAGAAGCTCAGAGGCTCTTAAAAAAGGAGTGTCAAGGATATTTAGTGATGGTTCGAAATATGGAACTACAAGTCCCAGTATTGGAACAAGTTCCAGTAGCAAAAGAATTCCCTGATATTTTCCCCGAGGAATTACCAGGGTTACCTCCTGAAAGGGAAATTGAATTTTGTATTGATGTGTTATCAGGTACTCAGCCTATATCTATTCCTCCTTATCAAATGGCACCCCTGGAGCTTAGTGAATTAAATAATCAATTGCAAGACTTGTTGGACAAGGGTTTTATTCGCCCTAGTACGTCCTCTTGGGGCGTACCTGTACTTTTTGTTAAGAAGAAGGATGGTTCCCTCCGCTTATGTGTAGATTACAGACAGCTGAATAAAGTGACAGTGAAGAATAGGTATCCTTTGCCTCGTATAGATGATCTATTTGACCAGTTACAGGGAGCTCAATGTTTCTCAAAAATTGACTTAAGATCAAGTTACCATCAGCTACGAATAAGAAGGGAAGATATCCCTAAAACTGCTTTTAGAACTCGGTATGGTCATTATGAATTTTTAGTGATGCCATTTGGGTTAACCAATGCCCCAGCTGCATTTATGGACTTGATGATATTTTGATCTATTCTAAAGGCTATGAAAAGCATGAACGGCACCTGAAAGTGGCACTATAGGTGCTAAGGGAACACCAATTATATGCTAAATTTTTTAAATGCCAGTTTTGGCTAGAAAAAATTGCCTTTTTAGGCCATGTGATCTCAAAAGATGGGGTGCAAGTAGATCCAAGTAAAGTAGAAGCGGTTCAAAAATGGCCGAGACCTACTACAGTTACAGAGATTCGTAGTTTCTTGGGCTTAGCAAGCTATTATCATCAGTTTGTTAAAGACTTTTCTAAAATAGCTACGCCGCTAACAAGATTAACCCAGAAAAATGTGAAATTTCAGTGGTCTGAGATGTGTGAAGAGGGTTTTCAGAAATTGAAAGATTGTCTGACTTCTACACTAATTTTGGCATTACCCTTGGGGTTTGGAGGTTATGTTGTGTATTGTGATGCTTCTAGGGTTGGCTTGGGATGTGTATTGATGCAGCATGGTCACGTGATTGCTTATGCCTCTAGACAACTTAAAAAGCATGAGCAGAATTACCCAACGCATGATTTAGAAATTGCGGCAGTGGTCTTGGCTCTCAAAATTTAGAGACATTATTTATATGGTGAGACATGTGAAATCTACACAGATCATAAAAGCCTTAAATATATCTTCCAACAGCGGGATCTAAATCTAAGGCAAAGGCGGTGGATGGAATTACTCAAAGATTATGATTATACTATTTTATATCATCCAGGTAAGGCTAATATAGTAGCAGATGCTCTGAACCGGAAATCCATGGAGAGCTTGAGCCATATTGCGGAAGCAAGGAGGCCGCTAATTTTAGATCTCCATAAGATTGAGCATTCAGGAATCCAATTTGAGATTAAAGAGCCAGGAATGTTTTTGGCTTATGTGCAGCTTCATTCATCTTTATTTGAAAGGTTGAAAACTGCCCAAGCCAAGGATGCACAGATGTGTAAATTGGTGGATGACGTCAAAAGTAGAAAGAAAAATGAATTTATTTTAGATTCAAATGGCATCTTATGGTTCGGTACTCGATTGTGTGTGCCAAATGTGGAAGAATTGAGGAGAGAACTTATGGAAGAAGCTCATTGTTCCCGGTATATGATCTATCTAGGTTCTACAAAGATGTATCAAGATTTAAAGCAAGTATATTGGTGGGAGGGCATGAAAAGAGATATAGCGAATTTCACTTCGCATTGTTTAGCGTGTCAACAACTTAAGGCAGAACACCAGAAACCTACAGGATTACATCAACGGTTGGAGATACCTGAGTGGAAGTGGGAAAGGATCACTATAGACTTTGTAACGAGACTACCCTGAACAGTAAAGGGTTATTATTCTATCTGGGTGATTGTGGACAGACTCACTAAAACAGCTCATTTTCTCCCTGTAAAAACAACATACAATGTGGCAAAATATTCACAGCTTTACATAAATGAGATAGTGAAACTTCACGATATATCAATTCCTATAATTTCTGATTGAGGACCCCAATTTACTTCTAAGTTTTGGAGAGCCTTTTAAGAGGCTATGGGTACCCGATTAAATCTTAGCACTGCCTTTCATCCTCATACTAATAGGCAATCTGAGAGGACTATACAAACAATAGAAGATATGTTAAGGTTGTGTGTTATGGACTTTGGTGGTAGCTGGGATAACTATTTATCATTGGTGGAATTTGCTTATAATAATAGTTATCAAGCTAGCATACAGATGGCACCCTTCGAGGCATTATATGGGAGACGGTGTAGATCTCCCATTGGATGGTTTGAAACTGGAGAAGTTAAATCATTAGGGCCTAAGTTAGTACAAGATACCTTAGAAAAGGTGAAAGTAATCAAGGACAGATTGATAGCAGCTCAGAGTAGGAAAAAAGCGTACATGGATCGCCAACGCCGTGATTTGGAGTTCATGACTGGAGACTATGTGTTTCTTAGGGTGTCTCCCATGAAAGGTGTGATGAGATTTGGGAGAAAAGGGAAGTTGACCCCGAGATATATAGGGCCGTTTGAGATCCTAGAGCGAGTTGGGACTGTAGCCTTTAGGCTGGCGTTACCACCTGAGTTATCTAATATTCACTCAGTATTTCATATTTCAATGTTAAGAAAGTATCTACCTGATCCCTCTCACATGTTATAGAATCAAGATGTTTCTTTAGGTGAAGGTTTGACTTATGAAGAAACTCCTGTGGCAATCTTGGATAGACAAACGAAGAAGTGACGTTCCAAGGAGATTATGTCAATGAAAGTTTTATGGCGTCACCAAACACCAGAGGAGGCTGCATGGGAAATTGAAAGTGAAATGCGTGCAAAATACCCCTATCTATTTGAGAACTAAGGTTAGTACACATATATACAAATTCGGGGATCGAATTTTTTTTTTAGGGGGAGAGATTGTAAAGACCGGACGTCCATTTTTCCTTACCCAGAGTTGAATATTCAAGCTGCCACGTAGCACTACTTTCTTCCTTTTTGCAATTTTCTGATCTCCTATATATGCCCCCCTGTATCTACTTTAAGCTTGGTTTTTACGTCATTTGCCACTCAAGCTTCTACAACACACATCCTTTCAATCAGAGAAAACCACAGAAGTATATCAGAGGCTCTGTATCTCCATTTCTGTTCATTGTACGTTGCTTCCTTCTGGTTCTTCGTTGCTGTGCGAGTCATTCCTTGCTGCCATGTCCATTTAAGTTGCTCCATTTTAGCCGCATTAAATCGTGTAAACTTATCCCTCAGACCTGCTGCATGATATTTCCTCATTTGAGTTCTGTTTTGATACTTTTCTCCCTTCTCTAGTTCGGTGCTGCTGTGTGTTTTCTTTTTCCTGTAAGAAGCGTGCTAGAGGAAGTGTGGTGCTGGTCAAGAAAAATCCTTTCCCCAGGTCTGGAATTTCTACCGTGTGTATTGCTTCTTCTGGTCTCATCTTCACAGCGTCTCCCTCCCCTGTTTTTCTAGTTTTGTAACGCATTTTCTGGTGTGTGGCCAGTCGAGGGAAGTGTTGTGCAGAAAAAAAAATTGGTGTTGGAGGATGATTTTGGTTAGAGCAATCTTGACGTCCTTCATGCTAAAATGTATTTCAACTTTCCTATACGGTGATTACTCCCATTTTCTACATATACTTCCTAATCTAAAATCAAATTCCATTATACTTCTTACTTGCCAATTCTTGTTTGTGCAAAATAAGCTCTTCTCTAGCGTGTTTTGCTACAGAAAGGACAACCTTGTGTGGTATGAATTTTCTGTTATTGCTTGGTTGTTGAGTTTAGCTCCTTAATGGAATTAGGGAAGAAATGACATAAAATTGACATGGTTCTATTTTTCTTCCTCCCTTGAACGAATTTTAGTCTTTGAATGAAGAAACTAAAAATGCTCTGCTGCCATATACGGACACATATATTGTGTGTAATGTATGGGTATCGAGGGCATGGAATTAAGGAGAGGATGGTAGATTTAGTTCCTTGAAATCATATACATAACTAAAGCATGCTAAGGGAATGAAGAATAGATACCAATATTCTTTTCTTTCCCTAGAATCTTGTTCAAATAGGCTAAGCTAATGAGATAAATTTTAGTTATTCACACTCTAAAATCTAGTGAACGGGTATTATAGGGTATTTAGGAGATTGAGCCATAGCTGAGGAGTGGGCAGGGAATTTCGATATCATCTTTGAATGTGAGTAAGTAATGCGGACCCTGTGTGAATATTATCAACCATTTTGTTATTAAGTTTCATTGCAGTGTTCTAAAATTTAAAAATCTATTTATGGAGATATATATATTAAAATGTTTTGTCATATGCATGTTTACCAAAAAAAAATTGATTTGAACATGAAATTTTGTAAATTTAAGACTGTTTGAATTATCGGGAAACTCTGGTATTAAACTTAAGTGAATTATGCTTTGTCTGAAATGTTAATTGGAGAAAACGTATTGTTTTACAAAGTTATTTGCTCAGAACCCTGTAGCTAATAGCAGTAGATGTTAGCCCTGGTGCACCATGATCTATACCTCAGCTAGCAGGGGTGGTGCTAGCCTCGTGTGTAGGCCACCACACGCGGAGTCATTTTATTTTCGCAAGCTAAATGCTTTGCATCTATAGTTATTTTCCCGCGAGCTGTGTGCTCTGTCTCTGTTTCAGTTGGTTCTGCTTAGATGCTATCAGTGCATTTTAAGAAAGAAATTGCATAAAGCATGTTTCATGCGTTATATATATAAATATATATATGTTTGTTTTTAGGCCCTCTCCCTATTTTCAAGGGTTGGCATTGCTTATTCATTGAGTATCAAACTCACTTTTTTTTTTATTTTTCAGATAGCAGTGCAAACCCTAGTCTACCATCAGCAGCCTACTAGTTGTTGATCTTTCATCTATTTCTTTTGCCAAGCCTGCAGTTGTTCATGTGTGTGCATTTTGTTAATATGCGTGTAATCTATTTTGTTTTAAATAGTGTAAAGTTGGCTCCACTGAATCATAGATAGGGTATCCCCACTCCCTAGAAGTTTATTTTTGGTCTTAATGAATACGGGTTGTTCCTTTTGGATGTATTGTGTTAGCTGACAGATTGTAGAAATATTAGGAGGTCTAAATTATAGAGGAGACTCTACTGAAATTTCTACAAAAGCCACCTAAAAGAAAAACTTATATATTTTATATGATTCAAAAATGATACCCATAATTTATTATATGAAGTTATACTCTCTTTTCTTTTTTCTTTTGCGCTAACGTACTTAAATTTGTGGGGGTGTGACAAATAACATAAGAGTGTGACCATAAGGAAAGGAGTGATGTGGGATCTGCAAATATATCTGAAAATTCTAATAAGAGGCTCTGTACATCAGCGAGCAAATTAGCTAAGCCACCACTAGTCTCATCTTGCTTAGCTAAACTTTTAAACTCAGCGGGAGAAGATGAATCATGAATAACTCCTTGGAGCTTATACTTCTTACCATCAACCTAAAAAATCATGAATGTTTGTTGCCAATTAGCTTGCACTGTGTTTAAAGAAGCTAGCCATTGTATACCCAACACCATATTTGCTTCAACAATGGCAAAAGGATAAAAATCACTAATAATTTTTAGATCTTGTACCTGGACATGCAACTTCCTACAAATCTTATTGCAATAAAATGAACTCCCATTACCAATTTGAACATTGAAAGGAGATATAGATTGAGTGGGTAGCTCTAATTCTGAGACAATAGATTCAAAAATGAAATTATGAGTAAAGCCACTATCAACAAGAATTAAAACTTTCCTTTGTTTTAGTGTCCCTTTCAACTTCCTAATGGTGCTCAACATTTTCCCTATGAAAGCATGGAAGGAGATTTTAGTGTGCATCTTTGAATCTGTTTCTTCTTTAGCGTCAGACTCAATCTGGATCATGGGCTCTCCTTCAGTTATCTCCATTAGTTTCAAAGTACCTAGTTTGCAATGATGAACTAGTTGGAATTTTTTGTTGCACTATAACAAAGTCCTTTGTCATGTCACTCTTATTTCTCTGAATCCCAAGAGTTTGTTGGCCTGATCTACATAAAAGGAGTTGAAGACATTGCAGAGGAAGAAATCTGTGAAGAACACATCCTTACTAGCTGATAATCACATGCGTTCCAATTAAAATTGGAATTAGGTCAGGTCGAGTTATTTGACCAGGACTTTGGCCTATGCCTAATAAAGGTTTTTGCTTCAAATTCAATAGCCAGAGTCATTGCTTTTATAGATCATGCAT
Source organism: Erythrophleum ivorense (assembly GCA_026724425.1). Taxonomy (NCBI): domain Eukaryota; kingdom Viridiplantae; phylum Streptophyta; class Magnoliopsida; order Fabales; family Fabaceae; genus Erythrophleum; species Erythrophleum ivorense. Next base: position 2,433,656 of record JAIUCV010000036.1, on the reverse strand, counting down.
GGCTTGTGTATGTGAATATGTTCTTTCAACTCCTCTTTCAAGCCATTCAAGAAGACGCCTAAGAGACAATGCTCAGGCTAATTCTTAATTTATATAGATCTCATAGCATACTCTTGCCTATACTTCTGTATCATTCTCGTCTGTTTGATGCCACAAAGATGCTCACCTAGGTTCTAAAATCCTGTAGGGCCATAATGCTCATGCAACACCTTAGTAAAATCTCATAATAGAGAAGAGTTCTTTCAGTGTTGATCCAAGCAAATAGATCAAGAGCATCTCCATCTAGGTACATTGCTACAATATTAACCTTCATCTCATTGGAGTTTGATAATACTGAAAATATTTTTTGGCCTTTAAAATCTATCCTCTTAGATCTCCTTCTTCAAATTTTAGAAATTCAATCTTACTGGAGGGATGCTTAGATGGAGTTTTCAGCCACCAAGGTGTGTCATAATCATCTTCTTCATATGAACTTCTTGCTGTTGCTTTACTTCGACCTTTATTGTCGTGACTCATTTCAGGTTGGGGAGTACTACTAATTGTGACTTTGGGAGTTGCCATCTTGGTGTTAAGGTTGTTCAATTGGGTTGCCATGCCTGAAAGTTGTTTTATAACAGTTTTAGGCAAGGCTAGAGGTGGATTTGGTGGATTAGTAGGTGCAGAATGAGTGATCATCTTCTAACTAAGCTCTGATACCAAATTGGTAGATGGCAAGAAATTAAAGAGAAAAATAGTAGAAATAATCTACTAATTTTCTATGAACAAGTATGTTACTCAAAGAAAAATTAAAGGAGAATTACATTGAAGGACCTGAAGTTGATAATATTTATTTTAAAGGACTTATTATTACTGAGTTTAACTTGTTTTACTTAAAGTCAGTAGCAATTTTACTTAAAACAATAGTAATAGGTCATTCAGGATAAATATTACAACTTTCAAGTCCCTAAATGTAATTTTCCCAAAAATTAATAGCCAGGGAGAATCTCCTAATGCAAATTAATCAAAATTCAATTGCAAGCTATCTCAACAAGCTACAAGACTTAGTATTTACAAATTAGAAAATAACTCATGACTCTTAACAATAACGAACCACTAACCATGATTCCCATAACTCCTAATAATAAGGAACCACTAACCATGATTCCCATAAATGACACTAACTAAACATAATAGATTTGGAAATATTTATTAAAAATAAAATACTTGACTTATTCATCAAGCACATGACTCCACTACCCCTAAACTTTAGCCACAAGACATTTGACTCCATAATAAATTAAATAATAGAGTGAAAAATAATAAAAATTAAGTTTGAAGACGTGGTTGTTGTTGTACACATGGATTCCTACGTGTATAAGTGATTAATGGCCTATTAAAGCATGTGTTTGTTTGTTAGAACTGTCAGTGTATACTAGAATGCTAAACATAGTGATCCAAAAAGGAGAACAACAAAAAGAATACATTCTCAATGCAAACCTTTAAAGGAAGCTAGTATATATATATATGTGTATATGTGTGCATATGTCTGTATAGGGCAAGTAAATATATCTACCTCAATCTTGTCTTGATGACACATGTGTACTTTGTTAGCCTACTCAACTCCACAATTTAGCCATCTATTGTGCTTACCACCGTTGCTCTTGTTAACCCTACTGGGTCTTAGGAATTTCCCAAGGACCGTTCTGCATAATGCATTGCATCCTAGCTTTTACTCCTTCCTTTTTATATTTTGGATGATTGTATTGGTTAACTGTGAAGTTGCTTTGATCTTTGTTAGTACTTTTGCTAGGTTCTATTAGCAACCTTTGTGGTTGACAATTTGGATATTAAGATCCTATGGATATTTACTATGCTATAATATTAATATGCTATATCTATTGTTGGTTCTTGAATTTGTTTCCTCCCTTTTGTTTACGGCAAAGGGGGAGAAAAATATAGGAAATTTGTGATATAGCTGCTAATTTGTATGGAATGGAGTACATATTAGGTTATAGGGAGCTTATAGTTAGGGGAAACATTCCATTTACTAAGCTCAAATTAAGGGGGAGCAATCAGCATACCCCACATATTTTCTAAAGGGAAGTGCTCTTGCTCACATTTCTCATTTATTTTCCAAAAATTTTATTCCTCCCAATTGTCAAATGTTTGCCATAATTAAAAAGGGGAAGAACGTTGAATCAAAAGCTTTTATGATTTTAGTTATAACAAACTTTTTCAAATAAATTGATCTTAGGAAAATATGTTTAATTGGCTTAAAATTATTACTTTTGTATTTTTGTTGGGCCTTAGTTATTTTGTTGGATAATTTTATGGGCTTTAAAGTGTTTAATATTATTCATAGAAATATTATGGCTTATTACCTTAATTTAGTTTTAATCAATTTTGTTGGGCTAGAAAATGCTTTTGGCTTAGGCCATTAATATTAAGCTTTATTCTTTGGCCAAAAGAATGTTTTTATGAAAGATATGATTTTTGGATCAAGGCATTTGTAAGAAAAGATTTTCAAAAATTCTAATATGCAAAGATTTCCAAATCAAATGAGATATTAATGTACATATGATTTGATTACAAAGGTATAATTTCATTAGATATGATCACTGAGCTTTTTTTTTTTGAACCATTATTACTCAAGAAATGAAAAAAGAAAGTTCGAAGAATCAAGCTGAAAAAATGAAAAAAATGAGATTTTTAAAGAAAGTAGAAATACAAATGCATTGACAAAGATTAGTCAAGTTTACTATCTTCTAGAATGTGTGCACTAAATGGAGTCAACGTTTTACACATTAACTAGTGCTCATGATGACAAGAAGACACTGATATCATCAAGGCTTAATTCAAGGTGTTCAAGATAGTGATTTTTAGTTGTGGAAGTTGATCTGCGCATTTATTGAAGGAAGTTACAGTTTAATAGTCACATGCTAAATGGTTGCACTATTTAAAGACCATTTGAAGATGAAGATAGATCATTGAATGTAAAGTCCCACATCGACTGGAAGGGGCCTGTGGCTAACCCATAGAAATGGGGAGAATCCTCCCCCTCAAGGTGCGTTTTTCTCGTGAGATAAGTGGGAAGGGACAAACCCCAACGAACTAGGAAGGCAGGGTCAAAGACCCACAAACCAGGAAGGAAGGGACAATACCTTGGTGGCTCTATATGTGTTGGTATCAGAGCAATCCTGACCCATGTGCGACTGAAGGACGGGTCGGCCCCAAAAGGGGGTGGATTGTAAAGTCCCACATCGGCTGGAAGGGGCCTATGGTTAGCCTATATAAGTTGGGGTAAATCTCTCCCCACCAAGGCGCGCTTTTTCCTTGAGCTAAGCGGGAAGGGACAAGCCCCAATGAATCAGGAAGGTAGGGTCAAAGACCCACGAATGTGGAAGGAAAGGACAATACCTTGGTGGCTCTGTATGTGTAACTCGCTTAGCTCACAAGAAAAGCGCACCTTGGTGGGGAGGATTCTCTCCACTTATATGGGCTAGCCACAGATCCCTTTCAGCCGATGTGGGATTTTACATTCCACCCCTTTTAGGGCCAACCTGTCCTCGGGTTAGACATTCGAATGGCCGACTTTGATACCAACACATACAGAGCCACCAAGGTATTGTCCCTTCCTTCCCAGTTCGTGGGTCTTTGACCACACATATAGAGCCACCAAGGTATTGACCCTTCCTTCCCGGTTTATGGGTCTTTGACCCTACCTTCCTGATACGTTGGGGTTTGTCCCTTCCCGCTTAGCTCACTAGAAAAGCGCGCCTTGGTAGGGAGAGTTTCGCCCTCACTTATATGGGCTAGCCACAGGCCCCTTCCAACTGATGTGGGACTTTACAATCTACCCCCCTTTTGGGGCTGACCTATTCTCAGGTCACACATGGGCCAAGATTGCTCTGATACTAACACATACAAAGCCACCAAGGTATTGTCCCTTCCTTCCCTGTTCGTGGGTCTTTGACCCTGCCTTCCCGGTTCATTGAGGTTTATCCCTTCCCACTTAGCTCACAGGAAAAGCGTGCTCGTGAGGGGGAGGATTCTCCCCACTTATATGGGCTAGCCATAGGCCCCTTCCAACCAATACGGGACTTTACAATCCACATATACAGAGCCACCAAGGTATTGTCCCTTCCTTCTCGGTTTGTGGGTCTTTGACCTTGCCTTCCCGGTTAGTTAGGGTTTGTCCCTTCCTGCTTAGCTCATGGGAAAAGCGCACCTTGAAGGGGCTTATATGGGCTAGCCACAGGCGTCTTCCAGCCAATATGAGACTTTACAATCCACACCCTTTTTAGGGCTAACCCATCCTCGGGTTGCACATGGGCCAGCATTACTCTGATACCAATACATACAGAGCCAACAAGGTATTATCCCTTCCTTCCCAGTTCATGGGTCTTTGACCCTGCCTTCCCGGTTCATTGGGGTTTGTCCCTTCCCGCTTAGCTCACGGGAAAAGCGCACCTTGAGGGGAAGGATTCTCCCCACTTATATGGGCTAGCCACAGGCGCCTTCTAGCTGATGTGAGGCTTTACAATCCACACCCCTTTTGGGGCTGACCCATCCTCGGGTCGCACATGGGCCAGCATTGCTCTAATACCAATACATACAGAGCCACCAAGGTATTGTCCCTTCCTTCCTAGTTCATGGGTCTTTGACCCTGCCTTCCCAGTTCGTTGGGGTTTATCCCTTCCCACTTAGCTTACGGGAAAAGCATGTCTTAGTGGGGAGGGATTCTCCCCTACTTATATGGGCTATTCCTAGGACTATTCCATCCGATGTGGGACTTTACATTACACACATACAGAGCCACCAAGGTATTGTCTATTCCTTCCCAGTTCATGGGTCTTTGACCTTGCCTTCCCGATTGGTTGAGGTTTGTCCCTTCTCGCTTAGTTCACGGGAAAAGCGCGCCTTGGTGGGGAGGGATTCTCCCCCACTTATATAAGTCGTTCCCAAGACCATTCCATTCGATGTGGGACTTTACATTCTACCCCCTTGGGGCCAACCCGTCCTCAGGTTGTGTGAATACCGTATTTTGTCCGGACATACTCAAAATATATATATACATATTTAATTTTAAAAGAAAAAAAAATAAAAATCAATAGGTTCTTCTAGCTTAATGGGCTTTTTTAAAAAAAATAAATATAATAATTAAGGGAGAAAGAACACAAAAGAAGGCCCATTACTCCAAAATAAAAAAAAATCAAAAAGAGATAAAAAAAAGGGGGAAAAGTAAAATCTCACAAAGAAAAAGAAAAGGGGGGCTAAAAGCAAAGAAAAACAAAATATACCAAAATTAATAACAATAATTGAACCAAAAATTAAAAAAAAGACAAAAAAAAAGAGAAGGATTTCTTCAAAAGATTACACAAAAACTAAATAAACTAAAAATAAACTAAAAATAATAAACCAAATATACCAAAATAAAAAAAAAAAGAGAAGAGATTAAGATTTTTGGGCTTAATCTAGGAGAGCCCAAACTAAACCAAACAAAAAATAAATAAAAAGGAGCCCAACCCAGAACCAGTCCAGAAATTGGACAAAATGGAAAGGGCCTAACAAAAAATAGAAAAGCAAAAAAAGGAGAAGGGAAGCCAGCCCAAAACAAAAAAGTGCCTAACCCAAAATAAATCAAAATGGGGCAAAAAAAAAAAAAAAGAAGAAGATGGGCCTGCTTCGTTCAACCCATGCTTGCTGGGCCCCTGATTTCCCTAACCCAGACACACTGACCCGAATAAACCTAACAAAAACCCCGGCCTGGTTTCTTTGCCCCGCTGACCTGAATAAACCTAAGGAAGCACAAAAAAACCCTAGACGCTCTCTGGTCCCCCCCTTTTTTGTCTACTCTGGTTGCATCTCGCGCAATGCCTGCAGGAGCAAAGCGACGCGATGGTGCGAGGGGAGTGCGCGAGCATAAACACTGGGGTTAGTGGAGTAGAGGGGGTGCGGAGATGGTGGGGACCAGGTGCCTCGTCTATAAAAGCAGGGAGAAGGGAGACGCTAGGGAGGATAGGTTTTTTTTGGGGGGAGTCGGGAAAAATCGGAGAGAGGGGATTGAGAGTTTTTCTAGTTAGAGAGTAATCGGAGCGACGGAGGATTGAAGGTTTCTAGCCGAAGAGGAAAAATCGAGCGAGGGAGTCGGAGAGATGAAGGGGTCGAGTGAAATTGCCATGGGATTTTCAGTCTGGGACTGAGAGATTCAGAGGTGTAAAGGAAGAAGACAATCGAAAGGGAAAAAGGAACCGGGTGAGTGTGACGGTGGCTTCTGGAGGAGTGTTTCAGTTCTCCTCTGAAGGTTGTTGAGGGGTCAGAAACAGTGGAAGCAGAAAGTTTCGAAGAGGAGAGGGAGCTCGAGAGATAGGCCTCCTGATTTGGGGATTTCCAATCGAAGGAATTCGGGATTTGGGATCCAGCAAAAAAAGGAGATTCAGAGGTTGAAGGGGAACGCACAGACGGACAGAAATTAAAGGAGATACTCGCACATAAGGACAGAGGTATTCCTTTCTCTCCACAGCTCAACTACTGATTTTCCTATATGGATGAACATGTCTCTAGTGAGAATTTAATTTCAGTAATTTTGCTTACCAAATTTGGATTCTGATTGCCTTTCCTTACAATAGTTCTGCTCTGACATTCATCATAGGCTGAATAAATTTTTTTTTGGCATTTCATGATGGTCCTTGAGTTTTGTTGATATTTTACTGATGTGGAAAAATTGTTAGGCAATGTGTTCTGTTTCTTCAAGTTCTATTGATATTTTTACTAGTGTAGTAAGATTGTTCTGATCAATCTATTCTGTTCCTGTGTTGTATCTCTGCATGTGTATGCTTCGATAAGGGCCTCTACTGGTTTGGGTTTTGATTCTATTGTATGGACTGAATTGAAAATCAACATACGGAATATATCTATCTGGAGTAATTCCCATGAACTTCCATATTCCCCCCTTTTTGTCCTGATGAAGTTCTATCTTTGTTGTTAAGATAAATTGGTTGTCTGTTTCTAACTCAATTTGCTTGTCTAGCTATTTCATTATGTGACTGTTTTGTCTCGTGATGATTAGGAGTAGATGAACTTTCTTAGATTCATTGCTAGGCAAACTTTATTTGGCTTGTTCCCTTCGCTGCCCTGTTTATTTGTTTTGACAGTGAGTAGAGAATGGAAATGAACTTCAGATCCTTATCCCATTTATTGTATGATAGACATTATCTTTGTTTTTTTTTTCTTTGGTTCATCTGTGCCTGCTGCTCTGACACGCCAATGGATTGCTATGTGCAAGGCTTATTTCTTGAAGCAAGAGGGAGGCTCTGTGATTTAATCTAAGGATGTGTCACAATGAGTCTGTAGCTTGCATATATGTATATATTTCTTTGCTTTTCTTTTTTCCTTTTTACTTTCCTTTCCTTTTCACACTGTACTATAAATGTACTCAAGAATGATATAGTGACCCTGGTTGGACACCTAGCACACATATACAAGTTATTATTTTAGTTCGTAAATTGTTTAGACAATGCTGTGTGGGATTTCATATCCCCTTAGGCAACTAGGAACGGACCAAAAGGCTATGTGTGGCAATAAGCTTTTATGATGCCTTTTAGGTTTTGAATGGGTTTAATGTTTGGGTTCCAACGGCCCCAGCAAATAATTTTTCAAAATATTTCATAAAAAAAGGGAAAAAAGAAAATTAAAGAAAAAACTTTTACTGAGAACAAAAAAAAAACAAAATAAAAACAAAAAGAAAAAGAGAAAAATAGAACAAAAATGAGACAGAGGTAAAAACAAAAAATCAAATAAAAAGGGGAGGATAAAAAAAAATAAAATAACAAAAAAAAGTAGATAGAGCAAAACGAAACCAAAGCAAAATAAACAATAGAAAACAAAAAATGAAATTAAAATAATAATAAATAAAACAAAACGTAAAAAGAAAGAAAAATAAAAAATTCAAAAAATAAAAAAATGATGAAATTAAAAAAACACAAAAAAATACCAAAAAGAAAAAGGGAAAAAGAAAACACCAAAAAGGAAACAAAGAAACACAAAATTGAAAGGGAACAAAACACAGAATAAACTAAAAATGAAAATAAAATATGATAAAGATAAAAGGTAGAAAAACAAAAAAAGAAGGGAGAGAAATAAAAATCAATAAAAAACGCACAAAGACAAACAAAAATTGAAAAAGGATCAATAACAAAAAAAAAACAAGGGGTAATCAAAAGTCAGAAAAAATAATAAACTAAAGTATCGAAATATATGTATCAACAAAATAATCGATGACATGAAATCAAACATAAAACATAAAAAAGAAAAGAAAAAGAAATAAAAAAAACAATAACAACCAAAAATCACCAAAAAATGAGACAAAAATTACAAATCAAGACAAAAGAAATAAAAAAATCTCCAAGAATTAAGCAAAACAAGGAAATAGATGATGAAAGAAAAGAGTTTCTAAAAAAGCGAAAATACAAGAAGATTAAAATTTAATTTTAACAAATCAAAGCACACCGACAAATTTTAAAATTGCTTTATTTGTTAAAAGAAAAAAAAGTAATTTTTATCTTCTTTGTCTTTTCCAAAAAATATAAAGAAGAAAAACCAGAAGTAAAAACCAAAAAAAAAACAACAAAACCAAAAACAAGACAAAAACAAAACCAAACCAAAAAAAAAAATGAAAACACCAACCAAAACAAAAAAAACAAAGATAGCAAAAAAAAAATCAAAAGGAAAAAAGAAATAAAATAATAATAATAATAATAAATAGCAAAAATAAACAAGAATAGTAATAATAATAACAAAACATAAATCTGCTTAAAAGAAACAAAACAAAGGAAAAATGAAACAAAATAAAAAAAAAGACATAGAAAATGGAAAAAGCAAAGGATGATAAGAAGAAAAGAGAAAAAGAAAGTAAGATTACATTTACTCTTAACAAATTAAAACATATCAATCAATTTTAAAATTGTTTTATTTGTTAAAAGGAAAAGTAAATTTTACTTTGTCTTTTCAAAAAAAAAACAAAAAAAAAACAAAAAAAAACAAACAACAAATAAATAAAAATAAAACCAAGAAACAAACAAACAAAAAAAACAAAACAAAATCAATCAAGAATTGAAAATTAAACAAAAATCAAACACAACAAAAAAAAGAGAGACAAAATAAAGCCGATCAAAATTTAAAAATCAAATATAAGCCAAACAACAAAAAACAAAACAAAACAAAACAAAACATCAACCAAATACAATTTTCAATCGAACTACGTGGACTTTGATCCCTCTTAAGGGTACGTAGGCCCTAGGTTTTCATCCTAGATCAAGTCCGCTTTTGTAAATAAAACGTTTTCCTTTTAATTTCATTCCTTTCCTTTTTATTTCAATTTTTGAACTTCTTTGTGTTTTATTTTAATCCTTCTTTCTACTTTGAACTTTATCTCTTGTATTTCCTTTACTTCTTATTCTGCACGTGATTGGTTAGGGAGAATTAGAATAGAATCAAGGCCGTTTTATTTTTGCACAACTAACCTAGGGTAACCGTTCTTAGTAACGGGTGTAGTGGAGTGCCTAACACCTTCCCCACTCATAATCGACTCCCAAACCCATTTTCTGGTTTGTAGACCATCTTCCAAATAAAAAGGTTTTTCCAAAGTTTTGCCTTTTAAAATTAAAATTTTGGTGGCGACTCCCTTACCCTACCTTACACTTAATTCAATTTGAATTTCGGTTTTCAATTTCAAAGAGAAACCACGAATTTCTTTGAGAAGGGCGCCACGCAGTCGCATTTTCGGGTGTGACAGGTTGCACATTTGAACAACCAGGTCTAATACCAACACATACAGAGCCACCAAGGTATTATCCCTTCCTTCCCGGTTTGTGGGTCTTTGACCCTACCTTCCTGGTTCGTTGGGGTTTGTCCCTTCCCACTTAGCTTATGGGAAAAGTTCACTTTGGTTGGGAAAGTTTCGCCCCCACTTATATGGGCTGTTCCCAGGACCATTCCATCCGATGTGAGACTTTACATTGACACATATAGAGCCACCAAGGTATTGTCATTTCCTTCCCGGTTTGTGGGTCTTTGACCCTTCCTTCCTGATTCGTTGGGGTTTGTCTCTTCCCGCTTAGCTCACAAGAAAAGCGCGCCTTGGTGGGGAGAGTTTTGCCCCTACTTATATGGGCTAACCACAGGCCCCTTCCAACTGATGTGAGATTTTACAATCCACCCCCCTTTTGGGGCCAACCCGTCCTTTGGTCACACATGGGCCAGGATTGCTCTGATACCAACACATACAGAGCCACCAAGGTATTGTCCCTTCCTTCCTGGTTCGTGGGTCTTTGACCCTGCCTTCCTAGTTCGTTGGGATTTGTCCCTTCTTGCTTAGCTCACTAGAAAAGCGTGCTCGTGAGGGAGAGGATTCTCCCCACTTCTATGGGCTAGCCACAGGCCCCTTCTAGCCGATGTGGGACTTTACAATCCACACATACAGAGCTCCCAAGGTATTGTCCCTTCCTTCCTAGTTCGTGGGTCTTTGACCCTGCCTTCCCAGTTCGTTGGGGTTTGTCCCTTCCCGCTTAGCTCACGGGAAAAGCATGCCTTGGTGGGGAGGGATTCTCCCCCACTTATATGGGCCATTCCCAGAACCATTCCATCTGATATGAGATTTTATATTCCACCCCCTTTAGGCCCAACCCCTCCTCGGGTCATACATTCAAACGGCTGGCTCTGATACCAACACATACAAAGCCACCAAGATGTTATCCCTTCCTTTCGGGTTCGTGGCTCTTTGACTTTGCCTTCCCAATTCATTGGGGTTTGTCCTTTCCCGCTTAGCTCACGGGAAAAGGCGCCTTAGTGGGGAGGGATTCTCCCCCACTTATATGGGCCGTTCCCATGACCATTCCATCTGATGTGGGATTTTACATTCCACCCCTTTTGGGCCAACCTGTCCTCGGGTTGCACATTCGAATGGCCAACTCTAATACCAACACTTATAGGGCCCTCACGAGGATTGTCCTTTCCTTCTTGGTTCGTGGGTTTATGACCCTGCCTTCCCGGTTCGTTGGGATTTGTCCCTTCCTACTTAACTCACGGGAAAAGTGCACTCGTGAAGGGGAGGATTCTCCCTACTTATATGGGCTAGCCACAAGCCCCTTCCAGCCGATGTGGGACTTAACAATCCACCCCCCTTTTGGGGTGGACCCATCCTCAAGTCGTACATGGGCCAGGATTGCTCTGATACTAACACATACAGAGCCACCAAAGTATTGTTCTTTCCTTCCCGATTTGTGTGTCTTTGACCCTGCTTTCCTGGTTCGTTGGGGTTTGTCCTTTCGCGCTTAGCTCACGGGAAAAGCACATCTTGGTGGGGAGGGATTCTCCCCTACTTATATGGGCCGTTCCCAGGATCATTCCATCCGATGTAGGACTTTACATTGAACACCAATCATTTAAAGTGTCATATTGAGAATTTGGTATGCTTTATTTTTCATTTTATTCTGAGTGGGTTAGCCTTATAAATGAAAGAACTTTTAATGAGTCTTGTGCACCAAACTTGATCATACCTTTTCCTAAAGATTTTAGGTACTTAGTGACAAAAACTTAGTCAAAGTAAGGCTTTAAAACTTTTAGAGCCAGTGGAAGCCCTTTAGCATACTCAACCATCCTCCTTGATAGCTTAATCTACTCCATATCCAAAGAATTGTTTAAAGGCATTCAAATTGAATAGTTAAATTGCTTTTTCACCTATCAATGGCTTAACCTCATATTTCGTCAACCTTTTTTATCAAGTACTACCTTATCTTTGGTTATGATAATGATTCTATTACCTAATCCAAAATAATCATTGATACCATTAAGAACAACAAGAACTTTTATCTGAAGAAACTTTCTCTTAACATAAGAGATATTTCATTTGGTGCGCTAATATGTAAATCATTTTCATTTAGTAGTAAAGAAAGAATTTTATTCTTTAAATAAATAATCTCATATTTATCTGATTCTTCTCTTAAATTTGCCAAAAACAACTTCCTTCGTGCTCAAAACAAAACTAGTTAAATAGTGCAGCTGCTGTAGCTTTTTTACCAATACAAACCAAGCCTCAAATTCCAATGCCACAAACATCTTCTAACCCTTCGCACATTAGTGATTCTAAATCTACAATTATTTCATCAATTCCAACAAGGCATCTCAAGTCATTTTGGTACCTAATATTCAACCTAATGGACAAAGATTTGGCAATTCTTCAATAAACCTAACTATAACCCTCTAATAAATAATTACAAGAAAGTAAAGGTGCATGAAATCAGTCACATCATTATTTGTTGGAAAATAAAGTACAAAATGTCTTTTGTCCTAGAGAATTTTTTATTTCTTGAAGCTAATGTTAAAAATATATTTAGGAAATAAAAGAACTTACCCATAATTTGATGAATGAAATCCAAATAAATAAGTAGCTTTATTCAAAGTAGATCTCCAAATTTGTCCCTCTTCCTTGTAATATGTGTCATGTTGAGCTAAAGAATCTACATAAGACCCCTTTTGATGTCTACAATCTGTTGATATCTGCGCATGCACTTCATAATTTTGACAAGCTCTTCCAAGAACCGCTTTGAAGAAGTATAATCCTATGGAAATATGATTAATAAAATGAGTGACTTTTCAATTGCTCTGAGAAGTGCTTGTAATATTTCGTCTTCTCTTTCAAGCTTGTCATCATCATAGACATCAATTTGCTTCTACAGCAATTCTTTTCTCAAATGGCTAAGAAAACGAGAACGAATGTCCGTGCCTCTAATTAAAGCTGAAAAAGACATCATATTTTATTCAAGAAAATTGAGAAGATGATGCCATCGGACAAAAACAAATACAGAAGTGTCTCGATTTGCAGATCTCGTACGTCTCTGGCTCCTCAGCACTAGTAAATATTTTTTTGTTCCTCTGTTGATCCTAATTAAGAGGAACAAAACAGGAGGTGAGTTGAATTCAGATTGGACGAAGATGATAATAAAGAGGTGTCTTGTTATGTATATGTACACTTTATGCTTGGGTTGGCGGTATGGGTAAGATCAAATTGTTCTTTCTGAGTGTGTTTTATATATTGAGTAACATTTTTCCAAAAAGGATTTTGCAATACAAGAAAAAAAAAAGTTCAATTATGCTTCTGTGACTTCCCAGAAGTTTCGTTGGCTTGAATATCTCAGTAACTTCGTGTGAATGATTCATGGCCAAGAATCTTTAATGGGAGTAATTGAGTTTTAATATGTTTAAATTTATTCACAAAGACACGAATTAAAGCTAATGAAACTCCGTATTTCTTTGAAGAGGCAGCAGATCGAAGAGCAAGAAGGTAAGCTAATCCAAGTCAATCAACGTAGACAAAATTGGAATAGCTGGATGGTGGTTAAATATTGAGCAATGTTCACGCTAAGAACCCCACCAAGGTGGAACTTTCGTGCACTATATATGAAGATTTGTTGGTTTTATGCTAGTTAGGATTCAAGCATTATGTTAGTCGTTTTTTTTTTTTAATAAGTTTGAGAAACTAAGTAGACACAAAAGTTTAAGGAAGTGATGAAAATTTTTCACGGATTGAGGATAGTTAACTACAGTTATTTGCGTTGTTATTGTATATGTCCTTATAGGAAATGTTGGATTTTTTATCCTAATTTTATTTTACAGCATATATTAATTAGTAACTACTTTTTTTTTTTTATAGGAATGACATATTCGTTTTTTTTTTTAATATATGGTTGAGTTTATTAGTGACTACTTTATAACTGAGAGGAACTCAGTTCTATTTATTCATGTTTCTAATTGTCTAATATTTTTCTCAATTGATTGCTAGACTAACTCCACAACATAAGGGAATTTAGTTCAAAGATAAATCAGACTCCGAAGGCTAAAACCAAAACACATCAGCCAAAGAAAGAATTGCCATTGGAATATATCAATTTTTACAATTAGATATGTTCATGGAAAATAAATACCCTTTTGCCATATCCTAATAATGAGGGCAATGAAAGAAAGAATTGTAATTGGAATATATCTATACAGTTTTTACAAGTAGAATTGCAATAGGGAAAATTAAATACATAATTCATGAAGATGAAATCTTGGACTCCAGCTTTGCCATCCATTTCCAAACCGTCAACAAACCAGTCTTGTCTCCGGTGAAAAAGAGACCACCGGGAGCTACTTCAATTGTTCGAACTTCTTGTTTTGAGAATAATTGACCCCTTTGAGAAAATCTAAAAAATAAGACAAGGTTAGGAACTAAAAAAATAATACATTACGCTACATTAAAATTGTGGCGAAAAGGAAGTTTTATATAGGTTAACTCACGATGGCAATTCATATAGCTTGACAGAATGGTCATTGCGTGAGCAAAACAAAATTGGTTTTTCTTCAGAATCAGTCATCCCGCCAAGTGCAACAACCCCCTACATAATAGATAAATAAAATACATCAATTGTTAATGAACTAACACCTTCCTATCAATAAGAATGTTGGAAGTTTCTGCAAATGAAAACACATGAAAGTAAATTTCTATATCTCTTGGGGCAGTAAAATCAAAACTAACATCTAATCACTTATCTTTCATTAGCAAATCTCAACCGCACACAAATCTAACAGATTTAAGGACATTTATTTTTTCCCTCTTTGCACCGTCTAATGACCTCCCAAAAAAAAATAAATAAATAAAGAACATTACTATTAAGATGTTACGTTTAAACCAATCTTATGCCATATATATAGATAATGTAAGTTTTGCTGCATACAATATAACAAATTAATACCTACAATCAAGTAAACAAGATAATATGAAAAGTTTTCCATATAATATATATATATATATATATATAAGGAAAAAGAAAAATAGCAAGCCTGCAATACCACATTAGGATCGGCCAAAAAGCAAGGAGTAATCGCATGTTTCAGTTGCAAACAATATTTAAGACATACACATAATTTAGATTCTAATTATTCACAGAAAAAATACTACTAAAATAACTTACGTGTTCTTCACTGTGAGTATATATCACTTCCAAAGTTCCTGCTTCAATGTAAGTCCAAACCTTAACTGTGCCATCCAATGAACCCGATAACAAATATTTGTCCCAACAAATAAGGGACGTCACTACATCATTGTGCGCGTTCAGAGTCTTTATGCATTGCAATGTGTCGAGGTTCCAAACCTAGAAAAAACAAGAAGGCAATTAATCCTTTTGAGAAATCCAACTATGGAAGAAAGTAGGAGTAAATGGAAGCAAGATTAACTAACATAAGTTTATCATTGTTATTTTTTGGGATTAAGGTAAATATTGCATGATATAGCATAATAAAATAAATATGATCTTAAATACTAAAAAAATACAAATTATGTTCAGCTTAGTTTCATATATGAAATCTCACACAGCAATATTCATGAACTGTTTTACTAATTTTTTAAAAAAGCATCATAGATAAATGCTAAAAATTAAAAACAAAGAGGAAGTAGCAATGACTTAAAGCATGCAGATTTAAACATCGGACATTCCGATTATTGCAAATATAGTTGAAGATAATACATATATTTAAGAAAGCTCTACTAGAGGCAACACTTAAAAGTGTAAAAGATAGAAACTTCTCATTCCGAGACATACCTTTATGCTATGGTCCATGGAACCTGAGTATAACATTTTCCTTCCGATAGTGAGGCAAACGACAGCTCCAGTGTGACCATTTAGTGCTGCCATCAGTGTAAATGGAGAGTTCATTTCAGAATTGCCTCTCCATGCATATATAACACCATCCTATAATATAAAGCAACCACAAAATGTTCCATAAAACAAGAAAATATTGAAAACAATTGTATAAATAAAAGAGACAAAATTTGATCAATCAATAAAAGTATAACAAAAATCAGATCAGAGAACTTAGTAAAAGTATACCATTGTGCAAGTAGTTACCTTTGCTCCAGCAAAAAGTGTATCATTTCCGTCAACAACCATGGCAAGGACTTGCTCCTTAGGTCCATCAAGATTAAACTCAGCAGCAGTATGAATATTCCAGGCCTTCAGAACAACCACATCCACAAAATAAGCTTACATGTAAGATTCTCATATGAGAAATGAGGGAGACAATGAAATGAAAAGTATGGTTGAAGAGCTTACTTTAACAGCATTTCGCACACCGACAAAAACCCACGGACCCTCACTGATCAAACACATAACTTCAGCACCAAGATTTAACACATTAATACATTGACCTGTATGGCAATCCCATATTCGAACTGTCCCGTCTGTGCTGCCAGAAAAAAGTTTGTCTGCTCCAGCTGGAAGTGCAATACCAGTGACAATCTGTTGCAAGAATTTTAACTTTATTAAAAGTATAAAAATAATAACAAAAATAGTAGCACAAAAGCTTCAAGCAATTCCCAACAAATTAATAAACAGGTGAAAAAGAGAGAAGCTAGCACAGCTACAAATGCTTGCAAGAATTACCAAGTTCAAGAGCATAGAATAATTATGCTACAATTTTTTTTTTAAATGAAGAAAGAATTTACTGATCATAAGACATAACTATAAGGAAATTACAAAAACAGATATAGGACAAGAGATACTCCCAAATAGTCACATCATAACCCTCTAATTATTAGAAACGCGGTCAAAGGAATATTCTTCCACAAATTCAATTAATTTTTGGATTATATGATTCAGATATAAGTGCAAGTCAACGTATATTATAAGTTAGACTCGATTACCTTCTTATGTTCATGTAGCTTAGCTAGTGTTGAAAACCCATCCCCGTGAAACCCAGAATGCAAGTTCCGGCACTGGTCACCATGCATGCAATTATCATTCATCCAATATCTACAGACACTTCGTGACGACGAAGAACTTGTTCCATCTTTTTGGTTCTTCTTGACTGGTACCTTTTTTGAATCATACTGGGTTTTCTGAGTAGAGTAATGGAACTGCCTACCATAATAAGCAGTGGTTGGCAACTGTGGTGGTAATCTATGCAAAAATCTACAAGGGTTTCTGGTGCATCTCCCAGCAAGCCAATATGCGCAGGTTTCCAGGTAAGGACCTTCAGATCTTCTAGCTACCTTTGTATTCATACTATGAAGCAAATTGGAACAATATCACAAGTCAGACACGAACTTTTACCTATAAAATCATTGAAGACACATGCTTTCATTAGTCAACTCAAACAAAAGTCGATAAAGCAAATAGCACGAGGAAGAGCGAAAAACAAGATGCAGAATCAGTCTCTGGTTTGTGATTATGAAAATGTATACGCATACCTGTGACTTTAAATCCCATCGAAAGAAGAACAGAAATTTTGATTTATTTAATAAGCACAGTCAAAATATTGTTCAATCTTTTAAAAATGAATAAAGATAAAAACAATAATTGCATCTAACCAACAATAATTGCGTAATAGACAGGGTAAATAATATTTTTTTAATACATTAAAGAAAAAGTTTAACAAGCTAGGTCACAATATTATCAGAAAAGAAAAAGGAAAAAAAAAAAGACTAAACCAAAATTAGAAAAGGTTTGGTGCAAATATATATATATATATATATATATTAATCTCTAAGCGGCAAATTCTTTTCACATAGAAAGGGTTTGGGGTTAGAGGAAAAAGATAAAAAAAAAAAAATCAAGCAAAAAAGAATGAAAGAAACCAAATCCTTTTTTTGATACCTTACATAAAAAATTTAACAAACTAGATCACAATATTATAAGAAAAGAAAATGAAAAGAAAAAAATTTATTCGGCCTTTAAAAGCCAACAAAAGAATCCAAAATTAGAAGGAGCCATGGGTTTTGG
Organism: Erythrophleum ivorense; assembly: GCA_026724425.1. NCBI lineage: Eukaryota > Viridiplantae > Streptophyta > Magnoliopsida > Fabales > Fabaceae > Erythrophleum > Erythrophleum ivorense. The sequence goes on along the minus strand of JAIUCV010000036.1, from coordinate 2,415,864 downwards.
ATTCTTAAACTATTTGGTCCGAATAGTTTTATCTCTGAGCGGCAAATTCTTTTGGCATAGAAAGGGTTTGGGATTGGAGGAAAAGAAAAAAAAATCGGAAAAAAAAGAAAAGATATATTTTCTATTATTGCCATTAACCACAAGAAAAACATCAAACAACATCAAGAAAAACGATGAAAGAGGAAAAAAAAAAAAAGAAACCAAAACAGAATCTGATTTTCCTTAGGATTTTAGGCCCAGAGCAATCATAACAAGACGACATATAGTACAATTAACAAGAATAGAATCCGAGTCTTCCCATGCATCAAACGAGAACAAACCAATGTTCATCATGCAGTAAGTCACAAATTTCAAGAAGAAAAGCATTGAAAGATCAAAGGAAAAAGTTAGTTACCTATGGGAGCAATTAGATTCTGTCACGTAGTCGTTAAATTACTAGGGAGCGAAGTCGAGTTTTGCCTTGAGTATTTGGAAAGGGTCCCTTATATAGCGGAGGAGGCGTGATAGGATGATGATGCACAGCTTTTGGCTTATCCTTGAAGATAGATGAAGATGGAGAGAGATTGAGTTTGAAAAAAAAAAACCTTTTGCCGCTAAGAAACTTAAATTTATCAAATATATATATACGTGTATATTATACTTAATTTTTAAAAAAAATTTTAAGGTTTCAATAACAAATTTATAAATTATAAAAATGAAATCAAAAATTAATTGAAAATATAGAAACCAAAAGAATTATTTGACCTAAAATATATTTATCTTTAACATATATATAATGTAGTACTTTAATTTCCAATCGTTATTACGACAAAATTTATTCTATTTTTTTAAGAATATATATATATATATATTAGTATTTTAATTTTTACTCACTGAACTTTCAATATTTCATCACTATGCTACAATACGGTTATTAAACTAAGCCAAGTTTTTTTTGGCTTTTTAAAAGTATTGTTGTGGTATAAAAAAGTATTGATTACAAGGTATAGCAGTAAAGTATCACTACAAAATAAAAATAAAGATTTCTAATAGAAGTGAAATATAGATTTCAATTGAAAATTTTATGTTTTTAATTGATATTTCACTCGGACAATATATCAATTTTTTTATTATTAGTATTTTGTTCTAATAGTTTTACAATTGCATAAGGAGCAGCTTCTCTCCAGTTCAGAGCCCTTTCAGTCCGTCTAGTCTTGAGCATTTAACCTCTTCCCATTTTTTTTTAAAGTAAAAGCAAAATAATATAAAAAGCCAATTACATGGACTGCATCGACTGGATAGAGAGAGATGACGAGAGAGAAGCCACAGCCAATTGCATAACAGGGTTGGCTTTCCTCTTTCTAAAACTCTTGGAAACATGTCTCATCATTTTGCAACTTTTTAATTCATCATTATCAATAAAATTTTTATCTAATGTAAATATAATGTTAACAAAAATTGAAATTGTAAAAATTCATTATTAAATAATATTACTAAAAAATGATGATAATTAATTAAATTAATATAAATAATCAACAAAAATTTTCAAAGAATTATAATTTGAAATAAAAAATTTGGTCGAATAAACAGCTATTGGAAAAAAAAATTCCGATAGCATTTTGATCACCCACACTGTAAAAAAAAAAAATTCTTACCCACGAAATTGTCAAAGACATTTTCTCCAACAAAATTATAGATGACAGAGATATTTAAATTTTTTTTAACATACAAATATTTTTTATTTTAAGTTTTATTAAATATATTAAATTTATTAAATTTATTTTGTATATATTAATAGTTAATATATATTACAATAGACTAAAGATATTAATAATATTTATAAATTTTATATTATGATTGTTTGTAATTAATAATAATTTATGTTATAGTTATTTTAATTTTATAGTATATTATTATTCTTATTCATAATGTTTTTTGTATTTTCTAGGCTTGTTATTCATTGCACTTTTACGCATATTTGTCATCATCCCCATTTTGTTGGTGTTCTTTAGTCCTGGGTTCATATTCCTCATCTTCATATTCTTCCTAGTTCTTCGCTCAATTATTTTGTTTGTTTTACATCATGCGTAAATAATCAAATAAATCAAATCAAAATTTTGATAGAAAATATTTCAACTACATAAATCAAATAAAAACTTTCATAAAAAACATTTTATTAGACCTAGAATTTTTTAAATTTTAACGAGATAAATTTTCAAATTTTTACGTGGAAAAATCAAATTTATCATTAACCTGAAAGTAAAAAACTGGAGAGAAGAGGGATGAATAAATATGAAATGAAGAGAAATCATCTATGCTCTCTTGGCCCTCATCTTGACCGCTGCCACCCTCTCTCCTGTCATAGCCAGCCACATACCACAGAGTGTGGTGGCAACCATGGCTGGAGCCCTCGCATTAACTACACTCTTTGGGCTAACAACCCGACATTCTATGTTTGAGACCTTATCTATGAGTAACTCCTTCTCTCTCTCTCTCCCCACAGTTGTCTGAATTCTAGCTTTCTAACAAGTGTATCTTAAGATACGTGGTTCAACATGACAGGTTTCAATGTGCTTTCCATTTTTGGTATGCTTTTTTCTGTTTTAAATGCAACTATTGCCTTTCAATTTTTAAAACCAAAAAGATATCTAAAACTATCATCTTTCAAGATGCCATTGACAAAAACGCTAATTCAAACTTTTTAATTTGTCACGGGATATGCTCCCATTAGTCAATAATGAAATCCCGTCAAAACTTTGCACCCTAAATCATTTAACGGCATCGAACAACCTTTCAATTCAACTTTTAGTAATCATTCAAAAGCAAGAAAGAACTTTAGGTTAAGGAAAATTTAGTTGCAGACCAATGAAAGTGTGCAACGTGATAATTAAGAGTTTAAAGTGATATATCAATCAATGGTGGTAATAGGAACTGGACAAAAGGATCTAAATCTTAAAAGTTGATAATTCAAGTGGTAAATTCTGGTTTCAAAACTTGAGAACGTGTTTGCAAATGACCCAAAATTATACGGTATTTTTATATTTTCCATTTTTTTTATCAAATGTCAATTATGTTTCCTTATCTTTAAAATGAAAAAAAGGGAAGTTACTTTCTTCCTTAGCCCATGCTGAATCGTGAGAATTTGTTCATAGAGATTAAATAACTACAATTTCTGCTAGTTACTTCCTCTTCACTTATGTGTTTGTTTGTGGCCAACCCTTAGTTCCTTTCTTCCTTCTTTTTGCAGTAAATTATTACTGTCTCTCGAGGGGATTTAACTTTTCTGTTACTTTGGATAGCATTCCAGTATCAAAAGACCTAATACAATGTGTTTGAAGTGAACCAAACTGGTTACGACAATTGCGCCATTGAAGGAGCTGTTGGGAATTGGAGTAGTGGCAAAGATTTCATTTTGCTGAATAAGGCAAAGAGAATTACATCATTTGTGGGAATGGCCAATGCTTTAATGGGATGGTCTCAACTCTTGTTCATCCTCTATCTCCTCCCCCACATCCGCTGCAATTGCTGCTTAGCATTCAACTTCATATTTTGCTGCTCCAGTGCTTTTGGGGTGGGGACTTTGGTCTCTAGTGATGTCTTCTGCTCTAGTTTGGTTTGAATTTAATTGGCTGCATCTAGTATATGTATTTCTCTTCCAGAGCATTACAATTAATTATTCTCTTCTTTTTCTCTCAATTCTAACGATACCTTCCTGTGTCATGTGAAACTTTATTTGTTTTGAATTGACATCATTCCCACTGTCTTCTTGCTTTTAGCTAGAGTTCACCTTTGAAGTCAATATATAACCTTCTAAACTTGCCAGTGGTGAACTTTATTGAAGGCCCTCCTTACAAGTCTTGGCTTATGTCAACTCATATGCAAAGCAAAGAATATTTACACAGTGATATACTTTCCTTTTTGGTTATATATAGCAACAAATATTAATTTCTAAAATATGCATAGAAATGGAATACCATTTGAACCATGTGATATAGTTGAATTGAATGCATCTCTTGATTGTGTTTGTGCTGGATCCACTACATGTGATAGATGCTCCCAGATTAATTCTTTCATTAAGACTAGTGAGTTCATCACATATACTGATCAACATGATTCCTCACTAGCCCGTGACGATAAGACTGATGAAATAGTAGATGTAGCATGTGATAATGATATAGATAGTGAAATTGTTGAACATCTTGTTGTTGACAAATCAGACTTTAATTTGCAATGCTTATGTGGTGATATGCATACATGTCCTGTATGTGTTGAGATTAATGAGTTTTTGAGGTCTGATACGTTTGTTCAGTCCATAGGGTCCTTTGCTTGCATTGAAATTATTGATAAGACTAATTCTTCTGATCATACTAGTATTGATGAGAGTATGCATAGAGATAATGATGATATTGAAAATTCTGTTGATCCTTGTACTATTGTTGATACTAATAAGAGACTAGATTTAGTTGTTGATCATGGCTTAGAATATTGTGAGCCTACTGATATCTCTTTGGTCAGGGAAGATACCATTTCTCTTATTGAGAGTCCTGAACAGATTCCTGAAGTGGTTGAGCTAGTTCCCAATAAGCCACAGACTCTCTCAACTGACATAAAGCAACTGCAAGATGCCTTGAACTTAAAAGACTGTGAGAAGTTGCAATTTAATTCTTCTATTGATGCAGTGACTTTTACTGATGGGAGTCCAATTGATTTTATTGGCTTTGATAGATATTTAGAGAATCTAGAGTTTAGTGTTTTTAAAATTGATTTCAAATTTTCTTTCTTTAGTTTTAAATGTCCTAAATTTGAATTTTCTTCTTTTCTTGCTCCTGAAATTGCTGAATATGACTTTCCAAGATTACTGATGGTTGAGGAAGTCCATGAATCATCCCTGAATGATCAATCAAAATGCTTTAAAGTAGTTAAACTTAAATTTATTCAGTTAAGAAGAAATAAAGCTGTTTTAATTCTGGTTTTTGATACCTATGATTAGTTGGTCTCTGATATAGTTCTTCATAGTTTAAGATTTACTTTTCTTTTTCTTTTCTGCATTACTGTTTGTTTTGTTCCATTTTGTAGGTAATAAAAGGTTGCTAACCAGCTACATGGGAATCTAAGCCTACCTTGAGATCTTTGATTCAAGTTCATCCTGTTGTACGCTCTCTTTTCACTCTCTTTATATTATGATGTTTATCTGTTAACTGGATTGTGTGCTGACATTGAGGACAATGCAATATTTAAGTGTGGGGGGAGAGTCATTTCATTCCATCCATCTTTTCCTTGTTTTGAAAGAAAAAAATATTGAAAATTTTTTAGAAATTTTTTTGAGAAATAGCGTGATTGTTTTTTTCATTTTTTTATGAAAGTTGCAAGTTGAGATGATTATAGCTTGGATTCATTTAGACATGATAAGCAATAAATTTTGTGTCTTGATTTAAGTGAATTGGCAATGAGTTTGATTTCAATGAATTATTTGATAGCCATTAGCTGGTGAAGATTTGAGCCGTATTTGTTCATTTCTAGTGTGTATTCACCTATCAGTACTTTCACTCTAGAACTTGTCTCGATTCTGTGTTGAGACCACATTTGCATTTGCATCATGAAAATGATAAGGCATTCATTTCTTTCATAGCTAGTAACCAAAAAGCCAACCTACATACATTTTATCCATTGTTTAGCCACTTTGGACCTTGTTTTGTTTTCTCCTTAGCCATAGCCATTAAAAATGGTTTCCACCTTGTTTGAAGATACCTTATGGATTTCAACAAGCATTAAATCTAATTAGGATGATGAATGTATATCTTACATCAAGTTAGGCCATTGTTATTCAAAGTTGAGGAAATTGTCTTGAAAAAAAATTGAAAAAGAAAAGAAGAGATAGAAAAGCTAAAGAAAAGCAATGAAAAAAAAGGAGAAAAGCAACAGAAAATCAAAAGAAAGAAGTGTTTCAAATTGAGTTTGTATTTGCCTATTACTAGCTAGAATTAAGGCCTAGATGCACATTCTTCTCTATTCTAAGTCTCCATTGATTGCTCTTAAGATTATGAGGTATCCGTTTGTTTGTCTTTTCTTATTATCCATTCATTTCACTCCCGTAGCCCCATTACAACCCTAAATAAAAGTCCTTTGATTTATGTTTTGCATTTGACATGGGTAGTGAAGACTTAGAAGCTTGACAAGTTATGGTAGTGAGGTTTTGATAGGTGAAGTTTAAGTTATTCACATTGCTTAAACACTTGAAAGTTGAGAGTAAATACCAATCCACAAGAGAGGCTATGCATTTCAGTTCATTCTTTTCAAATGAATTTGCCATGGAGCTTAATTCTTGATGCAAGTGAAGTTAACTTTAACTATTGAAATGTTGAAGAGATGTGATCATTCTCTATCTTGTGATTTTTACTCTCCTTTTTCATTTTCATTTCCACTTCTATTCCACTAGTCTTTCCTTAGATTTTGAGCTTTGGCCAGGAGTACAAAGGTTTAAGTGTGGGGGAATTTGATAAGCATGGTTTTTATATGTTTTAATTCTCCTAACTTAAGCATTTTAATGAGCAAATATGACTTTTGGGGTTTAATTAGATGGAATTTGATTTCATTAGCCATTTATGCACTTTATGAATTAATTTGCAAAATTATTGAGTTTTAATGCATGAATTTCTTTTAAATAATTTTGTGGATAATTCTATTTAATATTTTCCATTCTTTTGTGCAGAATTTTTTATGGGCAAATAGCTTGTGTGGGGAATTGAATTGAAGAAGAGATGAAGACCTCATGTGTGAATTTGAGGGAAGGAATAAATGGTTCATATCTTTAGTGAATTTTTGGAAAATCAAAGAAAAAAAAATGGAAGATTGAGGGATGATGTGAACTTGGAATCATACATGGACCAACACAGCTAATATTTATACTCCCTTATTCATGTAGACATTCATCACACTCATGCATCATTCATCCAAGACAGTAGCTTTTAACTCCAAACACCATACAATCATGCATTCAAGGAGTCCACATGCTTCATTCACCCACATAAAACACTCACACAAAGCCATGAGTCCAGCATGTTACTTCACTTCCACAGGTCTAGTTCATACACATGTGTAATGTCCGATTTTCGTTAAACAACGGAAACAGGCGCGTTTTCAAAGCAAGTTCCCCTAAATGAATTAGTTAAGGTCCTGAAAAATTTGAGTAACATTTTAGACTCCTAAAAATGAGAATCCTAGCTTAAATGGAAGGAAAAACAGAGTTAGAATAAAGAAACAAATTTTAACAGAAAACCTACGAAATGTAATGGCATTTTTGTAATTTTGAGCAATTTTTGGAATTCACACAGGAAGTCTTTTTAAATGAAATTTTTGAGTTCTTCGGGGTTCTTAGAGGCCTTAAAAACCATGGGAAGCCCCGGGACAATTAAATCCCCTCTGGTGGATGTTTTCCAGTGTTAATGTGCCTGAACTTTGACGGATTCGTTTGGGAAGGTTTTAGCACCGATTTGAGTGATTCCAAAGGCATTTTATTTAATTGGGAACCTAAATTTTATGATGGAAAAGACAGTTCTCAAAAGGGAGCTAAAACGAAGGAGAACAAAAATGTAAAGTACGAAAGGCAAAATTAGAATTTTTGAAAAAGTCATTTTTCCCCACCTATATATAGGTGGTGCCTCACACTCTCCCTCATTTAGCATCAAATTTCTCAACCCTAAACCAGAAGCAAAACCCTAGGAGAGAAGCACCCAAGAGAGGAAGAAGAAGGAAGAAGAAATCTAAGTTTAAGGTATGTTTCCATGGTAATTTTTCATGCTTTTCTCCATCCACACCACCTCCCCTTCATCCTCCTTGATTTCCTTTGATTAAAATGGAGTTTATAAATCTGATTCAAGGGAGAAATTCAAGGGAAATTTCGGATTTGAAGAGAGGAGCTTGGAGAAAGCAAGATTCAAGCCAAATTAAGCAAGGAAACTAGGTAAAATTACATCCTATGGTAGCTATATTGACTTCCCTTTCTTCTCCACTTCGACACACACCAAGAACCCTAGGAGAATCTGATTTTCAAGCCCAACCAATCATGAATCTTAGGTATTTGATGGAGAAGAACAAGAATATGCAAAGAAAATAACAAAATAACCATTAGATTTCAAGATGCAAATTCTAGAGTTTCAAGTGTTCCTTCCGAATTCTGATTTTGTGTGATGATTACTAGGTTTAATTAAGAGTTTAAATGAGTTCTTGAGACCCTTAAGATGCTCCCCATAAGCTTCCTCCGTCAAGAAAACAAAGAAATCTCCAAGGAGCCCAAAAACCCCCTATGTCTCGGCCAAAGCATGTTCATATAGCTAGGGAGAGTTTTAAATTTTTCTAAGGCCATTCTTGAGTCATATTTGATGAATGAAAATAAATGGAGGCCTTGGAAAAAATTTAGAACTCATAGAAATTGATTTGGTGTCTTAGGTTCCATATTATGACCTAAGGAAGCAACATGATGTTAGGCCCTTTGTTTTAATTGTGTGATGACTCCAAGAGGCTTAAAAGGAGTCAAGAATCATATTTGAAAGGAAAGAATGGAGCCTAAAAATTGTTTGAGGGGTATTGTTTCATTAGGTGCATTTATGGACCATAATGGGGGTTATAGAGCAAACTAGTGTTTAAGCAAGTTGCATGGCCCTAAAGATTATTTCATGAACCTAATTGGCTTCCATAAATTATATCTAGGCCAAGAGAAACCATCTTCACCAATTTGTGGGTGTGTGGCCAAAAGAGGAGGCTTGAATTCCAAGGAAAAAGTGTGTGATTGTATACAAGGTAACTCTCTCCACTTTCTTTCATGCATAGATGTATGTTTTGCTTGTCTTAGGATGTATGTATGTGTATTTTCAAACCATGAAAAGTATGCTAGCATGATTTTATATTCCATAATTTCATGATGTCATGTTATGTTTTCAAATGAATGTATGATGCTTATTGAGTTTGCTTGAGCATAGAGAGGCCAAGAACTCTTGCCCATGGTGAGGATGAGCCAAGAACCTTTGAGATTGGTTGAGACAAAGTAAAGAGTCTCCCAAAAGCAAAGTGGGCTCCCAAGAGTATGGTTGAGTCCAAAGCTCTTAAAGAATAGGTGAGGCAAGTCCAAAACCTATGAGGAAAAGTGTGAGACCAATCTAAACACTTAGCGAGCTCTCGAATGACTTGTATGACTTGTTCACATGCCAAGCTTGCTTCTTGAGTGTCCATGACTTCTATGATATCCATGCATATATTTTTAAGGCTTGCTTTGCATATATTATGTATGATTGAATGGGAGATGAGCTATTGGGATTCTTTGAATCTCATTCCTTCCTTTCCAATGATCTCACATGCTAAGTGGACTAAGTGGCTATGGTAATAGGAGCCAACAACATTGAAGGAAGAAGATTGACATCTATATGTCTAGCATTTACCTTTTTAAGCCATAATGAACCATAATGATGTATATTATTGTTGTAAATGGTTTATGACCCTTGAGACATATGTAACTATGATATTATGTGATATAAAAATGAAAGTATGGGTTATGTAAATGATGGAATGTGAATTGAGTATGAATGGCGAAGATAGTTTCATGAATGAGTTGTGGAAATGCGCATGTGTGTATAGAAATGCCAAAATGAGATGCATGAGATTTGGGATCATTTGGGCAGCTCACACAAGTCCTAATTGTGCTTTTAGACTTGCCCAAAAGAGCCAAAACCAAAGGGAAGCCATTTGGCAATTTTGGTACCCCATATAGAGCCAAAAATGACCATAATAGAACCCTATATTACTTTTTAGCCAAATGAGTTCTTCTTTATCTGAGACTTGGCATGAAAATAGGTCTCATTAAGAGCTTTTTGGGAAGCTAAAGACCATAATTTTTGGAGTTCTATAGAATATTTGAGAAATTTTCAAAGTTGGCAATTTTTTTAAATTTGGTCTGCTGCACTATTCATTTAGTTCAAAAATAAATTCTGTCACATAAGACTCAAATGATGTCCAATTGCATGAAATTTTATAAAGAGAAACTAGGCATTCATAGTGACTCGTTCCAACCAAAAGCACCTCATTTGGAGGTCTAGAGAGGGAGATATGAATTTTTGAACATTCTATCTAGTATTAGGACCCTTACCTGACCTGAGTTACTGTTCCATTGAATTTTGAGGTTTGGGATGCCTGAGTTGGTCTGTAAATATTTTTCTCCTCTATCTAACATCCACAGCTTTCCCAATTGGTATCATTTTCATGGATTGGATTTTTTTGAAATTAATTGGACATTTTCAAATTTTTCTGTAGAATCTGTGACAGCATCATGAGGTAGTTTTACCTCTAGACCTTTTTAGATGTCAAACACCCTCTGTGATAGATTTTATGGTATGGGAGTATTTTTAGTGTGAATTAGACATCTCTAGATTTCCATAATGGCCAAGAATGTATGATTTCAATTTTTCTAGAATTAGTTATGATTTTCCAAAGTTTGGTCAGAAATGGAGCAAATCTGGCAGAAAATGCACATAAGTAATTTGACCTTTCCTTTGATTTCTATGAGTTGTGGGCATGATTTTTTGATGCAAAAGAGTTGTATTGATGTAATTAAATATGAGAATGTATAGTATGAGCTCACACGGATCACGTGACACCGAATGAAATTTTTTAAACACAACGCAACGTGAAAATAGTCATTATTTTATTCCCTTTTTCTCTACATTTTCATGGAATGGATGATGTGAAGCCCATGAATGGCATGAAATGAGCTAAAATTTATGGTATTACAACATGCATGTTGCCATGGTCCAACCACGTTAACACAATCACACGTAGCACAAGAAGCATGAGGACGTTGGAATGAGTAGGAAATCGTGAAGAAGCTCGCGTGAATCTGGCTTTGGGTTAAGAGTAAAGAGGAGTTGAATGAGAAATAGAGAAGAAGCTCTTGAATAGAACAAAACATGAGCATAGCCAGACATGGAAAGAAATGATGTGAAGAATATAAATGAAGAAGCCATGAGCTGGAGTTAGAGAATAATGCATGAAACTTGAGGCTAGAATTCATGTGGAAGAACTAAACATGAGCAAAACAGAGCATGCAAGGGAATGAAGCTACATGAGAAACTCGAGCAAATGGATGAAGTAGCTGAAAAAAGGTTGATGTGGAAGATTAAGAAGCCTGTGAGCAGAATCTGGATTATGAGGAAAAGCCTACGTAGAAGTGAGGTCGAGCTTGGGTGGCTGAATCAAGGAGAAGAAGAAAATACGAGTTAAAGGAAGGAGTTGGAGCTATGTTAAACGAAGAAGCAACTAAGGGCTTGAGCTGGAAGAGAAGCAAAGAAGCTGACATGGGAAGCTTGAGCTGATTTTAAATAAGCACGTGAAGAAAACGTGAAGAAGGGGCAATTGAAAAATGACATGAGAAGAGAGCTGAAGGTGAAGCCATGCTAGAGAATGTAACTACAAGTTGAATGAGCAAAGAGGTAGCACGTGGAATATTATATTTAGCTTCAAAGTGGGGCCCACACTTCTACATACATGAAGGGAGCATGACACACAAAAAGGAGAAGCTAAGCACGTGAAAACAAGGCACAAGGGAAGCACGTGAATCATTAAAATACATTCCATACGCAAAATCACGTCGTCATTCACCACATCGAGAATCCAGACTCCATCCTTCATCCAACATTCATCCACTCCATTCATTCATATCTAATCATCCAGAATAGGTAACTTTAAGTCCTACCATAATAGGCACCAAAGTCCTACTAGAACAGGCACCAAAGTCCTACAAGAATAGGCACCTTTAAGTCCTACCAGAATAGGCACTAATAAATGTCCTGCCAGAACAGGCACCTAAAGTCTTACCAAAATAGGCACCTTTCAGTCCTGCCAGAATAGGCATCAATCAAAGTCCTGCCAGAACAGGCGTCCCAAAGTCCTGCCAGAATAGGCTCAAAAGTCTTTCATACACCAGGCACCCAAAATTTTATAAAAATTGAGCATACCTTCAAAAATCTTGTACTTGCAAGTATCTTTTATCAAGTTCTAGCACCTCCAAGTAAGTTAACTCTCCTTGACCTATTAGCTCCCCAAACAAAATATATGTTTCCATCGTTACTTATTCTTAGGCTAAGAATATCAAAGATTACATTTTTGATCTCCTCACCTAAAGAATAAGTAAAGAGGGGCAACCTGTAAACACCATATTTTGTTTGGGTCGCTCTTTCCTCTTGCATATTGTCAGAAGGCAATCAAATCGCCCCAGACAAAATACGTGTTCTTATCTTTACTTATTTCTTATGCAAAAAATATCAAAAATTACATTTTTAATTTCTTTACTTAAAAAACAAGTAAAGAGGGACAATTGTGAACACCGTATTTTGTCTGAGCATACTCCAAAAATAATAACAAAATCAATTTAGCAAAAATATGAAAAATAAAGAAAAAGGAAAAAAAGAAATATAGAAAATTAAGAAAAATGAAAAAAAAAAGAGGAAAAAACCTAAAGCATTCAACAAAGAAAATTCAAATAAGTCCTTTTTAGCCCAATAAGCTAGAAAAAAAAAGAGAATCAACCAAAGAGGAAGTAACAAAAATCCAAAAACAAAAAAAGAAACGAAAGACAAAATTAAAAAAGGACTAGAAAAAAAGAGAGGAAAGAAAATATGAAAAAATAATAATAATAAAATGAAAAGAAAGAAAAACAAAAAAAATAAATTTATATTTCCTATACAAGAAGAAGAGAATAAAAAAATAATAATAATAACAAAAGCCCAACCTAAAACTAGCCTTAAAAAAATATAGAAGGACAAAAAAAAGAGTGTAAGCCTTTTAATTCGAAGGCCTATTCCCTTCTCAGCTCAACAACCCTCAGCCCTTCTAATCCAAGCCCCAAGCCCACACTCAAACCCAGCTCTCTTCTAAAAACCCTACCCGTTTCTTTTCTCCTGGGCACACTTCTGAAGGATTCACTGACGCACACACAGGGGAAGAAAAAGGGAGAAGCACACTGCTGGGGGGACCACTGACAGAGAGACACCGAAAAGAAACAAAACACAAAACACGGATAGACGCACAGAAAAAAAGAAAGGGATACGCAGAGATGCAGAAAGGGGAGAAGGTGGAGCAGGGGGCCTGATAGACAGGAGGGGAGAGCGAGAGAGGAAGCGGAAGATCGAGGGAGAAAAGGAAACTCGAGGCTGAGAAAGAAAAGGGGGGAGGGGAAGAATCGAGGGGACCAGAAGAGATTCTCCCTCCCCGGGTGCCTCTTCCTGAATCCACCGGGAAGCCATGTCGATGGGGATATGGTGTATCTCCTCAAAGAGTCGCTAGGGATAAAAATTGAGGAGATCCACTTGAAAGGGGAGAGGATCGTTCGTGAAAGATTTTTGAATCGAAGGTAAAGAGAGAAACAGGAGAGTGTGAGAACAGAAGGGAGTGAAAGAAAGACGGAGAAATAGAGAGGAGAGAGCTTCGCAGTGGAGAGATTAGAGTGAGTCGAAGAGAAGAGAGGCTGAAATCGAGAGAGAGAGAGAGCCACGGGAAAGAGAATAGGGAGTGAGGGATTGATAAAATAGATAGAGGCGAGATTCAAAGAGACTCGAGCAGAGAGAGGGGTTTCCAGCCATCGAAGCTAACCAAAAAAGGAAGATGAACCTTCTCGGATACACACGATAGCAACCTGAGAGGGAAAGAAAGCCCAAAGACATGATAACAGAGGTACTAATTCGGTTCCACTACTCATATACCCCACATATAGTGTAATTTGATTCTATATATGAACGTATGATCTTTTGCTAGAAATCTAATCCCTTTGATTTTTACTTATCAAAATTGGGGTATGATTCCCTTGTGGTATTCAGTTTTGGTTGAATGGATCTTTATGCATTTCGCTAAAGTTAGTGAGTTCACAGATTCTGTTGTATTTCAATGATCCCCCTCGAGTGACTAGCATGCTCTAGTTGAGATTCATTTTGCTGGAACTATCTAATTTTGGATAAATGTCAAAACCTATCTTTCTGATCTCATGAATGGAATGAGATGACTTCTCTAAATCCAGCATCTATTTTTACTGTCTTCAATCATATGCTCGTTATTAGATGATTTGGTTTGTACTGCGAAAGGGGAAGATGATATGATTCTATTACTGGAAAATAGGATTAACTTTATATTGAATGGGTGTTGAGTCCAGAGTTTTTGAGATCATTTAAGTCAGAAAATGTGCAGTCTAGTTTCGCAATTATAATAGTGGAAATTTCTGTTTGCATGATTTGATGCCATTTTGTTCTTCTCCTGTCAACAAGTCATATGGTCTTGATGTTTTGCTGTAAAGTATTGTGTATGGACATTGACATTGTAATCTTGGTTTGCATGATATGAGACTCGCATTTGGAGTGTTACTGTAAAGGGCTTAGTTGTTTTTAGTTTTATTGGTATAGGAGTATTATTTGTGGGTCATATCCTCTTGTTTTGATCAGTTTGTTTCAATTCAGATGCTGCTCAATTTTTGTTTTGTCTCGACATATCCTCTCTGCTCTTATTTGCATGCCACTGTGGGAAAGTTAAGGAAGAGGACCTAAGGCTGTACAGTTTATAATTATTTGGAATTTGATAGTTTGGTTTTTGTGTGTAACAATTATTGCAAGTTGTGTGTGTATTAGTTTTGTCCATTAATCTTATTCAATTACTGATTTGGTTTGTTTATTTTAGTTGATACCAAAATGCCAAATAGGCTGACTGACCTTATGTGTTAATTTACGAATGACATGCCGTTGTATGGTAAATATGATGATATGTTGTTTTTATGCTTTTTGTGGAAACTAATACACATTCTCTTTTCTCTATATGAGGTCCATGACCTGGAGGCTCATGATCTGATGAAGACTAAGAGGGCAAGAAGCTGTACAGAGGAGCAACACATGAAACTTGTCAGAAAACACATGAGGGTCGCTTGTCAATCCAATCCAAAAGGATGAGAAGCAATTGAGTTATAGCTGTATAATTTCTCCTTCCACTCTTGTAAATATGTAACATGGTGGATCATGGTTGAACATTAAACACCCACTCTCACAAATAACTTGTTCTAATGTTTTTATTTTATTCTATTTTGTATTTTTGTCACTCTTTATTTTTAGAATAGCCATGTGGGATTTTTTATCCCCTCAGGCATATAAGAATAAACCTATATGTCATGTGGGGTGATAAAGCCTCATTGGTACCTATTTGGGTCTCAAATTTACATTTCAATAATGTTTTGATTTTTCTTTCTATATAAAAAAAAAGATTTCAAGAAAAAGGAGATAGGATAAAACAAGAAACAAAACAAAAAAAAACAAGAATGAAAAGAAAGGGTTTTACAAGTTAAATAAAGTTTTCAAATTCAAAACTAAATTTTAAGTAATCAAGCTTTTTTAAGTTCCCATTTCCAAAAAAATAAACAAAAATTAATTTTTCCTTTTGTAGACTTAGGATTTTCTTCCAACAAAATTAGTTTAATTATAAGGATAAAAAAAACTAAAAAAATGATAATAATAAAACCAAAGACAAAAACAAAAAAATAAGAAAACCAAAAAAAAGATAAAAGCAACAAGAAAAAAAAACAAACACAAACAAAAAAAAGATAAACAAAAAAAAAAGAAATAAAACAAAACACAAAATAAAAATTAACTAAGAAAAAAGAGAAGAAACAAAGGTAAACACAAAAAAAAACAAAAAAACAAGACACAAACTAAAAACTAACAAAAACCTCAAAAAACAAAAAGAAAACCAAAACAAAAACAAAAAACAAAAATTAAAAAGAATGAAAGATTAACAAAAGGCGTAGAAAAAATGATAAAAAAAAGAAAGAAAAAAAAACTAAAAATGCTAGAAAAGAAAAATTACATTTACCTTTAGTAAATCAAACACATCAACCCATTTCTAAATTTGTTTTATTTACTAAAGGAGAAAGCAATTTTTATTTTCATTGTCTTACAAAAAAAAATATGTGAAAATTGAATTATATAAAATTTAAAATAAAATAAAATAAAATAAAATAAAAACAACAAAAATAAATAGGAATAAAAAATACAAACAAAACATAAAAAAGTTAAAGATAAAAAAATAAAAAAAACATAAACAAAATAAAGAAAAACAAAAAATAAAACAAAAACAAAAAAATAAAACAAGAAGAAAACAAAGGAAAAAATGAAACAAAATAAAAAAGACACAGAATGAGAAAACAAAAAAAACAAAGGATGATAAAAAGAAAAGAGAAAAAAGATTGAAAATATAAAAAGAAAGTAAAATTACATTTACTTTTAGCAAATTAAAACACATCAATCAATTTTAAAACAGTTTTATTTGTTAAAAGAAAAAGTAATTTTTATTTTCTTATCTTTTCAAAAAAAAACAAAGAATAAAAACTAAAACTAAAAACTAAAAAGAAAAAAAAATAAAATCAATCAAAAATTAAAAATCAAACAAAAGCCAAATAAAAATAACAACAAAAAATAAAAACAAAAATAAAATATCAACCAAATTCAACCTCTAGTCGAACTACGTGGATTTTGATTCCTTTCAGAGGGTATGTAGGCCCTAGGCTTTTATC
The DNA here is from genome assembly GCA_026724425.1 of Erythrophleum ivorense. Lineage (NCBI taxonomy): Eukaryota > Viridiplantae > Streptophyta > Magnoliopsida > Fabales > Fabaceae > Erythrophleum > Erythrophleum ivorense. The sequence goes on along the minus strand of JAIUCV010000036.1, from coordinate 2,399,303 downwards.
CTAGGTTAAATCCGCTCTTGTAAATAAAATATTTTCTTTCAATTTCATTCCTTTCCTTCTTATTTTAATTCTTGAATTTCTTTCTGTTTTATTGTACTATTGATTTTCTTTCTTTTTTCTACTTTTAACTTTATTTCCTTGAATTCCCGTATTTCTTATTTTACATGTGATTTGTTAGGGAGAATTAAAATGGAATTAAAGCCATTTTGTTTTTGCACAATTAACTTAGAGTAACCGTTCCTAGTAACGGGTGTAGTGGGGTGCCTAACACCTTCCTCACTCACAATTGACTCCCGGATCTATTTTTTGGTTCGCAGACTATTTTTCAAACTAAAAGGTTTTTTCAAAGTTTTACCTTTAAAAAAAATTAAAATTTTGGTGGCGACCCCTGAACCTACTATTAATCCTATTTTAATTTTGATTTCGGTTTTTGATTTCATTGAAAATCGAAATATTTCTTTCTCTTTGATAAAGGCACCACGCGGTCGCATTTTCGGGTGTGACAATCAATATGGAATAATCGAGTAAGTTAAGTAAATAGAAATTTTGGAAAGATAAATTATTAATATGGGTTTAAGATTTAATTGGGAGAGAAATTTCATCTAGGCTCAAATTAATATAGGAGAGCATGATAAAAGGCTAATGGAGGCCCAATAGGCTAGGTGCAGGCCTAATCTAATTCCATGTGATAGAGGCCCAAGAACCACCTTGTATAGGCTCTTATAATTGGCCCAATAACCCTTGTGCAGATCTAAAACTTTTGAGCTCTTAAAACTTGTTTTGGCCTAATGGAATTTCAACAGCCCAATGCATAAGAACAAAGCTAAAATTTGAAGCCTAAATGGAGTTGGACCTTGGAGTAACCTCTGACCCACATTTGACCCAACTAAAACCCAACTTACACTTTAAAAACTAACCTAGCCACCCCCATTCTGCAGAACACACAAAACACAAAAAGAAATTTGGAGCTTGGAAGGGAGGTTAGGGTTTGGGCCAAGAATTCCACTATTTCTCACCTCTAAGCTCAAAATTAGCCAAGGTACTTGTTATATATCTTAATCCTCTTCTCTTCCTCTTCAATTTGGCCTGATTAGTTTTTCATTTGGAGCATTTTTACCATACCCAAATTCTGAAATATGGTTGTTTGGTATTTTCTTAGAGGAAATTCGTAGGCTGAGGCTAGGGCTGACATTAGGTAAGTGTAAACTATCCATTCTAGTGTATTTTCTGTTGGTTTAAGACCCCCATAGTTGATGTATAGTATGGGTGTTAATTATGTACGAATTTGCTTAGGAATTTAGGTGATATATTGACGTTTCTGGTAGAGGACATACTCAATTCAAATTTAGGGATTTGTGGTGGCTGGGTAAGTGTTCTTTAGGTAGTTATTAGCATTTAAATTCTTTGGATACTTGTTGCTACTGCAAATGATGAATTAAAGTAGTAATTCTCTGATGCTATGGTTATAGGGAGATTTTTGTACCATTGGTGGCTGTTGCAAATTGTCTACAAGTGAGGTAACTGGGAACTATATTAATTCCATGCATGTATCTATTTTAATTTCATATTTACTGTACATGAATGATTTGAAATGCTGAATGAATTGGTTGGCTATCTATTGTATTGTGATTGGACCTTGTGAGTCAATGGTGGAGCTGTGGTGCGGCTGCCACCCGTGCATGTGCTTCGATCGGGCACTGGGTCATGATCAAACCCCAAATGCACTAAGCCCTGGTTGTACTCAATGGGGAGTAGGTGCCGTGGACAACCCTCACTCGGTGTTAATGGCCTTTAAAATGTGAAAATATGATTGCTAGTATGGAATAGTAATTATGATAGCTTAATTGTTTCATTTACTGATATGACTAGTATGTTTCCTGATGTTTAAATGAAACCATGCATATATGTTGATTAAACTAGAATATATGATGGAATTTTCCTTGATTACTGAGATTCGCATCTCATCCCGTTTTATGGGATTAATATTTCAGGTGAAGGTCCTTCGGGTTAAGGATAAGGGGAAGTAAGTGGATGAAAATCCATGAGCTCTAGCCATATGTGGAGGAAGCTACACTTGGGCTAATCTGAGTAGAGTAGATGCAATTTTGTTATTAGTTTATATAGCATCATCATGTAATCATGTTGCCAAGTGTAGGCGTTTATATTTTGCTTGGTTGAAATCTAACCATTAAGGAGTTAAGTCTCATTATAGTTGGATATTGATGTATGAACTTATAGTATTTGATATATAGCTTTGTTAAATTTGTGATATGGTTTACCATTTGGGAATTGTAATTATGTGATGCATTAGATGTTGATATAAACTATTGATGTGTGAAATCTCTAACGGAACATATATCAAATGTTAATTGATGATAGCTCATAAATTCTGGTTGTTATTACTCTATGGATTTGCTGATATGGGAAGGTAGGAGGAATGGAAATTAACATTCAAGTTTTGAATTGGTAATGGTAGAATAGTTAGGTTAATAGGGTAGATAAATACCATTAGAGTCATATAAAATGAGAGAAAGTGGTCATAGAGTGTTCCTAAGATGGGAATTAGAGTGTAGGGGAAGAAATTTGAGAGAGGTAGTTACAGAAGGGAGTTACACCGCGGCTAAGAAGGCTTCGCCGCAGCGAAATGAGTGACAGAAGCGAAGGGCACCGCAGCATGAGTAATCTCGCCACAACACAAGCGAATAAAATTTTCCTGGAGAGTAACAGTGGCAAGGAACGCCGTGGCTTGAGGAATCTTGCCACGAAGCAAAGTGAAAAAAAATCACCCAAGAGGGTAACAGAATGAAACCTCGCCATGGTGCAACATGTACTGCCGCAGCGCTAGTCAAGGGAACAAAGTAAGGAGTGTACAGTAGCGAATCTTGCCGCGGCGCAAGGGTGTTTCGTCGAGGTGAGGATTGTGGGATTTAGAATAGTAGCTCCAGGAGGCATTTCCTCTGCGGTGCTATGTAGGTCGGCCGTGGAGATGGTCCAACTCACCGCGGTGTGAAAATTGCCCAACGATTCCAGTACCTAACTTAGCCGCGGTGCGAATGGTTTGGACTGCGGCGTAAGACTCCAAACTCCTACCTTTAGCCTAGAAACCCTAGTTCCTTCAATGGTAATGCTAGGAAATGATATAGGAATACTTGTGGGAGGTACTTATGTGTTGAAACTGATAAATAGATGAATCATAAACCCCTCATGGTAGTATGATTTCTCTTATGCATTTTTGTTTTGTTTGTGGTTGTTTAGTGATGACCCTAACATCAAGGTTCAAATTTTCTTATATTTTTATAACGTAATAAACTGTAACGACTCCAAACCTTGATCATTAATTATTGATTGCATATTTAACTATAATTGCCATGTTTAGAAGGTAGGGTTATCACATCTCTTATATATCAAAATGATGTATAATCTAATCATGCATTAGGAGTGAGATTAGACCTGATTAGGTTTTGATGTATTAAACCTTATTAATACTTTATGATTTAACCCCTCACTTGTGGGGATATTTATTGGCTAGGCTGGGTCAAGTTTTAGCCTAACCCGATAGAGTTGATCATAGGCCAAGTATTAGAGTAGCCTAATGTTTGACCCAAATTTTGCATCAACCTTCTTTTTCTAGGTTTAATACTTAGGCTTGGCTAGGTTTAATTAACAATAGTTGGGATTAGGTTAGTTGGGTCATTTTTTATTTTTTGGTAAAAATCATAAAATGACCTTAAAAAAAATAAAATTTTTATATAAGTCCTTATGAAATATTTTTTTGTAAAAATTATAAAATGACCCTAAAAAAATTTTATATAAGTCCCTATAAAATAATATTTTTTAAAAAATTAATAGGATTGAGATGGGTCACACAAAAAGTGATTTAGCATCGGATTGGTTTAATTGGTTTAGTATGAGGTTATGTTAGATTGGTTTCTTAAGCTAACTAAGCCACTTTTTGTTTTCTTAATATTTGGTAAAAATTATAAATGAACTCTTAAAAAATAAAAACTTCATATAAGTCTTTATAAAATTATATTTTTCTCCTAAAAAATAAAATTTTCCTATAAATCCTTACAAAATAAATATATTTTTTAGAAAATTCATAAGATTGGGTCGGGCTGGTTGAAATTGGATAATATGACCATATTATTTTTTAGCTATTCAACTCGATGTGACCAGGTGGGATCAAATAGCCAGGTTATCATGCGCTATGTGTAGCCTTTTGTCTAAAAATTAATATAATATAATAAATTTAGATAAATATAGTGTATATTTTAAGTAAAGGGTATTTTTGTCAAAATAGTTATTTTTTATCCTATCCAATGTTATACAAGGTTTCATCAAATAAATGATAGTATTATCTTATACGGTATATTATCTTATACATCATCATATCAAACAATGCATGTTTTAAAATTTTATCATGCTTTATCTTATCAGGTCTTATCCTATCAGACCTTATACTATTAGGTTTTATCTTATACATCATACCAAACAGTCCCTAATAAAGCTTTGTATACAACATCATCACTATTAGGATGTTACATTTAAACCAACGTTCAACCATATATAAAAATAATATAGGTTTTGATACATATAATATGAAAAATTAATACCTACAATCTAAGTAAAATAGATAATAAGAAAGTTTCTCCAAACTATATATATAAGAGGAAAAAGGAAAATATCAAGCCAACAATAGCACATTAGGATGGGCCACAAAGCAAGGAGTAATAGCATATTTTAGATGCAAATAATCTATATTGTACTTATGCATAGACAACATACTGCTAAAATAACATACGTGTTCTTCATTGTATGTATATATTACTTCCAAATTTCTATTTCAGTGTAAGCCCCAACCTTAACTGTGTTGTCTAATGAACTTGATAACAAATTTTTGTCCCGACAAATAAGGGATGCCACCACATTAAATGTGTGCATTTAGATACTACAAAAAATCATGGATTTTGCGACGACAAAAGTAGTTGCTAAAACACTAGAAGTCATTAAAAAAAATATTTACCAACGACTAATTAGTTGTCACTAAGTTGTCACAATAACAGCCGTTGCTAAAGCAATTTAACGACAAAAAAATTAGTCAATGGTAAAAAGACTTTTTATGATGACAAAATTTACCCCTAAATATATGTAATTTTGCCACTAAAACCTATAATCTTTTGGTGTCATGGCATTTAGAAGCAACAAAGTTCGCTACTAAAATTTTACGGAGTCTTATTTCGTTGCAAAAAATACTTTTAGTGGTGACAAATTTCGCCACAAAAATATGTTAAATTGCAATTAAAAAAAGTGAGTACTAAATAAGACTTTAGAGGTGAGAGAAGTGGTTGCTAAATGTAAAGTTTTAACAGTGATGATGACATCTTTTTATAACAAAAAACTTTTAGCAACAACTTTTTCCAATAGTCTTGGTCATTAAAAATCCTTTTAGCAACAACCCTTTGCTTCTAGCAATTTAGAGGCAATTTTTGTTGCAAAATTCCTTTTATTTGGCTTTTTAAGAAGTCGTTGGTTGGACATGAGTGGCAATAAAATTTTGCTATCACTAAATGGGGTTTTTAGGGATGACATATATCTTGACATTAAATATTGTTTTAGTAGCGACATTTGTAAATGTTAAAATTGCTTCCATTTGGCATTTAAAAGAATTATTGGCAACTATTATTGTCACTAAATGTATGCTTTTAGTGATGAACAATTTTGTTGACATTGCATAAGATTTTAACGGCAGCATTTGTGGCCACTAAATGTTTGTCTTTGTGGCAAGTTATTCTTTTACCACTAAAGTTTTCCTTTTAGCATTAGTTCCTTTATGTCACCGCTAAAGATATCTTTAGCGTTGATTATTATCAATTTTTTCGCACAAAAATTTTTCTTTTAGCATCAACTCTTTTGTGTCACTGCAAAAGATACCTTTAGAATTAACTATTATCAACAATATTAGTACAGTATTAGCGACGACTTTTGGTCACCGCTAAAAAATCAATTTTATTTTGTCATATTTGTAATATATTTCTTAATTATTTTCTTCAATCCTGTTGGCTAAAATAGACTCTATAATGTTATAAATGGTGAAGAATAAATCTTCTAAATTTCTAATAACATACATCATTTTAAAAGATCTAGCATTTTGAAATATGCAAGCAAGCAAATTAAACTTTGTTAACAAGTCTTATATATACATTACTGTAATAGTCTATCTAACAAGTATAAATACAAAAACTAGCCATATGAATATTTTTTTAAGCTCATTAATACACCCCACTATTCAATATTAAGAATAGCATTACAACATTACTAAATAAAAGGAAAAGACCAAGAAGTTGGCATGGGCAATTACTTGAATCTTCTTAATTCATGAGAGGGGCACTAGTATTCAATTTAGAAACTTCATTTTGTTTTGTAAATGCCAAGACTTTCTCCATCAAAGTAATCACCTATGTGACAAATTGATACTACACTCTAATTTTAGTGAAACATAATATTTGAAAAACTATGTACTCTATAAACAAATTAATGTCAAAAGTTTGAAGTAGAACCTTAGACGTAAAAGTGATATAAAAGAAAAATTGTGCTAAATTAAGATGCATTATTTGTGTCATGTAACAACCAGAATTTCTAAAATGTTTCTAAATTGAATTTCTAAAATGTTTCTGACGAAACATAATGGCATTTTTGTAAATAAGTACAACTTTTGGAAAAACATATAGGAGGGCCTTTTAAATGAAATTTTTGAGTTGCCTAGGGTTCTTAGAGGCTCTGAAAACCATGAGAAGTCCCCGGGACCGTTAAATCCCCTCCAGTGGACATTTTCCTACGTCAATTGACCTAAACTTTGACTGGTTCATTCAATAAGGTTGTAGCTCCAAATTGAGTGATTCCAAAGGCATTTTATTAAATTGGAAGCCTAAATTTTATAATGGAAAGACGGTTCTAAAAAAGGAGCTAAAACAAAGCTGAAAGGAAATTGCCATTATGGAAGGATAAAATTAGAATTTTTGAAAAAGTGTGTTTCTAAAAGCTCCTACACTTTTCCTTTTTTCTCCCATCTTCTTAAGCATAAAGTTTCTGCCCAAAATACAGAATATGATATGCTCTGTTAGGCTCACAAGAAGGGGAAGTAAAGGAGGAGAAAAATCAAGAAAAAGGTATGGATTCTTGATAGTTTTCTATGCTTTCTTCCATCCAAACCTCCTCTCCTTCATTCTCCTTTGTTTTCTTTGATTAAAATGAAGTTTTCAAATCTTTTTTTAGGGAGATATTAAGGGAAAATTTCGGATTTGAAGAGAGGAGCTTGGAGAAAGCAAGATTCAAGTGAGAAAAAGTAAGAAAACTAGGTAATTTCTCTTCCTATGGTTGCTACCTTTAGTTCCTCTCCTCTTCCATTTCGCCTAACATGAGAAACCCTAGGAGGACTTGATTTTTAGGTAGAACCAAGGATGAATCTAAGGAAAAAGAGTATGGAGATTAAGAATATGCAAAGGGAATTAACAAAAACCCATTAGATTTCAAAATGCAATTTCCAGGGTTTCAATTGCACCTTGTAAAATCTGATTTTGTATGATAATTCCTAGGCATAAATAACAGTTTAAATGAGCTCCCAAGATCCCTAAGAGGCTTCCCACATGCATCCTCCCTTGAGAAAACAAAGCAAACTCTAAGAAACCCCATTTCCTCCATAGCCTCGGCTTAAAGGGGTTTGTGTAGTTAGGGAGAGTTTTAATTTTTTTTCTAAGCCCATTCTTGAATCATATATGATGAATGGAAATGAGGAAAGGCCTTGGAAAAAATTTAGAACCTATAGAAAGTGAGTTGGTACTTTATATTCCATGTTATGACCTAAAGGAGAAACATGTAACTAGGCTCTTAGTTTTGATTGTTTGATGACTCCAAGAGGTTTAAAAGAAGTCAAGAATCATATTTGAAAGGAAAGAATGGAGCTTAGAATTTATTTGAGAGGTGTTGCTTCATTAGGTGCAACTATGGAACCATAATGAAGTTATAGACCAAGTTAGTGTGTAAGTGAGTGTGTGGCCTTAGAATTGAGTTTATGAATATAATTAGCTTCCATAAATTGTATCTAGGCCAAGAGAAATCTTCCCCACACTTTTGTGTGTGTGTGGCCGAAGCAAGGAAGGGAGATTCAAGGGAAAAAGTGTGTAATTGCTTCTAAGGTAGCTTTCTCCACCTTCTCCCATGCATGGATGTGTGCTTAGCTTATCTTAAATGTATGTATGTGTATTTTTAAGTCATGAAAAGTGTTCTAGCATGACTTTAATTCCATTGTGCCATGATGTTACAATATGCTCTTATATGATATTTTTTATGTGTGCTTGGGTTTACTTGAGTGTGGTGAGGCCAATAACCCTTAGCCATGGTGAGGATAAGCCAAGAACCCTTGAGATTGGTTGAGACTAAGCAAAGAGTCTTCTAAAAGTAAGATGGACTCCCAAGAGTATGGTTGAGTCCAAGAATCTCTTAAAGAATGAGTGAGGCAAGTCCAATATCCACAAGAAATTGGGTGAGGCCAATCCACTTACTTGGCAAGCCTTTGTATGCTATGTATGACATTCTCAAATGATGAAAATGCTTCTTGAACATTTGCACATGTTAACATGACTATACATGCATTTATGAGACTTGTTTGCATCCATTATGTATGATTGAATAGGAGATGAGCTATTGGAATTCTTTGAATCTCATTCCCTCCTCTCCAATGAACTAATATGCTAAATGGACCAAGTGGACAAGGAAATGGAAGCCAACCACTTTGAAGATGAGAGAATGACAACAAAATGCAAAGTTTTTAGTTCTTTAAGACCATATTTATGTCAAATGATGTAATCCATTGATGTAAATGGTCTATGACCTCCTGGACATGTGTAATTATGATAATGTGTGATGTATAAATGAAAGAATGTGATATGTGAATGCTAGAATGTAAATTGAGTATGTAATACCAAGTTCTATTTCTTGAAAAGTTGATGAAGTGTACATATGTGTGGATGAAATGGCCAAAATGAAATGCATAAGGTTTGGAACCATTTAGGCAGCTCACACAAGTTCTAATTATGCTTTTAGACTTGCCTAAAAGATGCCAAAACTCAAAGAAAACCATTTGGACATTTTGGTACCCTATGTGGAGCCAAATTTGACCATAATAGAACCCTATATCACTTTTTAGCCAAATGAACTCTTCTTAATCTAAGATTTGGTATAAAATTAGAGCTTGTTGAGAGATTTTTGGGAAGCTAAAGAAATATTTAGGGATCTACAAAATATTTGATGAATTTTCAAATTTGGTAAATTTTTTGGTTTTGGTCATGTCACTGTTCATAGTGGTCTGAAAATGAAATCTGTCACGCAGGGCTCAAATGATGTCCAATTGCCATGAAATTTTATAGAGAGAAACTATACATTCCTAGTGACTCATACAACTAGAAGCACCTCATTTGGAGGTCTAGAGAGGGAGATATGAATTTTCAAAAAATCTGTCCAGTATCAGGAACTTCACCTTACCTCAGTTACTGTTTGATTAGATTTTAAGGTTTAGGTCTACTTGAGCTGGTCTGAAGTTATTTTTTACCTCTAGCTAACATCTATAGATTTCTATATTAGTATCATCTATGTGGATTGTTTTTTTTGGAATTAATTAGACATTTTTGAAGTTTGCTGCAGAAATCTGTGACAGCACCAATGGGCAGTTTGACTTCTAGACTATTTTGAATGTCACACTTCCTCTGTGATGGATGTTATGGTTTGGGCATATTTTTAGTATGACATAGACATCTTTATCTTTCTATAATGGCCAAGAATGCATGATTTTGATTTTTCTCAATTTAGTTATGATTTTTCAAAGTTGTGATAGAAATGAGCCAAATTCTGTTCGAAAATGTGTTTGTATATTTTGAGCTTCCCTTCGAGTTTCTTGAGATGTAGGCCACTTTTGATGATTCAAATAAGTTTTATTCATGTAATTAAATATGGGAATGGGTTGTATGATCTCACAACTGCCCATGTGAGAATGAATGGAATTTCTATATACGACGCAATGCCAAATAATGTATTATTTTAATGGATTTTCTTACTTCCTTCATGGAATCTATATTGCAAAGCATGAGAATGTTATAAAATGAGTTAGAAATATATGGTGTTACAGAATGTACCTGTTCACTATAACGAGAAGCCAGCTAGTTATAGTGAATGTACAATTCGCTATAGTGAGAATGCATCTAGCTATAGCCGTTTGGGTGTCCCATACAAAAAATAGGGAGTTTCTTGCAATAGCGCACACCGTAGTGAGAACAGAGGGCTAGGACTGATACATGCTCACCATAGCGAGGGTTTTTCTTCGCTATAGTGAAGGTTATTCCAAAAAAAGTGAGAAAACGTGATTTTTACTTTTTAAAGACTGCAGAAGCTCTCCTTTTCTTCTAACAGACTTATGCTTCATCCAAAACAAAGAAAAGGGCTGAGAGAGAGAGAGAGAGACAGACCAAGAGAAGGAAGGAAATCAAGGAAAAGGTGAGAGAAACTTAAGAATTTCATAGCTTTCCTTCTTAGAATTTTGTTCTTTTCTCTTTCCCCTATCTTTCTATGGTTTTGGTTATTGAATTAGCTTTGTTTTAAGTTTGGTTCAAAAGAGGGAGAGTGGAGATTTAAAGGGAAGGTGAACACAAAGGGAATCACTCTTGTAGAAGGTTAGAATTCAAGGTAGATACCTATGCATCTTTGCTTATTCTTCTTTGCTTCTTGTATATGTTGGTTCTACCAACTTTAGAACTTGAGAGAGGAAGAAAGTTCTGACCTAGAACAAATATGAGACCCTTGAATTAGAGTATGGAAAGCTAGGAAATGCAAAGGAATTAGACCTATTATGGAACCAATAGACTAAGTATGCTTCTTAAGTGTGTGTGTGTGTGTGATGTCTTGGTGTGATGTCTTGGCTTGTTCCAAGAGAGTAATTGCATGCTACTTGTTATTTTTAGGCCAAAGAGATTAAGATCCATCTAGTTATGGTTGTGAGACCAAGAAAGGAAAAGAGAAATCAAAAGGGAAGGCTTTTACTGGCTTGTAAGGTGGCTCTTCACTCTTTCTTGTTTCATTCTTGGTGTATGGTAGTTCATTATATGCTTGTGTATGCACTTATATTGTGAGACATGCCATTTGATATTACCTTAAGCATTAGTACTAATATGCTTATGTTTTGAATTATGAAAATTGCTCTTAAAAGGTGAGGTGGTGCCTAAAGTCCATGTAATGGGTGAGATAGAGCCAAAAGTCCCTAGGAGTAGGTGAGACAAGGCTAAAAGTCTCATGGATGAGTGAGGCCAAGTCAAAAGTCCTTAGACCAAAGGTGAGACCAATCCAAAAGTTCCTAAAATAGGGTGAGGTTAGACCAAAAGTTCCTAGACCTTATTCTTGACATTGTTATGATATTCATGGCATATAAATCATGCTGTATGATTTTGAATGGTTGGATGCCTACTTGCATGCTTTGACATGTTTATATGCCTTAATTGCTTCTTTGAATGAGTGTATGAGATATTGAGATTCCATGAATCTCACCTCCTTTCCTCTTCCATTTTAACATGTTAGGTGGAGCTCAAGGAGACCAAAGTGGAAGTCAAGGAGCTTGAAAAGCTATTTCTTGCCACTTTGTATAGCTTTGCATGGCCTTTGATGTAAAGAGATGTAAATATTCATATATATATATATATATATATATTATTTTTGACATGTAAATAGATGAAAAAGTGTAAAAGCATGTATATGTGATATATGAACCATTTGTGGAACCAAAGCAATGAGAATGCAAGTTTTGGGTACTTGGTAGCCCATTCCTAGAGGTGTATTCTTGCATGTAACATAGTGAGTTTGAGATGCATGATGGTTTGGGCCACTTGGGCAATTCATATGTGATGTATTAGTACTTTAAAACTTGCCCAAAAAGTGATAGAGCATTTAAGAAGTCATTTGAACCCCTTTTGACCCATGTAGGGTGTTAAAGTTGCCATAGTTATGAGCTATGTCAAGATATGACTAAATGAGCTCTTCTTGATCTAAAATTTGGCATGAATCTAGACCTTGTAAGAGCTTTTTGGGAAGCTAAAGTGGGTATTGTTTGGAGGTCCGTGGAATATTTGGCAAATTTTTGAAGTTGGAGAATTTTTCTGATTTTGGTTAATGTATTGTGCAATTGGTCCAAACATTGTTCTATGTTAATCATAGGACAAATGATGTCCAATTGTCATGAAATTTTATACGCAAAAATTAGACATGAAAGTGACCTATACCAACTGGAAGCACCTTAATTGGAGGTCTGTAGAGGGAGAAATAATTTTTTGAAGTTGTTGTTCTATTCTAGGCACACCTTCAGACCTGCATTACTATTCGATTAGTTTTTAGGGTCTGAATGCTCTTGGCTTGGTCTAGAACTATTTTTTTTCCTCTAGCTAACATCTGTAGCTTTCTAGATTAGTATCATTTATATGGATTAGATTTTTTTGGAATTAATTAGACATTTTTGAAATTCATAATAGTAAACTATATCAATATCAGGGACAGTCAGACCTTAGTGCATTTTTCAATATCAAACATAGTCCCAACGTTGATATTGTGGTTTGAAATTATTTTTAGTATAAATTTAACATCCAGAGTTTTTCTAAAAAGCTATGGTTCACTTGATTCCCATTTTTTTAAAATTAATTATGATTTTTCAAAATTGGAGCCAAAAATTTAATTTTTAGGCCCATAAGAAAATTTGCATTTTTCTGACTTTTAGCTTCATATCCATAGTTCATGGGTTGTTTTGTACTATGTATGAGTTGTATGAATGAAGTTTGAGTAGAGAATGTAATTGATGGGTTCACGAGACCCACAGGAGGAAATATAAGTGTTTAAAACCCCCGACATAGTGTAATAAAATGCCATGATTTACTCTTTTTCTTTGGGAATCATATGGAATCAAGCCTAAAGGGAGATTAGTTGAATTTAACACATTATGGTGTTGCATGTTAGCTGAATAATTAATCATTAAAAATTCTAATTACTCACAGAATTATTAGATTTCTCCACTTAAAGCATTATTCGTTGAGGTGTATTTCCTTGGTAATAAGAAACATAACACTAAGTTTTTCAGCATTGAAAAGAAAAAGAGAAGGGCATAAGATACCTATTGGAAAGTAGTCATTTGAGCACAAATTTTAGCTTGCATTTGGGCTTGCTCTTCTTGTAGTTTTCGTTCCATTTCTTGGCGCATTTCTTCATGCACTTGTTCTATTGCAGAAGAAACTCTAGACTCCATTTTAGATTGGTCGCTACTTCTCTTTCTCGAGGTTTTTTTCCATACCCCTTGCCATGCACATACCCTAATCTTTCCACAAGTACCAGCAATTACTATCTCATCTTTAGTCATCCGTGCCTCCTCATCTGCTATTTGTTGCTAAATAACAAGATCATGAATGCGCGATTATAGTGTAGGACGTGAGTTAGAAGCATGGAAAACAATGTAAAGTAAAAAAAAAAATTAAAGTTAATGAATTTGAGAACATTACATGAATCTCCTGAGATTTTGAATCCACCCACACTATTTCCCATTCCTTTGTCAGACAGGTGTGTTGTGCCTCCCATACTCAATCAGCTGTTGCCAGCTCTCCTGTTTCTGGATCTCCCTACAACTTTTCTAGACATTAGTATTCAAAGCTTCTTAGCATTAAAAAAAATATTTATGAATATAAAAATAGATTTCTCCTAAAGTACAATGAAATGCTCACAAAGACTCCTCAACCTCTACAAATGAGCGGGCTCCACATGTCTGTAACATTACTTACTTTGACCTATTTCTACTACTTGCAACTTGAATATCAAGCCAAAGTATTGTTAGAAATAATATGTTTATACTTAACCAAGTTTAAAATATATTTATACTTATAAATAATATATATTAGTTCTGTTGTTCCTTATATTATATATATGCCATATATAATTTTTTATTACATTATTGTCTTTAGAAGTATATATATATATATATAGACTACGAATAATATGATTACTTTCAAAATTTTTAGTGGTGACAAGCTTAGGTTGTCACAAAACATTTTGACGCAAAATTGTTAATTATTAAAAAAGTTTTAGCCAAATGTTTTAGTAGCAACAAGAACATGTCGTCACTAAAAATGCTTTTAGTGACGCTTACATATCACCACTAAAAGTTTTGGGGTAAAATATTTAAATATTTTAAAAAATTTATGCCAAATGTTTTAGTAGCAATAAGAACAAGTCGCCACTAAAAAGTAATTTTAGTGATGACATGTCGTCATTAAAAGTTTTGGCACAAAATGTAATACTATAATGTATTAACCTCATTAGACTAATATTAATGCTTGATTTCATAGAATTTCCAAACAAAAGGGAATAAAAATAATAGCATTTTATTGCATTATGTAGGGCTCAAAATTTTCATTTCATGTTACGTGAGTTATATAAACACACCAACGTCATTCTCCACTCATACTTCATCTATTCAATTCCTACACATCATAAAATAATCCAAGCAGCATGGATTTGAAGCCAAAAACCAGAAAATGGCAAGTTACTCATAGGTCCAGAATTCAGGTTTTTGACACCAGTTTTGAAAAATCATAATTTATTCTAAAAAAACTCAAAACCAAACAAATGATAACTTTCTAGAAACCTCTGAATGTCGATTGTAGGGTAAAAATCATCCCACACCATGAAAACATCAACTAGACCATGATTGATAATGGAAAAGAACAAAAGGTCTGGCTGCCTAGGTTTGTTGTCACAAGTTACTAATATAAATTTCAAAAATTCATAACTAATTCTACAAAAATCAACACCCAGAAAACCATACCATCCTAGAAAGCTATAAATGTTAAATTGATGCTAAAAATAATGCTAGACCAAAATAGAAGCGTTTAGTCCCTGGAAATCAATGGAACAGTAATAGAGGTCTGGTTGTGTCCCTTGTACTAATTTAGAACTTCAAAAATTCATTTCTCTCTCAATTTAAATCCAAATGAGGTTCTCTCAGGTGCTATAGAAAGATTATCATATTTATTTTATTCTTGTAAAATATCATAGCCCTTGGATTTCATTTAAGCCTTCAGGACCCCTGAAACCAAAGCTGACCATATGAATAGTGTATTTACCAATTCTGCACATTTTGTCCAACTTTGAAAAATCATAATAAATTTTTTAGAGAACCAATTTCGATGCTATTTATCTCTATGGAAATCTCTAGATAGGACCTATATGCATGCCAAATTTAGTTCAAAGAAAAACTCATTTGGTTAGACCTTGACATAGCTTAAGATTATGACAAATTTAACAACATAATGGGGTTAATTTGGTTTTAAATGGCCTCCTAACCATTCCACCACATTTTGAGCAAGTTTTAAAGCATAAACATGGCATATATAAGTTATCCAAGTGGCCCAAATCATCATGCATCTCAAACTCACTATACCACAAGTTATAATACACATTCAAGAAAGGCTCTCCAAGTGGTGCAATCATGCATTCTCATTGATTTGGCTCTATCTTTTGTATGTACATCACATTCACATACTTTTACATTTGCTCAAAAGTTCACATCTCAAAAATAATATGTACATGCAAACTTTGACAATGGAATACATCAAAACTATATTAGTGTCAAAGTATAGCCAACTATGCTCTTTGGCTTCCATCTTTAGCTTCATGAGTTCTACCTAGACATGTTAAGATGGGGGAGGGAAGGGGGGTGAGATTCAAGGAATCTCAATAGCTCAAATATCCTTTCAAGTAAACAAATAAGGCATGTAATTATGTCATAAGATACAAGCATGTCATAAACACTTTCAAGAGGTATTACAGTCACAAATTCCAAGCCATAACAACATATCAAGGCTAAAAACAAGCTCAAGGGGCTCTTGGTCTAGCCTCACCCCATTCTTTGGATTTTTGGATTAGCCTCACCCTTGGTCTAAGGACTTTTGACTTAGCCTCACTTATCTATAAGACTTTTGGCCTAATCTCACCCATTCCTAGGGACTTTTGGTTTCACCTCACCTATCACAAAGGGACTTTTGGCATAACCTCACCCATAGCGCACAATTTTACAACCAAATGCTAATCAAAAAACATAATGGTACCATAGTAATCAAATAATATCATATGGCAATTCTCAAGATTCAAACACATCTCCAAGTATCCAATGACATTCATATAACCATAAATGCACACAAGAAAGGAATAGAGAGCTACCTTAGTAATTAAACACAAGCTTCCATCTTGATTACCTTTCTCTCCTTTTGATCACAGACCCACAATTGGATGGAGCTTGATTTCTTTGGCCTAGACACAATAAATAGCATCGAATTACCCTCTTGAAACAAGCTTTAGCATCAAACACACACACGAAAGAAGCATACTTTGTCTTATGGTTACATTTTAGTTCCATAAAAGGCCTAATGAAGTAAGCCCTTGGCTCCATTCTCTTCCTATATCTAGGCCTCTTGACTTCATTTAGGCTCCTTAGAGCCATCACACACTCATTTCCAAAAGCCTAGATACAAGTTATTTCTTTAGATCATAATATGGAACTTATGCCTCCAACTCTCAATTTATGGCTTCTAAATTTTTCTCATAGCTTCCTCTCATTCTTTTCCATCACATACAGTCCCAAACCAAGCTTAGAAAAAATTAAAATACTTCCTAGCCCCTCCATCCAAGCTGGTTAAGACATAGAAGGAAATTGGAGCCCATGAAGTTTGCAATTTTTCCTTGATGGGAGAGACACTTGGAAGGCTTCCTAGGGGTCTTAAGAACTCAAACAAACACTTACATAGGCTAGGGAATTCTTGAATCAACCCAAATTTTTCAACACCTACAAGAGTTCTTAGCTTTTCTATCTTGAATCTCACTAGCTTTCCTTTAGATTTCTTTGCATTTCCTAGCTTTGCACAACCTAAGACCTAGGTTTCTTACTTGCTTTTAGTCTGAAACTCCTCCCCCTACAAGCTCTCAAGTTGGCTAAGACATACACTCAAGAAGTAAAAGGGTAGGAAAATTACCTTGATTCCAAGCTTATTTCAAGAGCCTCTTCCTTTGCTATAGCTCTCTTCTTGAAATTCTAATCTTTCTCCTTTAAACCAAGCTTAGACCCAAATGAATAACCAAAACCATAGGAAAAAGCTTAAGAGAAGGAGAACAATATTAAAGAAGGAATAGCCATGAAAATCTTCCATTTTTCTTACCTTTCCTTGGAGTTTTTCTTCCTCTTTCCTCTTCTCTCTTGTGCATTCTTTCCTATGGTCTTCTCCTCTATTTTGAGCAGAAAAGAAAGTTGGTTAAGAAGGAGAAGAATGGGATGTAATATCTAGTTCTTCAAAAATGAGAGAAAACGTAGAAATAGAACAAAGTATGGCAGAGAAACCAAACTAATTTAAGGGCTGAGATAACATCTCGTCACCTGGGTCCAAGATCTTCTCA